>OX463227.1:112670873-113993373 GCA_949820135.1 Sylvilagus floridanus | reverse complement strand
CATAGTTTTAAGAGACAGTGTTGGACTTCTAATCTGTGGCTATTTGACTCCAGTGTAAATATATTTCTACTGCCTATGTACCTCTTGAGGAGTTTGAACTTTTGAGATTCCCTGAAAATTCCTTTGCTATTGGAATTTGACCCCTTAAAAATATATCAGAATGTGGCCCCTTAAAGTTTCCCAGAAGTCTCCTCTGGGGTGCCATATATGTTATCAGAATTTGGGGTGCCATAAGATATCACCATATGCTTATTAATAAATCCCCAATATTAATAAGCCAGAGTGGGTTCTTGCCTAATATTTAGAGAAGAATTCTAAATACCAGCATAAATGAACAAGGCAGCATGGTACATTTTAAGCTTTTATTCAGTATAAAGGATGCATCAGAGAGTGGGGGCTTTATCTATAATTGAGAGGTAGATCTGGGTTCATACAGAGTACCAGGAAGCCACATGGAAGAGCATCTAGGCCTGAAGCATGGGGTGGGTTGGCCCAAAGGCCACATGCCTTGGAGGCACAGGGCTGCAGCCAGCCCTCTACTAGCAAGAGGCCAGGGCGAAGAAAAAAGGGAAAAGGGCAGGACACACCCTGTCCCAGGCTTTTAATCCACTTTCAAAGGGAAGTAGTTAATTAACCTGATTGGCCAGTAAGTACTCAGGTGTGGCCAGGTAGGGGCATGAGGTAACACAAGGATGTGGTGAAGACGTGGTCTTCCAGCTCACAAACCTAATCAATTTTAGTCTGTACCTGCCTACTTCACTTTGATCATTAATTTTTTAAAATTTGATTTAAGATATACAAGTTTCCTGTATTTCATATTTTTAGATTTAGGAATATAGTGATACTTCCTATCCTACTCTCCCTCCCACTCATGCTCCAACCCATCTTCCTGCTCTCTCTCCTTTCTCCACTCTTTGATGAAGATCTATTTTCAGTTTACTTTATACTCATAAGGTTAACCCTACATTAAATAAAGAGTCCCACAAATAGTACGAAGAAAAAAAAAAACAACACTGTTCCTCAACAGTAGAGACAAGGACTTTAAACAATCATTGACTCTCAAAATGTCCATTTGAGTCTTCTACTACATTACATTTCAGGTTCTCTATTAGTTACCTCAGATAAGGGAAAGTGTGATATCTGTCTTCTGGGAACTGACTTATTTCACTAAGTTTAATGGTTTCCAGTTACATCCATTTTGTTGCAAAAGACAGGATATCCTTTTTTAACAGCTAAGTAGTACTCTATAGTATATATATATATATATATATATATATATACCATAATTTCTTTACCCAATCATCAGTTGATAGGATTCTGGGTTGATTCCATATCTTAGCTATTATAAATTGAGCTGCTCTAAACATGGGGGTACAGATAACTCTTCCATATGCTGATTTCATTTCCCTTGGATAAATTCCCAGGAGTGGGATGGGTGGATCACATAGTAGGTCTATATTCAGATTTCGAGGTCTCTCCATAATGTCTTCCACAATGGCTGCACCTAATCTACCCAAAGTAGATTAGGGTACCTTTTTCCTCACATCCTCACTAGCATTTGCTGTTTGTTAATTTCTGTATGAGAGCCATTCTAACTGGGGTGAGGTAAAACCTCATTGTGGCCTTGATCTTCATTTCTCTGATGACTAATGATCTTGAGCATTGTCTCAAGCCTCTGTTGGCCATTTGAATTTCCTTTCTTGAAAAATGCCTGTTCAAGTCCTTAACCCATTCTTAACTAGATTGTTTGTTTTGTTGAATTTTTTGAGCTCTTTATAGATTCTGGATATTAAGCCTTTATTACCTGCAGGGTTTGCAAATATTTTCTCCCATTCTGTCAGTTGCCTATTCATTTTGCTGAGTGTTTCTTTTGCAGTACATAAGTTTCTCAATTTTTTTCTTTGGCTTCCTGTGCTTCTGGGGTCTTTTCCAAGAAGTATTTGCTTATGCCATTGTCTTGCAGAGTTTCCCCAATGTTCCCTAGTGATTGATGGTATTGGCTCTTAGATTTAGGCCTTTGATCCACTTTGAGTGGATTTTTGTAAGGTAGGGGTCTTGTTTGACACTTCTGCATGTGGAGAGCCAGTTTTTCTATACCATTTGTTGAAGAGACTGTCCTTGCTTCACGTATTGATTTTAGCTCCTTTGTCAAAAATAAGTTGGCTGTAGATGCATGGATTGATTTCTGGAGTTTCTGTTCTGTTCCATTGGTCTACATGTCTGTAGACCAGTACCAGGCTCTTTTAATGATAACTACCCTGTAGTTTGTATTGAAATCTGGAATTGTGATGCCTCCATTTTGTTTGTTGTATAAGATTGTTTTAACTATTTGGGGTCTCTTGTGTTTCCATATGAGTTTTAGGATCATTTTTCTATATCTGAAAGAATATCATTGATATTTTAATTGGGATCTCATTGAATCTGTAAATTGCTTTTGATAGTATGGACATTTTGATATTGATACTTCCAATCCGTGAGCATATAATATTTTCCCATTTTTTTGTTTTTTCTTCTATCTTTTTAAAATGTCTTATAATTTTCATCATAGAGATATTTGACATCCTTAGTTAAATTTATTCCAAAATTTTTAATTTTTTTGTAGCTATTGCGAATGACATTGATCTTAGAAGTTCTTTCTCAGCAGTGGCATTGTCTGTGTATACAAAGGCTATTGATTTTTTGGGTGTTAATTTTATATTCTGACACTTTACCAAACTCTTATGGGTTCCAATAGTGGATTCTTTTGGATCCCCTATATATAGAATCATGTCATCTGCAAATAGGGATAGTTTGGCTTCCTCCTTTCTGATTTTTATCCCCCTCCTTTTTTTTTTTTCTTGCCTAATGGCTCTGGCTAAAAATTCCAGGATTATACTGAATAGCAGTGGTGACAGACCAGCCTTGATCATTCTTAACAGTTATAGAAAGTGTATTTCTGGCTCTTTACCACACAAAAAACTGGTATATACAATGGCAATTGGGCAACTTTAGCATGATTGTGGTAGCATGATTGCAGTAGCATCAAAAGAACAGTAGTTTTGTATTGCTCATCAGAGTTATTAATTGATGAAATCAGTTAAGAAATGTTGACTTTTGTGTTTCATATATCATGGGTCTTAAGAATATATTGAAAGGTTGGAATTATTAAAACAAGGAAACAAAGTTGTTGCCTTAAAGCAATTTTGTTTTCTTGGATAGCTATCCAGGTGGTGATCTCTCATATTATAGCTGTGACTCTTCTGCTTTCATCAGATATTCCATGGGATAATAATCTGAAAAATGGACAAAGTTCTTATAATTCATGAAAAATATCTAAGAGGCAAATAACTTGGTAATATTATGTTATTGAAAGTATGTTTGCATCTCTATGATATAGGTATTCATGAATTTGAGAAGGAAGGAAAGGAGGGAAGTGGAAATTTAGTGCAAATAATAAACAAATATACATGTCAAAAATCCCCTCAACCTTTCAAAAATATTTCACATGCATAATTTCATTTTAATCACAAAAATAACATAAAAATTAACAAACATAGTTGTTGTTATACCTAGAAGCAGCTGGAAACATTAGAAAATCATGGATTTCATATATATTATATAGATAGATAGATAGATCTTGCTTTGAATTTGTATTCAGTCACTTAATAATTTGGGACTTTGGATACTTTATTTAAGTGTCTTGGATTTCACAGTTTTTATTAATAAATGTAGAATACAAATCCATACCATATAGGATTATAGTGAGAATAAAGTGAAATAAAGAAAGCAAAATGTCAGGCAATACAACAAGTAGTCATGAAATGCCAGTCCTCTTACTTAATCATTATCTCCCAGTTGCCATGGAACTGATTATATTTTAGGACATGTCTGATTTTATGCAGGCAAGTGCAGAATTGTTAAACTATGGAGAATTATTCTTTCAGAGACTGTGGGATATTCAAGCAAGAAAAGATATTTCCCGGTTTCCCATGAAGGCCTGCCATTTTGTTAAGAGTAACTGTATAAGAAAGGGTTAATGCATTAATATAGTTTTGAAATAGCATCACCCATGGGGCCAGTGTTTGGTGCAATGGTTAAGATGCCACCACATAATAGTACCTGGATTTGTGTCCTGGCTCCTCTTCTAATTCCAGCTTCCTGGTAATGCACACTCTGGGAGGCAGTAGATGATGGCTCAAGTTCTTAAGTCACTGCCACCTTTGTGGGAGATGCAGACTGAATTCCAAGTTCCTGGCTTTGGCCTGGCCCAGTCCCAGTTATTGTAAATATTTGAATAGGGAACCAGAAGATAGAAGATCCCCCGCCCAACCACCATCTCCCAAAAATATTTTAAAAAAATTTTAAAGATAGCCTCAACCAAATTCTTCGTGTTTGCTGTTGGGGTTAGGAAAATGATACCTTGATGTATGGCACTTGACATGCCAAGGGATTAAATTAAGGTAGTAGCCCACATGTTTCTCTGACCATCCTCTTCCCCATTCTCTCCATTCTCTTTCTCCCCTCCAGATAAGGATTGAGAGACTGTCCCTGAAATTTCCTTGTCTGGCTGAGGGAGTTACTCCAGAAGGAATATTATTGTCTCAGATCCCCTCTCTGACATCTCATTAACCTAGGAAGAAGCCACACGTTGTACCATACACATCTTGACAGACTTTCCACCTGTATTTCTGTAGGCTATTACCTGTGAGATGTTATATGCATTGCAAGACAACCTTGCTTCACAGTGCAGTTCCATCCTTCAAATTCACATAACTGGTTGCCACTTCCAGTGGAGTCCAGAAATATTCTGTCCCAGGTGATTGTATGTTCTTGTGACCCATTCATCTTTGCTTAAAATCATTTACTGTTCCTCCAAAATTGCCTAAAGTTCATACTACCCTCTCCCCTATGAAAATCCTGTTGAAGCTTCAAACATCTGGCTCTTCTTTGAGTTTCAGATTTTTGCACCAAAATAAACTTAACTTTAATTCTATTATCTCATGCACTTTCAGAGTACTAGGTTCTTTGTGTGATCCCTGTGTTTGCATGTTGATATATTTGTGAGCTTTTTCCTGTGTTCATCTGTTGTCAGCTTATTTTTATAGAACTATCAAACTTTTGAGAAGTAGAAAGAAGGTTCCCTTCACCCCTACACTACTGTTTCTCCCCCTTCAATATTCAACATTCACGTGTAGGCTTTAATTCTTTTTGACACTTCTTTTGGGTAGGGAGGCATTCATTGGTGCTTTGAGTTCTGAAGTCCACAGGCAGATCACCTGATATTGTAGCCCGTTAGTTCACATTAGGAATTGTTTCATGCTGATACAGAAAGGTAATCTTAGGAAGACCCACAAAATACTCTATTTAAAAATTTTATCATTTTTCTTCAAAAATAAAATCATTTTGTGAAACTGCAAACAAATTTTCTGGTGTGATTCAATAGAATTGTAGCCTCAATTCCTTAACACAAATCCCATTTCTCTCTTTCTCTGTCTTCAGAAAAAAGTGTATATTATTATGTAAGACATAGGATTCATTGAAAATAACATTGATAAATAATAGGACATCCACACATTTTCATTCTATCCATCATTTATCTATTCATCTAGGTTAACTTCCACATATTAGAGAAAATATTTAGGATTTGTCTTTCTGTGTCTGGCTTATTTCAATTAACATAATGATCTCCAGTCCCATCTACTTTGTTTTAAATGTTAGGATTTCATTCTTTTTTTGTGGCTGAGTAATATTCCATTGTGCATACCACATTTTCAGTATCCCATCATCTGGTGGTGGATATCTAGATTTATTCTATATTTTTGCTGCTATGAATTGGGCTGCAATATACATGGGAGTACATGTGTCTCTTTTATGTGCTAACTTCATTTCCTTTGGACATATTCCCAGGAGTGAGATAGTTGGTAGATCTGGTTTTAGTTTTTTGAGGAATATCTATATTATTTTCCATAATGGCTCTACAAATATATATTTCAAGCAACAATGTATTAGGGTTCTCTTTTCTCCATGTCTATTCTAGCATTTGTTATTTTTTGACTTTTGGATAATAGGCATTCTAACTGAAAGATGACACCTCATTATGGCTTTTACTTGCATTGGCTAGTAATACTGAGCATTTTCTTTATGTGTCTTTATTGGCCATTTGTATTTCCTTCTTTTGAAAAATGTCCATTTAGATCCTTTGTCCATTTCTTAATTGGATTATATTTTGTTATTCTTGAATTTCTTGAGCTCCTTATTTATTTTCAATATCAATCCTTTATCAGATGTACAATTTGCAAATGTTCTCCCATTCTGTTGAATGTCTTTTCACTCTGTGAGTTGCTTCCTTTGCTGTGTAAAAGTTTCTTATTTTGATATAATCCCATTTGTCTATTTTTGCTTTTATTGCCTGTGCTTATGGGATCTTACTGAAAATGGCATTGTCTGTGCCAATAACGTAGTATTTCCCTCGTGTTTCCCTTTAGTAGCTTCATAGTTTCAGGTCTTAACATTTTCTCTTTCCAGAGATGTCAATGATAGAAATTGAATTATCAATGAGAGAGTTATTAAAACTTTCCAGGGAATGGAAATGCTACACAGTGATTTGGACTGGCAAGGTGCACCACTATTCTCTCAGTCTGTGGTTTCCCACCTTCTTTGGGCACAAGATCCCAAATGTATTTGACCATGAGCCACCTCTCCCACTTGCCAGTGATTATAGAACTTGCAGAGGAAAAAATAAACAATAACAACATAGAAATTATCTGAAACAAAGGATAATGACAAATTCTATACATTTTTGATCACTATAAAAGAGCTGCAATTGAAAGCCATGTCTGCACAAGGTTTCAGTGATGATGTACTGAGAATTTTTAACTTTGTCATGTGTAGACAAGCTAAGTAATGCTTGGTAGTCAGATGTTTTAGCAGGATACACAATTAGGAGAGAGAGTAACATTCTAATGTTACATGCCAATTCAAGTTTTTTTTTTTTGCCTTTAAAGATTTCTTTATTTGAAAGGCAGAGTTACAAAGAGAGAGGTTAGACAGAGAGAGATCTTCCATCTGCTGGTTCATTCCCCAACTGTCTGCAACAGCCAAGGCTGAGGCAGGCTAGACACCAAGAGATTCATCTTGATCTCCCACGTGGGTGGCAGGGGCCCAAGCACTTGGGCCATCTCCTGCTGCTTTCCAAGGCATATTAGCATGGAGCTGGATTTGAAGTGAAGCAGCTAAGACTCAAACTGGTGCCCACATGTTATGCTGGCACTGCAGATGAGGCTTAATCTTCTACAACACTAGCCTCTAATTCAAGTTTTTAAAAAGCAAGTTTAATAACACAAAATGGGTTATCAGTAACTACCTTTAACTGTATATAAAAGTTAAAAATGGAATTGAAATGTCAGCAAGAGTTATTAAAGAATTTTAGTTTTAAAAATTAGACAATTTATCAGGAGTACCTTATGAATCGATACTGGGTCCTAGGATCACACTCAGTATTGACCATAGTAATATTAATATTGGATATTTGCATTAGCATGACTTGCTAATAAGTTTCAGTCTACTTTCTCTTCATGGTTTGTCACATCATCTTTCCTCCATTTATACTCTGCCATTTCCATGGGGTTTTTGTCAAAATCTGCATCATGCTGTTTGGATTTTCAGCCTCCAAAACTATAAATATATAAAGATCTCTTTCCTTTTCAAGTAGGTATTTTGTTGTAGTATTGAAAGGCTTCCCTGGAGGAAGAGAAATTTAGCAGAAAGTTTAGAAGGGAAAATACCTTGTTCTAGGAGTATTCTAGGCTTGGAGTAGAGAGACCGATGTGGAGATAGGATGCTTCTATGAGGGTATTGAAATAGGAAGGCAATATTAAGGACTTACAGATAATGGGGGTAGGCATTTGGTCTTGTGATTAAGATGCCTACATCTTATTTCAGAGTGCCTGGGTTCAAGTCTTGGCTCTGCTTCCAATTTCACCTTTTTGCTGATGTACATCCAGAGAGACATTGGGTGATGGTTCAAATAATTGGATCCCTAACACCCATGTGGGAGACCCAGATTGAATTCCTGTCTACTGACTTTGGACTGGCCAGTCCTGATTATTGCAGGCATTAGGAGAGTGAACCTCTAAATGGAAGATTTCTTTCAGGTTCTGTCCCTCTTCCTTTCAAGTAAATAAGTAAATAAAGATTTTAAAAATTGTTGATTAGAGGCAGATATTCAGACTAGCTGTCAATGTGCTCAATCCCATATAACAGTACCTGAGTTTTTTTTTTTTTTATTAATTTATTTATTTGAAAGAGTTACAGAGAGAGAGGAAAGGCAGAGAGAGAGAGAGAGAGAGGCAGACAGAGAGAGAGAGAGAGACAGAGAGGTCCTCCATCTGCTGGTTCACTCCCCAATTGGCTACACGGCCAGAGCTGTGCTGATCTAAAGCCAGGAGCCAGGAGCTTCCTCCAGGTCTCCCACGCAGGTGCAGGAGCCCAAGGACTTGGGCCATCCTCCACTGCTTTCCAAGGCCATAGCAGAGAGCTGGACAGGAAGTGGAGCAGACGGGTCAAGAACCGCTCCCATATGGGATGCCAGCACTTCAGTCCTGGGCATTAATCCTCTTCACCACAGCGCCGGGCCCTGTACCTGAGTTTGATTCCTGACTCCAGCTCCTGACTTCAGCTTCCTGCTAATGCAGACCCTCCGAGGCAGCAATAATTGTACATGGGTAATGGAAACATGGGTAAATACCCACCTACAAGCTTCAGCCTCGCTCAGTCCCAGCTGTTGCATGTATCTGAGGGGTGAACCTGAGGATGGGTGGGGTGATTTCTTTCTCCGTCTCTGCCTCTTAAATAAATCAAATGTTGTAAAATGTTTAAAAAATGATGGATAGCATTTATATGACAATTAGTGTGTTCTAGGCACTGCTTGAATAACTTAATATTTGTTAACATTTTTAATACTTGCAATAACTTTATTGCAAGTGTATGGTGCTTTTATCACTGTTTTAAAGATGCACTAACAGAGAAAAGTTAACTTACTTGCCTAAAGTTACATAACTAAGTTTTACACAGCCTGTAAGTGTTACAATGTAATCTCACCACTTTACTCCAACTATTCCATGACCTTCTAACAATTTTTATTTATCTTCCCTTCCCCACACTACATTGGCTTATAGAAGGAAATAAACATAATAGACATAAAAGAATAAGACATCTCAATATTGTTTACAGAATCTCATATCCTCAACCTCCACTCTTTCCCAGGAAGGATTTGTAAGATCAAGAAAATTGGAGTTTTGTGGTATGTCCCAAGATCAAGTTTCAGGCAGTAGAAATGTTATTTTCTTTCATTTTTCCTTGCATATCACCTACTTATTTTCTATTTGATTATTGATCTAGGGTCCATGACCTAGGTTCCATGCAGATATAATTTATGTATTGATTTAACCTAAAAGATATGTAGCTTCCCCACGTTATTTCTGAGAGGGGGTTATTATGGTCAACCAGGCATGAGGATGTCACCTACAGCAATTCCTTTGATTCTTTTTTGAGGATGATCCATGTTCCCATGTTTCCTTGTCAATTAGACACATTTGTGCAGCTGATAGCAGTAAGACAAGCATGTACAGACATGGCTGAAGGAGTGCATCTCTAATCCCACAAGGTACTCACTGTTTGAATTTTCAGGAAGAAAATGATTTATTCTGTGTGTGCGGTGTGTGTGTTGCTTATTGATTCCAAATGTTGAGAGAATCTTGAGTGCTTCTTCTTGTTTTTCTTTGAAAGCAACTAGAATCTACTCCCTCAAATGAAAATCTGGGAACATTATTGAGGACAGGGGATTGGAGAACATGGTTGGAAAGAGAGAGGTGGTGAAAAAGATCATGCCTTTTTCTGAGACACAAACACCTAGATGTCAGAGGAAAACATTTGAAAGTGAAGTCCAAAAATAAATAAATAAATAAAAGTAAAAGAAACAGTCTGAGAGAGTGGGCATTCAGTTGAGGTTTAGACAGCCATATTCTCACATCACAGTATTTGGATTTCATTCATGACTGTTGTCTCCAGCTTCATGTCAATGAATACCCTAGAAGACAATAGATGGCTCGAGTCATTGAGTTCATGCCACTGTGGAATACCTGGGTTGCATTTCCGGATCTCAGCTTTGATCTGGCTCAGTCCCAGCTGTGGCCGTCATATAGGGGCATGAATTGGCAAATGGAAGTGTGCCCTCTACCTCTCAAATTAATTTTTAAAAATTAAAAATCCGAGACTAGGAGACTGAATAAAGCAGGAACTTTTCTCGGTTTGTTAGTATTCTGTGGTGGGAAAAGAAGCAGGATGGGAATTGGATTTGACTTCTAGTCCCAAAGTTTTTACTGACCATCTCTATGGCCTTAGACAAATCATTTTAAAGTATAGGCTCAGTATAGAGACAACCACAGGTAAATTTCTTCATCTCTCTGTGCTTTAGCTTCTTCATCTGTTAGAAGGCAGTAACAGTGGTATCTATCTCTTAGTTTCTTAGTTTCTACCTCATTTATATATATATATATATATATATATATATATATATATATATATATGGCCTTAGCACAGAACCTGAAAAATAACAAACTCAATAAATGTCAATTCCATCATTATTATGTTCGTTTTTCAAAATCTCATTTTCTCATTTAAAGAGTTTGACTTCTTATTTTACTAATACGTAGTCCTCACGTAATTTCTTCAAATTCCTTTATTCGAAAAAATTACCCTTTTGCTCCCTTTTCCTGGAAAGAATTTGTCATGAAAAGCACGAGTCCCCATTCTTTATGGAATAAATTCCAAACTTCTTAGCCATGCAAACAAGATCCTTTGAAATACTGGCCCACTGAAAGTTTCCATTCTTATTTCCAACTACATCTGTTCATGTAGTTCACCCATCAGGAAGGTAGAACCATCTGCTCTTTCTTATATGTGGTATGGGATAGCCTAAAGCTTTGACTTTGCTTCTACTTCTGCCATCTCTCCACTCAATGTCTCAAGATATATTCTATACTGTACCCAGGACTTTCCCTGTGGAAATCGTATCTTCCTTTTAAAAATATTCTCAGTACTTATTTGTGTCTTTTTTATGAAAGTGATTATTTTCCATCTTATAGTCAAGTTAATGCTATAACTTTCTGTGTTATCAAATATGGACACCAATCCTGAACACTCTCCTCACTGAGATACAGGATTTTTGTTTTCACTTGGTAAAACCAGGAAGGGGTCAGTGATTGCTTAACCCATACAATATGTTGTAAGTTCTCCAAAATTCTGAACAAGTTTTAGGATGGAGGCCTTAAGAGACTGGTAGCGGGGCCGGTGCCGTGATGCAGTAGGTTAATCTTCCGCCTGTAGCAAAGGCATCCCATATGGGCACGGGTTCTAGTCCCGGCTGTTCCTCTTCCAATCCAGTGCTCTGCTGTGGCCTAGGAAAGCAGTAGAAGATGGCCCAAGTCCTTGGGCTCCTGCACCTGCGTGGGAGACCAGGAAGAAGCGCCTGGCTCCTGGCTTTGGATTGGCGCAGCTCTGGCTGTTGCGGCCATCTGGGCAGTTCAGCTTATCTACCCACTGAATACCACTGAGGGGTCCCTGTCAATGTTATGTGGAACAAAACATCACCCAGCTGAGACCTATCTGGATTTCTGACAAAACTGACTTATAAGAAAAGGGCTGTTTCATGTCACTGTTTTGGAATGTTCCGTGATCTGAAAATCTCTCAAAAATCATATGTTGACACTTCACCGCCTGTGTGAAACACAGAATTGCAAAGTGGGGCTTTTAAAAGATGATTAAGTCATGAGTGTAGAGTGCTTATGCATGGGATCAGGGCCCTTACTCCCATGCAGGAGTAGATCTGTTTTCTCCTCTTCTGCCATTCGAGGACACAGCATGCATGTTCCTTTCTTTGTCCTTTGGCATGTGATGACACATGGATGGCACCATCTGTGAAGAACATGCCCTCACCAGACACCAAACCTGCCAGCACCATGATGTTGAACTTCCTGATCTCCAGACCTATGAGAAGTAGGTTTCTTTCTTTTAATCAGATACTCTGTCTCAGGTATTTTTCACACTCTTAAGTATAATAGCACAGAAGACTAAGACAGGGTAGTTTCTTATGTAGCTGTAGATAATTGAAATAACTTTTTCCTGAATTCCGACTTCTTTAATATTAGAAACTCTGTTGTGTTTACCTTTATATCACTATAGCAACCACCACTAAACCCAAGTCCTTGTACAAGGGTAGGTCCTTTTCTGGAAGTATCCGCACATTTTCAAATCTCTTTCTAAGGCAAGAGTTTTCATCCTTGGTTGTACGTTAGAAACAGAAAGATTTTTTATATCCTGGTGCCGGTGTGACTTATAATTAAAATTAGTTTTCTATAAAATTGAAGAAGAAGAGCAGGTGCTTAGACTAGCGGTTAAGATGCCTACATCCCACATCAGATCAGTTTATGGTTCCAGCTTTCAACTTCAACTTCAAACATTTCTATTTAATCCTATGGAGGCTTCAGTGTTTCTTTTTAAACTAGTAATTAGTGAAGCTTCTCATTTTTCTCTGAGTTCTGTCTTTCCTCATTACAAGGAATAATGGGTTCCACATTTAAATCTCATAGACATAAATCCATCATTGGTAGACATTTATGGATTACCGATAATGCATTTGAGATAGTTCTGAGTGGAGATGGAGGTTAGAGAAGATACATAACAAGTAGATCCAGTCTACAAGGTGTTTAGCAGCATGTTCTGTAAATTATGTTTTGGACGATAACATTCCTATACATGACTCAATGAAAATATTGATAGAATATATTTTTTTGCTGAATTGTGTGATGCTAGCATTAGAGGAGTTCTGTGGAAGAGAGATAAATAGAGGATGAAATGGGAATAATTGTGAATGATAGGCATAATTTGACCAAGGAAAAGGAGTTTACAGAAAGGAAAAAAATACATGAAACCCCAGAGACACGGTAAAGTTGAGTGTTTCTTTGCTGCAGTGTAGTGAACAGCAATCTATATGGTGGGCATGTTGGGGAGAAGGGAAAAATAAAGGTAAGCAGGCTACATGAAAACTATGAAAGAGGTTATTAGAAATCCTTTAAGTATTTTCCCAAAGCACAATTCTACAATTATAATATATCATGATGTTGAATAGCTGGTAAGTGTTTTGATCCCCAGCTACTTTCATAAAGGTAGCACTTTGCACAAGCAAATTAGCCATACCTTAGCTCAGTTTTTCAGCTTCTTTGGCAGAATCATTACTGTTTTCTTTTCCCGAATGAGGTGACTCTCTCCCAGGTATCTTTGTCAAGGACTACACAGGGGAATAGATGTAGAAAGAATGGTTCCATCTGGGGAAGCAGTCATACTTGTCAGTTCAAACTCAGCAGAATACCTAAATGTCCTGCAAGGAAACAGCTTTCCCAGGGATCTGGAGCCAGAATGATAATCTAGGTATCCAGGATGTAGCTAGTGGAAGGGAATCTTATATGTGTAAGTTTCCAAGATGCTAAGGAGAGAACAGATAACTTTTTAAATAAAAATATTTATTTATTTTATTTTATTTTATTTGAAAGTCAAAGTTACAAAGAAAGGTGAGAGACAAAAAGAGATATTCTTTCCACTGATTCACTCCCCAGATGGTCTCAATGGCCAGCGCTGGGGCTAGGGTGAAGCTAGGAGCCAGGAGTTTCTTCCAGGTCTCCCACAAGAGTAATAGGGGTACAAGGACTTGGGCCATCTTCTGCCGCTCTTCCCAGGCCATTAGCATGGAGCAGGATTGGAAGTGGTGCAACCAGTACATGAACTGGCACCCATGTGGAATGCTGGCATCACAAGCAGTGGCTTCACCCCTACACCATAGTACCACCCCAACAAGTTTGTTTTTTACATGCATACCCCATTTTATATGCATTCATGGCCCTTTCTTGGCCTAAATAACAACTGAGTTTCATACAGCCAAGTCCATCACTGCTAAGTATTGCAGCATAAGTCACTATCACACCTGAATCAACAGACAGAAGATTTCTTTCCCTCTTCCTCTTCCTCTCCATCTCACTCTCTTTCTCCCTCTCGTTGTGTGTGTGTGTGTGTGTGTGTGTGTGTGTGTGTGTAACTCAGACTGTGAAATGAAATAAAAATAAACCTTTAAATTTTTTTTTAAAAAATTCAGTTATCCAAAATTTACTTTTCTCAACACTTTGAATTGCAGTTGAATCATTTCAAGTTACTGGTCCTCTAGAAGACAGGAGTAGTAATTGAATGATTCCAAGACTAAAGAGGAATGACTTTTTTCTTTTTATGAACATCACTAATATTTTAATAGAGTAATTCTCCATACAAAGAAGTTTGAAGATGTTAATGCTATGATTTTTAGCCTATGCAATTAATACTATGTCAGGGCCAAGATATCCACTGAAGCTTCATCTCTCCAGCTCTACTTTTCAATAATGCTTGAGAAAATCATCACTATAAACATAAAAATGTTGCTACTTCCTTTATAGCAAAGTGTTGTCTCTTTCTAGAGAAAATATAGCAGTTTGAATAAGGGTTTACTTTTTTGCTAAAGTATAATTTTTATGAATTAATCGAAAGATTACTTGAAATATTTAACACTACAAAACCCACGAGTTTTTAAAAGTTGGGGAATGATTTGTAGGTAGGGACAATGCTTATCATAAAAGACATTATTAAAATTGACTGATACCCTAAGGCACACCTCTTATTACTTGTGTGATACTAACCACAATTTAAAGATTTATTTATTTATTTGAAAGTCAAAGTAACACACAGAGAGAAGGAGAGGTAGAGGTAGAGAGAGAGAGAGAGAGAGGTTTTCCATATGCTTGTTTACTCCCCAGATGGCCGCAATGGCTGGAGCTGCGCCAACCCAAAGCCAGGATCCAGGAGCTTCCTCTGGATCTCCCACATTGAAAGTGGTGTATGGGATTCTTGAAACTCAGTTCATGAAATCAAGTTATCCTCATCCCAGTTGGGTTGGCTTTCTAAATTCCCCAGCCACTGTCCCTTATTCTAGGTTTAAATCTTTCTTACCTCTTAATTGCACCTTCTATCCTGGACTTGTTATTACGTTATCCCTCTACCAGTGAAATTTGTCTAATGTGACACTTAGTTGCTGATATCTCACCAGCTAACATAAGAAGCTACTCCTTCAGAATACCCCATTGACCAACTAACTGACATCCTGAATAAGATATTCCAAATAGTATATGCTTTTTTAAGAAGTAATTTATTTTTATTTGAAAGGCACAGTGACAGACCCACAGGCACACACACACACAGATCTTCCATCTACTGATACACTCTCCAAATGCCTGAAAAAGCCAAGCTAGGCCTGGTCAAAGCAGGAGCTAAGAACTCCATCCAGGGCTGCCACAAGAGTGATATAAACCCATGCACTTGGCTCATCATCCTCTGTTTTCCCAAGTGCATTACCAGGAAGCTGAATCAGAAGCAGAGGATCTAGGACTCCAATCAGTGTTTTGATATGGGAACTGGCACTCCAATATGGGATGTGGGAATCCCAAGGGGCAGCTCAACCCACTGTGCCCTAAGGCCTGCCTCAACATATGCTGTTTAATTGCAGCTAATTTGGAACAGTGATGCAATGTTATTGAAATGGGGGCTCAGAGACTCAAAGAGTGCCTTTCACAGATTTTCTGAAGTCACAGCATCAGACTGGAGCATGGGTCTTTGGATTCCTAGTCTCATCATCTTTTCACTTCACATCAGATATTTCTTTTGCTCTGAAGACATGGTTCATCATGTCACAAACTGGCCATGTTTGCTCCTGTGTTAGAAGATGGCCCTGCTCCCAAATTTGAGTTCATTTAACTTTTTCTGATTCAAATGCATTCCCTCATACTTTAAAGGGTTTTCAAAGTTGAACTGGGCCTGGCTCCACTTCTTTCCTTTTCAAGGAGAGAGGGGAAGGAATGGGGTTGACCCCCTGTGATGGTGGTATGGACATTTAATATCACACCCACTTCTTAATCTTGGAATTTAGGAGCACAAAAGGGAAACTTTTAAAAGTTCATTTTATGACATTTTCCCTCCTTCAGTCATATAACTTTAAAAATTCTCAATTTATTTACTTTTTTTAAAAAAGTAGAATAAAGTTCCCTTCTAGACTTATTTTCCATGTACTGAGTTTGAGCCTGGAGCACATTTTTACTGCTGGAAATAGGGGTTTATAATGAAAATGCTGACACAACCTCAACCGTAGAGGTGCTAGCAGGCACTGCCGTAATAAATAATGTGGGAAATATTTTACACTTCAAGGCAATTACATGTTCAGCCATCTTTAGGATAGCTGGCCCATGAAGGGTAGGGATTAGGTCTCTGTGACAAGTGTAAAAGACCCATGACTCATGAATGCCGGGAGGTACGAATGAATTACAAAAGCTGAGTGAAAGCCACATAATCACCTATCATAGGAAAAAAATTCTGTTTATTTGCAAAGGAGAAGGACGGCAGAATCCAGCCAGGATGTTTTTGCCAGTTTGAGCGTTGACCAAGAAGGCTAGAGGTGCTCAATGTTGGGCAATGCTGCTTATGAACTCAACGGGTATTGCCACATTCACATGGATGCGGATCTTTATTCCTGACCTTTCCTTCACAAAATATATTTTCAGTGGACAGTAAAGGGATGACTTATGTTCTCTGAAGGAGAGTGTCTGTACACCTACAGATAGGAATACAGCCGGCGGGGCACTGGAGATAGTAACAGAGCTCAGTCTGTATGTTCATCAGCACGCCCTGTCTTGTCTTTCGATTGCTGCATTCATTCTTACTTCTGTAGTTGAGAATACCACGGGGCTGTTCAGGTGCCACCTCCAGGGCTTTCACCTGTAGGTATGGCAAATTTACTTTTTACTTCTCTTCCTTCTTAAATGCCTTGAACAAACACAGGAATACAGGAATGAATGAAGTCGTGTGAGTTCCAGAGTTCTGGTCTGAGGTAGATTATCCAAAGTGATCTCTAATTCCTGAAACACAGCTCTTAGAGTATTGACTTCTTACTGTTTGTTGACTGAATTCACCTTTCCTTCAGACTGTAAGCTTATTGAGGGTAGAAACTGTATCTGTCTTAGGTTGTACTTCCAAAGCCTAGCATAGTGTCTGCTATGTGGCTTATACTCTGCAAAAGATTAATTGAAAACATGAGTGCCCTTATGAATTAAGGCATCACATATGTTTATTCTTTTCACAAACAATATTGTGTCTGATCTTATGTGAAGGCATGGATCTAGTCATTAAGGTATAAGTGCATTACACACTCCACATGCTGGAGGAGCTCTCATTATAGCAGGAGGCTTAACTGAGTGAATAATCACAATACAGTTAGACTATAAGCAATGGCCTAGAGAACATTGACAAGAGGGAGAAAGGAACCACTCAACATATGACTTATTAGCTAATGATATTTATAAGGTTAAAACTACAGTGTAAGTTATCACTTCATTTATGTGCTCTATCACCCTAAATAATCATCAGCCTTATCTTACACATCTTTATTACTTCTGTAATACCTGGCGGAGCTCAATATAGAAGTTACTGACTAGGACATTATGGTGAAACTAGACAAATATCTTAGTCCACTTGAGCTGGTATAAAGGCCCTGTTCCTAATAGCATCACAGTGGGGGCCGAGATGTGAATGGGAGGAGGGGCTCAAACATCCATGTAGGTGATGGTATACCTGGCCAGATGTCTGCCTGCCCTGCTCATGCAGGAGGTTGAGAGGGCATGGTACACTATTCCTTCCCGGGAAGGACCCCACAACCTGACTGCTGGCAGGTGGTGGGAGCCTCAGACACTTTTCCTCACCCCTATCCCTGTTAGAAGGCCCTGCAACTGCCAATCAGGTAAAAAGCTCCTTGGTATAGCCCAGGCCCATTAGGACCACCCGGGAAGCTGTCCTAGCTATGAGACCATCAAGCTGATTGGAGAAGCATGGTGGTGCCAATATGGGTTCTATCCAATAGAATTAGTGTTGCCCTGAGTTCGTTACACCCCTTCTGCCTGCCCTTTAAAAACTGTGCATGGTTGTTAATAAAACAGACATGTTTACCGAAACTTGTCTCCGGGGATTCTTGTGGAAGAATGCCCTCAGCCCACCATCTCGGCAATGCACAGGCCTCGCGGGTTGAGCGCGCACATTACTCTACAAAAGTGGAAAATATGATTGAAAGTTAATGCACTTAGGGATGAGTATCAGTCTTACGACTTATGGGCTGGGGACTTAAGTTCATTTTTAGACCCTTGTTAAGCCTTCTGGCAGTAGTTTCCTCATCTAAGAATGATGCTCTCTATCCTACAGTTCTATTTTGAGAACTAGACAAATAGCAATTAAACACATTTTTCTTTTAATTCTCAGTGTTTTGGTTTGCATTTAAATATATTTCAGGTTTGTCGATGGTCATGAGATAAACTACATGCCAAACTAAAACCATAAATGTGCGGGAACTGTGAGTGTGGTGATTCTCAAGTAATAACTTGGTGTTTTAGGTCATTGATACCTAGTTGAGGATGTATTATGTTATGGAAAAACTTTGTTAGGGCTCATTACTGGTAGACTTACTTGGGTATGTCTCTTCTTATATTTAGTATATTCACTTGTCATTGTTCATCAAAATACTCTATTCAATGTATAATTTGGAAATCTGCAAAACCAGATAGAAACACCAGGATAATGGAAAGTGACTGCCACCATTCTTCACTATTTTACCTGTGTGGTTTCTTCACAAGTAGAAAAATATAGATAATACCATGCAGAAAAGAAAGATCTTGCTTTGTGAACCAAATTAAAAAAAAAAAAAAGATTCTGACAAGATTCCAGCTCAGCTGTGATTTCACAATTTCTGATGGAAGAGCAGGTGGGATTGTATATGCTGTGTGTATGCCGTGTGTGTGTGAGTGTGTGTGATGTGAGACTGGCAGTAGCCAGAGGACACAGGGATAATCAGAAGGCCCTATGGCCTTGACAAATGCTGCAATTCTTGCCCTGGGTCATTCAGCCCCTGAGACTTTTTTATTCTGGGCATTGCAGGTTAAAGTCACACTGGCTCATTCCTCACTTTGGGGAAGAATAAGAGAAAGCCTGAGAAACTATACATTTATTATATTTTAAATGTTAACATGGATAGGTACAGTACCCTAGCTAGAATACATTTTGATTAAATAATTGCTGAGTAGTTGCTTTGACTTATACACTTCCTGAAATGTACTGCTTTTGATATCAGAGAACTTAGTGAATTAAATTATTCTAAACCCATCCTTCTGCTATCTGAGCTGTGGGTAGACATCTTTATAAATACTGTATTTAATTTTTGCTTAATAAAATTGTGAAAGTGAACCCAGAATCTCTAAGAGGTCCTTTTAAAATATTTGCAAGACTGTATTAAGTAACATATTAAAGTACATGTATTATTGCATATGTATACATTTTTCATTCCCAGACAAAGCCATGATTATTCAAAGGTTTAAAATAATGTGTTGTAATTTATTATTGCCAGTTATAAAGACTTTGGAAGGGTGCACTGAACATTATGTTAGCATTGATGTGTCAATCTTTTAATTGAGGGATGGCACGTCTGAATCCCAGAACAGCCTTAATTAACAGAAAATAATTAGCAGCATTTTCCCAGCAGAGAATATGAGGCTTTTTTTTCCTTCCAACAGAATCCATTGATTGATAATTAAGGAGGAGTTAGTTGTAATAAAACTCCCAGTATTGCTATTTCTAATTGGCCTTTCAGGACATTTTACAGTTACAGTTACTTTGTTCCAGGCATTTTCTGCCTTTTGAAGAGTTTTAATAAGAATCTTTCCTCTCCAAAGCCAAGGCTCTGCAGGTGATGAAGGAAGAGGAGGTGGTGGCATGCAGGAGTGCATTAGTATCAGGTGGGCAGAGCAGTGACTGGAGAGCTTTTCATTCCCTTTCAAGTTTTTGTGGACACCACACTTTATACCTCTAGGGCTAAACTTGGTGCTGGGACAAGTAGTTATCAGCCTGAGGGTCTCTCTCAGCAGGAAGTATTCTGCAATCTCGGACCCTTTCTGTAGTAGAGACTCTTTAATAACTTTCTACTAAGGGGTATTTTTTTTTTTTATGCAGCCTTGCCTCCCTCTGCATGATGCACAAAACCCTGACCATCAAATCTTTAGCCATTAAAGCTTAACGAAGACCTAGATTTAATACAAAATTAAAAATACAAAAATCTCCCACCCTTCCACCTGTAATACTTCCTTTCTGGCTCAATCTCTAACTTGTATCTTATACACACATTGTACACGAATTGGAAAATACTGCAAACTAAGGAAGAAAATAAAAATGCATCCTATTGAATATGCCTTCTGGTTGTTGTCTCTATGCATTATTTCACATAATTGAGCTCTTCTCAATGAAACATGCAGTTCTAAAAATATAGTTTTGCTACCTTCTAAACTGTAAAACTGATTTTTTTAGCTGAACTAAAGTAGCTATTTGCTATTCATATTTGTTCCTTGGTGAACTATTTTGTTCAGTATAAGAATCCTGTTTGCCTCTCAAGCAAGGTTTCTGTGTTTTTGTTTGGAATGTTATAACCTGCAATTCCTCATAAATAGAGTACAATTTATTTTTATTTAATTTTTAAATATTTTTTATTATTTATTTGAATGTCAGGGTTACACAGAGAGAAGGAGAGGTAGAGCTAGAGAAACAGACAGACAGACAGACAGGTTTTCCATCCGCTGTTTCACTCCCCAATTTACCACAATGGCTGGAGCGGTGCCGATCCAAAGCCAGGAGCCAGGAGTTTCTTTTGGGTTTCCCACGTGGGTGCAGAGGCCCAAGGACTTGGGCCATCTTCTACTGCTTTCCCAGGCTATAGCAGGGAGCTGGATCGGAAGTGGAGCAGCTGGCACCCATATGGGATGCTGGCATTGCAAGCAGCGGCTTTACCAGCTAAGCCACAGCGCCAGCCCTAGTAGAGTATAATTTGAAAGATAAATTAGACAGATGAGATAAATAAATCATAGGAAACAGAAGTTTGATATTAGCTTCATAGCCATAATTAGTAAAACCTTGTTATTTGTTTGCACTAAAAAAAGTCAATGTGGTTTACTGCAAAAATATACAAGCCATGGATCATTTCACAGATTTTTGAAAAGATAATAGTCATCCCTTGGAAAAATCTCAAAAAAAGTAAGCAAGAAAATTTAGGGTTTTGATAGTCTATTTGAGAATATGTCCATTCATAAACCTTCCCTTGGGTTATAATGGATGTTTAATAATAAAGGAAAAAAAGAAAACAGGAATTTTTAATATCACAAGAATAATGCACTAAGTAGACAACTGTAGTAAACATGTTTCTTATACCTGATTGAATTTCCATTGTCTATTAATCATTAACAAACTTACCAGAAATGTTAAATGAAAATCAAGTGAAGCTTTCAGTATAATAAGATCTAAGAATATAATACACTGTCAGTGTTTCTATTCAATGATTTTGTATAAAAACTATAGTTCAACAAAATGTTGATTAGAATATAATTTGGAGACAACCATAGACATTTGGTAGAGTGATTAACACTCAGCTTGGGACACCCCATATTTCATACAGTCTCTGCTCCTGATTCCTCCTTCCTGCTAATAGGCACCCTGGGAGGCAGCAGATAATGGTTCAAGTAGTTGGGTCTCCCAAGCAGTCCATCCACATGGAAGACTTGGATTGGCTTCTGTGTTCACGTTTTCAGCCTGGCCCATCGCTGGCTGCTATGGGCATCTGGGACATAAACCAGCAAATGGGAGATTTCTATCTGACTGTCCCTCTGTCTTTCAAATGAAAATAAATAAAAATTCCTAAAAAAAGTTTGAGGCACAAAATGTCACTGATCTCTCTCTGCCTTTCAAATAAATATAATATATCTTTAAAAATTTTGAGTTAAAAAATTAAAACCTGAGTGTTGATTTCACCATTTAAATTAGCAGGAAGTAAAGGATAAAAAAGAAGGAAATATACAATTTTTTAACAGTTGTGTACATGAATATCTCATTTAATGTGCTATAGTGTGAGTATATATATTACAAAACACAATTCATTTTTTAACATGTGATGAAAGTAGACCTGTTAGACCACATAACTCTCAGACCAAGATTGAGAAGTTACCATGTTGTACCTTCTTTCAGCAGGTGAGTGTTAGATGCTGCTATTTTGAGTTTTGAATGACTTACAACATGCATTTATTCTTCCATAATTCATGTCTTTTACCAGTTTTTGCTTATGTTAATTATGTTAGGCCCAGAGGGATGATAAAATTTTGCATGTGCCAGTTCTGTAACTGTCATATATATGTTAGGGTTATATTCTACTTTAACACGAGCCTCCAAATGACAGTGATTTAAGTAAAACAAAGCTTTATTTTCTGTCATATAAAATTCTAGAAGTGTTCAGTCCAATACGGATATGGTGCTGTCTTTACAAAGTACTCAGAGATGTAGACTTTGTCCATGTCATGACTCTGCCCATCCTTAGCTGTGTTCCTCAGCCTCATAGTCCATGATGAATGAAAAGCCAGGGGCAAATAGAGTATAGAATAAAGGTAACTCCCAGAAGCTTCCAAATGCCACCTTTATATACTACCCTTTGTATAAAACTTAGTATCATACCCACACCAAACTGCAAGGGATAGTGGGAAATACAACTCTTTGTCTTTGGGAACCCTGGCCAAAATTTCAGTCCAATACAGAGGAAAGGAAAAAATGAGTAACTGGAGTACCAAATACTACAAGGACATGAAGGAAGAGCCTTGTCTCAGGTCAAATTCCCTAGAAGCAGAGATCAAGTCAGGCATCTGTGAGTGTGTGATCAGCAGTGAGAGAGAGATAAGGAAGAGCTGAGGTGAACAGACAGGAAGGGGCAAAGAGAAACACTAGTTTCTCTTCAGCTTGATCCAGTAGGGAGCTCTGAAGCAAGAATTAATCACAAAATGTGTTCCACCCAAGACAAAGAATGGGCTTTTGGAATACTATCACATTCACTCAATGGTCATGGACCACTAGGCTACTTTTCTTTCTCTCTTTTCTTAATAACATGTTGATTTGCTTTCTCACATTTGCTGGCACCATAAGGAAGGGGAGACAAGAAGATGGGAAGAGTGGGTATGTGTCTATAAGGTTTTTGTTGTTGTTGTTCTTTAGAATCACAGCGTCTGATATCAAGAATTTGCAATCACATCCCTCCAGTAGTTACTTGATTACATAATACAGACATTAGTCTATTTGGTGGAGGACACTCACATGCTTCTTTTAAGTATAAACAAATAAACAATGTGTTCTAACAGTTCCTAAAAGTGCTTCTGACAAGAGGATCTGAAGAGTATCTCCTGGGAAAGTTAATACACTCAGGTATAGAGAGTGTTTGGTGCCTTTCCTTCTCATCCTCCTTGTTTTGATTCTTCTTCATCTTCCTTTGTGCTCCTTTTTGATGCTACACTAAAAGGAAGAACTCAAATGAATTATAACTGCTAGAATTTATTTTTTGCCATTAAAACAAAATAAAAGAATAGTACTCTTGTCCATAAGGCCATCAAAAGCCAGTAGGAACATTTGGTGCAATCAATCTATTACAAACCAATTTTATAGCTATATAATGAGATCTAATTGCTGTTTTATTAGTCTGGCTAATATTAAAAGTGTCAGTAATTGCTTTGCATTTAAGTTGGTTTTCCAATTTAAATTGCATGTCCAATACATTACCATTAACTTATGTACTTCTTTTATTTAATAGATTTTTTCCTTTCTAGTTCACAATTATAGAATTTCCTCTTCCTAACTAGTTGAAAGGCGAAAAGGAGAGAAACAATAGCAAATGAAAATTTTACACAGTGAGTGCTTGCCTTTCTGGGGTGCTGTATTTTTAGTACTAAAGACCTAGATGGAATTTCTGTGGTCCTTGGTATTTATCTCAGTGTTACCCTAACTGTATGCAAAAGAAAAGCTGAGCAACTGAACTGTTTTAGGGTATATAAAATGCTATTAATGGAAATAACTAGATCAGTCATTTCCAAATTATTTAATTCAATCATATTAATTAATAGATCAAAGTGATACTTAATGAAATAACTCAGTGGTTGGCTATGGGAGCAATCTAACAGAACAAAGGGAATCAAACAGATCCTTTCTGCAGTGATATTAAACCACCCTGAGTACTAACCTTCAGATGCCGTATCCTTTGGTAAAATCTTGTTTTTCCTAAAACATTGTGTACCTAACTCTTGGTCAATCCATACCACTTTGTGATATTCTAAATACAATTTCCATGGAAGTCAATGGGAGACTAGTGTTAACTGTGGGGAAAATTCCAGATTTCATAGGTGATTTACTGAACCTGACTTTCACATCAAGGTGTAAATAAAAAATGATCTGTAGAAGTTTGATCCCTCTGTCATTGAAATGATGTGTTTTTGCATTTTTACCATGCTTTCAAATGGGGTTACATTTCTGACAAAATTTTTAGCCTCAATAGCTAAAATTTCAAAAATCCTTTAAGCTTGACCTCAGTTCACCTTGTCAGTTTAGCTGCAATGACTAAATTATGGGTTCTGAAATAAGAAAACCCAGAGATTAACATCTTGTATCCTCCTCTCCCTCCCGTGCATCTTTGCATGAGTTACTTAACCATTTAGTGCTTCCATTTCCTCTTTCGTTATGTGGGAATGACAACAGAAACTACTTTTTATGGTTATTTTGAAATTTCAATGAAATAAATAAGCACTTCTATCTACATCAGATGATTTTAGTAATATTATTATTACTAAATTACTCGAAATAGATTAATAGCAACTTAAAAATTCCCAAGATAGGCCAATAATATTTCTACCAAAACATGGGAGAACAGCTTTGACTTAGTGTTTTTTAGCCATGACACATGGACCATGGACTTTGTCTGGCATGTAGAAGATCATTGATGAATTTTTTTTTAATAAATAAGTTAATGTTCAGGCCTAAAATTCAGCTTACCAAAAGAAGCCTGGCATAGCTACATTCACATTGCCCTGATACAATACTGTTTTTTTTTTTAAGTTGGATGTCATCTTTGACATCTAGTCTCATTTCAGTAGCCCTCTTTAACCCATCAACAAGAACTGTTGATGTCAGCAGAAATTATTACTCTAATTCAGGAGTCACAATTATTGCATAACAAATTGAGAAGAAAGGTATAAGACAATTAGGAGGGAGGGACTGAGTTGAACTAAAACAAATATGTTCCTTCCCAACAAGAGCACTATGAAGTTCATGGCAATTTTCTTGGAAGGAATTTGGGCACAAGGTTGCCACAGTCTCTAATGGTTTAAGAAAATCTGGAAATCTGGAGAAGAATTGACATTCCTTCAGTTTTTAAGTTACTGTGGAAACGGAAAAATAAGTAGACAAAAAGCACAAATTCTGATCCTTGAGAGCTGTAGGTCTAAGGCTTTTGCGCTAACCCATTAAACTTTCATCTCCATCTTTTGTCAGTTCCACCCTGAAAGCACATCTTTGTAATACCCAAGTCCCTTCCCCATCAAGCTCATTGCATTCCTCTCCTGAAGTTCTTACAACTCCTTTTGCCTTCACAAATTGCAGTCTGAATATACTTTTTTAAAAACTTTTATTTAGTAGATATAAATTTCCAAAGTACAGTTTATGGATTACAATGGCTTTCCCCTCTCCCATAACTTCCCTCCCACCCACAACCCTCCCATCTTCCACTCCCTCTCCTACTGAATATACTTTTTAACAAGCTGACTCAGCAATGTCATTTCTTGCGTAAACACTTCAGTCTCTGTCCATTTCTGTCTGTATAAAGACAAAGGCTCAATGTGGCCTTCAAAAGCTGCCCACATCAGGGCCGGTGTTGTAGTATAACAGGTTATGCCACTGACTAATACAGTAATATCCAAAAGCATGGTGCCTGTTTGAGTCCTGGAGGTTCTGTCTCTGATCTAGTTCCCATCTAGCATGCCTGGGAAGGCAGGGGATGATGGCCCAAGTATTTGGGCCCTTGTCACCCATGTGGGAGGCTTGAATGGAGTTGCTGACTCCTGGCTATGGTCTGGCACAGCCCTGTCCATTTGTGGCTATTTGGGGAATGAACCAGATTATAGACTCTCTCTCTCTCTTAAATCTGCACCCCACATTTGCTACTTGACTTCCAATTTATAGAATGCTATTTTCCTTTCCAATTCAGCTAATTGTAGGATTTCCTGTTATTCTGGATACTGGGCTTCCAGAATTAATGATCATCCAGAGCCTATGAATGTGACCTAATTTGGAAATGGGGTCTTGCAGGTATATCAAATCAAAAAAGGAAATGCAGTGCTAGGTTAGGGCCTGGTTATTAGGGTCCTATTAGATTATTAGGACATAGAATCCAATGGTGAGTGTCCTTATAGAGAGGAATATTTGCACACAGGGAACGTGGCATGACACTAGAGGCAGAGTCTGACGTTGTCATACTACATACCAAGGAGCACCAATGGTTGCCTGCAACCACAGAAAACTGGGAGACCGACATGAACCACACCCTCCCTCTTTGTCTCTGAGAAGGACCCATCCCTGCTCACACTTGATTTCAGAATTTTGGCCTCCAAAACTTTGAAAGAGTGTTGCAGTGGATTCGTTTCTGATAGGAGCAGCGGGGTGGGGGCAAGAGGTGCGGAGTCAACACACCGACCCCGGGAGTCCCCCGGAAGTCGGGTGAAAGCAGGCTTGAGGCGCGAGCAGCCCATTTATTTCAGTTGGTACAACATCTTATATAGCCAAGACAAGCCAATCTGGTCAAGGGGCGGTCTATGTCCCAACCAATCACAGCCTGTTGCCAGGCAGTTTCCAAAGCCATCCAATCACAGCCTGTTGCCAGGCAGGCTCAGTTGCCAGGTGGGTTCCAAAGCCATTCCTGAGGAACTGACAGTGGCCACCTTGGCATGGCCTTCTCATTCCACCACAAATAAGTTTCTATTGTTTTAAGCCTCAAAATTTGTGATAATATTTTATTGCTGTCACTGTATACACGCTTGCAAACCTCCCACCCTCTTCAGCTGCCCCTCTACTCCTTTCCTTGGCTAACATCTACACATCCTTCAGTTCTCTGCTTACTTCCCAAAGAACTCTTCAGACTCTCACTTCCATCAGGTGTAGGCTTCAGAGAATCAATGAAGCAAAACTATACAGCTTATGCAAATGTATTTGTTTATATTTCTGTGGGAGAATATTTGACTACAATTTGTCTCAACTACTAGTTTTTTTTCCAAAGATTTATTTATTTATTTGAAAGGCAGAGTTACAAAGATGCAGAGGCAGAGAGAGAGAGAGAGAGAGAGAGAGAGAGAGAGAGGCCTCTCATTCAGTGGTTCACTCTCCAAATGGCCACAATGGCCAGAGCTGAGTCAATTCAAAGCCAGGAGCCAGGAGCTTCTTCTGGGTCTTCCAAGTGGGTGTAGGGGCCCAAGGACATGGGCCATCTTCTACTGCTTTCCCAGGCCATAGCACAGAGCAGGATTGGAAGTGGAGCAGCTGGGACTCGAACCAGTACCCATTTGGGATGCTGGCACTGCAGGCGGCAACTTTACCTGCTATGCCACGGCACCAGCCCCTCAACTACTAGGTTTTAAACTTCTAAGGGAAGGCAGCAATCTTTCCCATTTAGTTCACCTTTTAATTGAGTGACCATTTCATGAATGAATTATATGACTAAAATGAATGGCTATGAATGATTTAAGAAAAATCAGAGTGTATCAATGGTTAACTTTCCAGTTCTGATTGGATGATTATTGTGTATTTTTAAGCTAGTAGCTATTTCTGGAAATCTGTATTCTTATTTATGAAATGATACAAGTAAACTATATTATTTCTGAGACCTGATGTAACTCTTATGGTCTGTGGGTCTGAATTCTTTTGCTGAAAATGCTTCCTGAGACATTGGTCACAAATACATAGCCAGACACATGTGGTTGTGAAAAATAGGTCAAATTTAAGACACCTTGATATAATTCTGCTGTTACTATTAATGTACTACTTATTGTAACTTGCATTTGATAAATACTCAAGAACTGTGCTTACATGCTACATTCCCAAAGCGTACCATTAAGTGCCTGGTAATTTAGGAACTCAGTTGAAATAATTAAAGCAGAGACTGAATACATGTTCGGAGTGGAGATTTTTTGCAGCACCACCGTATACTCAAATTGCAACATCACTGCTCTCTCTTACCCCAAATAATGGTGACCAAAACCAATATGAGAGTTTAGAAGATCAATATTTTTCATTTTTTTCTTATTCTGGTCTAGTAAATTCCTTTATCATTGCAAAGGCTACAGGAAAAAAATATCAAGGAAAGTTAAAGCTTAAAACCAGATATCTAAGGTAATTAGATTTATTCTGCCTCAACTTCATCATTGGCTAAATCCTTGAAGTATGTCAACAGGGAAAATCTAGAAATAAAACTGAGATTTTACAAAAGTTACTTGACTTCAGTAGGATTTTGAAAACAGCCACTTTGGGGCTTTTCTTTCTTTTTTCTCCCTGCCTCGTATGGTCTTGAGTCTCCATTCCAACCTACTGTGATGCTGGTAATTTGTTAAATATCATGCAGGTCCTCTGTCTGAGTGATGCTTTATATCTTGCATATGTTGCCTAATAATTGGGGATTTGTATTTTCCACGGGGAAATTTCTGAGTGGTGAGGCTTGTTTCTCTTTTATGAAGGGGATTTTTTTGTGTTGGCTTTGTGATCTCAGATTTGGATTTAAGGGATGACCTATGCCACTCCAATATGGTGATTATGATTTCTGATGTTAATTATTTATTGCATTGGCAGGGGGTGCCAGGGCCCAACACTATAGAAAGAAGCATATCAGGGACCACTAAGAAAGTGAGATGCTGGTCTTTGCCTACCCCCAAACAGAAATAAACTGAAACAAAAATAAATCCCCTTTGTAATACTTACTGGAGAAAAAATTAAGTATTTAATAACATAGAATTTCTATAATATTTAATAATGTAATACTTCTCTGCATATTGATCATCTTTATTATTAGAATTGTTTCTTAGATTAGGGTTTGTTAAGAAAGCCATATATGGGACAGGCATTTGGTGCAACAGTTAAGATGACACTTGGGATGCTTATATCCCAGTTTAGAGTACCTAAGTTCGAGTCTCAGCTCCATTTCCAATTCCAGCTTCCTGCTGGATGTGCACTTGGAAGGTAGCCTATGATGGCTCAAGTGGTCATATCCTTGACACTCACGTGGAAGAGCCAGACCGAACCGTTGAAGCTGAAAGAATATGAGGTGGTGCCCAAGAACTCGTGGGATGACAATAATCACTTTCACCTAGACAAGTGTCATATTGACATAGAAACTAGATAATATATGGACTGTGGGTAAGCTAGTTCTGTGTCTGTTTGGTACACATTGAGTTAGTCTGCTTATATTTAACAAGAATAACCAGCATAGGTTAATTGAATCCAATAATCCAGCTCCTTGGGATGGTTTTGCCAGCCATCATGGAACTGGAATTTCTTATTATTTTTTTTTTTGACAGGCAGAGTGGACAGTGAGAGAGAGAGACAGAGAGAAAGGTCTTCCTTTGACGTTGGTTCACCCTCCAATGGCTGCCACGGACAGCGCGCTGCGGCCGGCGCACCGCGCTCATCTGATGGCAGGAGCCAGGTGCTAGGTGCTTCTCCTGGTCTCCCATGGGGTGCAGAGCCCAAGCACTTGGGCCATCCTCCACTGCACTCCCGGGCCACAGCAGAGGGCTGGCCTGGAAGAGGGGCAACCGGGACAGAATCTGGCGCCCCGACCGGGTCTAGAACCCGGTGTGCCGGCGCTGCAAGGCAGAGGATTAGCCTGTTGAGCCACGGCGCCGGCCTGGAATTTCTTATTTTCATAACTTCCATGGGCCCCCAAAGTAAAAAGATGGTACCTCGTGATGTGCTGATAAGTACTTTCAGCATTTTAAAAACTAGTTCCACAAAGGAAAAATAAAGCCCTGATTTTTAATGTTTGATGATTTCCATTGTGTAAATACTTACACCATAATCAGTTTTAAGTAAACATATATGATGTTGTTTAATGCAAAGTTGGGAAGAGATATGCATATGCTTGAGAAGTAATACTTTAGAGTAAGTCCACTCCAGTGCACCAATGGGTGTGCCACAGGCATACAGTTAGGTAGAACAAGAGGCTGTATATCAAAGTGGTTAAAATATAGGACTTAATAATACCAGAATGCTTAATAATACCTGAATACTTTAATAATACCTGAATTTTGACTCTATTATTTCTGCAACTTTGTCTTATTTTTCTCTGTAATGGACATAATACAAGTACTGTCTTATAGATTTGCCATAAAGAGGAAAATTATCTCTGAAAAGTATTAATTGTTTGTCCTATGGCAGTTGACACATGATAAGTGCAGGAGGGTGGGCCAGGTGGTGGAAGAAGCAGTATTGTAGCCTATGAGTTAGGAAGCAAAGAAGGGAGTTTAAACAACATTTTATATTTTAAAATATTCAGAAGATCTGAGAATAGCTTAAGAATACTGAGTGGCCGGCACTGTGGCACAGCAGGTTAAAGCCCTGGCCTGAAGCACTGACATCCCATATGGGCACCAGTTCAAGTCCCGGCTGCTCCTTTTCTGATCCAGCTCTCTGCTGTGGCCTGGGAAAGCACTAGAGGAAGGCCCAAGTCCCTGGACCCCTGCACCCATGTGGGAGACCCGGGGGAAGCTCCTGGCTCCTGGCTTTGGATCTGCGCAGTTCTGGCCATTGCGGCCATCTGGGAAGTGAACCAGTGGATGGAAGACTACTGTCTATCTCTGCCTCTCTCTGTAACTCTGTCTATCAAAGAAATAAAATAAATCTTTTACAAAAAGAATATCGACCTTTTGCTTATCCTTTGCATCTGCACTTTGCATGACATAAAATCAAGAATTGAAAAGTGTCAAATAAAACTCAATTCATAATAATATTAATGATACAAGATACAATTATTTTTATTTGACAGACAGAGCGAGACAGTGAGAGAGAGAGAGAGAGAGAGAGAGAGAGAGAAGGGTCTTCCTTCCGTTGGTTCACCCCCTAAATGGCCACCAAAGCCAGCATGCTGCACCCATCTGAAGCCAGGATCCAGGCGCCCCCTCCCGGTCTCAGATGTGGGCCCAGAGGCCCAAGCACTTGGGCCATCCTCCACCACCCTCCCAGGCCACAGCAGAGAGCTGGACTGGAAGAGGAGCAACTGGGACCAGAACCAGGCGCCCACATGGGATGCTGGCACCGCAGCAGGAGGACTAACCAAGTGAGTCAAGTGCTGGCCCCAAGATATAATTTTTAAAGATTTATTTATTTAAAAGGTAGGGTTACAGAGAGAGAGCATGAGAGACACAGAGAGAGAGAGAGAGAGATCTTCCATCCACAGGTTCACCCCCAAAATATTCACAATGTCCAGGGCTGTGCCAGGCCAATTCCAGAATCTTCTTCCAGGTCTCCCACATGGGTGCAGGTGCTCAGCAACTTGGGCCATCTTCTACTGCTTTTCCAGGTGCATTAGCAGGGGGCTCTATCAGAAGTGGAGCAGCCAGGACTCCAATTGGCACCCATATGTTATGTCAACATTACAGGCCATGGCTTAACCTGCTGTGCCACAGCACTGGCTCTGATATAATAAAATTAAAAATAATTTTTAAATTAAAATATAAATGTTATGGGCCATTTTTGGATGACCTGTGTATTATTTTGTGCTGAAAAAAAATTTTTAAGGTTTTTGTGGATGTGTCAGTAAAATATTTGTCAAGAAAACATTAAAATAAATACAGAAAAAAAAGCTTATTGAGTAGTGAAACTGATTAGTGGCCATATTCCCATTTAAACAATGGACTTTCCAATTTTGACATAGGTATTGACTAATACTTTTTAGAATCACCTTATCATACACTAGTGCCCCTAACTGGAACAAATTAACAATGTTTTATTGTATTATGTGCCAAAGAAAGGAAAAGTACATAGAGACTTCAGCCTTCTAATTGAACAATCTTCTCTCCAAAATAACTAACAAGTGATTTCATCCCTAACAGCCTCATTCTTCTGTCATAGAAAGTTGAAACATAAATTCAATCTTTGAATTCTCCCCCACACTCTACAATCAATTAATTTTGTTACTTTTTCTTTCTTTTTTTTTTTTAAATTTACTTGACAGGTAGAGTTATAGACAGTGAGAGAGAGACAGAGAGAAAGGTCTTCCTTCTGTTGGTTCACCCCCCAAATGTCTGCCACAGCTGGAACTGTGCTGATTCGAAGCCAGGACCCAGGTGCTTCTTCCTGGTCTCCCATGTGGGTGCAGGGCCCAAGCACTTGGGCCATCCTCCACTGCCCTCCCGGGCCACAGCAGAGAGCTGGACTGGAAGAGGAGCACCTGGGACCAGAACCCGGCGCCCATATGGCATGCCGGCGCCGCAGGCAGAGGGTTAATCAAGTGAGCCATGATGCTGGCCCCACTTTTTCTTTTTTTAAAAGATGTATTTATTTATTTGAAATGCAGAATTACAGAGAGAGAGATATCTTCCATCAGCTGGTCCACTCCCCAAATAGCTGCCAATGGATGGAGCTGGGCTCATTCAGAGCTAGGAGCCAGGAGCTTCATTCAGGTCTCTCATACGGGTGCAGGGGCCTGTACACTTGGCCCATTCTCTAATACTTCCCCAGGCACATTAGCAGGGAGCTGGATTGGAAGTGAAGCAGCCAAGACTCCCACTAGTGCCCATATTGGATACAGGCATTACAGGTAGCGGCTTTAACCACTATACCATAACACTGGCCCCTCTATAATTAATTTCTATAGCTAGTTTTGTAAATCTTAAATACTACTTTCCCCCATGTTTGTTGTATTAAAAAACTGACAAAAATACTCATAAACATTTACAGCAGTACCTGACATACTGTAAGCTAACTTTCTGTCTCAGTCTCTATCTCATGTCTATCTGTCTACCTATTTCATTATTACCATCACACCCTTATAACACCTCCTGCATGCCACTTGCTTTTTGTACTTTTACAGAGTTCCAGCATTTTTCTTTCCAGTTTGGGTTATTGCGTGAACACAGCTCATAAACCTGACTACAATTGTTCTCTTCCAGGCTTAGGGTGAAATGTAAGAATTCAATTTTTTCTGCAATGTAGGCCAAATCTGACATTTTGGCCTATCTCCCATAATGTGACTTGTCAACTAATTCTCAACATCATTTTCTTCATCTTTCAAAGTTTTTTCCCCCTCTGAGTGGTTTTAACTTGATACCTTAAAAACAAGTAGAGGAAATGGACAGAGTAAGCAGAGAGGGAAAAAGACAAAGACTAGAGAAGCAACCAAGGACCTGGCGTTTTAGTCCCCAGATTCATTTGCTGAGTGGTTATGAACTACCTGGGGGAATCTAATATCTTTGGGAACCAATTTTTGTACTGTTCTCTTTTCAAAACACTAGCATGACACCTACTAAGATAAAGAAAGCAACCTTGTGCAGTGATTGGAACAAGGGTCTACCTCATCATTTCAGGGAAAATTAGTTGCTATCAATTGGGAAGAACTTACTTAGATCTAAGAATCAAATATAATCGTTTTTTTTTTTCATTTACTGCTCCAAAAATGAATACTTAACAAAGATTAAAAAACAATTCCTAATTAAAAAAAATGAGTTTATGCTTTGAGTCATTCTTCAACTGACAGCAATGCAGGAAGTGATGTGGATTCAATATCATACCAAATATAAGAAGTAAATAAAAATATCAATACCCTGTGAACTAAATATCTCTCTGATATTTCCCTACAAGTTATCTCCATTTTTGGAATGCAATTGGAGTTACTTTACTTCTTGTTATGCACATTCTATTCAGATGATTACATGTTTTGAAAAAATGAGAATTTAACCTGGTTTTGAAGTAGGCTGAGAAGTTTAGTAATTAAGGTACTTGGAACTACTTAAGTAAAGTGAAAATCATGTTATGAAGACACTAAATAGAGCACACACACATGGAAAAGAGAGAGACCTAGAATATTATTATTTAGCTTTGTGGATTTTCTTGTTTGTTCATATTCTAATAGAAAAGTGGCATTCCTATTCCTTAGTGTATGTGGGAGCAGTTTCTGTTTTGGAGCAGGCACTTGACATTTGGTTAGTCCCCGTTTCTGCTCCAGAGTAAAACCATATTGTGTAAAATGACCCTCTTACCTTAAAGGTTACCATTGCTTAACAGATTGCAGGTTTTTAACCTGGGGCCACAGCATGAGTTGGAAGAAGGATTTCAAAACCTGTTCTCAACAACACAATCAATTCCATTATGGGACTTGTTTCATGTTACATCCATGGCTTATTGAGCCCTGCTTTTGACACATTTGTTTTAAAGGGATTTGTGTTTTTGCTCGCTTTCTTCCCTTTTGGAGAACATACATATTTCTGGCAAACAAATGTTATCATTCTTGTTTCCTTCTTTATTATCCAAAACGTAGATTAATTTAGAGAAGTTTGTTTGTGGGTATCTAACTTTGAGTTGCTGAAAGCCAACTATAGATCATAATATTAAAACCTCACTCTTCAGAGACATCCCTTCTTTAGGAAAGGATTTAGATGCTTTGGGGTAAAGTTTGAACTGTGTAATTAACAAAAAAAATTTGTTCATACATCTCTGCAAGCACTTAGTAAATCAGCATTTTATACACCTGTCTCCCCTAAATGACTATGAGCTCCTTGCCAGCTTTAATTTTTACATTCTCAATCCTCACCTTGAACATAGTGGGTACTCTGTAAGTATGTAACAGGGGCCAGCACTGTGGCATAGTGGTAAAGCCGCTGACTGAAGTGCTGGCATCCCATATGGATGCCGGTTCAAGTCCCGGCAGCTCCACTTCTGATCCAGCTCTCTGCTATGGCCTGGGAAAGCAGTAGAAGATAGCCCACATCCTTGGGCTCCTGAACCCACGTGGGAGACCCGGAAGAAGCTCCTGTCTCCTGGCTTCGGATTGGCACAGCTCCGGCTGTTGCAGCCAATTGGAGAATGAACCAGTGGATGGAAGACCCCCCCCCACACCTCTCTCTCTCTCGCCCTCTCCCTCTCCTTCTCCTTCTCTCTCTGTGTAACTCTTTCAAGTAATAAATAAATCTTTTTTAAAAAAATAAGCATGTAACACAATGAAAGAAATGTAAGACTTGACGTTACCTTAGACTTCTCAAGAGTGCAATGGCAGCTATATTCATGGAAGAGGTATCCTTTGCTGTTTGATAACATCCACTCCAACAAGAATGTTACCATCGAGCAAGGTTCCTTTGACAGGCATTAACAGATGAGTCCAAAGTCCTTGAGCACATAAAGTTCTGTATAAACTGAAGTTCACAGGGTTGGAAGAATAGGGTACATAGCTACCATTGTCTTGCCAATAATAAATTCAAGGGGGCAGGTGTTTGGCACAGCTGTTAATATGCACCTGGGACATCTGGATTCCATGCTGGAATACCTGGGTTCAAGTCCAACCTCTGCTTTCAGTCTCCAGGGCCTGCAGACCCTGAGAAGCAGTGGAGATGACTCAGGTATGTTGAGTCCTGCTCCCCTTGTGAGAAACCTGTATTGAGTTCCTGGCTCCCAGACATTTGAAGAGTGAACCAGCAGATGAGAGGTCTTTGTGTGTGTGTCTGTCTATCTCAAATAAAGAAAACTTAAAAAATAATGTAACCTAGGACAAACGTGAGGCTGTTTTTACCACAAGGAATACCTTTTTAAAAAAATATTTATTTATTTGAAAGGCAGAGTGACAGATAGAAAGGGAGAGAGGTGTTCCATTTGCTGGTTCACTCCCCGAATGGTCACAACAATAGGTCTTTGCCAGGAGCCAGGGACTCCATATGAGTCTCCAATGTGGATGTTAGGGTCCTACAAGCCTAGGTTAGCTTGCACTGTGTTTCTCAGGTGCATCAGCAGGAAATTGTATGGGAAAGAGAGTAGCGAGGACTTAACCCAGCACCCTAATATAGGATGGTTGCATTATAAGCAGCATCTTAACCTACTGATCAATATATCATCCACTGAAAAAGTTTAATCTCTTCTCAACCTACCTAATGTTAGCTTGTACATTAAGCCCTTTATACTATTTCTTATAAACTGGGAAAAGAAACTGTAATGGATTTGTATTTCAGGAAGGTATTTGGAAATATATCCCATGTTTTTCTGCTATCACAATGTTATCTTAGCGTAGTACTCTGTCTCAAAAGTTGCTAAGATTGACTGGGTAGAATTTACACTCCTTGAAAATTAGCTCCTTTGCAATTTATTTAGCTAGTTTGTGCAAAATTTCCCAAGGACTGAGGCAAGTCAATACATTTCACTTTCCAGAATTTGCACTTCTTTTTTTCATGAAAACTAGCCTGATATATGGCCATGTTCAGGTTATAACTTTCATGGTTGTAATAGAATTTTGAGGAGCTGGCATTGTGGTATAGGAGGTAAAGCTGCCACCTGCGATGCCAACATACCATATGAGCACTGGTTTGTGTCCTAGATGCTCTACTTCCAATTTAACTCCCTCTGATGGCCTGGGAAAAGCAGCAGATGATGGCCCAAATGTTTGGGCACCTGGTACCTATGTGGGAGATGTGGATGAAGTTCCTTGCTCCTGGCTTTGGCCTGCCCTGGCACTAGCTATTGCAGCCATCTGGAGAGTGAACCAGATGATGGATTATCTCTTCTCTCTCTCTGTAACACTTTCAAAAGATTAAATAAATCTTTAAAAATATAATTTTGAAACTATTAATAAATATTTTTAGGTCTTGAAGTAAAAAGTATGGTATCTGAGTGATATGGCAGAGCCAGATATGGAGTTAGGTAGGAATAAGTAAACCTGAAAGAGTTTTTTTTTCATAGTTTCTGTGCAGTATTGCATTGTAACTCCACTCCTTTATCTATCAATCCAGTAGACTTATTTTTCCATGATGCACCTGTGTCTGATCCTAGACCAGGAAGGAGGAGACATCATTATGGCCACATGGAAGTTAAGTTCACATATACTAAACTCAGAAAGCCTCATACACAGTGAACTTCACCCAGTTTGTATATTCAGTTAGGGCACCAGCCCCGACCTCATAAAACTAAGACATGTGGAAATGCCTTTCTTTTGCTGTTAGACCATGCTTATGGTCCTTCTTTAGCCTCCTCTCTTGTTCTCTCCTCATAGGCAACACTCTGGTCCACTCGTGATGAGTATTATTTCTTATGGGGCTGCCCACACTCATGTGTGAATGTACAATCACAACTCTCTGATTTCAAAATAAATCCTGCTGTCACTTTCACACTTTCTTTATGTCTCTGCTTTAAATTCTTATCTCTGTGGGGGCAAGAATTTGGAAAAAAGATTAATATACATATTTTAGGGGGTGAGTGGGAAACATGCCTGCAGTTAGTAATCAGAAAATTTAAGATTTTGTTCCAGGCTTCTTTCCTAAACCTCAGACCCATTTATTTCTTTTCCTTTGCTCAAGTCTCTCCCTGTTCAACCTCCTTTCCATTTCTTGGTGACAATGACTCAGTTTTCAAGTTTCTACTTATAGCTCTCCTCTTCATTTATCTCAAAGGTAATTTGCCCAATCTTCTTCTCCCCATGTTGTATTCTCTACATTCTGAGTGTGGACATGTTAATGCTTTTTATTCCTATTTGTTTAAATGTCCAATGCCTCAGCCATGTCCATCAATTTCTATAAGCTTGGTGTGGGCTGCAAACCATGTCTTCCTAAACCTTGAGTTCTTTACTGACAGGCACATTGTCTAACACATAGAGGACAATATAACTTACTATGCGGAATATGTTGAAACTGACCTCAATTTTCATGCATCAAAGATCCAAAAATATTGTGATCACGATGCTGTTTGTTCCTTCTTTTTCTTTATCAGGGTATATGGGCCTCATATACCCTGGCACTTTTACATGTCATATACTTTTTGTATGACTTTTACATGTCATATACCATGACATGTCACTTTTAAAAGTGGCACAGAGGTAAATGATATAGTTTCTGAAGTTTGTTAATAAATTAATAAGCTTGCATTTTAAATTATGGCAGGCTATGTGCCCCATGCAATGACGGTCTTCTTTCAAACAATTATCTTAGAAAGTTAAACGTTTGGCATGAACTTGCTGCCAATGCTCAGAAAAATTTTTGGAACTTCTTTTCAAAATTGCCTAACTCTTTTTGAATATCCTCCACATGGCAAATCTTTATTTTCTGAGGTTAAATTAGATTTCTGGAAATAGTCAGAACTTTTTGGGAGCTAAGTTTGGCAGACGTAAATGCTTAAGCCTTGTCATGTCATTTTTAGCTGTTTTGGCATACTATGCCTCAGGAGAATGGAGACTTATATAATTGTAAATTGCCTCCATTGGGAGTATAATGAGAATAATAATGCAACAGCTGGCCTGCTTCCTCTCTTCTTCAGAATTCCACGTTGTGTGGTCTGCTGCGCAACTACTTCTGCACAGTTAATAAACTGTTGCTTTCTAAGTTATTTTCTTTTAGGATTGAAATCTACATACATTAGTGCACATGTATGTGTGCACTAGTACACACAAACACACACACATACACACACATATCCTCTCCAGCTCTTATTTGCCTAACTTTGCTCTTCATTCTTGTGAGTCATGGGAGTAAACTCTAGAAGCCAGTTTTGACAATTACTAGCTATGAACCTATGTGCAAGTGATTGAGGCTTACGTTACTCATCTATAAAATATACATCATTGTACCAGGACTACATCCCTCAAATAATGGTTGCTTGGAGGCTTATATGTAAAAGTGAATGTGAAGGTTCTTCCTTTTTGTACATACTTTACTCATACATTATTCTGACATAGTATCTGTACCCTTTATAGCCCTAGGTTTATGTGTTGTTATGTTTCGCTGCTTCCTCTCACCCCCAACCCCGCCCCCCCCACCCCTCCTTCCAGACAAAGAGCTTGAATTTCTTGAGATAACAAACTGGGCCAGACTCATATAAGTACTCTTTACTCATATTTTTGCACCTACTGAGTATTCTGATTTTTATAAAGAAATATAAAAATTGATTAAGTCTTGATCTGTATGGAATAAAAATGTTATTTCAAGGGAAATATACCTTTACTACTGCCATGTTTGGAATATGATTCATCCCCTCCAAAACTCATGCTGAAATTTAATCCTCATAATGAGGTAATAAGAGGTGGGACCAGGTGGGAACTTTAAGAGAGGATTAGAGCTCTGCCCTCATGAATGTAATGACTCATTCATGTGCTTAATAGATTAATGGCTTAATAGGTTAATGGGTTATCCTGAGAGTGGATCTGCTTTAAAGCCAGTCTAGTTAGGTCTCTTGTGTGTTCCCTATCTCACTTCCATGTGATGCCCTGCACCATTTGGGAACTCTGCCATTAGGAAAGTCATCATCAGATGCATTCCCTTGGACTGGGATCAGAACCATGAGCCAAAGTAAACCTCTTTTTTTTTTATAAGTTACCCAGTGAATGATATTGTTTTAGCAACACACTTAAGCATTATTCGTGGTAACTTTAACATTTGAGATGTTAATTGTCCCCTAGAGTCATTTTTCCTCCCTTTTTCTCTAGTAATAGAAACATTTGAGGTTTGGCTAGGTATCAGGCCATTCAACTACTGACTCTATGGAGTACTAGATATGGCCATATCACTAAGATATGGTCAATGATATGTGTGAGCAGAAATGGTATGTTTAATTTCCTTACATGAACATAGATGGGCAGGGGGTGCACTATGGCATAGCAGAGTAAGCTGCTGCTGGCAATGCAGGCATCTCATATCAGAGTGCTGGTTTGAGTACTGGCTGCTCCTCTTCTGATCCAGATTCCTGCTAATATGCCCTGGGAAGCAGTGGATGATGGCCCATTACTTGGGTCTCTTCTGCCCACACAGGAGATTTGGATGGAGTTTCTGGCTTTTGAATTTGTCCTTGTCCAGAATGACTGTTGTGGGTATTTGGGAGATGAACCAGCAGATGAAAGATAGGTCTCTCTCTTTCACTCGTCATTCTGCCTTTTGAATAAATAAACCTCTTTTATAATGAAAAGAAAAAGACTTTAACTTTCTTTTCCTCCTAAATATGATGATGAGCCAATTTTAAACACATGGATGAGTGTTCTCACCCACATGCTGGAGTAGCAAGCAGAGTCCATGAATCTCTGAATGACCTCATCAACAACCTACCTCCTTAGACTTTTTGCCTACATCTGGGCTGTTGTGAGACAGAGAAATAAAACTTGTATCTTGTTGAAGACATTATGTTTTCTTCGTTAGAGAAGCTTAACTTATTTAGTGATAAGTATCCTTTGATCATATAAATCCGTTTGTATATTTCACCATATACATCTTTTCTGCCATAATTCTTTCTTCCTTTGTACCTTCTAGGCCCTTTGTCTTAGTCACCCCTTTATTCCTGTTGATTCCTAACCATATCCTCCAAAATCTTCTCTTCAGCATCCCACTCAATAACCACAGATGTGCAAGGGCCAGGCAGCAAGATGTGGGCTGTTGTGATGGTACCCTTGGACTGCATCGCATCATGACAGGGTTGGGCATGTATATTTATGTGTGTGCTTTCTCTCTTCTCTTCGTCTCCTTATATAGCTTCCATGATTCAATCATCGGGTTTCCGCCCAATGGTTCAATCTAATCAAATCACTTTCCAAAGGTCAGATTAAGTTTAGTCAGTTTAAGTTCCCATCCTCTTAATAGCTTTACCTTATGACTTTGGGATTTAAACTTCTGGGTGAGTTTAGGAGGACAAACAATATTTATAGCATAGCAATCTCCAATTTAAAAATATTTTCTGAACTCCTATATTTTCTTCTGAATACTTCCCATTTCTTCGTTCTTCATTCACCAAATAATTTGTGGAACAAGTGTCTATAGTTGCCACATCCATTTCCTTGCCTCATAGTTTCTTCTCAGTCAACTCAAATTGGGCTTCTTTTTGTATACTTGCATTGAGCCTATGTTAATTATAGTCATTGATGGCATTTATGCTGTCAAATCCAATGAGTTCTTCCTTTTTAATTTTATTACTATCCAACAACTTGCTTATCAGTTGAAATTTCCATTTTTGATGCACTTCATTTTCTTGGATAATGTGATGCTATACTGTCCTGGTTTTGTTTTTTCTCATTTGCTACTCTTTTCCAAATCCTTTGCTGCTTTCTCCTTCTGTACCCATCTTCTAAATATTGGCATACTCCTGCATATATGCTTGTTACCTGGGTCTTTATTTCTACAAATTCTTCAGGAATTTTGCTTTATCCCCAATGTATCAAATAGTATTTGTAAATACTATAACCTCAGTAAATATTTGTAAAATGAATGAATACATTATCCAGCTACTTAGAAAATGTAACAGTAAATAATGTTCTTCTCTCATACTTCATATAATTATCTCTGAACTTTTGTCTGCTTATATTTTCTTCATGTGTTAGGTCATAATAATTACTCCCTAAATAGAATGACTTAATTATGTATATATAAGTTATATAATTGTACATGTTATGGTTTGGGTAACAGTTTGAGTGTCTGCCAAAAGTTTATGTATTTGTGGCTTGTTCTCCAATATGTTATATCAACAATTAATAGGTTAATATTAATTGTTGAAGGATGAAGGGTGGTAGCTTCATCCAATTACGGTATCTGGGAGGTGGGTCTATTGGGAGATCTTTTGGTCATTAGGGATTTGACCTTGGATGGCTAGTCCCTTCTTTTACACTGGTTCTGCCATTCACCATGCTCATCAGATGATAGACCAATGGGACCACTTAATCTTGGACTGTGAAACTCCAAGTCCATGAGCCAAACTCCTTTCATTCTAAGTAGTTCCTCTCAGGTATTCATTATATAGTTAAAAAAAAAACTGACTATTCTAACATAGCATAAAAATAAACTTTATGAACGGCTAGACTATATATAAATAAACAAAAGGCAATGTAGTATTAAATAATTACTGTATGAATTTGTTTCAATTAGACAACTAATACAGATAATTCTGTCCTTAAATTCATTTTCTTAGCACACTTTTTTTGTTTGTAACTGAAATTATACAATAATAATTCTAATTACAAGTCTCTAAGAGTACTGTAAATTCTAACTTCCATTTTACTCTATTGTGCTCCACCCTTTTCATCTTTATAACATGGAGAAAACGTTTTGTTTGCAGTGTGCTTTGAGGTCAGGAATGAAAGATCTCATAAGTCCATGGCATTATGAGCACAATGTGTTTAAAGTGGCCTAAGCCATTTGCACAGGAAAATAACACGTTCTAATCCATTTAAGGGCCTTTGTAAGCAGTCAGGTCGCTAACCCTTAATCCACCTCATTATGTCTATGTAGTGAAGCATAGAGGGTTTTCGGTTCCTACAATTCTTGGCTGATAAGGTACACTGACTATGAAAGACAAGTTGGGCAATGATATTCTAAGGGAAGCACTTATAGCACATGACCACACAACACAGAGAGATGTGGGTTGGACTGGGCATAAGGTGAGACTGCACATCTTCACACAGCATCTGTTCTGGATTTGCCTAAAACATCTATAAGACCAAGCCACCAAGAAAGTGTTACTAATCACCGTCCTCATTGAGCACCAGATATTACTGATTCTTCCAGACTCTCAGGCCAGTAAGTGTATTGATGACACAGTTAGGAAGCTAACATTTCTTAGTAACACAACTGTATTACTATACTAAAGATTTTATGTTTAAAGTCTGTCCCTGGTTTCTAGCATTCATCTTTCGATGTTCTATCTAATTGAACTTCAGCTGTTGTTACCCTGTTGTGAGCCAATACTATCTCATTGGAAAGAAATTTATCAGGAACAATATGAGATCATCTGCTGTTTTTTTTTTTTTTAAACTTTTCCTTCATGTTTCACTTTTATGAAATAATTTGTTTCTATCTAATTAGCACAAGATCAGTGTAGACACCTAGTTACTTTTCTAAAAAGAAATAGTTGAAGACATTAATTGGAACTTTGACAGCCAAATATGACTATCTAATATTTGGTAGCTCATTGTTATTCCTCATGTATTTATTTCTAATTTTATGTTTTAAGAGATTTATTTATTTATTTATTTATTTGAAAGGCAGAGTATCAGAGAGAGAAGGAGACACAGAGGCAGAGATCTTCAGTAAACTGGTTTGCTCCCCAAAGGCCTGCAACATTCACGGTTGAACCAGGTTAAAGCCAGGAACCAGGAACTCCACCTGAGTTTCACATATAGGTGGCAGGAAACCAAATATATGAGTCATCTTCTGCAGCCTTCCTGGGCCCATTATCAGGAAGCTGAATTGGAAGTGTAGTAACTGAGACTGGAAGCAGCAGTCTGATATGTGACGATGCTGTTTTTGCAATCTGGCTTACCAATTGGTGCCACAATGCTGACCCCAATTACTCATGTATTTCATGGAATGTTAACTTTTATACTTTACTAAAGTTATGATCAAATTTCCCCATGCCTTGAAGTCTAAAGAAAGAATGAATAAATTTAGAACTACAATATTTGATTTCAACTATAAATTTGTAAGATCTCATCAATTATTTTAGTGACTTCATATCTCTTTTACTTCAACATTACTGATTCTAAAGTTTGCATTTTCTGTATATTTTGTACCTTTGAAGGGTTTTCTTTTAAAAATACATACATAAATAAGAATATTGTCAATTGTGACATGGCTGTCCATTGGTTATCATTGGCTGGGAGTCCCACTTCTTGGGAGGCAAACTATGTTTAGTTTCAGGAACTCTTTGTGTTGTGTATTTGAATGCAGTGAAATACAATATGATTCAGGCTTTCATTAAGTCAGAGTTACTTCTCTCCTCCCCATAAATGTAAAAACTCACATGCATGTAATAGGAATACTACTAAATATTTCAGTTGTATGAATTTGGCTGAGATGTGGTTATTTAATATTCAGGTCCTCAGGATTAGTGGTTTGGATGACTTTTTTTTTTTGTGGTTTGTTATTTATTTTTAAAGTCAGATTTGAACATTTTCTGATCTTTGTCCAAATCTCCTGGGAGCTGACAGGCCACATAGGAGAGATTATCTCAACAACCAAAACTTCCCATCCTAATTCTCAGAGCATCTCATTCTGGTAAGGTAAAGGTACTCTTACATTCAGGGATGTAAATAGTTGGTGAGATCGAGTACATTAGACTTCTACTGTATCTCTGGGGCTCTCTCTCAACTACACTACCTTTCTGAGCGCTCTCAGATATGCATAGACTTATCCAAGATTGTTAGGAGCCTCCCCACAGAGGAAACAAATATGGACAATAACATTTGCTCCACTCTTCCCATTTATTATTCTAACCAAAATGTCTTCTTTATGTCTCATTAAATCTCACCATTAACCAAGGTCATAATAGCCCCCGAACAGGTATTGAGTAGTTTTATGTAGACTCCTTCTCCTCTGCATAATTTATATTTTATCAATTAAAACGTTATTTGAAAAGCAGAGTTACAGAAGAGAGATGGAGACAGACAGAAGACCCACCCTCTGACCTACTCCTCAACTGCCTAGGACAGAACTTAATTCAAGTCTCCCACATTCAAGACAGGGATCCAATCACTTAAGACATTACCTAGTGCCTCCTTTGATATACATTAGCATAAAGCTGGAATCCGGAGCAGAGCTAGAAACTGAATTCTGGCACTTAGAATAAGATGAGGGCAGCTTGAACATCTGAACTCTGTCCTCTGATAATGTATATTTTCATAAGGACTTGATCAAGATCATGGTAGAAGGTTCATATAACGTGGTACCTGGGAAAACATCTATTTGATCAACCCAGATTTATAATAGTTCTCACAGCACATTATTTGGGAACAAAATATCACAATTTAGAATGGGTTTGGAAAAAATAACTATTCTGTACTAAGTGAATGCTGTTAGAAGCAGAGAGGACCTAGAGGAAGAAGTGTAAAATGGACGCAGTTAGTGTAGTACTTTCTCATAGGTCCTGGTGATTGTATTCATCCAACGGCTAATTGGGATGAAGTTATTGCTTCTGTCATTATAGAAGATAAAGTAGCATAGCAGTAGGATGTTTGTCAAGACTTGCGAGGATGGGCAGTGTTGTAACTTAGTGTCTTAGGTCCCTGCCTATAGTTCTGGCATCTCATTCAAGTTTGGCTACTCCACTTCCAGTTCAACTCCTGCTAATGAATATGGGTATGCAGCAAAGGAGGGCTCAAATGCTTGGGCCCCTGTACCCATATTGGAGACCCTGGCCCCGTCCCTGCCATTGAGGCTATTTGGGAGATGAAACAGGATGGCATATCTCTGTCTCTCTCCCTTTGAAAGGTCATATAGTCTTATGCTGTCCATCATAACTTCTCACCTGATGTAGGTGAGAGACACCTAAATTTGATAGTGGGCTTCAAAAAACTCAATACTCTGTCCATTTATGCTTTCAGGATGTGCTTTCAGGACACAAAAGTGGCAGGAACATTCTTGAAAAAAAGAGGTAATTACATATAACTGTTGTTAACTAGGTAAGAGTTCATTTTACTCATAGAATCAAGCAGTAAGACACAGAGGATTAGCAAAGGCTTGCAGTCATATGGATAATGGTCATTGCTGGCCAGCTGGGCAGATCAAGTCATGAGGAGAAAACACAGTTAACTGAGTGTTGTGAACTTGGATCAAATTGGATGGTCAAGGAAGAACAGTGAGACGACTTATTCTTTGGAACATGTGATTGAGAGGTCAGTGAGTCCAATGAATCTAGTTCTACTTTAGAGACGCAGTACAACTTTGAGAATAGTTAAGGTTTAGTTCTGGTGATCAAGATCAAAAATTTCCATGACAGTGATCACCTGGGTAGTTACTGAAATCATCTTGGTAAGTAAGGCCACCTGACTATGAGAAACCAATACACCTCCAAGAAAGAAAACACCTATCGACCTAAAAGACCACACAAATGAACTTCTTTAATGTATTAAAATACAGTTATTAACAAATAAATGAAAATGCCCAGAACTGTTTTATTACTAAGTTTTTTCATTTATGTCTATTATGTGGAATGGTACAGTACATTATCACAGAGCGTTCCCTTGAAAGCTTATTTTTGCCTGCAATATTAGATTATAAAAAGTTTTTTTTTAGCTGTGTCCATTCTTAATTATCTTAATGAGGCTGGAAACCATCATAATACTGTTAGCACAACTGAAAAGATATTAAGTGGAATATTTAAGATATTTTTATTTAAATAAACTCTTCTGGATGAGATTTTCATTTTTTTTTTAAGGGAAGTATATTTAAGATACATCTAAGCCTGAGAAATTGAGAAGTAGTTCACGTTTATGTTTTCTTGCTGGTCACATTTTCCTTGTAATTATGGTTTTCTTTGCATTATGTGTGTTTACACACTTGACTTCTTTAGAGATCTGAATTGTATATCTTAAAAAAAGGAAATTAAAGCAAAGATGAGATTGTTGCACCAAGCTTTTGATCTATCACCATAAGAAAAATATTTTATTTTAAGAAAATTTTCAGTAAACACAAATGTTTTATAGATGTTAAACTTAGTATGTAATACTTGTTTTTAATTTTAATTTTTTAATTTTTAATTTTTTTGACAGGCAGAGTTAGACAGTGAGAGAGAGAGACAGAGAGAAAGGTCTTCCTTTTCCATTGGTTCACCCCCCAAATGGCCACTATAGCTGGTGCGCTGGGGCTGCCACGCTGCGCCAATCCAAAGCCAGGAGCCAGGTGCTTCCTCCTGGTCTCCCATGTGGGTGCAGGGCCCAAGCACTTGGGCCATCCTCCGCTGCACTCCCGGGCCACAGCAGAGAGCTGGCCTGGAAGAGGAGCAACCGGGACAGAACCTGGCACCCCAATTGGGACTAGAACCCAGGATGGCAGCGCAGCAGGCGGAGGATTAGCCAAGTAAGCTGCAGTGCCGGCCTAGTATGTAATACTTGTAAGCCAATGAACTTACTATGCAAAATTTGTGAAATTTGAAAAAAGTTTAGATTACATGATTTCTATTTGAAATATTTCATTCTAATGTTTAAAGTACTTCCAATATTTCTTTTTTTTAAGATTTATTAATTTATCGAAAGGCAGAGTTACCGAGATGCAGAGGCAGAGAGAGACAGAGAAGTCTTTCATCTGATGGTTCACTCCCCAGATGGCCGCAAAGCCTGGAGCTGATCCAAAACAAAGCTAGGAGTCAGGAACTTCTTCCAGGTCTCCCACGTGAGTGCAGGAGACCAAGGATTGGGCCGTTTTCTACTGTTTTTCCAGACTGTCACAGAGAGCTGGCCTGGAAGTGGAGCAGCTGGGACTACAACTAGAGCCCACATGGGAAGCTGGCACTGCAAGGACACCACCAGAACACTGACACCCCAATATTTCCTCATGCTTTTTAAAAATTTGATTCACTGATAATTATATAGAATATTTTAAAAATTGTGTTATAGCCATTTATGATATTTATGTATCAATGGCCATCACCTAGTCAAGATAAATTATTTATCATAAGCTTTATTTGAAAACTGTTTTGCATCCTCTGTGGTTTCATAATGCTTTCTAAAATTCTTTAAGAATGCTTTATGTTCTCAAAAATGAAAAGTGGAATATATGGAATAACTAAAGGGTTTACATGCGTACAAACCTTTGCCCACATAAGATAAAGACAATAAGGTTTTATGGATGGTGAATTAGAAATATCTGTGGCCGGCACCGTGGCTCAATAGGCTAATCCTCCACCTGCAGCGCCAGCAGGTTCTAGTCCCCGTTGGGGCGCCAGATTCTGTCCCAGTTGCCCCTCTTCCAGGCCAGCTCTCTGATGTGGCCCGGGAGTGCACTGGAGGATGGCCCAAGTGCTTGGGCCCTGCACCCACATGGGATACCAGGAGGAAGCACCTGGCTCCTGGCTTCAGACCAGCGCGGTGCACAGGCTGCAGCAGCCATTGGAGGGTGAACCAATGGAAAAGGAAGACCTTTCTCTCTGTCTGTCTCTCTCACTGTCCACTCTGCCTATCAAAAAAAATAAATAAATAAAATAGAAATCTTTGTGTAAAGTTTATCAAAGTTAAAAAAGTAAGCCACTGTTTCTTTTTCTTTGTTAATTTGAAAAACATCTGAAAACATCTTTCTAGTGGTGGATGTATAAATTGAACATCTTCAAAAAACAGAATGACATTATCTAAAAATGTAAAAGATATCCACATTACTATGACTTGAGCAAATTCCACTTCAAGATGTGTATGTGAGTACATATCCTACAGTGCTTTCTCCAAGACTCCAATGCACATTAAATTACTTGGAGGATCTTGGTAGAATTAAGTTTCTAATTCTGTAGGACCGAGGTAGCATCTAAAGTTCTTCATTTCTAGCAATCTATTGGGTGATGTCTATGAAGTCTTGGACCAATCTTAAAAAATTGACAATAATTGCCGAAGTTTATGAGGCAAAATGAAATATTTCTTTTTTTTTTTTTTTTTGACAGACAGAGTGGACAGTGAGAGAGAGAGACAGAGAGAAAGGTCTTCCTTTGCCATTGATTCACCCTCCAATGGCTGCCACGGTCGGCGCGCTGAGGCCGGCACACCACCCTCATCCGATGGCAGGAGCCAGGTGCCAGGTGCTTTTCCTGGTCTCCCATGGGTTGCAGGGCCCAAGCACTTGGGCCATCCTCCACTGCACTCCCAGGCCACAGCAGAGAGCTGGCCTGGAAGAGGGGCAACAGGGACAGAATCTGGCGCCCCAACCGGGACTAGAACCCGGTATGCCGGCGCCGCAAGGCGGATTAGCCTGTAGAGCCACGGCACCGGCCCAAAATGAAACATTTCAATGCATGTACACAATCTGCACTAATCAAATCAGGGTAATCGGCTTTTCCCTCTCCATGACATTACTTTATGATTGGAGAGGTAGAGTGCTTCTCTTCTATTTGCTCAGAAAATATATAATGGCTTATTGTGGCCTGTAGTAACCCCAGTGTGCTGTGTTAGCACTAGAAATTATTTCTTCTACCTAACTCTGGCTTAGTTTGGTGCCTGTTATCCAACCTCCCTCCAGTCCCTTCTATCCCTCCCATCCTCCAGTAATTGTTATTCTATGTTCAGAATGAGATTTTCTAGCTTCCACATGTTAGAGATCACATACAGTATTTATCTTTCTGTGTCTGAACACGTATATTCCAGTTCCATCATTTTTGTTGCAAATTCAGGATTTCATTCTTTTTTATGACTGAATAATATTCCATTGTGTATACCACTTTTCTTTTTTTTTAAATTTATTTATTTATTTGAAGGCAGAGAGGAAGGGGGGAGGGGAGAGAGAGAGAGAGAGAGAGAGAGAGAGAGAGAGGTCCTCTGTCTGCTGGTTCACTCCCCAGATGGCTGAAATGGCTGGAGCTTTGCTGATCGGAAGCTGGGAACCAGGAGCTCCTTCCAGGTCTCCCATGCAGGTGCAGGGGCCCAAGGACTTGGGCCATCCTTCACTGGTTTCCCAGGCCATAGCAGAGAGCTGGATCAGAAATAGATCAGCTGGGACTGGAACTGGTGGCCATATAGGATGCCGGCACTGCAGGCAGCAGCCTCGCCCACTACACCACAGTGCTGACCCCTACCACTTTTCTTTTTATTCATTTTTATTAGTTGATCTTTCATTACTTTAAGTAAATGCCCAAGAGGAGCTTCTTGGAAGAAAAAGGCTTATTTTGGCTTACAGTTTGGAGATAAGTTTGGCTTACAGTTGGAGTCTAAGACTGGGCAGCCCAGTTAAACAGGTATCTGAAGAAGGATGGCAGTGGGACAACACATGCAGAGAAACAATCATGTGGCAAGCCAGGTAGCAGAGAGAAACACAGGAAGCACATTCGGCATATGCTACACACCCTCTCACAAAAACTACCTCTAATGGCCTAAAGACCTCTCACCAGGTCCACCACACATATGTCATAATTAGGTCAAGTCTTTATCCTTAATCAACAATCATGAATATAAGATGTTAAAGTTTAGACATCTGCACGCGTTCAGGGGGCCAAGTCCTATTCAATCCATAATATTCCTCTCCTGGCTCTCCCAAAGCTGTGTCCTTCTAACATATAAGACACCATCATTTCATTCCCCGAAGTCCCAATAGCTTAGGCAGGTCTGACATTATTTTAGAACTAAAGTGCATAGTCTCATCTAAACTCCCTTAACTATAAACCCCTGCATAATAAAAAACAAGTTACATACTTCCAAGATAAATGAGGAGAGGGGCACATGATATACATTTTCCTTCTAAACACGGAGACAAGGAAATAGAAAAGATGAATCCAGCCAAAGCAAGACCTAAAACAAGCAGGGAAAACACCAAGTCCTGAAGTTCCATGTCTGGCATCCTGGGCTCACTGTGTGGGCGACTCTGCACCCAGTGACACTGGCACTCCCACCCTTACATCTGTTTTGCTCACAGCCCATTCTTCGGCACTCACAGATTGGAGTCTTTATCTCCGCATCTCCACTAAGTATTGCCCTGGTGGAGCCTGCAGGAAGACTGGCCAAACATTTCGGCTTTGCATGGATCCCTGGTAGAGACTTCTCATAATGATTCTTCCCTGAGGGCTGATCTCAGGACACCGAATTTGTCTGAAATATCCTTTGAAGTCTAGATGGAGGGCTCCATACGTACGTGGCTCTGTTGGTCCCTGCTTACAAGGCTGTTCAGTGAGGCTGTATGCTAATGTCTGCATACAGCTTGTAGCTTTCCTCAGAGGGTGTCTCATGTTGCTGGTGCCTCTATTTTTCTGGAATCCCCTCTGTAGCTCCACTCTTAGAACTTTACTGCACATTGCTTAATGCAGGGGCTCCAATCCTGAGGCATAACATTGCCTGTCCTCCCAGGATTTCTTTTGAAATCTTGGTGGAAGCTGCCATGAACCCATGAATTTTGTACCTTGAATGCCTACAAGACCAGCATCACCTGGACAACACTGAGGCCTGCCATCATCAGCAGGATCGGTGCATAGGCCTGGCAATCCAAAATCTGAGCTTGTCTTGGGTGAGCAGGGAGCTCTGGGGGCTCTCCCCTGACAGAATTATGTTCTGGAAAAGCTTTGAAACAAATATACCCATCTAATCTCTGACAGGGTAGTAATGGGAAGATCTGCCTCAAAGATTTCTCAAATGCGATCAGGGTGTTGCATCCATTGTCTTACCCATCGACACTGGCTCCCTTTACTTTCACTTACCTCATTAGCAAGAGTTTTCTGCGCTTCACTTTCCTGTCCCAAACAAGCTTTATCTTCATTCCTTACCATGTCAGGCTGCAAAGTTTCCAAGTCTTTCCTCCGTTCTCCCCCTTGCTCCTGATTCTCACTGTAAAACTTCCAAACAGCAGTCATTATCATCCATGCTGCAGTCTCAACACTTTGATGGTTTGAAATCTCCTCCAGCAAACAAACCAGTCCACCTTGTTTAAGTTCAGCCTCCCCCTAAATCCCACCACATAGACATAAAGAAGCCAGGTTCTTTGCCCATGTAACATGCCGATATAATCCTCATTTTCTTCAGACACCTCAACAGCACAGTCTTTACTGTCCACATTTCTGCCAGCATTCCAGTCTTCGGAACCCACGAAGACTGCCTGGAATACTCTGCTTACAATATTCTATGCTTCTGAAGCCTGCTCTTCCAAACTCTTCCAACATTTTCCAGTGAGTCCAAAGACTCCTCCACATAATCAGGTATTGTTAATAGCAATGATCTCAATCCTGCTACCAATTGTCTATAGTAGTCAGCCTTCCTTTACTTCTTAACTACAGTAACCTAGAGGATCTTCTTGGGAAAAATGTTTATTTCAGCCCACAAACAATTTGGAGGTCCCATTAGTCTGATTTCTGATGGAAACTGGCAATGGTAGAGCATATGCAAAGAGTGATCAAATGGCAAGTCACAAAGCCAAGGGAAACACAAGAAGCATATTCTTCTGATATAACCAACCTTCTCACAAGAGCTACCTTCCATGGGCAAGCCCCTGTGGCCTAAGGACCTCCTCCTAGGTCCACCTATCAGCTAATATAGTTAGATTAAGTCTTTACGCTTAACCCATGAGCCATTAATGTAAGACTCTGTGGTTTAAGCATCTGCATGAGTTTGGGGAGCTAAGACTTCATAACATCATTCATTTATTGGTGGATACCATGGCTGATTCCATATCTTGACTATTACTAAAAGTGATGCAATAGTTGTGATGGTATATGTTTACCTTTGATGTAATGATTTCATGTCTTTTGGATATATACCCAGTAGTGGGATTGCCAAATCATGTAGCAGTTTCATTTCTAGTATTTTAAAGCAATCTTTGTACTGTTTTTCATAGTGACTGCACTAATTTATATTCCCACAAGCAGTGTATACATGGTTCCCCTTTCTCCCACATCCTGGCCAGTACTTGTTATTTTCTCCCATTTTGATAAGAGCCATTCTAACAGGAGTGAGGTAATATGTCATTGTTATTTTGATTTGCATTTCCCTGAACTAGTGCTATTGAGCCTTTAAAAAATATACTTCAATTTTTTTTTTGGGAGGGGGATGTCTGTTCAGGACCTCTGACCATTTCTTAACTGGGTTGGCTATTTTTTGTTGTTGTTGGGTTTTTTAGTTCTTGATACTTTCTTTATATTAATCTTTTGTTTGGATAAGCAGCTTGCAAATATTTTCTTGGATTCTGTTGGATTCTCTTCCCTCTATTGATTATTTACTGTGCAGAAGCTTCTTAGTTTGATATAATCCCATTTGTCTAGTTTTGCTTTTTTTGACTGTGCCTTTGGGCTCTTATCAAAAAAATTATTGCCTACACTAATGTCTTGAAGTGTTTTTCCTATGTTTTCTCCTAGCAATTTCATGGTTTAAGGTTTTACATTCAGATCTTTGATCCATCTTGAGTTGATATTTTTATATGGTGAAAGGTGGGAATCTAATTTCATTTTTCTACATGTGTCTATACAATTTTGGCTATGAGCCAATTTTGAGTAGCTAGGGCAGAGCAGTGGTTCTCAAAGCGTGTTTTCCAAGATCGGCAGCATTAATATCACCTGGGAATTTGTTAGAAATAAAATTTTGGGGCTTCCACCCTGAAATACTAAATCACTCTGGGGGAGATGGAACTCAGCAATTTTTATTTTAGCAAAACTTTTGGGTGTACTTCATACATGTTAAAGTATATCAGGATATATTTGAATGCAAAGAAATGCTCATAACAGTATTGCTCATGCAACTCCAAATTTGAAAAATTCCAAACATCTGTCACCAACTGATTAGATAAATCAATCATGATTATTTATACAATGGAATTCTATGTAGCAGTGAAAATAAGGAAAAAACAGTTACTTACAACCATATGGGTAAATCTTCTGAGCCATACAGAACATATGAAGTAAAAAATGAAATTATATATACATACAGGATTCCCTCCAGATTTCTAGAAATGCTTACATCAATGATAAAACTATAAAGAAAGGATCACCTCTAATTTAGATGTAGGGATTGTGATGTTATGAAAAAAGGTACACCTGGGGAACCCTGGAGGGCTGATGTGTGTATGTATATATGTATATTTATACACACATATGTATATACATTTTTCTTTATTTGGAGAGAGAGAGAGAGAGAGAGCGAGAGAGAGAGAGAGAGAGAGCTCCTCTCCACAGGTTCATTCCCCAAATCCCACAGCTGTGCCAGGCCCAGGCTGATGGCAGTCACTGCCTCCATGTGGGTCATCCACATGGATAGCAAGGACCCAGCTGCCCAACTCATTACCTTCTGCCTCCTAGAATATACATTAACAGGAAGCTGGCATTGGAAACCAGAGACAAGACTTAACTCAGGCACTCTATTATAGGATGTAAGCATCCCAACAAATGTCCTAATTCTATACCAAATGCTCACCCTGATGTGTGTATTTTGACGTGAGTGACAGTCATATTGACAGTTATATGAATAGTGTTTTGTAATTGTTCATCCAATGCTAATTTAGGTTTTATGCTGTTTTATAAATTGCAAAATATATGACAGTGATGGTGCATATTTCTTTTTTCTTTTTTTAAAGATTTATTTATTTATTTTAAAGTCAGAGTTACACAGAGAAAGGAGAGGCAGAGAGAGAGAGAGAGAGAGAGAGAGAGAGAGAGGTCTTTCATCTTTTGGTTCGCTCCCCAGTTGGCCACCACAGCCAGAGCTGCACCAATCCAAAGCCAGAAGCTAGGAGCCAGGAGCTTCTTCCAGGTCTCCCACATGGGTGCAGGGGCCAAAGGACTTGGGCTATCTTCTACTGCTTTCTCAGGCCATAGCAGAGAGCTGGATAAGAAGTAGAGCAGCCAGGACATGAACGGGCACCCATATGGGATGCCAGCACTTCAGGCCAGGTGGTTAACCCACTGTGCCACAGCACAGGCCCTGATGGTGCATATTCTACCAGATCTATTTTGTAATGATGAAGAATTACTCTGATGGGAATCACTCTGCTGAAATTCAGTCTAGTATCTCATGGTATAGCATTGAGAAAGTTGAATCTAGTACATTGTTAGATAGTGATTGATTATAATACTTGAGGTAGTTTTGTTCTAATTTTATACCTGGTAGAAAATAGGATGATAGGGCACCATTTACAAATATGTTTAATATATGATATTTGCCTGCACTACTTCTGTTTATGAGCTGTGTTTCCCTTCTCCCATATGGTTGTGATGAGACTGTCACTCACAGTGCTATCTTGCCTTTAAGGCTAAAGGGATCATGTGATTCAAACCTGGCCAGTCATGGAACACTGTCTTTCTGGCCACAACAATGAGTCACAAAGCAGAGTTAGTCCTACTGTTAGCTAGGCTATAAAGATGATGGAAGTAAAGGGTTCTTTCTGTGTTACAAGGATAATGATTTTGGGGACCAGGAAGACTAGATACTCAATAACATTTTCTTTCCACTTGGTAAAAGGTGTCTGGAAACACAGCAAACAACAACGAACCCAGAATTGAATGCTGTTCAGGAAAGAAAGATAACATTTTTGAGCTCTTGGTTTAAGCATTACTTCAATCAAGTGGATGAATCAATAAATTACTGTTTTTTATTTTGTATTGTTACTTAAGCTATTTTGAGTTCTTTTCCTAATACAGGCAAAAGAGCACTGGTTAAATTATAAACACCATCTAATATGAGGGTACTTTAAAATGTTCATGGAAATTTCAATTAAAAGATGGGTTTATTTTGTGCAGAATTTTTGAAAGCCAGGGAACACATGGATTTATACATATTTCATTTTTTGTATAATTACCCATTTTTGCATATTTTCATGAGCTTTTTGAAGACGCTTTAAATATCTCACCATTAAGGTAAAAGATTTTCTAATACTTTGACTTTTTGAGAAACTTTGGAATGATAGAATTAACTCATAACTAATTACTCATGTGTAATTACTTATGAAGTTCCTAAACCATGAGATGGTTACCTCATGGATAACTGACCACCATAAAGCTTTGCTGTTTGTTGTTAGTCACAAGGATTGCTTTTTCCATGCTAATATAGATTTGAAGAGAGATTAAAACAAAAAAGATTATAGCAAAATGAAATCAGGAGACATTCTGATAAGAATCCTTAGTTTCATTCTATAAATTTTTGACCCCTTGGCCTCACTAAAAGGCTTACACGTGATACAGGAATGATGTACACTTAGTCTATAGGTGAAATCTCAGTGAGGCTTCTAATGTCTGATGATTTCAGGCAAACGATGAGGAAAGCTTCCCCAAGAAGGGCTGTAAAACAGTGGCTGCACATTGAAACACCCAGGAGCTTTGTAGAATGTAAATGGCTTGGTTCCCACCCCAGAGATACTCATTTAACTGGTCTGGGATATGATAAAGCATTAGGATTTTCAGGATCTCCTTCAAGTGATTCTGTTTTGCAGTCATATTTGAGAAATGAGGCTCAAAGTAATGATTGAGCCTATACAATTTCTTAGCTTTAGTCCCAAGTCATAGGTCTTGAAGGACTTGGAGAGTGAGTATCATTGAAGTTGGTATATGCGTAGAGCAGTTGAGAGCCATTTCTCCTGGGGAGATTTGGGAGTTATTCTCAGATTGTACTACAACACTATGCCCTGGGGCTACATACAGTGCCTCACCTGAACAACTGCTCATGCCAAGTCGCCAGAGGACTTGTCAGCTACTCACAGAGAGTCACTCTCCAGCCTATTCTCATTTACAGCTTCCTGCTGAAAACATTCTTGGTAGATTTCAGCTGATTTCCTTCAGAGCTCCTTATTCCTTCCTCATTAGAACAACAGAAAAGCAGAAACTGAGATAAAACAACATGGGAAGGTTCTTAGCCAAAGAATCAGGGAATCCAATGAGGAGACATGATCACTTGCTTCCTAGGCACGTTAGCAGGACACTAGATCAAAAGTGGAGTAACCAGGACTCAAACTGGCAATCTGATATGGGATGTGGGCATCCCTAGTGGTGGCTCAACCCTATCCAAAATTTTAGCAAGACTTTCAAGCCAGATGAGACTTGAAGTTTGTTTTCTAAGGAGAATTCTTTAGTTTAACGTTAAATACTAATTGATATTTACCATTAGCCACAAAATTTCCTCTAGTACTGGAATACAAGGCTCTCTTGCTCTTTAGGAAATGTTCAGTACTGTGAGAAAAGAGTAGTTCACCCACTGTAGCCATAATTACCTAATTTTTAAATGAAATATCTAGTTTTTTAATTACATAAAGTAAATATCCTTATTTTTACCACTCATCTTCTCTATTCTCTATAAATGGGAAATATGAACAGCATTTCATATATGGGCCAAGCACAGATACATATATGTATCATTTTTTTTCATTCAACCACACAATTTACTTTCCTTTTCTCACTTAAGAATATATCTTGCATATTCTTCTAGTTCCAAAATTGCTTTAGAGAGAGTATGTGGTATTATTTTATGAAAGCATCAGGATTTCTTGTAATGAGCATAGTTGCTATAAAGTAGACATGGAAATGCAGTCTTTGAATATCTAGGTGAGCTGCTTTCCTCAAAGCAGCCCTTCTCTTCTGTCTCCTCTGCATGCATGTACTTCACAGTCCTCGGCCTTCGGTCCCCCACCTCCCTCCACGAGAGGACAGAGCCCTGCGCTTCTCAGTCCTTGAAGTCCTTTGCAAGACTCCAAGGTTGTTTCACATGTAAGTTGGCTTCTCATAGAGATTTCATTCAGAATCCATTCTGTCAAGTGAGCTTGCACGGCATGTTTTCCATTGTGAGCAAAGAAAAATAGATTTAGCACTAAAATGTACCATCTGTGTCAATATGTGATGATGTAGATTTAAATCTGAGCATATTTGTTAGTTTTAATTCCAAGGCATTCCCTGCTGCAGTCATTGTTTCCTCTGGTCCTCAGAAGAAAGATCTTCCTGGGCTCACCCAATGCCTTCTTAGAACTCAGGTCAAAACTCGACTGAAAAAGACCTCTCTTGGGTAAGAGCTTCCCAGAGCCTTCCTGCCTCGTTTGCTCAGTGAATCTTTTTACATGAAAAACTACACTGCGTTGAGGCCACTGAGGACACAGTTAAAAGTGAGCTCGTTTTACCCACCGTAGTGCAAATCCTTTCTCTTTTGCCTTACGCTTTATACTTGGACTCACTGCAACACCAACACTCTAGAGTAGTTTTTTACCTCTTTGATACCCCCATATTTAAAAAGACCCTTCGTAGTTTGAGCTAGGATATCAGGAATGTGGAAAAGCCAGTGAAGTTTTAATTGGATTAAACTCTGTGTGTCCCTTCACCGCCCAACCTCCTTACTGGTAACTTTCTTGACAGCTTAACTAACAAGATATGCAACAAAGAGATGTGGCATTCAGCGGGGCCTCCTGCCTTACCTGGGGGGGATACACCTGGGCCAGCTGTGAGTAGCAACAGAATAACAGGTAGTTGGCCACAACCCCCACTCTGATACTGTCACCAACATTCAGGCTTTGTGCATTTCTGAGATGAAATTCAAACCTGAAATTTTAGCTGCTCAAAGTGATTGGATTCAGCAGGCGCCTCCTGAACTTGCGGTGGAAGCGCCAGAGGGGGAGCAAAGCCACTTCCCTGGTCTTTAATTCCCTCGGCCAAGAAAAATCAAAATCTGTCCATTTGGCACGTTTGAGAGGGAAAAAGGGCAATACAAATTTTCCTTAATAAAATAATGCCGGCTATTAAAGAGCAGTCTTACCGATGTCATTTGACGCCCTTCTCCCACAGGGCTGGCAGGCACGAGGCCAGGGTGCGGGGAAGTGCAATTGGAGACATTAGTTACACCACCTTAGGTACGGTAGCAAAATAATATTTGATAAATGAAAATAAATCCAGGAAGACACAATTTCCAAATAGTTTTTAGAAGTACCTGTCACTTCCAGACTCTCTTCTTAAGCGTAACTCTTGGCGAGTGAATCCATTTTACCGCTTCTTCCGGGCAGAAAATTTCAGTGCCCTAAAAGAACTTGGTGTTTCCAGGAGGAGGGTGACAATCACATTTTCATGAAAATCAGAGACCCTTTGCGAATGCTTCTTCAGAAAGTTCTTACCTGAAACTGGAGTAGTGGGATATATGCATGTTCAATTCAAAAGCCCCAGGGAAGAATCAAGCAACCCCCAAAACATTGCTCCCACATGAGAATGCCTTGCACAAGAAGACTCCCATTTGCTGTTATTATGAGAGCTAGTGGTTAAATGTGAATGCTCCTGAGAGGGTTTGATGTGCTTCAAAATCCCCAGCAAGGTGTAAAGGGCTTCTCTTGGACCTGGTACACAGGACAAGTTTTTTTTGTTTGTTTTTTTTTTTTTTTTGACAGGCAGAGTGGACAATGAGAGAGAGAGAGAGACAGAGAAAGGTCTTCCTTTGCCGTTGGTTCACCCTCCAATGGCTGCCAGGGATGGCGCGCTGCGGCCGCACACCACGCTGATCCAATGGCAGGAGCCAGGTGCTTCTTCTGGTCTCCCATGGGGTGCAGGGCCCAAGCACGTGGGCCATCCTCCACTGCCTCCCTGGCCACAGCAGAGAGCTGGCCAGGAAGGGGGGCAACTGTGACAGAATCCGACGCCCTGACCGGGACTAGAACCCGGTGTGGCGGCGCCGCAAGGTGGAGGATTAGCCTATTGAGCCGCAGCGCCGGCTAGGACAAGTTTTGATACTGGCTAGGATAAAGAGGTGGGTAATACAGGAAAGCAGTAACCTAGGAATCCAAAGATAAATTTGATGTCTGCACTGTGTTTTACTGTTACATGAAAATAATCTGATAATTTAGGAAGGTTGAACTAAAGGCTTTTGTAGTCAAAGGACAGAGGGCAGGGAAGAAAATAAAGATATAAGAATAAAATGAAAATGATCTTGGTGTGGATGTCTAACTAAACATAATTAAAATTAGGAAAAGCATAATGTTTTTTAAATGTGTATTTACTTATTTATTTTCTTTGACTTGAAAGGCAGAGCAACAAAAAGAGGAAGACAGAGAGGGAGAGAGATTTTCCATCTGCTGGTTCACTCCCTCATTGCCCAAAAGAGCCAAGACTGAGCCTGGCCAAAGCCAAGAGCCCAGAACTCCATCTGGTTCTCCAGTATGGGTGGCAGAGGACAAATTAATTGAGCTATCACCTGCAGTCTCTCAAACACCATAATGGGAACCTGGATCTGAAGCAGAGTAGCTGGGACTTGAACCTGCACACTGGTGGTGTGAGATGTCAGCATCTCAAGCATTGGTTTACCTTACTATGCCACAAGCTCTGTCCTAGGTATAGCATGATGTTTTCTGACTTCTCCATGTTTTAGATTTGCTGTACCTGAAAACTTTGAAGAAACACTAAATAGACAGTTCTTGATTTATGAAGGTTCAACTTATGATTTTCTGACTTTACCATGCTATGAGAAAGGTAAACATAAACCATACTTCCAAGTTTACAGTTTGATCTTTTCTCAACTTAGTAATCTGCAGTGCAATCCTTTTTCTTAATGCTGGGCGACAACAGTGAGTTGCAGCTCCCAGCAAGTCCTGTAATCAAGAGGAAAAATGACCAATACTCTCTCTACATTGTACTGTGTTGTTAAGCTGGGGTGTTCAGTGGGTTATGCATATTTAGTGCATTTCCAACTTAAACCTGCTAACCCATAGCAGGTAGAGGAGCATCTGTGTTGTCTATACATTGGGAAACCTGGTTATACTAAAGAGTAAGGAATGATAAAATGGAAAAGGCCGTGGAGCCCTGAGTTTCAGTCCCAGTTTAGCACCTATGGCTTCTCATTTAGATATGGTTAAGTATTTACAGTGTTTCTGGTGCTATACATACACAGAAATACACAGTTTTCTGGGCCATTCTATGTAGTGAGCTTAGCTTCTTCACAATACATGTCCTCATATAAAGATTTAAATTTAATAATAGTAAAGAGAGTCACAATATTTTCTCTCTCCTTCCTCCTCTTCCTGTAAATTCTAGAGCGTTAACTCTTTGTTCTTCAGTTTCCTCAACTTTAATATGTGACTAGTGCTTTATAGGGAGGTTGCAAAGATTAAATGAGAAAATCCATTTTAATTGCTTAGGAATGCACATGACATACAGTTAACTGCAACTGCTTGTTGGTTTTATCAGGGTTAACACTGCAATTATTTACTGAATCTAAACATGCTGCATTCTGAAAGGGTTTTTCTCTGTCTCCTGTTTCACCCTCGTCTTCTGGTGTAGGCATCTGTTTCAAGATCACCCTCACCAAAGGAGCAGGGTGGAAAGCAGCTGGGAATGAGAAGCTCACATTGGCCAAGGCAGCTGCTGATGTGGGCCACCCTGACACAGAGGCAGGCAGGAGGCAGTGGTCACTCCCTTCCCACTGAACATTGCCCCAGCATAAGTCTTGGGGTTGGCCTCTGACTTTGAAGAAAAAGAGCTTTCCCCTCCACACCCTCCCCCCCACCAATAAAAGAAACCTGAAATGGGATTTGACTTATTATGATCCTGAAACACAAAAAGTCAGGCCTTCATGAGATGCAATGAAAGTTCCGTTCACTGTTCTATTACACTGCAAAGGCTTTAAAACTAAACCTCGAAATATTGAGACTCTGATTGATGATCATGGCTATAAAGGGAGAAAGGAGGCCTCGACTTAGAAGCTACTTACCTGAATCTATGAACCCTTAGCAAGTACATGGATCAACTTCAGGGGTCTCTAAACTCTCTAAAACTGGAAGCAAAATTTAGTGGAGTTTAGCAGGTGTATACAGACATGTTTGTAAAAGGTTAATAACTTTCATCTAAGTTCAAAGAGGTCTAAGAGTCCAAAAGGGTTAAGAACCCTAGATTAGATGACATTACACTTACATTTATAAATAACAATTGTTATCTCTTTTTATCTTCTTGTTGCACAAGAAAGTTCCAAAGACACCATACACTAACTTGGCATCTTTGCAGGAGAGATGTTGATTCTGCTTCTTGAGAGCCAACAGGAACCGGGGGAGTGGAAAGTGGCCCAGATCCTGGGCCTTTGGCCTCCACTGAGGAGTTCACTTTGCTTTCCTTGTGTTGACTGAGTGCAGGTGCTTTCTGACTGTGGGTTAGATTCTATGAAAATCATCCAACAGTGGCCCTAGTTTTAGCCTGCAGGACATCTCAATTCTCAGAATCACTGCTTCTTCCATCAGTTCTCTCTCTAACTAGTTGCTGGAATGGTCACCACCTCAAGTTTTTCCTTTCAGTTCATGTCTCAGGCATCTCTTTAACACATATCGTTTCTCTCCCTCTATTGTTTCCAAAGAGGATGTGATTAGACAGTAAATGAATCATCACAACCCATTCTAGTCCTGGAGACCCACTATCAGTGAATGAAGTAGCACATAGTTTCCACAATGTCTTAGGCTGCAAGAAGCACAGAATTTGTTGGTTGTGTCAAACACTTTGGTTGACACCTTATATACATTTTCCCTTTGGGTCCTTAAAACAATCTTATAACAGTGGTATAATTATCTGTCTGCAGTAAGTGAACCAGGGTTCAGAGAGGTTAAACACCTTGACCGAGATAACACAGCTAGTAAGTGGTGTTGAGATGCATTCCAGTCTGTATAACTTCAAAGTTCAGGTTCACAACTGCTACTCTGTGACAACAAGTTACTTCTGTTTTATTATACAGTGTCCTGGAGTTTAGTTTATCACTATTTTTATTTTCAAAGAAGTACAACTTTCTGGTTGAAAAGATCTTCCCTAAACAAAAGCTGCCTGCTTGTTGCCATCACTAAAGAAATTACGCCTCCTTCTGTGCCTGTGAACTGAGTTGCAAACCCAGATTCTGAAAAGTTGGAGATGTACGTGAGTAATGTAGGCTGGACAGTGCAGTGAAATGCTGCCATATATATTCTTTGTTTTTTTTTAAAATTTTATTGAAGGAATACAAACTTCATTCATTTCATATATACAAATTTAGAAACATTCTTCCCATCCTACCTCCCTCCTGCCCATAGACTCACCTTTCTCCCTCCTGCCACTCCCATTCCCATTCTTCTTATTTTTATTTTATTTTTGACAGGCAGAGTGGACAGTGAGAGAAAGAGAGAGAGAGAGAAAGGTCTTCCTTTACCGTTGGTTCACCCTCCAATGGCCGCCGTGGCTGGCGCACTGCGGCCGGTGCAGCGCGCTGATCCGAAGGCAGGAGCCGTACGAAGATCTATTTTCGGTTAATTTTATACTCATAAGATTAACCCTACATTATGTAGAGAGTTCACTGAACAGTATGAAGAAAAAAGAAAAAACAAACAAAAAACTATTGTTCCTTAATATGCATATATATTCTTGTGTCAGGACCACACTGAGTGCTTAATACAATATGTGAAAGACCACATCTGAAATAATAAAGACTTTAGTTTTTTTATTTTAAATTTATTTATTTATTTATTTAAAAGGCAGTGAGACAGAGATAGAAGGGAAAAAGAAAGAGAGAGAGAGAGAGAGAGATACACACACAGAGACATATACAGAAAGACAGGGACATACAAAGAGAGATCTATGCACTGGTTCACTGCCCAAATGTCCACAACATCCGGGATTAGGCCAGGTTGAAGTCAAGAGTCTGGAACTCAGCTTGGATCTCCAATGTGGGTGGTGGGGGCCCATCTACTTGAGACATCAGTGGCTGCCCCCAGGGTGAGTATGAGCAAGAAGCTGGAATTGGACAGGGAAATGGGTCATGAACCAGGCACTCTGGGATGTGATGCTTCTTAACCACTACACTCAACACCCACCCTAGGACTTTGATTTCACACTGCACATGAAGTCTGCAGGTGGGCAACCCCTGCCTGGTGTGGTGATTCAAATATACCCTCAGGGACCAGCTTTCATTTGCTGTTTCATCATTGCTAACCTGTTCTATCTTCATGTTCATAAAATTTTTGACCATTGTGTTCATGTTCCAAGGAGGAAGGGCATAGAGAAAATAGAGTAGGAAGTATGACAGCTAGGTATGTCCCTGCAACCTGTCTCATGGCCACTCTCATGGCCACTCTCAGCTATAAGAAAGACTTGGGTGGGAGTAAGGGTGACTACTTGTTCTGAATACATCACCATTGCCAACACAAATGTGGCTATTAGTGGGGAGTGTGGTCACTGAACAGCTGATTACAGGACTAACACTGTACACAAGGAAGCAGCTTCAAACCAACTCAGTGGAAGTTCCAGTTTCCACAGCCACAAGTCAGTGCTGTCACTTGAGGTACATCACTCTGTGCTGCAAATTGGAGGTAAAGTAGAGCTAAGTTCTGTGCATACTGTCTTTCTAATGTTTCTGTTGGGTGCCATCCTAGATGCAAAGGACTCACCAAAGAATTGGCTCAGTGTGATACACTTAAGAAAGCATGGGCTGGATTAGGAAGTTTGGAGTCCCAGTGTGGCCTTAAGCAAGTTATCAACTTCAAGTTCTTCATCCAAGTGAACATGGCAGTACTCCTAGGACAGGGCATTTCTGGGTGATTTAAATGAGATGAAGTGTGTAAAAACACCATCTAGAAAGTTATATATAAATAATATATTTGATTATTCTGACTTTCAATTAGGGAGCATTCAATTTGGCCACTTAGTTTTATTATGAAACTCACTTCATATTGCTAAATTTACGTTTATGCCCTTGCATTGCACAAAGCATAGTGCTTTGCACTGATCTTACAGGAAGAGAAAGAGGTAGTATTGCAGAAAGAATTGTTAGGGGATCACATCCATAATAGTGGTTTTCTCTTCAGATGTCCTTGCTCTGCTTCTTCAGGATAATTTTCTGGTTGAACTCAGTGCTCAGCTCAGGAGCACCTTGTTCATAGGCTTTGCCAATTCCTCTACACTTATCTGGTCCTTCTCAAACTGTACTTCCTTTCTGGTCTTTTTTTTCCCTTTTGGGTCTTTTGTGTCTGGGATGTGGGGACTCCCAGATTCCAGCAGAGTCTCAGCCGTGGCTTTTCTAAGTCAAAAAGCCCCACAGGTATTCTCAGCTACATCCAGGGTTTCCTCTGCTTTAGTGTTTTGAAGGCTCGCTCATCAGTGGATGTGGTAAACACCTGTATAGCAAACTTCAGCACCATATATCTGACAGGTTACTGGGAGTATCCCCAGGAGAAGTCCTAAACCACTGTAAGGCAAAATGTTCCAAACTGAATTCCCCCTCTTCCCGAGAACTCTGATTCCACTTCTACAATATTTCCCATTGCTCCAATTGCCTTGTCATCTGCCCAGTTAAACAACAGTACCATGACTCCATCCCGGTCCTTCATTTACTGTCCCAAGTCCAGTAATTTATGAAGTTTCTTTTTAACCGTCACATTTTTGTTCTCTTCTTCATCATGACCATCACCATTGATTTGAAGGTTTTAACTGCTTTCTTTCTAGAACACCTTGACAGCTTCCTCTCACTGCCAACATCATCCCTCTGGTCACAGTGGCATGAGTAAGAATGACCAAAGCAAAAGGAAGTTGATCTTCAAACCCTTTGACAGCTTGCCAGGGTGTCTCCTACTCAGGCTTTCCACCAGTCACTTTCCACTGCAGAAATCTATTTTTAAAAAGATTTATTTTAAGTATTTGAAAGGGGAGGGTGGAGAGAAAGAGAAAGAGAGAGAGAAATCTTCAATTCACTGGTTCACTTTCCAAAGGACCACCACACCAGAGCCAGGAGCCTGGAACTCCATTAGGGTCTTCCCCATGCGTGGCAGGATTCTAAGTATTTGGGCCACCTTTCTTTGGTTTCCCAGGTTCACCAGCAGGGAGCTGGATGTAAAGTGGAACAGCCTATGGGGTGCCTGTATCATAGCCGGAAACATAACTTGCTGTGCCCAAATGCCAGCTCCCCTACAAAAGTTTTAAACTAGGGCCATCCATAAGTTGTCCAGAGACTCATCTGATAAAAGATATTTCTATTTTGGCCTGTGTATACCTGTTTGTTCAAAGTCATGATGTCTCCCTACAGTGCTGCTACATTCCTTAGCTTAGGGTTTAACATGCTAGGCTGCTCTCATTTTTCTCATGGATATTTTTGATGAATAGTTTAGATTGATGGTTTTCACCTCCACAGTTAAAATATTTGGTAATGTGTTTAACATTTAAGTGGGCGTAAATCTAAATGAATCTTGTGAACATTGAGTCTTCCTGGCCTTCATATTCTGTAAAGCTGTATAGCATTCCATAAGGCAGGCAGATAAGAACATGACAGTTAGAAGATGGATCAGAATTCCTCAGCATTTACTTGGCCTCTGTCCAGAGTTTTCCGCCTCTGATGAAGCAGAACCTACTAATATGGAAGAGCAAGTAGTCAAAGTTAGACACTCCCTGAGATATGGGAAGAACAAAAATGTCCTTTGATGTTAACCTTCCTAAATGGCCTAGATACACTAAGCACATCACCTCTTTGTGTTAATGTGAATGCGTTAGATTAAGAAGATTAAGAAAGGAGTGGGTCAGAGGTAAAAGTAGTTGGGCGGCAGCAGAGGAGGTGGGGCAGCAAGCCCTCCTATTCTCGGAAAGCAGTCTTCACTCCTGTCTTACCATGTGCTGGGCGGAGCAGCAGGTATGTTTCCAAATCACAACTTCTGCTCTGGCTTGGAGTTCAGTTTTAACTCTGGCTTTAGCATACAGAGGTTAAGGCTTATTACTGCATGGCAATTGGCTTGCTTTTCAGTCAAAGGTAAGTGAGAACTGTGGGGCCCTTCACGCAAGTTAACACAGAAAGTATACTGAAATGTCTTTGCAGAGAGTGAGGGCAGAAAAAAACAACATTGCTACCTAAACTTAATGATTAAGTGCATGACATACTACATCACACCCCTCTGGGACTGACATGTTAATGAATAGTTCCAGCAATTGTTTCAGGTTTTTAGTTACCTAAGGCAAAAAGATATGCACTCCATAGGGTATATAAGAGGATCAGCTTTAAATATCATGTTTTCTGATTTTTAAACAAGTTATCACAATGTGCAGAAATCCCTTTCTGGATTAAAAGTCTTCCTTTATAATTTTTCTTTCATTGCTGCAGCCAACAGGATCTGCCAAAAAGGCACGACTATCCATTCATAACATTTCTCGTTTGAAACCTGTTGATATCTAAAGGATAAGTTCCAAGACTGATATGTAATACCCTCCACCCTCTGGGCACTGAGTACATCTTTCCATGCCTACTTCTTCCCCTCCTCTATTCCCTCATTTATACTACATGCACTTGATATATACACATATGCACAAAAATACACACACAGGCACATGCATATGGGCACACACTCCACATAAGGACACACATCTTTTTACACATAGATGACCCATACACATACACAAGGACACATATATACAAAAGAACAAGCATACACTGCACGTAGGCACACATATAAAATGTACAGATACATAAAAAGGACATAAAAAGACAACTATATACATGGGCACAGAAGCAGCATGTACACACACAGAACTACGCAAGGGTGTACAATACAAATACGTGCATATATATGTACATCAGCATACTAAAATGAATGCACAAATATACACTTGTACATGCACACATCTATGTACATACACATTAGCGTGTGTTGACACATAATATATATCAGGTATTTTAAAAGTTTGCAGGAAATGTAATTAAAAGATATGTTTATTTTGGTGCAGAATTTTGAAATGCATGCATATTAGCAGTCATCAAAATGTTCATGCAAATGCATATTATGAAAAATCATGTATGGATTTCAATTTTTTTGCACAAAAATTAACTCATCTTTTAATTATATTTTCTATAAGAAGTAGCCTTGTGTAAGAATATGCAGAGGTGTACACAAACAGACACACATGCACATAGGGCCACACAAAAAATATACACAGTCAGATATTGGCAGATATGCAATGACACACACCCCACCCTCCATTTCATGCAGATTAATCCTTCTCTTTCTTTGATCTCACTCCTAAGAAGGTGGGATAGACTTTTATTTGGTTCATGAACTAAGCAGGTTTATGCTTTTCCCAAGAGCACATTCATGCTACTCTCATTTTAGCTGATTGCCACAGCATCTGGCCCACTGTGCACACAGAAGTCCTTATCATAGACACTTGTCAGGCAATATCATTTGAACTCCTCATTGCTCAGAAATGGGCCTTCATGGAGGAAGGCATAGTCATACGTAGTCTCTAACTCTTCTAGGCTAGGCATGTCCAAAAAGAATGTAATGAGAGACACAGGTATGAGGAATGTAGATAATTTAAAATTTTCTAGTGGCTACATTAAATTAAAAAAGATAAATTAAATTCTAATAATGTGTTTTAGCTAATCTATTATAAAACATCTTATTAACATATGATAATTATAAAATTATTAATGAGATAGTTTACAGTATTCATATGTGTGTGTGCTGGCCTTTGAAATTTAGTGTGTGTTTTACACTTAGCATATCACTATTCGTACTAACTACATTTCATAAGTTAATAGTTGCATATGGGTAGTGACTGTCATATTGTATATTGTGGTGTAGACTTTGCAAAAGTCCTCTCTGGATCAAATCAAGCACATAAAGAGCCAGACATTGATGTTAGGAAACGGAGAGACAAACATCTGGCTCAGCTCATCTTTGGCAGATCTTTTTGTTTCTTTTTTTTTCTTTTTTCTTTTTCTTTCTTTCTTTTTTTTTTTTTTTTTTTTTTTTGACAGGCAAAGTTAGACAGTGAGAGAGAGAGACAGAGACAGAGAGAAAGGTCTACTTTTCCCATTGGTTCATCCCCCAAGTGGCCACTACGGCCGGCGCGTTGCACTGATCTGAAGCCAGGAGCCAGGTACTTCCTCCTGTTCTCCCATGCTGGTACAGGGCCCAAGCACTTGGGCCATCCTCCACTGCCTTCCTGGGCCACAGCAGAGAGCTGGACTGGAAAAAAAGCAACCAGGACAGAATCCGGTGCCCCAACTGGGACTAGAACCAGGTGTGCCAGTGCCAAAAGGCGGAGGATTAGCCTAGTGAGCCGTGGCGCCGGCAGGCAGATCTTTTTTTGGAAGTTACAACAGTCCTTGTGTAAATTTACCTGACACTAGGATTCATCTGTTTTGCTCTTGTAATTTTCTCTCTGCCTAATTTTTAAATTATTTTGCATGTATTTTGCCTTGTTATATTAAATGCATTTTGAAAAAGATTTTATTTATTTGTTGGAGAGGTAGAGTTACAAAGAGGAAGAGACAGAGAAAGGTCTTCCCTCCAATGGTTCCCTTAAAGAATGAAAGCAAGACACTCATGCTTTCGCATGTTGCCATGATTCTCCATGCTCTCGCGTTGGGTGAGCTGTTTCTTGAACCCTTCTTCCCTCTCCCAGGGTGAGAAGTTCCTTTTTACTGCACTTGAGGGGCTTGCCATATAACCTGTTCTGCTACAATAACCACATATGCATTGCTAACAAGTACTGTGCTTTGCAAAATCAAGGAATATAAACTATAGGTCTTGTGGGGAAAATGGGGATAGAGCTCAACATTCAAAGATTTTGTTTGTAGAAAATGAAGGCAGAAGCAGAGTCTAGAAAGATAGATAGATAATAAATACCTTAAGAAATTGAGAAATACTAAAATAAATGTGGTACTTGACCTTGAAAAACACTTGAAATTTGTCTGTGAAAGTGGTCATCAAAAGGGGTTCAGCTTCTAAGTTATGGTGAAGTCATGGAAGGGGCTGTCTGAAACCAAACAAAAAGTAGCACCAGATGAGAACAGGTGTGGCTCATTACTCGGGAGGGTTGTTGACTGGCTACACATTGGGATGCAGGCTTGTGTGCAGTTTTCAGAATTCTTTTTCTGGTTGAGTTCATCTAAGTGCAGTTTTCTATATTCATCCGGTGTTTCTTACTGATGTAAAATTCACATGACGTTCAAAAGATTCTCTGATTTAACAATGCTTGGAACAAATTGTTGTTTTAGAAAATATGTGTTACAGCATAACTGACTGCAGTTATTTCTGTTATGACTGTATTTGCATCTATTTGTTTTTGATTGCTTTCATGTAGGAGCCTATGTTTTCTAGAGGAGAATGTGAATTCCTTGGAGGTAAGAATCCCATTTCATCTTTCTATCATCCCAGTATTATTTGTCCCTCCATAACCTAGTGTCTAACAAACAGGAAACATTCAATGTGTCATTCAAATTTGGTTCATCTGAGTTATATTTAGTGGCCCCCTATTAAATTTTGAATTCTTCAGGGGCAAATGCCACACTCTTAAGTCCATCTTCTAGTCATTTTTCTGTTTAAAGCTACATTCATGATCAAGTGCTGAACAGACACATACATGCAAAGTGGATATACTCTGTGGCCTGTGTTCATTCTTCTACTGCTCTCTTTCCCTTATCTCTAGGAGACTTGCCCCGTGCTAAGAAAATGTCAGTGTCTTCATCAATGGAGACACTGTCTTACCACCGCAGACTATTGGGAGCCAAAGCAGGCTGAGGAAACAATGGTTAGCATTGTTTTTCCAAGTCCTCCCCCAGCATGGAAGTCCTTCGAAGCCCCTCTCCAGGGAAGGGCCAAGCTCTCACCACATTGCAGAAATGCTTCTGCACAGGGCCAAGGTACTCACACCAGTGAAAACAGCATTCCTTCCCCAGCAGCTGCAGCCATTCCTCACCCTGTGTGAAGGTGCGAGAGCAATTAGAACTCTAGGTCAACACACTGGAGGCACTCAATGGACAGTACGTTTCTTTCTACATATATAAATTGAGTTGACAAAACAACAAAAGAAAAGAACCCAACAACCGAATCCAGAAAACTCATTTTATTTTGTTTGTGCAATACCAAGGGTTTCTCACTTAGAAATTTGTGGTTTTGGATCCTTACAAAGAATATGAATATCCACATGTAGGTGTCATTGCCCTCTACTGGATAAATTGGGTAATGTGGCTTTACTATTTGTCCATATATTATAATTTAAATCGAACAACAGCTTATTCTTGGCTAATATTTCACCATTTTTAGTTTTCTAAATGTTTTTACATGGGCCATTTGAAATTTTCCTTTTAATAATGATGTAAAATAACTAAGCCATGTTTACTCCCATTTTACAGATAAAAACACTGAGGCAGAGTAAATTTATTCATTCAATATACATACTTTAAGGAAGCTCTACATGAAGAACTAGGTTAGGCAATTTACAAAGGAAAATAAGATGATGTATGCCCTCTGTGTGCTTATGATATACTACAGGTAAAAGATATGCACACATAACTATAATGAAAGTAAAATTGTAGTATGTGAATAAATGAAAATAAGATTGGTTGTTCCAAGCACTTTGATGTGTTATTTCATTCTCAAAATACTCTTTTTCTTATACGTTTTGCGTTCTGTTATACAAATGACAAAATTGTGGTTGGATGTCCATAAATCTTTTGTCTGAGGCCCACAGAGAATAATGCTATGGAAAATGAGAAGAGAGAGGATTTGAACTGGTACAAACTGAGGAAGGATTAATGCAGGTGGTAGTGTTTGAGCCACTTAAAGGGTGGGCAAATGGAGACGAATGTCAGAGGGAAGCTCTCTGCTCAGAAAGTTAGCCAAGTGGGAGTTTTCCTTGAAGTGTGATAGATTCTACAGAGGGTGTGAAGCTCAGGCTACAAGAAAAAAATTATTCCTGGTACAGAAGATGCAATCAAAGTTAGTCTCAGAGACAAGTGGCAAAGGCAGGGCCAGTCCAGATCTGTCCTGGCTCCAGCCCCTGTGTTGCCTGCATGTGCAGTGAGGCTGCCAGTTATGAGGCCTAGCTTCTCTTGCTTATGGATATGGTCACAGGTCAGTGGGAGGCTGGTGTGGGATGTGTGAGCAGGCTGCGGCAGCCTATGCTCCTGGGAGTCAGTAAGGAGTGGCTCATAACAAGAGAAAATCTGAAAATCATTCACTTTCACATTAGAGGTTGCTGAACTGTGGCACCTCCTCTTTCCTGTAACAGTCAGACCAACGGTCTAAAAAAGCAGCACGTAAAAAAATAAAACAGAATTGAAGACACTGTAGCGAACGAAACAGGACTCTCTCTGTCCCTTGCATGTGATGATAAGCCTCATTTAGTAGAGTACGTCGGTGATTTTTGCTGAGCATTTTTCTTTTAGGCCAATTTCACAAGCCATCCAGAGTAAAGCCTTTCACCTTTCATGCGTTCTGTTCCTGGTGGCTTCACAGAGAATCTCAGGGTTAGAATAAATGGCAGGGACCACAAAAGCATTCTCAGAGCTCACAAGGCCATGGTCCTGCTGCCAGAGGACTGAGGGGTTTGGGGCTGGAAGCTGGAAGAGAAAGAGAAGAAAGGGTAAATCAGGTTACAAAATTGGGCCCAGTCCTTGTTCAACAAAGGAGACAGTGGGTTGGAAGTTTTTCCTCTGAAGCTTTTCTGTTGTGACTGCTTCAAGGCATTGAGAAGGAAATACATGAGGTATATCAAGACAGGGAGAGAGAGAGAGGGGACAGAGAGGGAGAGAGAGAACGCAATGCAGAGGCAGATGAACACAATACACATAGACAAACTTTCCCTAAATCAAGAGCCACTTCTGTTGACCCATTCTTGGGCCTCCAGGTGATAAACTGACTAAGCCGCCTGAATTCTTGCTTATTCACCAAGAATCTATTAAGCACCTACTGGGTGCCAGGAAGTGAGGAATTCAAAGGTAAATGTCTAGGTCTCTTCCCTTAGGTAGCCAGAGCCTTGGTCTTTCAGGGCACTGCAGGAATGGGATGCTGCACAGGTGCTGGGCAGAGGTGTGGCCTCCTGTGGCAGGTGTGGCCTCCCGTGCAGCACCAGTTCTGCCTCTTCCTGGGCTTGACAAACAAACCACACAACCACAAGGTGGAACATATTTGTGATTCTTTGTTCTTCCTTCTAGGCTGTATCTCCCAGAGTTGAGTTTGGAAGAGGGAAACATGCTATTGACAAAATAACATTAGGGTAGAAAAGTCCAAGCTCTTGCTACTTTGGCTGAGCCCATAAATTTTTTCTTCTGGAACTCACCATAGCTGTTCCCACCACTGCTCTGCCTTTATTATTAAGCAGGCAGACCCCGTGGCAATGCCAGGAGAATGACATTAGTTTCTTCTCCAGTACGGACATACCAAGCTTCCTCTGCCTATCCCATCTGATACCTTTGTGCTTTGGAAGAGGTGCAGACTGTGTGAGTTGTTGACTTTGAGGTTGGAGTCAGCTGACAGCTTCAGTGTAGCTTCATATCATCAGGAAAAGCAAACTGAAGTGGCTGGGGCTGTGTTTATCCTTTAAGCCAGAAAAATAAACTAACTAGGAGTAACAACTCTTTCCTTTCCGCATATTTTGCTGACAGTTTTGCCTGTGTTTGTGGAAGTGGCTCTCTTTCCTCTGGTTGATTTTTCTCTTTATATTCATCTAAGTTGTCAAAAAACCAGAAAAGTGCCAGGGAGGTCGCACAATGGGGCATTTTTCTGTGGTTTGAGCAATTTGCCAAATATAGTAGATGATGAAGAGCTGGAAAATGATGTAGAGTATAGTGTAGAGGTAAAGCTAGAATATTTTTCTCTTAAAAAAATCCACTGAAATTTTCCAGAATTTTTCATATCACTAAACTCTGTACCAGTACCAGCCTCAATATTGTCTAATTAATCAGTGCATAGCAGATTTTGGATTTTAAGAATCATTTAGAAGAAAAACAATGAAAAAATACAAGAGGAACTGACATTTAGTACAAATTTTGAATTTACTTTTCAGAAAAGATAGCAACAGTTATCATCAACTGGCACCATCATTTCCTAAATGGGCTTTTAATATCACCAAAGGAAAAAGGAAATAACTTCATACAATTGCTTCCATTTAATCAGTTTAGATTTCTGAAAATCTCACGACATTGATTTTGTGTTTTCAGTCTGCAATGAGCCAACAATATCATTGCAGGTCAGTGCTCTCACCCTGAAGGACCAATTCTAGTGATGGAGAAGGAGGGAGTCCAGTGTGGCCAGTGAGTCCACACGGGCCTTCCTCGACAGAACCTTGCCTCCAGCAGCAGGTAGAATCTTGAACAACTGATTCTGTCCTCAGCTTCCTCATCGGGAAAATGGTGGTGTTGCTGTTTGCCCTGGGGACAACTTTGGGTGTTTAGTCAGACTGAAAGCAATGAGCAGAGGGCTGTTTCACAGCTCCACCAACACATGATTTTCTGTCTATCCCTTCTTAATAATATCTAAACCTTATTCTTTTTATCCAGGGACACCTTGCAGAGGGCGTTGTACTTAGGAAGTGTTCAAGAAAGTCTTGCTGAACTGAATATATGAGTGACTGATAGACTTAGCATTTGTCACATTTAATAACAAAAATATTTATAATAATATCTTAGTAGTTATATCTTAGTATTTGTTATTTTCTTGCCTCCCTTACAAATTCTATACAACTTTTTGATTTAGGGATAATATCTATTTTTTACTATCATCCCCCCTACACACACATACACACACACACACACACACACACACATACACACCCCTCTCCACAGTACCCAGCGCAGTACAGGTTATATCCCAAAGGTTAGAACTTGAAAATTATTAGTTACTGATTAAAGAGAACAACTAGCCTTTTCTCTGGGTGCACTGAGAATGTGTATGTGTACAAAACTATGGGCACACATACCCATTCCCATGGGCCTTTTAGTTCTAGAAATCTCAGTCCACGTTAGAACTTCAGTGATAATTTTGAGTTTACAGACATTCAGCAAGGATGATCAGATTGAACTTTTAGAAAAATCTATTTCACGTGTGATAGCTTATGTGCCAAGGGCAAGTGTTCTTTCTTTTGCTACTAATAACTCAACAGGGATGGCGGCAGTAGCGCTGCGTATAGCGTCTTCGTTCTTCACAGGTGAGAACAGTATTACCTTGTAGAGGCAACGTCACTTTAGTTACAAAGTGGTGCTATAATTATCTTGATTTTAAGCATTTTAACTTTGCACTATCCATGCCGACAGAGAGCTGGGCAAAATGAAAAGGGCCCGTGGAAGCATACAACTAATTTCATATTGCAGTTGTGTTAGTAATTGCAGCTTTACCAGCTGTACTGCTAGTTCTGGAGGGAAGTGAAATTTCATGCAATAATATAATTTTTGAAGAAATGGATATGATACAAAATGTAAGAGTTTTCCTTGATTAAATAGCTGATAAGAAGTACATAATGGAAGTCTGGTAAATAAATTTTGTATTAAGGATGATCAGTCAGTAGTCAATAACAGAATCATTAGGAAGGACCACAGAGGGAGTAGTATCTCCTGTGTCCCTACTTCTTTCCAAATTGAAGTGTTATTTTTCTCTTTAATAACATATGCAATGGAATGGTTAATACAAATGGAGAAAAAGCATTCCAAATACCTTTATGACCCTTCAAGACTTACAGACTGCACAGTGATTTGGATCCAACCTTGTCTCTTCTGGTGATTCTTGGAATGGATGATTCTGTAATGCTGATGAATTAAACATAATTGTTAAGATCAATATTTTCTTTTTAATCTTCTTGGATACCATAGTTTGATCATGGTACTTTGAATAAATAATTCCAGTGATTTTTGTTCTGGTATTGAATTATTTTGAACCCTATGAGGTTTGTGAAAGTTTTCTTGGTGACCCTCAGGAAAAATAACCAAGATTCTGTCATTCTGTGTTTGTTTTGTGCTTGGTACAGCTTGAATTATGTTACAACCTTAGTGCCAATCCTTGCTTAGCACAGAAGAGGATCAAAATGAAAGTACAAAAGACATACACACAAACCATATATACGTGGGGGAAATTCAAAAATTTCATGGAAAATGATATTAAAAGATAATGCACATTTTCCATGAATTCTTTGAAGCCCTTCATCTATGTATGTTTATGTAGACTGAAACACAAAATTAAATCTAACAAGCTTTCACTGGCCCTGGCTCAGCTCTTTAACATTAGGTCTCTTCTCTTAGAAGGAAGAGGACAGTTTTACCTTCACTAAGAAATGATAAACATACCCTGAACCACTTTATTTTTCATTTTTTAAAGATTTACTTATTCATTTGAAAGGCAGAGCTACAGAGAGGCAGAGACAGAGAAAGAGAGAGAGAGAGAGGTTTTCCTTCCACTGGTTTGCTCTCCAGATGACCACTACAGCTAGAGCTATGCTGTTCCAAAGCCAGGAGCCAGGAGCTTCTTCCAGGTCTCCCACGTGGGTGCAGGGGCCCAAGGGCTTGAGCCAACTCCAACTGCCTTCCCAGGCCATAGCAGAGCGCTGGATTGGAAGTGGAGCAGCCGGGACTCAAACCGGGGCCCACACAGGATGCTGGCACTACAGGTGGTGGCTTTGCCTGCTAAGCCACAGTGCGAGCTCCAACTCTGAACAACTTAAATTTTCAACTAACAATTTGTAATACAGCTATCATCTTTGAATTTATCTAAACCCTTCCTGTACCTATTTTCATTTTCAGCTCTTATAAATAATCAGCATAATAAATTCCACATGTTACCTTAGTTGTAGTTAGGAACTTCCTTTCAAACTTCAGGAATGTTCCTCTAAATTTTCTGTCATAGGATAGGGGGAGAACCAGTGACTCTAATCATTATCCTCTCCTAATTTCCATCACTCTCACATTGTAGCTTTATGATCTCCAAAGTCTGAATGACATTGAAAACAACAGCAGCAACATTTTCTAGAGACTTTGCCTTCGAAGATAACTTTATCTGAATGCTCAATTCGGCCACTGCTTAGGGAGTTGATACTGTTGTCTAGCAGGGGATGCAAGTTAGAATAAAATATAGTTCCTGTCTTCCAGTAGCTCTCAATCGAGCCAGAGAGACAGAGGATAAACTGATAAGGATAACACAGATACAATTGTATTATGTAAAATGTCATGGATGGCCACACAATTGGGGGAGACATTGCTCCTGAGAGACAGGAATCAGTGAAAGCTTTAGAATTGAGTAGACACTTGAGTCTTAAAGGGAGAAAAAGTCTTGTCTAAAAGACAAATCACAAAAAGCTATAAATGCAGGGTTTAAGAACATGTGATTTGTAGTCAAACTGAACTGAATTTGACTCATTTCTTCATAGCTGTGTAACTTTGGATAAATTGTTTTACCTTTCAAAACCAAGGTTTCTTCTGAAGTATAATGAAGACATTGATGCTCTTGTAGTATTGCTGGAAGAATCCTGATTCATCACATATGCCATGGTTTGAATGTATGTGTCTGTCCAAAACTCATAGGTTGGAACCTGATACTACTGTGATAGTGTTAAGAGGTGAGGGCTTTAGGAAGGTGATTAGATCACAAAGGTTCCACCTTCATGAATGGATTGGTCTCTATAAAAAAGATTGAAAGGACCATGTAGGAGCCTGTTCTGCTCTTACAACATGTGAGGAGTCGTTAAGGCACCCTCCTCAGACAATGATTCTTCTGGCAGCTTGATTGGAACTTCACAGCCACCAGAATTAGGGAAAATAAAATTCTTGTTACTTATAAATTACCCCTCTCCAATAGCAGGAGAAATGGGCTAAGACTTGGTAAAAATTACTCCCATGGTGACTAGCACATTTTAAGCATTGATGAGATAACTGCCATTATTATCATAGCCATCATCACTGTGGTCATCCAGAGATCCAAGCTTCGGGTAACTTCTGCTGTCTTTTCTGCAGAGCACATCTAGTGGCTTGACCCTGTGAATTGTCCTGTCAAATCTTTATTAGAGGCTGGGGGTTCTGAAAGTCAGGAAACACTTAGAAGAACACAAGGATGTCACAGGTCATTCTGCTTAAAAGGTAGGCTATGGATGCCCTATCTGAATCAGCAAGGCCATTTCTTAAAATTTGGATTCAAAACCACCTCCTCCACCTACCTACTCAGAATCTCTGAGAATGAGAGTCCAGAAGCTCTATCTTATAAGCTAGGGCAATTTCTATATACAAAAAGTCTGAAAATCCTGCCTATATTATTTTAGCTCTAATCTGCTCAAGACTCTGTTACTAGAAGCCTATCCAACGTCCTGGAGTTCATTTTCCATTGTCGTTACTTACCACAGCTATCTGCAAATATCCCTAATTTCACACAGTTTTCCTTGAGTATTTTCCCATTCTCAAATACAGGTCAGTAGATATGCAGTAGATATAGTGTCTAGCACCTCCTGCTAATGCATTCTGCATCTAGCTTAATTCATATATTTGTGATATTTTCCCCAAACCACCCTCTCTGAGAGTTTTTACCTAGTAAGGGTAATAGGATATGGATTATATATTTAGAAACCCTGGCTAGATGCCACCTGTGATATACTTGAACTTCACTCTTTGTGTCTTAAAGACCATGAATTGGTGAAAGAATTGAAGAATTATATTCTTTTTATTTATTTATTTAAAATTCAGAGTGATACAGAGAGAGGAGAGGCAGAGAGAGAGAGAGAGAGAGAGAGAGAGAGAGAGAGAGAGAGAAAGGTCAGTCTTCCATCTGATGGTTCACTCCCCAATTGGCCGCAATGGCCAGAGCTGTGCCAATCCGAAGCTAGGAGCCAGGAGCTTCTTCTGTGTCTCCCACACAGGTGCAGGAGCCCAAGGACTTAGGTTATCCTCTACTGCTTTCCCAGGCCACAGCAGAGAGCTGTATTGGAAGTGGAGCAACCAGGACTCAAACTGGTGCCCATATGGGATGTCAGCGCTTCAGACCAGGGTGTTAACCCTCTGCGCCATGGGGCCAGCCCCAAGAATTATATTCTAACACTTTTGTATATGTAGTAATTTTACAACTCTCAGTGGCTTCTTAAACTGAGAGGTTTCAATCATTTTAGGATAATGAGACAAATGTATGCAGAATAACTAGATACAGATACAAAACCAAAGTTAAGATATGACTTTTAATTGAGTTCTTCAGAGGAGATGCCAAGGCATATACTGAAAGAGACTTGATTTCAAGGGACAAGGGTTCATGTCCACTTTTAATTAGCTGTGGAGTGGATCAAATTCACTTTACATTCAGGGCTTCAGACTGTCAAGTATGTACCTCAGGGGTTGGGCCAGAGAGAATCTAAGACTTTTTTCAAGCTTTTGTATTCTATACTCACACATAAGTTTACAATTTCTCTCTAGAACATATTGAGCTGTGAATATCATGGTATGATGGTTGAAGGAAAAAGTCCTGGTATGTAGCTTGAAACTGATGCCTGTGTTTTTACATATAGTGGTATTTATAATGTCAAAAGAAAAATTTTAGACAAATTATGCTGAACAAGATTTATTTGAGCAAAGAAGAAGTCATGCATCAGGCACATTCAGAACCACAGGAGTTTCTGAGCACTCCACGAGAGTGGGAGCTGCAAGCTTTTGTAGATTGGACACATCAGCAAAGTAGAGAAGTGACCTGTTGGCTACAGCTGGATGACTGCTTTATTTTTCCATGGTTTGCCAAGTTGCTTGCCTGTGATTGGCTGTATGTTGGCTGTTTGTTTATAATTTGCTGAAACCAGGCTACTTTTTTTAGAAATATACTACTAAGTTAGTTTATAGTTTATTTACTAAGTTGAGCTGTGTTCTGCCTCAGGCTAATGGCATCCTTCATATTTAATAATGATAAATGATATATTCTAATAAACATTTTATATTATATTTAAATGTTACTTTATACATCTTCATATTTATTATTTTATGAAACTACTTTTGAGAGGTGTTTTACAAGACTTATGGTCTCTTTCCTTTTTTTTTTTTTTTTTGGCAGGCAGAGTGGATAGTGAGAGAGAAAGACAGAGAGAAAGGTCTTCCTTTGCCATTGGTTCACCCTGCAGCACCGGCACACTGGGGTCTCTTTTCTAAGCAAAGAATCTGAAGATAAGAAAGTTAGATGATTCACCCCAACCCACATGGTTTATATGTGACAGGCAAAATTTAATGCCATACTTTTTCTTCTATGCCATATATCTCCTTAGATCAGAATAGACAAGATAACTTTTCTATGAACATAAAGTAAGCTTAACTATTGTTAAGCCAAAACTTCACCTCAAATATACCTCAATGAATTATGATATTTGATGATGTTAAACAGAAACTATGTCAATCCAAGGGTCTCAGGAATATGGACATATCTATTTATGTTGCTGCTTTGTAAGATAGAAATGTAAAGATATAATATTTATACATAAAACCTGAGTTTCTTAAAGGCACTAGGGTGTCTAACTGTCTAGAGGGTTTTTTTTTTTTTTTTTTTTTTTTTTGTCTCAAAGTAAGCACATTATCTGAAGTGGGACCTTAAAGTTCAGAGGGATGTTGTCAGATAAGGAGTGATGGGTTTGATTATATCCAGACCTTCCATCTCTCATATCTTGTCCCACTCCATCACATGGGCTAAATCACTCTCAATTTTCTGAAGACTGATAGATTTTCCAGGACACAAAACTTTCAGCTCTAACTCTATGAAATTCCCAGGCAAACTGAGACAAGTTGGCCATCCTACCATTACGTTGTCTGAGTTCTCACAGATCTTGTTACAATTCTGACTTTTCTGTCAGACAATCCATGGTTAAGTCAGCAGGTGTCTGAGATCACTAAGTGACCACCTTGTTATCAAGATGAAAAAGGAATAATGATGATAATTGTGTAACTAAGATCTTGATTATGATACTAATCAAAACATTTGCCATAACAATGTCAATTATCATTAAATAGCATTTCCTTACTTACAGCATGGGAACCAAGCCAAAAATATAATAAACCACCCACGATGGAGTGAGGGGATGCTGTCTTTGTTCTGGAAAGAGACTACATAAAATAAACTCCAGAGAATTATTTATAAACTGATGTAATAATCTGTGTGTGTGTGTGTTTTAATTATTAGGTCTGTTAAGTGTCCTTCTGTTAATCCTAAAACAAAGTGCCATTCACTCAAAATAGCAATTAATAAATAAAATATAAAATGTAGCCATTTGAAGACTTGGTACTTTCTTCAGTTATAAATAGAAAATAATTTCCTAGAATTCTTATTTCTGTTACTTCTTTCATAAAACTTCCTATAATTACCAAATATTTTAAAACTTCCCTCACGTTGTAGATGTATTTTGTTTTCATAGTCTTCCAATTCCATTATCATTGGTGAATTTATTCCAATCCTGAGCTCTTTTTATCACTGTCAGCTTGGATTAAATCAAATTAGTTCTCATTTCAATATTGACAAAGATTTTGTTTGACAGCATGAGTGACCTCTGGTTTCCTCCCAAGGACATCTTATCCACAGAATGCATTATAAACCCTCTTCAAGAGGATGGCTGAGACATTCAAAGTTTCTGTTTCAACTGAGTCAGAGAACACCAAGGGGTAGGGCTAAAAATCATGGATGAGAACATGTAAATTAGATTAAAAAAAGGACTGCCCTACTTAATGTTTAAGAAAATCTTGAATTTGTTATTAATTCAATCCAAGGAATTTCCTTCAAAGTAAACACTGAAGGAAATGCATAAATTTTGGATTATTTGAGAATAGTCTGACCTGCACTGTAATGAATTACAAACGTTTGGAAGGTGAGCAGAGAAGTGGGAGATAAGATGTTCATGAAAGGAGGGGAGGGTGGGCACATTCGTAAAGGTTACAAGGTCATAAATCTACTAATGTGTTGAATCTAGACTCACAGCTCAAAAATGTGTCTGACCCAGTTTCTATTACTCAGGTTGCTGAATTTCATATTTATCTCTATTATATGAGCTCATTTAATTTTTGTTTCTGTCTTCTTAAAATAATGCAATATTTAAGTGAAAAAATTAATGTATATTACCCGACTGAATGCCCTCATTTTATTGATGAGGATCCTTAAGCCCACAGATGTCAAATAATTTGCCCAAAGTCACACACAGGTGTGCATTTGCAGAGTAACCTGGAATACAGGATTTTGTCTCCTGTACCTTTTCACTTTTATTATCTTCTGGTCTCACTTTTTATATTTAAGCAGTTCTTTTTCATCACTATTTGGTAGCCAGTTCTCACACCAGTAGTCATGGCAGGCTAGCAAACTCAAGAGAAAATGATATGTCATCTGTCCCACATGTTTACTGTTCTGAGGTTAAGCCCCCAGGAGAGCTCCCTGCAATGGCCCTCAGTCTCTAGTCTGCCATGTTCTTTATGCCTCTGCCAAAATCATTCATTTGAGCTCATAGTGTGGGGACCACTTTGTTCTGAATAATTATTAAGGAATGCAATCTATACCTTCAAATAGGAACAAATAAATTCTAGGAAGCAAATTGGATAAACAAAAGCAAAATATATCTGTAACTTAATAAAAGTGATTTCTAAAAAAGGTAACAGGCAGTAGATGTTTAACTGAATATTGTGTTCTGTACCCAATCCAATGATGTTTTTAGTTTTAGGGTTCCACTTGGGGAAGTACAATCAGTTTCAGTCACTTGGTACATAAAGTCTATTAGTTTAAGAGTTATAGTCATATCTAAATTTAGCCAAAGAAAATTGTTACATAGAAGGATCATCCATCTTTTTGCAGATTTCTGCCTATCTCATCTGTATCCTGTCACACTCCTTGAACAATATATTTTTGTTTAAGTTAATAAAATTGAGTATAATAGATGAATAATTGACTCCAAACAACTTCTCGCTATTATTCAAAGTTAAATGCTTTCACAGAAGATACATTTGAAAATACTGAAATGAGTGTATGTAGGACCTAGGAACATTTGTGGAGAAGAATGACAAAATGCACTTAGAATAATTGGTAAGCCTTTTTGGAATGTGTGTATCAACTACAGAGTGATGTTTTTCAAGAGCTTTTTTTTTTTTTTCTGATGTAAAGGCCTGAAGTACTTCTCGAAATCACAAACTGGTTGCCTTATAAAAAATTTCTAAATTGTTTGCATTAAAGTGTGACACGCTTGTTAATAGAATTTAAAAATGTCAACTTTTCAGTCTCAGGTTCGCTTTGAGAATTCCAGCAGGGACTACTAGTGAAAAGCTTTGTAAAACCTCTTGTTTTAGTATATTTTAAATAAATGGAATGAAAATTGGACTTTGGTATAAGATCAGACACATAGGCTCTCTGGTTGCACAAATATCTACTCTTAGAGATGGAATTATATTCAATCTGTATGTCAAGATTCGGAGTTTTTTAATGGCTGTGATAGATGTCTTATTTTGATAAATTATCTAGTTCATCACTAATTTCTGTTAAACAGAAATCATCTTCCAGAGTTTAAGCACAATGTTTCTAAATGACGTGTAAGGGTACTCAAGGTAAACTTTGTTTCTCTGTGAAAAACTGTCCCTTGCTTTGCAGGATGTGTGGCATCTGTGACCACACACTAAATATCACAAAACCCCAAGCAAATGAGTCACAGACAAAAATGCTCCATGGGTACTATTACCCTAGTACTCCTTTGGGGCAGGAGAGGAGGCACTGCCTGTGATTGAAAAACTTTAATCAGGTAAATATTGTAAAATGGGTGAAAAGATAAAGAGAATTTATTATTTATGCAACCTTAGGCAAACTATTTATCCCTGGGCCTCAGCTTTTTCATTTGTTTAATAAGAGTAATAGTAAGAAAGCTCCTAAGATTACTGCTAATGAGTTTATAATTAAAGTGATAATACCTATAAAGTTTTTTAGTGAATCACTCTGATAAATAATAGGCAAATGGAATATAATTAACTTACTTCTATTCCTTCTCTCTTCTTAAGTTTACATTTTCTTTTATAGGAAGGCCTAGACTTTGTTTCTGGGACAGCCAGGGATAGGTGTGGTTGATGCATCTAGAAACAGAGATCCCTAGAAGGATGTAACTGTTCTAGTCATCTTACTGAAAATTTGGCTTTTAGAGAACTAGAAACATTTCATAGGCATCCTTACAACTCTCACCAATATTTGGTACTTGTTACTTTGAAGCATTATAAATAATGAATTTTCTTTTCCACTTTTTCAATTCTATGTGTTTCTAAAACACAGTAGCAAATATTGGAACTCCTGGAAGCTTTTGTTTTTCATTTGTTGTTATCTCATTATAATGTTAAATGAAAGAGTTTCCCAGAGATTCCCAAGTATATCAAATACTCATGCCAGCTCTTCATTACCTCTTCAAATACACCTCCACATAAATTTAATGTAGAATTCTGTGTCCTTGGAGATGGGAAGCAACCCAGAAAAGGGACTGTGTGCTTCAGCACTCATGGTTTCCAAGATCCAATGAACCCTGAAAACCCTCTGATGATGGGCCCAGACCAGAGAGACTAAGATGAGTAGTATGAACAAGCTGGTGAAATAGTTTGCAAGTAATAGGTATATTGCAAGTCATAACAATTGTTATAATGTTAGTGGATTCAAATGTTTTAGGAAGCTTACTGAGCAGACTACAAGTGTTATCTAGCTTAACTCTTACAGTAATCCTGTGAAGAAGTTATCATTATAGTTTCTATTTTACAAATGAAGAATTGACAACCAGGAAAGAAACAGCTCATTTGGTGTCAGTCACCAAATTACTAAACAGTGGAACTAAGATGTGAACCCAGGCAACCAGCTCAAAACCTGAGCCCTTTGAAAGGCATGACTCATTGTATAGAAGATCAGAGGAGAATATTTCACAAAAGTGCTGTCATTGGTGTTATTCCTCAAAGAATGAATGGGTGTTCCCTTGCCAGGTAAGACATGGTAGGCTAGTCAGAGGAAAGATAATCTGAATAAACTTGAAAGACGTAAGACTAAGTTTACTCTGGCACATATAGATGATAATTTGAGGAAGCTTACAGCATGAATAAAGTTTAAGGAAGCCACCAGGAATAATGCAATGCCACGGGGCTAGTATTAGCAGGATTCATTACAATCCATAAACCTACAAGGGTGCAGGGAGAGGAGAAGGAGTGATGAGTCAGGATCACAGAAAGTGGCTGAATGGAAGCAGGAGCAGGAGAGGACCCTTTGACACAGGGATCCAGCCAACACATAGCAACATGAAGATCAGGAAGTAAATCCACAAATTTGCCATCTTCCACCGTCTAAAGATTCTATTGACTGAAACTAGGAGTCGGAGGACCCTTGAGTCTATGGAAGCCCTCCATAAGGGTCAGCTCCCAGTGCATAGAGTGGGGGTGGGTGGGTGGTGGCTGTGGACAGTACATCTGAGGAGGTAAATGGACAATCTCAAGAACAAAAAAACAATATGTTGTGAAAGAGTTTCAGCATATTTTTAGATGTTTTTTCAACAAACTTAACTTCCAAGTTACTTTCAAGAGTCAAGTGCACTGAAAGAGAGTTAAAACTCATTTCTTTCCCAAGAAATAAAATCTTACATTTATTGCTATATTTGATGGGAATTTATTCCCAGATGTTTCTGAAAGCAAACTCTACAAAATTGCAGTATTAATTCAATACTAGCTCACATTAAGCAGGTTCAAAAGTAACTTTTTTCAATTGTCCCTAACTTAATTAGTATTTTTCATAATTAGCCAGAAAACTTCCTTAGTGAAGATGAGATACGTCTAGCTATTAGTGAATTATCTCAGCAGAGGAACAGCCTTTTGTTTCTTTCAGGCAGAAAAATAAAGTAAGTTACTTTCATCTGCTTCTAATTCAAAAGTAGACAGAGTGAATTTGATTCAACATTATAAAAAATCACCTTTCACTAAGATCATACATGGAAAATTTCAACCCTAAATGATAGTATTTTGGAACATAATATGTAAGCATAAAAGTGAGTTGAACAAAAAGGGAGGAAGAATATTTTAGTTGAAGTCTGTAAATAATATGGGCTTACCTATTTCTGTTCCTTTTTGCAAATGACCTAAAAAGAGGATTATAGTGTTACCACCATAAAAGGCAGAAGACCTACCACTATGGAGAAACTGAGTAGCAATTGGAAAATAACACTTCTGAATAATGATTATAATCGCTAACATACATATTTGTCTAGACACTGTAAGAAGTCATCTTATTTAGTACCTTCTCTATAAAATGACCATTATTATAAGATTCATTTTCCTTATCGGGAAACTGCGATTTATATCCAGTAAAAAGAATTGTCATACCGCAAACTCGGGTCTTTTTGACTCTACAGGCAGGTGCATTACTGTTTAGAAAAGGAGAGTAAACAGCAAGGTAATACTGCAACAGGCGTGTTGATCTCCAGTGATTTGAAAAGATGATGAGATATTACCCATGTGGATGGATATACATCGTCTCTCCTTATTTTGTCTCTGAACTTCATACATTTTCTTAGTACAGCTGGTAGGCTATAGACCTATTAAGATAACCATAGCTAGGCCAAAAGCATAGAGTACTTGTTTTTTTTAATGAAGTATATAAATGGAGTCATGATCAGCCCAAGGCTGACCTTGACCTCAGCGATATTAGAAATGTGCTTAAGGACATTTGTGCAGTGACAAATGTGCTTGTCCAGTGGAGTAACATAGTTGGTGGTATTCCCTGGTATGCTTATTCCAAAAAAAGTGATTAATCAAGAGATACAGGTGAAGCTATATATTAAATCTAGTAGATTTAAGAACAATCAATTAATACAGGTAAAATATATATGATAAATCTATTAGATATTCAAACTAAGCCATCTCTTGAGGTTAATGTGTTTTTGTTTATCTGTCTTGTCCAACAGTAGGAAACCCATATATCCGCTATTCTTAGCTTAGGTTAAAAAGGCTTGGGTATAAATATTAAAAAGCCCTTCCAATCATGATTAGTTATTGAGTTAGTGACTGCAAGAAGTAAACATTTCCATGTTCACAAACCTGTATTTTATAGTTACTTGACCTTGATCACCTCTTTGTTCAGTTTTTATGTTTCTATATTGAAATGCACTTACTAAATAGCAAGCATTATCTTTAGCCTGTCCCTCTCTTCCTGTTCTTTGCTTATATATATATATATATATATATATCCATATATATAAAACATATATAAGCATATATAATATATTATGTTACTAAGTATAATATATGTAATATATAACTATATATAAGGTTATATATGTTATATGGATCCTACTGGTTATGCAGAAATAAGACAGCACTCTGAATCAGTGGAGCAATTACTCACCTCACACTTGGTTAAAAAAAACCTAGAGAGGCAAATGTACAGTCTTCAAAAGACCTATCCTCACCAAGAATTCTGGTAAGAGAGAAAGAGGCATTTTCTCTCTTTTAAATAGTAGACCATGCTCCTAGAATCTTCTAGATATTTTCATTGAGTCAAAAACACTTCTGTCTGTCTGGGGCATGTGGCAAACTGATACTCAAGGGAATCATTTAACTCTGACATTGGTATGTTTTGGTGCTACCTTGTCATTTTACTGAATTCTCATCTGTGATCATTTGCAAAAACTGAAGCATTATCTCCCGAATAACCCTCACTAAAATTCACATGATTATTACTTGAAGAAAAAATTGAATCTGATTTATAAGTAAATATGAGCTTCTTTTCAGGCTGGTGCAAGATGCTAGGAAGTTGAGTGGAGTCCTTTCCTAGGAGCTTGGGGTTTCCATGAAGTAATCGAGGAGAGGGCACTGAGAAAGCTGAGTGGCGGAGGTTGCAAAGCATGCAGACCAAAGAACAAAGAGAAGGCATGAAGTCAAGTACTATTTCCACCTTTAGCTTTGGGACTTTGCATTTGATCACACTCTCTCTGTGCCTTTTGAAATTAAAGTTGATGTCTGCACTGTTTCACTATTGCAAAGTAAAAAATGTGAAGTAGCTTTGAAAAATTTAAAATCTTAGATGGGTGTAAGAATAAGTATGATGAACAAGGAATTTCCTTCAAGTTCTTTTTTAAGATTTTATTGTATTTACTTGAAAAGCAGTGCTACATGGAGAGAGAGAGAGAGAGAGAGAGAGACTTTCATCCACTGGTTCAAGTGGCTGCAATGGCCAAGGCTAAGCCAGATTGAAACTAGGAAGCTGCAACCCCATTTGGGTCTCCCACATGGGTAGCAGGGTCCCAAGCACTTGGTTCATTTGTGCTGCTTTCCCAGACACATTATCAGAGAATTGATTTGAAATGGATCAGCTGTGGTTCCAATTGATGCTCATGTGGATGCTGGCATTGCAGCCCATGACTTAACTCATTGCAGCATGATGCTAGCCCCTAAAATTCTCTTAAGTACTATTGATTTAGGACTATTTGGTCACTGTATAGATGAGTACGTCACCTGCATATATTCATATGCATGCATGCAGACATATACATACACATTAGTGACTTCTTTCTCCTTAATTTGAAAATAATTATTACCAGTTAATAGAGGAAAATCCCAGAAATAGTTTTTAAAGATTTTATTTTATCTGAGAGGCAGAGTAACCAAGTGAGACATAGGGAAATGGAGAAAGACACCTTCCATTTGCTGGTTTACTTCCCAAATGGCTGCAATGACCAGGATTGGGCCAGGCTAAGCCAGTATCCAGGTATTCCATCTAAGTGTCCCATGTACATGGCAGGTGCCTGAGTTTGGGCAATCTTCAATTGGTTCTCCAGGTGCATAACAGAGAATTGGATTGGAAATGGATCAGAGAGTACTGAAACTGGGGCTGTGATGTGCAATGCCAGCATTGCAGGTGGTGCTTAACTTGCTGTGCCACAATGCTGGCACTTACCAGAAACATTTTTAAGAGTTTAAGTTACAGGATATAAAAAATATAATGATAATACAAAAAAAACCCACTATGATGAAAAGATATTTTTAAACCAGGAACTTGAATCTAAAGAACTTATAACCGATTTAATTTTGAGATTCTTAAGAGTAAAGTTTAGGAAAATTTCCTTTTCTCATTTAACTTGTTATGACTCCACACAGGAAATGATTTGAGCAATCTAGAGAATACCTTTTTGATTTAGACCCTTTTTGTTAAATCAGTAGAAGAAACTAACTCATCAACAAAATATGAATAATCATTTCCCTTTTCTATAATGTTATCTATTCCTTACTGCAGGGTACTTGTATTGATAAATGCAGAATCAACAGTTCCTTCATACATGATTAGAACAGCGACCATCTAACCCAGCTCATCTTATTTTCGACTTCTCAAATCTCAATGATCCTGTACCAGCATGTAATGACCATTTTAGAGTAGTTTCCTCAGAAATAGGAGATTCATGTAAACAATTATATTTGTAAGGAATTTAAAAAAAGATTTATTATTTATTTGAAAGGCAGAGTTACAGAAAAAGAGGGATGCACACATACACACATGCACACAGATAGACAGAGAGAGAGAGAGAAAGAGATCTTATCTGCTGCTCTGCTGGTTCACTCCCTAAATGGCTCCAATGACCAGGACAGGATTAGGCTGAAGCCAGGAGTCTGAGACTCCATCCAGCTCTTCCACGTGGATGGCAGGAGTCCAAGTACTTGAGCCACCTTCTGCTGCTTATCTATCTTTTTCTTTTTTAAAAAAGTAAAGACAATTAAAAATATGAATGTGAATTGTTAAAAAGGATTTACTTTTAGTTGATAGTTGCTATATAATATGATAGCATATATAATATGCTTCTGGAGAAGACGCATTCAAATCAGAAAAGAAGTATGTAGGAAATGATGAGACTGATGGAGTAAGGAGGATAAAAGTTAAAGAAAAGTAGTTACTGTGCAATTTCTAAAACACCTCAGTATTATGAAATATAAGGTGAGGTGTGTGTTTATGTACTTGCATTGATAGAACACTTTGCACTTGGGGACCTAAATTAAACAGTGCTACACTCTGGGTAATGAGCTCATTCCTTTAATTGGTTAAGCTTATAAAACTTACTTATAATGTGGACTGATACAACTTGATGATTAACAGCATATTCAAAGTTGTGACATGTGCTTAGTTATGCATACTTCAAGGATGGCTATCTGGGAAATGTGGTTTTACATGCCTGTCCAATCTTGACAGGTTTCAGAATTCTAGCTATTTGCCCCAATATAGAGGGAGGATCTATAGTTACCAGGACTTTTACCTGGTTTGTATGTTAATACTGTGTGTTTGACATCTGCTGAATGAGAGCATTGTCCCTCCCCTGGTGGCAAAGGAAGATTCCAGTTCTTTGGGATACATGCAAATCCAGAAAGAAATTTGATGTTCTCTGCCTTTCACAGGTACACTTTAAACTCAGAAAGGGCCGGCGCCGCGGCTCAGTAGGCTAATCCTCCACCTTGTGGCACCGGCACACCGAGTTCTAGTCCTGGTCAGGACACCAGATTCTGTCCCAATTGCCCCTCTTCCAGGTCAGCTCTCTGATGTGGCCCAGGAGGGCAGTGGAGGATGGCCCAAGTGCTTGGGCCCTGCACCTCATGGGAGACCAGGAGAAACACCTGGCTCCTGCCATCGGATCAGTGTTGTGTACCAGCCGCAGCAAGCTGGAGGGTGAACCAATGGCAAAGGAAGACCTTTCTCTCTGTCTCTCTCTCTCACTGTCCACTCTGCCTGTCAAAAAAAAAATACTCAGAAAGGCAAGTGACAATAATTCCTAATTCCTTCCCGTGGTAGTGATTCTTCCCTACTCTCCCCTACTGGGAAGTTGGTGGCTGGAAGATGACATTGAAGCTTGTGTGTATCCTACAATTTTCTTGTCTAATGTGTTACAGGCCTAGTTATTGAGAGGAAAGGTAATCTACCTGTTAATCCATCTCTGGATTATACAGTTAATGTATACTCTACTGAAGTATAATTATCAGTTTACTATACTACAGAAGCACAGTCATTGCCTTAGGAAATCGGAGGTGACATTCTACCATGCTATCAGTATTCAGTGACATTGGGATCCTAGGGTAGGAATTCTGGTGACTTGTTGCAGTTGGCCATTGGCACAAGAAGATTTAAGTTCCATTTATTTTTATTTATTTGGCAAGTTATATAACCTACCCAGAACTATGGACTCAATGATCTTTCCATTAAGGATACAAGAATGGTCATAAAAGCTATATCATTTATGCTCTTGGGAATCTATGAGATAGTATTGAATCTGGTTTTCTAGCTCGGAAGTACTACCAAAGAACAAGACACTCTAAAATATTCTGAGAATCCACTGCATCTTTCAATGTGTGATATGTCAGATTTTTCACATTATTGAATTTTTTTATGCATAGCAAAATAAAATGTAAATTTTACACAAAGAGTTGGGTGAGTCTCTGTTGTTTTCCCAGGCATATCAGCAGGGAGCTGAATTGGAAGTAGTGTCCAGAAATTGAGCTGATGCCCATATTGGATGCTGGTGTCACAGGCAGCAGCTTTACCTGCTATGCCATAATGCCAGAAGCTCTCTATCTTTTAAATATGGAAAAAAGCCAAAATTTAGCCCCTTCTGCCATGACATATACCCCTGACTCTCATTCCTGCCTGTCTCTCTCCCTCACTAGGGAAAGCAGACTGATAGACACTGAAGGGTAGGTCTTAGAATTTGGGTGCTAAGGAAAGAATAGGACCAGGGTTTTCAGTTTGACAATGGCAAGATCCAGGATACCAGTTGTAAAGTGAAGGTCTAATTCATCCCCAAATACTAAGGAGAAATCTAAAATTCTGTACCTTCTAGAGTGGTTGGCTAACAAGATTGCTTCCAATAAATGTAACATTGAGTAAATTTCCAACATCCTGCGAAAGCTTCCTAGTCCCCTTGACCCTTGACAGTGTGGAGGGCAGCTATGTGAGTAGGCTGAGTTGTTCACCTGTTCCTAAGAGGTCCTATAGCAGAAAGCCTCAGCAGAGTGTTAATTATTTCCCAATGAGTTCTATGATGTCCCATAAGAATAGAGACTGCATTGTCTTTCCCAGTTTTCTGATTTCCCATGTTCAAAATATATCATAGTTGGAATGCACTTTACAGGTCTGGAATATCATAATATGGCAAACACAAAGTACAATTCAAGGGCATTAGCAATTGAGAGTGGAAGAATATGATTGTGTAAAAGACACAGTTCTCATAGAGGTAGAAACAAGAACATCAGCTGAGAAATTTCATCAAAAATAATAAGGTTCTCAAATGAATAAAATAGAAAGTCACACATCCCAAATATTTCTGCTTTACACTTAGGAAACATAACCTATATCTTAAATGCATTAAGTAATTTGAACAAGAAGATAGATCTTGTTGAAAACAGGATTTACACCAGTTTGGATGCCTATTTCCCGTATCAGAGTATGGTTCTAGTCTTGGCTCCAATTCTGATTCAAGATCCTGCTAATGTGTACTATGAGAGGAAGCAGGTGATGTTCCAAGTATCTGGGTCACTGCTGTCCATGCGAGAGGCCCAGATTGAGTTTCAGGTTCCTGACTTTGGCCTGGCCAGGGCCTGGCTTTGCAGGCATATGGGGAGTAAACCAGTGGAAGGAAGAATGGAAGATTGTACTCTCTCTGTTACTCTTCTTTTCAAATAAATAAAGAAACAAATAAATAATAATAAAAAGAAAATACAAGCTATGGGGCTATAAAATCAGTGGAAAATATAGCTTATATCACAATCAGGTACAGATCTAGAAATTATGAGGGAAGGTGAGAGGCTGTGAGATGTTCCAGAATAACATGCAAGAAAGAAGAGTTAAGAACAGAGAAAGAAAGGTAAAGCTTGTGTAGATGAAAAAAATTTTTCTGATCTCAGTAGGGATTTAAATGAGGAGATTGAGCCAGTTTTACTCTTGGGCAGAATTAATACAAGATACACATCCAGTGTGTACTGAATCTAAGAAAAACAAGAATGAGTCATAAGCTTCCACACAGAAAATGCAAGTCATTTATAAGTAATGGGCAATCAGGCTACCATCATATCTTTCATCTCTAGTTCTGGAAGTCCACAATGAAATAACAATGACTACTTAGAACAAAAAGTGAGCAATGCAGACTAGATGTCATTTTTCTGAGGAAAAACTCAAGGAATATTTAAATAATCAACGCTGAATCCTAACAGAAAGGGTAGCAGGAAGCAAAATGAAAGTGTTGGCAAACAATAAATAATGCAATATATCAGTTAACAGAAATAGTGGAGAAATGTCCAAACAAATTTGTAATGCATTTGTTAGATAGTAATTTTTGAAAAAGAAGAAGCATTCTGTTGTGGAAGAAGATGGCCTCTTTTATTAAAATATAATAATTGAGGAATGCATGTTTAGGTGCAATTCAAGTAGGAAAGCCATAACTAGTTACATTTAAAAACATAGTAGTACTTCCATATCACTAAAGAGGACAAAGAGAATGAATAGAAACTTGATGAAGTCAGAAAATGCAGGAAAAGGACAAGAGGAGTGTGTAACAAGCCACACTCCATACTAAACATAACATAGCAGGAATGAAATAGCTCATTTAATTATTCCAATGAATGTGATGAAATCCTCTCCTCCCAAATAGTAGGCAGGATGGTGTCATGTAATATTGGTATCGAGTTCCTAGTATGAAGACAAAGACACAAATATTTCATTGAATGAATTCGTGTGTGCAATTTCTTGGCCTCTACCCTCACCCAGATTAGTCACTATCCCATACAGACCCCTCTGTGAGTGTCCCTCACATGTGTCATCCTGATGGTGGGTGGCCCCTATATCAGGGACTATGAATGAACAAGTCTACAAGTAGGACCGTGGGTTTTGGGACACAGGAATCACACACAGAGCTGTGGTGGTGGGGCATTTCTGTCCCTGCCTTTTCCTTGCTATGTAGCTTTAGCCAGGTGCCCACACCTTGGTGAGATTTAGTTTTCTCACTAGTTATACAAATGTTGGTCTTGAACAATTCTTGTGAAAACTGCACTCACTGAGCTATGTAGAATTCTTTGGAAATTTCTGCCATATAGCAGGCACTCACATTTTATCATTTTCTTCTTTTTCTAGGCTTGTAGCTCATCTAATATATCTTCTCAAACACAATTCACAGTTCAGTAAGCTGTGTGTCGTAGGCTTCTAATAGCCAGGAAGAGTATGGAAAACAGAAGACAATAGATACTGCGGAGACCTGCCAGTATCTTAGGATGTGGAGGCTTCTGTAATGTAAGGCACAACGAAAACAGCACCTGACTAGACAAATATCTTTCCTGGAATCTGTGTCAATGACTGTCTCAAAAGTTCCATGTTTTTTAACTCTTTCTTCACCAGAAGAGTCTTTGATTGTGAATTCATCTGATGAAGTCTGTGGGTTGGCTGCTTGGAAACACATGATCCTGAAGGGACAACAGAAGACTCTCTGGCTTGGGTGGACATGTGTAGTGCTGTAAGGTATCATTGTAGTTATCTCTTTACGGGAATCATTATCACAGTCTAAGTTCTCATGAATGTATTCCCCTCATCTTCAAAATCAGTCACTGAAGTCATCTTCAAAATCAAATCATCCACATCTCTGCTCTCCTTGCCCCCTTCTGCAGAGTTCATCTTTCAAGAGTTCATAGACTCCTGCTCCATTCTTCCAAATCCAGTTCTCTTCACCACCTTCCAGTTCTCAAACCTTCCACTCTGGTGCCATCATGTAATTTTTCCAATTTGATTAAAATATTTACTGTACAAGGCTTCCCTATCAATTTGTATAGGTTTATACTCTTGTCTTCAGTTGCCATATATTCTCTGGCAGAAATCCCTGTGCTCCAAAATACTGGAAAAACTCATTCATAGTCATAGTAACAAATATTAGATCAGCTACAGGACTGGAGTGGCCAGGCTGGGTATACAATCAAAACACTCATTGGCCAAAAATGGTCTGGGGCCTGTGCTGTGACACAGTGGGTTAACGCCCTTGCCTGAAGTGCCAGCATCCCATATGGGTGCTGGTTCGAGACCTGGCTGCTCTACTTCTGATCCAACTCTCTTCTGTGGCCTGGGAGAGCAGTAGAAGATGACCCAAGTCCTTGGACCCCTACACCTGGGTGGAAGACATGGAAGAAGCTCCTGGCTCCTGACTTCAGATCAGTGCAGCTCTGGCCTTTGAGGCCAACTGGGGAGTGAACCAGCAGATGATGGGAGACCTCTCTCTCTCTCTCTCTCTCTGCCTCTCCTCTCTCTGTGTAACTCTTTCAAATAAATAAGTAAATCTTTTTTTAAAAAAATGGTCTTCCCGGGCGGGCGCCGCAGCTCACTAGGCTAATCCTCCACCTTGAGGCACTGGCACACCAGGTTCTAGTCCCGGTCGGGGCACCGGATTCTGTCCCGGTTGCCCCTCTTCCAGGCCAGCTCTCTGCTGTGGCCAGGGAGTGCAGTGGAGGATGACCCAAGTGCTTGGGCCCTTCACCCTATGGGAGACCAGAAGAAACACCTGGCTCCTGCCATCGGATCAGCACAGTACGCCAGCCGTGGCGGCCATTGGAGGGTGAACCAATGACAAAAGGAAGATCTTTCTCTCTGTCTCTCTCTCTCACTATCCACTCTGCCAGTCAAAAAAATTAAAAAAAAAAAAAATGGTCTTCCCCCACCATCCTGAGTTGTCAAACTCTTATTTAAGTCTAATGTGAAAAACATTGAGAGGAAGGAGAAAACAAAAGGCATTTTGTTAAACTAGTAATTATAAAAATATTTTAGATACTTCTACTCAAAGATACTGTGACATTCATTCATAAAACAGTCATTAAAATATGTGCACATGTGCACACAAATACATACACAAGCACACACCAAAGCAGAAAAGCAAATAAACATTTTTAGTATAAGACAACATTTAAGGTTCAGAAGCATTATGTGGGCATTACAAAATGTGCGAAGATTATTTTTAAAAAGAGAAAACCTAGAGGTTTTAAAGTTAAAAGTTATAAGTTTAATATGTATCTAGATCTAATTCTGTAGCTTATAGAGTGCTTTTCTCTTTGCTAGAGGAACCTACATTTCCTCTTTGTCTTCTGTGTTTCAACAATTGTTCACAGGTTCTGAAATGTCCAATACTGTTATCAAATACTTTTTTGCATAAAAATGGACAGCGTCAATTCAACCATAGCTGGGGAAAAATTTTGTTGTTTTATAGTTTTCTCCCTGTTATGTATCTCTTTGATAGGACTCTAGGTAAGCCTGCAAAGGCAAGTCCAATATATTGTTGCTGCAAAGTTCCTGGAGCAAGGGTGGTAAATCCTTTAATTTTCCATGAGATACATTACTAGGATTTGATAAAATGTGAGCATTCTTCTTTCATTCATGTTGATTATGGAAAATAAAAGGCAGGAGCACTGGAATTCCAGTTCCAAGAGTCAAACCTTCCTCTTTCCACACACCTCTGCTTCACCGGATTTCTTGTCATCCACCCTTAACCTCTCCCCACCTTTGAAAATCCCATCATTTCCTTTATGAACAATGACCAGTCAGTGAAGCAGACTCACCTAACCCTGAATGAGCAGAGCAGCTCCCCAGAACACGGGCAGGTACATGTAGCCAGTTCAGGTGCCAGTTTTGATGAACCTTTCAGGGGAGTATTATTTTGGAAACTGGCACTAGATCTGTAAAATGATGTTGAGAGTGGGCATCCCTGTCTGGTACCAGATCTCAGTGGAAATGCTTCCAACTTTTCCCCATTCAATAGGATTTCCTAAATGTTGGGAGATAAGGAGGAGCTATTTTGAATAAATCTAGACTATGTCCACCTGGATTTTAAGCCTTCTCAACTGAGTCTCAGCAGCTTCCTTACCACTTTGGGATTCATGGTGATGAGTATAGATTATGTTGATGGTGAATGTGTTGATCACTGATAACACGGTATTTCCTCAGAAACATTTTTTTTTTTTTATTAAAAGAAGGGGTGGTTTGGGAATTGGTAGAATTCTCAAAGGCCTCCTAGCTAGTCAAGTAAATAAATGAATGAATGGATAAATAAGTGAATAAGAAAAAGTCAGGTTGAAGGGCAATTTAGTCACACTACCCTAATATAGCCCATATTTTCATCTATTCAAATGTGTTTGCCCTGGAGCCAAACAACCAGCTGTGCTCTGCTGGGTGATGTATGAAGCAGAAAGAACACTGTCTAATTTTTATATCCAGTTGAGCCTGAAGTACCTTGAGATGGGGAAGGAGGTGGCACATCTCCTCCCACTCAGGAATTCTTATTCATGCAAGAACTACTCCTCACTTATTCTGGGAGCCACCCCACTACCCTCAATTCTATTAACCCCTCAACCGCTGGGTGTCAAACAGGAGAGACTGAGATCTGCTTCAAATTATTTGGTTGCATGGTGATTAAGGAGCAATTTTGAGGGGTTGTGTTTCATTTGTAGGAGATGACCATCTTTTACCTATTTTATAATTTTTTTAGATACTAATGATTATCTTCTAGCTATATGTCTACATTTCTTTCACTTTTACTTTGTTTTTGAATAGTCATCTGTATTGGTGATAAGTGCTTTTGCACATACAGAAACACCACAGATGACTTATTTTAGCCATTTCTTTGGCAAGAATTATTCACCTGAAGGCCCTTCCACCAGGGCAATTTAGCTGAGCCATGCCCCTGGGATTTTATTGGATCCTGAGGAATTCCTTGGATTTTTACTTCCATATTCACTCTCCAAAACACTTACTTGACTATGGAAATATTTAGAAATGGCCTTAGAAATAAAATCAAGTTCACATAGAACAGGACAAAAGAGTTTTGCCTTTTACAAAGACCAAAGACTAGACCACTAAGTTGTCTAGGTCTAAATAATTGTTAATGTCATATTTACTTGAGTGTGTAATCAGTTGAAATAACGTCTTCAGGCTGTCTCAGCACCATTTATAGAGTTAAAAAGGAGACTGAGGCCATATCTAAATGGTGAAATAAATTGAGATTCCAGTAAAGTAGTTCCCAATGCACTCACTCTGCTAAACCAATAAGTAGGATTGCAGTATGTGTGATCCAGTTGTGACGTGAGGTGTTAACAATTGCATAAAATATTTCATAGGTACTAAAATCTGGAAATTTCACAAACCTATGTATAAGAACTTGAAGAAATTCAGATGCAAAAAGAAAAAGTGACATTTGGGGTTTCAAACAATACTACTTTCCAGCTCACCAGTCACCAGGAATACGCTGTGCCTGAATGAATATTTGCTGAGCACTCATAACATGGTTGAGACTTTATAGATGTCAATATCTATTCCTCACAATAATCCTGCAATATGAATATGCTTAGTTCCACTTAATAGATGAGAAAACTGAGGAAAACCCAACTTTATCTCTTAGTCCTGTTAGTCTTAGTTTGAGCACATATAAAATAAGGACAAAGAATACTTCCTTCTCAGAATATGCAATTAAAGAGACTCACAAACAGTAAAATCATATGGCTTCCTAATACAGGTAGAAATATTGCTGTTTTACATCACAGTAAGTGTAGCTTTCTAGAAGTCTCTGATTCAAATAAGTCAATAGTTGCTACTTATGGAAGGTGCATAAGAAACATGGTATAGCTTCCATTTGATCAGAGCAGGTCTGGGTGTAGTCTTTGGAATACCATGCTTCTCCTCTTTGGCAGATTCCTCTTCTCCATGGGATCACTACCTTGTGGATTCTCTGCTTTGATTGTGAGAGTAGTCAAAGGACTTCCACTGCCCCAGCATAGTTGGAAGGGGGGAGTGATTTGGTAATGATGGGTTCTGTTCACCATATGTTGCTGTTCACCATAGCAGGCAGTAGGATTTGAACCTACGCCCTTGAAATTAGTGGTGGCTAGGTGACTTGCTTTGAATCGCAAATAGCAATGCATATTATAACTCATAAAAGTTGTGGAGATGACCAAAAAAATCTTACTGCTTTAGGCCACTGACTTTTGGGTGTTTGTTATAATAGCATAACAATGTATTCCAACTGATACAGGGAGAAATATGTTCCTTGATTAAATGTACGTGGAAGGTGTGCAATATTAAAATAAAGTGGTTACTTTTGAGGTCTGTCAGTTCAGGTTAAGGAACTGGCTATGGACAGAGAAATAGAGAAAATAGGAAATAAAAAGATGCATGTCACCCAGGTTTGTAGTGGCTACCCTAGCTTCAGATTAGATGTCTTGTTCTTTGACAAGTATTTAATACTTTGGGTGCCCAATTGAATTCCTTTCTATAGAAACCACCTACTTATTTATTTATTTAGGTTTTTCTTAATAGCACAGTAATTCATCCGAAAACAAAATAAAATGAAAGGCATGTGGTGTGTCAGGCAGCGAAGACACAACAATGAAAAAATGTGACACCATTCCAGTCTGGCCACAGCTAAAGAGAAACCTAGGGTAGAACTAGTTCAAATAACTCTTGTTAACAGTTCTTGCTTAACATTTGAGCCTATGAAAGGAGTTAAAGTTGTTGGACAGAGACCCCTGAACTCTGTTACTTCCCAATGTTTCTAATGCTTTAGACTTAACTAAACCTTTAAATATATAGCTGATCTAGCAATAAGAGGAGAGGAGAGGAGAGGAGAGGAGAGGAGAGGAGAGGAGAGGAGAGGAGAGGAGAGGAGAGGAGAGGAGAGGGGAGGAGAGGAGAGGGGAGGGGAGGGGAGGGGAGGGGAGGGGTGGGGAGGAGAGGAGAGGAGAGGAGAGGAGAGGGGAGGAGAGGAGAGGAGAGGAGAGGGGAGGAGAGCGAGATGAGGAGGAAGGAAGGAGGGGAGAAGTAAAGCAAGGCAGGAAAGTGGGAAAGAGGAAGAGAAGGAGGAAGAAGAGGCAGGAAGGCAGGAAAGAAAGAGGAAAGGAGGGAAGAAAAAAGAAGGTTGGGAGAGAGGGAGGGAGGGGAGAAAGGGAGGGAGAAAACGTGTTTCCCTGTATCAGATACATAAAGCCAACCAAAGCCAAAACACATTTTATGAACTGATGCCATCAGTGCCCAGAGGGATATCAGATATAGGTTCTAGGGTGTAAGGAATTGGGCTTGAATACCCAAACAAGGTCAAGAATGGCCTTAGGCCTGTATGAGGTAGGGAATTTAAAGTTACATAAAGACAGATCCTTAAATGATAGAACCAGAATGATTCCTCTCACAAGTCCAAAGAAGTGACCTGGATGCATTTTTCTGCCTGGGGCTATAGGTGCAGAAAAAGTCTCCTATGAAAACTGAAAAGCAGGCTTTCCTGCACGAACAGGTATGTGCTGTAATTTTCACTGCATGCACACTGCAAGACTTTGTCCAAGAATGTGAATGAATGTGAAATGGATCCTTCACCAGAGAAATGCCCCCTGTGCCATTAAGACACAAATGCAAAAGTTCTGCATAGCATCACTCTCATCATTTTCAGATTCCTTGGAGAAAAGAAACAAAACTTGCTAAAATGAGCTCTCAGTAAAAACTATAAGCCACATGAGGGCAGGATGGGTTCTAAGATATTGATATAGTGGAAAATTCCAAAAGAGACTATAAATAAATTTGGTTTAAATAATTAAAATAGCATGGAATCCACAAGAAAGAAGAATTCATTTTGAACCAGAACAGGCATATTTGAAGAAAAGATCTGAATAGAACTTCTGGAAAGGAAAAACATGGTTGCTGAAATTATCTGAAACTTATTATTATTATTTTTTTTTTGACAGGCAGAGTTAGACAGTGAGAGAGAGAGACAGAGAGGCAGAGAGAGAGGTCTTCCCTCCATTGGTTCACCCCCCAAATGGTCGCTAAGGCCTGCACGCTATGCCGATCCAAAGCCAGGAGCCAGGTGCTTCCTTCTGGTCTCCCATGCAGGTGCGGGGCCATCCTCCACTGTACTCCCGGACCACAGCAGAGAGCTGGCCTGGAAGAGGAGCAACTGGGCTAGAATCCGGTGCCCCGACCTGACCTGGACTAGAACCTGGGGTGCCAGTGCCACAGGGGAAGGATTAGCCTAGTGAGCCGCAGCACCAGCTGAAACTTAATTTGATATGTGAAGCACACAGATTAGACTTAGATGAATCTTTAGGAACAGAAAGACATTTTTAAGGCAGTTACTCTTAATGTCATGCAGAGAAAAAGATTTAAGTGTCCTGTGAAGGCTGAGACTCAGACAAAACGAGAAGATTCCGAAACAAAGTACAAAGGCCATGGTGATCCAAGAAATGTTTAATTTTATTAATCATGACTAAAAATCTACTCAACTAGATACCCAGTGAACCTTCAGTCCCAGGGAGCACAGTGATACCACTCAGGGCAAATTAAAACTAATCCATACAAGGCCTATCTTGGAAAACTGCAGATTGCCAACCATGAATTAGGGATGGAGTTACAAAGGAATGCTGTGTATCTGGAGATCAGATTTCTCACCAGTAAAACGAAGGCAAGAAGACAATGAGAATATTTTCAGGGTGTTGGCCGAAAATGTAATCCACAGCGTCTAGAAGCAATGGTGGACAAGGAATCAGCAGCTGTAAACCAGCTCCACCTGTGAGGGCCTTGTTGAATCAGACTGCTCTTCCCTGGAGATGGGACTATTGGAGAGGAAGGTACAGGGTGCAGGGAAAGCAGAGGAGAGGGTCTGAGTGGCATCAGGCAGGGATCAGTTATCCCCAGGGAGCAACCTTCTTAATTGTTTTGGATGATTGCTAATTTTGAAAGGTTGGTTTTGAAGCCTAGATACATGTTCAAGTTTTTGATCTCCCCTTCCTTTGAGGTGGTCCACTGTGGGGAAGGGACTCCTGTCACATTTTTGGCTTTGAGTCCTGGATCAGTAGGAACTGGACATGGATAGCAAAGGAAACAATTCTTAAAACACTGTTCATCCAATCTTGGCTCTGCACTACATCCTGCCAGTCTTGGTCTCTGGTAACCTCAAGACTTTAGGTTCTTGGTATTTTACTAGTTGGCTTGGTCCACTTGCCCACACCTGTGCCACTCATTCCTATTTTCTTTTTTCCCCACATGTTACTGCCTTGTGACTCTTCCCAACTTTCACCAGCCCTCTTCCCCTCAAATGAATGAATCATGTTGTTTCCTATTTGTTGCATTTCTACTTCTGAGTGGTCACTACCACCCTATAGGGCTCAACTTGACATTCAGTGGCCATCCAACTCTCTGTCACGAGTTCTTTCTGCCTTTCTCTTGGTCTAGGGCATTCATTCTTCTATTCAGGGTGCATGAGACATCCATGGAGGATTGTTAAAAACGGATGGGGAACCCACGTCTCAGAGTTCCCAGTTTAGCCCATTGAGGATGAGACTTGAGAATTTCCATCTTTAACAAATTCCCAGATGTTACTGATGCTGGTCTGAGGTTCACAGTGAGTGAACAACCAATGTGAGTCCCTATTCTGTGAGGAAAACAACTTTCTTTCTGTTGTCCTGCTAGGTCTCCCTCATTTGCATTCCCTCTGCATTTTGTTCACACCACTATTATGGTTGGTATTATAATTGCATAATATTGTATAGGAATTATTTGCTGACACTTTTATTCAAGTCAAAAGTCCTTTGTCTAGGTACAATCCAGGTACCTTAAAGCATGAATCATTTCTTTCAGTTGTTGTTTAAATGATTTGTAACTGGGGATTGGCAGCTGGGGATATAAGGAGAGAACTGGTTTGTAAAAAGAGGAAAGTCTGAAGTTGCTATCCTTGAGTGCATCAAGGGGCTGAGAGGCTTGAACTTGGACCTTTGACAACAGGCCTTTTCTTTTTCATGATTGCTACCTATGCACATTTGCCATGTGCTTGACAGTATACCAGATGCTCTGAACATCTTGCTTGCCCTCATGAGAATTCCAAGGGAAGGACAATTCAAGGAAAATGCCCATATCAGGGTTGGGAAATATCTGGTCTACAGGCCATGTAAGGCTCATAAAATCATTTGGTCTGGTCCTGGCAAGGTAAACATAGGTGGGACATGAAGGCCTATAAATCTACAGTAACTACTATTTAAATTAATACATTTTCATGGCTTGTGAATGATGTTATAAATATCCAAATGCCATTGGCAGAAAAAAGTTTCTCCACTTCTATTAAATGATAAGTAGAGAGTTAGGATTCAGACCCATGCCTTTGGCCATGATGTTGCCCTGTCTGTCCACATTTTTATTACATAAAACTCTATTGGGAAGGGTCAGTAGGCTTCTTATTAACAACATGTACTAGCTACATGGAACACTACTGGGAAGATGAGGCCTTCTCAGCACCTGTGGGCACGTGTGGGGGGTTGAGATGGATATGGGACAGAGGCATGCTACTTTACCTCAAAGGGTGCGCAGCTAGTGACCCCAAGTATCGGATGGAACAAACTGTACTCATTATCCATGAATCTCTTCATGGGTAAAATTTTATGGGTTGCTCATAAGATGATGTGTTCCTATAATTGTGCATAGATTTGGTAACTAGCACATGCCAAGAAATAAGCAGTTCCTGCAACTGGTAATGAAGAATTGTCAATGCACTCAAATCATCTGGTGAAAACCTTATTTGTGGTGCTGGTTCCAAAGGAATCCATCACTATATTAGTTTATCATTAGTACTAGAGTACTACAATATCCAACTCTATCCACCAATGTGTGAATAGCTAAATGATTTATGATAGAACGAAGGAATTAGTTTTTGACTTGGAGCAAAATAACTTCCATTTCTCTAGGAAATGACTCCCCTTCCCTTCCTGCCCTCTTCCCTCCCCTCCCCTACATTCTCTTCTCTTCTTTTTTTCTGTTGTTATTAGCATTTACCTGAATTTTTTTTTTAAATCATATAACCTCCTTGAATTTCTTTTGCATCCATTCAGCTTCATTTAACCCCGCCAAAGGCCAGAGGAGCATTACTTAATAGCAATGATGTAAACCACATGTTAGAGAAGTCCAGCTCTCTAACACTGGTTAGAGAAAGAATTAGGTAAGGCTGGTCTTCACATAAATAGTTAAATACTTAAAGGAACACCAGTAGTCCTCTCTCAGTCTGCTGATACTCGGGATTTCTGTAAGGCAGTAATTCTAAAACCTAGTTTTTAAATAGAATAACATGAGTGGCTTTAAAGAAGTACTAATGCTCAGTGCTCCCCTCACACCAAGATTCAGATTCAATTACCTTGGACTGAGCCCTGGGAATCAATCTAGAAAAAAAATTTAAAAAAACCACTCCAGTAATAATACTTTAATGTATTGGTCCATACATAAGTATTCTATTTTTTTTTCCAACACATATAACAAATAATACACTGAGGACCAATGAGTTGCTCTAGAAGGTAAAAAAAATCTTTTTTTAAAGATTTATTTTATTTATTTGAAAGACAGAGTTACAGAGAGAGGTAGAGCCAGAGAGAGAGGTCTTCCCTCTGCCAGTTCACTCCCCAGATGACTGGAATGGCCAGAGCTGCGCTGATCCGAAGCCAGGAGCCAGGAGCTTCTTTGGGTCTCCCATGTGGGTGCAGGGGCCCAAGGACTTGGGCCATCTTCTACTGTTACCCCAGGCCATAGCAGAGAGCTGGATCGGAAGAGGAACAGCTGGGACTAGAATCAGTGCCCATATGGGATGCCAGTACTGCAGGCCAGGGCTTTAACCCGATGTGCCACAGCGCCAACCCTGGTAGGAAAATCTTTAAGCCAAGACACTCTTTGGAAAAAAAAAAAAAAGACCTAAATGAAAGACCTCTGCGAGTGAGAACCCAGTGGAAAGAACGGGTCGTCAAAGAAGGAGGTACCTTTCTCTGAAGGGAGGAGAGAACTTCCACTTTGACTATGACCCTGTCTAAATAAGATCGGAGTTGGCAAACTCAAAAGGATTCCATAGCCTTGGCAACTCATGACAAGAGCCTAGGGTGATTACTGATGCCATATACAAGAGTGTCAATTGTTAAGTCAACAACAGGTGTCACTGTGCACTTACTCCCCATGTAGGATCTCTGTCCTTAATGTGTTGTACAATGTGAATTAATGCTATAACTAATACTCAAACAGTACTTTACACTTTGTGTTTCTGTGTGGGTGCAAACTGTTGAAATCTTTACTTAGTAAATACTAAATTAATCTTCTTCTGTATATAAAAGAGAATTGAAAATGAATCTTGATGTGAATGGAATGGGAAAAGGAGTGGGAAATGGGATGGTTGCGGGTGGGTGGGAGGTTATGAGGGGAAAAAGCTGCTATAATCCAAAAGCTGTAGTTTGGAAATTTATATTTATTAAATAAAAGTTAAAATAAAAAAGGAAAAAAAATAATTTCTTAGGTCATCTATTCTTAAAATACAGCCTGAAACAACAGCATTAGCATTAAGTGGGAATTTGTTAGAAAGACAAATTGTAGAACCTTGACCTTAGAACTCTGGGAATAGGGAGCAGCAACCCATAGTTTGAAAACTATCCAGGCTGGCACTGTGGTATAGTAGGTAAAGCCACCGCCTGCACTGCTGGCATCCCATATGGATGCCAGTTTGAGTCCTGGCTGCTCCACTTCTGATCCAGCTCTCTGCTAATGGCCTGGGAAAGTAGTAGAAGATAGTCCAAGTCCTTGGACCCCTGCACCTGCCTGGGAGACCTGGAAGAAGCTCCTGGCTTTTGGTTTTGGATCAGTGCAGTTCTGGCTGTTGTGACCAGTTAGGGAGTGAACCAGTAGATGGAAGACCTCTCTTTCCTTATCTCTCTCTCTCTCTCTGCCTCTCCTTCTCTGTGTAACTCTTTCAAATAAATAATAAATCCTTCAAAAAAAAAAAAAAGGGCAAGTATCACTCTGTTCCTGAATCTGTATTTATGAAATACATGAAATTTCTATACCTTGAATAAAATTTAAAAATAAAAACAAAGAAAAGTGCTTCAGTGGGTGATGATAGGCACTGAAGTTTGAGGACCGTTGTTCTGGAGCCTTGCTGGTCAAAGTAGGTCTCAATTCCAGTGTCATGCAGTGGGGCCGTCTGCTAGAACTGCAGAAGCACTTCGTCAGAGGAAGATACACATGGGCATTTTGCCGGACCAGATTGAGCTGCTGCTTGGGATTCCCCCATTCCACGTCCAGTGCCAGTTCAAGTCCTGTCGATTCTGCTTCTGGCCTGACTACCCGCTGTCTAACTTCCCTGGGAAGGTACAGATGATGGCTCAAGTGCCGGGGCCCCTTTGACCCGCATGAGAGACTCCACCCGAGTTCTATGCTCCTGGATTTGGCCTGGCACAGACTTGGCTGCTGCAGTCCTTTGGAGAGTGGTGGGGGTGGAAGATTCTTTCTCTCTCGTTTCCTCACTTTCTCTCTTATTCTGCCTTTGAAATAGATGAAAATAAATATTTTTAAAAATTTTCACCGATCCTTTTCAAGATGCATTAGTCAAAGCAACACTGGCTTTTATAAAAGGTAATTCCTGAAAACTCTGGCTTGTTTAATACAAGGAAAACAATTGCTTTTCAACTTAAAAATCTAATTGATGGCCAAAGCACTGTGTTCTATACAGTCACGGCTTGTGAGTGACACAGTTTTCTTCTACAGTGGCCTTCCTAAATCACAATAAATATCAGTACCCCACGAAAAAAGAGTGGAGGGAGGGTCATCTGAGATGTTGTCCTGATTCTGGCCTGAAAGTTGCATCTAATTTTCTCATTTCTCAATGTCTGACATTGGTCAGACATCAACTACATAGCTCTCCCTACATGCAAGGAAGGACTGGTAAATAAAATCCTAGGCTAAGTAGCTGCTGGCCAGCAACAACTCTATCCCAGAAAAGGAAGTATGAAATTTTAACAATCTGTCACTAAGTGTTTGGCCACATAAAGTATTCTAAATGACCACATCAAAAGGCACAGGTGGCAGTGATCCCACTTCTTCACAACAGTTTGGAGGCAGACGGAGCCATGCGTTGTTCACATTTTAATATGAAATGCAGAAGCCTTCCACGTTTCTCAAATACTAAGTCTTAGATTTCAGATCCAGAGGCTAGTTGCCACAGAGATTCAGATACAATGAAGGTATAGGTACAGAACATTTATTTATTTGAAAGGCAGAAAGAAAAAGAAGGGGAGATGGGAGAGAGAGAAGGAGAGGGGGAGAGAAAGAAAGAATGAATGAAAACTCTTCTGTTTACTAGTTCACTCCACAACCGCCCACAATAGCCAGAGCCCAGAACTCCCAGTCTCTCATGTGCTGGCAGGAACCCATGTACCTGAGCCATCACTTGCTGCCTCCCAGGGTATACATCAGCAGGAAGCTGAATCAAAAGCAAAGCCAGGACTCGAACCCAAGCCATCTTCTGTGGAATGCAAGTATCCCAAATGTCACTTTTCTTTAATTTTTAAAGATTTCTTTTGGTGCAAATTTAAATCTACATGTTATTTTTTCAAAATATGCATTTCCATGACTGTTTTGAAGATCCTTCATGTATTATATTTATCAATTCTTTAAAAGCTATAGTTTAGCCAGCACCACGGCTCACTAGGCTAATCCTCTGCCTGCGGCGCTGGCACTCCGGGTTCTAGTCCCGGTTGGAGCATCAGATTCTGTCCCGGCTGCTCCTCTCCCAGTTCAGCTCTCTGCTGTGGCCCGGGAGTGCAGTGGAGGATGATCCAAGTGCTTGGGTCCTGCACCCGCATGGGAGACCAGGAGGAAGCACTTGGCTCCTGGTTTTGGATCCGCACAGCCAGCCATAGCGGCCATTTGGGGGTTGAACCAATGGGAAAAAGGAAGACTTTTCTCTCTGTCTCTCTCTCTCTCACTGTCTAACTCTGCCTGTCAAAAAACAAAGATATAATTTATTTATATCAAAAATCAGTTATAGAGAAAGAGGAAGAGACAGAGAGAGGGATCTTCCATCCGCTGTTTCACTCCACAGATGACAGCAATAGCCAGTGCTGGGCAGGCCAAAGCCAAAAGCTTCATTTGGATCTCCCACATGAGTAGCAGGGTCCCAAATACTTGAGTTATCTTCTGCTGCTTTTCCCAGGCCATTAGCAGGGATCTGGATCAGAAGTGGAGCTGCCAGGACACGAACCAATGCCCGTATTGGAAGCCGACATTGCTGGTAGTGGCTTTACTAACTAAGCCACAACACTGACTCTCAAATTAGCATTTTAACCACTGCACCACAAACCCCTACTCCAGTAGACAGCATTTGGAGTAGAGAAAAATGTAAAGAAAAGAGAAAACCTGAGTGACCAATTAAGTCAACTAAAGCCAGTGTTTACAAAACACATCTACACATATTATTTTAGATGTGACAGACATGTTAACAAGTGTTGTCTAAAATTTTCAGAAGAGGAAAATGAGTACCAGAGAATTTGAGAAACTTTTTGGTCACAAAAATAGTGGACCCAAAGTTTTCTCCTTCATCTTGTAGCTGTGTTGCAAAATATGACACAGCTACGATGGGCAGACCTTAAGCTATCATCTGTCATTCCTTACCCTTGGAGAGAACTTGGGAAGGACTTGTGACTGACTTTTACCTAATATCATACAGCAACAGGGATTAAATGCCCTACCCATGGCTGTACTATGTTATATAGATTCTGTTTTTGCTAAAGTCTTTCTTTCCTCATTGCTGGCTTTGAGAAGCAAGATGGTATGAATCCCACAGTGCAAGAAAATGGATTCTGCCAAAAACCTTAGAGAGTTAGAAGTGAATCTTCCATTCGCACATCTGATGAGAACCTAGTCCTGGTTGACATCTCATTTGCTGTCTTGTAAGTCTAAACAGATGTACCTGAACTCACAGACCAAGTAACTTTGAGATTATATGTAAATGTGTGTGTGTTTTTAAGCTGCTAAGTTTGTTGTGTTCATGTTTCAACAGCTTTTAGCTGCATTCTTACGTACTTTTTTGGCAAACATGACTTTTGGATGTCCAAATGACCTCTGATCTGAAAATTATTTCTTAGCTGATCTCTCATTTGCACAATTACATTTTCTACAGCTATTTTAAAAGATATAAACTGACAGCTATTGGATTTTCAAGTTGCTGTAACTGTAAAAACATAGCCACCATCAATAGCAGCAAAGAGCGATTTGATATCCCTTGTTGTAATTTCTTGGATCAAATTTCCACAAAAATTATAGGTAGTATCTTTTTTCCCCAACATCTGATGCTGTTGTTCAGTTTATTTTGATATTTATCAGAATGGTTGCCAATTTAAAGAAAGTAATGTGGCAGCTGCATCTTTGCTTATAAATTCCATAAGATATTGTGGGTTACTGCTTTTATGTTCTGTTATTATTTTTGAAGCTTTTACAGGTCCAGTTTGACTGAATAGCTGAAGTATAAGGTCTCTAGGCACATCTTCAGCAATTTTTCCTACAGAGGGACTCCCATGCTGCCCATCTATCTTGGAGGCTGTGGAGAGGAAGTTAGGTCGGGGCACTGGAACTCCAGCTGGGATCAAGAACTACCACCCTGACTGTAAGCTCTCTCCCTCAAGCCCTCTCTGGATATTTTGTTGCAACCATGAGAGTAAGAAGAAGGATAAACATTTTAAACTATGCTCTTTTTTTTAATAACGCTTTTATTTAAAGAATATAAATTTCCAAAATACAGCTTATAGATTACAATGGCTTCCCCCCCATAACTTCCCTCCCACCCGCAACCCTCCCTTTTCCAACTCCCTCTCCCCTTCCGTTCACATCAAGATTCATTTTCAATTCTCTTTATATACAGAAGGTCAGTTTAGTATATATTAAGTAAAGATTTAAACTATGCTCTTTTAAGGTATAAAGTAGTTCTTCTATTCTCTGCTACCATAAGCTCTAAGAGAAAGGCTGTACTGATGCAGTATGTATAGTCTATAAACATTTAGACATGTATAAAAAGTATATTCCCATTATAGGACTTCCTTACACAGTATCTACACTGGCACACTACTAGTAAATTTGACTTTTACATATAAAAATCTAATTTATATTCTATCCTCTCTTAGATGCTGAATACTATCTGGGTTAAATACATTACCAACATTAAGACCATGAGTCCTAATTAGAAGCATGAGTGTTCTGGATTTATTTATTCATTCATTCATTCATTCATTTGTTCATTCATTGTTTCATTGATCTAACTAAGGTTTCTTGAGCACTTAATATTAGCTACCAGCCACCAACATGACTTAGATGAGAAACTGGCAACCTGCAGCCCACAAGCCATATCCAGTTCACTTCCTGCTTTTATATTAGTAGGATTTTACTGGAACACAGCCCTGACCATTTATTTACACACTGTCTGAGACTGCTTTTATACTAGAGACCACTTGGGTTGTAAAGATGAAAATGTGGCCGGCACCACGGCTCACTAGGCTAATCCTCCGCCTGAGGCGCCAGCACCCCGAGTTCTAGTCCCGGTCGGGGCACCTGATTCTGTCTCGGTTGCCCCTCTTTCCAGGCCAGCTCTCTGCTGTGGCCTGGGAGTGCAGTGGAGGATGGCCCAAGTGCTTGGGCCCTGCACCTGCATGGGAGACCAGGAGAAGCACCTGACTCCTGAGTTCGGATCAGGGTGGTGCGCCGGCCACAGCGCACCCCATTGGAGGGTGAACCAATGGAAAAGGAAGACCTTTCCCTCTGTCTCTTTCTCACTGTCCACTCTGCCTGTCAAAAAAAAAAAAAAAGATGAAAATGTACTATTTGGCCTTTACAGAAAAATTTTTGTGACTGCTGGTTTAGATGATCAGAAATATAATTCCTGGGTGAGTTTCCTGATCTGAATATTGAGGACAGAAATGTTTACATTGCTTAACATATTCTTTGGGATATATACAAGTGGCACATTAAAACATGAAGTAATAGCTGCCCCTTACTGACAACTCAGTATGAGTCAAGTGTTTTGCTAGGCTGCCTATGTGGATAATCTCACTGAATCTGCAGATACAAAGTAGCTACTATCATTGATTTCATGTGGCAAATAAAGAAAGGAGAGCATGACTGAAAAAGCACTGCCAGGCTTGGTCCCTAGCTCAACAAGATTCATTCTCATGGTTGGGGTAGGGACTGAATGAGAAATCTGTCATGGAGACCTGGAACAGAACAGAATAGTGACATAATAATGCTACACTGATTTAGAATAATCATCTTTAAGGATTATTTTACCGGAGTTACCCAACAAATGTATTTGAGAAATTATTCACTTTGAGTGCATTCATTCTTTATGAGCACTTAGGTCCAATGACATTAAAAAATGTCCTAGAAATTATATGTAAATGGGATAAGCCCATGTACTCTTGCTGTGGTGTCTGTCATAAATTAAGTTGCTTAACTCATCCTGTCTTGTGTGTGTAACACAGTATTGAAGCTACACACTTTCTGTAAAATGCTGAATATTAAATGTTCCATTTTACATGTTATACAAATCTTAAAATGGCATATTCTATGAAAGATATTTGGGGGTGGAGAAAGGAGGGGGTGAGTAGGTAACTACCCTAAATGATGAATCACTCTGTTTAAATGCTGTTCCATTAATTCAAGTGACATTTTGACAATAGCATGCTGTCAGTCCAATGGTTTGACCTGTACAACAACCTCTAATTATTACTAATTAAATAATTAATTATTCATAGAAGTGCATGCCATTAACGTAGCAGAGATGTGTTGGAATATGAGTTATATGAGGTTTATGAATCTTCAGAAAATAGATTCTTTAATAAATTAATAAAGGGGCTCTGGGGTTTCATTAAAAGGTGGCTGGAGGGTGTGCTTGCCTGTTTCCAAGGAGACCACAGGTGGTTCGTTGCTTTTTTTTTTAAGTTAAACTTGTTTGGGCTAGATGATTTTTTTCACCCTTTTCTCACTGCTCTGTCCTCAGGCAGAGAACGGAACATTTTAATGAAACCCCTGTTGTCTTCATATCACTTTGATCCCCCTGTGTTCTCTCCAGTCTACACGTTGGCCAGTCGGATGAAGGGTTTCAGATTTTCCCTCCAGTATTAAAAACTGTGGCATGCCCTCCATGAATAAACAACATTGCAGTGGAGACCCGGTGAAAGAGAAAGGCAGAGCAAACAAAGGGATGAAGGAAAATGCATAAATTCAAATGACACCGGCCTCATTTACCCACTTAATTACCCTGACTCCTGACTCTGTTAGCCACTGCGATTATTTTTCCAGTTAAGCCTGATTTAAAGAACTTAAAGAAAAACAGGCTCATCCATTTTTCCCCCCTCAACAATCTCTTTGCCACATGGAGTTCCGCTTCTTCGTTATCTCACCGTAATAATGATCATGGTAATATTAATATCTTCCAGCACTGCTCACTAAATAGTGATAAAAATAGTAATATTAATGTTTTCTAACATCCATTTTTGATGCTCTGAGGCACATTATAAATTCTGTCTTTGTTTAAGCAGTGGGGGACCCACAAAATATCATTACAGTTATCATTAGAACTCAAGGGCAGCCTCCAGAAGCCAGAACCTAAGTGGGGCTATGTCAGCAAGCATTCCAGGGCCACGGCTGGAATAAAAATGGAAAAATAGAATTTTTTATACTGTTTTAACATTTGACCTATTTTGGAAGCGATGGCTTTTTTTTTAAAGCTACTGGTTTTTATCACAAAAGAAGGAAGAACTGTTATTCTGAACCCAGCCACAATCAGCCCTTACAGCATCAGTTGGGCCCATCTATTTTTCCCCTACTCTCCGTCCCCTGCAAACAGGAGAGGGCATGGATCCCCTCCCAGCAACCCTGCTCTGCCATTCCTTACCTAAGTAGCATTTCATACAGAGGAGAGAGGGAGGAGCATGCTCCTGTGACTGAGCTGTGGAAGGCCACAGAGGAAGTGGTGAGTCCATTGTCATTACTAACTAAGTGACAAAAAGTTTCCCTGGACACCTGCAGAAGAAAGCACCCTTTTGCAGTGGGTGTAATTTCCCCACATTTCCTTTAACCTTCACTCTGCCTGGGACTGTCAGTCATTGGGGGAACCTAGCTCCCTTGGGAGGCATGAGGTTTGCTGACACTGGCCTTAGTTCAACACCATGTGGCTTTCCCCTTCTCCTTTCCAGTTCTCTGTCTTTGGCATTTTGCTTGGTTTATTTATTTATTTTTTATTTATTTATTTTTTGTTATTTGAAAGGCAACGAGAGACACAGAGGAAAGATAAAGAGAGCTCTCTCATTAGCTGGTTCACTCTACTAAATGCCTGTAATGGCCTAGATCCATCTGAGTCAAAGCCCAGAGCCAGGAACTCAATCCAAATCTTCTGGGAGGGTGATAAAAACTCCATCACTGTTTCTCACTGTCTCTCAGGGTCTGCATGAACAGCAAGCTGGGATCAGAAGCTGGAGGTGGGCACTCTGATGTGGGATGCAGGCAACTTAACTGGCCTCTTAGCCTCCATGCCAAACCCCTGCACCTACTTACTTCTTTTATTTTCAAAAAAGTTATTTATTTGAGAGGCAGAGAGACAAGCAGACACGCAGGCAGACATACACACACACAGAGAGAGAGAGAGACAGAGAGAGAGAGAGAGAGAGAGATGTTCTATTCATTGGTTCACTTCCCCAGATGCCCTCAGCAGTTGGGGCTGGGCAGAAAAGGGGAGCTAGATACTCAATCCAGGACTCCCACATGGGTGATAGGAACACGATTATTTGAGCCATCACCACACTCTCCCAAGATCTGCATCATTCGTAAACTGGAGTCAGGAGGCAGAACTGGGTATTAAGCCCAGATACTCCCATCTGGGACACAGGTGTCTCAGCCACGAGGCTAAACAATTGTCTCTTGTTTGTCTTTAATATTCTTTCCCCCTTTCTTCTAGCTTTGCAGAGAGGCTTGCTTCTGCTCCTCTTCTCTATTCCCGATCAGTTTTCCATCTGGTTATTTTCTTGAAGCTGTCTGCGAAGTGCCATTTATATTTGGCTTTTTAAAATATTGGCAAAACACATAGGTAACACTGTTAGGTTATGCCTATTCAGACAGGAAAATACAATCAAGAGAGGGAAAATAATATCAAGCTATTAAAGTTAATTACTAACACAAACAGATATTTACTAATATTTATTACAGGAATAAGAAAAAGTTTAGGAAAATATTATTAACCCCATAGGCATCCTGGGCTACACCCCGCTTTCTAAATAATGAACTCAGGGGAGTTTAAAGCCTTAATTAAACACATACTTTATTTCTGTATTTGGTTTTCACAAACGACATCCTTTTAATGTGAAACTGACTTTCTGGAACCACTCAAATGCCCAGAAGAGTCAGATAATCAACAGCAGTTTATAATAACATTACGCCAGAATAATTAATAAAGTCTGAAGCTCAATGAAAAGAAACGTATGTTCCATGAGAGCTCAGTGAGGAGATATTCATTTCCATGTGTGATATTTAGAAAGTCTGAGGCGCTGAAAATTCGAGAAAAGCATTAAACATTTGTGGCTTTCCATGACTTGGTCCATGTTACTCATTTTGTTTTCCTGCTTTTCTTCATTTTTTATTTTTCCTCTTTCACAAGAAGAGATTCACTCCTTAAATTTGCTAGCTTTCCAAAGTACTCAGATACTGCAGCAAATCCAAGATATGATAATATTAAGAGATATGTCCTTGTTCCAAGTTGTACTGAATGGTTATTTGCATTCTTAAAAATAGCTAATTTTCATTAGCTTCAGTTTTCTAAAAAGAAGGACTAGGTGGTCTCTTGGAATTCTTCCCATACTTGTGAGTCCATCACTGACTTACCTGTTTAATGGCATTGTCTGTGTAGCCCATTGAGTTATTTTTTTCCTATAAAATTAAAGAAAGAGTTTAGAATTTCCTATAAAATTAAAGAAAGTAAATTTAATTTGCTCATACAAAGAGTTGGAAACATAACATTAGCTTTGAGAGACAGTGTTGTTACATATCAATAAATTAATAATATTAATTAGAATTCACTGTAGTTTTTTTATCCGTCATCTATCCATTGTGATTTTACCCAGTTCTGTAAGAAACTGAGCATTCTGAATCTTATTTGCAGACTTAAAAACTGGAAACAGAAACTTACAAAATGAAAACCTAGTGTGTTTTAGAATTCTTGACTGAGAAGCATGTTTTAAACTCATGGAAGTTCTTAAGATTGGTTGACTTTCAAATTTAGTCACCCTTCTGTTCTTTAAAGCACATTCATCTTACCACTCTCCAGGCTGAATACTATGTATACATTGTCTTTTGACCCCCATGGAGCTGCAAGCAAAGGATGATGGGAAGCAGAGCTCCTTTGTTCAGATTTTCCTTTCTGCATAAGTACAATGGTGGTTAGTCTTCTACCTACCCCAATTCCTTCCCCCAACTCTCCTGTCTTTGTTTTTCAAGTTTGCTTCTCACAAACATGCACATTGCTTTGTTAGAGTGAGATAAGCTGGAGGGCAAAGTATTTTATTTTGTTTTATTATTTCTTCATTGGCCACATTCAACATGTTATGCACTCACACTGAAAGTCTGTTGAATAAAGAGGTAAAGTCAAAACTTTCGAACAGTTCGGCGCTGAATATTTACTCTTCTTGTAATGAGCATCATTAGCAATGTTAATAATAATACAATGTATTTATGCATTCAGTTACCTTTCTCTATGGTTTAATAATCAATAAGTGATAAGGTACTACCTTTTCAGTTTTTTGCCTTTAATTGGGAAATATTAACTCTATAAAATGAGTACTGTAATAGTGTTCTTATACATACTAGGAGAAATATTTTTTGACAGAGTATCTTCAGTATCACTCAAATTTTGTTGCCACATATTGGCAATACGTTGGTACTTTTAAAGTCAAGTCATCATTTTTTGAGTAAGTAAAGTATCTATGGTCTGAGACTAAAAGATGTTTTTTTTTTATTACTATACTCATATCCTACTATTGGCATGGTAATTATCACCAACAGTAGTTTAAAACAAAACACATATTTATTACTTTTTTTTAGAATTTTGTAGATCAAAATTCAATATGGTTGTCACTGGGATAAATCAAAGTGTGGGCATGGTTGCATTCTTTCTGGAAGCTGTGGAAAAAAAATCCATACCTTTGACTTTTCCAGGTTCTATGGGCAACTTATATTCTTTGGCGCATAGTCCCCTTCTTCCATTTTCAAAGCCATCAGTACTGCATATCCATTACCTTTCTTCTGTAGTTACATCTCCCTCTGAACACACCCTCAAATGTTCTCTGCTCTCTAAGGACTCCCATAATTATAATGGGATGGCCCAACCAGTCTTGGGCATCTCATCATCTTAAGGTCCTATGCATAATTACATATTCAAAATTCCTTTTGTCATACAAGGCAATATGTTCATAAGTTCCAGGACATAAACTCCCTTAGGACCATTGTTGTGCTTCCCACAATCATTACATGGATAAAATATTTCAAAAAAATTGTTTAATAAAAGGAGATGGAAAATCAGAAGCATGGATTTTATATCATTTAGATTCAGTTATCATCAGTTGGCATGCATGAGCTGGATAATGAGGGTAGAAGTAGTAAAGATTACTAAAAAGTTGAAAGAAGGTAGAGAGATCATAAGAATAGTGTAGTACCTCAAGACCAGCAAGTGCAGTAAAGATATTACCAATCCTTAACTGAATGGCAAGGGAAATGAGCAGTTACTGAAAGCTGGACAGAGTGCTTCCTGATAAACATTGTGATTTCCTATCATTTGAGGTTATTAAACTGGGTTGACTCAGGAACGATAGAATTGGCATAAATAGCAAACTCCACTTTTCATCCATCTTGCTTCATTCTTTTGCCAGTTCCTTTCCACTTCATCCCCACTTCGTTGGCTAAATCCAAGCCATACAGAAAGCAATGATGAGTAGATCTAAAATGGCAATGGAAAATATCTAGAGTGTGAGTAATTAACTTGTTTTTGAAAGCCCATCTGGATTCTTCCTTTCACAGGGATCATGCTCTAACCATGAAACATGAGTATCCTGCCTTTGTCTTTTTATTTTATTTTATGGATAGTGGATAGTGAGAGAGACAGAGACAGAGAGAAGGGTCTTCCTTTGCTGTTGGTTCACCCTCCAATGGCCTCCACGGCCAGCACGCTGCGGCCAGCGCACCACACTGATCCGATGGCAGGAGCCAGGTGCTTCTCCTGGTCTCCCATGGGGGTGCAGGGCCCAAGCACTTGGGCCATCCTCCACTGCACTCCCTGGCCACAGCAGAGAGCTGGCCTGGAAGAGGGGCAACCGGGACAGAATCCGGGCCCCGACCGGGACTAGAACCCAGGGTGCTGACGCTGCAAGGTGGAGGATTAGCCTAGTGAGCCTCAGCGCTGGCCAGTATCCTGCCTTTGAACGTGGCTCTCCTGGGTGCAACCAGCACCAACAGCAGGTGGCCTTTCCTGCTTTGTGTTAGCCAGAAGAGTAACAGACAGAACCCAGTCAGATAGACAGTGACACATACTACAGAGGAATGATTGTATTTCGCTTTTTTTTATTTGTATTCTCTGACAGAATAGAAAAGAAGGGGAAATACAATGATAATGATGCTTAATGGACTATTGCACTAGAGTCTAATTCTAAAGAATGCATTAAGTAGAGGGAAACATAAATTTTATGGCTCAGTTCTTTTTTATCCCACGGATATGAATGTTTCTAATGGACCCTTTCAACGCACACGCACACACACATACACACTCCTTCATAGGTTGAGACTTGATTCAGGTTTCTACTCCTTGTTAGTCCCCTGTTACGCTCACTTTCAATAGATTAAAGTAGTCTTGAAATGCATTGACGAATGCAGAGTGTAGAACAGTTGGAACTCTCCAGGACTGTGGAAGGTCTTCAAAGTGGTTAGGCTATGTTAGAAGGGTAGGATTTCAGTATATCAGGAAAATGACAGTGAACTTATTCCTACCTCTTGCTCTGCCCTGTGGACTCTTCATTACCTATTTGATTTCCTTGAGACCTGAATGTGGATGATCTTCTGAAATTTTGAATCTTCTAGCAAGATTCAACCATTCCAAGATAATGACTAATCAGTTTCAACAGCTCTTAATAATGTTCCATTCTTCAGAATCTGTGCTGTGGTCACCTTTAGGCAAGGCTAACCTTGAGAATCTGGGTGAGTTGGGGACAAAATCCACTTTGATAGTGCAACCTATGCTTTTGTGAAGCAGAATCTTCAACTCAGTTATGGCTAAAACCCAATACAAGGAATCAGATTTTGACAACATTTAACTAGTTTATAGACTCACTCAGCTTCGGTGATCTGCCTAGAAAATCTCATTTTCTGACTATTATCATTAAACCTGAAGGGCAACATATTTAGTCAATCTTGGAGTTGACTTCACGAAATAGTATAACTGATTCCCTGGGTGTTTTGAGTCATATTTTGCAACAAGTGTTATCAATAGGTGTTAGTTCTTAGAATATGATAAAAGCAGTCACTTGTATGTCAAGAGGAGTAGAAGATCTGCATGGTATCTGTTAACTGATAACATTTCTCAGGAGATTGGCAGGGGCAGCTTTTGTATGAAATGGAGTTCTCAAGATGTCTTCTGGGCCTGTTTCACCTCCAGTGTGTTTCGGTGAATTTATGTCTAATTTCTCTAACTTGCTATTTTACTACTTATTTATTTGGGCACTTCTGACACTAGCCTCAGTCGAATAAAGGAAATTGCATTATTTGCAAATACAGAAATGCAAATCAAAGTAATGGAATGCATCTGGACCATTTGCCTCTGTCCCAGACCTATAAATAGTTCAGACAGGGGTAAGCAAAGTAGCTGAAATATCTGTTTCCAACAAAGCCTCAGTAACGTTAGTGTTGATGAATGAGTGAGTACTGTATTACCTCACTCATATATCTGCTGTCTTTCCTCCTCAAATATTTCTAGACTTGTTGAGACTCATTTGAAATGCATGATTCAAATGCTAAAAGTTGTAAACCCATAACTTACCATTTGAGGGGAGACATCACACTAAATAACATCATTGCAAGGTCTTTATAGGCACTTTATCTTCATGAGCTACCCCCTTATCATAAAAATATGTGTTATAAATATGCTTCCTTTCTATCATATTATTTATAATATAGGAATATAATTAATAACATATAACATGATTGTAATCAAGGATGAACAATCTAAATAACTTGTACAAGACACACATAAAATGTATGTGATCTAAAACTCTATGCAACATATTACACATACATTTTATGTGTGTCTTATACATGTATGCATGTGCATGGACACATATATAATGGGAACAATGCATACATGTATATAGAGTAATACACCTACATGTAATAAGTATGTATATAATCTGTGTATATTTGTCATTGTAAGGCATGTGTACATGGTATACACAAACATAGCTTGTTTGTGTGAACAGGTAAATATATAATCTATATCACATGGATAATATTTGTAGAATATTAAATAACATGTAGGCTTATATAATATATATCTATAACATAATACCAATACTATGTATTGTATATATATGTGTGTAAATATATATATATATACATATATATATATAGCATAACACATGCTTCAGAACATATACAAGGAAAATTCAAAAAATTATGGAAAATATAATTAAAAGATAACTTTATTTTGGTGCAAAAATTTTTTGAAAACCTTGGGCTGGTGTTGTGGTGTAGCCAGTTAAGTTGCTGCCTGCAGCACCTGTATCCCATCTGGGCACCATTTGGAGTCCCAGCTGCTTCACTTCAGACACAGCTATATGCCTGGGAAAGGGGTGGAGGATTGCCCAAGTCCTTGGGCTCCTCACCCAACTGGGAGACCCAGAGGAAGCTCCTGGTTCCTGGCTTTGGCTTGGCCCAACCCCTAATATTGCAGCCATTTGAGGAGTGAACCAGAACATGGAAAACCTCTATCTCTCTCTCCCTCTCTTTCTTTAGATCTGCTTTTCAAATAAATAAAATAAATCATTAAAATTAAATTTTGAAATCCATACCTACAAAGAATTTTGAAAAGTTCATAGAAGTTGAATATGAAAAGCTAAGGAGAGATTTCAATTTTTGTACCAAAATAAATTTTATTTTAATTATATTTCCCCCACAAACTTTTTGAAGTTCCTTTGCACATATAATACACACATTTGTATAACAATTCACAAAGTCTGTCTTTATATATGTTATAAATATGCTCCTCTGTCTATTCTGAATTGAATTCTTAAATATAAAATGTGATTTGACATGTAATTTTAATTACTAATAACATGCCTTTTTATAGAGAGAAATAGAAAACAATAATAAAATAATATTTATTTTAATTTAAAAAAATCTTGAAATCTTGGGCATGACTACAGTAGACATTATGGTGGCTAATTAGATGTCTTCCCTTCCCTTCCCTTCCCTTCCCTTCCCTTCCCTTCCCTTCCCTTCCCTTCCCTTCCCTTCCCTTCCTTCTCTTCTCTTCTTTTGTTTTACCATTTATCCCTAGCCTAGTGCAGTATGTCATTCTCTAATCTGCCATCTTGGAAACCAGATGTTTTCCTTTATCCACTTAAAATACTGCTTTTGGATTAAAAGCTATAAAAAAACATGAGAAGCCATTCCAGTCCAGCTGAATAGGGAAGTGAAAGAGCAGTAGAGACAAATGCTAAAATAAAAAGTAGTATTAGGTTACATTAATAACAGATGAGTTCTTAACATGTTGTGAGAAAAGGAGGAAAATAACCCTAACTGAAGTAAGGAGAACAAGCTAGACACATTTTCAGGTTTTTGGATATATATGGATGTCCAGTGGAATACAAAAATGTCATGAAGAATGTAGGACAACCACAACAGAGATTGCCATCCTTGGATCTCTTCCACTAAATTCCAACAGTATACTCAGTCACAGGGACATCAAAATTATGCCTGCAAATTTCCGAGGCATAGTCAGGGACTTGTTCTTTCTTTGAGAACCAGAAACAGAAGGCATGGAATAACTATTGCTCCTTTACTAATCTTCACGCTCTACTTGATTGATTTGAATGAGCAATAGTTTTGTTTTTGTGAAAACTTTACACACAAACACACAGACACACACACATACACATAATTGTTTTTATCCACATTTAAACATTTTACCTATATATTGAGATTTCTTGCTTTTATCTCATAAATGCAATAGTGTAGATGAATCTGAAACATTTGGCTTATCTGGTCCACTTACAGCAGTCTAAAAATCGCTGAGTATTATAATATGTTAGTCTTACCCTCTGCAGCATAGCTCAAGTAATGAGAATGCAGAACAATGGTAAATATAGATCATCTCTCAGAGAAAGCAGCTTCAGTAATTAACACCCTTGTAGTACTCAATCTTGTTGCTAATGAGGTTCACACATGGCCCAGTGAGACTTTGTACACAGAAAAATTACAGCAAAGATATATGAAGGGATAACTTTCAAGGGGAAAAAAGTCACTAAAGTATAATTCATAGTATTAAGGATTTAAGGAAGGAGCAGTCTTTCCTGAATTTTGTGTTGTGATTTTGGGGACACAGAGAGTAATGGTATGAGTATGATTCAAGGACTTTTTCCTAGGACTCATTTATTCTACCCAGGCCATTGCCCAGAAGTTATCAAAGCCTCCAAAATATAGGGTTTAGAATCACTAGCCAGATTTGCTGATTCCTCACAATAATTCTGGCCAAAGAGCAGAAAGAAGCAATTGAGATTTTTAAAATGGGAACTTCTGTGTCTGATGTTTTGGCATAGCCAGATAAGCCCCATCTTCAGAGCTAGCATCCCATATGGGTGCCATTTCAAGTCCCGGTTGCTCCACTTCCAATCCAGTTCCCTGCATGTGCCTAGGAAAAGCAATGGAAAATTGCCCAAGAACTTGGACCCATGTACCCATGTGGGAGACCCAGATGGAGCACTTGGCTTCAGCATGGCCCAGCCTTGGCCTTTGTGGCCATTTGGGGAGTGAAACAGTTGGTGTAATATCTCTGTTTGTCTCTCCCTCTCTATCTTTGTAGTTATTTCAAATACACAAATCTTTAAAAAAAGAAAGAAAAGCTGGAACTTCTGTATCCAACTAGAGTGACAACTTATGTCAAAATGCTTCAAATTTGTTGAGAATACAAGATACATTTGTATTTGTTCTGAACAAAATCAAAGAGAGTAAACTTACAGCAAAACCACTGCATACATGCATTCTCTGCTCAAGGATTAGTTCTATGTGACAACATATGGGGAGATGTTTGTCTTTTTCTATTTGTTACTGATTCTCTAATAATAACAGCAAACATTTATTGAGCATTTATGACGTGCCAGAAACTCTTCTGGGTACTTCACCAATACTAACCCATTTAATCCTCACAACAAACCTCTGTGGTATTTTCTATTTTTCTAAGAACAGACAACTAACAGAAATACAAAGGGATTGAGTAGCTTGCTAAAGTTACACATTAATAAATGGAACAAGTGATTTAAATTCATAGAATACAGTTTCAGAGCCTTCTCTCTCAGTCAGTATGCCTTGTGGTCTCCCTGACTCTTCCTTTGTATTCCTTGAATCATATCATCCATGTTTTAAGGGTTAGAGTTGAGACAGGCCTATGGGCTAATGGGTAAGAGGCTGGTTAAGACACGCATCTACATCAGAGTGCCTAGGTTTGATTCCCACTGACTTCTAATTCCAGCTTCTTGATACTGTAGACCCTGGAAAGTAGTGGTGATGGTCCAAGTAGTTGAGTTCTTGTCAGCCACATGAGAGAACTGGTTTGAATTCCCCATTTTCATTGTTGACCACACCCAGCGGCCATTGCAAACATTTGAGGAGTTAACCAGCAGATGGGAATTCTCCGTCCCCACCACCTTCCAACCTCCTCCTCAAATAAATATATTATTTTACTAAAAGAGAAAATTTGGTGATTGGTCTATCTGGTCTTAATATCTATTGTAAAAAGATAACTATAAACCTTGAGGAGAAACTATCTCTAAAGGACTTTAGAATTTCTCAGCAAACTTTTAAAAATATTGTTTTAAAATCAGCTGGTTATCTATCTTATGAAATATCTACCTTGTATAATAGCAAATAAACTCTTTCTAATGCTGTCCAGGAGAGCTAAGACTAATTGGAACTAAATCTTCATGGTATAAGTTGTAGAAAGATCTCATTACTGTTTATATCAATTAGGATCCTACCCATTGGCTCCCAAAGTTATGTGAAACCATAGCACAGATCCTTATATCTAGCTTCCATTTCTATGCACCTTTTCTCTCTTGGAATCAGCCTTATCCATGGAGATATTTCACATAATATTTTCCCAATTGCTGGGCAAGTGTAACACACTGGCCATTCCAGATTCAGCCCAGTTCTTCCCCTCCTCCACCTCCTGTGTCCCTGTTGGTGGAACACACCACACCCCTCATCTTTTTGATTGTGTGTGCATTTCCCTTTCATTACTGCTAAAGGCTCTGAATGGCCCTCTTGTGTGAAAGGAGAGACAATAGTCCTCTTTTAATGAGATTATTTATAATAAGAAAAATAGCTTTAAAAAGAGAAAACCGGAGAGACAGTTATAGCAAGAAGCCTGACTGTGAAGCCTTTCTTTTGTTGGGGATCTGGCACCCTCTGCACCTTTTCCTGGCCATCTGCCATATTCTCCTTCAGTTGAGAATTGTTACTGTTTCTGTATGATGCCACATCAGCTCAGCTCTGTCACCTGACTCATTTCCACAGCAAGAGTGCTCCCATACATTTCATGTGCTCCATACACCTTGATCAGGTGACATTGGGGGACCCATTCTCCTCGATAAAGTTTTTGAGTGATTAGTCTCTTCCAAACACACCTGGATGAAGAACAGCATGCTTGCTGTAACATAAGCAGCCAGGAGTTACTACATAGGCAGAGTATCTGCTAGGCATGTGAATAAGGGGTAACTTAGACCCAGGGCCTGCCCTGGGCCAAGTAGAGGCTTTGGGAGAACTTGAAGTTTATATTCTGGACCAGTGGATTAGGAAAAGTTCCAACTCGTAATAGACACAGACATTCAGCTTGTCACTTAGATCCCCACTTACTATGCACAAATGCAGGACTACCTATGGCAGCTTGAGTAGGGAATGATGTCTCTGTAGTTGTTGAGTATTAGCTGATGATAGTGGCAATGTGGTCCACTGACAAGACATGAAGAACCCACAGCCAGACTATCTGGAGTTTGAATCTTGGGTTTACCATTTGTTAGCTATGAAGGTATATTATCTTTGGCAAATTAATTAAGTATTCTATATTTTGATTTTCTTATTTGGGATGTGGTTACTTAACAATAACAATTAACTTAAAGGTCACTGTGTAGATTCTGTGAGAAAGTTCATAGAAAACACACAGAACTCTTCTCATAACAATGAAGGCTCTCATTAAAATCGGCTGTAATTATTTATGAATAACACAGTGCTAATAGAACCTAGACTTTAGTCAAAGTAGAATGTATCTGATGTGTCTGCTATGATTGCTAACTTCACCCATTTACATATTTTTCTTTAATACTCTCAGTTTTTCCCATTTCTGAGAAAAAAAGAAAACGATGATAATAATGACTTTTATTGTGTGTTTATCATATGTCAAGCCCTGTGTTAAATATTTTGTATGCATGATATTATTTACTCATTCCAACACTCTGAAATAGCTTCTCTATTAGCTTCATTTCTCAGTGAAAAAACTGATACAGAAGCTAAGCAAGCTGTCCAAGATCCACTTGTCAGGAAGTGGCCTAGGTGGCAATTGAGCAAACTACTTTAGCCAATACTACCAGGATATTTTCCCATTACTATTTCAATCTGCATAAATCCATTGCACAGATATTTTCATATTCCTTATTTTCATGTATTAAACATGTATATTCTTTAATGTTCATTCCAACTTTTTTCTGGTAGCAGATATCAGAGCATTACACAGATGCTTGAGGTTGTACAAATACATTTGCGCAACTGATATAGGCAGGCAAAGGCTGGATGATATCAAAGTTGTCTATTTAAAAGTGAAATGGAAGCTATAAATTTACAAATTAAAACATCTCATCCACATGGTATAAATTGCAAATAAAGCCTAATGCATTATCCCTCTCAGTGGCCACCTTTAGTGGAAGATAAGGGAATTGACTGCATCCTCTCCTATGTCAGTAAGGTTGATGAACATAGATTCTGATGGTCACCCAGTGTGTTTAGAAGCAAATCATTGTCAGTTACCACCACTCTTGTCAGTTTTAATACAGTTTCTATCTTGTATCCTGGCTGGTTTTCAAGTAATACTTATTATTACTTTTATATGAATAGCTTTGTTAACATACTATTTTCTATTTTTTCTATTTTAGACTCATTTCATTCATTTTCTATTTATTTTATTTATTTAATCTTCTTTGAATTGCATCATTTGTTACTTGGCCTCAGGGAACACAGACTCTTAAAACTACACTAATAATTTTAATTGACTTAAAATGATGTAAGAACAGCACAATTGCCAAGAACAATGGAGCTTCCAAGTAGATGGTATAGCAGGTAGGATGCCTTGAAGCAAGCTGGCCTAAGGTTGTGGACCCTCAAATTCACAAAGAAGAGATGTATTTATCAGGATCCCATGTAGGTCTTGTTAGAATGCAGCTATACTTTTATTTCATTTCAAATTGTTGTGGAGAATATAAATTTCCAGAGCAAATTATTATGGTAGGGACTTGATCAGCTCTTGTGTTGACTGTTGATGTACAATGTAACACTTTATCCATTTTAGTGTTTTTTCTTTGTTTTGTTCTAGTACTATTGGTTGAACTCTGTAATTAACAAACAATTATTCTTAGGTGTTTAAATTTTAACTGAAATGTGATCGCTATTAAATGTAACAGTGGGAATAAGAGAGAGAGGAGATGTACAATTTGGGACATGCTCAATCAGACTTGCCCCAAATGGTGGAGTTAGAATCGTACCAGGGGATTCCAATACAATCCCATCAAGGTGGCATGTACCAATGCCATCTCACTAGTCCAAGTGATCAATTTCAGTTCACAATTGATCACACTGATAGGTCTAAGAGTCAAAGGGATGACACAAACAAGACTAGTGTCTGTTAATACTAACTGATAGAATGAAAAAGCGAGAGAATGATCCATTATGGGAAGTGGGAGACACAGCAGACTCATAGAATGGCAGATGTCCTAAATAGCACTCTGGCCTCATAATCAGCCCTTAAGGCATTTGGATATGGCTCAAGAGCCCATGAGAGTATTTTAGGCATGGAAAGCCAAGACACTCTGGAAAGAAAAAAGGAGGCCTAAATGCAAGATCTCTGCGAGTGAGATCCCAGTGGAAAGAACGGGGCCATCAAAGAAGGAGGTACCTTTCTCTGAAGGGAGGAGAGAACTTCCACTTTGACTATGACCCTGTCAGAATAAGATCGAAGTCGGCAAACCCTAAAGGCTTCCATAGCCTTGGCAACTCATGACTAGGGACTAGGGAGATTACTAACACCATAAACAAGAGTGTCAAATTGTTAAGTCAGCAACAGGAGTCACTGTGTACTTACATCTCATGTGGGATCTGTCCTTAATGTGTTGTCCAATGTGAAGTAATGCTATAACTAGTACTGAAACAGTATTTTACACTTTGTGTTTCTGTGTGGGTGCAAATTGATGAAATCTTTACTTAATATATACTAAATCTATCTTCTGTATATAAAGAGAATTGAAAATGAATCTTGATGTGAATGGAATGGGAGAGGGAGTGGGAGATGGGAGGGGTGTGAATGGGAGGGAAATTATGGGGGGGAAGCCATTGTAATCCAAAAGCTGTACTTTGGAAATTTATATTTACTAAATAAAAAAAATTAAAAAAAAAGAAAATTTATTTTGCTTTTAAGCAACTACCAACAGAAATTAGAGCTAGAACAGAAAAATATATCGAATTTGGGATTTGATGTGTGCTATGGCAGCACCAGGGAGAGCTCCCAACATCTTGTGGTCCTTTTATAAAGGCTAACCAGGAGGACATGCTGGTGTTTGCAGGAGCTGCTGAGATTTCCCTGGATTTCTTTGTCTTCAAATTCGGTCTTCACTGGCTTTAGGAGGCTCAGGCTTGCTTGAGTAAGCCTTTTTTTCTATATCAGTACTTCCTTTTCTCTCATTCTCCATCCCTATAGTTTTATTAACAATGAGAGATAACAACAATGGAAACTCTTGGCTTGCTGCTGACCAAATGTTGGAAATGTGGTTACCCCTATGTTGGATCAACAATTTTGCTCCTTGCAGAATAATATTCTTCATTGGAATCCTCCCTACTTGAGTCCTTCCTAGAATCTTAAGAGCTGAGTTCTTGGTTGCAGTCCTAATTTCAATTGGCTGCTTTTGTGTGACTTCGGGGAGGTAACTCTGCCTTTGTGATCTCCATCTCGTCGTTTTCAAAATAAGGTGTCTGAAAATGAGCAGATATTTCAAAAGATGTCTCTGTGCGTCTTACTGTTCATCATGGAAATAGAAATGACTAATCAATCTTATTATTCTTTGCTGCTAAGTCAAACTTTGGTCAGAAAATTCTTACTGCAATGTGGCATTTGGCATCTTTGTATCATAATTTCAAGTTTCTCTTAAGTGATATTTTAAGACACTAAGTTCACAAATTCTGGCTTCTTATGTGAGAGGCACTTCAAAAAAGTTTGTGGACAATTGGGAGAAAAATTAAGTGTGTTTTGGTACAAAATTTTCAAAATTCATGAATCATTTTCCATGATATGCATGTCCATGAACTTTTTGAAGATTATTCATATCTTCTAGCTTGGATTCTTACTACAAAATTAGATGGCTTTTTCCAAAAGTGAATACATGCCATATAGCCTTTTTTTTTTTTGCTTTTTTTTTTTTTTGCTTTTTTGACAGGCAGAGTGGACAGTGAGAGAGAGAGAGACAGACAGAAAGGTATTCCTTTGCCGTTGGTTCACCCTCCAATGGCCGCCATGGCCGGCGCGCTGCGGCCAGTGCACCGTGCTGATCTGAAGGCAGGATCCGGGTGCTTCTCCTGGTCTCCCATGCGAGTTCAGGGCCCAAGGCCTTAAAAATTAGTCTTAAAATTATCTATCCTGGGGGCCAGCACCGTGGCTCACTTGGTTAATCCTCAGCCTGCGGCTCCAGCATCCCATATGGGCACTGGGTTCTTGTCCTGGTTGCTCTTCCTCCAGTCCAGCTCTCTGCTGTGGCCCAGAGGTGGGGGCGGTGGAGGATGGCCCAAGTGCTTGGGCCCCGGCACCCTCACGGGAGACGGGGAGGAGGCACCTGGCTCCTGGCTTCAGATTGGCCTAGCTCTGGCTGTAGTGGCCATTTAGGGGGTGAACCAACGAAAGGAGGACCTTTCTCTCCATCTCTCTCTCTCACTGTCTAACTCATCTGTCAAAAAAAAAAAAGATAGAAAGAAAAAATTGTATGTTGTGAAACAGCTATGGATGGATTTCAAAAAAAAATTTATCGATCCTTTCATCTATTCATTAAATGAATATAGAGTACCTCTACTGTATATTAGACACTTTCACTTGATAGAAAATTAGAAGATGAACTAGACAAAGATCTTGACCTCTGGAGGTTTCCAGTCTTGTAGGAGATAAAAAGGTGGTTGTATGAATACTTAAAGTATGAGGCAGGATGTGATGTACTAAACAGCTGCTTAACTGTTAGGCCAAATGCTCACTCCAACAACACTGAAACAAGATGAAATTTTTGAGATTTAAGAAAAAAGAAAATATGTCTAAGAGATGTTATCTATGAAAACAATTTAGACATGAGGCAGACATGAGTAAATATATAGAAGTTCTTTTGTCTGACTACTCTAAGAGTTGACTTTCATAAATGATACCAAAAGCCTACCATTACCCAAAAGGAATGATATGAGTCTACACCAAGCCTGGTGTGTTCTGTTGGCTTTTCTGATGTTTCCCACAAATTCCAAAAGACAAATCTGTGTAAATGACCTATTTTGCAAGGTTACTTGCTACAGCTTGAATTTTATGGGAGTTGGCTTTAGATTACAGAGTAAACCATAGAGTTGAGGAGCAGTTGAATGTGGTACATCAGTCTTGGCCTCTAATAGACATGGGCTGATGGAAGCTGTGGTATTCAGAGTGGATGTAACTGTTCTTTCTGGAAATGAAAAGTTTAGTGGCAGAATCAATCTGACAATTCTATAGTATACATTAAAACTTCTGCCACTGTGGTATTTTGAAAATTTTATGCTAGTCTCATTCTTTCAAAGACGAAGCATATATGCAGAGAACTAATTCTGTTTATGAAACTGTCACTTCTACTTTATAGAAGTTCTAAGATTAGAAAGCTCAATTCCTAATTTGCCACAGCATTACAAAGTCATATTTTATACTATAAATTAGTTTTCTTGTCTTTCCATTAATTTAACTCATCCACCATCTCCCACCATCAACTCACCCAAAACTCTTAGGTTTTGCACAGACACTTGTTCTTTTTTTTTTTTTTTCAGGCAGAGTGGACAGTGAGAGAGAGAGAGAGAGAGAGAGAGAGAAAGGTCTCCCTTTACCGTTGGTTCACCCTCCAATGGCTACTGCAGCTGGCATGCTGTGGCCAGCACACCTCGCTGATCCCAAAACCAGGAGCCAGGTGCTTCTCCTGGTCTCCCATGCGAGTGCAGGGCTCAAGAACTTGGGCCATCCTCCACTGCACTCCCAGGCCACAGCAGAGAGCTGGACTGGAAGAGGGGCAACCAGGACAGAATCCGGCGCCCCGACCGGGACTAGAACCTGGTGTGCCGGTGCCGCAGGCGGAGGATTAGCCTACTGAGCTGCGGTGCCAGCCCAGACACTTGTTCTAAAATTATTTTTATATATTTAAAAAATTGTAAAAGATTTATTTATTTATTTGAGAGGCAGAGTTATGAATAGAGAGAAAGAGAGAGAGACAGAGGTCTTCCATCTGCTGGTTCACTCCCCAAATGCCTGTAATGGCTGGAACTGGTCTAATCTTAAGCCAGGAGCCCGAATCCAGGAGCTTCTTTCAGATCTTCCATATGGGTATAGGAGCCCAAGGACCTGGGTCATATTCCCGCTGCTCTCTCAGGCTATCATCAGGGAGCTAGATCAGAAGTGGAGCAGCTGGTACTCGAACTGGTGCCCATATGGGATGCCAGCACCATAGGCAGAAGCTTAACTTACTATGCCACAGTGCCAGCACCTCTAAAATTATTGATCATGCCATATTGTAGGATACCTGGTAATTTTGCAAATGTTGCATATATTGAGCCAGTGCTCAATCTGTTATTTTGATTTGCACTGTCTTTCCCACCTAGAAAGCTGAAATTACAGAGACATTTCAAATGGGACATATAACAGGGCAGTTAACTGGGTGCTGAATGACTGTACTGAATTGAAGTTTTCTTTGGTGTATTTTAAAATTATTGTCTGTTTGCAGTGAACAAAATAAGACTGGAAGATTATTTTTTATTCCACTTCTCTTTAAAAAAGTAGAAAAGTATGACACAACAATTTTTTATTTAAATACTTGAAATGTAAAGAAATCATGAAACGTGACGCTGATGTGTTCCCTTTAAAGTAAAAACTTTTCTTGCTAATAATTTAGTTTTGTGTATTGTAGATATCGCTTCACATTTCTCTCTCTCTCTTTTTTTTCTTTTTTTTTGACATGCAGAGTGGACAGTGAGAGAGAGAGAGAGAGAGAAAGATCTTCCTTTGCCGTTGGTTCACCCTCCAATGGCCGCCGCGGGACGGCGTGCTGCGGCCAGCGCACCACACTGATCCGTTGGCAGGAGCCAGGTGCTTCTCCTGGACTCCCATGGGGTGCAGGACCCAAGCACTTGGGCCATCCTCCACTGCACTCCCTGGCCACAGCAGAGAGCTGGCCTGGAAGAGGGGCAACCAGGACAGAATCCAGTGCCCCAACCGGGACTAGAACCCGGTGTGCTGGCGCCGCAAGGCGGAGGAGTAGCCTATTGAGCCACGGCGCCGGCCGCTTCACATTTCTATATGCCTGTGAAAAACACCTCCCAAACACACAAAATAGTGATTTCATAAATGTAGATATACCTAAGTAAATATGAGAATGAGAGAAATTTACAATTATAGAAATACATGGATGAGAATCTCCTTTGTTTACAGAGTGCAGAATTCTCTGGAATGCACCGGATGCTTGCTTTCTGCACCTGCACTGTATGGCTGAGCAAATGCACAGGAGGAAGAACACTGGGTGTGACAGAAAAAGAGTGTAAAAATGTCTGATTTCATGCCTTCTCTCTAAATAACTCCTATTTAAATTATTTTCTTAGCATTTTATATAATGGTGACATTTCTTTAAACTCATATGTAATTGGAGCTTAGCAGCAACAACAAAATTAATGTGTTTAAAAGGAAGAGGCCAATGTGTTATTAGTCCTTTGACATTTCCTACCACTGTTCAGTCGCCTACAGTTTTCTTCCTTTCCCTTTGCTTAATTTAATGTTATCAAATTCAACAATGCTTCCATAGTATGTGTGACATGTCAGGCTCTGGACTTGGTGGCAGGACTCTAGAAATGAATAACACAATTCCCAAATCTCCAAAGAAATCATAGCTGGAAGAGGGGAACAGTTTACTTCACTATACTGTAGCCTATAGCACAAGACTAATCCAGCAAGGATTATCAAAAGGGAAGTGAGGATGATTGTTGGAGTTAAGTCCAAATAAACGGTTATATGAGACAAGTGTTCAGGGATGAAAGCTATTTAGCTGGAGGAATGAAGGTGGAAATAGCATTGCAAAAAGGTGTAAGTGTGAAAACAAGTTTTTTAGAGAAATCTAAGAAGTGCAGTAAGGCTTTAATGAACCCTTTCATGAAGGAGCAACCTCTAAACCAAAGAGGGTAACTGTTGCAGCATCCTGTTCATCTGGAGAATTTCAATGATTAGTCACACAATACATGTTCTGATCAAAAAATAAGATCCCTGCCACCACACAGTGTGAACCCTAAGCTTCGTGGAGGATCAATCATGTGTCGGGTGCCCCAGTTAAAAGCTCCAGCTGAACTTCCATCTGACAGCCAGCATCAACGTTAGCCTAACTAGACTGGGTGACTAGTCCAGTCTGTCAAGAATTGAGATGACAGTGGTCCCAATCAACATCCAACTGTAATTTTATGAAAGTCCCTAGCAAGAAACCCCCTAGGGGGGAAATAATAACAAATAGTTGTTTTAAACTACTAACAATTGGATAGTTTACACCATAGCAGTATCTGACCAGAACAATACTTGCTGGAAGTGTTCTTAGTTTATTTCAGTCACTCTGATGGTAAATCTGGTTCACACAAATTTATTCTCTGATTTTTCCTTTGCTTTTCTCTTAAATTTCAGAGGTTTTCTTGTGAACTAGAAGCAGGTGCAGTTGTCTCACATTCACTTGGCTTAAATTCAGTAATAAGTCAGCCATACAGTTCTGGATGTCCCAGAGCTGAGCTCAATGATCTCCTGTAACAGCCATGAAGAATGCTTAACCAAGTCTTCTCTTCCACACTTCACTCTGCCAATGCTCCCCCGTCTTTCTCTCTGCAGTTTCATGCATCTTCAGTTGAGTATTTTATCATTATTGTTAATCAAGCAAATAAAGCTAATATCATCAGGAGTTGGAGACAGTTTTCTTAGGTCACCATGATTTTGTAGATATATACATTATGTTCTACTTAGTTAAATTCAAGTCTATATAACAATGAATTGATTAATTCATTATGACAGAGTGACATATCCAGTTAATATACAAGATGACCCAAACCTGAGCATGATATTTGCTATGTACATATTAATTTAACAGTAGTGTATACTTAGTATTACTAAATAACTTACTGCTTAAGTATTTGATAACAATAACTGCCATTCTTTAACCCTATTTTGAAAGAACAAATAGTGAGATTATATGTAAACATGACTATAAATGTAACTCTTTCCACATCTGTAACCATGCATAAAGACAGGATTATGTAGAACAGAACAAAAATAAAATAAAACCCCTGGCTTCACACAATTGAGAACTTTTTCTGAGACTGGGGAAAAAATAGAGCGGATATCCTGTGGAACCCTTATGCCCATCAATTCTGAAAGGTAAAAAGCTAAAACCAGTTTCAAACTATGAAAAACATTTTGACTTAGAGTTGGAGTGACTGAATTTAAGTAAACAATTAGCGTCAGTAGTCTGTAGGTTCAACAATGAATATGGAAATCAGTCCTAAAAAACTATTTTCTATGATCCATACAAAATAATTCTTCAATGTCTAAGTAGGTTTTTTTACAAAAGGATTTTGATGGCTCTAAATAGCTATCAATTAACTTTCTATTTCCTGTTATAAAATGTGAACATTATGATAGTCCTGAGTCACTCATGGACTCAAGGAAAAAAATATCACTTTGGTCATATGACCTCCATTACATGGGGCATAAATGTAGCCTTTATATATTACTCATCCCAACCACAATGGGACTAATCATATTCTGAAACCAACTTAAACTAAGAATTAGAAGAAGTCTTTTTATTTTAAGGAGTCCTTACAAATCTGTATGCAATCCAGAAATTACCTAATGGAACTTCTTTTGAGGCTTGGCTTTGGCAGAATCCTATATCTGAGGAAGGGGCCTTTTGTGTATGGTAGCATTCTAGTATTGTTTAATATGTTGCCCTTGGAAAATATTGAAGTTTCTTCTGAATTATTTTTCCTAATGATGAAAAACAGCTGAAATTAATGAATGTTTTGAATTTAAATAGCATTGCCCCATTATTCATAAATATCTCAATAGTAAAGAAGTAAATTGCCATTACCATTTAAAATGATCAACGAAGCTGCTCAAGTTACATTTATACTGGACAAATTCATTAATTTAATGTTGACTCATATTATAGTGCCTTGTAAATCCATTTCATTTGGCTGCAAGATACACTAACATATTTTGTTTTGAATAACTGCTATTCTCTAAAAAGTGATCAATTTGGGAAAGACGTGGCCAGAGGGAGGAGTGAGGAAATAGAATTAACCTAATTAAAATATATTTTTTCTTTTGTAATGTCTATAAAATGTCTTGAAATGTCTTTTTACAAAGAAAATATAGGCTTTCTCTTTATCAGGACAAAGTAAATGAAAATGCCAATTGATTTCAAATGAAATGATTTGGATTAGTTTATTCATTTTTGCTGTTTTAAGGAGAAGTATTTCTATTCACTTGTAAATGGAAATAGTCTGATATCTGTAATATCTACTTTTGTCAGACCTTCTAAGTTTTAAGAAATTTGGTTGGTGAGAGGTCTCAAAGGAAATGCAGGGACTCCTGTTTGCCTGAGGCACGTGATTCCGCGATGACCCAGGGAAGTCTCCCTGCCTTGCATCCCTTCCTCTATTTGTCACCTAAGGGAAGAGCACCCTGCCCTTTTGCCAGTATCTACTCAGAAATAATCTCTAAGTAATCTCTTTCCTCTCTAAGAATTCCCTGAAGTGCTAAGGTTTTTCAACTACCAAGCTCACTGTGTCCCATGCGGACTATCTAATGTTGGGCTCATCTGATTTATTTCCATGTCTTTCTCTCGTGCCATTCCTTTCCTCTGATCAAAACAGAAGGAGGTAAAAAGAATATGGCTTCACCAAGGTAGAGATCAGAGCTCATTCCTCTTTTCCTCAGTGCCATCCAGGGATTCGGCACTAGTACCTGGCATGAGTAGGTACTCAATAACACTGGCTGAGGAAATACGAGGAGGCTGTCCCTAAATGATTGCCATTTCATATGAAGTGCAGTCCTCTTTTAAACATTTTGGCCAGTCTTTGAAAACATTGATCCTCCTTATCATTCAAACAAATATTGTTACTTCTATTATCTGCAGTACCTTGATCTATGAGGTTAAGAAGTTTGAAAGCAGTAAGAGAGGCATGAGAGTTTCCTATAAGAATCATCACCCTCTAAAGTTAAAGGAGCAGAACACTGACAAACAGATAAGCAGTAATTTCAGTTGTTGGGTTATAGATAGTGTAAACTCTGCATAATTACTTAAAGTAAGGGGTTATGTAGATACATTGCTCTTTAGCTTTAGAGTGTTGCAAGTGAGCTGAAATATGAAGATTCTAGGGACCTTTGTTGCGATGTAGTAGGTAAAGCCACCACCTGCATCCCATATGGGTGCCAGTTGGGGACCCTGCTGCTCCACTTCTGATCCAGCTCCCTACTAATGCCCTAGGAAAACCAACAAAAGATGACCCAAGTGTTTGGGTTCCTGTTACCCATGTGGGAAACCCAGCCGAAACTCCTGGCTTTGGCCTGGCACAGCCCTGGCTATTGCTGCCTTGGGGAGTGAACTGGTGGATGGAAGACCTTTCTCTCTCTCTCTCTGTCTCTCTGCCTCTCCTCTCTCTGTGTAACAATGACTTTCAAATAAATAAATAAATCTTTAAAAAAAACTGATTCATCACCCATATGCTTAACCCTTATACTATAGATAAATTGTCTCTAACTTGTGTGTTTCTTTCACTAAATCAGGAATTTCTTTAATACATATCTTACTTTCCCTAGATTCCAATTTCCTAGCAAATTTCTTAGTACACAGTATTCAAATAACGCATGCTTAGATGAGTTATTTAATGACATCACATATTCTAACTTTGGCAAGAATTACAAGAACAAGAGAAACTCAAAAGAGACCTAACTGAACCATTTAGCCAGAGTTCTATTAAGACCATCCAGTCATATCCCATAGGAGCAATAGAGACCTTTTCAATTTTACATTAAGTTAGAAAGTAGTAAAATGCAATGAAATGCAACAGTAATTTATTTGCAGCTGATTTCTAGAGACAGAAATGTGAGTTAAGAATGATTTTTTTTTGGTCTTCTGTAGCTATTTATGGATTTCTTTGTGGCAAGGGACATTAGTTTCACCTGATGTGGTGTGGGACAGTGATGGGCCCAGTGATCAAAGTGCCAAGTGTGCTTTATGCTCAGAGGCCTCTGACTATTATTCGTTCCTCTCAATGTTCCCAGATAGCACAGAACAAGTCAGCTTTAGAACAATGGGGTATTCTGAGCTTCCAGCTCGGAATCTGATGGTGTCTTGTTAGTTGTTCCAGTGACAGAACAACTTTGTTCCTATCCACGCACAAACTATATACTTTTGGGTCAGATATTACTGGGTTTAAATTGCAGCTTTGTTGTTGGCCATAAATGATTATAGATAATATACATGGACTTTCTAAGTCTTAGTGTCCTCATGTCTACAGTAGAATTAATAAGATTGTCTACCTCATAGAGTCATTATGAGGATGAACTGACATTTGTATCAAATATTCCTGTACAAGATCAAACATATGAAAGACTGGATATGAGAAACAAATTCAGCTCATCTGATCCCAGAGGCTGAGCGTAAAGCCCTTAGTCACCCTAAACATACTTGACTTGCTTGAATGTCTCCCTTCCTAGTACATGAACTCCTACAATCTGTCCTTTCACTGCAAAAATTCATGAAAATGTAGGCTTTTCATTGTAAACCATTTTTCCCACCTGATCTCGAACAGACTCTTCCTTCTGTCACCATCACACTATAACAATTATTCTCTGTGTGGTGAATAATAACAGATGACTATGCTGACAGTTCTCATATTGCAAACAATTCTATGAAAAGGAAATATTCCATCTTTGAGTTTATGTTTCATTTATTTAACAGTGCTGAGTGGTTTGAGTCATTTGGAAACCCAAGCTGATGAAGGAATTTTCTCATTTGCAGTTTTCATTGGGGTCATCTGTGCTTGGTCAGTCAAGAGAAAAGAGCATGGAGGAGAGACAGAAGATGGCTGTAAGAACCAGGTGCCAAAGTGGCACCCTACTTCCACTCATGTTCTGTGAGGCCAGGTCAAAGAGGAAAATGGGAACTTTCCTGAGCACCTAGAAGCTCTTTGCCACATGTACAGGAGGAAATCAAAATCATTAACTTTACATTTCACGAATATCAGGTCTCCATGTACTTTTCCAGCTCTTTCTAGAACCTCTCTGTGCGTTCTCACCATGCTGCCTTTATCAGACTGTCCATTATGTTTTAAATGATCCAAATCACTTTCTGTTCCATGAAATTCCCTAAGGCAAAGCACATACCACCTTTTCCACCAAACCTTCTCTCATGTTTCCTCTTAGAAGGAGGAAGGGGACAAAAGTAGGCAATAAATGTTTTCTACCTGAGGTCATCTAGAATCATTGCAGACTGGTACAGGAAGAGACCCTACATGGCTTAACCCAAAGTTCTCTTGGTATAGAAGAAAGGAATTGGCTAGGACTGAAAGATGACAAGGAACCGAATTTATTAGGTTCCATTCCTAGACTCTTTTCAACTCTTCATGTTATCTCCTCTTGCTATAAGGCTAATCCTACAGTTTTACTCATTGAGAGTTTTGAGAATGTCTCTAATTAACCGAAAGTGTGTTTTAAAAACAATAAAATTTTGAAGTTTATAAAGGTACTGCCAATAAAATCCTCTTGTATAAGTTGACAGGTTAAAAGTCATTTTCCTAGTTTTGTTTAATGATTCTTTAAGTTTTGAAAATCACTTAGTTTTTCCTTTAATTATTCAAATTTCAGTGAGAATGAATATATATATATGTATATATACATGTCTTTATTCTTGGCAATTGAGTCTAGCTGTAATTGTTTTTTGTGCATTAGTCATAATCACTTTTTAAGCAGCAAAGCCTATTACTGTTACAGAGTGAGTTTCAGATGCCCTGCAGATTTGAGTAATTTTGGATAATGCAGCTGTGTGTGGTAAAAAGATTTTACAATGCCTATAAAATGTTGCCTCATGACATGTTCATCAGTGAATCTGTGGCACCATATAGCAATTTCAGTGCTTTTCATTAAATACCAGATACCATTTGCACTGTGCAGTTTTTAAGCAAGAGCCATCCTTCAATATTAGGATGGCCTGCATGTTGCAAGACATTTGGGAGTCTTGACTGTGTGGAAGGGTCTTGCAGAAACTCTTCTAGAAATAAACACAAGAACAACGTGAGAGAATTGTGCTTTGTCTATATTGTCCTTATCTGCGTTTAAGAGTGTTAGCATATCGTCTTGCTTCTCTCATCACTTATCACTTCTCAAAAGATCAGAAGATCTGTCTTACAGCAAATAGTTCCCACAAAAATGAAAAAGAGAACGGGTCAACTACAGTGGATTGTATAAATGCTTCACTAATTGTAATTGTTTATTTTTGCTTCAAATACTTTTGTGGTGGGAGTATTTTTTATTCCAGGGAAGTCAACAGAAAAAAAAATAGTTTAATCAATCATGTGTTCATTAAAATAATTTACAATACCTATTTAGCCTCAATATGTGTCCAGCAAATGGATAGAATGAATTTCATTTTATTTCATTTTTGGAAAGATTTACTTATTTATTTCAAACAGTTACAGAGAAAAAGGGAGAGACAGAGAGGGAGAGATATATTCCATCTTCTGGTTCACTCCCCACATTCCTGCAATATCTGGGGCTGGGCCAGGCTGAAACCAGGAGCCAGGAACTCCATCCAGGTTTCCCACTTGATTGACAGTGGCCTGAGTCCTTGGTCCATCTTTTGCTGCTTTCACAGATGCATTAGCAGGGACCTGGGTTTGAAGTAGAGCAGCTAGCACTCAAACTAGTTCCCATAAGGGATACCTGTATTACACGCAGCAGCTTAACCTGCTGCACCACAATGCTGTCCCCAATAAGATGAATTTTTTTTTAAGATTTTTATTTATTTATTTGACAGGTAGAATTATAGACAGTGAGAGAGAGAGAGGACAGAGAGAAAGGTCTTCCTTCCATTGGTTCACTCTCCAAATGGCCACAACTGCCAGAGCTGCGCTGATGCGAAGCAAGGAGCCAGGTGCTTCTTCCTGGTCTCCCACATGGGTGCAGGGACCCAAGCACATGGGCCATCTTCTACTGCTATCCCAGGCCACAGCAAAGAGCTGGATTGGAACAGGAGAAGCCTGGACTAGAACCAGCACCCCTATGGGATGCTAGTACCGCAGGTGGAGGATTAACCTAGTGCGCCACAGCGCCAGCCCCCAATAAGATGAATTTTTTTTTGGGGGGGGCAGGCAGAGTTAGAGAGAGAGAGAGAGCTATAGACAGTGAGAGAGAGACAGAGAGAAAGAACTTCCTTCCTTTGGTTCACTCCCCTAATGGCTGCTACGGCTGGCGCTGTGCCAATCCTAAACCAGGAGCCAGGTGCTTCCTCCTGGTCTCCCATATGGGTGCAGGGATCCAAGCACTTGGGCCATCCTCCACTGCCCTTCCCGGGCCACAGCAGAGAGCTGGACTGGAAGAGGAGCAACCGGGACTAGAATCTGGGGTGCTGGCGCCGCTACCCACAATAAGTTCATAGTATTGTAATTATAAGTTCTGTCTTCTCACCCAAAGTTGCAACTCAGTTGACAATTTTTACTTGGATATTCTAGCATCAATTTAAACTCAACTGGGGCTGGCACTGTGGCGCAGCAGGTTAATGCCCTAGCCTGAAGCACAGGTATCCCATATGGGCGCTGGTTCTAGTCCCAGCTACTCCTCTTCGGATTCAGCTCTCTGCTGTGGCCTAGGAAAGCAGTAGAAGATGGCCCAAGTCCTTGGGCCCCTGAACCCATGTGAGAGACCTTGAAGAAGCTCCTGGCTCCAGGCTTCAGATCGGCGCAGCTCCAGCCATTGCGGCCATCGGATGGAAGACCTCCCTCTCCTCTCTCTGTGTAACTCTGACTTTCAAATAAATAAATAAAACCTTTCAAAAAAATTTAAAAAACTCAATTGCTTCAAGTAATTTTCATTTAAACTGGCTTTTATTTATTTTCTATACAATAGAAAATATATATTTTCTATTTTATTCTATATATTCTCTATATCAGTAACTATGAAAGACACAAAAATGTCAGACTGGAGGTTCAACATCTTTCCAGTTCGCAAGCTCTGCCAAACAGTGCAGGCCCCCTAGGTGACAGTGCTGACTGAATAGCACGTGTCAGGAGTTTTACATATATGAGCTTTGTCTTTAAAGCAACCCCAACACACAAATAGTACCTAGGATTTCTCAGGTGATAAAACAGAGTTGTGAGTCATAAGCTCAGGCATTATGGGAGGGGCTGTGGAGATAAATGCTCTAGTAGGAATCTAGGAATGCTCTTTTTTACCAACAAGTTCTATATATTCCCTTCATCTGTAAAATGAGAATGATAATGATGCTTTCATCCATGGAAGCATATACTTCCATTTCTTTGTGGAATAATTGTTGCTGAATAGTAACGCTATTTCAAGAACTACAGGCAGACAAGAAATTTGCTCTCCCGAGCTTTAATTTTATGGAAACAGTAGAAAATACGGATTTAAAAGATTTTTAGGGGCCAGCGCTGTGGCTTAGCTGATAAAGCCACCGCCTGCAGTGCCAGCATCCCATATGGGTACCGGTTCAAGATCTGGCTGCTCCACTTCCGATTCAGCTCTCTGCTATGGCCTGGGAGAGCAGTGAAAGATAGCCCAAATCCTTAGGCCCCTGCACACGTGTAAGAGACCTGGAAGAAGCCCCAGTCTCCTGGCTTCGGATCTGCACAGCTCCGGCCCTTGTGGCCATTTGGGGAGTGAACCAGCGGATGGAAGCCCTCTCTCTCTCTCTGCCTCTCCTCTCTCTGGGTAACTCTGATTTTCAAATAAATAAATAAATCTTCAAAAAAAGATTTTTAGTAATATGACAAAATAAAATTAGCAGTGACATGGCAAAACAATCTTCCCTGTATAAAAAATAAAAATGAGATTTGAGCTGAGAAGCCAATTCAAGCACCCCAGGGAAGAGCTCCTAGGTCTGAGTTTAGGATTGAAAAACATGTGTGAAACTATTTTTGGTTATTATTATGTTGTTATTATTATGTTGATTAAATAACTTGCCTAGAAGCAGGGTGTACAACCAAACCCACATACTGCTGCCTCCAAATTGCGAGTTCTTTACTGTGGAGCAGTGTACCATTGCCAGTTTCTAGCTTTGGTAAGTTTTCTTGTCTGGCTCTGATTCTGAGGTAAAGGTAAAGATTTTTCCATAAAGACACAGAGAAGAACAAGGGGGAGGCAGGGCCCCCCCAGTAGTTTTCACTACAGTTCAGCTTTTCCACCATGTCCACTTTTGACCTCTGGGTGCATCTTCTTAATTCTGGACACTGTGCTGTCTCGATAGCCTAAGCTCCTTGTCATGGAGGAGAGCAGAGTGACAGGGCAAAAGGCCAAGATCTCAGTGTGGATTCAGTAGGTCACCATCTCAATCTAATGATGATGATGATGATGGACAAAGAGGTGTTTACTGTGGTATTTGGATGGAGAAATCTTGTTTTTTTTTTTTTAAATAAGAATATCTCAAACTTCTAGTAATACATAAAAAAGAATATAGGTGATACATAAATCTTTAGCTTATACCAAAGCTCAACTTGACCCAAAAGTGCATATAATTTTATGTGGGGACCCATGGATAGGCTTGCCATGGGACCCCCCATGCTGGGCTTGGCTTATAGCAGTAATGCGGATGTAGCAGCTGATTGAACTTTCCATCTAGCTGAGGACTGTGGAAAACAACAAGACGGCACTGATGCCCTGCCTGCTGCGTGACTCCACAGCTGAGCATGATCAAGTGCCGGATTGGAGAACTCTGTGCATGGACTGTGATTGAATGACTGTGATTGGTTGAATTCGGTATATAAGCAGACCACGGGAGAAGGAGCGGGGCACGCCAGCTTTCCGCCTTAAGGAATGTGCGCGCCATCTCTCCCCCTTCTTCCAGTCCCCCACTCTCTCTTTCCCACTCGTTCTAAGTAAAGTCTACTGAAGACGGATTAACTGCGAGAAGCATCGTTCCTTTTGCGGCTGAAAGAGCGACAATTTTACCTTGGCCACTACAGGTCAACTTATTTTTTCTTCTCTTGAAAACAAGGTAATAATATGTGTGTGTTTGTGTGTGTGTGTGTGTGTGTGTGTCGTGAACATTGATCAGTTCTTGGGATTGGAGATTGGAGAGTTCTTTAAACATCACCGATGTATCAAAATTAAATCTAAGTTAATGTATTTTTTCAAGTTCTGATGGTTTGGAAAAAATATTTTCCCAGCCATGGTACTTACTTCTATTTCCTTTCTTTTAAATTTACTTCTGTATTTGAAAAATGGAGTTACACAAGGTGGGGAGGGGAGTGACACAGAGAAAGAGAGAGAGAGGGAGAGAGAGAGAAATATCTTCCATCCACTGGTTCACTCTTCAAATGGCTAAAACAGCCAGGGCTGTACCAGCCCAAAGTCAGGAGCCTGGAAATCCATTGGCAGATGTCTCACATGGATGGCAGTGGCCCAAGCACTTGAGATATCTTCCGTTGCTTTCTCAGGCACATTAGCAGGGAGCTGAATCAGAAGTATAGCATCTGGGACTCCAATTGGTGCCCATATGGTATGCTGGCATTGCAGACAGTTGGCTTTATCAACTGAACTGCAAAGCTGGCCCCTTACATCCATTTCAAGTAATTTTTATTTAAGCTTTTCAAGAGGTTGGCCAGTCTGGTGATACAGTGGTTTAGTTCTACAGATAATTAAAAGACAAAAGCCCCTTTCTGCCTAAATGATCTGTATAAACCAATAAATGCCAATTTGGAGACTGAATAATTATTTCAACCTCAACTCTACTGTTTTGAGCTCTTATTATATATTCAACAAAAATTGTTGATCTTTAAAAAAAATTGATCAATTTTCTCCTGACTGAAAACTCATTCTGATAACTCTGAAAACCAAATGCCTTGAGCATTCAAGAAAAAAAATGTATTTATTTACTTTTGCTTATGTCAGAATAGAAAAACCCTGAAAAGAATAATAACTGCTCTGATCATTAAAAATATTGAAATATGGCAGTACTTACCCAATCCTAATAGTGGGGAAAGACATGGTACTTTTTTTTAATAGCAATCTCTGTTCAGTGATATATTGAATTAGAAGTTTTCTCTTATCCAATCCTGAACCAAACTTAAAATTATTACCATTCTCTGGTGGATACATTTAAGTTTTGAAATTTTTTCTCCATTGGAAAAGGTAGAAGATAAAATTTTTGTATTTTGTGATTACGTAAAACTCAGTCAACTGAAACTTCATGATGAGTCCTTGTTCTTGGCCTTTGAAGAAGCAAAGAGGAGGTGATATCCATTTTCAGTCCATGTGGGGATATCAGTATATATGCTGTCTTTCAGAAGTCTGTTGGTCCCTAAGGTAAATCCAAAATGAACACTCCTCAAATAGCAGCAATTTGTATAAAGTTATACTCAGTTCTGGAAAACAAATTACTATAATTATATCTTACTTTCCAATGTAATTCTGAGTAGCATTTACATGACACAAAACACATAGATTTTAAATCCTTAACTTGGTAAATAGTAACAATTGATACACAACATTTCCATTGATTTGGAAAGTTCTCTCTGCTCTTTTCCAGCCAATTCTCAACCCTTCATAAGCAATCATATATTAATTTCTATGACCACAGGTCATTTTTCATATTTTCATTTTAAGGAAATTGCAAATGCCAATAATACATTCATTCTGTATGCAAAATTGCAAAGTACATTTACTTTCATCATCCCATTAGATTCTTATTGCAACATACTGAGGAAAAGGTGCCACTATACTAAGTTTTACAGTTAGGGACCCTGAAGCTTGGAGAATTTTCACAACTTGCTTGAAGTCACTCAATAGAAGGCATGAGAGGCATAATTGAGTTTGCAAGTCATGATTCTAGATTGAAGACACCTGTTGAATTCTAGTGGATCCTGAAAAGGTAGTTGGACTTGTTATTATGATAGCAACAGTGGTAAAAAATAAATAACTAGATCTAAGTCTCTACTTTGCTTATCTATTTGCATGATTTTCATTAAGTTATTTAATTAATTTCAGACTCGATTACTCTTCTGCAACACGAGAAGAGTAACTTCCTCATCCCTGGCCCTGACATGCTCCTGTTTGTACTCTAAAACATTTGTTTCTTCAAGATTTCAGTTAGAGGCCCTGAAAAGCCTTCAAATGCCAAAAGTGGAATTAGTGCACAGTAAATCCACTGACTCTAAAACAAATAATGAGAAATAGGGACAGACAAAGCTCCTTTGTGTCTTCCTGGATTTACCCAATGAAAGCTGTACACCCATGGCTTCTGTGAACACGACTGTACCTTTCTCAGAAAAGTATTGGCTTACTACCTAATAAGAAGGGATGAAAACCATGATTAGTTAATTTCCATAATGATGCTAAAATGTTAAGTGACTTGGAGATCTATGGTGTGATTTAATTATAATGTAAATCAGTGGATGAGCAGAGCACCAACCTACCTGTTGGAATTATGTGATTGAGACCACTTTGCCTGCTATAGTTCCTTAGATTGCCACCTACTAATTCCCTAGCTCTGCCTTTTGCCAGCTACCTATTGTTAACTGCAGCACTGTGTTGGTATTAAGGGAAACAATGTCTGTTAATGCTGTCAACACCTTGGCAATATCTGCCTTTCTTCAATTACTTTTGTTTACAAATTACTCCTAATTTTGTTCTTAAAAGCTAGTTAAGAACAAATGCTGCTAGGATTGATGGGAAGCTAACTGCATGATTAAGTAATTACGTTTTTAAAGCTTGCCTTACACTAGGACTAATGATATGTCACCCAGTAGTGGAAGCCCCAGATAATGAATGAGAAATGTTTATATGTACTTAGTTGCTTTTAAATCTCCCTTCACGCTAGAGCTGGTGCTATGCATGGGATCCTGGGATGAAGAAAAGGAGTGACAGCTCAGCCTCCCCAGCCTTTGTATGGAACTGCAAACTCCCACGAAGGCCTCTTTTCTGCCCCAGTCCACACTTTATTTTTTGTAGGGCCGATTGTTCCGTTGGTTCATTGATGAAAATGCTACATCGTTTTGTTGAATAAAGAGTTGAATGAATTTAGCTAGTAGGTGATTGTCCTTTCCCGGCAGGGTCCAGATTTAGAGCTAATCTTCTGAGCCTACAGAATAGAATTAGAGCAGGCCCTGAAGGGGCCCTGGCAGCCTTCCTCCAACTCTGGACTTCCAAGATGTGAATGTTGGGACAGGTGGTTGTTGATGGAGCTAGGAACGGGGAATGGCCAAAGGGGAAAGGAGGATTCTTGGGTCATTCTGGGGGTTGTATGGCCAGTAGACTCAAGAGGCAGGCATCAAATCTCTGCTTTTTCTCAAGGGCAGCAAAATTGGGCTAGGTAGAGTAGGAACTCAATTTATAGAGAAGGCAATGCTTCTCCTATAATGAAATAGTTTCTCCCACTTAGGCAGCCATATTCTTTTTAGAGTAAGGCAGTGGGAAAATAATTTTACACGTTTTTGTGTGCATAATAATTGCTTAAATATATTTCATATATAATTTATGTATAAATTATATATGAATATATTTATATACATTTAATATATACTTACATATAGTTATATATAATGACATATGTGTATAAAAAGCATATAATAAGTACTTAATTGCTATAATTACATTTATGTTTGTTATTATAATACATTTACACATATCACACATAAACATATTGGTATATAAGATATAGTATATGCACACTATACTGGCATAGACACATATGTACATATGGCATATGTATAAAGAAATTCTCAAAAAAATATAACCATCAATAAAGTTAAACACATATGAATTTATACATATACTGTGATCAATTATTACCCATTGGCTTGTACTGAGTGATGAATTTACTTTTTTTTAAAGATTTTTATTTTTATTTTATTTATTTGAGATACAGAGTTACAGACAGTGAGAGGGAGAGACAGAGAGAAAGGTCTTCCATCCATTCATTCACTCCCAAAATGACCGCAATTGCTAGAGCTGCACCAATCAGAAGTCAAGAACCAGGAGCTTCTTCCAGTCTCCCACACAGGTGCAGGGGCCCAAGCACCTGGGCCATCTTCTACTGCTTTCCCACACCATAGCAGAGAGCTGGATTAGAAGAGGAGCAGCCAGGACTAGAACTGGCACCCATATGGGATGCAGATACCACTGGCAGAGGATTATCCTATTGCACCATAGTGCCAGCCCCAAAAGAATTTAATAATTCTGATTTTACTAAGGCTCCTACTGACGGGTTTCCTGATTTTTTGTAACATCTTTCTCAGTACTATTTACCATAAAATGAATCCCAATCTTCTGTTGAGGCTTGAGTGAGGTTTTATTTTTATATAAAATATATTCTATTACATTGTTCTACACATAGTAGGTACTTAATAAACACTAATTTACTCTTCTAGGGAGTGTAACTTTACTCAAAATAGACTAATAGTGACCCATGAGAGAAGTGATACAATATGCAATTTTCTCTACTTGTGAAATTCAAACTTGTTATCTCTTACTGTTGAGTAATAATGGCTGCAATAAACTGAGGAGATTTCTGTTTAAATAAGTGGATGATTTTAGCTGACTCTGGAGATGTAAATGGACTCTAATTAGCGAATGCCTTAATCGTTCTTCCTGTTTCTTCTTTATAGACACATTATTTCCTGCCTAAGGGTGAATACATTTAGTGTGCACACGTTTAGATATGAATACACATGTGCATATACATTTTCAATGTACCAGCTTTAATGGAGAAGAACAAAGGATGTTCCTTAATTAGGGCTACAAAATTCTCTTCAAGGACTTCCATTTGCATTAGAATAAAGTCTGTCTTCTGTAGTCTTGCATTCAATGCCTTCTAAATCTGATTTCAACTACATTTCATGAGATATTTCATTTTTCTGGAGTGCTAGCTCTATTGCTTTTAATTTCCAGAAAACTCATTTCCTGTACCAGTCACTTGATATTTTTGGATATATTTAACAATCAGTTGTTATCTCACTTCTTATACCATAGAAACTAGGTATATGTGTGATGAGGATTTTTTTATTTCTTAAAATATATAATTGTTTCTCATTATAAAATATTATGGACTTTTAATAGAAAATTTTAAATACTTTAGGACACCATGAAAAAATAAAAATTAAACATGATTCCATATTATAAAACATAGGATAGGTAAGACTCAGATTATCTATATTTCATTCTGATTTTTGAAAATTCAGAATTCTGTAAAGTATATATATATGCCATATTTAATATTCTGCATTTTAATTAATATTTTATGGGTGTTTTCAGATTTTGTGGAGTATTATTTTGAAAATGTTTTAATAACTGTATAATAACCTTAGGAAAGAGGACCATATTAAATCTATTTATTGCTCATTAAGTCCTTGTATTATGTTATTACTATAACCAACTCAGTGCCATCTCAAAATGACTTTGTTATTAAAAACATTTTGGCAGCAAAAAACATTTTGTATCTATTTTACTGATAACCTGGGATGTTTTCAACTTGTGAACTTTTCCAGTCTGCAAGAGAAATTTGATATCATCCTTAATTTCTTTCCTTAACACTTTCTTTTTCTTCTTTAAAATTTTTTAAATTTAGTTTTCCCCTAGAGAAATCTTTTGTTTAAGGAATACAGACTTCATGCATTCCATAAGTACAACTTTAGGAATATAGTGATTCTTTCTACCATACCCACCCTCCCACTTGCTCTCCCACCCCTCCTCCTCCTCCCTCTCACATTGCCAGTCCCATTCTCCACTAAGATCCATTTTCAATTAACTTTAAAAACAGACTAACTCTATAGTAAGTAAAGAGTTCAATAATTTGCACTGTAAAGAAACCTCAAAAACCAAAAAATAAAAAACAAAACAAAACAAAAAACTGTTCCTCAACAGTCGAGACAAGGGTTGTTCAAAGTCGTTGCATCTTGAAGTTAATTTCATTTTTTTAGAAATTTAATTAACTGTAATGAAGCACCCAAGAATGATACACTTTTGGGAGCACTTAGACATAGGTATAATACAACTCCTTGAGGACAGAGGGCCTGCATGGGAAGTTAGTACACAGTGACTCTTGTTAATTTCATAATTGACATTCTTATGTATGAGGTCAGTGATCACTCAAGGCTTTGACTTGAGCTGCCTAGGCTATGGAAGCCTTTTGAATCCGTCAGTATTTAGATAATGCCATAAGCAAAGTGGAAGTTCTCTTCTCCCTTCAGAGAAAAGTACCTCCTTTGATGACCACTTCTTTCCACTGGGGTCTCACCCACCGAGGTCCTTGATGTAGGATATTTTTTCCCACAGTGGTCGTGGCTTTCCATACCTCAAATACTCTCATTGGCTTTTCAGCCAGACCAGAATACCTCAAGGGCTGATTCCAAGGTCAGAGTACTATTTAAAGCCATTGTCATTCTATGAGTCTACTGCGTGGATTGCTTCTCATGTTGGAGCATTCTCTCCTTTTTAATTCTATTATTATTACCAGACCCTTAATCCTATCCATATGATCACTTTAACACGTAAGATGGTATTTTCACCATCCGGCTTAAGGGGATTTGGGGTCCCATGGCAAGTTTTTAAACTGTACCCTTAGAAGTAAGTCTGTAGGAATGTGTGTAGAACTATATAGCTTTACAGTTACAAATATCATACACTTCATAATTATAACTTTAGAAACACAGTGATTCTTCCCACTGTGCTCACCCTCCTACCCATACTCCTAACCTCCTCCTTCCTCCTCCCTCTCTTATTCCCACTCTTATTTTTTTATTGAGATCTATTTTCAATTAACTTTATACACATTTTTTTAATTTCCAATTACTTGAAGCAGACATAAATTGCTATAAACTTTCCTCTTAACATTGCTTTTACAGTATCCCTTACCTTTTGACATGTTGTATTGTCATCTTCATTTGTTTCCAGAAATTTTTTGATGTCTCTTTTGATTTCTTCAATTATCCCCTGTACATTTATTATCATATTTTTCAGTCTCTCCATGTTTGTATATGTTCTAGACGTTCCTGAGTTTCTGATTTTCAGCTTCATTCTATTGTGGTCTGGGAAGATGTATCATATGATTTTGATATTTTTGAATTTGATGAGACTTGCTTTATGGCCTAGTGTGTGGTAATTCCTAGAGAAATTTCCATGCAATTCTGAGGAGAATGTGTATTCTGCGGCTATAGGATGGGAAGTTATGTAGATATCTTTTAGGTCCATTTGGTCTATAGTGTCTATTAATTCTGTTGTTTCCTTGTTGATTTTCTGTCTGGTTGATCTGTCAGTTGCTGAAATTGATATTCCCCAGCAATGTCCCTCACCAGGGAACCAGGGATTCCTGAGCATATGGAGCCTCCCACAGTGACTGTCCAAAGGCCCAGCCACACCCTGAGCCTTCCCACACAGCCTTAATGTTTTCAAAGCCCAGCAGTCTCAGTGTTTTCACAGTCCTGGCACACAAACCTTTCAAGTCACGAGCACCCAGCCCCTCATCCATTCTTCCTGCAAGACTCAGGAATATGCACCCAGCTGGTTGCTGGGCATGGACACAAACCGGCATAGCTGTTACATATTTCCAAAATAGCATTCATTCTGTATCGGCTTGTTACAGGACACCATCCTAGGGTGATTGGGGAGAGAGAAACATGTCCCCACCCCCATTTTTTTGCACCTCTGTTTTGGCAGATACACTATCCTCTATAGGACTCCAAGCTGGATTCCCTCCATCTTTTCCTGCAGTTTTATCGCCAGTGGCTTGTGCTGCTGCAGTCTGATCTCACCTCTTTCCAAAGCTGGTGTGGAGGCTCTTGCCTGTTGGGGTCCTGAATTGTGCATGGCCATACCCTCCACATAGGCCTGTTGTGTCCTTTTAATTTGTATGGAGTTTCCTCTGCCATTTTCTCCCTAACTCATTCTCCTTCTACTTTTATAAAATTATCATCATCTTTTTTTCCTTTCATTAAGTCCTTTGGCTGTTTTTTATTCATTGCATTAAAAAAAAAGTTTTCCTAAAATATATCTAGATTTTACTGTTATTTACTTGTTGCTCTTCTTGCACACATTCAGCAACTGCAGGGAGATTAAATCTATTCATGAATGTTTTTAAAAGTCTAGCATTTCTTTTTCTAGATGCCTTTCAGTGCTCACCCTGTGCATTTTACCCCTTCATATCTAACTCAGCATATACATTGGGAATTCTGGGCATGAGTATTCACACCTTTCACTTCCAGCCACAGCTGGGACATCTCCTCCAAAGAGGGCCCACATTAGAGGCTCTGGCAAGAATTAATGCACAGAACTCAGGAGGGAATAGACACTTCCAAGCACCTGAATCATTGGGATTTACTCTAGGCCAAGTAATTGATGGTACAGCCCAATTCAGTAAGAGAAGTTGAGGAGAAGTGTGTGTGTGTGTGTGTGTGTGTGTGTGTGGTGGGGGGAAGGGTGATTATGGCTTTGTTTAGTTTTTCAACACTTCTTTTCTTCTTTTATAAGATTTTCATTTATTTTAGAGGTAGAGTTAGAGACAGAGAGAGGGAGAGACAGAGAGAAATGTCTTCCATCCACTGATTCAGTTCCCAAATGGTCACAATGGCCAGAGTGGGGCCGATCTGAAGCTTGGAGCCAGGAGCTCCCTCCTGGGTGCAGGGGTCCAAGCATTTGGGCCATCTTCCACTGTTTTCCCAAGTGACAAGCAGAGAACTGAATTGGAAGAGAAGCAGCCAGAACTAGAACCATCACCCATATAGGATGCTGTTGTTGCAAGTGGAGGCTTAACCCACTATGCCACAGTGCCAGCCCGTTTTTCATTTCTCAATAGTCTGGTTGAGTGGCTTTGACATGAGTTGATGCATGTGATTTCCTGATTCATTCCATTTGTGCTATAGTTGAAGGTAATTCTTTTACTAAATTGTTAAATTTTCATCAATTACCTTAATTTTCCAGTCTGTTGAGACATTACATTACTTATTTGTATGTTCTCCTGGGTAAATGGAAATGAATCAGACACACATTTCTAATTGCCATCATGATCTCAGTGCATTTGCAATTTAGATATTTACAAGTTTATGTTTGGAGACTAACATCTCAATGACAATCATATTTCTCAATCCAGATCATTGGTTCCCACAATCAAGAAATTATATGACCATTCTTACTATAAATAATCTGTTTGACTATTCATTTACCCTGACTTTTTAATTAAAATCTACAAGGCAGAAATTTTTATTTGTTAAATTGATGTTTAATGGATTGGTAAAAAATAATTTCTAAGTTATAATTTGTCTCACAATTCTTAACACATTAATGCCTAATTTCACTTTCATGCCCTTGTAGCAATCACTACTATGTAAATGATGTAAGGTGGTAAGATATTTAAGTGACAGTTATGGCAATGTGGTTTGAAGTCTCTTAACACACCCATACCTTGTGCCTATACATTTTCTTCCTTAGCCTCTAAGCCTACGAGAAGGAAGAGGTATAGAATAGCTTTCATATTCACATTCTCTATTTTCAGAACTACTTAGAGTTAGTTACCTACATGGTAGAATTCAATGGGGAAGCCCAAACAATGAAACTCTTTCTGTCATGTATTTTTCATTTATCATTTTATAATTTATTAACCTATCATCTATCATATCTATCTCACCCAATTCTGTATTTCTGTTTTCTGAATTATTTTTGGTACATTAGTGATGGTATTTGAAATGCAAATAATCCTAGGACCGGATATAGATTGACAAGGAAATGGTCAACCTTGGGTCCTTTCAGAGTGGCAGATTTTGACATGAGATTCAACATGAAATTGGAGATGAAGATATTTAGCCTAGTAGTTAAGATAGTCACATCCCACATCAGAGTGCCTAGGTTCAGTTCTCCAGCTTTGGAGCCTACTTCCAGTTTCCTACTTAATGCAGACACGGGGAGGCCAGGGTGATGTCTTAAATGGTTGGGTTCCCGCCACTCACATGGGATACCTGGATTGAGTTCCTGACTCCCAGCTTCAGCCTTGACCCAACCCCAGCCTTTGCAGGCTTTGGAGGAGTGAATCAACAGAAGGAAGAAATCTCTTTGACTCTTTGTCTTTCTGTCTCTCTCCATCTCTCTCCATCTCCCTCTCCCTCCCTCTCTCCTTCTAACTAGCCATCTCCCTTTTCATCTCAGACTTAAAAGGAATGCCCAACCTGAGGCAGAGGATCAGAAGAAGGTATGATCAACTTACCTTGGTCTTTGTTGTAGTATTGATCCACTCCACTCTCAGATCCCCATGCCTGAGTTAAAACAGGTAGATGTAGGGGCCAGCACTGCGGCATAGTAGGCTACACCTGTGCCTGGGGTGCCTGCATTCCATATGGGTGCCAGTTCATGTGTTGGTTGTTCCTCTTATGATGCAGCTCTCTGCTAATGGCCTGGGAAAGCAGTGGAAGACGGCCCAAGTGCTTGGACCCCTACACCCACATGGGAGACCTGGAAGAAGCTCCTGGCGACTGGCATCAGATTAGCCCAGCTCCAGCCATTGTGGCCATTGTGGCCATTTGGGGAGCGAACCAGCAAATGGAAGACTATATATATATATATGCATATATATATACATATATATACATATACATACATATATATGCATATACATACATATACATACATATATATATATATATATATATGAACTACTACTTCAGCTATAATGAACAAGAGAAGTGCCTGCTTTTGCTACCATTTGTGTGAGCTAGGGCACTGGTAAGAGTTGTTTGGACTCACAATGAGCATTCACTTCTAGATCAGAGAAAGGACATTGGAGATGAAGATGGTGAGATTGATATTCCCAGATCCAAGTAACTTGGTGGTTAAATCAAGATAATTCTATTAACCTTGCTTAGATTCAGGTGCCAACAAGACTTAAAAATATAACAACGAAGTGATAAAATAGGAAAGAGTTTGAGATCCTTAGGCAATATAGATTCATTATGTTATCATGATTAGAAACTATGCCTATTAAAATATAAAATAAAATATGGAAAACTGAGGAAAAAAATTATGCTCATTTTCCAGAGCATTTATTTTTCATTTTCTAATGTAGTCAGTGGTTCTCAACAATTGCTACACACTAGAATCATGTCGGGGAGTTTTTAAGCCAATGACTGTATCCCATGCTGAGTCAATTATATCAGAAATTTCTGGGACTGTGAATGCTCAGGTGATTCAAACATCAAGGTAAAGTGAAGAACCTCTGTAGTAATGGCACAGGATATTGGTTGTTTTGTAGTTCGATTAAATTGGAGAGGGTTTGTTTCCAGAAGGGAATGTTTTTTATCAATACATGACTAGCTCTGCTCATAAACTCTGACTCTTAGCACAAAGCGCATCTTTAAACCAATCAAGTAAAGTTAGTACTGGTTCCCTGTCATGTCTCTAGCCATTATAAGTGACATATCTGCAGTCATGTTTCAATACCAAACACACCATTGTTTTCATGCCATCACTTCTTTCCATGTTGCAGAGATCACTCCTGTCAGTTCTCATTCATCTGGAAGGGTCAGCCTACATTTACAACCTGAGGCCTTGCCTGTGCTTCTGACAAAGTCTGTCACATAGCGGCTGTCACCAGGCTCAGCGCACATCAGCTTTAGTCAGTTGCCACTTCAGAAAACAGTCAGGTGAATGTTGGGATTTCAACTTGCAACCGCACTATCCAACTCTAAAACTGAAAATAAATGGCAAAGTAAATTACTTGGGGAAACAAGAGACTTTTGGACTTTTGGCCATGTCACCCAGAGGTGAATTTATATGCCTTTTCTGGCACTGTCCAACCCCCTCTAAGGCATAAAAGCATACAAACACAAGGGCTGATAGGGAATCTTTAAGGTGGTCTTGGATAGTGTTAGTAAAATCACTTAGCTATTTACTTTCCCCGGTAGGTAGTGAAACTGGAACTTGGAAAAGCATCCAAGAGAAGTCACAACTAGAAGTATGCATGCTTGAGACATTTTCTCTAATTTTCTTCCATTGGATGTGTGAGGAAGGAGTTATAAACAGGTAAGCAACAACTGTGCACTATTTTTCAATTTAATCACCAATATTTTTATAATGTCAGTGGTATAAAATGGAAATTAGGAAGATAGCATAGATATGTACAGATTATAAGGGTAACATTTAATGCTCTGAACTGTTGGGAGATGATCTCATCTTGCATGAAATTACTTGAGAAATACTGAGGGTCACTTTAAGAAAGATATTTAGTTCTATCTCTTATATCATACCTCCCAACATCCAGCTTAGGTAAATAGGTTTGAAACATTCCCTCTTTTTGAATTTTTAAAAGATTTTGAGAATTATTGATATTGTCCTTTGACTATTTGGAAAAATTTAACATCAAAGCCATTCAGATACTCTTCTTTTGTTTGATCAAAATGCATTACTTATTTAAGCATCTTCTTCATTATAGGTAAGTTAGGATTAGATACTTATTTTTTAAGACTTATTTTATTTATTTGAAAGGCAGAGTTACATAAAGAGAGAGAGGAGAGAGAGGAGAGAGAGAGAGAGAGAGAGAAAGATAAAGACAGAGAGATCTTCCACATGCTGGTTCACTCCTCAAATGGCTGTACTGGCTTGGGCTGGACCAAATAATGGTTCATAATAGTGTCTTATGAACCTTCATATTTCTTTAATATTGCTTGTAATTATTTTATTAACTTTAGGCTTCTCTCTTTTCTTAAAGTAGTCCAACTAAATGTGTTGAGTTGATACTTTCAAAAAGCAAATTTTTAATTTTTTAAAAAACATTATTTATTTGAAAGCTAGAGTTACATGGAGAGAAGGAGAAACAGAGGAAAAAAGATCTTCCATCCACAGGTTCACTCTTTAAGTGACAGGGCTGGGCCAGGCTGCAGCCAGGAACCAGGAGCTTCATCTTGGTATCCCACATGGTGGCAGGGTCACTAGTGGTCACTAGTCACAGGTGGCTAGAGTATAGAGAACAAGACCAGAAGATCGTGTGAAGGTGGTGGACCAGACTGTTGGAATTCTAGTCTTTGGTTTTTCAATGCAAAATCTTAGGCCCTAGCCTGAACTACAAAATCAAAATCCCAATTTTCAAAAAAATCTCCAGGCAATTCCTATGCACATTAAACTTTTGGAGATATTGATCTAAAACTGATTAAAGGATTTTAATCTTAATACTTAGAGGAAAACATTTCAAGGTTTCTGCAGGTTACTTAAATACTCATATATATATATATATATATATATATATTAAAAATATCATGGATGCAGTGAGGAAAAACAGACTGAAGTGGATATATGGAGTAGAACTATGGTATAAGTGAGACTAGTCCAGTTAAGTGAGCTCTCTGTTGATACAAGTGTTGGTGGTCTTTAGACGCAAAGGTGATTAACCAGGGGCTGAAAGTCCCTTAACATTTGGGTCCATGACTTTCATGTGCTTTTCTGTTGTTGCTGTTTGTACTCCAGTCACAGGAACCTTCTTTCCACTCTTTAGAGTTGATGTGTTCCCACTCAACTTAAAGATTTGCATACATTCTTTTCTCTGCCCAGAGTGTTTCTTCTCTACCAACATTCTTCTCCAACCCAATAGTAACATAGGATAGAGAGATGATGGTCTATGTAGGGAAGGAGTGTAGTGGAGCGATATTTATATGATAGAATCACCAGGCTTCTTTCATGATGAATTGATACAATGGATGAGCGAGATGCTCAAGGTGACAGATTTCCAGCTTTCACATTTTGATGAATGGAGACATTCTTTACCAAGCTAGGGCACACTGGAGCAGGAACAGGTGTTGGGCTATTTGGAAAACATAATGAGTTAAGTTGTTGATATAGTGAGTTTTTGAGAAATCCAAGTACAAATGTGAAGGAAGAGAAGTGGCAGGGGGGATACACACTCACATAAACACACACACACACTAACATTGGTAGTGAGTTCTGAGTTGGAATGCAAATCTGACTGTTCAGAGTATAAAAGAGATCACCTAGGATGCAAGTCTTAGTTCTGACTCTGGTGTGAACTGAGCAAGTGAAATTTTAGAAGTTTACTGATTGAAATATAATATCAGAGATTATAACAAACGTCTTACAATGCTACACTTGGGAAAAATCAATGTTCACATAATGCTGTGAAGAAAATAGATTGTATTCAGTTATATTATTAGTCATTTTTCCAAGTACAGTATGAAAATACATAGAATCAGGTATCTTATTCAAATCTCAGATTTCTTATTTGTTGAAAGAGGGAACTGGATTAGATTAACTCTAAGATTCCTTCCAACTCAAGATAGTTCTGAAAGATTTTCTCAGTTCTCTTTTTAAGTTTTATTTATTTTATTTGAAAGGCAGAGTTACAGACAAAGAGGGAGAAAGAGAGAAGAGAGAAAGAGAGAGAGGGATGGAAGGAGGCGGGAGGGAAAGAAAGAGGGAGAGGGAGAGAAAGAGAGAAGGAAAGGGAAATATATCTTCCATCAACTGGTTCACTCCCCAAGTGGTTGCAACAGCCAGCCAGGGCTGGGCCAGGCAGAACCCAAATCGGGAGCTTCTTCTGGGCTTCCAAAGTAGATGCAGGGGCCCAAGCACTTTGAGCCATCTTCCACTGCTTTTCCAGGCACATTAGCAGGGAGCTGGATGCCAGCATTGTCAGGCATATCTTAACTGGTTATGTCACAGCTGCCAAGATTTTCTCAATTCTGCAGAAGTACAATTCTTTTCATTGTTCTTGGTTCTATGATAGAGGAATTAGCTTCCTCATATTTTTGTAGAGATGTTTAATATCTTCTCTTTGGTTAAAGAAAATGATTCAGGAAATATGATAATACTGCATGTGCTATAGAAAAAATTATGAATCATTTATTGAGTGTCTGCTTGTGTTATGATATAAAAAAGGACAAAGAAGAAGAATGGTTATAATTTAATTAAATAAAAATCTTTGGTACATAAAATGATCCTATCAGAGAAAAGTAATAATACTGAAATACAGAGATATCTTACAGAAAATTATTTATTTTTCTGGTATTGAGCATAGAGCTAAATGATAAAGTACACATGCTAATAAGTTTATAGTCAGAAAAAGAAGTGTCATAATCAAGTGGAATAGTCCAGCTGAAAAAAAGGTGAGATTTTTATCATGAATAAGAAGATATGGGGGACTGTCCCATATACAGTAGGTATCCGTAAAGCCTAACAATGGTGACGTAGAGTATGTGTCTACAGGGTATAAGGAGTAAAGTTTAATTAAAGAAAAAGATCCATGTAGAAAATAGCAAGGAATCAGACTGGAAATAAATACCAGCTACAGAATAGAATGAGGCACTAGTACCTGAGTAGGCAGTCTGAACTAAATGATATAAGGTGATTTGGGAAACAAAATAAAACCAAAGTACTTAACATAAAACCCAAACAAGAATATATATGCCTTAATAATTGATGTTATGTTTTACATACATGCTTTACATTCATAGCATCTTCCCATCTTCATTTTGATGAATCTAGCAGATATTATTGTTCATAAATGTTAAATTAAGAATGTGAGGATATTTTGTGCTCACAAAATCCAGATGACTAAACAGGGAATACAACATATTTTAGGGTCTGTATGCCATCCATTTATCTGAATTAACTCTTTCCAACAATCACCAGGTATAGCAGGACAGAGACATGATGAAATGAGAAGTAGCATATTGATCAGCTCTGCTGTGGTTCTGTGAGTTTGCTTTTTAAGAAGAGGAAGCCTGAGGGAACAGGGGAAGGGCTTCTTTTTAAAGGGGAATTCTCTTGACATGAAAAAGCATCTCGATCTCTGACATAGACCTCAACTTACACCAGCATGATGATGCCAAAGAGTTTAAAATAGTCTCTTTCCATGCAAATGAAGATAAGGTAGCAGAAATACTTCTGAGTCAGTGTTGTATTTCTCCGTATCGATCCCACTAGACCCCATCCTCTCTTCCCCTTTTTTAAAGATTTACTTATTTGAAATACTGAGAAAGAGAGAGAGAGAGAGAGAGAGAGAGAGAGTTCTATCCATTGGCTCACTCCCCAAATGGCCTCAACAGCTGACGGTACCAAACTGTCTCCCAAAAGAAGACCTTCATCAGAGTGAACATCAGTCCCTGGGTTGGGCTGGTACATGAGACAAAGTGAGGGAAACTCCAGACCAAAAGTTGGGCTCCTTTTTACAAGTCAGAGACCACATGCCGACTGTCACTTCTTTTTTTCAGTTGTGCCAATAAAACCAAGGTTCCTTTGCATATTTTTCTTTTGCAAACTCTTTTGTGTAAATTCTTGTTCTTTTTACCTTACAAAAAAATCTGCTGAATACCCCATCCTTGCCTTTCAGAGAAGGAGGTGAAGGATGCTCATCAGCACAGTTTGAAAGAACGCTTTCAGAGGTAAATGGTGACATTAATTTAGAGTCAGTTATGACTTTGTATGGATAATGGCTCCCCGGAAAGGTTCACGTCCTAATACTGGAATTTGTGACTATGCTGTGTTCCATGCTGTCCTTGGAATAGGGAAATTATCCAAGATTATCTGAACAGACCCAATATAATCATCAGTATTCTGACAAAAGATGGGCAGTGAGAGTAGGAGATGTGAATAAGGAGACAGAGATTGGGTTGATGAGAGGAAGACACCATGACCAAGGGCAGGTAGCCATCCTCTAAAAGCCAGAAAGTACTTGAATTCTGCCACTCATGTGGGAGACCAGGGCGGAGTTCCTGGCTCCCTACTTTGTCTTAACACAGTGAAGGCTGTTGACTGAACCAGTAGATGGAAAATCTCTCTCTCTGCCTTTCAAATTAAATAAAAATGAACCAATAAAGTATAAAAAGACTGCTAAAAAAAAAAAAAAAAAAAAAAAAAAAAAAAAGAAGACCTTAAGTCACGTGGTCTGAAGACGATGAATGGCAGGCGGGGATGGTTGAGAAAGATTTCACTGAAGAGCAGTACCTCCAAGTGGAAAAGCAGAAGGATAGCAAGGAGAATGCTCAAGCTGAGAATCAGAGGATGGCAAGATAATGGCTGTTGATAGATACAGTACTGGAATTCAGTCAGTTTAGATAGAGTATTTCATTCTTCTAAGAGCATGCCTGTTCTCCAGGCTGTTTTTCTAGTCAACCAGGCCACTTCCTTATGTTATGTTTCTTGTTAAACCAAGAGTGTTACACCTAAGTTGCATTTAGGATTAAAACAAAAATGCAAATGTCTACTCCCACAGTAAGAACAGATAGCCAAGAGAGACCATAGTCAAAAGAGGAGGTTTTCAACTTGACCCAAGTTGATCTGCATCCACATGCTCCCCACAAGCATACACCTGCTCCAGGGGGCAGTGAGTCCTTAAAGGTTCCAGGATCTCACAGTCTTTCTAGTTTCTCAAGTGTCTGATCTCTAACCTGTATATGACTATATCAATTAACCAAAGGAGATAATGAAAAATCAAAACCAAAAATATTAGTTCTTTTAAAATCCTGTTGAGTGGCTTGATGCTACATGTTAAGGCTTTTTTCCTGCTGTGCTACTGCTTTTCAATTCTTTCTTCTTTTCCAATAAGACCCCTGTGTCAATGATGAAGCACATGCAAGCCTACATGTATGTATGCACACACATGCATACACATGCACAAACACACACACACCAAAATTTGGATTCTGCCCTTTCTAATTACAAATCACCACCTGTGGTAAAATTATTGAAAAACAGATGAGCTTTTCATTCCAGCAATAGCCTTAAAACAAGCAGCAGTTCCAACTGCCAGTGTGATGTATAGACACCACGGAGGGCAGATGAGGGATTAATTAGGTCTGTCCTTGCACATTGCCAGGGGAGCACTTCTGTAGAGGTGATTGAAAACTAGAAAGAGTGGCATTCGTCTTCATTGTTGGTTAAAGGCAACAAAAATAAAGATGCAATTGAGTTGACAAAGCTTCAAGGTATGTGGCTGAGTCATTTGGAGGTGTCAAAACGATCAAGCTATAATTAATTAGCTAAAGTGCTATATTTAATCCCTCAACTTTAATGAAGAATTCTGCATCCAAAAGAGGTACCATCGGTTTCTGATATCTATTAGGTTTGAAGGGAGGAGAGAACTAAAGTATTTCTGGGGCTGTAATGATCCACACCCTCTGCTTTTAATCTTATTGTCATTTCCCTTTTTCTTATAGAACAGTAGTGTTGTACTCTGAATTTCTATGAGGGGTGCGATTACAGGCACACAACCCTCCCTTCCAGGATGGGAAATCTTTTTAAAGAAGCACAGAAGATTGACTGTGGGTTCTTCGGCTTCTGACACTTGCAGATCCTTTGTAAGGCTTTCTACCAAGTGGTGGGTCTATTTCAGAGCTTCAGGACCGCAGCTTATGGCCATAAAATCATTAACAATTCCTAATTATAATCAGGAAACATTCATTGGATGCCTACTATGTGTAGGGTTCTTCTCCTCTCTGAAATTATTTACACGTGAGACAAACACAGATGATGCCTTCGCTTTTTTCCTGTTGTCTATAAAGTTTTGCCCACATTATTACTGTATAAATTGGTTTCTGAGCCTCAAGGGAACAGGAAACAGGTCTGTGTTGTTCTCTTACTATGGGGCCTAACTTAGGCACTTAATGGATCCTTGATGAGACTCATGAGTCAACCATTTCTAAGTGAAGACAGAACTGAAATGAATTAGTATTTAGCATTTTAATATATTAGCTATAAATTAGCAGATTTCCTTATTGCTATTATTTGGAATTTGGGTTTATTATCTATAATTTAGTATTGGTTACTTGTTTCACTTGTAAAATATTTTGATTTCTTTATTATAAATTACTTATCATAAAGACTTAGACAAATCTCACCCTATTATAAAAGAAGACAAACAGAATTGTAAACAAGACGAACAATATTCAAACAGGCCATTCTTTTTAGGTTTTTAGTTTATCAAATGATTTAAATATGCAGAAACCCCCTTAGAATGAGGATTGTCTCAAGCGTCATCCAATACAAATTTCATGTAAAAATAATGCCACCTCTCCTTTTAAAGATCTATATTAAATATTTATTTTAGTAAATCTATCTATCTATATATATACATATATATCATCACTAGAAAGAAAGGAATATCACATTGATAATTTGGGATGAGACAGCATGAGCTCAAATATACTAATTAAATAGATTAGATATTTATACTTTATTAATATCTTGTTGCTTAAAGTAATGGCATAAAATACTATAATCAGAAAGCAGAAAGGCTTAATTTCTCTTTCTCTTAACATGTAAACGTAGAAATTATGGAGTTTTTTAATTCACAAATTGACAATTTTCTCTGAGATATTGTTAAAGAAATGAGGAGTCTGTCTTTATGACTAAAGGAAGAAATGTTTCAATTTGAGAATGTTTACAAAGACAAATCGTGAGAAGTTAAATGAAGAGGAATTTTCCCATTTCTATTCTCTTCCTCCTTCCACAGTGCAGTCTTGCTTGAGTACCCAAGAAATTTATTTGTGTTACATGTCTGTCGGAAAATTTACTAGGCATCTGTTTCTTTAATATTTGCACTTAGGCTGATCATTTTCATGTAATTATTATCTCTCATATGATGTCCTTTAGGGATTAGAATAGTGTTCATAAAAAATGGCAACTGGAAAATATTACACAGCAAACAAAAGTTATAACTAAGATGTGAATGCAGGCAGTGTTTTGTGATCACTTCGCTTACCATGCATCCTCTCCAGTGGTTTCCTTTGCTTGTGTGACAACAAGCCCAGGACCACATGTTACTTTATGCATTTAATGAAGATAATGGTGGTGAAAGCTTCTAACATGCATGATGCAGTTAATGTGTCACCTCATACTTTAACAAGGTTGCCAGGCAATAGTAGATAGACCATCACACAATTTACCTTCATTCCACAACTTGGATTTGCCAAAAGAATGCACTAGACACTGAGTTGCAATTTCATGAATTCTTGAAGTGTTCACAATGTATGTTTTGCTGCTCTTTTATTTTTGAAGGAAATGAATCTGGCTATGATTATAACCTGTACTAAGTTGGCAATTTTGGGACATTGGGACATTTCTCTCTCACGGGCAAAGATCTAACCATCTCGTGGGGACGCCTGTGCAGGTTTAACAGTGGCGACTTTTTTTTTTCAAAGAAGGAGTTATTGTGTATCAAATTGCATATAGTCACACTGGTGCTGTTTGGAGTGAGGAGCAGGCTGGCAAAATGTGTATTTTTAATTCCTTATAGGAAGTGGAAAGAGAATTGGAGAAAACAGCTGATCATTTAGTTCCAAATATGAGAAAACTTCTACAAGGAAAAGTTTTAGTGTGAGAACCCGCAGCTTGCCCTTCAGTTGGTCTGAAGTGATGAACACACCTAAATTTCCTTTAAGGAGTGAGTTACTGGCAAGTAAAGAGGAGGGCGGGAGGGAAGCTTACAATGACCTTTCAACAAATGGATAGAAAATATTTGAATCTAGTCCAAGATTCTCATCTCCTTCATCCTAATTCTCCTTGCCTTTTCCTAGACCATTAGCACAAGCAAAGTGGGAGAATCTAAGAGGGATATATTCCCAATATATCATTCCTCAGTCTCTTCTGAATTTGACCCTTAAGAAAATGTGAGAAGGCAAGGACAACTGTGAGTTTACTATTTCAGAGCATAGAACACAACCAAGAAAAGAAAAACACCCACAAACTCAGTAGCATATTTCTATAGCTGACACACAATGACACACACCTGAAGAGGCTTGGGCGCACTGCCAAACCATCTGACAAGGATACATGGCAATCAAGGACTTTTGAAGACATTAGTTACATTTATGTCCTAATGTATGGTCCAAAACGGTGTAGCATTTGCAAAGTGCAGCCTGCCAGGCAGCGTCTGAGTCCAGTTTAACCAGTTTCAGACTCTGGTGCAGATCCTGTGGCTGGACTACTACTTTTCTTGTTTCCCTCTCTGAGTTATGGAAGCTATTGGGCAATAATTTTCTTTGCATATTTGCAGTTCTATTCTGTGGTTATCGTCATATCCTCCTCATAATAAAATTTAAGTGCTGGTCAATCTTAGGAGAATCTGTTAGAATTCTGGAAGGTACAGGGCTGTGGCTGTTAGGCTGTCTCTGGGTGACTCTAGCTCTCTGTGCCACCTCACTCTTAGTTCCCATTGCACTGACATTCCTTTGTGGCTGGAATTTTGCTACACTCATTTTTTGATAGTTTTTTTTTCTTGGTAATTCTGTGTGATTTTTTTTATTTTAATCAACAACAGGACTGAATGTTATTATATGTTCCATCTGGAAGACATCAAAGATCAAAAAACTCAGAATCTCAAAAACGGTCAAATAAAAACAAACGGCAATCCCCCAGTTCCTGTTTCCAAATCCCAAGGTATTGCTAAACCTAAACATATCTATCTACAGCCCTCCACAGGATTGGAAGAGACCAGAGAGGCAAGCAATTGCTACAGGTGACTTGAAAATGAGTAAGCAACACAAACTACAGATCTTTTGTTCTCTGAAAAATGCCAATTATTTATCTTCCATTGGTGTTACTTTCCCAGATGGCTTGGAGAGGAGTGGAGCCTTTAAATCAGTAGTTCTCTGTTGGACTGATCTTGCCACTCCACAAGATATTTGACAATGTCCAGAGATATCTTGATTGTCACAATAGGGGGTGTGCTATTGGCATCTGGTGTGTGGACACCAGGAATGTTGCTAAATGTATAGGATGCCCACAAGAGGCCCCGCAACGAAGAAATATAATATTTATATCAAGATGTCAATAGCACTAAGGTTGAGAAACCCTATTCTGGACACACAGGTTATGGAATTAAGAATTTAGGTAAATAAGAGAAAGCTTCATTTATCTTTGATGGAATGTTCTCTTTTATCCATGAAATGTCAACTGGTGAATCATTCCAGTTAGCAACTCAGGTGATATAGTGGAGGAGACATGAAAAGACTTGATGGAGGTGGACAAATATGACACGTTCAGAAAAGAATTGAACACAGGCTGTCAAGCCATCTCTAATCACTCATCCTAAATTGATTATTTTTCCCCCAGTAGGCTTTCATTTGAAAAAAAAAATCCAGTTTTGAAAATACCATTGATTTCTTTCTTTCTTCTAACCATAGGTTTGCTCATGCATATTTGAATATTCAAAGCATTTTGGCAATTTCAATTTTGTCATCCTTCAAAATAAATAAAATGAGCACCCTCGATTTATTCAGAAGAAATGAGGGTGTCAGGATAAACAGCTCAAGATGGCTCACTTTTGCTGATTATATGTAACTGAAAAAAGAAGTCTAAATATTAGGACTCCTTGAGTAAGTGGATATGCTATAATTAATTCTATAGTGATTCTTGGGGGTAGAGGTAAAAGAGGTAATTTCCAGTCAAATGCATGCTATTCGTTGCATATTCACTGAGTCTTGGTCACTGTTCTAGATTTTTTATCTTCTTCAATCCATAGAACACCTTCAGGTAGATATAATTTCCCTGGGGAACCTGTGCTGAGGAAGGCAAAGTTCTCTGCAGGTGAACACACAGCTGGACAGAACAGAGCCAAGACTTCATGTCGGTCCTCATGATGTCCCTGCCTGAGTATGGGTCTCACAACTGAGAACTCAAACATGCCTGAGGAGTGGAAAATGGTGATGCTTGTCCTTTCAAGGGAATTAAAAGTTGCTTAGATAGGAGAACTCAGAGCTTTCAGTTAAAAAATCAGATTCACAGAGGTACTAGGGGATTTTGAGATTTTTTTTTTCACTCTAAATCCCTTATATCACGGATGAGGAAATAAGGGCCAGAGAGAAAGAGACAGTATTTATGCACCAAGCCCAGACCCTGGGACTTCCTATGTGTCCCACTGGCTACTGTCCCTCCAGTTGGAACCTGGAACATGTCAGGCTTCTCCCTGTCCACCACGGAGTGTGAAAGATCAGCCAGCTCCTTTTACTGATGTCCCTGATTTACGTTTCAGGGAAGTGGAGTTTTTTCTTTGAAACTCCCTTGCTCTCTGCTTAGACAAAGCCCAAGTTTATTTACCTTTAGGTCACAGTACAAAGTCAGTTTCTTATGAGAAGCACACACTTTGTAGATGCTCTTGTTTTTTTGTTTTTTTGTTTTTTTCTTTCTCCTCAAGTTGGCTGGGTAAAACTCACTCAATGCTGAATCAAAATAAATGGTTAGGATTAATTGTGATGTTTAGTTGCTTCAGGTTCTATTATCTATTTTCACAAATTAGACAAATAATTTTACCTAGAATACCATACACTGTTCAGTCTCTGTTTGCCATGGTTGGATTTGAACCAGTGACCTCAAGGTGGAAGCTGCCCATCACATTACCAATGCTCCAGGCCATAGGGTCCAATTGCTGACTGTTTCTTTAATGCAATTGCTAACAGCAAGATCAGCAGTGGGAATTCTCCCTGGTATGTGGATCCTAAGGTCTTAGAAATTGAGCAGTTGAGAGCTCTTCTTTTTGCCTTGGAGTTAACTAGCAACATTGCTAGAGAAACTGCAGAGGGATAAAAGATGGTATGTATTCAGCACTGTTCTGCTAGAGAAGAAGTAGGATATCAGGTTATAACCATCTGATTTCCTGTCAGGCTGGTTGATGGCTCAAGTCACCAAAGCTCATGTTCAAGGAAATATTCGAGAGCATTAATGATTTGCTGGTACCAAGAGATGCAATGAAGAGTTTAAAAATACTGCCCCTCAATGGGAGAAAATGTATTTCTATTAAGGGACCAGAATTGTGCTACGCTTGTTGGAATTTTTGCTTGTGCACAGGAATTTAGCTCGAGGTCTATGTCTGTCACTAAAATTGACAACTGCCTATGGCTCTGCACAATTGAAACGTAGATCTTAAATTTCACATCATTATCCAAATAAAATATATCTGCCAAGGGGGACTGGTATTACACAGTTAGAGAACTGTGATACCAGTTGTCTGATTAACATATTGAGAGGAATATAAGAATTTCTCACCTATTTTCCAGAGGGAGGCTGGTTGGGGAGTTCCTGTTAAATGGACTAATTGATCGGGCTCCCTGTGCTAAATACAGAGATGCCCAGCAATGTGTGTGGCCTGTGGAGGCAGGGATTTCCTATAATATACAACATCAGTAATGCAAGAAAAAGGGATGAGGGGCGATTCATACCTTTCCTTAATCCTATCCTCTACAAGGGAAAAATGTGAAACCACTAGCTGCTGATTACCTCTGGCTCAGGGCAATTGTTCTTGGGCCTTGGATGTACTCAGAGCACTACTCGGATGGAAGACACACACCTGAATTTTCTCTTCCCAAAGCTCATTATAAGAGCAATGCACTGGTAATTCTGACTCAAAAGTATTTGTAATAATGCCAGTGCCATGAAATGCATTCATAATTTAATAAAACAAAATAAATAGTTAGTGAGGGCAATGGCTTACTCTAAAAAGATAAATTAGCAGTCACTGCAGTCACTGGCACATGTGTTGCTTCTTTTTGTTCTGTGTTAGGTCACTTGTTTTCCAGCTTAGGGCTCAATTCCAAATTCTGATAGTTAATACCCAAAGGCCACATATATGTAACTTAGAAGTTCATAGCCCAATGAGTTAGAAAATCACAGAGATGTTTGTTTTCCAAAGCTACGAGTCACACCTTAGTGATCAACATTGGTGCAGGCTTTTTATTTTCCAATATGAGAAAAACTGGGGGAGGGAGCTGGAATAACTTATCACCTAAGTAGCTAATGGCATTTATAATGGTGTTAATCTCTAAAGACTGGCAAATTCCTGCTATAATTATCCCTGTGGCATCACAGGGATTTGTTGTGCCTTAATTTAGACTTGCAGAGGTTTTCCAGAAGTGTCATCACATGATAATTTTCATCAGTCCACAGTCCTCTCCTATACTTAGAGGTGAACCTGAGGCATTTCATCCAAGAGTCTAATCCCAATTTTACAATGGTGATTACACTCATGTTCCTCCCTTCCACTTTCTTTTGTTTCCTGTAATATGGTTTGAATCTTGATCTTTTTCATAGTGGCTTGTTCAGAATTGGTTTTAAAAAGTAGGGCTGCAAATTCCAATCCAGCCCTTTTATGTCACTGTGAAACCAGAGGCAACTTGCTCTGTCTCCCTCTGCTTCACATTCTTGACAGAGAGAGTTATTTCTCATTTACTTCTCCAAGTTGTGCTGCAAGGAGATGAATAAATATTCCTTCTGTATTGGCTACTGGGATGTTAAAAACAAAGGCCAACAGGGATAAAGAATATTTTAGATCTGATACTGGATTAAAAAATGTGGCATATATACACTATGGAATACTACTCACCCATAAAAAAGAATGAAATTCTGTCTCTACATCAAAATGGATGCAACTGTAGAGCACTCTGCTTAGTGAAATAAGCCAGTCCCAAAAGACAAATATGTTTTCTCAGATATGTGGTAGTTAATATAGAATGCAAAAAAGTATAAGAATGAAACTTATCTCTTATGATTTGGTTATTGTTTTTAGCCCTTATCTATATTTCTGTGGGACAGAGCTCTTCCTACTTTTTACTTGATGAATATTATTGTTAGTGGACCATTAAGCTATATACAGTACTGTAATACACTATACAATACTACCCTATTTTGCTATACTGTATTATCCTATACAGTACTGTACTATGTTAGACTGTAATGTAATAGATTAGATAGAGTGCCTTATTGCCAAAGAGGAAAAGAACAAGCAGAAACAATGTGAAGAAATCATCCTTTAGCATTTTAGTTTCTTGTGGCCTATTCAAATGAGTTAATATTAATGTTTATCAAATTGATCTCTAAAGTTGACTATCAAATAAAATTTGTACAGATCTACTGAAAATGTTAGACATTCCAGTTTGCTTTATAAGTGGCAAAGCCGTAAAGTGTAAGGAGCAGGCATAGCATGATTTCTTGGAATCCACAAATCACCTGAAGTATGTGTTTACATCTGTGCCTCTTCCCACAAACCATTTTACAATTATATGATACACCATGTCTATATATGCATGTGATGAAATCAGATTGAACTGGAAGTTCGAATTGTTTTCACTTCGCCAGGATTCCATAAGATAGTCCTCGTTTCCAGGAGCCATGTCCTGATTCCTGCAATTTTTAAATTGGGCCAATAAAACAAATTCTGTACACAAGCACAGCTTTTGTTTACTCTGAAAGCTCAGTGAGTGTCATTTTTGTTTTTGCTATAACCTTGGGGATTGTATAGCTCCCTAGAGAAATATTGGAAGGTTAGGCGCCATAAAGAGTTAAGAGAAAACAGAGAAAGTGAGAATGAGCGAGAACTCCGGTCCCAGGGGCTCTCTATTTACTTTGCTTTAAAGAAAAATTTCCCCAGGTCTTTACTGAGATTCATCAGTACTTTGTAAAATCATAAAGTGTGTTACCCTGTTTGGGACCCAAAGAATTTTTTAGTACATACAACTTCCCTGTGGGTCTTAAATTTGGTCTGATCAGTATTCATCATTCCTGTGAAGAACAAACAAAAACATAGTCCCACTGGGAAGACAGAGAATCTCAAGCATGAACTGGACTCCTTTTGTTCTTTTACTCTTCCCTTTCTTGAATCCATAACCCAGCTCTGTGAAAGCCAAATAACTAGCAAGTGACGTGAAACAATAAAGCAACTGCCATTTGAAACTTCCCCAGGAAAAGGGAAGTAGTGGGATTCAGAACAACATCAAATTATTTTCCAGAGATGCTTGGAAAATATTTTTAAATTCATGCCATCAGGATGTAATGGGGGTGGCAAGAATAAACAAGAAAAACAAACTGATTAAGGATTCGAAATAGTTATAGATTTAACAATTTAATATTGATTTTGACAATATTGCCCTACTGTCATGCACATGTTCTTTGAAGGTTACTAAAAGACAGATGGGTGGGGAGGGAGGGAGAGAGGGTGTGAGAGAGAGAGAGAGAGAGAGAGAGAAAGAGAGAGAGATGATTGACTAATGTGCAAAAAGTTTGAGAGTCTGGCAACACAGCAGTAAGCCCTACCAATAAATTAAATGAAAGATGCAAGGAAGAGAAATCCAGAAATTTGAGTTCCCTTTCCCTGATTGTACTTTAACAAGAGTCATTTTCTTCCATCCAGAATTGGAGAACGTGAGTCAACTTGTAAAATACTCTGTGACCCCCCAATCCCCACCCCCGCCAACCCCTCACCACTCACCACCAGTTAAGGGAGGAACTGAATTGCATTAGCTGGATTCAGGGATATTACAGAATGTAAGAATCCTAAAACTATATTAAGAGGACATTGTAGGCCATCATCTTTCATTCAGAATCCTTAGGTAGCTACTTAATTTTCTAAGACATATCAATTTTCTATCCTTCTTTAATTTACCAGTTCAAAGTTTCAGTTTCAGTTTCTATAGTTTTCTACTGCAGGTGTTGAATTTCTTCTTCTCTTAGCTGATGTGGAACCAAAAGCCCTGTGAGAAGTATTTCCAGTGCCTGTATAGAAAGAGAAGGATGGTTGTAGATGGGATATTCATATTCCTCAGAGCACAGACTAAACATTCCAAAGTGCTGCAGAAACACAGAATGCTGCGAGTTGAAAGGCAACTGTGACTCCATGTAATCCAATTTATCATCCTAATTTCTGTTATAGTATTGTTCCCCAAATCATAGAAAATCAGGTTACCTTCCAGCAAAATTAAGTACCAGTGTCACTGGGTGGGGACTTAGATGACCTGAGGCCAAATCCTAATTCTTCCACTTAAAGTTGTAGGATAGTGAATATCACTTGAATTGTCCAAGCCTTAATTTTCTAATCCATTAAGTGGGAATAACAATTCCTCTTCTCTCTCTATCATAGGATTGTTACGTGGATAGTGTGGAAAAAAATGAACATAAAAGTACCTTGTGAACTATACGTAAGCTGTTATATGAAAACAAGGAACTATTCCACTCCAGCTTACAAAGTGCCATGGCATCTGGAACAAGGAAGTGGAGACAGTGAGTCATGGCTGTAAGCGGTGTCGTGACTTTCACAGAGGATAACATCTATAAACATAGGCTGCATTCTTCTTCAGACAGAAACTTTTTTATTTTAGATCTACTTATTTGAGGATGGGTGGAGGAGAAGAAAGGAACAGAAGATTTATAAAATTAAGCTCCTTAGCTCCTTTTCTGATAAAGTCAACCTTGAAATAACAAACATTTCTGTATTTTATTTTGTATACAAATAGATCATTCTTAATCTTATTTTAAAGGAATTTATTTAATTCTATACCTGACTTATTTAAGTATAGAATGGATATTCTGCTGTAGGCTCTGCAGTGTATATAGTTGTATTATTTCTCATACAAGAGGAAGACTATGGATATCATCCATTATAGTCATAAAAGTTAAGTTGAAGTTAAAGATTATGAAGAAAATAAATGTTCTCTTCAGAAAAATTTCCTGGAAGTTAAGATTGGCTTTCTATATAATCTGCAAAAATATGAAAAAGTGAAGACCTGAGGTGAAATTGAAAGAACACTGAAGCTAGGATGAATAGAGACATAAAATATATATTCATTGACACCCATTGTCTAATTAACTAAATGCAGCTTTTGTGGTCAGAAAGATTGAGCCTCTGAGTCCTCTTTTATCCCAAAATAAATCCTGGATAAGGGAACCATTCTCTCTCTCTTTCTGTTTCACAGCTCTGATCTGTGCTAAAACCATTTCAACAGACTAGTAATCTTCCGGGGCTCTGAATGGGGATCTGGCTTGAGCTTGAAGCTACATCCAGTGCTGAACTTTGAGGTAACTCTGAAGAAAGCTCCCACAATAGCAACAGGGAGCCCGGTTTTCCTGAGAAAAGCTAAGGCAAAATCACTAGAACTTTTGGATAAGTGATAAAACCACCAAAATATTGGATGGCAGAGATGAAACTCGTGCAACCTAGTATGTGGTTTCATTGCTCTTGGAAATTCTCAGTCAACACAGAATATGAAAAGGAAACAGACACTTTGGGCCTACACTCACAATGGCACTTCGGTTGACATGTTCTGAGGAGAAACACTGGCATACTACGTAATCTGGGTCTCTACAACTTGTGTCTGTCACTGTCAATCTAACTTCGCTTTACACTACCACTCTGCCACTTGTTTCGTGACATAATCCACAAGTCCAAAAAGCTAGAGGGAAGAATGCTGACCTATCAAATTGGAGTACAAAATATTCCTTTGGTAAGTTCCAGATCAGGTGCTCATAAAATTAAAAAATATATGGACTCTTCCTGTAATTTCCAGTCAGGTAGCAGAATGACAGCAACTTGATTAGAACGGTTTGTCTCCACTGAGGTTGATTTTGAACCCAAATCCTGATAAGCCATAAATAATATTAATCACCTTTTTAAAAAAATGAGTTCAGTTTTTTAAGGCATGTGGCAATTCACAAAAGAATCTAGAAGATGCTGAGGAATGTTTTAGTGAGAGTTTTGCTTGTCCTTGAGGCTCTGAATTGCCTGAAACTGGCTTCAACATTTATAGTATATGGCAGTAATACAATGGCCAAGGAGATCTAAACTCCAGCTAAATCAAGCTCATGCACACCGGTTTTAAATCAAGGAATGAGTATAACTATTTTCTTTTTAAGGACACATGAAAGAAGGAATGCCATTTTGGGATGATTCTAGTTCATATTGTGTCAGGAGCAACAACAAAGTATAACAATAAGTTTATTGCTGCATACTAAGCTCCCACATATGCTTTTTTAAGGAAATTTTACATTAACTAAGTTGTATTACTCTGAGAAGTAGGAGAATTTTATTCCCATCTTAAGGAATAGTAAACAGAAGACTGATGAATTTAAATTCAATTTTCAAGTTTATTACATTTTTGGATTGTTAACATTGGTGATCAAAATAAGGAATAAAATATTCAAAGGTGCAATGGCGATTAGATGGGAATTAGCAGTCTTGAGAATAACATTAAAATTATTTAATATCTTACTTTACATTCATTTATTTTTTCAGTTTTTTTTTTTTTAAAAAGACAGAATGATGAGACAGAGACAGAGTCCCTTTTTGTCTGTTCCCTTCTCCCCCTCCCTCCTGCAAAGCTGGGGCTAGACCAGGCTGAAGCTGAGCCAGGAGCTCAATCCAGATCTCCAATGTGGGAAACAGGGACCTAACCACGTGGGTCATTGCCTGCTGCCTCTCTGAGTGACTTTAACAGGATTCTGGAATCAGGACAAAGCTCTGAGACACAAATCCAAAAACTTCAATGTGGGATATGGAGGTCACAACCAGAGTGCTAACAACCAAGCCAAACACCCATCCTTCCTTTTGACATTTCACTTTTATTCACTCAACAAATGCCCTGAATGACAACTCTTTTTTTTTTTTTTTTATTGCCCTAGACTGAGAACTCAGAAGAAAGAAACATTTTGTGCTCCTCAGAACGTAGGAGTTTGAGGGGAGACTAACATATGAATAAACTATTAGTAATAAACAGGGCTGGCGCCATGGCTCAACAGGCTAATCCTCCGCCTTGCGGCACCGGCACACCGGGTTCTAGTCCCAGTCGGGGCGCCGGATTCTGTCCCTGTTGCCCCTCTTCCAGGCCAGCCCTCTGCTGTGGCCCGGGAGTGCAGTGGAGGATGGCCCAAGTGCTTGGGCCCTGCACCCCATGGGAGACCAGGAAAAAGCACCTAGCACCTGGCTCCTGCCATCGGATGAGCGCGGTGCGCCGGCCGCAGCGCGCCGGCCGCGGCAGCCATTGGAGGGTGAACCAACGGCAAAGGAAGACCTTTCTCTCTGTCTCTCTCTCTCACTGTCCACTCTGCCTGTCAAAATAAAAAAAAAAAAAAAGTAATAAACAGAAGAACTTTTCTTGTCTTCCAAAATCATAAGTCAAATTCTCCCATACACCAAGAAAATAAAACAAGTTGAGGGAAGAATGTTTCAAACAGTAGTTAAGATGTTGCTTGAAACACCTGCATTTCTTATCATAGTGCCAGGGTTCAAATCCTTGATCTGTTTCCTAGTCCAGCTTCCTGCTAATGTGCACCCTAGGAGGCAGTGGATAATAGTGAAAGTACTCAGGTCCTTGCTACCCAGGTGGGAGACTTGAATTGAATTCTCATCTGCTTTTGGCCTGGCCCACTCTCTCTCTCACTCTCTCTCTCTCTAATACATTGGATACTTTTTCAGAGCATGTGAAGAACATTCCTTCCTAATCTGTCCAGGATATGAGTTGATCATTAAGAGCTTAAAGGACCATGGACAAAGGCAAAATAATGATGAATTAGAAAATTTCCCATATTTCCTGGGACAGATGAAATCTACAACTGATGCAAAATATGCATCTTGTAACCCAAGTTCCAGTAGTACCAAATTAAATTCTCATAAAATTGCCCATATAACACCATATAGATATTACCAGAGAAAATTGATTGTCTTAGATTTATAATGATACACACTCTTCTCTTTGCCAAAAATATTCTAAACTCATCAGACTTAAAAATAATGGCAGAACAAGCTTATTTTCCATGTCCTTCATATGAGACTATCCAAGATTTCCTTAGAAATACTTTGATAATTGCTTTGATGATGGTCTTAGGCATGAATACCATCAAGCCCTTAATTATTTATCATGTCTTACATGATGAGGGACAGAAAACCTGTTTTGAGAAAGAGGATAGATGTTGGCAGTATCAAGACACCTTGGTTAACTTTAACCTCTATAATGATAGGTCTATACAATTTTTGTTCATCTGTCTATCTTCAAAATTTAATCTCAGACTAATGCACTGTGGTTAAATGAAGAAGTAATTTAATCAAATGGATGCTTCCAAATTTTTTATAATAAAAAATCTATTGGTATTTAGTTTTAATGTAAGAAATTTAGTTTGTAATGTAAAATATTCAGTTTAATGTAAGAAATCCTTTTAAGCAGGTGAGTAACAGATAATGCTTATAGTCAGAAAACAAAAAACAAAGTGTCATAAATATGTAAGTTGGTTGTGAATTCAATTCTCCCTGAAACACTTCCATCTCTCTCTCTTTAAGATTTATTAATTTATTTGAAAGACAGAGTTACAGAGAGGCCGAGAGAGAAGTATCTTCCATCCAATGGTTCAGTCCCCAGATGGCCACAATAGTCAGAGCTGGGCTGATCCAAAGCCAGGAGCCAGGAGCCTCAGGCCTCTTTCAGGTCTCCCACGCAGGTGCAAGGATCCAAGGACTTGGGCCATCTTCTACTGCTTTCCCAGCCCATAGCAGAGAGCTGGATTGGAATTGGAGCAGCCTGGACTCAACTGGCATCCATATGAGATGCCGGCACTGCAGGCAGCAGCCATACTCACTATGCCACAGTGCCGGCCCCACCTTTCCATCTCTATAAATGAAATAAATATTTTTCATAACCTAATATGAAACAAGCCCTTTAAAATGTCTTCTTTTTTGAGAATTGAAATTAGGCTTACTTTGAGTGTATTTAAAAGTGAAGTTTCACTTTGATTTGTGTCAAAATCATTTCACCAGAAAATAGCTATACCATTGTCCGTCATAGACTATTGCCACTAGGATTATTATTTATTTTTATGAGAAGGGATTTGTTATTAGAAACAAAATTTCTCTCTCATATCAATGACATGAAACCACTGCCTTCAAAGAGCAAAATAAGTTGTTCTCCGGACCACTCATGAGTTTATTTTCCTGACTTTTTGCTTCACAATTAACACTAAAAATTTTTATTTGGCCTTGTGGGTCTACTTTTGTTAGTTTCCAGTTGTTGAAATTTTATTTCTCCAGTTTGTGCTGCGATTGTCCCTTGAAGCCTTTTTGTTTTTTTCCATCAACTTCAGATTGAACTTTCTTCTTTCAAAAGGAACTCACCATGTCAGCCATAACAATCAACAAAGGCACCCAAACACCCAAAAGCTTGCTTGTTACTCATTGGAACCTAAGAGTTTACGTGTGCTACGTGCCCACTTAAAACACACACAAGGACAACATACACATCCACGCACACCCACAGCAGCGTTTCCACTGAAGGACGAAATCCTGGAACATTTAGTTATCTTGAAAGCAAATGGTAATTAAACACTTTTCCTAAAACTGGGAAGCTGGTGTGGTGACGGATAGAAAGCCAGGGATTGGAATCCATTATGCGGCTGAGGCTTCTGTCTGGTCGATTTAAGCAGATTGAAGCGGAGGCAGTCGCACATAACCGCCTCAGGTAAGGGAGCGCAGTGTTCCTGTGGGGTTATCAAACCGGCCAGGCCTTGAAGGCAGAGTAAAGCCCTTCCAGTGGGAAGTTCTTCCTAAGTGCTTGCATGGCATCCGCGGGATTATCCCACCCCACTCACACATCATCTGGCTTTAAACTTCAGGCCCTCTGGCAAAGAAGAGAGGAACCATTCTATTCGTCCCCTCCTCCCTCTTATCCCTTGGTTCTGCCTTTCCGTCCTGTTTCCTAGCAGCCGCTGGCTGAGGCCTGCCCTTCCCTGCCAAGCACCAGGCTGGATTAGCTGCAAGCCAATAGCTGGGGGTCAGGATTAAGAGGCCAGCGTGCACTTTAATACAAGCTGCCTATAATTAATGGCATTATTAATAGCTTGACTGAAAAATTCATTAAAAAATCCATTAAAAATAAATACCCTTTTACAAAAGGCATTGCCTTGGGTAAGAAAAACAGAAAAAAAGATAAAGGAAAATTGATTGGTGGCTTTCAGTTCACAGAAAGACAGACCATAGTTCAAACTGATTAAAATTGAACATTTTAGATTAAGCACCCTTGCCAAAATATTCTCTGTAGTTACCCAATATGAAAATATTATGATCTGTCACATATTTACACTTTTATGTATCAAAGGTTAGGATATAAGGCATACAGGTAGCTGCTTGAATAACTTTCTTGGCAGGAATATTCTTGACTTGCAGCAGGTGTAGAATGTCCCATGCAATGCTGGTTACTGCATCAGGTTACTCAGCCTTGGTGCTGAGGATCTGTGTAGAGGTGAAGGATCCCCCACAAACTCAGGACTGCCTGTTTAGCAACTTGAATATTGTCTGAATACGTGCTCGCATAGATCCTCTCCTTTCCCTTTCTCTCTCTGCATTCATACCACAGTTCTCTTCCTCTGTATATCTGGCTCTGTAGCTTGGAATCGATGTTATTGAGTTTTGCCTCAGCCCAAGTAAACACTGTTGATGGTGATTGGAATGTCTGTGGTTCAATTTTTTTTTTTTTTTGAGAGAAGTGGGAATGGAAAGGGACAGTCTCGTTGGGTATGCAGTCTTCCTCCTGATTTCTCCTCTATAAAGGTTCATTTATAAATCTGATCTTTTGGGTCAACTTTGCTCTGGGTCTAATCTGCTCATTGGTGTGAGATGAACATTGTCTTCCAGAGGTACAGGCGACCATATCCTCTCAAAAAAAGACCCCATTCATGAGAGTATTTGCTTGAAGAGAGCTTTTATTCACTTCACCTGTTATGTTGTGCCTATGGAGCACAAAGCCAAGTGGAGATTAGGCAATTATCTGGTTAATAGGATCAACGTAGACAAGAAGTTCATTCAATAGGCATTTCTGACTGCACACCACGCACGGCTCAGCCCTGGATGGGATGAGAGGCAGAGGGTGAGGAGAGAACATGCTGCTGCTTAGTGTGTAACATAATAAAGGAAATGAGACATAAACACCACCAAGGACTGGTCTGCAGTTTACAAGCCAGGACAGAATCATATGGGATTTTGTGCATTAAAATCAGGGAACATAACAAGTTAAAAGTTATAGGAAGTGCTTAAGCCAGGGTAAATTTGTGGGAAAGGCAGATATCAATGTCTCTATGTGTCCAGAGATCTCCAGTTCACTCCTTTTAAAATCTCATAATTTCAGTTGGTGTGTGCTCCTTTTACAACTTTCTGCATTGTAAATCCCCTTTGTTCCTGCTGCACTAAGTTCCCACAATTTATATTAAAGATGACATTCAATTCTTGGAAACATTGAGAAACTTGTTTTTATCTGGGATTCACAAAGACACCCACAGATATTATTTCAAAACTCTGGCTTTCACTTTTCCCTCCTTAATCACTTCTTGGTCCTTACAGAGGTCTTAAAAGTTATCAGCACAATGTTATAGATATTAACGGAGCAGTGAGCTTCCCTGTAGAAAGATGCTGATAAAAACGCCCTTACTCTGTCGATTTCCACTTTTGCTGCTAATAAAATATGGCCCTAGTTAGTGATGTTCTGAGTAACTCAAGTAGGAAGTGCTGGTGTGTCCAGCATTCCCACTTCTGAACTAGTAAATTTTCTCAAGTGCAACAGTCACAGTTTTGTGAGATTCTGAAGCATAAAGATAGGTGCTTTGAGGTGAGGCCCTCTTGCCTCCTCCCCCTTGTCATGCAGGTCTTCAACTTTTAGCTTTTACCTGTGCTGATATGAAAATCTGAAGCACTGATTGACATTTTTAAAATGATGTCAGTTGAAACGTTTTGTACATGTAACCAAACACATTTAACTTTCTATGTTCCTGAAAAAACTGCTAGAATCAAGCAGTTGCTGTAAGACGTATTGGAGACAGGGTCTATCTATTAATAGAAGCAGAAGGCTACAAAGACAATGGGGGCCCACGATGAGGCAGGCTCTGCAGGAAGGAGGCAAGATCACATCACTGTCTAGTCCTGTCACTTAGCACCTGGTGGGTTCTCTTTCCGATAAATTAAGGGTAATGGGAAACACTGATTTTGAAGAGGAAGGTCTTGAAAGTTAGGGAAAACAAGATCCAGCAAAGGTGATAAGATCATTAGTTGTATTTTTTTTCAAATATTGTAATTCCAAATATCTGAGTCTGCTCAGAACTTTATCAAATTTCAGTTCTTGGCAATCAACTTCCATCAAAGAAGAACCAAATGATTATGGAATGGGAGAAATGTACCCAACATGTGGAGGAAAGATGGCAAGGATTAGCAAAGGGAAGAAGAAATTTCAGCAACATAATCGTCAATTCTTTCCATCTCCACTCAAGTCAAACAAAAGCTGGGGTAGAGGTTCTGGTCAGAACTCAGTGTGGATTCTGGATCAATCATAAGTACACATGAGAAATAATTACAGAGCTCCTCTTAGACACCGGTAATGATTGTACGGACTGGGGAGATAGCATGTAACAAAACAAAAATTCTTGTCATGAAGGTTATATTGTAATGAAATGTATGGTAAAGCAGAAATATGAATAAATATGTGAGGGTGCTTCAAAATGTTAATGGGAAAATGGCATTAAAGATAATATGCATTTTCTATGAACTTTCATTAGACATCTCACCTAGTATGTTTAAAAGAGATAAGCACTGGGAGAACAGGTAAATTAATGGAATATGTTAGGAAGTGTCAGAGGATAATTTCAAAATAGAAGAGTGACATTCCAGGAAAGACCTGAAGCAAATGAGATATCAGAGAATGAGTTTGTAGATGTCTATTGGAAATACATTGTAAGTAAAAGAGATAGCAGCATAAAATTATTTTCTTATTTTTCAAAATTTTCATTTACTTATTTTATTTATTCAAAAGACAGGAAGAGAGAAAGAGAATGTGCAAAAAGATCTCATTCACTGGTTCACTCTCCAAATGCCTGCAACAGCGGGGCTGCGCCTGGCTGAAGTCAGGAACACAATCCAGGTCTCCATGCAAGTAGTAGGGATCCAACCATTTGAACCATCACCTATTATTGCCTCTCAGGGTGTGCATTATCAGGAAACTAGACTCAGAAATGTAGCTGTGATCTGAACCTAGGCTCTGTGATTTGAGATGAGGGGCATCTTAGCTGTTATGCCCAATGTTAGACATTCTTATGGTCATTGGATGCTAAAACTTTAAACTGTTTCTGATAATCAAATGGAAGCTAATGATGACAGTGTGTTGTGGATCCAACTAAGAACTGAGAATTATTGTTTTTGAGTTTTATGTTAGTGGGGGTCTTATCATTCTAAAAACCTGTGTTCTTAATTTAGTATGAGAAATTGAATGAAATTTGGGATTGCTAAATCTTAAATGTGTTCAATTTTATTAACCCATCTTGTCTTATTGTACTGTATATAAGACACGCCGGATTCTGTCCCGGTTGTCCCTCTTCCAGGCCAGCCCTCTGCTGTGGCCCGGGAGTGCAGTAGAGGATGGCCCAAGTGCTTGGGCCCTGCACCCCATGGGAGACCAGGAAAAGCACCTGGCACCTGGCTCCTGCCATCGGATGAGCGTGGTGTGCTGGCCGCAGCGTGCCAGCCGCAGCGGCCATTGGAGGGTGAACCAACGGCAAAAGGAAGACCTTTCTCTCTGTCTCTCTCTCTCACTGTCCACTCTGCCTGTCAAAAATAAAAAAATAAAAAAAAACTTATTTTTTGCAATAAAAATAGAACTTACGCTAACTTTGAAATAAATATGCTTTTATGGTTCTGTTCTTACGAGAAAAGTAACAGGTGAGTGATTAGAGCATTTTAAAATATTTTAAAATTTACTGAGAAAATTGAATAAACTTGACTGGCAAAAATGTTCAACTGAACAAAAGATTCCATACATAACTGGTATGTAATGTAAGAAATATATTCATGAAAGTGTTTTCCAGAATTAGGTTTTCATTTTGTTTCAAGAAATGCACTGTATTTCAACTTGGAAGTGTTTGAGATAGTTGTCTTATAAATAAGATTCTGGGATAGTGTGTGTGTATATATATATATATATATATATATATATAGTGTATGTATATATATATATATATATATGTATGTATAGTAATGTTTAGTTTACTGCTCTGTTGTCTGACAAACTCTGACATGTTGCTATTTGTGGTAATTTGGTGATAAGTTGTGACCTGTGTGTTTGGTGGTAAGGTAGTTCTACTAATGCTTGAAGAGGTAAAGCATCCATAATCACACTTGGCTTTATTCAACAATTTTGTCACTTGTTATGAGTAGTTGATACACCTTTGAAATACTGAATTCCACCTACAGGCACATGAGAGAGAACATACTAGACAAGTGTCCTCTCAAACCAACAAAATATATGAAAAAATAAGCCAGTGTGTTACATAATTACACATTAATATAAATAAGGAAATTCTCATTATAAAATATTAGTACAAGTATCATTATTCGAACAAATCACCATACAATGGAACTACTTGGCAAAGTTACAGAGTAGAAAAAATAATAGAGTAGAGCCAATGTGACATAAGGTATACCAATTTTAATAGTGGTGTGTATAAACATGATTGGTTTCCAAATATTCCATTTTTTTGAGACAAAAATGCTATTGGCCTTTGTTTATTTGAATAATTGATATGTGTATCACAAATGCATGGATTATTCACAAATTTGTGAAAGCTCTCATATATATTTTAGACTTCAAGAGAATATCTGTTTACCATACCAAAAATGATGGAATGAGAAACCATCAGAAGGAAGAAAACATTATATTCTCAGACCTACCACTATCCAGGAAGATATCAGATTTGACATGAAAAGCCATATTATCCTCAAACGGCAAGAAAAATGATTTCAAAATAAGCCATGTTGTATGAACCCAACGTCACACTGTCAAAATGTAATATCACCTTTGTTAGAAGCATTTTGCTCATTTCTACCAAAAACAATTTTTGAACAGATCATGAATGGTCCTTTCTTTGTATACTGTGTAATATATGAAATGACACTATATTTGCCCTATATCTTATTCATAGTATGGCTTATGTATATGTAAAAGATACTATATTGTCCTGGTGTTCTACTTATAGGACATTTTGTATTTTATTCTTAGTGATGATAAAGAAAATATAAGTTCTAGATGATGATTTCCAATCTACTTTAATGTACTTGTATCAATTTTGTTGAAATATTCACAAAATTGAAAACTCAAGATTTAACATTAGAAGTGACTTCCTAAAATATTTCATGGACAAAACTGTAACTTTAAATCAAACTATTTCTCAGAGGTTTTTCTTTTGAGGGGATAGGGGAAATCTTATTCACTATTGTAGCTATTTCTTTAGTACAAACCTGTTCTTCCAGGATATGATGCTAGATAATAATTTTACACTCTGTCACCAATCCACCCATTTACATGATTATTCAACAAATGTATATTGAGAATATACTACATGCCAGTTACTATTTACAGTCCTGAATATACAACAAGGAGAGATACACAGTTTTTGCTCTCAGAGAGTTATCATAGTTTAATTTGGGGCACAAACAAGTAGTTGGTCCTATGTGCTGTATGATAGTAAAATCTGCAATGCAGGTGGGCTCACAAAAGTTGGAAGCCAGTAGACAGGAATCTTACCCAAGCTGGAGACAGGTAGGTAAGTTTATGAAAACAGTATTCCTAAAGTGAATTTTAAAGAATGAAGAGAACCTAGCCAGGGTTAAAAGTATGGAAAGGCATTTTTCACAGAGAGAAGCATATAAAATTTCAATGAAGAGAGATCAGTTAATGAAGACTGATCTCTTTTTTTCCCATTATTTCAACTTTTATTTAATAAACATAAATTGCCAAAGTATAACTTTTGGATTATAGAGGCTTTTCCCCCCATAACCTCCCTCCCATTTGCAACCATCCCAACTCCCACACCCTCTCCCATCCCATTCTTCATCAAGATTCATTTTCAATTATCTTTGTATACAGAAGATCAACTTAGTATATACTAAGTAAAGATTTCAACAAACTGCACCCTCATAGATGCACAAAGTATAGAGTACTGTTTGAGTAGTAGTTTTACCATTAATTCTCTTACTACAACACATTAAGGACAGAGGTCCTATGATGGGAGCAGGTGCACATTGACTCCCGTTGTTGAATTAACAATTGACACTCTTATTTATGATGAAGACTGATTTCAAATCATTGGGAGGGAACTGACAGGAGATGAGACTAGACAGGTAAGCAAGGCCAGTACAGGGTGGTACTACTTTGAAGAGAAGATATCATTATAAATTTATCAGTAAAGTGATGTGATTGGTTCTACATTCTAGAATGATTCCCCTGGTAAATTATAAAGAGTGAGAGTGGTACCATGGAGATATAGGGACAGGTTAAGAGACCATTGAATTAATTACGTAAATCACGTAGATTTGAAGTAAGGCCTATGAATGACCACGGCACTAAAAATAATTACTGAAGAACCCTGAAGATCTTATTAATAAAACAGGATGACAGGGTGATTTTGAAGACAAGAGAGGATACCAATCTCAGCCAAATTGGAAGAATTCACTGAAACAAGAAAGCATCAGCTTTGCCAGGAAACAATAAAATTGGCCTTGCAAACATCGATCCAGAGAGATCTGTATGATATCCTCAGGGAAATGGTGGTGGGTGGCTTGCAGGTATGTAGATCTGAATCAAATTGACATGTTTCTTTTCTGGAGGTCTCATTAAGCCTTGGTCATATCTCTGTTGATGGCTGCCATACTATTCCCTGACTTATGTATTTGAGGCCTGCACTACTAAAAGGTGAGCTCCTTGAGAGTGGCAACCAGATCTCCTTCATTTTAGTGCCTCACTTGCAGGGATCTCTCAGCCTGGTTTCCATCACCAGACTAATGACAGGGACAACTCTCCTGTTTGCTATACTGGAAGGGAAGAACATAGGGAAATAATTCAAATCTCTTCCCTTTAGAAAAGTGTGCTGGCATGTGAATTAAGTGAGGGTGCTTTCTTGGGAATTATTTTGAAACTACTTTGTGGCAAAAATTTCTTAGAAATTCTTTGCTTCACAAAAAAAATCTGCTACATGCAAACAAGGGTTTTATAATTCTGACCACTGTGTTCACAGGCATTAGAACACTGTATGTCACAAAGTGACTTCTCAATAGATGTTTACTGAATATCTCAATAAGCATTGCCTTGTGGTAGGAGACTATGGTTGATTACTATAGTCCCATGGCCTCCCAGAATACCTAGCTAGTGAAAAAGTCTTCAATTTCTTCATAAAATGGGTTAATGAATGTTGTTGTAAGATATATGGACTTCTGTGGTTAGTAAGTCATCAAATCTGAATTCTTTTAAAATAAAGGAATTTGTAGGCTACCACTAGTCTGATATGGAATCCTTAGAATATGAAATGGATCTTTGGATTACACCATTCTGCCAGAATGCCTCCGATTCTCAGACAATTAATCATATGTTTCCATATTTGTCCTCCCTTTCAAGGTTAGGGCTGCTAGGGTTGGGGAAGTGGGTATTCATGGGAAAGTGCCATGAAGTATAAAGTTCTAGTCTTTTAATGCAGAGATTATGTAGGTAGGGTAGTTTACTGCTATGTTGCATAGTGTTAAGGCTCTCGGTTATAGCCTCTGTGTGTGTGTGTGTTTGTGTAACTATATTCCCCTTTGTTAATTCTTTGAAATTATAGTAACCGTTTCAGACTTTTTTCGTATATTTAAATACCAAAAATGCCATTTGCATTCTCCACATATAGCTATTATCATTTATTCTTTAATATTAATATCTAATCCTTCAGTGAAATATGGTAGGAGAAAAGATGAGAGGGAGAGAAGCTATACAGACACAAGGAACCTGAGCACTATTGAAAGGTGAAAAATCACAGAATGCAGAGGTTGAGGAAAGGAGGGGAAGGCTATACCTGAATCTGGGAGTGGTTTCCCTTCCTGGATGAGTCAGCTCCAAGATAAAATTCCTAGGAGACTATTTATAAGTCAGAGGACAGTTTCTTTTCCATTGACTTTCTTCTGCTTAACCCAGAGCTTTCTATTAGTCCTGTGAATCAGAAGCACAAGAATATGCACAAGGGTAGGATCAAGTGCCTAGTAGTATTGGTAATTTAAAGAGCTAATGTAAAACACATAATCTTTGGCATCCTCAAAGGGTTTGAATTTCACAGAGATAAGATCCAAAGGAGAGAAATAAACAAATTAAAAATAAAATGGCACCTTATATTGATTATGTTTGCAAAGCAAACAATAAAGATGGTGAGAGGTGATAAGTGGGAGAGAACTTTTGAGTTCCAGAACTGTTTTCATGATGGATACTTTTTTTAAAGATTTTAATTATTTATTTGAGAGGTAGAGTTACAGACAGTGAGAGGGAGAGACAGAGAGAAAGATCTTCCACCTACTGGTTCACCACCCAAATGGCCACAACAGCCGGAACCAGGAGCCAAGAGCTTCCTCCAGGTCTCCCATGGTGGTGTTGAGGCCCAGGAGCTTGAGCCAACTTCTACTGCTTTCCCAGGCCATTAGCAGAGAGCTGGATCTGAAGAGGAGTGGCCAGAACTAGAGCTGGCATCTATATGGGATGCCAGCACCGCAGGCAGAGGATTAACCTACTGCAAATTAAAATATATTTAAATAGATAAAATGTATCTATCTAAGAGTCAGGAAAATATTGCATTTTTCCATCCAAGTCAAATTTTCTTTCAAGAAATTCCCAAGGTTGCTATCCATATGCCTCTATCCACTCAGAATTCAGTTGCTTAAGAGTTTACTCAAAATTCTTATACCAAAAGTTAGAATGCATGGGGCCAGCATTGTGGTATAGTGGCAGAAGCAACACCTGCAGCAGCAACATCCCATATGGGCATGAGTTTGTGCCCTGGTTAATCTATTTCTGATCCAAATGGCCTGGGAAAAGTAGCAGGGGATAACCCAAGTGTTTGGGTACTTGCCACCTACATGGAAGACCTGGAGGAAGCTCTTGGTTCTTGGCTTTGATCTGACCCAGCCCTGGCCATTGTGGTCATCTGGGGAAAGAACCAGCTGATGGAAGATCTCTCTTTCTCACTGTGGTGTGTGTGTGTGTCTTCCTGTTGCTGTGTAACTGTGACTTTCAAATAAATAAATCTTTAAATTAAGGGGAAATAAGATAGGACATGGAAATAACTGTCTACAAGGTTCTTTTGCAATAGGATATGACAACTAGTAATACAGAGGTAATTACAGATTAATCAACCATGTCTTGATATGGACCTGGAGATGGAGAAGGAATGAAGAGATATTTAAGGGTATGAGTAGCTATAAGAGAGGTATGAGGAATTTTGTAACTGTAAAGCTATATCGTTCCGCATATGGTCCTACAGACTTACTTCTAAGGGTACAGTTTAAAAACTTGTCATGGGACTCTAAGTTCCATTAAAATTGGTGGTAAAAATGCCATCTTAATTGTTAAAGTGATCATATTAAGTGTTAAAGTGAACATATAGATAGGATTAAGTGTTAAAAAGATCATAAAAATAGCATCAAGTACCTGGTAATAATAATAGAATTAAAAGGAGCGAATGTCGAACATGGGAAAGAGTCCACACAGCAGACTCATAGAATGACAATAACTTTCAGTAACACTCTGACCTCAGAATCAGCCTTTAAGGCATTTGAATGTGGCTGAAAAGCCCATGAGAGTATTTCAGGCATAGAAAGCCAAAACACTGTGACAAAAAATATCCTACATGAAGGATCTCTGTGAGTGAAACCACGGTGGAGAGAAGGGGCCATCAAAGAAGGATGTAGTTTTCTCTGAAAGGAGGAGAGACCTTCTATTTTGCTTATGGTCTTGTCTAAATACTGGAATTTTTGGTCACAGAAGGCTTCCATAGCCTTTGCAGCTTATGGCAAGAGTCTCAGATGATCACTGACATAAAAAAGAGTGTTAATTGTTAAATAAACAACAGAAGTCATTGTGCACTTACTTCCCATGTAAGATCTCTGTCCTTAATGAGTTGTACTATGAGAATTAACTGCAAAACTTGTTTGCAAACAGTATTTTTATGTTGTACATGTGTGTTGGGGAGTGCAAACTGTTGACATCTTTGCTTGGTGTAGAGTTGGTCTTCTGTATACAAAGTTAATTAAAAATGAATCGGGGCCGGCACTGTGGCTCACTTGGTTAATCCGCCTGCGGTGCCAGCATCCCATATGGGCGCTGGTTTCTAGTTCCAGTTGCTCCTATTCCAGTCCAGCTCTCTGCTGTGGCCCGGGAGGGCAGTGGAGGATGGCCCAAGTGCTTGGGCACCCGCACCTGTATGGGAGACCAGGAAGAAGCACCTGGTTCCTGACTTTGTATCAGCGTAGCGCTGGCCATAGCGGTCACTTGGGGGGTGAACCAACAGAAGGAAGACCTTTTTCTCTGTCTTTCTCTGTCTCTCACTGTCTATAACTCTGCCTGTCAACTTAAAAAAAAATGAATCTTACTGAAGAATGGGATGGGAGAAGGAGCAGGAGGTGGGATGGGAGGGTGGGTATGCAGGGAAGAACCACTATATTCCTAAAGTTGTACTTATGAAATTTGCATTCATTAAATAAAAGCTTTAAAAAAAAGTAAATGAAAATAATGCAGCTCATATATTAAGAAAGCAAGCTTTTTAGTTTTAGCTACTTGGGAGACTGCATGTGTGTATTTTGGGGGAATCCCAGAAGATGAACAAGTGACGCATGTTTAGTGACTTGCCAAGTGCTTCCAAGGAAAGGAAGAAAAAGTATTGCCTCAACTTGAACATGCTGAGACAAGAGGGAGAGGCAAAGAATGTTGACTTTCAAGTGAAACCAAGCCAGAAAACTTCAGAAATATGAATTAAATAATTGAGGGAGCCTGATAAGAAATAAAGCAAATGTTTTCAAATTATTTCAAAAGCAGTCATGATTTGCTTTAAAAAAAATACAGAAATATCTCTTCTCAGAATATTAACTTTCCAGCCGGTGATCCTAAAGAGATGATTCTAAGACACAGGCTATCAGGATGGATGATTTTACTTCACTTTTTCTAGGCAGCAAGTAACAATCAGCTGTCTGCTTTCCTCTCTGTAATCAATGCCTCTCTGCTCTGTACTTGCCAGACAGACACATCAGTTTTGATGGCATGTACCCTGCTCTGTATGCAAAAGATATCCATGAGTATTAACTAAGTTTGCAAGAGAAATTAGGAACCGTAATAAATGCTTTAGCAAAGAGGCTTTTGGGAATAAAAATGTGTCTTCAGGCAAAATTCTCATAAACTAGACATCATCTTTGATTTACAGTTTATAGTATTTTCTTCACTGTATCCAATATCCCCAGCTTGAGGGCTCCTGCTCCATGTGGCATGATTGACTGCCCAAGGTGGGAGAGTAGTTTTATGCACTGAAGTTAAGTCAATGGAATTTGAAATGGAAGAAAATACAAAGCAGAACTTCATTCAGTATTTGGTGGCTTTGCTCTGATTTTGTTATTTTAATAGTTAGAGAAATATTTGTGGGGGCCAGCATTGTGGCATGATGGTTTAAGCCTCTGCCTGCACCACCCCTTTACCAATACCTGGTTGCTTCATTTCTGATCCAGCTCCCTGGTAATGTGCCTGGAAAAGCAGAAGATGGCCCAAGTTTTTGAGCCCCTGTCACCAATGTGGGAGACATGGATGAAGTGCCAAGCTCCAGGCTCCTGGTCTAGAACAGGGGACAGCCCTGGCAATTTGCAGTCCCTTGGGGAGTGAACCAATGAATGGAAGATCTCTCTCTCTCTCTCTCTCTCTCTCTCTCTCTCTCTCTCTCTCTGTTACTCTGGCTTTCAAATAAATAAATAAATTTTTAAAAAGAGCTATGTGAATTGTTCCAAGCAAGAAATAATTTCAAAAATGAATTCTGTTTTAGCAAAAGTTATTTCCAGGGTCTGCTTTGCTAATAGGCACAAGAATATCACAGGAAGGTGTGCAATTGTACTGTGTAGTGTGGGATAACAGATTAATTTACCTAGAACTTTCAGATATGGGAAGGAGATTCCTCTAGTGCAGATGGAGGATGGCTCTTTCAGCTACCACAATTCTCTAGCATATTCTAACCATAAGAAGTAGAGGGGGGTGAGACATGATTAAATAAACATGTTTTAGCACCAATTTCTCTCAAGACACTGTACTTGGTACTTCGGCAGATTGTGTAAACCATGTAGTTTAATGGCATAAGGTCCAAAACAGCCAAACATCTTATAAATCTACAAGGGTGATAACAATCATCAATCAATAAACATATGGAAGAACAAGAAAAGAATGACAAGTGCTTTACAGAAAATTTTACCATTATTGGAGCCATAGTTAAAATTAATATGTAAGAACATTAGAATGACTACATAACAGATAAAAGAATATTCTTTCACTGAGCTATTTAAATGAATAATAAATAATTGGAACACTTATTTAGAGCCATCATTTTGGTAAGTGAACACAGGGGTATGCATGATTTGTATTTTTGTATTTTTTAGTGATTATTTAAAGAGACAAATAGAAGGTCAAAAGTATCTCTGAATGTGCTATACAACAAGAATATTGATGTTATTGCTGTTAAGCAATTTAAAAGCGAATATAACTTTGTGAGTTGACCTCATAATAATGATCCCCTTGTTCCTTCTTTTCATATCTAAGAAGTTACTTACAGTTGTCGGGAAACCATGGGAAAGCGCATGATTACTTCCAACAACATGTTCTTATATGTCTATGTAATAGGCAATATAAAAAAATGAAAATGAGAGAATGGGCTCAAAAAGTAGCACCCTGAGAAGCTAAAGGTCCTTCCAAGAGACCAATAAGTGGTAGGAGGCACCACCAGCCAGTACTTCAGGACTTAAAGAAATATGTTCCAATAGCATGAGCTGATGCAGATGGATAGAACAAAACAGTTCCATAACGTATTGCTTGAGTAAGCCCCTTCACACAACACACCGAAGGCTGAAAAGTTTTCTATGGTATCTTTGCAATGTGTTTTAAAAGGGCTTAGGAGACTTCAGTATGTATATTGGCTCCAGATTATCAGCTCTGTTTCTGGATTTGAGTTTTGTCATTTCTGAAAAATGTTTATGAATTCTAAGAAAATTCCTGCTGTAATGAAATCTGTGTTTTCCATGAAGTAGATATAACAATACCCAAGCCAAGCCTAATCTCTGTTTCTCCAGGTTGTACTTCCTAGATATAAGTAATTTTTAATTTACCCTAAAAATCAAGGATGAGACACTGAGGAAATTCACATTTGTTCTTTACTGTTTTAACAGCTTTGTATGACTTTATTTCCTTTAATCACATTATTATATTTTGTCTCAATGGGTCACAAATATTTTCTATTTTAATGAAAAGATCAATAATATCAAGCAAAAAAACCAACATTTTGTGGCAAATCTGAAGAAATGATATTCAACACAAAATTTATCACTGGGATTTTAAAAAATGTATAGGATATAAATCAACCAAAGTAAGTAATAAAATCTGGGTAAAGAAGAAAGACAAAATATCTTTACTCTTCATCTTCTATAGCCTACACTGATGTCCTGAATGGATGCCGTAGAAATTCTGCCACTATCTCAATCATTTTAGGAAGGAGTATGGGAGGGAAAATGGAAGGAGTACAAAATTTCCAAGAATAAGCTCAGTAGTGTGTGTCACTTGCAGAGTGGACAATATGTGTTTGGGGTTAAAGTCCATAAAATCTTTAGAAACAAATGCATTACTCATCTGTTGGCCAATCTAATGGTCTCCAAGCAACTTATTTTAAAATTATTGTTTAACTCCGTTGTTCTTAATGGATGTTAAAGAAAGCAGCAAGACAGCCTTGCTGGATCGTGTTGAAACTGTAGATGGTCTTCCCTTCCTGCACCATATGGGTAGAAATCCACACAAAACAAGGCTACAGAGCATGATTATGTGCAGGTAGAGATCTGTTCCTGTTTCTTCCTCCAAGGATTATGATAGAACAAATAGATTAAAGGTCTCAGAATGATGAGAGTTATAATTGATAGCATAAAGAGGATATATAGAAATTAGAAAAACCTGCAAGGCTTCTGTTTTTATGTCTGGGTTTGGGTGAATACTGATCTCTGATAATCTCTCGTTTATCTCCTTCTCACCAAGGATCCCTGAGTACACCACAATTTAGCAAATAAGAAAACAAGCATATTTTGGAGGTGATTTTTTAACCCATTATTTAACCAAAAGAAAAATAAAACCACATGTAAAGACAAGAAAACAATAGTCAATTTCGATGTTTTCAAGACCATTTGCAAAGTGAAACTTTCTTCTCCCAGAATCCCAGTTGAGCCCTGAAATAAAGACAGAGTCTTTCTGGTCCTTCCAAGCTGGCTTTTGGCCTACTGTGCAGCAGCTGATTCTGCAAACCCAGCATCAGTAAGGGAGGTGCTATCCCTGTTTGCATTGTGTGGGTGTGTTAATCTACCACCCATGTCAAATTGCCTCAGCACTAAGTGTATGTGAAAGGTTCAGCTTGTGAGGTGGCTGAGGATTTGGGGGAAGGGTAGAGAAAGCTTGGCTTTCCTTATCTCATTCAAATTGGTTTGTCCATCTCTGTTACCATGTGTCTCACAAAAAATCAAGATGGGTGATCTCCTGAGGGACTTTTAGTACATTCCCCTCTGTCAGTTGAGGATTATATCCTACAATCTGTCCCCTAGTGCTTTATACACACCCATTTAAAATAACTCCAGTAACAGGATCTTTAATTGACTCAGGGGATGGTGGGGGGCTTCCCAGTATGATTGTCGTTTTGGTTCAAAGGAGAAGAATGAAGTGGATTCTGTGCCTTGTGTCCAAATAACAATATGTGAAAAGATTCATTTAGTTCTTAATCCTTACAGAGGACCTGAAAGGAGCTGATCGTTTAACAGCCACACAGTGTTCTGCTTTTGAGCTGTTCTTCTTATTTATGTCTTAGTTGTTAAAGCTCTAACTGTTCCCTTTATTGTTCGGTGGAGGAAAAAACAGAAAGAAAGACAAATTGGTATTAGTAACTCACAAAGCAATGACTCTGAACTTAAAAATGAAATCTACTAAAGTCTTGCAGGAGGTAAAAGTTTGGTTTGGAATATTTTGTGAGTCACTAGAGAACAAAGCCTCCTGCATTACAGCTGATTTCTTGTGGAGAAATATGGAACAATAAAACTGGTTAAAGCAAAACACCATTTTGAGGAAACTGATGCAAATAAAGAATGTCTGACTTTACATCAACTGAGTCTGATTCAGCTATTCTGCCTTAGATAAATTTTGAGAGAGATATGAGATTGCATTGGTTTAGGTCTTTGTAGGAAAAGTATTGAACAGTTCAGAATTTCCATAATTTACAATTTGTGGGGGACGTGGATAAAGTTTTCCTCTCAATTCCCATTTCTCTACCACATCCCCATTAGTGAATCAAACCAAGAGCATTTTGTTACAAAACTGGGGAGGTAAGAAGTAAGGGATCATGCAGACTCATCAATATAAGAATCAAAATGATTATTATTTCTTAATAATCAATAGTTGCATATCTCTATATGTTCTTGCCAGGTCATATTGCTGTTTTATCATCTTGTAAAATAAGAAGGAGAAACTAAACAATAGCCCCTTAAATTTCTATGGGTAGTTAAATATAGGGGCAAGGTAAAAGTATGGTAATGCACGTAATAATAACATAATTTTCTCTGGAGTTGTGAGTGGCTTACTCACTTATTTCAATATGACCACCAAGTTTAGTGCCTGTGGAAAATAGATTGAGAAACATAGTTTGGCTGAGAAATGGATTTTTCTTGCTATATTGGATCATGATTCCAGATATGTGCGTAAGGATACATCCTGATGCAGGACAATCCAGGAAAGTAAATACATGAATCAAATCAAAGCAAATGGCAGTGGCATATTTCGTTAAAGTGACGGAGTCCAGTGAGATCAGGGTCATGTTCAAGCCATACACATAAGCAACACCTGAATTGCTAAGAAAAAAGAAAGAGCGTTTAGTATCTTCTAAAATCTCAGTTTTGATTTTTCTTTCTTTCTTTGTCTTGTCCTATATTATATTTTCAAAAGGGTCAAACAATTTGAGATCTGGTTTAGTGAGACTAAATTTCAAAGATAATTGGGTATCTAGGAAGAAAATATTTAGATATAAATGTGGCCCTTTACATGAAATGAAATACAAATAAATCATCAGCTGAAGAAATTCCAAGTTGTTATGAAAAAAGTTTCTAGAGGGGGCATTTTTGTTCTAACCTACTGTGAGGGTATATGGCTTGAGAGCATAAGTGAAGACTTGGCAAAAGACAAGAGCAGAAACACACAGGTTCCTCAGGGTCTGTAATAAACAGCTAAATGTCCTCTCATTTCTTTCCCACAGTAACATTCTACGAGTTCACTAATACTAGAAAATCAACAAAGCATCTTTTATAGTCATGTTATTATCATAGAGTATAGTGTCTATGGACAATAATCCAAGTGTTGTATTCTGCCACATCGTGAATCACATTGGTTGGTGTTTCAGGCTCTGTGGTCAGCAGACTAGTGTAAGATGATGACCTTGATTATGAGGTGCCTAAAGGAGTCTCTTGGTGCTAAAACATCTCCTTCAAAAGTGTACACATGGTCCCTTTATGGGGTAACTCTTTAAATGTAAATATTCCTGAGAGTCACTGCTCTCCCTTCCCTAGGGAGAAACTCTATGAAAGAGTAGTTAATCATTTTTCCTTCTAAGTTTCCCAAGATCAGGATAAAAAACCTGGTTTTAAAAGGATCTGCTTTGGGGCTGGCACTGTGGCATAGTAGGAAATGCAGCTGCCTGTGACGCTGGCACCCCTTGTGGGTGTCAGTTTGAGTCCTGGCTGCTCTGCTTCCCATTTGACTCCCTGCTGGTGGCCTGGGAAGAGCAGCAGAAGATGGGTCCCATCTTCTGCCTGGGTCCCTGCCAGCTGTGTGAGGGACTTGGATGAAGCTTCTGGTTCCTGGCTTTGGCCTAGCCCAGCCCTGAAGGTCGCAGTCAACTGGGGGAGTGAACCAGCATATGGAAGTCTTCTCTCTCTCTTTCTCTCTCTGACTTTCAGATAAATGAGTGAATCTTTAGAAAATCTTTTTTTTTTTTTTTTTTAAGGAACAGACTTAAAGATGGTAGAAGTCAAGAGATGAAGGACAGGAGTGGAGATGAGAAAGAAATAATGGAAAGCAAATTTTCTTCTCCTCCACCCTTTTTTCTTTAGAGGCTTGCCAAGTCCTCAGTTTTCAACAAGGATTTGAAAGGCTTCCGAAAGTACTATTCTGATATTTGACTTACCTATGAATATTTTCATATGTGTAGTCATTTTTGCAAGCAGAAAATGAAATATTTCATTTATGGTTCCTCCCAGCTGTACCAAACAATTTAGTAAACAGGCCACCTTTCCTTTTAGAGATGCCATAAACAAATGATTAAACATATGTAGATCTTCAAAAAATTTTTAAAAATGTATATTATGAAAAAACTATGCATGGGTTTCAAACTGTTTGCATCCAAACAAACTTACATTTCCATTTCATTTTCCCACAAAATTTCTGAAGTACCCTATACATCTAAATTAATTCTTTAAAATAATCTCCTTGAGAACTCAGCTCTCTATTTGTACACGTTGACAGTATTCCACTCAAATATGCTCTAGAAACATTAAAGATGTGATCCAGTTTCCAAAAATCCTGCGCTTTAAGAAAAGGCATAAAAAATTGTCTCTTTTTAAATCATAAAGACAAAATTGAATGATTAACCCACTAACAGCTTTTTGTGTTCTCACAGTATCAAGGAGGCTCAGAGTGAGAGTTAGAAAAGTTCATAATGTTTATTTGTCCACTATGTTAAGTTCTGTAAATGATAATTTCCTTCATCATAAGATAAATGAACAATAACACAGAAGTCCTTGGAGCTCTGGATGGGCATGCTGAATGCTTAAAAGCTGCTGATATTCATCATCCCTCTTCCATATTTAGAATTAATTCCAGGTATAAAAGCTCATATCTTGAGTCAGAAGCTTGACTTTTAATATAATTTAATTGTATTTTATCATGAGCATGATTTAGTTTAGTCTTAGGCAAGCTTTGTAAATAAACTTTCTTTAAAGTATTGTTTGAAACAATAAACATTTATGTTCTTTGAAAAGCTATGGTGCATTATATGTTTGAAATGTGTACTCTTCTTTAGAAAGATAATTAAAATCTTGTTATTTTCTCATGTGTATGAAAAGCAAACCTAGATGTGACTTACTATTTATGAATCATCAAGATCTTTAGTTGGAGCAGCAGGTTAGCCTAATTGTTGAGACACCTGCATCTCACATTGGAGTACCCGACTTCAATTCCCAGCTCTTGTTCCTGACTCCAGTTTCCCACCAATGCAGTGGTGATGGCTGAAATACTTGAATCCCTGCAACACACCTGGGAGACCTAGGTTGAGTTCACAGATCCTGGCTCTGGCCCTGGTCTAGTTCTAACCATTGTAGTCATTTGGGAATTGAACCAGTGGATGGGGAGTCAGTGTATCTCTCTCTCTCTGTCTCTCTACTGCTTAAGTTTAAAAAACTGAAGACCAGCCGGCGCCATGGTTCGATAGGCTAATCCTTCACCTGCGGCGCTGGCACACCCTGTTCTAGTCCCTGTTGGGGCGCTGGATTCTGTCCAGGTTGCTCCTCTTCCAGTCCAGCTCTCTGCTGTGGCCTGGGAGTGTAGTGGAGGATGGCCCAGGTGCTTGGGCCCTGCACCCACATGGGAGACCAGGAGAGGTGCCTGGCTCCTGGCTTCGGATCAGCGTGGTGCACCTGCCACAGTGCACTGGCAGTGGTGGCCATTGCGGGGTGAACCAATGGAAAAGGAGGACCTTTCTCTCTGTCTCTCTCTCACTGTGCACTCTGCCTTTCGAAAACAAACAAACAAAAAAAAAAAAAACTGAGGACCTGCAGCATAAGTGTTACTCTTGAATAACAAGAGGGAATTAACACAATTCATAAAAGCAAACACAAAAGCATCAATAATTACTGTAAATATTTTAATAATTACGGATAGAATATTAATTTACCAAACATTTTAATCCTCATAACAGTCACACAAGCTATGTACTGTTATTCACATATTCAGATATAAATTGCTTATTAATTTACCCAGAATTCAAACTTATTATTTCTGATCCGAAGTCTAATTTATATTTTATGTTTTTATATTACACATACATTTCAAGAAAAAATAGTTTCTGGAATACACCAACTAGGACTGCAGCAAGCAGATATTTATGTTCCTCTAGATTCATATAGAACCAATATGGCTGGCTTAATTAATGTCCATATTATAATCCTCAGAACCTGTGATTATGTTAGGTTATATGTCTATAGTGAATTAAGGCTGTAGATGAAATTAAGTTTGCTAATCAACTAACCTTGGAATCTAGATTTAATTTTCTATTTATAGAATTGGGCTGAATAGAATCATAAGAGTCCTTATGCGGAAAAGAGAGATGTAACTACAGAAGAATGATCAGAGAGATCCAACTGTGGCTTGTTGTCAAGATACAGTAAGACTGGGGCCAACGCTGTGGCAAAGCAGGTTAATGCCCTGGCCTGAAGTGCTGGCATCCCATATGGGCATCAGTTCAAGATCTGGCTGCTCCACTTCCGATCCAGCTCTCTGCTATGGCCTGGGAAAGCAGCTGAAGATGGCCCAAGTCCTTAGGCCCCTGTACCCATGTGGGAGACTCTGAAGAAGCTCCTGGCTCCTGAGTTCAGATCAACGCAGTTCCAGCAATTGCAGCCAATTGGGGAGTGAACCATTGGATGGAAGACACCTCTCTCTCTCTCTCTCTCTCTCTCTCTCTCTCTCTCTCTCTTCCTCTCTGCCTCTCCTCTCTCTGTGTAATTCTGACTTTCAAATAAATAGATAAATCTTAAAAAAAAAAAAAAGATAGAGTGAGTGGGTGATGAGTCGAGGAGTATGGGTGGTCTTTACAATCTGATGAAGGCAAGAAAGTGAATTCTCCCCTTAAGCTCCAAAAGAGAAATTCACACTTCTAACATCTTGGTTTCAGCCCAGTAGATAAGTTTTGGACTTCTGGCCTCTAGAACAATTTGTATTGTTTTAAACCACTGATTCTGTGTTAGTTTATTAGAGTAGCTAAGGAAAACTAATACAGCTGTTCCACACCCCTCCTTCATCCATCTCTCTCCTAGCTTTCTACCAAACCCGTGTTCATCTTCTAATCCAGGCCTTACAGTTGGTAGAATGTTAAAGATTATCTATCTTTTGTTACACTGATAATAATACCAAGGATCCTATCTTCGTAATCTTAGAACTCACTCTTCCTATCAAATCCAATGCTGTAATGTTGGATTACCTGAATAATAAAGGTGGAACTGATATGCATGTAATGCTACATCATTCTAAACAAGGTATTGAAAGTCATGTGTAAAAAACCTGAAGGACAGTATTTGATAGGTGGGCATTTAGCAAACTGGTTAAGACACCACTTGGGACCACTGCATTCCATATTACAGTACCTGGGTTTGAGTCCTGGTTCTGCTTCCAACTCCAGCTTTCTGCTACTGTACACTCTAGGAGGCAGCAGGTCATGGTTCAGGTAATTGGGTCCTTGACACCCATATAGAAGACTTGGCTTGATTTCCTGGCTCTTGGCTTCAAGCTAGCATATTCCTAGATTTTCTGGGCATGTGGATAGTAAATCAGAGATAGGAGATTTCTTTGTGTCTGTATGTCTGTCTGTCTGTCTCTCTTTCTCTCTGACTTTCAGATAAAATAAGCAAATAATCATTTTTTAAAAGATGCAGGCTTTGAAATCTTCATAGCTTTTAAAATTGGGAAGGATTTCTTAGATTACTTTGTCTAATAGTCTCATTTAAATTCATCTTTTAGATGAGGAGACTGAGAAACTGAAGCTCAGGGAAATTAAATTACTTGGCAAAGATCTTATGTCTAGTTAGAGTTGTTCTAGAAGATGTATTTCCTGGTTCAGAATGCAATGCACTTCCCTGACCTTCCCCAAACCCGAGTGTGATCAAATAGGTGAAGTCAGCTGGAACAAGTTGCTATTCTCACTAGAATGCTGAGGATAGCCTCATATCCTTAATCTTCAATCCAGCATAGTACTTATTCTCTTAACATAATCCAACTGAATTGATATTTGTACTGCCTCCTTCCTTACTCTATGTCGTATGTAAACTCTGATTTACATCTGACCAGGAAATACATTCAAAATATATCCCTCAAATGTTTGCCCAACAGTGCTCCAGGCAATACCAATAATGAAAGGTTGAACAATCATATATTATATTTATTATGGGCTGTGAATATTTACTTTATGACAGGGTCCTAATCCACTTCCAAATAGTTAGAGAATCCACTAGAATTCTTTAGTGGAAGGATTTAAAATAATCAAATATTTCCCTTATTGAAGGCCCGCAAAGTAAAGTTTCTCCTGACCATTAGCCAGGACCTCTTAGAGTGGACCTATGATTAAATAATGGGGAACATACCCATTACCTCCTACCAAGTTCAACCATTGCTTTCAATCAAACCAGGCACATTAAAAAGGTCATTTTTCTGGTAGGATATTTATTTCAACAAGCCTGCAGTTCTTGTTCCTGAACTGGCTCCTATCTTTTCTTACTTCATTTTGCTCACTTCGCATCACAGACATCAGTGACTGCATTTCTGCTGGTTCTGTCACTTCACTGCAAGAGTTCATGCTGATGCCTTTGCACTTCTGATTATTTTCTTCTAAAATGTAACCAGGGACTTATTCATTTATTCGTACATCTGATCTTAGCCAAAAAGCCAAGAAGCAATTCATTGATTCCTTTATTACAGAATGCATTTTTCTAAACTCCCATGTGTCATGAACCCTGTAGATACTGGTGTGACCATGAGTACAACATGCAATCAATTAACTCAAAGAAGGTAGAATATGGCCAAATAAACCAGCAGTTTTAAAAGTACATGAAATATGGGACCAGTGTTGTAGTAGAGTAGGTTAAACTGGTGCTTTAGACACTGCACCCCATATCAGAGTGCCTGTTTGAGTTCCAGCTGCTTCACTTCTGATCAACTCTTCTGAAGCAGCAGGGAAAGTGGTGGAAGACGGCCAAAATGCTTGGGCCACTGTCACCAATGTGGGAGATCAGGATAGAGTTCCTGGCTCCTGGAATCTCTCTCTCTCTCTCTCTCTCTCTCTTTCTGTCTCAGTCTATATCTTTATTTCTCTTTGTATTTCAAATGAAAATAAATTTTTATAAACTACCTAAAATAACTACAGATGCTCTTCATCTTACGATGGAGTTACCTCCAACAGGCCAATCATAAGTTGAAAATATCATAACTAAAAATGTATTTACTATAGCTAACCTACTGAGCATCACAGCTAGCAAAATATCATGCTGTAGAGTATCAGTTGTTGACTTTTGCGTTCACATGACTTCCTGAGGGCTGTGGTTCATAGAAGCTCTCCTGAATCAAAAAAAAAGTATCTTACTAGGTGTAGGATACTTTGTTTGCCCAGGAAAAAAATAAAAATCCAAATTTTGAAGTATGATTTTGACTGCATGTATATCATACAACTATAAAGTCAAACAATTGTAAGTGGGGCCATTATAAGGCTGGGACGATCTGAATGACAATAGCAAAAGTAAAGATCTACTCGAGAAAAACAGCTAAGTCTATTTTATGGAAGGGTATTTTTTTGAGGGTGAAACTGTAGCTTATTTGTCATAAGGAATTACTAGCATATAATACACACTCAAATATTGATGGAATTAATGAGAACAATTTTCAGTAAAATGCCTCCTAGGAATTACTAATATCTCTACTTCCAATCCATAACTAAAAAATTTAAGATAAAAGACTTTAAGTACCTTATAAGCATTTACTAAAATCTCTCTGCACATTTGATAATATATTTCGGATAAGTTTTAGAAGAACTGAAAGTAGATGAAATTATGTGCAAATAACTGAAATTCTTTTCATCTTTTTGAGTAGTAGTCAATATCCAGAAAATATGCTGAAAAGAGTCAAGAATTACAACTCTATTCCATTATGCACATTCAGTTCTCTATGATTAATAGGAAGATAAACAGACAGAAGTAAGATTTTCCTTTCATTCATCCTATTCTACCTACATATGTAAATGACTGTTTACATAGTATTCCCGGATTTTAAAAGGTATATCTATTTTTAAAAAAATAATGATATTCTTTGGAAATTCAATCCATTGGGAAACTGATGTTGTAAGGAATGCCATGGAGAATTTCATGGAATCATCATACTCATCACATCTTCCTGGGTCAATCATTAGCCTACATCTCCAGATCTCCCTTGTATCCAGTGGTGGCCACATGAGTTGGTTCCTGTCAACTCAACCAAGTGAGTTATGTGACATATGCCACTCCTGAGATGGCCCATAAAATCCTTCCATGCATGCATATCAATACCATTGTATTTTCTATCTGACTAGAAAGAATGAATTCCCTGGGATGAACTTGAAGTGGTGGCAGAGAAACAAGATGTGATAATCCTGAGCCCATGAATCTCTGTTTAGAGAGCTGCCCAAAGAGGGATTTTCTTTTGGATTATCACAGAGTGAGAAAAAAATGTATATTTCACAGAACTACTGAGATTTAGAGTATCTAGTGGCTAGCATTATTCCTTCTCTATATATGACTTACAGGATGAAATTTCAAAAATCCAGTTTCCTGTTAACATGCACTCTGGAAAGACAGTAGATGATGGTTTAGGTACTGGTGTTCTGCCACTCACATAGAAGACCCAGGGGGAGTTCCAGGCTCCTGTCTTCTGCCTGGCCCAGCACCAGCTATGGGTGTTTGGGAGGTGAATCAGCAGATGCAGGATTCTCTCCCTGTCTCTCCCCCTCTCTCTCTGTTTCTTTCTGTCTTTCATATATATAGATAAATATTTAAAAATGGAAATCAATCTTGAAGATATCCCCACCATCACTGATTAGAGGGGCAGAATGTTCAAGAAACTAACAGACTCCAAGCCCTTAGAGCAGGGCCTGGTCAGAAGGAGAAGTCAGTAATATCATCTGTCTCAAACAATTCTATGTGCTAGATATTTATTCATTTTTGAATCCCCATGCACTCTTAGCAGAAGCCTTGACTTTAAAGTATAAGAAACAATGGGAAATGGAAGGCAGTGGACCTTCCCTCTGCACTATAACTTTCAAGCTTTCCTGAAGGAGCATCAGAAAAGAGTTAACACCAGTATTTGGTGGAAGGTGCAACCCTAAGAAAAAATAATGTGTTCAGTATCAAGGGTGATTTTAAAAATAGGACTTGTCAGTGTTTTGAAAATCCCCTAGAAGGTTAAAAAATGGAAAAACAAAAGGGAAAGCTGACAAAATATTGCTATAGGGACCCTGGGAGTAGCACTGGTTGTTTCAAAGCCATGAGATGCAATCCCTTTCTAAGTCTGTAGCACACTTCCACACTTTGCAGCTCAGTACACATAAGCCAACCTTTAACTTCCAGATCAATAACAGGGGTCAATGATTATATAAAAACATCCAACGGATATTTGGTCATTTGGGTCAACACCACTAGCCTTGTTTCAGAGACAGAGTTTTCACACACCTAGCTCAGGTGCACTATAGTAATGTTGATACTGATGGTATGAAACAAAGTCCTACTCCAGGAGCCAAGAAATCTGAGCTGGCATTGACCTGGCAGAGAGTCTGGCACAGAATGAAGGGACAACCATCTTTGGCTGGCTCTGGAGCAGACATTTAACCTCAGTAGACTTCAGTTCTGTACGATCAGAAAAAGGAGTTGAGCCACATTGTTTTTCAACTGGATGATTCTTGAGGGTGCCAGAGTGAAGACTACATCACTTCATAATCCAGATAAGAGACAATAAGTTAGGGGCTGGAGCTGTGGCACAGGGGGAAAAGCCGCTGCCTGCCATGCTAGCATCCGATATGCATGCTGGTTCAAGTCCTGGTTGTTTCATTTCTGATCCAGCTCTCTGCTAATGGCCTGGAAAAGCAGAAGATGCCCAAGCCCCTGGGTCCTTGCACCCACGTGGGAGACCTGGAAGAAGCTCCAGCTTCGGATTATCCCAGCTCCAGATGTTGAGGCCATTTGGGGAATGAACCAGCAGATGGAAGATCTCTCTCTCTTCTTTCTTTTTCCTCTCTGTCTCTGCTTCTTTGTAACTCTGCCTTTCAAATAAATAAATAAATATTTTTTTAAAAAAAGAAGACAATAGATCACTCCCTCATTTTTGAGCCCCCCAATGTGCGTATATGTATGCAAGCGGGCACAGACAGGTGCACACACATGTGCATGTACACACATATGCATACACACACACACAAATACACACACACATACACACACACTTTCCCTGGGATTATTTATACAAGCAAACTGAAAACAGTTTACTGAATCTTCCTCTAGTGGCCTAACTGTATACTGCATCTCTAAGGTTCCGAGTGATGTGGCAATGCCCAGCTGACTATGAGTCAGTGACCCCTGAAGGTTGACACTACTGAGCAGATTGTCATGCCTGCAAATATCATGTCAGTGGAAATCTTGGTATGACCCAGAGATTCCTATAACCAGTGAGTGCATATTTGGTAAAGTAATATTTTAGAGAAAAAATCCAGGTAATTAGAATAGTAAACTATTTTAAAGTGCCTTTCTGATTCATTTTATTGACATTAGCGATATTAACTCTTCCAGTCATCTTTTTTCCTCTGGATGAGAAATATACAAAAGGGCCCCACCTAGCTGTAGAATTTGAATTCAATATTTTTCTTTTTTTTTTTTTCCAGGCTGGCAAAGTCAGAGCACTTATTCCTTTGCCAGCTTGAAAAGCTGGTGAGATCATAGGTTATTCGTATTGGTAATTTATTGAGTAAGGAAAGTTGATTAAAAAGCAAAGAAAAAGGGCTTCATCTTACACACATATGCATACACAAATGCAACCACCTCCCTGCCTTGTTTTGCAGCTCGATTATGCAGGCTCCTGGACACATTAGCATTGAACAGGACAAATGGCCTATTTTCAATCAGCTGGAGTCAGCTGCCTCCCACGTGCCGCTGCCTCTTGGACTACTCATTGTTCTTCAGACTTCCAGCAGCAGGAGGTAGGGGACATGTGGAGCCGTTCACACCCTCTGGCCTCAAATCCAGTCCTTTTTATCACATCATAGACAGATACGTTCCAAGAACTTGAATGGGGATCCATAACCACCCCTCTGATTGCTCATCAATCTGCTCATTGTGACATTCCTCTGCCTTTTGGCTGGCCCAGCCAAGCACCGGAGGATAAAGCCCAAAATAGAATTATTTCTTATGAGCAGTAAGTACAATTCAGGAAGGTTGGGCCATCTAACAGCATCTGAGTATTTCCTAGATTTGATGTCCTTAAACATAAACTCCTATGTGGATCTAGAATTTCGAGTTGCCAAGAGGCAACACGTCTCCCTTGGGAGGCTCCCATTTGCACTTGATGATGATAGAGAGGAAGCTTTGTGCAGCTCATCCTTGTCTTTAAGAAACTGCCCTTGAAGAGCCATTTCTGACCTAGTCTTTTCATTTAAATCAGTGTCCTAAAGTTGAGTAGCAAAGCATGACTAACCAAAGAAGTAAATTATGAATTTCAACTTAATGTCACAGAGTCAGAGAGAAGCTGCATTTCTAAGTTGAAAGACATGAAAATATTGAATGAAGAAATGGGATTTGATTTGAGCCTTAAAGGATTGGCAATGTTTGCACAAACAGATTGCCGTGGGGGAGAATAGTCCAAATAAGAAGGCAGAGCAGTTAGAAAGCATGGGGTGTGGTGCACTGGACAGGAATTATTCTGGGGTGCCTGGAGCCAAGGGTTGGTGCAGGGATAAGCTGGTGGCAAATCTGGGAAGCTGAGAAGATGGAGCATTCAAGATACTCCTCTTTTCTTCTGTGACTACTGTAGAAAAAAGGGTCATTTGGCAGGTATCTGTTATACCTAAGATGATCTAGGAATATCTCCCTCATGAGATTTTGGGGGTGACTGAAAAGCTATTTCTACAGCATGCAGTAATTGGCAGCTCCTTCAAGATGAGAATGCTTTTTGGCTTATTATTGAGAACTCAGCCTTGTTTGCTTAATAAAGCAGCTTCTTACCTAGGCTGCTCACTGGATATTCACCAAGCGGTCTAGGCAGCAGTATGAAACTTCTTCTTTATTGTACTTTTCTCTTTTTGGACTTTCCCACACCAATATTCAACACTAGAGAGAGAAAAATATTCAGCTAATAACTTAGCCTTTCTACTCATTTTTCAGGTAGACTGGAGACTTCATTATTAATATTGTCAATTCTTTCAGGGTTGAGGATAGCATACATTTAAAATAAGTTTCCATGATCTTTTTGTCTTGACCATTGATCTCTATCTTTGTTGTATAATCCCTGTGTTTTCCCCCAGTGAAGTTCCAAAAATGAAGAAACATGTATAAAGTTAAATGAAAATAGATCTTAATAAAAAGCAAGACCAGGAACAGGAGAGAGAAAAGAATGATGGGTGGGAGTGTAGGTGAGAGAGTGGGTACAGTGGGGATAATTACTGTGCTCCTAAAGTTGTATTTATGAAATGCATGCAAATCAATAAATAATTTTAAAAAGCCACAGTGCCACCTTGCGTGATGCAACAGCCTCTGAAATGGGGCTATATTCAGGCTGAAGGCATCTTTTCTCTGGTTTACCTTATCAGATTCTTGACAAAAAAATCACAAACATACAAACAAAGAAACAAAATTTGGGAAGTCATTGTTAGTTTCCCAGAATTCCAAACTAGTCTTGACATGCTTTCAGGTATTTGAAATCCCATGACCTCTTCTTGAGCAGTGCTTCTGAAGCAGCAGTCACAATCCCACAAGAGTTCTGACCTACAAATTAAGAAAAGAAAGAGAGAGGAAAAAATACAGTCCAGAAAAAAAATGTCAGATTACATCATGTGTAAAGAGGGTAGATAATATTTTATGAAATTTGTTATGTGTGTGCATATATATATATATGTATATGCATAGCCACATGCAGACACATATATATATGTGAGGATTTGAGTGTGTGTGTCTATGTCCTGGGTTGTTCCATAAAAATATGTTTATTATTGAGAATATCACTCAAAAATTTTGAAGACACCGTTCTGTGGTAAATAAAACATTCCCAAGGAATCAAAGCACAGAAACAGCCCCCTAGCTCAGTAACATACTCCTATTGGTCCTCAGGGTACAATTTTGTACTCTCTTTGAGTTTGTTGAACAAATGATGTCCCAATTCCCTGTAAGTTTAATGACTGAACTATTGAGTCACACATATTTTATCCACTCTGACTCTTGTCAAAATCAAGTATTCTCACTTCTACTCAGATTCTGTAAATAGAAATAAATCCACAGTTAATAGTGTTGCTTTTTGAAGAGCTTCATATTCTTTATGATGAAAGTCTTGGCATCAGGCTAGAACATTGCCCAAGCAGCCACTGTGAGCTAAGCATTTTCATATGTGCCAGGTTACTTCATTTCGTTTCAGTCCTATAGCAAGGGCTCTAGTCTGAGCTTAACCACGTGAGCTCTAATGTGTCCAAGCATGCTTGGAAAAGTAGCAAGGCTAGCTTGCTAGGCCTTTATTTGCATGAGGGGCTCAGAAAACATCTGGGAAAGAGCAGCCCCAGTTAAGAGGCAATTTGTCAAGAGAGCTTGACCAAAGAACAAAGCTTTAGTCATCTGAGTGCAGTATTAATGTCCTTCAGCCTTGCCTTTTGGTGAATATAGTGAGTCACGTTTAAATCCTATGAAGCCAGAGTGGTGTAGGAGAAATCAGGGGGAAAATGACCCAGAGAGATAGTTTATTTTTTTATTTTTGACTGGCAGAGTGGACAGTGAGAGAGAGAGACAGAGAGGAAGGTCTTCCTTTGCCGTTGGTTCACCCTCCAATGGCCGCTGCAGCCAGCGCGCTGCGGCTGGCACACCGCGCTGATCCGATGGCAGGAGCCAGGTACTTCTCCTGGTCTCTCATGGGGTGCAGGGCCCAAGGACTTGGGCCATCCTCCACTGCACTCCCTGGCCACAGCAGAGAGCTGTCCTGGAAGAGGGGCAACTGGGACAGAATCCAGCGCCCCAACCAGGACTAGAACCCAGTGTGCTGGGGCCTCAAGGCGGAGGATTAGCCTATTGAGCCGCAGCGCCAGCCCAGAGAGATAGTTTAATTACAACTGTGTGCAAAGCAGCAGCATCTCAGCATCCTCTTCGCAGGATGTCCTAGATATAGAACAGGAAGCACTTTCCCCACTTCCCTTTGGGTGTGCATGAGCCTTTGACACCATGAGAGACCTTGTGTGTCTATATCAATGCCCTGATGGAGTCTTCAATGTCCAGCAGAAGAGAGCACTGCCTAGTGGACCAGACAGTGCCTAGAAGGGACAGTGTGCCTGGCAGGAGCATTGGGTGACAAATGATTCAAAATTCAGAATACATGCAGACACACACACACATACTGGCATGATCACCCACTCTTGCTTTAAGACTAGGATTTGGAGTAGTATGTTTATTCTACATGGAATGATGCAAAAAATAGCTGGAGAAATATTACTTACCCATATTTTATATATAGCTATTTGTCTTAGCCTGCTTGTGCTTCTATAACAAAATACCATAAACTGGCTTCTAAAAAACAATTTTTTTTCTTCTTACAACTATTGAGGGGTGGAAGCCCAAGTCAAATTGCTAGAAGTCCCAGATCAAGGTATTGGAAGATTCCATACCTTGTGGGGTCCCATTTTCTGGTTCATAGATGACAAATTCTTGTTTTCTCATTTGGTAGAAGGGCAACAGACCCTATGCCTGTGATTTAATCACCTCTAAAAGGTTCCCATCTCTTAATGTTTTCTCTTTCAGGGTTAGGATTCCAACATGTGAATTTTGAGGGTACAGAAATATTCAGACCACAGCAGCAAAAATGTCAAAAATACTGTATGTTGAGTGTTTCCTTCAAGTGTCCTTTGCAGAATACAACCTGCAATGTTTTAGCTACTTGTTTTTCCTCACTAATACGGACTACACAGCATGTACAAGAAGATGCTCTACATAATTGGAAGCTAGATACAGACAAACAGATCAGAGAATCTGGGTCACAAAGGAGAAAATGCTTCAGACTTCCTGGACATGCACTAAGGAAGATACCTTGCTTCAGGCAAATTCTGATAAGAAGTTACTAAGGAAAGAAAGATGAATTGATCATTTTCAGATTCATTAGTTTACAGCTGACTCCAAAGGTGCAGAGAAGTGTCAGAGCATTTGAAAATTAAAATGATCAAATATTAGTTTTTTAAACATGGCTGCAAGGAATTTCAGCAATATAAGATATCAAATTGTTATCTAGTTTGCTAGATGAAATGTTTTCTGTTTATCTACAAATTAGATGATATCTTGATACTAGATAATGTAATATTTTTACTAGTTTTACTTCTGTTTCATTTCTCAATTTTATATGAGAACTACTTTAATCTTGTAGGGAGTAAAATACTGTAATTGTTTCTATTTTTCATATGTTTTTATATTTTATTATCTTGTATCTTGAAATTATCAAATGTAAAGCACTTAGAACAAATGATACCTTGATATTAAGTTCATTCCCTGCTACTACATTCTAGTTTTTCATATGTTCTCCATATGGTTGGTGGATTTTTCAGGCTACAAAATGGTATTCAGCAAGCTCAAGGAGAGAATTTTATGTAAGTTTACACACTCCATGAATGCATCCAAAAACCCATGCAGGCTAGTAACCCAAGTATTAAATTCATTCCTGTTCAATACAGAGAACTCTACAATGAGTGTATTACAGGTACACCTAGGACAATAGTTATATGGTTAGGGCGCTTATAATCAGTAGAGATAAAAAAAGTACCAATCATTACTAGAATGCAAAATGTAAAAATGATATAAAAATGTACAAGGAATCGTGTGTGTGTGTGTGTGTGTGTGTGTGTTAGAAACTCATATGCTATTAAAGGAATCAAGCAAAATGAGAATGACAGTTCATTTGAAATAGGACATTAGAATGGGTAAGAATTGATAAGCAGGGATGTGTACAATCTTTTTTGAGGGAATAGTGTCAGCAATGATATGATGAAATATAGCCTTGGGGGTTGAACAGTGGCTAGGGCACCTGGGTTAGGGCGATGTAGAGGGTGTGGGTAAAAAGGATGCATAAGTCAGTATAGTTTGCAATAATGGTAGGAAGAGCCCTGAACTAGCATAAAGAGGCTATGCTTGAATTGATAGGCAAGTATGTCTTAGATGATTATTTGATGGAAATTCTTAGTATTCCCTTAGTATGAAAATTGTGTTGAGGACAATGTAGTCCATGGACTAGAATCTAAAGCAGAATAGTGAGAGTTAAAAGGTAGGAAAGGGAATAGATTGGATAAGGGAGATAGATTCTTAAGAACATAAAAACTCAAATGTAAAAAAAAAAAGATTAGGAATAAAAATGGTGTACTTGAAGGTGAATTGAAGCTTGATATTATCACAGCTGTAATTGTGAATATTGGGAGAAGCTGACTTAAGTGAGCCAATAATGAGTTCCCTTCCTTCCCCTCTCCTCCTCTACTCCCCTCCTTTCCCTTTCTCTCTCTCATCATCTCCCCTCCCTTCCCCTCCTCTCCCCTCCCCTTCCCCCCCCTCTTCACTCCCCTCTCTTCCTCCCCTCTCCTCTCCTTTCTCTTTCTCTCTTTTTCTGTTTCTCCTGGCCCCATGCCCTTGCTCCCTTTTATATGCATGTGTGCACATGACCACACAATTCTTACTCGCTCATACGAGGTGATCTGCCATGTTGTGAACAGCCCTATGGAGAGGTTCATGTGACAAGGAACTGACATGGCTTCTAACCAAGATCCAGTGTGTTCCAGGCCATCTTACTTTTTTTTAACTTTTATTTAATGAATATAAATTTCCAAAGTACAGTGTATGGATTACAATGGCTCCCCCCCCATAACTTCCCTCCCACCCGCAACCCTCCCCTTTCTCATTCCTTCTCCCCTCCCATTCACATCGAGATTCATTTTCATTTCTCTTATATATAGAAGATCAGTTTAGTAAATATTAAGTAAAGATTTCAACAGTTTGCACCCACACAGAAACACAAAGTGAAAAATACTGTTTGAGTACTAGTTATAGCATTAAATCACAATGTACAGCACATTAAGGACCGAGATCCTACATGAGGAGTAAGTGCACAGTGACTCCTGTTGTTGACTTAACAATTTGACACTCTTGTTTGTGGCCTCAGTAATCTCCCTAGGCTCCCGTCATGAGTTGCCAATGCTATGAAAGTCTTTTGAGTTCACTGACTCTTATCATATTTAGACAAGGTCCTAGTCAAAGTGGAATTTCTCTCCTCCCTTCAGAGAAAGGCACCTCCTTCTTTAATAACCCGTTATTTCCACTGGGGTCTCACTCATGGAGAGCTTTCATTTAGGTCATTTTTTTTTGGCCAGAGTGTCTTGGCTTTCCATGACTGAAATACTCTCATGGGCTTTTCAGCCGGCTCCGACAGGCCATCTTTCTAATTAGCAATTCTCCACCAGCCATGTGAATGAGAACAGCCTCCTCCAGCTAAGTCTTAAGAAGGCCGTTGCAACCAGCCAGCGCTTCAACTGCAACACTGTGGGAGATTCCACATTAAGGAGCAAAGATAAGCCATACTTGGGTTCTTGACCCAAGAAAGTGTGACACAACACATGGTATTGCTTAAGCCACTAAGTTTGAAGGAGGGGTGCAATTTGTTATTCAACAATAGATAACTAATGCACATGGAGCATTTTGGTTAGTTTTCACAATAACCTATGTGGCAAGTGTCACTATATCTGCTTTAGTGAGAAAACAGAGATTTGTAAATCTTAACTGATTGTCCAAAATTACATAGTAAGTTGTAGCGCTGGAATAACAACAACAGGAAAATGGGACTTCCCTCTCTAGCACAGTACTAAACAGTACCAAACTAGGAGGATGCAGTCTGGTTACAAAATGTACCAAGTTCATTTACTGATTTTATGTTATTACATGGCCAGTCACAGCCACAGTGCCCCAATAGGAATGAAGTAATTCATCTTGAAGCAAAATATCATAGTGCAAAGTTTTATTGCCCCCCCCAAAATTTCATCTCCATTAAACCCATTTTGGTGACTAACTTGCAATTTCTTTACCATTGCAATTTCTTTAAAATGGGTGTGGTAATGTTTCATTTGCAAAAGATGATGGGGAATATGTCACCTGATCATCTGACGACCTCTGGTGGGTAAATCTAATTGATGATATATGTGGCTCACTGCAAAGTGTTCACTAGAGTCTTGTCCAATGTTTAATCTTTTTAACCTCAAAAACTCAGCCTAAAATCTTACCTCTTTTTTATGGTGATTCTTGAAATTCCTCTCTTTGGTCTAATTTCAGCTGTACCCAGAAAGAAGCAATCTGAATACTGTGTTGTGAGCAGCCAAGGTTAAATGATCTGGAATCAAACTCTCCTGACCCCAGCACTGACGTATTTTCCTTAAAGCCACTTACATGGAAATTGTGGTTGCTACATTTCCAGAAAATATTTTTAAAGAACGTAAAAAAATAAAATAAACCTTGATTTATTATGTGGGGTAGCACCTTAGATACTATTATCTGATGATGATAACAGTATCATTTCCACAGTGAGTGTAAATGTTAATGTCGAAACCTGGGATGTGTGTTTGTGTGTCTGTGTGTGTGTGTGTGTCTATGTGTTTTAATATTCCAGTGACTATACAGACCTGTGACCATATTTTTTTTTAAGATTTTATTTATTTATTTGAAAGTCAGAGTTACACAGAGGAAAGGCAGAGAGAGAGAGCGGGGTCTTCTCTCCAATGGTTCCCTCTCCAATGGAGCTTCACGGATCCGAAGCCAGGAGCCAGGAGCTTCCTCCGGGTCTCCCATGTGGGTGCAGGGGCCCAAGGACTTGGGCCCTCCTTTACTGCTATCCCAGGCCACAGCAGGGAGCTGGATCGGAAGTAGAGCAGCCAGGTCTCGAACCAACGCGCTTATGGGATGCCTGGGCTTCAGGCCCGGGCATTAACCTGCTACATCACAGCACTGTCCCCAATGACCATATTTTTTAAAATTTTTATTTACTTATTTGAAAGGCAGCGATATATAGAGAGAAGGAAGGTGAAAAAGAGAGAAAGAGATAGGGAGAGAAAGAGATAGGGAGAGAGGGAGAGAAAGAGATAGGGAGAGAGGGAGAGAGGGAGAGAAAGAGATAGGGAGAGAGGGAGAGAGGGAGAGAGGGAGAGAGAGAGAGAGAGAGAGAGATCATCCATCTGCTGGCTCACTCCCCAAGTGGGCACAATGCCCAGAGCTGGGCTGATCTGAAGCCAGAAATCAAGAGCTGCTTCTGGGTCTCCCACATGAGTGCGGTGGCCCAGGTACCTGAGGCATCTTCCACTACTTTTCCCAGGCTTATTGGCAGGGAGTTGGATTGGAAGTGGAGTAGCCGGTACTCGAACTGGCACCCATATCAGATGCCAGCACAGCAGGTAGAGGTAGTGCTGGCCCCCATATTCACTATTTTTGTAACCTCTTGTTTTCACTGAGCTGATGTCCCTATCAACCTCTGGTTTTTAAATACTTATTTCCATGCCCTGCCCCCCAGACAAAATTGTAACAGCAAAAACAACCAAAAAACTCTGTAAGATGTATTGGAGAGACTTTCCCCTACCCTCAAACTTCCCTTTACAAAATAATACATGTGAGTTAGACATGATAAACTAGTGCTAGGTGACTGTTATTTGTGGAGCCAGGTACTGCTGTTACAGCATGGCCTGTACGAGCCCATCAAGGCATTATTACCAGAAGGCACTATTAGTATCTCCAATTTATAGATGAAGAAACTGAGAAACAAGTGAGTGAGGTAATTCTCAAAAGTCATACATAAGGGGCCAGCACTGTGGCATAGCGAGCAAAGCTACTGTCTGCAGCGCTGGCCTCTCATATGGGCACTAGTTTGAGCCCTGGCTCCTCGGCTGCTGATCCAGCTCCCTGATAATGTGCCATGGAAAGCAGCAGAAGATAGCCCAAAACCCTGGACCCTGGCACACACATGGGAAACCCTGATGAAGCTCCTGGCTTCTGGCTTTGGCCTGTTTCAAACCTGACTGTTGCAGTCATTTGGAGAGTTGACCAGAGGATAGAAAATCTCTCTCTTTCTGTCTCTCCCTCTCTCCCTTCCTCCCTCCCTCCCTCCCCTTCTATAACTCTGCCTTTCAAATAAATAAATAAATCTTTTTTTTAAAAAAAGTCATACATAAAGGATGGATCCAGAATGCATGAATACTGATCCTGTACTGGTAATCTCCTCCTTAACAAACCATGCTAAAACACGGTCCTCCCTCCCCCATATCATTAACATTATATAAACTCAAACAGGCCTGTGCTCTTTAGCTCCAGGTATTGACTCTGTGTGCTTAATTTTCAGGACAATTCTGGACATCTTTTCTAACCCAATGGATATATTTCTTGGCTTCACAGTAGCATGTTGTAGATAGAAGAGCTTTGTGGCAATAATTGCTAAAATGTCAATTTAATACTAAACTGTAATCCACACAGTATAAATTTAGCTTATGTGTGTCTGCCAAAGATGTATACAACTTTACCTATAAGACATAAACCACAAACTACACAGTCTAAAATTATATCATAAATGCTTTTGCAGAGTAATAAACATAATCACATGTGGTTTAACTCTCCAACTGAAAATTTCCATACACCACTTTTCAAAATTCTGAGGATAGGCTAGTGCCACAGCTCAATAGGCTAATCCCCTGCCTGTGGCGCCGGCACACCGGGTTCTAGTCCCGGTCGGGGCACTGGATTCTGTCCTGGTTATCCCTCTTCCAGCCCAGCTCTCTGCTGTGGCCCAGGAGTGCAGTGGAGGATGGCCCAAGTGTGTGGTTCCTGCACCCGCATGGGAGAAGCACCTGGATCCCGGCTTCAGGTCGGCACAGTGCACCAGCCGCAGCGACCATTGGAGGGTGAACCAACGGTAAAAGGAAGACCTTTCTGTGTGTATCTCTCTCTCACTGTCCACTCTGCCTGTCAAAAAAAAAAAAGTCTGAGAATAAAAACATTATTTGGAGGGGCCAGCATTGTGGCTTAGTGGACTAAGCTGCTACCTCAGTGCCCACATCCCATATGGGTGCTGGTTTGAGCCCCAGCTCCTCCACTTCCGATCCAGCGCCCTGCTAATGCATCTGAGAAAGCAGCAGAGGCTGGACCAGTGCTTGAGCTGCTGTGCCCAAATGCAAAACCAGGAGGAAGCTCCTGGCCTCTGGCTTCATCCTGGCCCAGCCCTGGACATTGGGGCCATTTGGGGAGTGAGCCACAGATGGAAGATTTTCTGTTTCTGCCTCTGTCTCTCTCTGTAACTATGCCTTTCAAATAAGCAATCTATTTTTTAAAAAAAAACACATTACTTGAGGAAAAAAGATACCTTCAGTGAAGGAAAAGCACTTTTGTTCCATTAGCATATAATACAAATATTCATATCATTAATTCCTTTTTGGGTCCCCCAAACTAAACTCTCTTCATCCCGGAATCATCTACATCTAAGCTAAATGCCATCATGGCAAATATTTGTTATCTGCTCATACAATAGCTTGTATACTGGAATTTTACAACACAGCTTAGTATATCACAAGATTAAGTATGAGGTCAATAGATTTTTCCAGAAAGCTCTCTGAAAAAAAGTGGGAAAAATTGGTGTACCGGTAGAGTACTCGAGAAGCATGACAACCATATCCTAACACTGCCTCACTTTTGGTTGAGGGTATACGCAGGGATGTTGCGAGTAATTCCTATTCATCACATTGCCACCATTCATCTCAATTGGTCAGAGGTCAGGACTCATCCTCTCTGTGAAAGAGTGTGTGAGTGGAAACAAGAGGCCATCTTCTGAATTAGGAGTTGCAAATGTTTCCTGTAATGGGCCAGATAATAAACATTCCAGTATTTGCAGCCCACGAGATTTTTTTGTAATAACTGAATCTTGCTGTAATTGAGCAAAGTGACCATGAACAATATTTTTAAATGTGTATAGCTTGTTCCTACAAGGGTTTGTTTACAAAAATAGGTAGTAGGCCATCTTGGGTATTTTGCCAACCTTGCCTTAAGTTATAGATGCACTACTAATTTTATTTAAACATGCATTAAGTTCTTAAATTGTGGGAGGCATTGTGTGTGATCTAAGAGAAAATGTAGGACAACCTCACCACACTCAGTAGTTTTATAAGTTTTTGGAAGGGGGTGAGGTGTGATTCCTTGGGGGAAGAATTAAGCAGGAAGCAATTGTAACATCATATGCAAAACACAAGAGTTTATTTTACTTATGATTTCCTTAATGAAATAATATCATATATCAAATATCACAGATCTAAAAAATGATGAAAGACATCAAGAGAGTTAATCCCCCACTCATTTAATCAAATGTCAGGTCCTGTGAAATGCTTATGTGTCAGGTACTCTAGAAGAGTAAGGAAATGTGGATAAACACTTCATAATGTGGCACAATTAAGACACACCAAGGACCAAATCGTGACATGACAAATTCTGAAGTCATGTATGTCTCTGCCCATCTAGATTTAGTGGTAGTAGTATTCCCATTTTGCAACTGAAGGAAGTGAAGTTCAGAGGAATTTTCAGTCCCTATTTAAGGAAAATATTCTGGATTCTTCAAGGATAAGGCAATTTTTTTCTCCCTTATACTATCTCTCTGATCTTACAATCCAGGCTCTGACCTGAACTCTCGGTGTCCAGATCTGCCAAATGATGGAATAATGACATTTCTTCTTCTGCTACTTGAAGTTTGAAATTGGAAGCTGCTTGTTCTAAAAATGCTGACCTCTTTACTTTTCACGGATTTCATTGGAGTTTCTTTTTGCTGTTATTGTTGTTGTTTTTGTGGTATCATTTACACATTGGTGGGGACAAATATTTCTAAATTTTTTCCTCATGGTCAAGACTGTAGCCCTCTCTCCTAACTTAATCCTACGTGAGGAAATGAATATTGCATCACCAGTATCCATAATGCTTCCTGACTTCACTGGAAGAAAGAGGGACTTGAAGTCGTTGATAGATTCTCTTTCATAGACATTTGGTGCAGATATTTAACTTTAATTTTGATGGTAAAGATAGTTTAATTTAATTTTGGATTCTCTGGTTGAATAAGAACATAACTGGACACTTTTGATCTGTACTTTATCTATTTGGGGTGTCAGTGTGCAATACTTTAGCATTATAGGAGAAAGAAACAGAAATAACTTGGAGATAGGCATAAAATATGTGCCTTATAAATGAATATCAACCAATTCTCTGGGTTGAAAGAGGAAATGCCCACTCTATGCCCTCAGAAATGGCCAGTTAGTAACCACTTGGCAGCTTTTATAGCTACTACACATGCTGAAAGAAAACCCAGCCAACTCTACCTACCCACTGAATGGAACCTGCTTATTTTTAGTCAGGGAGGTAGGAGAAGATGGTCGGAAGTTCTAAAAATTCTCTTTAAACTTCCCATCTACAATCTCCCATCAGGGAGAGGGAGTGGAAAGAAAAAAAGAGCCACTAGCCTAACAGAAACAAGCAGGAAACCCGGAGGCTCTGATTTCCAGCTGTGCAACTCACTCCCACAACTGCCTGGGAGCAAGACCTTACCTCTGCCAGGTCTCAAGCCCACTTTAATCACAACAGCTCCAAATAAAAATAAAAAGATGAGAGAAGCCAAGTTACCACTCCTCACTAGCGCTCATTCCTTTCCTTTCCTCGTCTGAAAGTTCAATACCCTCTTTCTGAGCCCCAGAAGCTGATGTTCTCTTGGTCCATCTCCACCCCAGAGTGTGAGGGCTCTTGACTATCAGGAAGAGCTTTGAAGAGATCACTTGCAGAGGATGGATGGAAACTCAAAATGCAGCCCACATTATCTCAAAGGCATAAGCTGACCACATTCCCCTGTAGCACAGCACATGCGCTAAAAATGTGAAAATGAGGAAAATTTATGAAAACCTATCCCTTTATTTGTATAATTGCACTGCTAAATTAATATTAGATGACTAGAAAACAGAAGCATTAGGGTGGGTTTCACTTTTTATTATTCTCAGCATATACCATTTTTTGTAATAAAGGGCAAAACTGAATGGAAACAGATAGTGATTGAATTCCAATCCTTAAGAAGGAAGAGGGGCCAGAGTGAGAAAGATTTTGTTTTGTTTTCTTGTTTCAGTTTCTGAAACTCCTGTAATTACGTGCAATTACCTATTATGTCGGAAATTGGCTCTCAAAGATGTAGAACCTACTTTGTGTTCTTGAAAAAAATAAAACTGTACCAAATATGCAATTTAAGAAGTGAACAGTTTGAGTGTGGAGAAAAATGAGGCTACAGCTGTAGGATTTTGTTATGCTTTTAGTACCAAATCACAAAACCCATTAAATTATTTATCCTACAGGCAGGCGTTGTACTGCAAACGTTGAATACAATTGCAGATTCTTGGAAAAGAAATGTGTGCATTTTAATTGCCTCTGATTTAAACAACCCCTAATTTGATTAGCCTTAATTTTTTTTTCTTGAAGAAATAAGAGCTCATTTTTAGTCCCAGGACACAAATGACACTTATATTTTTTCTTTTCTTTAAAGGAGCAAGCTACTGAGGATCAATCATAGAGGCACACATACACACGTATACATGTAAGAAAACTGCAAACAAAGGCAGAACACATTCTTCCATGAATACAATCTGCAGTATGCCCCCAAACAACTCACAGTGCACCTCTCATATCCTTTGCTCCTCATCTGTGCATACAGATTGAATTACTATATTTCACTTCCATTGCCTTCCCCGATACTAACTTACAAATGAAGATATCCACCAGGAGTTTTGCTTAAAAAGCAGACTATTGTTCCCTGATGGAGGAGATGTATGAATTTATGGTATTGAGCAGCATGAGAGTTGGGGTTGGGGAGAGTTCTCTCAAGTCATACTTTTGGGTTCATTTGGAAAATCTGGCTTTGCTACCCTCTGTAATTAAAACTCTTCTGTTTTAAGATTTGTCAGTGTGGTAGTGAAAGGATTTTCAAAATGTTTCTTTACAGCAGCTATTGGAAATATCTAACTCTGCCTCAGGCAGGATGCGGCTGCTGCTGTACTTTTTGGGGTCTGTTCTCCCCATGATAAATGAGCTTAACTTCAAAGATAAGTTACAACAACTCTCAGAGGGGAAACCCTTATTACTGTTAATATATGTTACTCTCTATTATTGCATTTCAAACACTGTTGCATGGAAAAGAAGCCCTCCAAGACTGTTGAAATCTTGCTTTGTTAATAGAGTCAGGGTATGCATCAGTAAACTTTAACTGAATATTGGCTAATTATTTTCTCCCAAGTCCCCGTTATTTTCCTTGTGTGTAGGGAGCTCTGTATATTGGATCATGTGCAATCCAATGTTGTTGTGTATACATCCATGTGAGCAACACCCGTAGTAATGCTGCTGGTAGTATTTACTATCTTGTTCAGTCAATATCATGCAACTTAACCAAAATCAGAACCCCTTAAAGAGAGCATTTTGAAAATTGCACTTAAATGCTACAGAATCTCTACAAGGATATATATGATTTAATGTGATTTTGACTATTTCAGATTTAATGGTGTATTTTCCCATAACAGCCATTCTTGGTTCCAGAAATACTGTACTCCTAGTTCTTCCCCTAGAAGTATGTTTCCTAAAGTTATTTAAAACTCAGAATTTAAAAGAAAAGTGGCCCATCATTTCACTGTACTGTTGAGTGTATTTTTCCTCCTGGGTAATGAATTTTCACTCCTCTTCCTGGGTTGTTAGCAAAGCAACATATAGATGGATGGTTGTGTGCAGATTGAAGCCTGACCTTTTATCCTTTGAAAGGGTTAAAGTGAAAAGGGGGCTTGTTGAAACTGGGGAGTCAGTAGGGTGGGAGTCTGAGGGAAGGAAAAAAGAAAAAGAAAAGGTTAGTGTTTTCTGTCCATTAAAGAGAGTATTCTGTTCTGAAACCAAATTGGTCATGCATTCCAGAAGCGTTTCCTGGTAGAGCGGAGTCTGACCGGAGCACCTGCCTCGCTATTGTACTGAATCTGGGCTTCTCTCCTCCAGCCCTTTCCTTTATGGGAGGCAGAATCTGTCACTTATTACAGACAGATTGCTCAGGAGCCCAGAATGGCGATGTGCCACTGAGGGGCTGGGGGAAAACACTGTGACTGCCTGCATCTCTGCCCAGTGTACACACAGCTTTGTTTCCTTCTCTAAGCACTTAAAATATAATGATGTGAAACCCTAATGACATCATGTTGAAGTCCACCAAACTAATGAAACATCAGAACATCGGCTTTGGATGGGTTAATATCCCAATCTAAAGAGTAAGAAAATACAAAGAAAGGGTGGGTTCTGGGAGTTCAGTGTCTCAATGAATAGAAGAAAAAGGGATATCATGGCCAAAGTATAGCAGGTGGAATCTATTAGCTCTGTAACAGTGTAGGTAAATAATCAGACTTGCTCTGTGGATCCTAGAAGGAATTTCCCAGCGTTCCAGCTGGGCTTTCTGAACCACACAGGTACCTCTGTAGATTTACACCCTGGACAGCCTCAACACTGAGGAAGAACACCTTATCAGAAATGATGTCATTCCCTATTCCTGCCTGCATGCTTCAGCTAGTTATGTGTTTTAAGGGCATGTTGCTTAAGAGGTACACTCATTGTGAACATTTTTAATGCATACTTTAAGGGATTAGTCTTTTCCTCTTTCATCTAGTCATTTTGTTTTTGTCCTCCTTCAAGAAGAATGTAATGAACAGAAGATGAAAAAAAAAAAGCACAAGTTTTTTTCATTGAATTCTTTTTAATGGGTGTACATAGAAGGGAACTCGCTGTGATAAAATCCAGTTGTGGAAGATTCACGTTGCCCTGTGGCTATCTGTTCAGATTAATGAAAGGTGGCCTTTGTAACCAAATCTTCCAACCCGAGGGTCACCCTTTCTGGTCCTCTACGACTATCCTGTTGAACATTAGACAGAAAGAAAGACCTTAAATATGTTGATCTTCAGTATCTTTGCTGTAGTCTCCAGATGTTAATTATAAGAAAAATGATAGTAGAAATGCAGATAGTATGGAAAATAGCTATTAAATTAAATAGCCATTAAAATTCAATGTGGAAGTTTTCTTAATCTTATTTTTTAAGAGATTTGATAGGGATTTCACATGGCAAAGACTTACACAGAGCATCCCTACCCCCTTGTGGCTCAATGGTACTCACAAAATAGAAATTTCAGCCTTTTTGGAACTATTCACAATTTTTACTCAGAAGTACCTGAATTAAACCTGAAGCACTGCCATCCTGTTGAAAATCAGAACAATTGAAAAGACAGAGGATTTCTTAATTGTAAAGAGAGTTAAATAACTCTAAGAGACTGTTTTTGGATTATTTTACTTTTTTGGTTCTAAGGTTTCAGCATATTAAAATGTGTGTGGCCTGTTTAATCATCAAGCATTCTGGCTAAAGATAAAGATCCCATATTTATTTGGTTATTCTTAAATATTTATATTACCCTAATCAAAATAAACAACTTCATGATTCATAAAAATCTCTTACAATTATTAAGATGTTCCCAGGGTATAGTGTGCAGTTATTCTTTTGTGGTTGATGAAACTAGAGTCAGAAACATTAAAAGCCTCACTTAAGTCAATAGTGTGCTCAAAAGAACCATCACAGGATAACATAGATGTACAGGCAGGAGGCCAGGACCTGAACCCAGATTTTAAAAAACTAAGGGTAGAACCATGTAGTATACAACTCCATATCTCCTAATTTTAGAAAAATTCTCATGTCTTGATACTCTGATACACAACATTTAGCTACTTTACCTCTTATACATGGTCTTCTATACCACCTTCATCTCTAAGGTCTTCATTAACTTCCCTGTCAAAAGGCCTGCTCATCCTTGAAAACGAAGATGAAATGATACCTCCTCCATTACGTCTTTTCTGATTCCCATAGGCAGTCATTCATTTTCTCATCTGTTTTCCTTCTTCCCTCTTTTCATCTATATTAGCAGTTACCATGTTGTATTGACATTATCATTTCACTCTTCTGTATCTTCCATTAGACTATGAGTTCTGTTGGGGAAAAGCCTTGTCTCCTTCATGTCCACATCTCAACATTACTACAGACCTGGAAAAGCCCGTTGTCAGGAGATGTTTGGGCTCCACACCATCATCTCTAACAAAGTCCCACGTTGGCATTGTTGGCACTGGGCAACACTGATGCTCCAAGGATGTTTCTCAGACTCCTCCTGATTCTTCTTCTTTTCCCATTTTTTATGTAACAGACAAATGTTTCTCAGGATGCCTCTGACTTCCCCTCATTCATTCACACATTAACTCACAAAATACTGACTACTTGCTCCAGGATAGGCACAATGCTAGACCCTGGAGATACAGAGGCTAGACAGCTTCTGAATTCCAGAAATTCAAATAATTGTGGAAAATACAGCAACCAAATAAACATGATGATGGAGATAAGCCAAATACCACATATGGATTGTACCCATTTTATGTGAAAGACAATAATGGGCAACAAGTAGGCTGGAGGACAAAACCAATAAAGTTTTCCAGAGAAGGTCAAAGTTTTTTTAAAGATATATTTATTTATTTGAAAGTCAGAGTTACACAGAGAGAGGAGAGGTTGAGAGAGAAAGAGGTCTTCCATCTGCTAGTTCACTCCTCAATTGGCAACAATGGCTGGATCTGTGTCAATCTGAAGCCAGGAGCCTGGAGCTTCTTCTGGGTCTCCCACATGGCTGCAGGGGCCTAAAGACTTAGGCCATCTTCCACTGCTTTCCCAGGCCATAGCAGAGAGCTGGATCAGAATTGGAGCAGCCAGAACTTGAACCGGTGCCCATATGAGATACTGGCACTGCAGGTAGTAGCTTTACCTGCTATGCCACAGCACCGGCCCTGAAGGTCAAATCTTAAGAGGAATTTGACTTATGAATTGGCATCAACTAGACAGAGAATAAGGGTAGAGTGCCATGTTTTAATCAGAAAGATTAGGACAAAGATATTCCGAGAAAACAACACATTCAAAATATTTCAAGAAGTTCTATATGGCAGTTACAGATTGAAAGAGGACAACAGTGGATGATGAAGCTGGTGAAGATGGCAGGTAACCTACAATGAAATACTTTTTTTTTTAATAAAGCTTTTATTTAAAGAATATAAGTTTCCAAAGTACAGCTTATGGACTACAATGGCTCCCCCCCACACACACAACTTCCCTCCCTTCCGCTACCCTCCCCTTTCCCACTCCCTCTCCCCTTCTGTTCACATCAAGATTCATTTTCAAATCTCCTTATACACAGAAGATCAGTTTAGTACATATTACGTAAAGATTTCAACAGTTTGCCCTCACATAGAGACACAAAATGAAAATACTGTTGGAGTACTAGTTATAGTATTAATTCACAATGTACAGCACATTAAGGACAGAGATCCTACATGATTTTTTTTAAATAATTGATTAATTATCTATGCAATTTCCAGTTAAACACCAAGATTTTTTAATCATTTGCAATTATCTTTATATACAGAAGATCGATTCAATATATACTATGTAAAGATTTCATCAATTTGCACCCACACAGAAACACAAAGTGTAAAAATATTGTTTCAGTACTAGTAATAGCATTATTTCACATTGGATAACACATTAAGGACAGATCCCTCATGAGACGTAGGTACACAGTGACTCCTGATGTTGATTTAACAATTTGACACTCTTGTTTATGGCGTCAGGAATCTCCCTAGGCTCTAGTCATGAGTTGCCGAGGCTATGGAAGCCTTTAGGGTTCGCCGACTTCGATCTTATTCCGACAGGGTCATAGTCAAAGTGGAAGTTCTCTCCTCCCTTCAGAGAAAGGTACCTCCTTCTTTGAAGGCCCCGTTCTTTCCACTGGGATCTCACTCGCAGAGATCTTTCATTTAGGTCTTCTTTTTTTTTGTTTTTCAGAGTGTCTTAGCTTTCCATGCCTAAAATATTCTCATGGGCTCTTGAGCCAGATCCGAATGCCTTAAGGGCTGATTCTGAGGCCAGAGTGCTATTTAGGACATCTGCCATTCTATGAGTCTGCCATGTCTCCCACTTCCCATGATAGAATCAAATAGGGAGAGAACGGTCCATCATGGGAAGCGTGAAATACTTTTTAAGTCATGTACAGGTGCATTCCTAGAGATACAAAAGCAATGATTTGTTGGAGAGTGATAAGGGGATGAGTATAGTGATAAGATTTTTAATTTTTTATAAAGATTTATTTATTTATTTGCAAGTCAGAGTTACACAGAGAGAAAAGAGGCAGAGAGAGAGAGAGACAGGTCTTCCATCCAATGGTTCACTCTCCAGATAGCTGCAACGGCTGGAGCTGCATCAATCCAAAGTCAGGAGCCAGGAGCTTCTTCCGGGTCTCCCACGTGGGTGCAGGGGCCCACTTGGGCCATCTTCCATTACTTTCCCAGGCCATAGCGGAGAGCTGGATTGGAAGAGGAGCAGCTGGGACTAGAACCAGCACCCATATGGGATGCCGGCACTTCAGGCCAGGGTGTGTGCTGCACCACAAGCGGGCCCCAGATTTTTAATTTTTAGAGTTTCCTTTTTTAAAAGATTTATTTATTTGAGAGGCAGGCAGAGAGAGAGAGAGAGAGGTCTTCCATCCACTCCTTCACTCCTCAAATGGCTACAATGGACAGGACTGGGCCAATCCAAAGCCAGGAACCAGGAGCTTCTTTTGGGTTTCCCATGTGGGTGCTGGGGCCCAAGCACTTTTGTTGCTTTTCCCAAGCCATTAGCAGGGAGCCGGATTGGAAATGGAGCAGCTGGGACTCAAACTGGTGCCCATATAAGATGTTGCTGTCTCAGGTGGCATCTTCAACCATATGACACAATGCTGGCCCCACAACTTAATTTTTTTAAAAGTATTTTCATAAAGGATTTTGTTAACTATACAAACATCTGTATAGTTTTAATGCTGAAGTTAATATCAAGCTGTGCTTGAGGCTGCATTCTTAGCAAACAATTGCCTAAGTGCGCGCGCGCACACACAAACACACACACACACACACACACACACACACACACTGTATCATTACAGGATACACACAGGTTCTTCATCTTCACGGTCTTCCTCATCATCTTCATCGTATTCTCCTTCCTCTTCTTCCACCTTGTCTTTCAGCCTATTTTTCTTTCTTGAATCTGTGGCCTACAAGAGACCCTCTTTCCTGTTTCACTTTTGCCCTCAGCACAGCAGGTAGTAATATTCTAATGCACATTTCTCTTTTCACTTGGCCGCTTAGTGTTCACGTGGTTGTTTGATTTAGGCTATGTGTTCAGACCATGATTTACCCACATTTTTTGGTTTTGAGCGATGTCCAGAGCAAAACCAGAAGACAGCTAGTGGTCTTTTAGCAGCACAGCGATCTTTTCTCTTTCCCTTCCTATCACATTTGGGAAGGATGATATTTTTTCTTCTCTTGTTATAGAAAGGTCTGTCATTTTTTACCATATCTTCAAACTTGAACTTTTTCTTTGCAAACTGGTCTTCCATCTGTTCGATCAGCTCTTGGTGAATTTGTTGAAACTGACAAAGAATCTGGGCGTTTCTTCCTCAGGGCTTTTCCTGGTAGGTCTGTAAGATGAAGGCCTGGGAGGAAATCTTGCCACTTAGCTTGTTGGGGTCTCCTTTAGCCATGGAAACAGAATGGGGTCCACCTGGTGTGAACTTTAAGTGTGCAGAGTAGTCAGATGGACAGGAGCAATTTCTTCCTGGGCTCCAGTGTGAACTAATTTATGACCAAGACATTCCCAGCTTCTTATAGAAGCATGGAGAAGGACAGAAAAAGTGGAACTTAGAAAAAGATGCTGGTGGAAAATAACAAAATAGGAAGTAAGGAGACAATTGGGATGTCACACCACTGGGGAAACAGCCCAGATAGTATCTGATGATGAGAGAAGTAAAAGCACAGGAGCTCTGAGACACATTTACAAGATCTCGTTGTATAGAAGGGGCTGGAAGGAAGAGCCTGGACAAAAGGCTAGCAGAAGAACTAAGTTTAGAGGAGGAGAAGAAACAAACAGAACTCATCTCTCAAACCAAACTTCTAAAACATGGGAAAAATTGAGTGCTAACAAGGAAATTAAATCCAGATTAATTCATTTAATAGATCATTCTGACAAAGGCTTTGAAATATGTATGTTGAAGATTTTACAGAAAGAAAGTCAAAGTATAGCTTTCATTTTGAAAGAATAGCTAATTATGACTCAGAAACAGGTAAAAATTAAAAAAAAATACATGAAAAGAAGCCAATTATAAACACTACAAATGAAAAAATACATAGTGAGTGGCACAGAGTTCAATGAACAACCTAATCTATGGATTAGAATCACAGAAGAAAGTATAAAATTACTAGATCGTTAACCTAGAACCAAGATCCAAGGAGATAAAATATGAAAGCGCAGTTAATGTTCAATGAGGAGACAGTGATTGACTTCAGTAAGTGTCTAACAAGACTTCCCATAGAGGAAATGCTGTAAATGAGAGAGAGGTAATAAATAACAAAGAAGTTTCCACAACTAGAGAAAAATCATGATAATCACTGATTAAGATAAATAATAATAAAGCTACATCTATAAACGTTATAGCATTAGTGTAGTGCATCAAAGACAAGAGAAAATACTCAAACTATCAGAACAAAAGAAATATCATGTTAAAAGGAATAAAAATTAGATTGATTGTAGACTTCCTATAGGCAATAAGAAACACCAAAAGGATGAATACCTTCAAAAGCAGTGAGGGAAAACAGTTACCAATGTAATAGTCTATGTCCAGGTATACTGTCATTTACATTTGAGGACAAAATAATATAGTTTAAGACATAAAAAACTAGAAGAGTTAATCAAAAATTCATTGAATCCATTCAATAGGCAAATATTTTTCTTTCTTTTTTTTAACTTTTATTTAGAATATAAATTTCCAAGGTACATCTTATGGATTACAATGATTTCCCCCTCCCCCATAACTTCCCTCCCACCCGTAACCCTCCCCCTTTACCCGCTCCCTCTCCCCTTTCATTCGCATCAAGATTCATTTTCAATTCTCTTTGTATACAGAAGATCGGTTTAGTATCTGTTAAGTAAAGATTTCAACAGTTTGCACCCACATAGAAACACAAAGTGGAAAATACTGTTTGAGTACTAGTTATAGCATTAAACTACAATGTACAGCACATTAAGGACAGAGGTCCTACATGATTTTTTTTTTTAAAAAAATTGATTAATTTTCTATGCAATTTGGGGCAGGTGCTGTGGCACAGTGGGTTAAGCCACTGCCTGCATGATAGCATCCAATATGGGCACCAGTTCGTCTCCTGGCTGTTCCACTTCAGATCCAGCTCAGTGCTAATGCAATTGGGGAAGCAGTGGGGGATGACCCAAGTCCTTGGGTCCCTGCACCCATGTGGGAGACCTGGAAGAGACTCCTGGCTCCTGGCTTCAGATTGGCGCAGCTATGGCCGTTGCAGCCTATTGGGGAGTGAACCGTTGGATGGAAGACCTCTCACTCTCTGCCTCTCCTCTCTCTGTGTAACTCTGACTTTCAAATAAATAAATAAATCTTTAAAAATGACATTTATTTACTTGAAAGGCAGATTTACAGAGAGAGAGAGAGAGAGAGAGAGAGAAATAGGCAGATAGGCAGAGAGAAAGAAGTCTTTCATCCACTGGTTCACCCCTCAAATGGCCATAACATCCAGGGCTAGGCCAGGCCAAAGCCAGGAGCCAGGAGCTTCACTGGGGTCTCACATGTGGATGCAGGTGCCCAAGCACTTGGGCTATCTTTCTCGGCTTTCCCAATTGCATTAGCACTGAGTTGGATCTGAAAAGGAATAGCCAGGAGTTGAACTGGTGCCCATATTAGATGCTATCATGCAGGCAGTGGCTTAACCCACTATGCCACAGCACCAGTCTCTGGAAAATGTTCTTTTTTAATTTAATTTAATGTTATTTATTTATTTATTTATTTTTGACAGGCAGAGTTAGACAGTGAGAGAGAGAGAGAGAAAGGTCTTCCTTTTCCATTGGTTCACCCTCCAAATGGCCGCTACAGCTGGCGGGCCAGGAGCCAGGTGCTTCCTCCTGGTCTCCCATGTGGGTGCAGGGCCCAAGCACTTGGGCCATCCTCCACTGCATTCCCGGGCCACAGCAGAGAACTGGACTGGAAGAGGAGCAACCAAGACAGAATCCGGTGCCCCGACCGGGACAAGAACCCCTAGGTGCTGGCACCGCAGGCAGAGGATTCACCAAGTGAGCCACGGTGTTGGACTGAAAAATGTTGTTAAAGAAGAAGAAAGGTGATTTCAGGGGGAAGCCAAAGGGGTAATAGCAATAAGAGCTAGTGATTACTCATATTTATTCTATAGTGAGCATGATGCTGAGTAATATTTCATTAGAGCAACTAATCCCTGTGACAAACCAATAAGGTAGGTACTGTTATTCGCTCCACTTCATGATTGATAACATTGATACTTGAGAAAGAGTTAACTTCCTCAAAGATGGAATTTGAAGACTTGAGGTTTGAGTCTCAGTAGACTGGCTCTGGAAGACACATGCTCATTCACTATACACAAAGTTGGGCAGAGAAATTGATTAAATATATTGTTAAGTATGATTATTATATGTAACAATGACTATATTTCATTTTTGCAAAAATGTCAATAGGAGGGTTAGGCATTTGGCCTGGGGTTAAGATGTGCAGTTGGGACACTTGTGTCCTACATTGGAGTTCTCGAGTTTGAGTCCTGGCTCTGATTCCAATTTCAGGTTCTTACTGCACAACCTTAGAAGTAGTAGATGACGACCTAAGTAGTTGCATCCCTGCCATTTGTGTGAGACATATTGATTGAGTTTATGGTTTTGTGCTTTTGCCTAGACCAACCCCAGGTCACTGCAAGCAATTAGGGAGCGAACTAATGAGTGACAGTCCCTTTTCCCCTCCCTCTCCCTTCCCTTCTCACCCCCCCCTCTTTTTTTCACCCCCCTGTCTTTGTCTCCTTGCCTCTCAACTAACTAATCAATAAATTTTAAAATGGCAATAGGTATCATTGATTAAATTAATAGAGACTGAATAAAGGCAACTCTTGTGGGGCCAGCGTGTGGCACAGAGGGTGAAGCCACCAGCTGTGATGACACTGGCATCCCACATGAGTGTCAGTTCCAGTCCTAGATGCACAAGTTCTCATTCAGCTCCTTGCTGATGTGCCTAGAAAGGCAGAATTAGATGGTCCAAGTATCTGGGCCCTTGCAACCCACGTGGGAGACCCTAAGGGAGTTACAGGCTCCTGGTTTCTGCCTGGCCCAGTTCTGACCATTGTGGCCCTTTGTAGAGTAAACCAGTGGATGGAAGCTCACTATCTCTCTCTCCTTCTATGTCTCTCCTGCTCTCTATGTAACTCGGCTTTTCAAATAAATAAAATAAATCTTTAAAAAAAAACCCACTTGCTACATAGGATAGGTTTTAGGGGGAGAGTCAGAAAAGAAGAACTGGCCCAGCATTGGCTGTTGCAGGCATTTGGGGAGTCAGTCAGCAGATGGAAGATCTCTGTCTGTCTCTGTTTCTCTCCCTCTGTATCTTGCCTTTAAAGTAAATAAAAATAACTGAATAGGCTAGTCTTACATGCTGAGAGACACAGTCTTGGGGGAATGGTTGAAGAGGAGTGAACATGAGTGAGCAACTTGAAAGAGGCAGCAGGAGGAGCCCCGGCACAAAGTATGGGGAATCCTCTTAGGTTATTCCTTACTCCTTTATCTCTCTCCCTCTTTTGGAGTCCACAATCTTTAGATTCTTAATCACCCACATTAGCTGGTAATTATGGACTGAAGCTCTCTTTGTATTTCCATACCTATTATCATCTTGTTACCCCCAAGTAAACTGAGCTCCTTGAGGTGAGAAATTACATTTGATAGCTTCCTTTTCCCCTCAAAGTCTACATCCTAGACTAGTCACTCCATAGACCCACATGTGATGTGCTCCGAGGTATCCTCGGACTCTGGGGGTTGATCTGTTATGCCCCTTTAGCAAGACCCCCTGGACTCTGCTACCATCTTCCAAAAGTGCCTTTCAGTTCTTTTATTCCTCCAAAATGCTGATCTGTTTAAGCTACCACGCTGCTCACTGCATCAATTTATCAGTAGCACACTGGAGCTGCAGAGAGCTGAGCTGCCAGGTGTCAGAATAAATGAATGAATGAAAAGCAACAATGAAAGTAACAGGCAAGCCTTTATCACTTTCTGCAATACTTATAGTATACGCAAGAGGCTTAATCACAGAAAACACGGACTACCTTCTATTTCCCCCTGGTGCAATGGCACCAGACAAAGATCTGGTGAATCATCACAGCTATGAGGTTACTTTTGCTGCAAAGGAAATTTCAAACAAGAATCCTGCACTTTTATGAACATGGGTATGATGGGCATTTAGAGCAGAGAAAGCAGGAAAGAAGAGGCTGAAAGTGGAAGCATATTGAGTATGGAGGTGGAATGGAGAAAAGTATCTTCACTATCCTCTTCCCCACAAGGAGGTCTGGGCACAGATGCCTGAAAAATGGTTTTGGCCAAAAGCCACATAAAGAGGCCTCTGGGCTGGTGCCACGGCTCACTAGGATAGTCCTCTGCCTGCAGCACCGGCACCACGGGTTCTAGTCCCAGTTGGGGCGCTGGATTCTGACCCGGTTGCTCCTCTTCCTGTCCAGCTCTCTGCTGTAGCCTGGGAAGGCAGCGGAGGATGGCCCAAGTGCTTGGGCCCTGCACTTGCCTGGGAGACCAAGAGGAAGCACCTGGCTCCTGGCTTCCGATCGGTGCAGTGCGCCGGCTGTAGCAGCCATTGGGGGGGGGGGTGAATCAACGGATAGGAAGACCTTTCTCTCTGTCTCTCTCTCACTGACTCTGCCTGTCAACAACAACAAAAACAAAAAGAGGCCTCTGAATAAAAGCCCCTTACCAGGGGGTCCAGCTATGTATCCAGGAGGGCCCTGGATCCTGCCCCCAATTGCCTTGAGAGACTGGGTGCCATGCCAGCCCCAACACATATAAAACAACTAGTATTGAACTGAATACTAGTATTCAGCAGAAAAGAACATGCTTGGGTAAATATGGTAATATTTAATCTCTACTGGTCACCTGCCTCGGATGCTTTATCCTATTTTTGGACACAGCAATCCTATGAAGTTAATACTTTCATGATACTGATTTCTCAAGTGAGGAAACTGAGGCGCAAGCAATTTTAGCATTGTGCTAGGTCACACAGCTACTGCATGGCAAGTCTTGGCTACAGACCCAGGAGATGCGACTCTGTGGATCACATTCTTAATTACTGTACTGCATGGCCCTTTTTAATATATCCTTGTCTGCTGATGTGCATTGTATACACAATTTGTACATGATCATTCATGTGTAAATGCTTGAATATAAATCACTTCACAATTTTGGACATTGCTGACTAACAGTGTGACACCAAATAGCATTCTGTCACCCAGGGTCTCAGTGTTCTGCTCTATATAATGTCCATGGAGAGAAGCAGTCCCTTATGGGGAGGACAATGATACAATGAGTCAGGTTAGCTGGCCTTATGAGCGCCTCTCTGGGAATAAGCCAGGTGCTTGTGGCAGCTGAATTCTTCTCTCAGTCAATTAAAGCAGTTTGAGGCATCCTTTTCCTATGCCCTGTTTTAGCTAGCAAGCCAGAAACCCCAGCACCTGCCCATCCTAAATAACACTTGGAGCCTGGACCTCCCAGTCTCCCATGGTTTATATGGTGAGATATCAATTCCTCAGCAGGCAAGCACACTCTTAATGTGTATTATGCTCTTTGGTGTTTTGTTTTGTCTTGTTTGTTTTTTGGTGACTTCCTAAAAGTTAAAAAAGATAGGTGGGAAAAAATTAATTAATTAAAAAAAGATGGGTGGGGTACGTCTGGTCCATGAACTGTATAAGACCCATGAAGTCATTTGGTCTAGCCCTGTCAAGGCTACCACAGGGAGAACTCAAAATTCAATGAATCTATAGCAGACTAACTTTTAAGTTGATAATTTCGTATAACCTGTGAATAATGTTATAAATATCCAAATGGCCCTTGGCAGACAAAGGTTCCCTTCCACTCTGACAGAAAAGCTCTCTCTCTCTCTCCTTTAAATCTAAAAAGCACACACATACACATACACACACAGATCTCTCTCTCTCTGTCTCTGTCTCCTTTAAATCTAAGAGGCACACACACATACACGTGGGGTGGGGGCAGGGAGAGGTCTTTTTACCCCATGGTTCACTTCCCAAAAGCCTGCAGCAGCCAGAGCTGAGACAAGCGAAAACTGAGAGCCAGGAACTCAATCCAAGTCTCCCACATGAGTAGCAAGATCGAACTACATGAGGCATCACTTGCTGCCTCCCATGGAACACATTAGCAGGAAGCTAGAATCAGGAGTAGAGCCAGGACTCAAACCTAGGCACTTCAGTACTGAGTGTGGACATCCCAGGTGGTGGCTTAGTTGCTAGGCTAATTGCTTTCCCTCAACTTGCAGTTTTTAATATTCTAATACATCTTTATTCAATCACTTGTTCTCAAATATTTACGCCATGGACATGGAGCTATGAGAGATACTAAGGGCATTGATTTGTGGGGATTGTCAGAGAGGAAGCCTAATTGTTCTGTGAAGTCAGTGAAGATTTAATGTACAATTTAACTTATTTTTAATGGAAGGAAAAGCACATGTTATTGAATAACTACTAGGAATTGTAATAGGTCCTTTGTGTGTATCTAGTCCTTCCTTTAATATTATGAAGTTGATATTACTTTTCCATTTTTATTTCTTATAATTTAAAAATAAGAATAAAAATGCAAGAAATTAAGTTGACAGGTCCAAGTGTATACAGCTCCAAACACCCATTTTCTCTTAACCTACCTAGAGTTCTCTCTCTAATCTACTATTTCTGAGGATTGTAATCTTTGCTGGGTAAAGATTGTAATCTTTAAGGAATTCATGACTTTGAACCCTGATCCACAAAACTCTTGCTCATTAGAGAGAACCTATGGAAGAACAGAATGCAGAATAGCCACATCTTAACTCCTTGTATAAAGTACATTTATTAGGAGATAGCTTGATGTCTGTATTTTCTTCCCAGTCCAAATTCAAAGGACAGAGCTGGCCTGAAAGATATATAATCACATTTGAGAGGAATGAGAAGCAATGGGATGAGAGAGAGTCCTGCTTAAATTTAGGAAAATAATTGAATGTTGAGACTTAGGAAAGTCTTAGGGATTCATACACTGAGTCTCACTGAATGCAACCCATGTTTTCCAGAACATATCTGTCCCATGGACAAAAATGAGGGTGTAGTATTTCTGTGATCCACAATTCCTGAAACCACAGTCCCCAGGAATTGAGAGACTTCCATGAAGTGTATCTAGTTGTACCCAAGACTGTACAGTGAGCATTTTTGTTTGTCTTTGACAAACAATTCAACGTGTTTTAGGGAAGCAACAGGTCATGATGAATATTAGAGCAGAGTGAAAAATCTTGAAAGTCAATGTTTAGTCAGCACTTGTAGCAGTAGACACTAGCTCCTCAGGGGCAGGGGCTGTGTTGTGTGTGTGTACTCAGGGCCCAGCACCTGTTCACAGTACATACCCAATAAAGGCTGTGCAGATTTGAAGTTCAAGAATTTTCTTGAAGACACTATCTCTGAAGCTTTTATTCTTTGTCAGTCATCAAAAAATTGTATACCTCACTTCCAATAGTATTCTGGTTGTTGACTCAGTGATGAGGAGGGTCTCTATTTCACCTCTTAGCAAATGTGACCTTCCAAGGCCTCGTGCATGTGTTTCCTTGCAGTGTTTATAAGTCTTGGAACATTTCACTCAGGACACCATGAAGGTTACAGGCAAGTCAGAAGGAGAATGTGGCATGTGCATATGTGAGTCTATGATCCTCAAAATCCTCCATTCCAAGACCCACCTAGTCAGGGAAGGACAAAAGTGGGAAAGAAGTGGTTTTATCAAAACTCAAAGGAAAAAGACTATGTGACAAAGAAATAAAAAGCCAACAAACCCTGGTGAAAGTTGTTAACTTATCAGACTCCTTCCACAGGAGGACATTTCATCTCCTTTGTAGACAGTAATTGGTTATAACAGAAGATTACAAGTCCTGACACCCAAACACAGGGCTTGGCTCTCACAGCCTTCCTACTACATCCAGGAAAGCTGACTCACGGGGCTGTTTGGCTGCAATTGGCTCTGTGTTGTAGAGTGACTGCAAGCAGCCCTACAATTTGTGCCCAGGACAACTATAGGTAGTGCGATTTTATTCCAATGTTTGCTATTCTTCCCGCAGGATTCTAGGGTTTTTTTCACAGCACTAGGCAAATGGGGATCCCCAATACTACATTAGTTAAAATGTTAGCTGAGCTCTCTGGTTTTAAGCTAATCTGGTTAATACATGACAGGTGGCAGTGTGTGGAGGCTGCCTTCTGAGAGTGAGTTTTCAAGCACACCCCAGGCATCCTCTGCAGAAGTATTAGTGCTAAATTCACAATCACTTTTTGTTTTCTTCAGAGTCCAGTGTGGTTCACATCTGTTTGCCCCATGAGTCCACTCATAAAACAAGAGTAGAATTAACAGTTTGTGAGGATTCTTAGGGACTTTATACGTTTGTGAAAATGAAACTAATTCAGCCTAACTCCAATATAACTGCTGTTGCACGCCGCGCACAGCGCCCTGCAACCCAGTGGGTTCCACTAACTGTTGTTGACTGACTGATAAACAAGTTCCCAGTTTCTAATAGGCTGCAGCCTCCCTGGCTGTTCTGATGATACATCATTTGGGGTGGAAAAGCCAGCCTATATCACTCAGAAGCAAGCAAAATTAAACTACGCAAAAATGATTGTTTTGTATAAATAAAGTATATGTAATGCTCGAATCCCCACCAGCATCTGACCTCCTTTCCTTTCTGGAAAGCCTTGGGCTTGAGGCTGAGACCCTTAGAAGATGCACTCCGTCACACTAAGGCCCTGGTGATAATGAGAGCCTGGAGGAAGGACCTGAGAGTCACCTGGGTACCTAAGGGGTTGGGGAGAGGGGTGGGGGAGTATTCACTTTAGTACAAAGGAGAATACTCAAATGCAACAAACATTTATGGAGCAACTTTGTGCTAGGCTAGACACTGGAAATGTGGAGATTTTTATTTTTGCAAAACTTTTTGCACAGTGGGTATGATACACAAATGAGTAATTATGATACTGTGCAATAAGTGCTATCCAAGAGAGTCTGTATGGAGAAAGCCCTTGGAGGGTCATCAAACTTGCTGGCAGGGGGTCAATGGGTGAGCAGATGAGTGAATCAACAAAGCCTTTCTGAGTTTAGATTTGATGAAGAAACCAAGATGCTGGGTAGGACTAAGCAGGAGTCTAAGGGCTATGAGGCTGAAGGCCAGAGGGGTGAGGATGGCTCACTCTTGATTAGTTTATGTACACGCAGCACCTCATAGGCTGTAAAGCACCTTCATTGCGGTGTTCAGTTTGATTTTTTCACAAGCAAGTGAGGCTATGTAGTGGACACGATGCTGCCCAGCTCAGCTGCGCCGTTTCCCATGGACACTCTATCTTCCTCCGAGCCTCTTCATAGGATTTTCAATGTGTTACCACTCTCATTGAAACTCTCTTCTCTTGGCCTCTGCAGCACTCCTCTTTTCAAATTTCTGCACTCTGCGATTTGCATATTGTCTCCCTTGTGGCTACTCAATTCTATGGCCTACTCAGGATTGGATATCCCATGCATCTGTGTAGAATCTTTGCTTTATATTCTCTCTGGGTGATCTGATTCAGAGTCATATAACTTTTTCCCATAGACTTTTAAAGCTGGGACCTTATCTTCTGATAATATCTTTAGGTTGCAGATTTTAAGTGTTTCCAACCTGACCATTTCCTAGAATTTCATGTTTGTATATCCTGCTGCAGATGTCACACTTCTACCTAGACCCCAAATTTAATGTGTCCAAATTAGAATTATTTACTGCTTTCTACTCTCCAAACTGTGTTTCTCCAAGTCTTCTATATTTCAATAAATGGCACTACTTACCACTCAGTTAGATAAAAGCCTGGGAGTCATCACTGATTTTTCTTTCTTTCATATTCCACATTCAAACCAAAATTATTCTATTGTCTCACCTCCAAAATAAATCTCCATTTTCATTATTTCTTACTACCTAAATTTCTTAAGCCCCATTTGAAGAACCAATTTCTTCTGTACAAACTACTACAAGAGCTTCATGACAGGTTTTAAATCTTAATCTTTAGCATTTTTATCATGTTCTTCCTTTAAAAAAGATTTATTTATTTATTTGAAAGTCGGAGAGAGAGAAAAAGATCTTTCTCTGCTGACTTAGTACTCAAATACCCAAAACAATCAGGGTTGGACGAGGTTGAATTTGGCATTATGGCATGGCTGGTGAAGCCTCTGCCTGTGTCTGGCTGCTCCACTTTCAGTCTAGCTCCCTACTAACAGCCTGATAAAAGCAGCAGAAGACAGCCCAAGTACATGGGCCCTTTCCCCCAATGTGGGAGACCTGAAAGAAAGTCCAGGCTCCTAGGTTTATCCTGGCAGAGCCCTGGCAATTACAGTCTTCTAGGGAGTAAACCAGCAGATGAAAGATCTTTCATTTCTCTCTATATATAACTCTTTCAAATAAATAAGTAATTAAAAAAAGAAAAACTCCATCTGAGTCTCCCACATGAGCGGCAGGGGCCCAAGAATTTGGGCGTTCACCAGTGCCTTCCCAGTTGTACTATCAGTAAGCTTGATTTGAAATGAAGGAACCAGGATTCAAAACAGTATTCCAATGGGGCATGTACACAACCCAAGCAATGGCTTAACCTGCTGTGCCACAATGCCCACTCCTCATGTTATTTCTTTTCAAAGAAATGTAAAAGATAAAACAAAAAAAAAACTCCTTTCTTAAATTACTTAGTGGCATTCATCATGCAATTAAGATAAAATAAGATGTATTTTTTTTAATAGCTTGTCAGCCTCTTCTTACATCCCCGTCTCTGCCTCATCCCTTTCGCTCTCCCCAGGCCCTCTGACCTCCCCCTGTTGCTTAGTCAAGCAAGCCTTTTCTCATCTCAGGACCTTTGCACTCATTGAATGTCCTTCTCTGAGATGCTGGAGGATTGTCTTCCTTCAGGTTTCATTTCAAATGCCTCCTGTGCAGGAAACTCCCCTGACCATGAAAGCTCAGTGGTCACTGCTACCCCATTTTCTCTACTCATCATTCTTTTCTCATTATCTATATAAACTGTATCAGTGTCTGAAATAAACATGTTGGTTTAATTTCTACCCATTTATTGTCTCTCTCTCCTATTGAATGGAGCTCAGGAACTTTGCTAGGCTCATCTCTGAATCCCTAGTGCCTGCAATAGAGTTCAGCACAGAGAAGGAGCCCAATAAATACTTACAGACAACATTATGGATGTCCAAACCAAGGGCAACAGACTGAGGGATCCTGAGCAAGAGTTCTGCCTGGCCAAGATCATTGTCGCTAGATCATGGGGCTGGAACTGTCAGATTAGCTTTCCCAGGCATTGTGAGCTGGAGGCAGTCATTAGCCGTGTGGGCTATAGAAGAAGAGACAAACTAAGTCCACACTGGTGGCTCCTTAGAATGGAAGGTAATGGCACGAACTTCAGAAAAAATAGCAGAATGACCAGTTTGCTAAAATGCTGCAGAGTCTGAAATCCCATTTGACTTGCTAGGAGGTCTCTAGGAGGTTGTTGGTTGCTGAATGTCAGCTTCACAATTGTCCTAGAATTAAGAAGGAACTGGACCACAACAGACAGAATCCCTATCCCTCAGCGCATGCACCTGAAAGCTGGATGATCCCATACAGAAAATGCCACAGTGGAGATTCAAGCTTTGAACCCATGGCACCTGGACAAAATTGGCTGCTTAGACAAATTTAAATACTGAGACTTCTTGATGTCTCATTATCATATAGTGAAAGCAAGGTGTGATCTGAGGTCTCTGAATCTCCCAGTGTGCTTTCTTCTTTCCCACAGTTCTTGGGATTCATCACCAAACTTTCTCCACTTGAAATTTCTGTCCAGGTTTAAAATCCACAGATGATGAAATAGCCCACTGTAATAGGAAGAGCATGACCACACCACAACAACAAAGTCCCTTCCAATAAAGTATTTTCACAGGACAATGACTTAGCCCCAAGAGAAAGTGATTTTGTACCTTGACATTGGTTGCTTCCAGCCTGGGGTTCAACACCACTGTCCTTCAAGTTCAGATGGTTTTACACTGACCTTCTTCAGCAAAGGTAGGCTATGTTTGATCCAATCTACTGCTAATGTTCATCGAGCTCCGTCGTGATATAAAACATCCCTTTCATACTAAACTAAAAGAAAAGAAAGTCAAAAGGATTATTTGTGGCCGGCGCCGTGGCTCAATAGGCTAATCCTCCACCAGCACACCGGGTTCTAGTCCTGGTCGGGGCGCCATATTCTGTCTCAGCTGCTCCTCTTCCAGTCCAGCTCTCTGCTGTGGCCAGGAGGTGCAGTGGAGGATGGCCCAAGTCCTTGGGCCCTGCACCTGCATGGGAGACCAGGAGAAATACCTGGCTCCTGGCTTTGGATCAGCGCGGTGTGCCAGCCGCAGCGCGCTGCCTGCAGCAGCCATTGAGGGGTGAACCAACGGAAAAGGAAGACCTTTCTCTCTGTCTCTCTCTCTCTCTCACTGTCCACTCTGCCTATCAAAAAATAAACAAATAAATTTTTAAAAAGGGATTGTTTGCAAGTACTTTTCTTATATTATTCCTGGAGCTTCATGGGAAAACTATTCAGAACTCTCAATGGTGTGCTTCAAAGTATCCACCATTGATATCGAAGGGTCTTATGCTAAGGATACTTTTGCCTTCTGCTGTATGGGAGGATCAGTAAAGTACAGAGGTTGGTACCTTACCCCATGCAGCAAAGCATCTGGAAAGATAATCCTTGAAAGTCCTTGGATAGTTATACACTAGTCATACACTAAGCTGCAGGGCCCATCACCAGTTAGCTCTACCACTAAGTAGGAAAAATCATCAAGGGGCCTGTCTATTCCCTATTTCTCCTGAGACTCCAAAAAGAAGCCATAGTTGGACTTAATGATTGGCTTCCTCATTGAGGCCCGTTATATCATAGGCTTGGTAGGACTCTCAGTAGCAAAGAGAATATTCATAGCATTATTTTGAAGTCACAGCACCAGAACCTGCCTCTAAAACAGCAGCCAAAAGAGGAATCAAGCAGGTAATCTGCCACCCTAACAGTCCTGCTCCCATACTTCAGCATGTTAATAAAAAAGAAAAGAAAAAAAAATTCCCAGAGAAGCAGTGAGGAGAGACGTTGAATGCTGTGCGGTAGTCATTCAGTGAAAACCAAATTAACACTAATTATATTCTGGCTTGCTGTGGTGCAGCCAGTGTGACTTCACAAGGGGAAATGGCATCCGTGGCACTAGGTGGCATCATTCTAACACAGTTACACACCATTAGCCAGTGCTAATATCACTTCAAAGGGCTTCTGTCAAAATGGGGAGGGTGCCCTAGGAGCTCTTCAGCTCAGCCCTGCGTGATCTGTGAGTGAGAACTCTGGGCTCCCCCTGGAAAGGAAGGGCTGGGGCAGGGGCTGGGCATCCACTCTCACTTACCTTGTTACCTGAATGTAGGTCACTCAGAGCCGGTGGTGTGCTGAGGTATTAAAAAAAAAAAAAAAACAACTTCTAGAAAAAAGGTGGGAGGGGAGGCTCTAAAAAGGACATACTCATTGTCTTCTTAACTGACAGAAAGATCTAAGCTCCTCTTCCTCAGAATCTGAGAGTAGTGGCGCCACCATGCCGACACGCCCTGAGTAAAAATGGGAGTGCACTTCTGTATGTGGAGTTGTGAAATTTGGCTTCTCAGCCTCAGCAGGCTTCCAGGAGAGGGCAGAGGATAGATCAGCTCAATGAAGTAAAAGGGATGCTAGACTGGTGAGGAATCCAAACATTGCTAGAATCAGGAAGCTAAGGCAGCAGAATCTCCTTGGGAGTTATTCAGACCTATGTCAAACAAGGTTGGTCCACAGATGAACACCATGAGCATCTGGAGTGGGATAAGGGAGTGAGGAAGCAGACTCTCAGCCCTTGCTCCAGCTCTTCTAAATCCGAGTCTGTATTTCAATGAAATCTGCAAGTGATTCTCATGTACATTAATGCTTCAAAAGCACCAGGGAGCTCTGTACTCCTGACTGCTAGGATGCTTTTCAAGAGAGAGTCATTTTTAGTTTTTCTTATTATTCATTTTTTTTCAAAACAATTAAATGAATTTTTATTAGTACAATGAGTACGGATTTCAAGTAGTTCATAGATACAATTCTAATAATACAATGATTCTTCCCTCCTTCCCTCCCTCCTTTCTTACTACACTCAAAGCTCTTTCTTGGGCTCAGGGCAAACCCTTCACCAAAACTCTTGTCACATTCACCTATATCCCTTTCACCTCTTTCTTCTACTACTTGTTTCATGCTCCTTCCATGAACTGGGCTTATATATTCTACCCACACTACCATCTGGGTCCTACTAGGACAAGCAGTTGAAGTGGGAAAAGCACCCAAATGAGATCACAAAACCTGAATCCAAGCCTCAGGTCTGCAGAATCCTAAACACAAATCTTTCCATGGTCTTAAAGCGCCCATTTTCTTAGAGGCAGGAATTAAATGAAATAGCATATGGGACTTTATGAACCATAGAGAATTAAAGATACACACACACACACACACACACATATGTCTTATTCCCAGTTGGCTGTTTTTAAGCACACACTATTCATAAAGGAGGAAGTATTGAATAAAGTTTAAGAGTTTGGGCAGAGAGAAGGTTGCCAGAGTTCAAATCCTAGCTCTTCCATTTCCTGTTGGCCATGTTTGGCTTCATCTCCTTGTGTGTAATGGAACTTACGTGCTGAATTGATAGGGCATTCATGAGGAGTGAAAGACTACATGTAAGTCCCATGCTTAAATGTGCCCTGTAATGTCATGTCAGGTGTGACCAGTAGTCATCCATACATGTCTATAATAGCCACAAATATCAGCTATGGTTACTATGAAATGCAGGTCATTTTATATCTGAGAACTTTATACACATTGTCTATGAGAGAAATGCAGAAAGGTGAGGAAAATGAGCCAGGAATAATTTCAGGGCGCTTTAGGGTGAGTAGAATAGAGGAAGATAGAAACAAAGATACAAAAGATGTAGTAAAATTGTCAGGCTTCATGAGAAAAGTAGCTGTAAATACAAAGGGATAGAACTTATACTACTTAAGAAAGATAAACATTTGAGGGAATCACTGCAAAATAATGACTTTTTTTTTGTCACAGAAGAGGGCCAACATGGACTACAGTTCTAAGCCAAGTGCTTGATCATCTGCCTGGACAGAATTGACAATATTGCTCATGGTGTCTGTTTCTACATATTATGTGAATATATCATCACACCTTGCCCTTACATAAGAATACCATGTTAATAGTAACACGGTATCATGCAGAACAACAAAATGATGAAGATGTACTGAAATACACTTACCAGGGATTTCCAGAAAGACCTCTGTATGGTTGCATTCAATGTCATTACTCTTATATCTGTTTGGAAGTTTCCAGTGACTAAGCCAGAGCCCTGACCCTCAAAGCAACCTAGCTACATAGAGGACCATAAGGATACTGTAGTACCCAGCTGCAGCCACTTTCCTTTAGCCCTGGGAATCCAACCATTGTTCCAGGCCTATCTCCCATTCAGCCATAACTTATCACATCTGTTTGTTTTGAGGTCCTTTTTTTGCTAATTATCTTCTGTCAGATTCTCAGATCCCCTTTGAGGAAATGTTTAAGGTCTACTTCCTGGTGATTTATCAGATTGTACCTCTGCTTTCTCAATTTCTTGGCCTATCCCTTCTTCAGAGCTCTTACTTTTGGGGGGTTAGTTAGCCTCTTCTGAGTTTCTTGTACAGTTGCTCCATGCCTTTGCCATAAGGTTAAAGGCTCTAGTCTTGAAAATTATTTTCTTACAGTATCAGGTAGAACCCTGCTGCTTCACAAATGTCTCAAAATTGATAAGATGAGATTTATATAAAAGTGACAACAGTGAAGACAATCAAGGCTAGACTTAGGTGAATTATTAATCAAGTGAATCTTAAATGTTATCTTTACCTCTGTTGCTACAGAACCTTTTTTATTGGGGTGGGCATTATGGTGCAGTTAGTTAAGACGCTGCTTGTGCTGTCTGCATCCCATAATAAGAATATTGGTTTGCGTCCCAGCTACTCTGCTTACCATACAGCTCCCTGCTAATGCACCTGGGGAGGGAATAGAAGACAGCCCAAGTCCTTGGGTCCCTGCTACCCACATGGAGGGACTAGGATAAAATTCCTGGCTCCTGGCTTTGACTTTGTCCAGCACTGGATGTTACAGGTATTTGGGGGAATGAAACCAGCACATGAATGATAATATCTCTCTCTCTCTCTCATCTTCTCTCTGAATCACTCTGCCTTTCAAATAAATATGTTTTTTTAAAAAAGGAACATTTCTCTTCTCTTTCCAGGTTCTCTTTCTTTTCTATAACATCCTTGTTATTTCCTATGTTGAGGCGCACAACCTTCCATTGTGCTCTGTTCACCACTGATCTGCCTTGGTGTTTGGACGTTCCACCATGGAGTGTCTGTTTCTTAATGTGAATGCCTCACAGAGCAGGGTCAGTAATTAAGTCACTGGTGAATATATGGGGGTTTTAGAGAAAAGGAACCAATATAAAATGTGTTCAAGATTTGATTGACTGGAACAAAATTCTACACTGCGAGGAATTTCCTATTGGAACAAATGCTATCCAATCATGAAAGAGTGAAAGGGTAAACGGGCTTTCTAGTCATTATTCCTTCCTCAGGGGAATCCTTTTGCAATAGATACATGTACAATGATAGGAAATTCTGAGAAAGCCTCATCCTTGCCTGAAACTCTGTAAGTTTGTGTTTGAGGCAATTAGTTTTTTTTTTTTTTTTAAAGTCCAAAGGATTCCACAGTTTGAGTATTCATTTATCAGCTTAGCCCACAAATACCAGGATGCTGGGTCAAATGGTACTAAAACATGTGCTTCATTCAAGAAACTTTAGTAAAATTTGCAGGCATTTTTCTCATGGAAATTCTGGTAAGTAATTTTGGATCCATTGGTTCATTGTGGGCAGTACTCACAGGGCCTTATCCAGAGGCAGCCAAACGTGGTCAGCTGACAATAATGATTGTGACAAATGACAATTTCTCTTCCTCCCATTCATGAAAATCCTTTCTGTGAGTGTGGAATATGGATTCAGGAACAAGAAGAAAGAAAGAGTATGCAATTCTGAAGAGTGACTGCTTTGGTCACTTACCAGTATTCATTGATTGCAAGCAAGTCCACACACACATATCTCAAGGTATCAGTGTGCTTTTTATTTCATTTATGTGTGTGCCCTCACTGCTTCTCTGCTATTCACCTCTCTGTCTATGCCTCTCTTGAATTATTTAATGTTTCCCCCCAGTTAATCTAAATTAGAGTTGTTGTCTTTTTTTTTAAAGGGGGAAGGGAGGAAACTAAAAGTAGTCAGTGAAGCCAGGATATATTACACCAACTGCTTTTGCCTCTGGTGGTTACTGGAGTTTCCTTTGTTGTCTTGTTTGATTGTTTCATTTATATGGCAGGTTAGACAGCAACAGACTTCTGTTATTACCTTTTCTCAGTGGTGGGTTTTTAGGCTTAGATTCCCCTGAGGCAGCCACTCCCCATCCCTGGCCAGGGACAAGAGGTGCTGTTGCTCTCAATACTTACACCTACTGGAGAAAGATCAACAGAGAAGCTATTAAGTGGCAAGGAGTGTCTCCATTTTTAACTGCTGGGTCCTTTGGGGCAGTACAGAGAGAGTGAGAGGGAGAGAAAGAGAGAGAAAGAGAGAGGAGCTAAGAAATAGAGGTCACTGAACAGGTTGCATCTTCTAGATTTTTCCTATACTACTACGGCAGGTGCACAGTTCCATTTTCCTTTGTTCTCATCTTCCCATCACCAGCATCTGTCCTCTCCTCTAAGGATCTTCTGGTTTTTTGGCTGCTATTTTTCATTGAGAGATAATGTGCAATAAAGTTTCAGTAGAGTATGTTAAAATGGAGAAAACATTTACAGTGGGCAGGGTTGACACAATACACTGAGAGTGTGAAGACGAGTAATTCAATCATCGGGGCTATTTTCTAAAATTCTCCCAGGAAACGCGGGGTCATTTGTGACTTTCTAACTTCTCATGACTCTGAGCTATTGCAGCTGCTGAGTATCATCCCTGGCATCGGACTGGGAAGGAAGAGATTTATGGAGGGAAGGGAAGTGAAACTTTGTGAAATTAAACAGAGTAGATGGCTCCAGTGATATTGAAGGCCGTAAATTAGCACTGTAATTTTGAGAAGAGACTTGGAGAAGAATCCTGGTGATTAGGAGAAGGCTTCCCCGCTCCAATCTTGCCTTTGTCTGGCACTTCAGGTTTTTTTTTTTTTTTTTTTTTCAATTTCCTTTTACTCCACAGTGCAGAGAGCTAGAAAAAGTATTTGTTGCTAAGTTGTTTTGCTTTTGTTAAGGCCGCAAAATACAACATGAGGAAATGTAAGGTTGAAGACTACCGTGTAGTCTTCAGAGCAACCTGAGACTGTGGCCACCCTGAGCTGGGTCCATACAGCTGAGGTATGTGTTACCACAAGCCAAGGGAAACAAAGAATAAAAAAAATTTCTTTTTCTGAAAAAAAGAGCGGCCCTAGAGCTAGGTACTGGGTTTAAAACTGTAACTGAGAATCTTCTGAAGGAGATTGCAAAAGAAAGGTTAGAGACTTTCTCCTGAAATAACAAAACAAGTCACCAGGTGCCTAAGAAATCACACTAATTCCCTAGTAAGAGCAAGGAGACCTCGGTAGTCAGAGATGGCCTGGGAGTGGTGAAATCATAATTGGGAAAGGAAAAATGAGTAGGATTTGGATAAGTACTGTAACCACAAACTTATGAGCTAAGCTTGGCTGTTTTCTCATTGGAATAAACCTGATGAACTCTTGTAAATTTTTTGAACTCACGCAATGAGCAAAAAGAGTGAAAACATGATGTTATGACATAAAAAAACAAAAGGACAAAGGCCTTCAATATTCTGTAACTTCAATTTCATATTTTCTTGAACACTTGATAATAGTATTTTAAAACATTTCAACTATGAATCCTAGGGCCAGAGCCATAGCATTGCAGGTTAAGCTGTGCTCTATGACACTAGCACCTTATAGTGGTGCCAGTTCAAGTTGCAGCTGTTCCATTTCCAATCCAACTCCCTACTAACATGCATGGGAAACCAGTAGAATATGGCCCAAGTCCTTGAGCCTCTGTACTTACGTGGGAGACCTAGAAGAAGTTCCTGGCTCCTGATGTGGGCCTGGCCCTGGCCATTATGGCTATTTGGGGAGTGAACCAGCAGATGGACGATCTCTCTCTCTCTCTCTCTCTCTCTCTCTCTGTGTGTGTGTGTGTGTGTGTTTCCCTCTCTTTCTGTAACTATGCTTTGTAAATAAATAGATAATCTTAAAAAAAAACTTGTGAATCCTTTTAATAGAACATAATCTTGAGAAACACGTAACCTTCAGTAATTTAGAAATCACTGCATTTATTTTACATGTATAGGATAAGGAAATTTGGAAAATGTATTTTAGGACAAAATATAATTCTAAATTATGTTCTAATATACCACTTAATATTTATGACACATAAAGTAAATGTTTTACATTTTCTCACTTAAAATACATAGAGTTTAATTTTATCATTTAATTATATAAGACAAAAACTTTGTTTTGCACAAAAAATTTTTCATAAATATACTGAATTTGTGCTTTTGGAGGACCACTTGTATTAAAATGTGGTTTGAGAATTAACTATTTTTATGGCATCAAAATATTAAAAATACTGTTATAACCTCTTGCTTGGAATTCATTCACTTTGCATAACAAAATTATTGGTTTTAATTTTAATTTTATATTAGAGAGGTAGAGACAGAAAGAGAGTAACAGACAGAGAGAGAGCTCCCATCTTTTGGATCACTCCCCGAATGCCCACAACAGCTGGATCAGACTGAAGCCAGGATGCTCGAACTTAAACAGTGTCTCCCATGTGGGTAACAAGGATCCAACTACTTGAGCTCTCACTATTGACTCTTGCGGTCTGGTTCATAGGAAGCTGGAGTCAGCAGCTGGAGCTGGATATAAAACCCAGGTATCCTGATGTGGGATGTGAATGTTTTAACTGACATCTAACCACTGGACTAAATGACTGACCCAGGAACTATTAATTTTATATTATTTATTCTGTCATGTTTCTAAAGGACAAGGCAAGAAACAAGGCTTGGGACTGCTGCTTACATCTATGCAAGTAGTATGTCTGAAGCATGAATAATCTTTATTCTCAACAAATGAACAGTCCAGTTGGTCATAATTATTGCTGTGTTTCCTGTATTTATTGTGAAGGACTGGAGACACAGTAATTTGAGAATGCTGCTCAGATGAATATACCATGCATGTTCCGTGATGCCTTTGTAGAAAGCTAGCACAGTGTGCTGTTTAGGAGGTGAACCTTGGAGCAAGAAAACTGAATTGAACCCCACCTTCCCAGTTTCCACATTTTCCCTACCATGCATCTTTCCCGCTCTGCATCCTTGAGCAAATGGCTTCAATTTTCTATGCATGTGTCCTCATCTGCAAAACAGTGGAGTATATCTCATGAGTATGATAGGAGGATTAAATGAATTAACATTTTCAAGCAATTTTAACAGTGCCTACCATATACTGCACATATATTAAGTGATCACTTATATCCTCTCATTAACTTATATTAAAATTAAATGCTAACTTTATGTCACTATATATATATATATATATATATATCATAGTCTACTGATGAAGTGTAAGAATGATTCTAAAATGCATAATCATCAAAATTATAGGTTTTATTTTTCCCTAGTGGATGGCCAGCTTTCAGTGGCTGAATCATATGCATGATCACAGCAAACAACAACCAACATGCAAGCTCCCTCTTCTTCAAGGGAAAATATTTAGGTAATTATTTCCCAGTTAAAATTGAAATGAATATCATTATTGCCTTTTTAAGTTTATTTATTTTTATTTGTAAGGCAGAGCAAAAGAAAGAGATAGAGAGAGGGAGAGAGAGAGAGAGAGAGAGAGAGAGAGAGAGAGAATCTTCCATCTACTGGTACCCTATCCAAATGCCTACAATAACCAGAGCTGGAACAAACTGAAGACAAGAGCCTGGAACTCATTCTGCATTTCCCACGTGGGTGTCAGGGATTGAAGTACCTAGACCACTGTCTCCTGCCTACTAGACTGTGCATTAGCAGGATCAGAAGTGGAGACACGACTCCACCTCAAGCATTTCATGTGTGTCCCAAGAGGCATCTTAAACCATTGCAGCACAAGACAAGAACTTCTTGGATCAAGTTTACAAAGACCCCAAATTTGGAAAAACAGACCATCATGTATGTCTAGGTCTGAACGCAGTTCATAGAATCTTCAGCTCTTATAAGCCATAATTCAGTAGGAACAATTATAAAGCATTGCCAACAAAACTGTAAAAGACTAGGATGGAAGAGATGGCCAAGCATGGGATATGAGAGTTTTGGCCCTTAGGAAATTGGCAGTGGCCTGCAGCAGTCAATAAAGCTAGCTACAAGCAAGACTTCATCAACCAGGTATGCTGTTCTGTTCTGCACAGAACATAAAGGGGATATCAACAAACTGGGGTGTGGAAAACATAGTTTTTGAGGAAAGCGGCTGTGCTTTATTCACCTGGGTATCACTAAAGCCTAACATACCACCTGACACTATGGACAGACCCAATAAGTGTTTGTGAATGAAGAAATTTAGAAACCTACTACCCAAAGTAGGATTGATAAAAGTTATTATGTTTAACTTGGAAAAGAGAAACCACGGAATAATATGATCACTATCTCCAAGTGAAGGAAGATTTCCATGTGATGGAGGGACAAAGTGGATCCTAAAGCACAACAGGATCATATGGGGACTGAGAGTGCTCAGGGCTGCCAAGTTGCAAAATTCTGACAGGAGCATTCACATAGGAAATGGTTAGGGAATCCTGGAGCTGTGTAGTAGATGCCCTCTACAGCTGTATGGAGTAGCCTTTAGAGTGTGTAAGCTTCAAAGGAATGGAAACTTAATATGGTATTTAAGTCATTAATTTAAAATGTTGGGCTAGGCAGAATGGAATCTGCAATGGAAGTCTGCTACCCAGCGCTACTGCAACCCAGTTCCCAGTGCCCCATGGCTGCTCTTGTCTGTACACTGTTTACCCATAGGCAATCTGTGGTCCTTAAATGTATCCATAATGCTCTCATGCAATGCTTTCTCAGATGTTTTCCCAAACTTTTGCTTCTATGGCAATTACATTTCCCTAAATATTGGTTTAAGGATCTCATCAAAGGAAGGACTTGAAATGGAAGCAATGGCTTGTTTTTGGTGACCAATGTTGGGTTTTAATGGTTGCTACTACATTCTCCAGGGATTATAAAACCAGCCCTTTAATAAACAGTCTTGATTATTTGTGGAAGACAAGTACCAGAATAAAAGACTTTGATAGTTTGTAAAATCCTCTTAAAAATCAGCCTGGCAACTCTAGATCTTCAGTTCTTGTGGCTCTTTCTTGCTTTCTCAAGAGTCCTCTAAGCTCAAAGATTATAGTTCAGCCATCTCAACTGTAAATTCTCTGTGCCAAACTAAAGGTCAGAGCAGAACTCTCAAGCTGATGGGAAAATTCCCTTGCCTCAGACAGGATCATCCTAATTAATAATAATCACAATAATATTGTGCTTTGCATTCTATCCAGGGACACCTGAGCAGCAGAATGCTTTATGAACAATATTTAATTAAGTTTTATGACAATCCCATGAGGGGAGCTGGGAAAGTGAGAGATTGGCTTAATCTCTACATAGGCAAGGAGACCTGGCAGGAAGAGAAGTGCAATAGTGGAGGAGGTGGCAGGCAGGGAGGTGAAGCAGGGAACAGGGATTGATGGCTGCTGTACATTTAGACTTCTCTAAGCAGTCATGCACCTGGCAGAACATTCCATATCTGAATCCTTTTAAAATGCTCCTGTGGCGTCACTCCAAAATGATAACAGAGCTCTACTTAATTCAATGTTCTAAATGTGATTTTAAGTTTACTAAAGAAAAGACTTACTAGACAATGCTTGCATCTCCTTCTCTCTTTTTTGTTGTCATCTCTTTCTTCCTCTGTCCACCTCTCATGGGCTCAAAGTTTTCAGCCACAAAACTGAGGCACAATCAAGTAAAGCAAATGAGCATGTTCATGGTCAATGCCAATCCCAGGCCACAGTCCATCACATCCATGAAGTCTGAAGCCTCATGCTCTTGCACAGGGAAAGCTATCCCAGTGTCATCAACAATCCCTCTGCCTTTTCCCAGTAGGTACATATGCCTCCAGCTGTACATTGGTGAGGCACAGGCTGGTGTCTGCTCTGCTACAACAAGTTGGTCCCTAAAGGAGTCTCCCTGTCACCTAAGACATAAACAGAGCAAATAATTCAGCCTCCTCTTTGTCAAACAAAGTCTGTGGAATATTAGAAAAAATAATAATTTACAACATTATACTTGACTTAAATATAATATTTAGAAACTATTTCTTTCATGGTGAAATTTCCTAAAACAAAACTTTTACCTCTTTGAGAAATGTTTGCTTTGTTAATGTCTTCACTTAGCACTTTGCCACAAAATCAGGGTGTGCTGAACTGAACTGAAATAAATCTGATCACAACCAGCATTGTAGTGCAGCAGGTTAGGATGTTGTGCATCCCCTGAGTGCTCCTTCATGTCGCTGCTGCTCCACTTCTGATCGAGTTTCCTGCTTATGTGTCTGGGAAAGCAGCAGAAGATGACCCAACTACTTGGGCCCCTGACACCCACGTGGAACACCCAGATAGAGTTTCAGGCTCCTGGCTTTGGCCTGTCCCAGCCCTAGATGTTGTGGCCATTTGGGAAGTGAACAGGAGATAGAAGATCTCTCTGTCTTTTCCTCTCTCTGTAACACTGTATCACAAATAAAAAAATTAAATTAAATTAAGTTAAAATAAAAACAAATCTGATAGAATATCCTTCTCTATCTGGGTTTATTTGTTCCCTTGTACTTCTCTACCCCCAGCCACCTACTTGCTGAGAAGCCTCAACATTTTTCCCTGGCTAAGATTTTCTTTAGTGTCCACATCTCACATTTTCATCTCTGAACCAACTGATGCCCAAGAAGAAAACAGAAAAAGGAATAACTGGTTGCTGAGATCAGCATCAGCAACTGGTCATTTATTTACTATATCATTTCTATTGACAACAAATCTGGGATGTCATTGCCCACACTTTGTAAACAATGGCCATAATTTTCATTTTTACATTTCTATCAGGGAAGTAAGCCAGTATTTGGTTCAACATATTTTTTAAAATTTTTGCAATTATTTATTTATTTGAGAGATGGGAGGGGAGAGGTAGAGGGAGAGAGATAGAGTGTGTGTTTGTGTGTGTGTGTGTGTGTGTGTGTGAGAGAGAGAGAGAGAGAGAGAGAGAGTGAGAGAGAGAAAGCACTACCATCTGCTGATTTTCTACCCAAATGCCCATAGTGGCTGAGGCTGGGCATACTATTGGCATCAGGAGCCAGGAACTCAATCCAAGGAATCCAATTACTTGAGCTATCACCACTGTCTTCCGGAGTTTGTATTATCAGGAAGCTGAAGTCAGGAGCCTAGAGCTGGGAATCAAAGCCAGGTACTTTGATATGGATGCAGGTATCTTAACCACTAGGCTAAATACCCACTATCAGATTCCACAATTTAAAACTGCTAATAACTATGTTTGTGTTATGAATTCCTCATGCACATGTTCAAGCAGGGGGAGGCAAAATGTGCAAACACTTAAATATATATATATACTTATAATCATGTATATGCCTCTTTATATAGTCATGCACTGCATAATAATGCTTTGGTCAAGAATGGACCACATATATGAATAGATTATATCTCCTACTGACATTGTAACCATCTTAGGTTATAGAAATGCAATCCATAATGTTTGCACAATGACTAAATCATCTGATTCATTTCTAAGAATCTATCTCTGTGGTTAAGGAATGCATGAATATGTATGTGTGTGGATATATACATTCATATGAGGATATATGATTAAGTATATATATATAAAACACATATGTATATAAACACATATAAGGACATTAGGGGGTATATATATATATATATATATCATATATATATTCACTGTCATTACCATTCATTGCCAACACCATTTGCATCAGAGAAGAGGAAATGAAATGCTATTTTTGGAGAGAAGACTGATCTTTCATTTGAATTGTCCAGAAAATGACCCAGCCTGCCACCCATTCAGACCTCAGGGCATTCAAGTGCTGCTTTGTTCCAATGCTTACTTCCATCCAAAGTTCATCTGCAAGATTAAATGAGCCTTCCTGAGCCAAAAAAAAGGCTCTCCTGGCTTCATGGGTCTTCCTGACGTGGGGGAAAGAATGAACCTAGGCTTTTCAAAATAGGCTGCCCAATTATGTTTTTAAAAAGATGTTTTGCTGACATCTAGAGGCTTTGGGTAATAGCACTTATTACTAATGATTCTTCACACTTATAGGGAGTCGTGTGTTGCATGATCCCTCTGCTCTTAACACACATTAATTAATTACGCATCACAGCACCCCTCTGAAGTAGAATAGGTGAGCATTATTATGTCAAAGGATTTATTGATTTTTCGAGCAAATATATAGCTGAGGCACAGAGGGAAAAACTGTAGGAGCAGGAATTAAGGGAGGAAAAAAAAAGAGATACTGTGAATGTAAAAGAAAGCAAATAAAAGTAAGAATTCCCCCCACTGTGCTCTTTAAAAAGGAATGATTACCTCACATCTCACAAGTTCCAAGGGCCTAACCAGTAACTAATTTAGTTGTATGCAACTTACCCAAAGGCAGATGGGAAATTGGAAGGCAGAAGTTATCAACAAAATTCCCAAGTCTTCACTTTCAATGGCACTCACACTGCTCCCTCTCAGGGGTGTCCCTGCAGCCTGGCTATTCTAGATAGTCACTAAGGGGTTGTGCATCGGGGTGACCCTCAGCTTTATCATGGAGTCATCTTGTGTGTTTATGTGAGTTAAACTGGAGGAGAGAAGAAACTATAGCCATGTTTCTATGCACAAATATGCTTGGAGACTATGGAATTTCAACTATGCCCACTGACTACAGCTATGCAAATTGCTACCTTTGAGGGATTCTTCTAGTCTTGTTTTATGGTAGTTGCTCAAATGCCATTTTTTTTAAAGCAACTATTCTAGATTCTTATTTTAGGCATGGTTCTTACTTATTTCTATGAAGTTAAAACTTCTGGGGCTTACTCTTCATTTCTAAACCAAAAGGTAATATTCTACTTAAGAAAGAGAAGTGTCATAAAATCACTAGCTCCCAGACACCAAGACAAGATAAAAAACTTGAGGAAGGCTTTATATATTCTTCCTGTAAGTTATTGTAATGCTTTATATTTATGAGGACAACATTAAGTTGCTTTTAAAAACAATTTGCTTTGCTCAAAACTCTTATATTCATTTGGTTTGGAAAAAATATATGAAAGTAAAGTGAACATCAACTGACATAATGACTGTCAGAGATTTAGGGGTAGCTTATCTTCTGGAGTTGACACTGAATAATAAAAATTCCAGTCTTCTCCCACCTGCCCACCCATCTTACTCCTTCTTCACATTCCCAGGCCCATCAGAACCTTAGTCTATCACTTTGACAGTGCCACTTCTGTTTCATCTGTCCTGAAAATTAAACCCTTAACCTAGGCTCAAAAGGATGGGAAGAAAACACTGAGAGAAGGGGCTGGCACTGTGGTGTAGCAGGTTAAGCCACTATCTCCATGCCTGTATCCCATGTGGGTGCCAGTTCAAGTCCCGGCTGCTCCACTTCTGATCTAGCTCCCTGCTAATGCTCCTAGGGAAGCAGTAAAATATGGCTCAAGTCCTTGGGCCACCTGGGAGACTCAGATGATGCTCCTAGCCTCTGGCTTTGGATTGTCCCAGCTCCGGTAGCTGCAGACATTTGGGGAGTGAACCTGCAGATGGAAGACTTCTCTTTCTGCCCTCTGCCTCTCCCTCTCTGTAACTCCATCTTTCAAATAAGTAAATAAATCTAAAAAAAAAAAAACAAGAAGAAAAGTAGGGTCATTTAGGAGAGCTTACCTCTGGGGTAATCCTCTCTGTGGGGTCCCTTCTTCCACTCTCTACTAAACTTTCAAGTTGTTTAACTTCCATCTAACTGACATCAGTTCTATAAACTGTGTTTACTAGCATAAGAATTCACACTTTTAAAGAGTTAATGCATATATGATCTATTAGTCATTCTCTCCTCAGAATGAAATGGTTTAACAAATTTTTCTCCCAACTTGTAGCTTAGACCAGATGTCCTAAGAAACATTGGGGATTCTGTCTGGTGTAGAGGTGAGGTGAATCATTTTTGATTGGGGATCATCTTGGAGTACCATATCAGTAATATGATTTTGGGGTTAAGATCCCTGGGGAATTAGCAAGAGGGCTACTAATCAGATGGAAAGAGATGTCTCTGGCAGAACAGATGGAGAAGGGACCAACTACAACAATCAATATCAATGCATTGCCTGGATATGTCTCAACCATTCTGAAAGGAGAGATGAAATTGCTTCCTCTTTTTTTGTTCTGTTTCCTTTTTCCTTCCTCCCTCTTGTCATTTGCTTGACTTGTTGTTTGGAGCCATCCCATCTTTTTCTGTAATTCGACCATGCTATGTGTCAAAGAGGCTTCGGGAGCTCACCTAGGAACCCAAACACTATCCATCATCTTTATTTTCAGAAAAATGTCTTGAGAGTTCCAAATCATGGATAAAAAGATAATTTTTTAAACCATTCCCTTCCAAAATTAGAGATTGCTTAATCTTAAATAGTAAAGGAATCACATACTAATTTATAGGACACTAGGGATCTTTTTGTTGCTATACTTGGATCAGTTCATTGCAATCTATGCATTGTAATTCCATGCTTTAAGAATTCATAAGCTGGGGCCAGTAGTGTGGCATAACAGCTCAAGCTGCCACCTGCAGTGCTGGCATCCCATATGGGCTCCAGTTAGAGTCCATGCTGCTCTACTTCTGATCCAGCTCTCTTCTATAGCTTGGGAAAGCAGTAGAAAATGGCCCAAGACCTTGGGCCCCTGCACCTGTGTGGGAGAGCTAGAAGAAGCTGAATTGGACCAGCTCTGGCCATTGCAGCCATTTGAGGAATGAACCAGAAGATAGAAGACCTCTCTTTCTCTCTCTCTCTCTCTCTGCCTCTGCCTCCATAACTCTACCTTTCAATATTTAAAAAAGAAGAATTCATAAGCCAATCTCATGAAGACAAATATATGGTGTCTCTGATATGTGATAGTTAATACAGAACAAAAAAATGAATAGGAATGAAACAGATATGTTGTGATTAGATTGTTGTTCTTAGCTCTTATTTATACACCTGTGGAATTGTAGTCTTCAACTTTTTACTTGTTAATTTTATGTTTAGTGGTGCATTAGGTCTGTGATTATAGAGTTGATTGACATTATGTTTTTGCAAAAATTAAAAAAAATAAGCAAGAAGGGAAGGAGAGAGATTGAGAGAAGGAGAGGTAAAGGAGGAAAGCATGGTTATCTACATAGAATTGTACCTAAAATACATGAAATCTGTTCTCTTTATATTAAATTTTTTTAAAAATAAAATAAGATACATAAAATATAAAAAAGAGAAGAATTCACTTTCAAGTTAATTTTTCACACAGATATACAGATGCTTGTCTGAGATAACAATGATTTTCCCCTACATGAATATTAACAAATATCTATTTCACTCTTTTCATGGTTGCTTGCCTCCTAGGTGACAAGCAAGTTGGAGAGTTAAAACTGGGTTGAGCACAGGCTATACACTCCCATCTGCAAGGGGACTCAGGATAGGAGTGAACGTGTATGAGTGCTAAAAATTGAAAGATATTAAAAAAGACATTTAGGGGCTGGCGTGGTGGTACACTAGGTTAATCTTCTGCCTGTGGCGCCAGCATACCATATGGGGGCCAGATTCTAGTCCCGTTTGCTCCTCTTCCAGTCCAGCTCTCTGCTGTGCCCCAGAGAAGGCAGTGGAGGATGGCCTAAGTGCTTGGGCCCCTGCACCCACATGGGAGACTGGGAGGAAGCTCCTGGCTCCTGGCTTCGGATCAGCGCAGCGCCGGCTGTAGTGGCCATTTGAGGAGTGAACCAACGGAAGAAAGACCTTTCTCTCTGTCTCTCTCTCTCTCTCACTGTCTGTAACTCTACCTGTCAAATAAATAAATAAAAATCTTTAAATAAATTGTAAAAAAATTATTAAAAAGACAAGTTTGAGGACTTGTATCCTTGGAAAGTTATTATCAGGCCTGTATTCTTTAATAAAAGTTCATTACCTGAAAATGGTTGGAGATGTTAAGAACCTCTTGTTTCTTGGCTTCATCTGCAACTCTGGTATGACATAGAGCATTGGGAGACATGGAGGGGAGATTGCTATTGATTACTATGTGCATTATTGCGGAGGGCAGAGATGAGCAGGCTTTCTCCCTCATCACTGCTGCCACTCATCACATGAGGGACCCTCACTCTGTATTCCTGACCAAGTTGTTCACTAACATGGCCATGATAAGTAGAAGGGCACTGCAAAAAAGGTTTAAGAAAAATGGAATCAAAAGATGTTTATTCTGGTCCAAAACATTTTTGAAAACCATGCACAATTTTGTCATAATGTGCATTTTCTGTGAACTCTGAATATTGTCCACACTGATCTGTAGTTTGAATGATTCAGAGACATTCTTAATATAACTAGCTTTCTTTTGTCCCAAACCTACTAACTACTTTGTATCTCACATAAAGACAAACTTCTAACCATGATTAACGTGGTCCTACTTGGTCCGTCCCCTTTATGTGATCTCAGCTCCTATACTTTCCCAGTCATTCCCTCCTTTGCTATTCCTTAAGGATTTGCAAAACACTCCTGCCTCAGGGCCTTTGCATTTGCTATATCTGCTCCCTTTTATCTCCCTGGATATCAGTATGGCTCCTTTCCTCGTTTCCTTTAGGTCTTGGTTGGTCAAAGCTTCACCTACTCAAGGAGGATTTCCCTGGCTTTCATCTAATTTTCCAACATTGTTTTCCCGTCCCTAAGCCTTCATGCTTCTCCCAGCCATGCTTTGTCTTCCTTCTTTACACTCTTATGTGCCTGACATTGTTCAATATTTTACTTTTTATCTTGTGCATCTTTGGTATCTTCCAAGTGAAATAAAAACTTCTAAGGTCAGTAATTGTTTCTTTTTACATGTCTGTATCCTTGGGCCTGAGAAGAATATCTGGCACTTAGTAGGTACTTAATAATATGCATTGAATGAATTTTGGGAAATTCTGGTTATCAAAGGAAGAAATCCTTCATAGAGATTTGATATGCTAATGGTGGAGTACCAAGCAGTAAGTTTAAACGTAGGGAGAAATTAACTTTGTTTAAAGTGGCCAGTTGAACAAATTGAAATCACAGACTAAATTATGCCATCAAGCCTTTAATGAAACTGCCACAAGTTCATTCAAGGCCGCCCAGATGATTTCAAAAGCAATGTGGCAGAGTGTGTCTATTTCAGAGTGATAAATGTATGTTCAACTGCTAATGTGTCTTTCACAAATCTTGTGTAGCTTCAATGAAGCTAATTTATAAACTTTAACTACTGTAGCTAATTTAACTGGCTAATTTTAGATGTTGTATTGAATCAAAATCTGCATTTTATTGTGTATCATTTTGTCTACTGCTAACATTAATATGCATTTTGTAATGTGCAACTACGAAAGTTTTAAATACATATTTATGCTTTTGAATGCATTTATGCAAACTGGATTTTTTTTTCCCTTGTACATTGTAGAATCTGTCTTATCGACTCATACATCTACTAGGCAGAGTGGACCTGTTCTAGGTCTGCCTGGAACAACTCAGGAAGGTAGTAAACTTAAAGCTGGATAAGAGTTCAGTAAACTCTTCTTTTAATTTCCCTCTCTTATATGGAATGACAAAAGAATGTGTTTTGGGAAAGTATGCTAAAATTAATGTTAATTGTTGTCTACATATGACTCCCCAGACTGTGATGAGAACATTAAAGAGGCTGTGTGGGGAAAAAAAAAAACACAAAAAACAAACAAAAAAAAAATCAAAAACTTGTAAAGAAAAGTATCATTGTCAAATGGATCCAAGCAGATGTAGCCAAGTAGGCATTTTTGAAGAGCTGATTTTTTTGTAACTCTTTTCTGTACCTGATTTAAATTTCATTACTGTCTTGTAATTTTTTCCATGTTGATAACATGCTTTCAATTTTCCACTTGTGTCCTTTGTATGCTCATTCTTTCTCCCTTTCTTCTCAAATTCAGGTCACCAGTTTATATCTGATTCTCACATTTTTCCCACCACTCCCTAGACACATCTATCACTCTCACATTGCTACCTTCTGGTGCGGAAGACAGTGGTATATAGGTAGTAGCAATTGCACTAAATCTACAGAAACAAAAATCATGGATACATGTGCACTTCCATGACTATTCTATCCTTCATTTAGAGGCATAAATATGAAGGGACTTCATGTCCATGAAAGTGGAATTTAAAATAAGTTTATTTTGATGCAAAAAAACCTCAAATGCGTAAATAGTATTCAAAAGGAGTATTCAAAAATTTCATGAAATAGCACATGGGAAAAAACTTATGAATGGATTCTGAAAATATTTTGCACCAAAATTAACTTAAATTCACTTTTGCACAAACAAACTTTTTGAAGTACTCTTATATACTCACATCACTACAAGATGACCATAGCCTCAGGGCAGAACTGTTCGTTTTCAAGCCACTTCTTATTTTTTTTTTAAAGATTTATCTATTTATTTGAGAGGAAGAATTACATACACAGAGAGCGAAATGCAGAGAGAGGTCTTCTTTCTGTTGGTTCACTCCCCAAATGGCCACAACAGCCTGGGCTGGGCCAATCCGAAGCCAGGATCCAGGAGCCTCTTCCAGCTCTCCCACACAGGTGCAGGGACCCAGACACGTGGGCCATCTTCCACTGCTTTCCCAGGCCACTAGCAGAGAAATGGATTGGAACTGGAGCAGCCAGGACTCAAAGTGGCACCCATATGGGATGAAGAATTGAATTTGTCAGCTTACCCTGTTGGGCCACAACCTGGGCGGAGACCCAACATTCTATGCCACAGGGCTGCCATCCCATGCTACTTCTGTAACTACTAAACTATCTACGTGCTCAGGAAAAAGCATGTGTTCTTACTTTCCTAATGTTGAGATTGCATTTAATGTTTCTAAATGCTTTTGTTATATAACATCCATCCATACTAAAGACTTTTAAAATAAACATTGTTAAAGAATAGCTTTTATGTTTGCAGAAGATTGTAGCTCCTCATTTAAAAACTAGAAGCAGGATGAGGAGTTATTGCTCCTACTTTTTTTAAAAAAGATTTATTTATTTATTTGAAAGTCAGAGTTACACAGAGAGAGAAAGAGTGGCAGAGAGAGAGGTCTTCCATCCACTGGTTCACTCCCCAGATGGCCACAATGCCCAGAGCTGAGCCAATCTGAAGCAAGGAGCTAACGGTTTTCTCCAGGTCTCCCACATGGGTGAAAGGGCCCAAGGACTTGGGCCACCCTCTATTGCTTACACAGGCCATAGCAGAGAGCTGGATCAGAAGTGGAGCAGCCAGGACTCAAACCGGCACCCATATGGGATGCCAGCACTGCAGGCAGTGGCTTTACCTGCTATGCCACAGTGCCGGCCCCCAATGTTTCTTGAAAGGCATCACATGAGAATCAACATGCTTCTCACTGGAACAAAAAGGAGATTGCCATGTTAGCTGTTATGATTTTTTAAGGTTTATTTTATTTATTTGAAATGTAGAGTTAGAGAGAGAGAGAGAGAGAGAGAGAGAGGGAATCTTCCATCTGCTAGTTCACACCCTAAATGGCACAACAGCCAGGGCTGGGCCAGTCTGAAGCCAGGAGATAGGAGCTTCATCTGGGTCTCCCATGTGGGTCCAGTGGCTCAAGCACATGGGCTATCTTGCTCTGCTTTCCAACACACATTGGTAGGGACTGGGCTAGAAGTGGAGCAGGTAGGGTTCTAACCAACGTCCACATGGGATGCAGTGGCTTAACCCATTACACCACAATGCCAGCACTTTATGTTTATATATACACATGTATATGTATATATATAGTAGCTAACATTTAGTGCTTCATAGCTGATACAATATTTTTTTGACAGGCAGAGTACACAGTGAGAGACAGAGAGAGACAGAGAGAAAGGTCTTCCTTTTCTGTTGGTTCACCCCCCAAATGGCTGCCATGGCCAGTGCGCTGCACTGATCCAAAGCCAGGAGCCAGGTGCTTCCTCCTGGTCTCCATGCAGGTATGGGGCCCAAGCACTTGGGCCATCCTCCACTATTTTCCCGGGCCACAGCAGAGAGCTGGACTGGAAGTGAAGCAACCGGGACAGAATCTGGCACCCCAACAGGGACTAAAACCAAGGGTGCTGGCGCGCAGCAGAGGATTAGCCTAGTGAACCGCCACACCGGCCAGTATTTTTCAAATATCACTTCTGCACTTTACACAAAATGCCTAAATGTCAGGGATCATCTGTTCACAGATGAAGAGACTTAAAGCTGAATTGAAGAGAATCCCTGAGAAGTTTGGTACTGCTGGGAGACATAGTAAAAATATTACTACCAACCATCACAGCATTTTTGTAAGATCACATTTGTTGTCTCCATTTTATTGATGAGGATACAGAGAAGGGAAATAAACTGACTGATGAGGAAGATGATAAGTGGCAGAAACGTAATTTTGTTCCTGCTCTGTGTGGCTCCAAGGCCATGTGTCTTGACATTTTTCTGCAGTCTTTAAGGCTCTCTTTTCCATCTGGCTGTTGCGGGCCATATGCCAATCCCAAAAGATTTTTCTAAGAATTATAATTGGGAGTGGGCAATCTAAGTTACTTAGATGGGATCAGGATGTTTCTGGAAAGATGAAAATGTGCAGAGACCAAGAATCTGTAGCTGCTCCCAGTGAGTAACTTCTCAAGGAGAGCAATACAGTGGAATCTGTCTGAAATGCATGATAAATGTACATAAAATGCAGAGGCATGGAGAAAAGAGGTGTACGCCCCTGATTAGCTATGTCAGCAAGACCAAGAAGGCACAGCATCAGAAGAGAATCAAACTCTCAGCCTCAGATGACCAATACACTATCTTGGGTTTTTCAATTTCCTCCCTAGCCATATGTGAAATTCAAGCTTGTAAAAAAAATCTAAACAACAGGTGTTTAATGACAGTCTACCGTGGTTAACGTTTATGGAAATTAAATTATAACCATTAGAAAAACCTACCATGTTTTTCAGCTTCCTGAACTTTCATCAGTGACCTCAAGTCATCTGAAAGGCTATTTTTTCCATTTTTCTTAAGTTTTGCAAATTTAAATGAAGAAACTTAATAAATATCAGCACAAATGTGCCATAAAATAGACTAGAGCATGACTATGTATTCATCTATGTGTATGTATCTACCTATAAATGTTCTAGTTATCTATTTTATACATACAGGGGCACTCCAAAAAGTATAAAGAAAATATAATTAAAATATGTTGACTTTCACAGGAAAATTTTTTTTTTTTTTTTTTTTTTTTTTTTTTTACAGGCAGAGTGGACAGTGAGAGAGAGAGACAGAGAGAAAGGTCTTCCTTTTGCCGTTGGTTCACCCTCCAATGGCCGCCGCGGCCAGCGCGCTGCAGCCGGCGCACCACGCTCATCCGATGGCAGGAGCCAGGAGCCAGGTGCTTTTCCTGGTCTCCCCATGGGGTGCAGGGCCCAAGCACCTGGGCCATCCTCCACTGCACTCCCGGGCCACAGCAGAGGGCTGGCCTGGAAGAGGGGCAACCGGGACAGAATCCGGCGCCCCGACCGGGACTAGAACCCGGTGTGCTGGCGCCGCAAGGCGGAGGATTAGCCTGTTGAGCCACGGCGCCGGCCCACAGGAAAAATTTTTGAAAGCCATGCAGTTTGCCAAAGGTTCATGGAAAATACGTTTTATGAAAAATTATGTAGATTTTGAGACTTTTTTGCACCAGAAGAAACTTATCTTTTAATTTCATTTTCCACAGACCTTTGCAGTATCCTCATCTATTTTTAATATCTGTATCTTTATTTCTCTGTATCCTTATCTATCTGAGTGTGTAGACACCACACGGAAATGTGTATGTATGTTTGAGTTTAATTAAAACTTTTTAAGATGATAATGGCCCCACAAAAGATCTGGTTGCAAAGATCTGGTAAGACATGCTTGTATACTGAGAGGCTTAATTCTTTTGTACCGGAAAAGGGGAAAGTTGCATACCACAGATAATTTTGCAGGATCCTTGTGCATCCTACTGTGTGCTCTGCCACACAGTTTTCTCCTTTTTCTCTCCTTGTTCTTCCTCTCCCACATCTCCTCCTGCTGCTTCTTTGCACATTTATTAGGGAGTCTTTGTCCTTTAGCCAGAAACAAGCCTCCAGGCGGTACCCCATGTTCTAATAAAGCAGCCCTTTCATCAATGGCGGGAATGATTACCTCTTTTGCAGCTGCCCCTGGTGTTGCATTTTGTAACGCGATTTGGCCTCTTTGGGCTCTGGTTAGTCCTATTTAACGTACGGCAGGGGTTCCCTGTTTGATCTCTAATTGATATAATTGACTGGGAATAATTGGGAAGGCTTTATAGATGTTTATTGATAGCTAATTTTCCCTCATCCATTGTTTAATTCGATAAGAACATAACCTAATTTATTGCCACTCCAATAGGGATCCATTACCCTTTTGATAAATGCTTCTGGGGCCAACTTGTCAGTCACTGATTTCAAAGAGCTGTTAAGCCCAAAGAGTCCATCATTAGTTAATGGCAGTTTAGAAAGCTAATGATGTTATAAATTACAATCAATAAAAACAGGGAAATTACAGTTGTTGAGCAACATAACAGTATATTATTAAGCCAACACTCAACTGTACCTCTGCCTACTATATGAGTATGTGTGGAAGGTTTCTAAGTCATTTAACAATATTCATGATGAACTAAGAAAGCCATAGATCAGAAAGGAAATCGCAGGAATGAAGTAACTCAAAAATATTTTAAAAATTGTCAAAGGAGAGCAGGATTATACCACGCACTGAATAATGTAAGGGATCTTCAAAAAGTTCATGAAAAATGCTTGTTAGAAAAAAAAAAACTATGCATAGATTTTGAAAATGTTTTGTGTAAAATAAACATATCTTTTAATTCCATTTTGCATTAACATTTTGAAGGACCCTTATAAAGAGGATCTGGGGGATCAAACACACAACATCCAGTGTTCTCTATCTTTTCATGCCATCCCGGAATAAAACACAATATAGGGGTATGCCATACTTTATAAGTCTTTTGTTTCAAGTAGCTGCTGCTAATTTCTTCCATTTGAATTCTTAAAACTTACTAAAAAAGAGAAAGCACTACAAAATATAGGAAGGAGCTTCTACTTTTGTAAGTTGTTTCTAACTTTAGCTACCTGAATTCTTATTTTTCCAATGTACAATCATTCCTCTGTGAAGAAGTACACAATTTTCAGCTAAATCAAAGTTATTCTTCATTGATATGCTCTTGATTTATATCTCGATAAAGAATAAACACTCCCTACAGATGTTACCAGCATTTCAAGGACGAAAAGTAATACTCACTGATGGAACTGGTGAGTAACTATTGCACTGTTGATAGAGAGTTTCAGCTTAGGGATGCTGGAAGAACTCTGGAGGAGGATAGTGGTGATGGCTGCTCAACAGTGTCGGTGTACTAAGTATCTGTTTCTAAAGCAATGTTTTTCTTTTGTATTCATGTAGCCATTTTGATGCATTAACATTCAATAACTAGAAATTAAATATGGGCAGAAAGCTTATTGAAAAAAATGCCGTTGCTGGAGGAAGCTTAAAATGCAAGTGACTGTATGTATCCAAGTTCACTCACCTGTTCAGGCATCTCAGGTATTTCAGAGAGCTCAAATAACGTGACTCTTCCTTTCATTTTTTATTCTGGAGCAGAAAAAAAGATAAAATGATGCTAAGAGATTCTTGCTGTACATAGTATAATGTCAGTTCAATCCATAATTTCCACTGAAAATCTTCAGAAGAATAGGCCAAACTCCATCCATTCATCCTTTTATTCATTTAACAAAACTTGATTGTGTGGAGTGTGGTTAAGATGCTGCTTGGGATACTTACGTCTCATTTAACAATGCCTAGGCTTGAGGCCCAGCTCCATTTCTAGTTCCAGCTTCCCTGTTAACATGCACCTCAGAAGGCAGCAGGTGTTAACTGAACTACATGAGTTCCTGCCACTCACATGGGAGACCTGGATTGAATTACAAGCTTCTGAGTTTAGCCTGGCCTAGCTTTACCTGTTAAAAGCAATTGGGGACTGAATCAGTAGATGGAAGATTTCTATCTGTCTGTCTATCTCTGTGAGTGTATCTTTCAAATCAAAACAATTAAATAATTTTTTAAAAATTATTTTTTGAGAGGTAGAGTTACAGTTAAAGAGAGGGAAAGACAGAGAGAGAGGTCTTCCATCCACTGGTTCACTCCCTAAATGGCCACAATGGCCAGAGCTGGGCAGATCTGATGCCAGGAGCCAGGAGCTTCTTCTGGGTCTCCCATGTGGTTGCAGGGCCTCAAGCACTTGGGCTGTCTTCTACTGCTTTCCCAGGCTGTAGCAGAGATGGATCAGAAGAAGAGCAGCTGGGATATGAAGCAGCGCCCATATTGGAAGCTGGCACCACACGCAGCAGCTTTACCTGCTCTGCCACAGTGCTGGCCTTGACAAATTAATAACAATAATTAAAACTAAATAAATACTCATTTAAAAATTTAAGTTTACTGTGTGCTTATCAGAGGTACAGCACTGTAATGGGCACTATGGATAACACAAAATCTTTCCTCCAAGGTGTTCAGATTCTGATGGGAGATAAAAAAACAAAAAGTGCAAGAAAATGTGGAAATATTTTTTGAATTAATGATACAGATGGAAGTGTAGGACTGTTACCAGCAGAACATGATTAGTTGCCAGAGGGATGATAAGCCCAGCATTGAGAGATTATTTAGTTTTAGGTACAGAGGAGCCTTTATGAAGAAGCTGATGCTCAAAGAAGGAATTAATACGTGAGTGGATTTGGAGAGGCAAAAGAATAGAGAGCAGGAGCAAAGGTGGGGAGACAGGGAAGGATGGAGTGCGTTTGGCAGAGAGTGAGGCACTCCTTTAGCAGCGTGGACCTCAGTGAATCCCGTTTTCAGACCACGGTAATATCCACATCTTATATGATAAATTCAACAAACAAATGGGATCAGTTAGAATAGAAATAAAGTTACTCTCAAAGGCATTCACTATGAAAAAATCAGGATTAGACAAAGTATGGGATGGCATAAGGAAAGAGGTACTCAATACTACAGTATACTTGAAAGTATTTTGTTAAATATGAGAATATATATATCTGTATGTTAACTATGAGAATATATCTGATATCATACACATGAGAATGTATATCATATATAAGCTGGTAAATTTACACAATTTCTTATACCAATGAAGTTAAAATGATCAAAACTGGGGCAGAAATCCTGGCTCCAAAAGATAAGACCAACATCTGATATAAGGTTTACATAAAAATATAACAATCATCACTCATGACTAGAAATGTATTCCTTATTTTCCCCACTCTCCCTAGAAATATAAGCTCTAAGAGGGAGAGTATTTATGGATGATTTGTTTATTTCTGCTTTCTTAGGACTTATAAGAGCGCCCAACAAAAGTTATATGCTGACTAAATAGCTCTTTTATAAAAAAATGATTATTTGTTGTATTTGAAAGAGTTACAGAGAAAGAGGGAGAAACACACACACACACAGAGAGTTTGATCTTCCGTCTACTGTTTCACTCCCCAAATGGCTGCAATGGCCAAGGCAAAGTCAGGCTGAAGCCAAGAGCCAGGAGCCAGGAGCTTCACTGGGGTCTCCCATGTGGGTGCAGGGCCTCAAGGACTTAGACCTTCCTCTGCTGCCTTTCCAGGCACATTGGTAGGGAGCTAGATAGGAAGTAGAGGATCCATAATGGACCAGGCACCCATATGGGATGCTGGCATCACAGGCTGTGCTTAACCCCCTCTGCCAAAGCACTGGCCCTTAAATAGTTCTTAACCATATTTGTTAAGTGATTTGTCTTGGGACAATACTGATTTACAGCAAATTCTATACTATCTCGGTTTCTACAGGGCTATATAATTCAGTTTTTTGGTCCATTTAATCAATATTTATTGAAAACTCAATATGAACTCATTGATGATACAATAATGAAAGAGATTGAAGAAATCTTTGCTCTATGAAGAGGACAGTTTAATTAGCAAGATACATTAAGGAAATCATTAATTACAAAATGTGTAGTAAGAACTAGTAAATAAAAGTACAACTATCTGTAGGTATACAATGATATATGAGCCATAATGGTTACTATTGGAACTGGAAGTTCCTGACTTTACTGTATGCCCTAAAAAACAAGAAATAGTTGTTTTTTTTTCTTTTGACAGCATAGGGTTTTGTACATAGTAGTTGATCACGTAGCTATTGAATGGAATTATTTTCAAATCGACAGTCCAGATATTTTACTCATTAATAAAATGTCAATTGGTCAGAACATTCTATCACCTAATTTATTATTATTCTCATTTTTTTTGAAAAAAAGAAGAAATCTGATGTATCATTCATTTTCTACAACTTGGCATGGTGCAAAGTTAAATTCAATTCAAGGAGTGTGGAAGTTAGTTATATCCTGTTCATGTTGGTTTATTTCCTTAATATGCCAATTTAAGGAGCTGAAGGAACTTTATTCAATGATCATATGTGAAGTGGGTGTAATGTAGAATGCTTTCTACTTTTATGCCTTTGATTTTCACTTAGCCACTGCATCCAAAAAAAATGTTAAACACATTTTTGCTGAACAAAGCATGAAATATGATTTTGCATATTTTACATTGTTCTAAGGGCTTGCAATTGGGCCACATCTCACAGAATTTTCTTTTGGGAGCAAAAGGAGTATGGAGATGGGGTGAGGTCTCCTCTTCCAAAGACTTGACTCTCCTTTCTCTACAGCTCTCTTCGTGTCATCTCTGGTCCTTTCTTGGTAACATCAAAGTTCTGTTCACGGAGACCACTTGTAAGCTTGCAAAAATAGATTGTGATGTTGTAATGGGGATAAACAGCAGAGCAGATGAAATCTCAATAAATAAACAAACAAATAAATAAATGGAATATTCTATGTGTGGGCACGGGCCATTAGCAATAAGCAAGTGAAGCGCCATGGGAGTCCCAGAGAAGGAGAGACCATGCATCTGTCTTCTGTAAGTCATCGGCTGCTCTTCTACTGTGCACTCTGCTGCTGCTGCTGGAAAGACACAGCAGAGGGGCTGGGAAGTCAGGGGAGCTGCTTGCAGATTGATTTCCCTGCTTCAATAGCTACTTGACATGGCAAAGTTTGGTTCCATTCTGTTTTCAAATTGAAAATTTATACAGAAATGAGAAAAACCACCACACCCAGCAGTGAATTAATAATAGCTGCCAACTAGCTTGGAGAACCATTATATTCATAATGCTTCCCGATGCTGTTCTCATCGCCTGCAAAAGAGAATTTGTCCTTAAGCTGCTTATTTTCAAACTACATGTGAAGACAACAAATTGTATGGCATGTTTATCCAATAAGGCATAGCAAGGAAGCTGCAGTATCAGATGGGAGGGAGTGAAAAGAAATAGAAATTTAACAGCTAGCCAGCCTGAAATAAAGCAGGCACGATCAGAAGACACATGTACAATTCTCCACGGTCCCTAAAGTCTCTAGCGAAAAGGTAGAAATGAACTAATTTATTAGTAAAATCACATCAGGGGCAGTAATTTCATGTTAGTGAATTTACATGTAATAACATTAGGCTCCCAACCTCCATTTCACCAGTGTGGCCCTCTCTGATGATGAATGAGGTGCCTAAAGAAAGATGATAGTTTGATTGTTTTCACAGCAAACAGATCAGCATTTTAATTTCTTGCCTCTGTGTTTATTGCTTATTTGGCCCCTTGCTCGGCTTGTAAAAACTTGGCTAAATGGAAATGAATAAATGTAATTACTGCGGGTGACAGTGGTAATCTGTGTGGGTTTTTCATATTGGCTTTGCCAACGTTAATCTAATCACCGGAGAATATGTGTCACCGCACAAATGCATTGACAGAAAGCAGAGTTCTCAGTCAGTGCCAAATATACACACACAGGCCGGGCAGCACAGACACAGGCGGCTGCGTCTGCACCCACAGCTTGTTTCCCCTTTGCTGTCAGAGGGAGCAGAGCTATCAGAGTATCCTGCAAGCTGAGTGTGTGTGTACCAAGTGGTTCAGAGTTTAGGGGGATTCCAAAAGAAGGCTCACAGAGGAACCTGAAGGCAATACAAATGCCAGTTGACCAGGCTTTTCCCCAGGGCTGGGATGAGAAGTCTTGTGGCATAGGGTGAGTGGAGGCTGAAATTTTCCAGTTCTCCCCAGTCCTGAATGGCTGGGAGGGCTGGTTAATGAGTGGCTCCACCTTTCAAGATTTTGTTTTCCACTCTAAGACAGGGATGGGATGAGTCAGATTGTTTGATGTTTGCAGTGCAGGAGGAACAGCAGGGGGTGAGCCAGGCAATCAGTGTGGGGTAGGAAGGATGAAATGAGATAATGTATGTTAAAGTGTCTTGCGAACTACAAAGCAAAGCTAAATGGAGCAGAAGAGAGTCCTGCAACAGACTTTATTATATGTAAGATTTATTTTATCAAAGCAGCAGGGAAGCAAAGGATTATTCAGCAAATGGCAGTTGAATGGCTGGTTAGCGTTTTGGAAAGAAAAATAAATCAAGACCTGTAACTCTGAATGTTGGTCAAAAGGAATTCCAGATGGATAAAATAATTAAATATGACAATAAAATGTTAGAAAAACCAGATGAGGAATTTAATATTCACTAGATTTGGGGGATTTGAGAAAGAACATCCTACACTGAAAAACAATCAAAGAAATCTTGAAGGAAGAATAAACAAATTGAATGACATTAAAGTTACAAACTGCTGTAGTCAAAATAAGGTAGCCCAAATGGGAAAGCAAAACTATGTTCAGTAAAGAAGGCCAGGACAATAACTGTTTATATGAAAACTCCCAAATACTTTTCTTTCAAAATAAGATTGTCCATAAATAATTGACAAAAGAAAATATATGAAAAATGGTCAATGCAAAATACTAGTGAATATATCAGAAAAAATGTTCAGACTAACCAAGAGTTAAAGAAAGGCAAATTCAAACAAACTAGCAAAAAAGGGTCACACCTGAAGCTTTCAAAGGTGTTCCCAGACTGAAAATTTCTAAACTTCCAGTGTGAGTTGAAGTTATTATGTACTTTGGAAGCCAAATATTGCCTTGTTTTGAGCTAGCAATTGCACTTCTCGGAATACTATTTCTCTTATATGTATATGTGTGTATATATATATATATATATCTAATATATATAGTAGTGAAACAAAAAATAAACTGTTTAGCAGTTGATCAACATTTAAATAATTAAGCTAATTAGATATTCTTCTTGCACAAAAATATAAGCAAAAACTGTGAGGTCTTTGACAATGTAGAAAGTATTTGGTATACTACTAAGTGGTTAAAAAAAGCTTACAAAATTGTTCATTCCTGGAAACCTCCACAGGACTTTTAAACTTTCATGAATCAGCATTAGGTAACATGCCTGTTTTGAAGGAAATATTGGCATAAAAAGTGATATGACGTGGAGCACTACTGAAGACAGAAAAGGAATGAGGACCGTGAAGTGACAGTCTTAGCAACAGAATAGGTATGTGGTGGTAGGGAAGAGTGACATGAGAGAAAGTAGATAGAAGCTGCATGTATTTAGAAAATTGAAGAACTAGTTGAATTACTGTGGTCACTTAAGTGATATATATCTCCCGAGCATCACAAATAAAGAATAGAAGGAAGGCAAGAAAGGAAGAAGGGAGGAAAAGAAAATGAACGAAGACAGGAAAAATTGAGAATAAAGAAAAAAAGTACTTCTACAGATCATCAGTCCTGGGAAAAGAAACCTTGGTATCTAACCCCTTCCATATAAAACAAAGGCTTTTATCATCATACTGTCAACCTACAGATGGTTCAGGAATATAAGACCTCGGGCAATCTGCTAGGAAGGTAGCAGAAAGGCTGAGAACTTCCCTGTGAAGCTGTGCAAGCACCGAGAAATAACAAAGTGAGGCACTCTCCAAGGAAGGCAAGACAAGGTCCAATCTGACCCAAGGTACGGTAGGCAGACCTCCGTTCTTTTAAGATGCAATGTGTGAACTAAGCCAGGATAAGAAACAAGAAGCTGAGAAGGTGTAGCAGTCAGCCAGAAGTCTCAACAAAGAGTATCTCTGCTCAAGAGAGTTAACTTACAAAAAGCTCACGGTGATCATTCAAAGCTAAACTCTAGAGAGAGAACGATGGAGACCTGGGCAGACACATCTGTAAAATGTCTCTTCTTGGCAGTTCATTGGCAAGGCTGGGGTGGGCTGATCCACTTTGAATACCTTTCACTAGCCCATAGCATACGCTTTTTAAGGAGCATTGCGATGAGGTATAGGTAGAAAAGCAATATATGTGTGATAATCGCTGAAAGAAAGAAAGAATATGGGTGTGTGACAAGGCACAGGGGCTTCTGTGTTGGCTTCAGGGAGGCTGTGGAACCATCTTTCTTGGAAAAAAGTTTACAGCTATTTTTATAATACATCTACACAAATTTCTTCCAGACCACGGGAATATATGCATTGAACCTTCCAGAAATTGAATGTTCTGGTTCTTTAAGTCAGTGATGTGGATTCTCATCTTGTCTGGGCATCACAGAGATGGTTTGTCCGCTTTGACATCCAGGAAACTGGAACCAGTGATCCTAAGGAAGAGATTTCAGAACTCCCGCTTCACCCCACCAGCCCTTCAATTTCACTGCCAGTGAAAAGAAATAAAGTGGTTTCACTGACTCTAGTTTTGAATGCAAGAATTAAAGTACAAACCCAGTACTCTCACTTGACAAAAAAATAAAGATGGGGAAAAGTTTCTTTTATGTTTCAGGAAATTATTAGAGTTTGGTGAAGTGCTTAGAGGTATAATATGAGCTGGATAATTTTCACAGCATTTGATGTAGCAAATGTTGTGGGGCTTTTCCATGACACATAATCAGTATTAAGCCAACATTTATAAAATAAAAAATGAAACCAAGTTTCTCACCAGGAAAATTGGTTTCCGTTCAACAAGATGTCCTACGGCATCCTTATAATTTTTTGGCTTCAGTTTTCTACTCAGTTTTACCACAAGGGATGAAGGTCAAAAAATAAAGGGGCTTAGTTGTCCCCTAAAAGGGAGTGTGCCAAAAGTTTTAGAGAATATCTGACCCAAGTCAATCAATATTTAAGCATAACCATTGGTTTGAACCTTCTTCATTCTTCTTTTAATTGGAAAACAGAACAAATATTGCCTTTATATTTTATTTCGACCTTCTATCTAAGTAACTTTACAGGTCAACCCTATTCCTAATACCGTTATTAGTATAAAAAATTGATTTTGACATGTCTTTTGATGTTATTCATATTTTTTAGAGTTAAAGCATTGTGTGAAGTAAATACTGTAAAATACAACCCCTGCATTTTAATATATAATAGGTCAGGGAAACAGAAACATATACACTTATAAAACTAACAATATATACAGAACAAAGTCCATGTACCATCGAAATCAGGTGCATTTAATATGCTTGTTAAAATGCATATACCTCATTATCATTCAAGATTTATTTAAGTAAGAGATTCAGAAGAATGGAGTCTTAGAAGCTGCATTTTACAGGTATTTAAAACATCTGTGTATTTTTGCAATATATAAAAGTGTGAAGGACTAGAAGTTCTCCAAACAAGCAGTAGAGGGGGTAGATTAGATCTCCTTAAGGTGATTATAACAGGTAACTGAGTTTGTGAGATTTGAATTTGATTTTGAGCAGCAAGCTCTATTTTGGCAGTAGTGGAAAGAAAATGCAAAAGACAAGGGTGAAATATTAAAACAGAGTTTATGGAAAAAGAAAGCCAAAGGCTGCAGCTAACACTGAGAAATATTCACAGAAGAAGTTGGAAAGATCATTTAAAAGGAGCTCTTGAGGAGCTGGCAAGGAGGCTACATGGGGGCTCCTGGGGGGCTGATGCAATGGTATAGTAGGTCAAGCTTCCGCCTGAGATGCCAGTATCCCATATGGACACCAGTTCCTGTCCCTGCTGCTCCTATTCTTATCCAGCTCTCTGCCATGGCCTGGGAGACCCAAAGAAGGAAGCTCCTTGCTTCTGACTTTGGATCGGCCCAGATCATTGTGAACTAGCAAATGGAAGATCTGTCTCTCCCTCTTTCTGTGTGTAACTCTATCTCTCAAATAAATAAACTTAAATAAATAAATAAATAAATAAAGCGGCTCTTGAATGCCTAGCCAAGATCCCTTGAGTCTCTATAATTTTTTTTAAAAATTAGGTAAATATTGGTCGGCGCCGTGGCTCAACAGGCTAATCCTCCGCCTTGCGGCGCCGGCACACCGGGTTCTAGTCCCGGTCAGGGCATCGGATTCTGTCCTGGTTGCCCCACTTCCAGGCCAGCTCTCTGCTGTGGCCCAGGAGTGCAGTGGAGGATGGCCCAGGTGCTTGGGCCCTGCACCCCATGGGAGACCAGGAAAAGCACCTAGCACCTGGCTCCTGCCATCGGAGCGCGGTGCGCCGACCACGGCGGCCATTGGAGGGTGAACCAACGGCAAAGGAAGACCTTTCTCTCTGTCTCTCTCTCTCACTGTCCACTCTGCCTGTCAAAAAAAAATAGGTAAATATTTAGTTAAAAATAACACAATTGCACCAATAAAGTATTGCTCACTTTAAAATTAGAGAGGTTTCTGAGTTGGCAATCTACAGATCACCTTAATAGATCCATTATCTTTGAAAAATGGATGTAAAAGTGATGCTATCTTTCAAATCAACTTTCTATAAAAGTAGTATGCTGGCCCCAAAGGAAGCGAGTTCTGTGAGTGTTACAAAATTAATTTCTCCTGCTCCTAAACTACAGTGGCCATTGGATTCTCAGTGTTCTATTTACAGTTCAAAGGAATGGATGCATGTTCTGCGTCCTTCTTACTCAAAAGCATTTTATTTCCTTTACAAGGTGGGGAAAGACAGCATTTTGTGCAAGTGGATTTTGACCCAGAAAGCCAAACTCCCTTCACTGGTTGATGAGAAGAGGGAGCTAGCAGCAAGTAAACTGTTGGGAAATCTGGTACAGTGTGAATGTCCTCCCCGGTGGATTCCTATGGCTGCCTTTATGTGTAAAGGGGAAGGAAGCCTGACATGGACTGCATCTCCATTCCCTCCAGTGCCCCGCTGGTGGCAGCAGGAAGGTTGGAGTCCAAGCAATATTTCACAACTACATGCGGGGCAGAGAGAATGTGCTGTCAGCACACCGCGCTGTTAGAAAGATCCCGTCCCTGCTTGGGCTCTCTCCTCACAGAAAAACAACATCTATAAATGAAGAAGAAAAAGAATGAACAAAGACAGCAAGACACTGAAAGAACAGAACGTGATCTGGAAACCTGGAGAACACTCTATTATTAGGATCACAACTAAACCAGGATTTTGCATAGGGAAATTCAAATAAGATTGATGAGCCAACAAGAAAAATATATACAGGAGACAGGAGCTTAACTAATACCTCTGAGAATATTTATGTGTAACTTTTTCTCTTATCAACATGAAGCATGAGAAGAACTCAAATGGCCTGGGTAGAAAAATTAGAGGTGAAAAGTTAACCTTTAAAGAAAGAGGTAAAAGCAGTGTAGAATGAGGATGGGAAGGAACTGCAGAGCACAGAAGAGAGGAGTTGATAAGAAAGAACGCGGGGTGGAAGGGGAGGGGAGAGTTTTGCACCTGAAGGAAATAGAGAAAATACAAATGAAGAAACAGCTTCATGAGCTCTCCTCCCTCTCTTATGATGCTTATGCCATATTTCCTGCATCCAAATAGGTCGGCGCCATCACAGCGACACCTTTTCATAGCAACTCCCACCACACATCAGCTTCACCTCCTGTTACTCTTTCTCCTTCCACTTCCCCTTAGGACTTGAAATATATTTGCAAACTCGGTGAACACAATTTTCATCCATAGCAACAAAGATGTTGGAAACAATTATTTTCCTAAGAAAAATTCTACACAGTTGTCTTTCAGACATTCAACTCTCTGTTCTGGAGAGTGTTCATCATCTATTTTTTATTGAAAACATGTTACTCACAAATACTGGGAATGATCAGTGTAAATTGGTAAAATTTATTCTGTCTTGTACTTCTTTCTGTTTTGTTCACTTACATATTGCAAGTGAACTCCAGTCTTCCTTTCCTCTTACCTTCCTTGATACAGTAGGTAAAAAATAAAAACTATCAATATCTCTGGGTGATACTGTTTAAATGACAGACCTTGAGATGGTAGTGATACATTGTATCTTGCACCTTAAAGTACTGCATCCTTATTATACCATGCATGCATTATTAGATAAGTCAACTCAAATGTTTATAACAAATAATAGTTGGTGGTTTTCAAATATTGTTGTGAAAAACAGAAAAAGCATCCTTTCCTGGATGCTTTTCACATGTTAACACATTTAATCCTCAGATTAAGGCTAGGATGAAGATATGATAATTTTCCTCACTTTAGAGGTGAAAACCTAAAAAAAATGCAGTAGTTTGCCCAAAATTACACAACTAAAAATGAGCTGGAGTGATAATTCTTTTTTGTTGTTGTTGTTATTTTAAAAACTTTTTTAAAACTTTTATTTAATAAATAAAATTCCCAAAGTACAACTTTTGGATTATAGTGGCTTTTTCCCCCCATAACCTCCCTCCCACCTGCAACCATCCCTTCACCCATCCCATTCACATCAAGATTCATTTTCAATTCTCTTTATATACAGAAGATCAATTTAGTATATACTAAGTAAAGATTTCAACAGTTTGCACCCATACAGAAGCACAAAGCACAAAGTACTGTTTGAGTACTAATTATATTGCTAATTCACATAGTACAACACATTAGAGACAGAAATCCTACATGGGGAGTAAGTGCACAGTGACTCCTGTTGTTGATTTAACAATTGACACTCTTATTTATGACGTCAGTAATCACCCGAGGCTCTTGTCATGAGCTGCCAAGGTTTGCAAGCCTCTTGAGTTCACCAACTCCGATCTTATTTAGATAAGAACATAGTCAAAGTGGAAGTTCTCTCCTCCCTTCAGAGAAAGGTACCTCCTTTGATGGTCCATTCTTTCCACTGGGATCTCACTCACAGAGATCTTTCATTTAGGTCATTTTTTTTTCCCACAGTGTCTTGGCTTTCCATACCTGAAATACTCTCATGGGCTTTTTAGCCAGATCTGAATGCCTTAAGGGCTGATTCTGAGGCCAGAGTGCTGTTTAGGACATCTGCCATTCTGTGAGTCTACTGTGTATCCCTCGTCCCATGTTAGATTGTTTTCTCCTTTTTAATTCTATCTGTTAGCATTTTCAGACACTTGTCTTTTTATGTGATTACTTTGACTCTTAATCCTATCATTATGGTCAATTATGAACTTAAACTGATCACTTTGACTAGTGAGATGGCACTGGTATGTACCACCTTGATGGGGTTGAATTGGAATCCCCTGGCATGTTTCTAGTTCTACCATTAGGGGTGAGTCCAACTGAGCATGTGCCAAACTATATATCTCCTCCCTCCCTTATTCCCACTCTTATTCCCACTTTTCAGTTAATTTTAAACACCTAAAAATAATTTTGTATTAATTAAAGAGTTCATCTAATGGTATTAAGTAGAACAAAACAAAAAAATACTGCAAGGAATAAAGTAGTAAGTTGTTCCTCCATGGTCAGGACAAGAGCTGACCAAGTCACTGTTTCTCATAGTGTCCATTTCACTTCAACAAGTTTCCTTTTAGGTGCTCGGTTAGCTGTCACCGAATGGGGAGAATATATGATATTTTTCCATTTGGGACTGGCTTATTTCACTCAACATGATGTTTTCCAGATTCCTCCATTTTGTTGCAAATGAACAGATTTCATTTTTTTTTTACTACTGTATAGTATTCTATAGAGTACATATCCCATAATTTCTTTATCCAATCTACTGTTGATGGGCATTTAGGTTGATTCCATGTCTTAGCTATTGTGAATTGAGCTGCAATAAACATAAAGGTGCAGACAGTTCTTTCATTTGCCAATTTAATTTCCTTTGGGTAAATTCCAAGGAGTGGGATGGTTGGGTTGTATAGTAGGGTTATATTCTGTTTTCTGAGGATACTCCAAACTGACTTCCACTGTGGCTTTACCAGAGCTCGCAGTTCTGAATCCCAAAAGTTCTCTTAATATTCTTTCCTTTTGAAAATCATAAATGGGCCATATGTGCCTATATATACCATAAACAAGCAACCAGCATATTGATTTATGAACAATAAAAACTATTTTTGTAGCCATGTAAAATAACTGTAGGAAAAAAAAACACTATATATATATACAGTTATATATATATATATATATATATATATATATATATATATATCATGAGAGGTTTAACACTAGTCTGGAAGGTCTGAGTGCTAAAAGGTAAAAGATAGTATTGTTTCCTAGCTTCAGTATGGATGGATGTCCTGAGTGCTTTTCATGTAAGTAAACACTGGAAAGGTGAATACATTCTAGAAATTCCATGAATATGGGGGGACACGTTCACTTGAGAAAGGAGATATGAATTAACAGGGGCTTCCCTCCTTCTCTGAAATACCTGGCAAAGGTTCCCTGAGAAAAACTGGCTGTGTGCTCTTTGGAATGAGAGCTGAGACTGGGGTGTCTTTTAAAGCCTCTGTTCATTAGCACAGATCACTTCCTACCCACCTACTGCCCAGCTATTGGTTGCTTTCCTTTCCTGTAGGAGGGGGCAAGAAATGACTCTGGGAGCAAACTAGTGTTTTGGATTTCTATGTCCATTTGCAATAGTCTCAAGCCTTCCTCCCTAAGGTTTCAATTACAGAAGATAGTGTTAACTTTTCATAGGCTTCCATTTAACATCTGCTCCTGCCAGGTTTATTTCGTCTGGCCTGGGAGAAATAACAGAAGTAACACTTCCCCTCTTTCCTTTTCTGCCTGATGAAATGGGATATAAAACACAGAACAGTGGCAAAGAGGGAAACGCATTAGAGTTCCTCTACCTTTGTTGGGTTAGTTCTTCAGAGATCAAAGTGAGTATTAACAGAGAATTAATTAGGTGGTAAAGAAAGGATATCCAATGCAGTTTTCCTTCTTCTGGTTACAAGATAGGGGTTATATGTCATCAGCTAACTATCAATAGACCCCGTAGTTTATTGTTGTGCTTTAAATGCCACAAGAATGTGGCTTGAAATAAGAAATAAAAATAGTAACTAAGAATAAAAACACAAATAAGTATGATGTGTAAAGGCAGAAACTATGTGCTCTTTCATCAATCCTTATTCTTACTTCCAGTAAACTTAAAAGGAAGTGTTAATATGTATCCTTTAGAAATACTTGGTGGCAGACACATGGATGTGCAACAGAGGTGCATACAAGAGACTCATACTGATTTTGCTGTCTAGACTAGGGCTTACATTGATTAGCTTTTGTAAAAATAATTAAATAATAGAAATGGAGTTAGCTAAATAAAGGTTTCTGTACCAAAACACAAGTTAAATGCCTGTACCTCTAGGAAGAAAATAGGTTATTTGTTATTTGATTTTTTGTTGTTGCTGCTGATGCCTAACTCTAACTAATAGAAAAGAGTTGGGCACATACTTTATATTTAAGCTATCAGAGTTCCCTCAATACTATTTCTCAAACTGTACTTGTGGAGATAACAAAAAAGTTCTAGGTTATCTAGTTACTTTTGCTCACTTACAGCTAGAAGGATTGGGTGTGAAAACAGAAGTGGTAAATTAGAACATTTACTATTTTGATTCTTAAAAATCTTCTTATGGGGAACAGTGAAATTTTAGTTAAGGAAGAAGTTAACATTCTAAATAAATGACCATGTTCTTCTTGGTCTGGATTCATCTCATACAACAAAATGTCAATATGGAAAAGTCAAACTTCTAAAATTCAAGTACATTCCTTCCTAAGGCTGTGGTAATTGTTATTAGAAGAAACATGACATAAATTTTTATGCAGTATAATAAAAGTACAAAGATGGCCCCAAAGACTTGATTTACTATGGCTGCTAAATATATCAGAACTAGATCTTACATATCACTACAAATGAACTCCATATAGGAATTTAAATCTAAATAGAGATGTTATCACCACAAAATAAGAAAATACTCTGAAGAAGGTTGTAGCAGTGAAACTTACTCTATATAAAGTCAAAGTAATGGTACCTTTTTGGGCAGCATGATCAGTCTAACAAATACTGCCATGTAAGGAGAGAGAACCTAATAAAGGCAAAATTATTTTTAAGATAGATAAGAAATATATAAAATAATAACAAGGTAAGAGGTAATTGATTTCTATTTAACTGAGAGGTCACACACTAGTCATTAATTTATTACATTCACAAAATAGAAAATGTCACAGTGATTACATTTCCCTACATCAGTAATAATTGGAAAATTTAGAATGCTATGATTTATAATAGCAATCTGAAAAATGACATGTCTAAGAATAAGTCTGTGCAAATGTATGCAATACTTTCACAGAGAATATTATGAACTTCATTGAAAACATTAAACTTTCTAAAACAGTGACATATACTATGTTCATGGATACAAAATCTTAATATTATAAAGACACATTTTCCCAAATCGATACACAGACTCGATAAAATTTTTGCTGAAATGCCTTAATTTTTTCCCATCTGCCAGTTTATCCTCCAAATGTCCTCAAGTTGATTAGAGATTTATTTTTAACATTTATTTTTTAAGGGATACAAATTTCATAAGTACAACTTTAGGAATATAGTGATTCTTCCCATCTTACCCACCCTCCACCCATACTCCCACACCACCTCTTCCTCCCTCTCCCCTTCCCAGTCCCCTTCTCCATTAAGATTCATTTTCAATTAACTTTGTACACAGAAGACCAACTCAATACTCAGTAAAAATTTCAACAGTTTGCACACACACACACACACACACACTCACAGACAAAACTGATTGAGAAATAGTTTTACAGTCAACTCTGACAATAAAACTCATTGAGGACAGAGGTCCTGCATGGGGAGTTAGTGCACATTGATCCCTGTTGTTAATTTAACAATTACCCCCCTAGGGGACCGGCTCACTTGGTTAATCCTCCACCTTTGGCGCCAACATCCCAAATGGACACAAGGTTCTAGTCCAGGTTGCTCCTCTTCCAGTCCAGCTCTTGCTGTGGCCCAGGAAGACAATGGAGGATGGCCCAAGTGCTTGGGCACCTGCACCTGCGTGGGAGACCAGGATGAAGCACCTGGTTCCTGACTTCGGATCAGCACAGCTCCAGCTGTAGCTGTCAAAAAAAATTAATTAACCCTCTAATGTATGACATCAGTGACCACCCAAGGATCTTGACATGAGCTGCCTAGGCTATGGAAGCCTTTTGAGTCCACAAACGCCATCAGTACTTAGACAACATCATAAACAAAGTGGAAGTTAGAGAAAAGTGCATCCTTCTTGGATAAAAATGCCATAATTTTAAAAAATGAGAATTGACCAGCTATTTCTAAATGTTGAATGGAAGAGTAAATCAGTAAGAATAGCCAAACACTACTACTGAAGAAGAACAAATGTATGGCATGAGGGAAACATACTACACACTAAAGATGATAGCTGTATTATCATTATCATATTTTATTCTAATAATTATTATAATTATTATTATAATTATATATACAGTTCAAAGGGTAAATAATAAGGGAAGGGGACAGAACTAGAGTCACAGAACTTATTCATGCATGTACAAGTATGGGATCTTGACATGTGACAAAGCTCACATGGCATCTTAGTGAGTAAAGGATGGATGATTTAACACAAGGTATGGGGGGATAACACTTACTTATTGGTGGGAAATAAAATGATGTCCTTAGCTCACACTTGACAAAAAACCAATTCCAGGTAGATTAATGGGAAACGTGGGGCTGGCATTGTGGTTCAGTGAATTACTACATCGCTTGTAACTCCAGAATCCCTTATCAACCTGCTGGTTTGAGTCCTGGCTGCTTTCCTTCTAGTCCAACTTCCTGCTAAGAAACCTGGGAGAGAAGCAGGTGATGGCATAAATTCTTAGCCCCTGCCACCCACATGAGAGACCTGGCTGGAGTTCGTGGCTCCTACCTTAGGCCTGGCCCAGCCTTGAATGTTGTGGCCATTTGTGCAGAGAATCAGTGTATAGAAGGCATCTCTCTCTCTGTCTCTCTCTCTCTCTCTCTTTCTCTCTCTCTTTTTCTGTGTCTCTCCCCCTCCCAATTCTGCCTTTTAATAAATAAATCTTTAAAAACCTAAGTTAAGGGGCCTGTGCTGTGGTATAGTGGGCTAAGCCTCTGCCTGCAATGCTGACTTCCTTTATGGGTGCAGGTTCGAGTCCTGGCTATTCCTCTTCCAATCAACTGTCTGCTTGTGGCCTGGGAGAGTAGCAGAGAATGGTCCAAGTGCTTAGACCCCTGCATCTGTGTGGGAGATCAGGAGGAAGCTTCTGGCTCCTTGTTTGGGATCGGCCCAGCTCCTACCCTTGCGGCATTTGGGGAGTGAACCAGTGAGTGGAGGACCTTTCTTTCTGTCTCTCCCTCTCTCTGCCTGTAGCTTAATTTTTTTAATTAAGTTAAATATTCATGAAAATGAATAAAGCCAACTCCATGTTTTGCCATAAAGAAATCTTAGCAAGTATAATTTCCAGGAGGAGAAAATTCACTCACAAAAACATTTAGACCATGTTTTTGTTTATATAAAGATGAAAAGCAGGCAAAATTAAAGAATTATCAAGATGTGACTGCTTACTTTGACCACTGCCATCTGCCATCTGCCATGAGCTCCTCACCAGAACTGAGCCAGCGCAGCTATCAAGTCCCTGAATCTCCAAAACTGGGAGCTGAATGAATGTCTCTTTTCTTCAAAAGAAGCCTGTGTCAGCTGTTATACTGCAATGATGAAAAGCTAACTAACACATACTGATTTTCTCCATTGGGTCAAATAGGTTCACCATGGTTATAGAAATAAAAGACTAAAGGACTTAATTTGTCCTTTGGTCAACACGTTTGCATTCTAATCCAGGGCTTCAAGCAAAATCCATATTCTTCTTTTCCCCTCCCTAGAATTTCTCAACATCTGTGCTTTTAGATTTGGGGTTTGATATTTCTTTTTGTTGGATCTTTCCTGAATTGCAGGATGTTTAGCTGCCTCTCTGACCTCTATCTACTAAATACCCATAGCACACCGTTCACCCATCCCAGAGTCACGACAGACAGAACTGTCTGCAGATTTTGCCAAATATGCCTTGTGTGACAAAATCACCTGCCTGTTAGGAAGTGCTGATCTAAAACACACTGACAAATAAAAGTATGATTCCAATATGTATACATATATCCTTACACAGCCTATAACAGTGAGTTTCTGGAAGCAGCTTGACTTATTTATCTTGTTGCCTCTAGAATTTAAACCAAAATAACCTATAATAGGTGTTATTAGTGTTGAGATTCCAAGTAGACATGCATAGGGAAACATCTAGGTAAAGATAACTTTTCTTATAGGTATGAAAGGAAAAGAAATGCCAGATCATATTATTTTTTGATGGCAAGGTAGGAACAGAGTTCATTTGTCTCTTTAATTTTAATTTCAAAATTTCCAGTTCAAATAAACCCATCCAGTTGAAATAATTCCAGACAACATGAAGAGCAAACTAATGAAATGAAAAATGAGAGCTGATACATAAATCTAATAAATCAATATCCTTTTAAAATCTTGATTATTTGGCTTATTATAACATCAATCACTTTCATACCAGTTTAAAAGTATTCTCATATTTATATGTATGGTATCAATGAATTGATTCAAGGTGTCTTGAGATTCGCTAAACAGCAAATTGTAAAATGTACTTCAATAAGATGAAAAGGAAAAGATCTGGAACTTTAAAACTTATCTGAAAATCCAGAAATCAAATAAGGGGGTTTTCATTTTTTTAAAAATTACCTATTTAGTTATTGTACCTATGTTATATGTAAAATGCAATAAAGAACTTTCAAGATTGATTTCAAGGCTGCTTAGGAACTAGTGTTCAAGATGTGGGTATAGAACACTGAGAAGGCTCTTTGTTACAGAGAAGACTGCCTTCTTAGGGAGTTGCAGGAGTGTATATGTGTTTTGAAGCCTAGAGGAAGAGACTTTGAAATCTCTTCATGATCTCCTTACACACTGTGCTTATAATTAAGACTTCAGTGTTGTCATTAAAAACAAAGGAAATATTACTCTTTTATCTAATCTACACACCAGAGCAATTTTCATCCCACTAAAAGAAAACTGAGAAATCCATTAGCATATATAAATACTTTTATGTCAGTGATTTCTCTTCATCTGACACATCTTTAATATGTTATCTGTATTTCCATTTTATTAATGCATATACATACACGCATACACACATACAGAGTTTTCTGCAGAGTAAGAGTGATAAGCTATGTCTCTTGATAATTTAATACTAGTACATTTTAAAAATTTATTTCATATGTAAATTTGAACCAGTGTATTTATTTTATTTATATATGTATAGGTGGGTGGTTGACTACTTTTATTTTTTTAAAGATTATTTATTTGAAAGACAGTGTCACAAAGAGAGGGGGAGAGACAGAAAGAGAGAGAGAGAGAGAGAGAGAGAGAGAGGGCTTCCATCCACTGGTTTACTTCCCAAATGGCTGCAATGGCCAGAGCTACAATGACTAGCCAGGTCAAAGCCAGGAGCCTGGAACTCCATCCAGGACTCCCACATGGGTAGAAAGGACCTGAGTACTGGGGTCAACTTCCACTGCTTTTCCCAGGCACATTAACATGGTGCTGGATTGGAAGTAGAACAGCCAGGATTCAAACTGTCACTCATATGGGATGCTGGAATTGCAGGCTGCAACTCAACCTGCTATACCACAACACTGGCCCTGGATGATTCATTTTTTTTTAACATAGATGATTTGTTTTAAATACACACACACACACACACACAAACACAAACATTCTTCTAAATATGAATATATTTCTTCACCCTTAAAAACATCCATAAAGCGCCGGCGCTGCGGCTCACTAGGCTAATCCTCCACCTTACAGCGCCGGCACACCGGGTTCTAGTCCCAGTCGGGGTGCCGGATTCTGTCCCGGTTGCCCCTATTGTAGGCCAGCTCTCTGCTGTGGCCGGGAGTGCAGTGGAGGATGGCCCAAGTGCTTGGGCCCTGCACCCCATGGGAGACCAGGAGAAGCACCTGGCTCCTGCCATCGGATCAGCGCGGTGCGCCGGCCGCAGTGCATCTGCCATGGTGGCCATTGGAGGGTGAACCAACAGCAAAGGAAGACCTTTCTCTCTGTTTCTCTCTCTCACTATCCACTCTGCCTGTCAAAAAAAATCCCTAAAGCAAGGTATTTTTTTCTCTTTTCTTGGTCTTCTAAAAGCTGAAGATTTAGTTTTAATGTCAAAGATTATTGTGGATGAACTGGCAGTAATTATATTTAAAGTATATGTACATTGATTAGGAAAACAGTCTTGAAGACTGTAGTCTTGTAATAATTTAAGAAAATTTATATTTTATTCATAATATCAACATCAAAATATATATAAAATATATGCATTGTGTAATATATAATATCAATTTGCACAATATTGGAAAAGCAGAAATTATGTGCAAGACCTACTATTTAGTGCATAGAAAACATTTGGAAGGCTAAAGTGGTATTGAAATTCTCCTCAGTTGCTAGGATATCAAGAAATACAAAAATTGGAATACTTAAATATTTAGGATCCATAAAAGAGTTTTTTTCTCCAGAATCCTGGGAAAGATAAAATCAACCAAAAATAGAACCAGCTGGTAGAAACCTCAGAGACGTTCAGGCATCAATTTCCTTGTGTATAATCTGGCAGCAATAATTGTTTTCAGTACAATGAAACTTTGCTAAGGTAGACATTAAGTAATGCTAGATTAACTGATTTTTTTTTTATAAATCTTTTATTTAAAGTATATAAATTTCCAAAGTACAGCTTATGGATTACAACGGCTTCCCCCCCCCGCCATAACTTCCCTCCAACCCACAACCCTCCCCTTTCCCGCTCCCTCTCCCCTTGCATTCACATCAAGATTCATTTTCAATTCTCTTTATATACAGAAGATCAGTTTAGTATATTATGTAAAGATTTCAACAGTTTGCCCTCACATAGGGACACAAAGTGAAAAATACTGTTGGAGTACTAGTTATAGTATTAATTCACAATGTAAAGCACATTAAGGACAGAGATCCTACATGAATTTTTTTTTAAAAAAATTGATTAATTTTCTATGCAATTTCCAATTTAACACCAAGTTTTTTTTTTCATTTTCAATTATCTTTATATATAGAAGATCGATGCAGTATATACTAAGTAAAGATTTCATCAGTTTGCACCCACACAGAAACACAAAGTGTAAAAATACTGTTTCAGTACTAGTTATAACATTACTTCACATTGGACAACATATTAAGGACAGATCCCTCATGAGACGTAAGTATACAGTGACTCCTGATGTTGATTTAACAATTTGACACTCTTGTTTATGGCGTCAGTAATCTCCCTAGGTTCTAGTCATGAGTTGCCAAGGCTATGGAAGCCTTTAGGGTTCATCGACTTTGATCTTATTCCGACAGGGTCATAGTCAAAGTGGAAGTTCTCTCCTCCCTTCAGAGAAAGGCACCTTCTTCTTTGATGGCCCTGTTCTTTCCACTGGAATCTCACTCGCAGAGATCTTTCATTTAGGTCTTCTTTTTTTTTCCAGAGTGTCTTAGCTTTCCATGCCTAAAATATTCTCATGGGCTCTTGAGCCAGATCTGAATGCCTTAAGGGCTGATTCTGAGGCCAGAGTGCTCTTTAGGACATCTGCCATTCTATGAGTCTGCTGTGTATCTTGCTTCCCATGTTGGATCATTCTCTCCCTTTTTCATTCTATCAGTTAGTATTAGCAGACATTAGTCTTGTTTGTGTGATCCCTTTGACTCTTAGACCTATCAGTGTGATCAATTGTGAACTGAAATTGATCACTTGGACTAGTGAGATGGCCTTGGTACATGCCACCTTGATGAGATTGTATTGGAATCCTCTGGCATGATTCTAACTCCATCATTTGGGGCAAGTCCGATTGAGCATGTCCCAAATTGTACTGATTTTTTGACAACAAAAATAATTCATGTGTGATAAAGGAAGTCATTTTAAATTATTTAATGTATACCACTATTTTGGTATGTCCATAGAAATCCACATAAAATATTTTAAGGAGTATGTGACTTATCATCTCTAATAACTGAAAGATTTTTGGAAGAAATATTTTTTGGTAATCTTAAACATTGTCTTTATGCATGATCCTAGCATACTATTTGTGGTCTACATGTCATGCAGTTTCTTGCCCTTTGAGATACAGGTAAATCTGCTCAAATTTTAATCCTATGCCCTAGGAAATTTCAAAAACTTCATAAATGGTTTTGTGACCAGCTAGGGAACTTTATTACATTTCTTCCAGCTTTTAATTTGTTTTATTTAAATTTGTGTGTCTACATACACATGCACACACATGATTGCCATTCTGCCACTTGCTTTATTGTGTCTGGCTTAATTCACTTAGTTTAATGTTCTCCAAGTTTACCTATGTTGTAGCAAATGACAAGATTTCCTTCATGTTTAAGGCTGAATAGTATCCCATTTTGTATATATATTTTCTTTATCCACTTATTTATTGGTAGAGACTTAAGTTGATTCCATGTCTCGACTAGTGCTGAATAGTGCTTGAATGAACATGGGAGTGTAGATAATTTTTTGGCTATATATCCAAAATATCAGATTCCTGTATCAAACTCCAGTTCGATTTTGAGGTGTGTGAGGAACATCCATTGTTTTCCAAAATGGCTGATTTCCATTATGCTGATAATGTACCAGCATTCCTTTTTCTCCACATTCTTTCCAAAAATTGTTATCTTTCCTCTTATGTGTAAAAATCTAAAGGAGTCAAACTTATAGGAGAGAAAAGAGTGGTAGTTACCAGAGGCTGTAAGTGAAGAAGGGGTGGAGGGAATGGGGAAAGGCGGATCAAAGGGTACAAGATTTCAGCTAAGAAGTGCATTCCTCAACATCTACTTTATAGCATGGTGATTACAGTGCTCACTGTTGTACTATTCAAATTTACTGAGTAGATTTTAAATATTCTCACAAGAACTAGTACCAAAATAATAAGTAGGTGAGGTGACAGACATGTTGATTAGCTAGACATAATGTTTCTAATGCATATGTCAAAACATCACATTATATTGCATAAATATATACAATTGTTAGCAAATGTTTTAAATATTCAAATTAAAAAATAAAATAATTTATTCATACAACATACACATGAGCATAAGTTTTCGCAGGAGTTTTAAGTCCAGGGAGGGAAGAGAGTAGATGTCCTATCATAATATAAATATGAGACAGTAGGCATTATTGTTATAACATCCTTTGGCCACCCTGCTATTAATTTATTTTCTCTGGCCTTTCAACCTCACCTTCCCAGCTCTACTGAATATGCAAACGCTTCTCTTCCTCTTCTTTCTTTGTTCTTGCAGAGGATCCAAATCTATTGTCTACCCAACATTCCTTACTCCTCTTTCCCTGAAAGCTGAACCTCATTTTTATTAGGTCTCTCCCCGTCCTCCGCAGACTTAGAAGTTAAGGAAAGCATAGCGCTCATCACAGAAGCTGCACCGAGGATAGCCATGGGTTCAAGGTGACTTGGGCTGTCCAAGGAGACTCAGTTAAGCTGAATGGAGAGATTCTTGAAGCCGAGATGCCCTTTCTCTTGCTTTTCAGAAACAAGCGGCATAGTTTCACTGGCAGTTGCCTGATCAGCATAAAGAAGCCAGAACTGTGAGTCACAAAGCAGAGAGATAGAACCTGGGTCCCTTATGTTGCGACAGAGCCACTACGTCAGTCAACTTCAGCAGCGGCCACACTTCCGCACTTTCAAGGATGTAAGTGCTGCTACGTAAGCCTATAAGAATCAAGTTCCCGGTACTAAGAAGTGGAAATAACCTAATTATAATTTCTTTTCAATTCTATTTCCTCTTAGGAGCAAAACAATGTTCTTTATTCTTATTTTTGACTCATATACAACACTGTAGTGACATCCGTTATTGTGTAGTCCCCTATGACTTTCAATACACTTTTTACACTCTTCCCTAAGTGAATTTTCAAGATAGATTTCTAAACAAAGATATTTCCTCTTCTAAGAAAAACTCTGGCAACAGCTGTTAGGAAAATTACTATTTCTTCATTATACTTCCATTAACTGTTCTTTCTTCTCAGCTCTGCCACAGAGCTGAGCCAGTTGTTTGTTTCCTGCTGCAGGTGAAATCACCACCCCACAGCCTGCCCTGTATTCCTGCTCCCAAGTAAAAGAGAAGCGGCACCATCCACACTCCCAGCAGTGTAGGAGGACATTGCCAGAAAATGCTCACTCTCCCCTACATTGTCCTCCTACCTGCATGTGCAGAGAGTGGATACACAGTTACGTCCATTTAATGCAGCTAGAGTAGGCACAGCATGCTGTGGGGTGCTGCCCAACTCTCCCTCCTGGATGGAAGGACCTGTTGCCCACCTTAGGAAGTTCTGCCTACCTTGAAATCTCTGTCTGCCATTTCCAGGAATTACCTTCCATTGAGGAGCGCTGCAAGCAGGATCCAATGATGGGCTAATTAATGAATAAGAAGAAAAAAGCCAATCCTCTCTCAGATTTCAATTCCATCAATTCTGCAGGCCCTCCTGAGCTTTGGAGTCCTCTGAGGACCACCCAAGACCACATTACAATCGGCTTGTACTGTAGCCCTGTTTGTCCTCTGCCACTCCTGCTTCTTTCCCTAGGCACTTATCTCATGGACACTTCCTAATAAATCTCCTGCATACAAACTCATTTCTCTGTTATTTCTGGGGCTAATCATCCCCATTATTATCACAGATGCTGCTTCCAAAGTGACATATCCTATCTCCTTCTCAAATCCTATCAGAGATATTGTGTTCCAGGCATCAGCATATCTTCCAGTATTTTAAAAAATGAAGTATACCCAGACCTTTCTCCAAGATCATAATTATCGAAAGAGGCTTTTTGTTCTTACCTAGTGTATCCACTCTACAATGTTTACTTTTCTGAGTATTTGAGTCATTTATCCATTATCAGCCATGGAAATTACGGCATTTGTACTTCACTTTGTATGTGTCCTAGCTGAAAGCCATTCTACCAGCGTGTTGGCACCATTTCCTAGGATCTATGCTTGAGTGCTAAGTTCTATATCATGAAATGGAATGTATATATATATATATACACACACATACACAAAATAGGATACTATATATATATACTATATATATATATATACAGATGGGATACTATATATATATATATGCTATATATACAGAATGGGATACTATATATATATGTATATGTGTGTATGCATATATATATATATACATATATATATATATATATATAAATGTGATACTGTTCAGCCTTAAACGTGAAGGAAATCTTGTCATTTGCTACAACACAGGTAAACTTGGAGAACATTAAACTAAGTGAATTAAGCCAGACACAATAGAGTAAGTGGCAGAATGGCAAATACATATGTGTGCATATGTATGTAGACACACAAATTTTAATAAAACAAATTATCATGAGATGGTGTTCTCATATTGATCAGCACCCTTTGTCGAATTTAATTTGCCTTCTTACAATCCAGTCTCATCTGAACTCTCCAGGGTCCTTCTGGTGATTTAGGGCTAGGTCCTATAGTCTCTCTACTTCCCTTAGCAGGCCCAGCTTTTGCCCAGCTGGGTTAGAGCATCTCAAGTAGCCATTTCTTGCTTTAAAATGCAGAGGTCTTTTGACTGTCTTCAAGCAAGTATGAAACACAGCGTCTAATAAGGAAGAATAGGCCTTTGCCACTCATGTGGGAGACTCACATTAAGCTCCTGGCTCCTGACTTCAGCCTAGCCCAGCCTTGGTCCTTGCGGCCATCTGGGGAGTGAAATCAGCAGGTAAAAAATGTATCTCTCTCTCTCTCTCTCTGAATCTCCCTCTCCCAGTGTAACTCTGACTTTCAAATAAATAAATCTTTTTTTTTTTTTAAATCTGCTCCTTATATGCTACTGGGCCATGGTTAAAAAGGAGAAAATAACCTACGGAATACCAAGTGATCATGTATACAAATTTCCCATTATTGTTGGGATCCGTTAGAATCACCAGGTCATATAGTTGCCGAGACCCAGAGGCAATCTATATTAATGTATGTAGTACACCTAAGATAAAACATGAGCAAGATCAAAAGGCACAAGTGAATTGCCCCAGTAGCAGCCAGATTCTTCTATCATCTGTCACTATTACATCATACCTGTCCCTCAGCTTACACTGTGTCTAAAAGAGGTGTGTTCCCTAATGGCCAGCTGTCAGGAGAGGAAAAGTCAATCTTGTTTCATGATGAGTGTGAGAACCAACTGAAACAGACTGCCTAATAGGACAACCACCCCCAGGGATGGCTTTAAATGACAGTGGTGAAGAGAAATCCTCCTAATGGATGGTGTATGTGGCCATCCCCTTCATGTAGACTCTGTAGGAGAGGGATTTATCTACTTCCTTAACCATGTATATTGACTACCTAAAAAGTAAATGACAGAGAGGAGGTAACTTATTAGTTTGTTTTCCATTACTGGAATGAAATACCTGAAGCAGGCTACTTTATACAGACAAGAGGTTTATTTTAGCTCCTTGTTCTGGAGGAGCAAAGTCTTGGGGTCTCATCTGGGGAAGGCCATACTCAGAAAGTTCTGAGACAGTGCACAGCACCATAAAGAAAGCAAAAGGGTGTATGCACAGGTGTATGTGTATCCAGCTTTTTGTTCCTCTTATAAAGCCACAAAGATTCAATCATGGGGACTTTACCCCAATTACCTTATATAAACTTAACGAATTTTCAAAGGCCTCACCTCTAAATACCATAGCTGGATTGTTTCCACTGTCTTAAGAGCTCACAATGGAGGACAAACTGTAGTGAAAACGTGGTAGGTGCCCAATAAATATTTGTTGAAGGAATAATCCAATTCAACAAATGTTCATCAAATACGTTCTCTGACCCAGGCACATATTAAATATTTGGTGATTTATTAATTTAAACTCTTGTTGATGTGCCTACAACAATAGCTTACCAAAACAGAAACTAGGAAATAGCCAGAGTCATTTAAAACAACAAAAACAAAAACAAGTGGGTAGATCTCAAGTCCTTATCCAAGAGGTATTTCCTGTATGAGTAGCTAAGATTGGGAAAGAAACACAGTGAAGTTATCCAGAGACTGAAACATGGAGAAAATGGAGTATGTTATGCTCACTCACATTTCCATAACTCTAAACATTAAATAAAATTGTTTTATTTATTTGTAATACATATACACATACACACATACATACACTGCCTATATACTTCTTTTGGAAGGAAAATTACTATTCCTTATCATTATTCTGCTATGACTTCTTGAATGATACAAGTATTGTTAAATATCTGCTGTAATAAATTTAGTTCAATGAATGTAAAAAGGGCAATATAACATGGAACTTAAAACTTAAACCAGGCAACAGTTTGGGTACTAGCATATTGGTTTATTTGTATTAAATATATATAATAGGCTGGCGCCGCGGCTCACTTGGCTAATCCTCCGCCTGCGGCGCTGGCACCCCAGGTTCTAGTCCCTATTGGGGTGCCAGATTCTGTCCCGGCTGCTCCTCATCCAGTCCAGCTCTCTGCTGTGGCCCGGGAGAGCAGTGGAGGATGGCCCAAGTGTTTGGGCCCTGCACCCGCATGGGAGACCAGGAAGAAGCACCTGGCTCCTGGCTTTGGATTGGCCGTAACGGCCATTTTGGGGGCAAACCAACAGAAGGAAGACCCTTCTCTCTGTCTCTCTCTCTCTCACTGTCTAACTCTGCCTGTCAAATAAATAAATAAATAAATATATATATATATATACATATATATATATAATAGTTCATGATGTGCTGCTCTCATTAAAGAATGTCTAATACACACACACATATGTATAGTCAGGCCCATTGCAGAACTTCTGTATAAAATTTCTTATGTAGAAAGGAGACTATGATCCAGAAATCACACTTGTTGGTATTTACTGAAGTAACTTGTAAATTTATGTCAACACAACAACCTACACACGGATATTTAGCAGCTTTATGATGACAAAGCCTGAAAGCAACTTAGATGTCCTTCAGTAGGTGATTGGAAAAACTGTCACGCATTGAGACAATATATAATTATTCAGCCTTACAAAGAAATGAGCTATCAAGACATGAAAAGACATGGAGGAAACAAATTCCTATTACTAAGTGAAAGACAGCAATATGAAAAGTCTATATACTAATTCACTCCAATAAGATAATATTCTGTAAAAGGTAAAACTATGGAAACAGAGAAAGATCAATACTTGCCAGAGGTTCGTGGGAGGGAGGGATCAATAAGTGGGGCAGAGATGAATTTTAGGACAGTGAAAACACTCTATATGGTGTTATAATGGAAGATGCATGTCATTATAAATTTGCCCAAAACAATATGATAAACAACACCAAGAGTGAAGTATGTATGCCATGGATTCTAGGTAATTGCAATGTGTCATCAGAGATTCATTAATGTAACAGATACACTACTTGGATACGGAATATTGAGAGGAGACTATGCACGTGTTGACACACGGGTAAACAGAAATTCTATGGGAAGTCTGTATTTGCCACTCAATATTGCTGTGAATCAAAAAAAATCTACAAAAATGAAATCTATCCTTTAAAAAAAGACATAACTGACAGAATATTTTTTCATATTTATTTATAGGACTACTTTATTAATGAAAGAAATCTTTACTTAATATATACTAAATTTATCTTTTGTATATAAAGATAATTGAAAATGAATCTTGATGTGAATGGAATGGGAGAGGGAGCGAGAGATGGGAGGGTTGAGAGTGGGAGGGAAGTTATGGGGGGGAAAAAGCCATTGTAATCCATAAGCTGTACTTTGGACATTTATATTTACTAAATAAATGTTAAAAAAAGAAATATTTTGTTTAAAAATGTATAAAACAACTTAATCTAGAGTAAATGAAGGAGGAAAAATAACTGCCAATAAAGGCACTCATGGTTCAAGGGCAATGTGGTAGCCAAGCCCGATAAGAGATTGAGGTAGAAAATAAGAAATCTAGAGTGCACACCAATAAACACTGCTCATTCTCTTTCTCTTAAGCTACCGAGAACCTAGTTTATTTCTTATTATATATTTTTGAATATGTAGCCTACACTGGCAGGTGCTTGCTCAATACCTATTCTCTGTATATTCTTCTTTCTTCATTATCAATAGAACTTCAATTTTATTCAGAGACACAATATTGTCTAGCTTCAAATTTTAGTTTCCCAGATAAATTTGCAGCTATGTATTGACAGATTTTTTTCAAGCTAATGAGATATAAGTAGAAGTAGAAGCCATCAGTAGGAAAATTCCAGGGGCTGCTAAAGGAGGCAAACTCTGACAGTGCTGTCCTTTTTCCTTTCTGCCCAGAAGTTAAGACTTTCCTGGAGATAGAAAAACTATCTTATGGCCAAGAGAATGAGAACCACATGCTAAGGATAGTGGAGCAGAAAACTGCAAGACATGTGGATGCTTCATCAGTCCTGGACTTTCTATCTCTATAGCTTTTTTCGTGTGGGAAAAAAGAGAATTTAAAGCAAGCCACAGTAGTTGGGTTTCTGTTCCTTGCAGCCAACACAACGCCTAATTGACCTATCATCTATTTGATCTTTCTTTCTTAGCAGAGAGATATTCTCTGTTAGTCACTAGAGAAAGATAGCTGCCCAGATATAAGGAATCTTCAACACATTTATGGGAAATGCACATATCTAAAAACTGTGCATGATTTTTTTTTTAATTTCCACCAAAATTAACCTGTACTAACTCGTTATAGCATGCCTGGACAAGATCTACTTTAGGCCTTTGAGATCAAGACATCAGACTGAAAATAAACTCTGTCAGAGTAACATGAACTCTGCTAAAATTGAAGCAAGAATAAATAGCAAATTTATGGTGAAGCTTAAGTGCAAGTGTGGTGAAATCATTCATGTTTTACAGTCTAAGAGTATATTCTCCCAAAGAAATCATCAGTCAACCAATGGGTAACTCATTGTAAGAATGACAATGTTGAAGATAAAGCATGCAATAGCAGACCATTAATAACAATTTCAAGGAAAAAATCATCTTGTTCTTGCTCTAAATAAGCACATCAACTATTAACAGCAGAAACAATAGCCAACATCATAGAAATTTCAATTGGTTCAGCTTACACCAAGCTGACTTAAAAATTTAAATGAAACAAACTTTCTGCTGGATGAGTGCCCATAAAGCAGCAGCAAGAATAGAACTTTCCACAGAAATTCTAAAGAAGTACATTTAAGATCCTAAAATAATTCTTTATAAAAATTATAATAAGATATGAAACATGGGTTTATGATCCTGAAACAAAGCAAAGTCAGATCAACGGCTATCAACTAATGAAATTGGTCCTGTCAAAGCAAAAATAGACCAGCCAAGAGAAAAGATGTTGAGGAGTCATTCAGGAGAAATGCTCAAGGAATTCTGTTTGTTGACTTTTTGGAAAGCCCAAACACCATAACATCTGTTTATTAGGGCAGTGTTTTGAAAAAGTTAGTCAAAGTTTTAGCAGAAAACCACTGAGGAAAGCTTTATCAGAGAGTCGATCTCCACCATAACAACACTCTTGGTAATTTAATCAATCAGAGGTAATTTTGTGAGAATTTTTGATGAAAAATCATTAGATATCACCCTTAAAGTCCTTATTTGGTTGTTTTTGACAACTTTTTTGTCTCTTAATATTTAAAAAATACTGTGAAGTCTACTAATTTCTCTTCCATTAATAATGTTAAAGACTGCATTGACATTGCTGAATTTCTAGAGCTTTTAGGTGTTTGAGGATGCCTAAATGGCTGGTGCTATTATTTACAAAAGTATGTTGAACTTGATGGAGATCAAAACTGTAAAAAGAGATAAAGAAAACATTATATTTTGATGAAAGGTTTTATTCAGCAAGATGTAACCATTATAAATATATATGCACCCAAAAATGACCACCCAAATATATACAGCAAATACTACTAGACTTAAAGGGAGATATAGAGTCCAATACAATAATAATGGGTGACTTCAACACCCTACTGTCATCAATGGAAAAGTCATCCAGACAGAAAATCAATAAAGATACATCGGAGTTGAAACATACTATTGAACAAATGGACCTAACAGACGTTTACAGGACATTTCACCCAAGGGCTACAGAATACACATTCTTTTCATAAGCACATGGAACATTTTCTAGGATAGACCACATATTAGGCCACAAATCAATTCTCAGTAAATTTAAAAAGACTGAAATCATACCATGTGTTTTCTATGACCATAAAGGAATAAAACTAGAAACCAACAATAAGAACAATAGAACACACATAAATATTTAGAGAGTAAACAACATTCTACTGAATGATCAATGGGTCACTTAATAAATTGAAAAGGAAATAAAAAACTTTCTTGAAACAAATGTGAATGAAAACACAACACATAAAAACCTGTGGGATACAGCAAAAGCAGTATTAAGAAGGAATATTATAGTGTTAAGTGTTTACAATAAAAAGAGAAATGTCTCAAAGATCTAATGATGCATCTTGAAGATTTAGAAAATCAAGAACAAATCAAGCTCCAAATCAGCAGGAGGGAAGAAATAATAAGAATCAGAGCATAAATAAATAAAATCAAAATTAAAAAAATACAAAAAAATCAACAAAACATGAGAGTTTTTTTGAGAAGATAAAGAAAACAGATAAATCTCTAGCCAGAATAAAAAGAAAAAAATATATAAAATTAGAGTTGAGAAAAGAGACATTAAAACTGATACCGCTGAAATACAAAAGATCATTAAAAACTACTCTGAAGAACTAGATACTGATAAGCAGGAAAACCTCAAAGAAATGCATAAATTCCTGGATTCATATAACTTACCAAGATTAAATCAGGAAGATTTAAATAGACCCATAACAAGCAATGTGATTGAAGCTTTAATAAAAAGTCTTCCATCCAGCAGAAGTCTGGGACCTGATACCTTGACTACTGGATTCTACAAAACATTCTAGGAGTAAGTAAATCCTATACTCTTCAAAATATTCCAAAATATTGAACAGGATGGAACTCTGCCAAACTCTTTTTATGAGGCAAGGATTACTTTGGTACCAAAAGCAAACATGACATGAAGAGAAAACTACAAACCTATATCCTTAATAAACATAAATTCAAAGATTCTCAACAAAATATTAGCAAATTGTGCAACAAAATGGATGCAACTGGAAACCATTATACTTAGGGAAATAAGCCAGTTCTAAAAACATAAATACCATATGTTCTCTCTGATCTGTGGTAAGAAATAGAGTACCTTAAATGTCATCAATAGAAGTGAAATTGACACTTTGATATTTGATGAATTTTAACAGCCTTGATTCTACTGTTAAGGAATAACTTTTTATTTTTTCCTTTATACTATTTGTTAAACTCTTTACTTAGTGTCAGGTTAAACTTATGAGTATAAGGAAAACTGAAAATAGATCTCTATGAAAAATTAGAATGAGAATAAGAGAGGGATGAGGAAGAAGTGTGGAAATGTGGGCAAATGGAAGAAATCTTTACTTAACACATGCTAAACTGATCTCCTGTATACAAAGAGAATTGAAAATGAATCTGGATGTGAATCAAAAGGGTGGAGGGAGCAGGTAAGGGGGGAGGGTTGCAGGGGGAAGAGGGAAAGTATGGGGGGAAAGCCATTGTAATCCATAAGTTGTACCTTGGAAATTTATATTCTAAATAAAAGTTAAAAAAAAAAAAGAAATGTGGGAGTGTGGACAGGAGGGCAGGGAGCGTGGAAAGTATCACTATGTTCCTGAATCCGTATTTGTGGAATACACAAACCTTAAATGAAATTTTTTAAAAAGGAGAGAAAATATTTTAAAAAATTTAAAAAATACTAGCAAACTTAACCCAAAACCACATCAAAAAGATCATATATCTTGATTAAGTGATATTTATCCCAGAATGCAAGGGTGGTTCAACTTTTACAAATCAATAAACATCATAAATCACATCAATACAATGAAGGACAAAACCATATGGATGCAGAAAAAGCATTTGATGAGATTCAACACTACTTTATGATAAAGCCTTCCAGAAATTAGGTATAGAATAAACATTCCTCAAATTTATAAAGACTATAGATGACAAACAACAGCCCATATCATACTGAATGAGGAAAAGCTGAAAGCATTTTCCATAAGATCTGGAATAAGACAAGGATGTCTATTCACCGATCTATTCAGTATAGTACTAGAAGCTTTAGCAAGAGCAATTAGAGAGGAGAAAAAAATAAAGGGAATAAAAATTGGAAAAGATGAAGTCAAATTATCCATACTTGCAGATGACATGATATTGTACATGGAAAAACCTAAACACTCCACCAAAAATCTGCTAGAACTGATAATCAATTCAGTAAAATTGCAGATTATGGAGGTAGGGCAAGATGGCGGAATAGGAAGGCAGCACACTGATAGTCCGGGGAGAGACAGTTTAATAAAAGTGGAGATACTGCAGGTTCAAGGAAGAGTAGGGGAAGAAACAGCAGAGGAAACTCTTCCGGAACTAGTGATTCACAGTGGACCTTCAAGGAGAGCATGGGAGCCCACAGTTCGGGACACCAGCAGCAGTCTCAACACACCAGCGCTGGAACGCAAGGTGAGCCAAACCTCAATAGCCCGAGACACCAGAAGGGAAGTGGAGAGAGGAGACTAGAGCGAACAAGGCTTGAAGCCCTGTGGGGAAAAGTTCACCAGGCTAACTAGAAGAGAGAGAGAAAGAAAAAAGTGACCGTTGCGGACACGAGTTTCTCTCTCTCCGCCCACCTCTCAAAGGTGAGCAAGACAAACAGCAGGTGCCATTTTGGACATACATCATAAGCAGGGCGACTTCAGGTCTGCACCGGCCCTGAGCCTAGCAGAAAAACCTGACTCTGCGCATGGGGGTGAAATAACAGGAGATTAGAACCTAATGAATATGTGGTGCTAATGAACTGAGACTGTGAAAAAAGAGACTGTGGGGGAGAGATCTCACGGAATTCACCATGTGAGTACTCTCCAGAGGCGCTACAGTTCAGTAGCCTTGGTAGCCCAGTGGTGAGACTGCAGGAGAATTTGAACCCACACTGAAGGCCACAGAGATTCCCTCTGTGGTCCTTGGGAAAGAGCTTCAGAACTCTGGCTCCTGTGGGTATATCATTTGCCTGCTAACCACCCCCAATTCCATTCAGCTGTGTGGAATTACTTCCCTTTTGAATCAAAAATAAAGAAAGAAACAGAGAGAGATTTACCACGCCTAACCTGGGAGTGTCACCATTGGCACACCCTCAACCCTGAGGAACCAAACAGAGCTCTCAGGCCACACCCATCTCAAGCCTCTAAGGCTCCATTGAAAGCAGACAGTCCACTTATCTAGAGTCATAGTATAACAAGAAAAAACACCACAATGAAGAAACCAATATGCCAAACAACAAACGCAAAAACCGAGGTAACAAGAACAAGGAAGACACTATGACACCCCCAAATGAAAAAGACACCCCAATTCAAGATTACGAAGATGATGAGATAGAAGAGATGCAAGAAGCAGATCTCAAAAAATTGATAAGAACACTAAGAAGTACTCAAAAACAAATTCTTGAACGACAGAAATCCTTAATGGACAAGGTAGAAAATCTCTCTCGTGAAAATGAAATATTAAGGAGGAATCAAGCTGAAATGAAACAACTAGTAGAACATGAAACTGTGATAGTGACGAGAAATCATAATGAAGTGAAGAATTCAATAGATCAAATGAAAAACACATTAGAGAGCCTTACAAACAGAATGGGTGAGGCAGAAGAGAGAATATCGGGCTGGCGCCGTGGCTCAACAGGCTAATCCTCCGCCTTGCGGCGCCGGCACACCAGGTTCTAGTCCCGGTCAGGGCGCCGGATTCTGTCCCGGTTGCCCCTCTTCCAGGCCAGCCCTCTGCTGTGGCCCAGGAGTGCAGTGGAGGATGGCCCAGGTGCTTGGGCCCTGCACCCCATGGGGAGACCAGGAAAAGCACCTAGCACCTGGCTCCTGCCATCGGATGAGCGTGGTGCGCCGGCCGCAGTGCACCATCCGCGGCGGCCATTGGAGGGTGAACCAACGGCAAAAGGAAGATCTTTCTCTCTGTCTCTCTCTCTCACTATCCACTCTGCCTGTCAAAAAAAAAAAAAAAAAAGAAGAGAGAATATCAGATTTAGAAGACAGAGCACAGGAAAATATACAGTCAAACCAAAGAAAAGAAGAGGAAATAAGAAATCTAAAAAATATTGTTGGGAATCTACAGGATACTATTAAAAAACCCAACATTCGAGTTCTAGGAGTTCCTGAAGTCATGGAGAGGGAGAAAGGATTAGAATGGCTTTTTAGTGAGATAATAGCAGAAAATTTCCCAGTTTTGGAGAAAGACAGAGACATCCTAGTACAGGAAGCTCATAGAACCCCTAGCAAACATGACCAAAAGAGATCCTCATCACGACACATTGTAATTAAACTCACCACAGTGAAACAGAAAGAAAAGATCCTAAAATGTGCAAGAGAGAAACGTCAGATTACTCTCAGAGGATCTCCAATTAGACTCACAGCAGACTTCTCATCAGAAACCCTACAAGCTAGAAGGGAATGGCAAGACATAGCCCAGGTACTAAGAGAGAAAAACTGCCAGCCCAGAATATTATATCCTGCAAAGCTCTCATCTGTGAGTGAAGGTGAAATAAAGACTTTTCATTGCAAACAGAAATTGAAAGAATTTGTTGCCACTCGTCCAGCCCTGCAAAAGATGCTTAAAGATGTGTTACACACAGAAACACAGAAACACGGCCATCAACATGAAAGAAGGTAAACGAAGGGAACCTCACAGCAAAAGATCACAGGGAATTCAAAGCATACATTTGGATAAAGAAATTATGGGACATGTACTCTATAGAATACTATACAGCAGTCAAAAACAATGAAATCAGGTCATTTGCAACAAAATGGAGGAATCTGGAAAACATCATTCTGAGTGAATTAAGCCAGTCCCAAAGGGACAAATATCATATGTTCTCTCTGATCGGTGACAACTAATTGAGCACCAAAGGGGAAACCTGTTGAAGAGAAATGGACACTATGAGAAACAGTAACTTGATCAGCTCTTGTGCTGACTGTTGTTGTACAATGTAATACTTTATCCATTGTAGTATTTTTTTTTATCCTAGCACTAGTGGTTGAACTCTGTAATTAACACACAATTATTCTTAGGTGTTTCAATTTTAACTGAAAAGTGATCCCTGTGAAATGTAAGAGTGGGAATAAGAGAGGGAGGAGATGTACAATTTGGGGCATGCTCAATCGTCGTGCCCCAAATGATGGAGTTAGAAACATTACAGGGAATTCCAATACAATCTCATCAAGGTGGCATGTACCAAGGCCATCTCACTAGTCCAAGTGATCAATTTCAGTTCACAATTGATCACACTGATAGGTCTAAGGGTCAAAGGGATCACACAAACAAGACTAGTGTCTGCTAATACTAACTGATAGAATGAAAAAGGGAGAGAATGATCCAACATGGGAAGTGAGATACACAGCAGACTCATAGAATGGCAGATGTCCTAAATAGCACTCTGGCCTCAGAATCAACCTTTAAGGCATGTGGATCCAGCTGAAAAGCCCATGAGAATATTTTAGGCATGGAAAGCCAAGACACTCTGTATAAAAAAGAAGACCTAAATGAAAGATCTCTGTGAGTGAGATCCCAGTGGAATGAATGGGGCCATCAAAGAAGGAGGTACCTTTCTCTGAAGGGAGGAGAGAACCTCCACTTTGACTATGACCCTGTCGGAATAAGATTGAAGTCGGCAAACCCTAAAGGCTTCCATAGCCTCGGCAACTCATGACTAGACCCTAGGGAGATTACTGACGCCATAAACAAGAGTGTTAAATTGTTAAATCAACTTCAGGAGTCACTGTGTACTTACATCTCATGAGGGATCTGTCCTTAATGTGTTATCCAATGTGAAGTAATGCTATAACTAGTACTGAAACAGTATTTTTACACTTTGTGTTTCTGTGTGTGTGCAAACTGATGAAATCTTTACTTAGTATATACTGAATCAATCTTCTGTATATAAAGATAATTAAAAATGAAAAAAAACTTGGTGTTAAATTGGAAATTGCATAGAAAATTAATCAATTAAAAAAATATATCGGCTGGCACCGTGGCTCAACAGGCTAATCCTCCACCTTGTGGCACCGGCACACTGGGTTCTAGTCCCGGTTGGGGCGCCAGATTCTGTCCTGGTTGCCCCTCTTCTAGGCCAGCTCTTTGGTGTGGCCCGGGAGTGCAGTGGAGGATGGCCCAGGTGCTTGGGCCCTGTACCCCATGGGAGACCAGGAAAAGCACCTAGCACCTGGCTCCTCAATTGGATGAGCGCGGTGCACCGGCCGCAGCACGCCAGCCGCGGCGGCCATTGGAGGGTGAACCAACAGCAAAAGGAAGACCTTTCTCTCTTTCTCTCTGTCTCTCTCTCTCTCAGTGTCCACTCTGCCTGTCAATATATATATATATATATATATATATGTATATCATCTAGGATCTCTGTCCTTAATGTGCTATACATTGTGAATTAATACTGTAACTAGTACTCCAACAGTATTTTTCACTTTGTGTTGCTATGTGGGGGCAAACTGTTGAAATCTTTCCTTAATATATACTAAGCTGATCTTCTGTATATAAAGAGAATTGAAAATTAATCTTGATGTGAATGCAAGGGGAGAGGGAGTAGGAAAGTGGAGGGTTGCTGGTGGGAGGGATTTTATGGGGGGGAACCATTGTAATCTATAAGCTGTATTTTGGAAATTTATATTCTTTAAATAAAAGAGTTATTAAAAAATATAATAAAATTGCAGATTATGAAATAAACACAAAAAACAGTAGCTTCTTTGTGTATGCTAATGATGAACTCACAGAAAGAGAAATCAAGAAAGAAATCCCACTCATAATAACCACAAAAAAGTCAAATATCTAGGAATAAATTTAACCAAAGAGCTGAAATTTCTACAATGAAAATTATCAAATATTGATGAAAGTAATCATCAAGGATATTCCTTGCTCATGGATCAGAAGTACCAATATCATTAAAATGCTTATACTACCAAAAGCAATCTACAAATTCAATGCAATTCCTATCTAAATATTAGTGCCATTTTTAACAAAATTAGAAAAAAATCTTAAAATTTATATGGAATCAGAAAAGACCCAGAATAGCCAAGGCAATCCGGAACAAGAAAAATCAAGCTGGATGCATCACAATACCTGACTTCAAAACATACTACAAAGCTATAGTAATTAAAAAGTATGATACTGGCATAAAAATCAATACACAGATCAATGGAATGGAACAGACAGCCGCAAAATTATTCTGTGTTCTTTTTTTATTTTATTTTTTGACAGGCAGAGTGGACAGTGATAGGGAGAGACAGAGAGAAAGGTCTTCCTTTTGCCATTGGTTCACCCTCCAATGGCCGCCGTGGTTGGCGCGCTGCAGCCGGTGCACCGCGGTGATCTGATGGCAGGAGCCAGGTGCTTCTCCTGGTCTCCCATGGGTGCAGGGCCCAAGCACTTGGGCCATCCTCCACTGCACTCCTGGGCCACAGCAGAGAGCTGGCCTGGAATAGGGGCAACCGGGACAGAATCCGGCACCCCCACCGGGACTAGAACCCAGTGTGCCGGTGCCGCAAGGCGGAGGATTAGCCTGTTGAGCCACGGCGCTGGCCAAAATTATTCTGTGTTCTTAGAGCCAACTAATTTTTGACAAAAACGCTCAGATCATACAGTGGAATGACAGTCTCTTCAACAAATGGTTCTTGTAAAACTGGATTTATATAAGTAGAAGAATGAAATTAGACCATACCTCTCACCATACACAAAAATCAACTCAAGATGGATCGAAGACCTAAATTTAAGACCTGAAACTATGAAATTGCTGGAAGAAAACATAGGGGAAACAGTTCAATACATTGATGTGGGGGATGACTTCTTGGACAAGACTCCCAAAGCACAAAACCAAAAATAAATTAATGGGACTGTATCAAACTCAGAAGGTTTTGCACAGCAAAGGAAATGAACAATAGAGTAAGGAGACATCCAACAGAATGGGAAATGAATATTTGGAAACCACCTATTTGACAAAGGATTAATATCCCAAATATATCAGTGACTTTAAAAACTCAATAAAAAATAACTAATCTAGTTCAGAAATAGAAAAAGGACTTTAATAAACAGTTTTCAAAAGAAGAAATACAAATTGCCAACAAATACATAAAAAAACCACAACATCACTAGCCATTAGAGAAATGCAAATCAAAACTACAATGTGATATCAACTCTCCCATGTCAGAATGGCTAAAATCCAAATCACAGAGAGTAACAAACACTGGCAAGGATGTAGAGAATGGGGAACAGTTATACAATATTGGTAAGAATATAAAATAGTGCAGCCACTGTGGAGAACAGTATGGAGATTTCTTAAAACAAAACAAAACAAAAAACTTGAAATAGAATTGCTATATGATCCAGCAATCCCACTAACAAGTATATACTCAAAAGATTTGAACATAATGTATCAAAGAAATACTGCAGCACTATGTTCACAGCAACACTTTCTTTTTTTTAATTTTGTTTTTAAATTTATTTGAAAGAGTTATACAGAGAGAGAAGGAGTGGTAGAGAGAGGTCTTCTATCCGCTGGTTCACTCCCCAGTTGGCCTCAATGGCTGGAGCTGTGCCAGGAGCCAGGAGCTTCTTCAGAGTCTCCCACATGGGTGCAGGGGCCCAAGGACTTGAGCCACCTTCCACTGCTTTCCCAGGCCATAGCAGAGAGCTGGATTGGAACTGGAACAACCAGAACTTGAACCACTGCACATATGAGATGCTGGCACTGGAGGCGTCAACTTTATCTGCTACATTACAGCGCCGGCTCCAAGATTTAACTTTAAAAAATAGTTCTAGGGGAAGGCACTTGGCATACTCACAGTAATGCTTTCAAAAAATTTTCAAAAAATTTCAAAATTTGGGATCAACCAAGGTATTGATCATCAAATGAATGGATAAAGAAAATGTAGTGTATATACACAATGGAATATTATTCAGATGTAATAATGAAAGAATGAAATTGTACCAAATGAATTGCACCAAAATGGACACAACTGGAGAACATTATGATAAGCAAAATAAACCAGAACTAAAAAAAAATAAATACTGCAATGTTCTCCCTTACGTGTGGGAGCTAAAATTTAAAAACTAAAAAGAAGAAGAAGATGAGGAAGAAGAGGAAGAAGAAGAGAGAAAAAAGAAACGTGTATATCAGTATTGCTGCAAATATAGTTTTGTAAAACTTTGTTTTATACCTTTGTCAAACCACTTGTTAAGTTTAATGGTCTGTAATTATTTTAAAATTTATAGTATATGGGTGAAATGTTCATTTTTCCATTCAATTTTTGTTTTTAGCTGCAGCCTATATTTCCAGTAAACTAGGGTCTTTTTGTGCTTTGCTTTTTACTTGTTAAACTTCTAATTGGGTGAGGTATTAAGCCTTTTTACTGTAATGTAATTTTAAAATGTGTTATCTCAAAAACTAAAAAAAAAGAAAGAAAGAGAGAAGGAACAAGGATGGGAGGAAGAGAGGTGAGAGAGGAAGGGAATATCATTATATTCTTAGAAACTGATATTCCAAGCATCTTGTTTCTGTTAAAACTAATCAAAAAATAAAAATCAATATTAAAAAATAAATTTATTTTTATTTTTTGATTTGTATCTTTTAATTCTAATTTCCACAAACTTCTTGACATCTCTTCTTATTAGAAGTATATGTTACCTCCATTTATGCTAACAGTACCAGATAAAGGAGAATTTCTCAGCCCCAAAATGAATTTCATTAAACTAATATCCAAACCATAGTACCAAAGTAACATTTGAACATACTCTTGGTAATCTAAATTTGTTGCCTATGAATATATTAAATAAAATAATATTATGTACCAATTGTTTTTTATAACTTTGGAATCTCTTGGGATTTACTCTGTGAGATATGCTTTCTATTGCTAGTATTTAAGGAAACAGTGGTGGTTTTTCTATGGCTTTATAGATTTTAATGAACATTATTTTCTAGAATCCAAAGATAATGAGCCAAATATAATTTTAATAATGAAAATTTTGACAGAGCTAACATAAGAATCATCTAAAATTTGTATTATTCCTCATGGTATATATCTGCATTATTGGTACATTCAATAAACATTTATTGAGTGCCTAATAAACACTTAGTACAATCTTGGACACTTAAAATATAGTAGTATACAGCATTCAAATAAGGGTCTTTGTCATGCACAGTCTAATGGAGAACACTGACATTAACTAATTCCAAATATGAAGATACTATGAAAAAAGCATATTATGGGCTATCAAAGATGAACCTAAAGCTCATCTTGCAGGGGTAGGCTGCTAGTATACATTTATACCTTTTTTCCATAATCTATATTTGAAGTACTGGGTTAGCAATTTTTTAACACGCTCTCTGATCAGGATGAGAGCAGGAAGTGTGCAGTCCCAAGAATATTTCCATTTTCTGGAATGGTAACTTGGACCCTTGCCAGCATCACACCAAAAATAAATAAATAAGCAAGGGGACCCATCTCTATGCAGCTGTATTGAAAATTGTATTCCATATGTGACAACATATTATTAAAACCGCAAAATCATAGCTTCCATCTGCCTGTAGGAATGCACAGCGTCACTCCTTTCCCTGTAATGTTAGACTTTATTGCATTTGTCGGCAGCATATTCCATTTTAATATTTGATAAATAGATACGGGAGGAATTGTTTCAAGCTACAATCCTGTACTGCTTCAGCTGTTCACCTCCTTTTTGAAGCAAACTCTCTATCCTCAAACTAATATCCCCCTAAAAAGAAAAATCAATTTAAAATGACTGTGAAAATGTGTTTATTTTTCTACCCTCAGGATTAAAAAGCTGAGAAATGATTAATAATAATTTGTCTAGAGAGATAATGCAGCCATCTTAGAAGGGTAGTGATTTTGCATCTTTAATTTTCATCAGTTCTAACATTTTATCATTAAAACTGCATGAATATATTGAGAGAAAGATAAAGGAAAACGAGAGAGGTGGTAATACCTCATATCTCTTAGACAGTATTTCCTATGTTTCAGATTTCTACATTGTCTGACCCCATTTCAGTCAATTTTCCATAGCCTGCCTGTCTCATATCCGCTGAGGGAACACACTAGTGCTGTGTTTATGCTAATTTTATGCTCTCTGAGTTGTGTCTGTTATTCAAAGCAGTTGAAGCAGTTATTGCCAGTAATCTTATTTCTGTGGGAGCCCCAGGGCAGAGGAGGCCTCAAAATCAGGCCTGCAGACCGAGGCAAAGCCATCACAGCCTGCTGGTAAATGGCAGTTCTTTCCCTCCGAATCTGATATCAGTTACTCCGCAAACACAGTAATAAAATGAAACAAATCAGATTTTCAAGTAAATAAACCAGACTTCAGTGAGAAGCGACAATGGTCAGGGCAACAGGAGCTTAGTAAGTGATACACAGGGGGAAATGCAAAAAAAATGCCACGTCCTGCTCTTGCACTCTACTTTAAAGCAACACCCCTTCCCAACTGCCAAACACTGGAAAAAGAAGCTGTTTCAGGCCAACAGCAAAATTAGGAAAGCAGGAGTCAAGTAAATAAAGCAGCAAAGTACTTGCTAACGTTCTTTGATCTAAAATCAAGGAATAATATTGAAAATTGCCTTATTTGTTAGTGAACATTGGCAAGGAAAGCTGGATAAACCAAAGATTTCCAAAAACAGATGGACTTGTCCATTCACTTGACCCACACAAGCTAACAGTCCTTTCGAAATCTTCACAAAATGGAAACACAGCTAACCCATGAAGGTCCCCCATGACATGACAATTGCCCTGCAATAATGTGGGATGTTGTGAGTATTTGACAGAGCAAGAGCTGGACACGAGTTTGAAATATCGAAAAAGCAAGGCCTTGAGATCAGTTATTTCTGGCAACTTCTTCTGATTTGTCAGTATGTTCCATCTATTTTAAGCTATGTCCCCACTCCATCAACTATAATGGCTGATCAGCAATATACAACAATGTGAGAAGTGTCTGAATCTGATCAAGTTAGCAGTGTAGCAGAGGTTTTCTAGAAACAAGAGGTGAACCTCTTTCATGAACTTGGATTGAGCACTGCGTTCATAAACTTACTTTTGTATTGTTTTCTTTAATCTGTAAAATCTTGACCAGTCCTGCCCAACAGCCGACTCATTCACTCCTTCACTCAGGACAGATTTGGTGTCTGTGTTACACCAGGCACTGTGATCAGGTCTGAGCTACCACCGTGGAGAATAAATTACACAGCATCACTCTCCTAACTGCAAAGAGGGATGTAGAACACTGATAGTTGGAGATGAACTTTTTGAGAAGGTGGCATAGTGGTTAAAGCCACTGCTTATAGTGCCGGCAGCCCACATGGGCGCCGGTTTGAGTCCCAGCTGCTCCACTTCTGACCCAGCTCTGTGCAATGGCCTGGGAAAGCAGTGTAAGATGATGGCCCAAGTCCTTGGGCCTCTTCACCCCCATGGAAGACTCAGAAGAAACTCCTGGATCCTGACTTCAGATCACTGCAGTTCCAGCCACTGGGGCCATCTGCAGCGTGAACCAGTGGATGAAAGACTTCTCTCTGTCTCTCTGCCTCTGCTTCTCTGTAACTCTGCCTTTCAAATAAAATAAATAAATCCTTTTTTAAAAGAAATTCATATGTGATAGAATAAAAAGGAAGGCATGGGGAGGGCATTTATGGTAAAGTAATTGACATGCTGCTGGAAGTCTGCTTTCCATATGGGAGTATCTAGGATTGAGCCTTGGTTGTGCTTCTAACTCAAGCTTACTGGCTAATGCACACACTGGGAGACAGTGCTGTTGGCTCATTTTGGTCCCTATCACTCATGTGGGAAATTTGGATTGAGTCCTGGCTCCTGGCTTCAGCCTGGCTCCACCCTCAGCTATTTTAGGGATTTGGGGAATGAATCAGCATGCAGTTTACTCTCTATCACTATCTTTCTGATTTTCAATTTTTTTTTGAAAGAAGGTATTTTCTAGGAAGAGGATGAAAGCATTCAGTAAGAGTCTATCAAAGAAATTGGTATGTATGGAGCAGGGCTCAAGGAAGTAGTGAGCCTCTGGCCTCAGAATCAGCCCTTAAGGCATGCGGATCCAGCTGAAAAGCCCATGAGAGTATTTCAGGCATGGAAAGCCAAGACACTGTGGCAATAAATAAATAAATCCTAAATGAAAGATCTCCGTGAGTGAGATCCCAGTGGAAAGAACAGGTCATCAAAGAAGGAGGTACCTTTCTCTGAAGGGAGGAGTGAACTTCCATTTTGACTATGAACTTGTCTAAATATATAATCAGAAGGCCGGTGCCACGGCTCAATAGGCTAATCCTCCACCTTGCGGCGCCGGCACACCGGGTTCTAGTCCCGGTCGGGGCACCAGATTCTGTCCCGGTTGCCCCTCTTCCAGGCCAGCTCTCTGCTGTGGCCAGGGAGTGCAGTGGAGGATGGCCCAAGTGCTTAGGCCCTGCATTTGCATGGGAGACCAGGAGAAGCACCTGGCTCCCGCCATCAGATCAGCGCGGTGCGGCAGCCACAGAGTGCTGGCCACAGCGGCCATTGGAGGGTGAACCAACAGCAAAAGGGAGACCTTTCTCTCTGTCTCTCTCTCACTGTCCACTCTGCCTGTCAAAAAATAAATAAATAAATAATAAAATACTAAATATGATCAGAGTCGGTGAACTAAAAAGGCTTCCATAGCCTTGGCAACTCATGACTAGAGCCTAGGGTGATTACTGACGCCATAAACAAGAGTGTCAATTTATTTAGTCAACAACAGGAGTCACTGTGCACTTACTCCTCATGTAGGTTCTCTGTCCTTAATGTCTGTACATTGTGATTTAATGCTATAACTAGTACTCAAACAGTATTTTTCACTTTGTGTTTCTATGTGGGTGCAAACTGTTGAAATCTTTACTTAATATATACTAAATTGATCTTCTGTATATAAAGAGAATTGAAAATAAATCTTGATGTGAATGGAAGGGGAGAGGGAGCAGGAAAGGGGAGGGTTGTGTGTGGGAAGGAAGTTATGGGGTGGGGGGGAAGCCATTGTAATCCATAAGCTGTACTTTGGAAATTTATATTCATTAAATAAAAGTTAAAAAAATAAATATATAAAAGCAAGTAGTGAGCAAAAAGTTTAAGCCAGTACTAAAGTAAGAGATCCCATATGTTCTCCCTGGCCTGTGCTAACTTATGAAGTGCCTAAAAGGCAATCTGAAGTGAAAATGACACTTTGAGAAGCAATGACTGAACTCCCCGTAATTCAACAGTTGAGGAAGTTTTTTTTTTTTTCATACTATCTGTTGAACTCTTTACTTAATGTAGAGTTAATCTTATGTGTATAAAGTTAATTGAAAATAGATCTTAGTGAAAAATAAGAGTAGGAATAGGAAAGGAAGGAGGAAGAGGTGTGGGAGAGTGGTTGGAAGGCGGGTACAGTGGGAAGGATCACTGTGTTCCTAGAGTTGTAGTTATGAAATGTATGAAGCATGTATTCCTTAAATAAAAGGTTTCTGGGGGAAAAAAAGAACAGAAGTCAGGGGAACCAAACCCAGGCACTCCAACTGGGATACAAGCAAGTTTAAGTACTAGGCTAAATAGCTGCTCCCAAACTTACCTTTTAATTCTATTCTTCTAGGAAGTTTTAAGGACTCTCATATATTTGCATAAACATTTTAACATACAAAAGAACAGAAAATGGGGCGGAAGGAGAGAGGGAATGAGGCTTGTCAAAGTATATATTTCTTATGTAGTTCAGATGTTTGAATCATTTGAATTTATTTTATTGTGAAGAAATACAAGAAATCACAATATAAGTAATAGAATTCACATAAAAAATAAAAATGGATAATATTTTCTATACTATCAGTATTACAACTTCATTAAGATGTCTAAACATGATAAGTAAAATTAATGGTTTATTTCTAAATGTAAGTGTTGATTTAGAAATGTTATGGCTCTACAGTGCTGTGGGTAGCAGGCTAAGCCTCTGCTACAAGTACAAGCGTCTCATATGGACACCTGTTCATGTCCCAGCTGCTTCTCTTCTTACCCAGCAATCTGCTTATGGCCTGGGGAAGTAGTGGAAGATGGCTCAGGTGTGGGCCCCTCCACTTGTGTGAGAGACCTGGAGAAGGCTCCTAGCTCCTGGCTTCAGATCAGCCCAGCTCTCTGCCTCTCTCTATCTGTAACTCTGCCTCTCAGACAAATAAATTAAAATCTTAAAAAAAAAATTCTAGGGAACTGGAACTGTGAAAGAACTAAAATGTCTCAATATAAATTTACATTACTACCACACTTAAGGAATTTGTACAGGATATTGACATATTGAGAATTTGGTTTAATGAAGATCATTTTTCCAAACAATGTGGAAGATAGAAAAGAAGGACTTTAACAAGAAACATAGAGGCCAGAATTAAATAAAAAGGGATTATTATACATAATAATATAATATATAATTATATATAATGTATATATACCCACATACACCTTTTGGAGTACTACTCAGCTGTGAAAAAAATGAAATTCTGTCTTTTGCAACAAGATGGATGCAACTGGAAACAATTATGCATAGTGAAATAAGCCAGTCCCCCAAAACAGATATCATATATTTCTCTGATCTGAGGTAACTAATAGAGTACCTGAAATGTAATGTATTGGAGTAAAATAGACATTTCAAGATTTGACCATTGTATATAGCCCTTGTCTCTTCCATTGTGGAACAGTGTTTTGTTTTGTTTTTTCATACTATTTGTAGAACTCTTTTTACTTAGTGTAAGGTTGACTATTCAATCATTAAGTAAACTGAAAATAGATCTTCGTAAAATTCTAGACTGGGAGTGTGAGAGGGAGGAGGAAGGTTTGGATTTTGGGAGGGAGGGTGGGGAAGGGTCACTATGTCTCTAAGTCTGTATATATGAACTACATGAAACTTGTATAGCTTAAATAAAATTTTTAAAATAAGGATGTGAATAGGAGAGTGAGGAGGGAGAGGGTTGGAGTTTGGGTGGAAGGGAGGGTAGGGTGGAAGGTATCCTTATGTTCCTGAACCTGGATATATGAAACACATGACATTTGTACACATTAAATAAAATTAAAAACAAGACTTTGGACCTAAGCACACAGTAGTTGGCTCTCATCTTGTTTTATTCCCTTCTTACCTTCCCAAATGACATGAGACCTGTGACCTATTTCCCACCATCTTGATATTCTAATGAATTGACAATTTAACAAAGTATTTGGCTGCCCAAAGTTTCCTATCTTTATGCGCCCCACAAATCACTTGGATTTCTTGTGTCTGAATTGAATGAGATTTTTTTCACTACATAAATCAGGGATATACAGGCAAAAAAAAAATCACTTCATTATAGCAGTGAGTGAAAAGATCACCTGTAATTTGGGAATCACACTTGAAAAGCACAGAAAAAAGTTCAATAGGCGTCATGACCAAGGTTGTGAGAATTTAGAGATTCCCTTTAGGATGACTACTTGCTTCAATTTGCCCCAAACTGAAGAGTTTCCTGGGACTTTTAGTGCTACACCCTGGAGAGTGCCAGGCAAACAGGGTTACAATACTTTGGTTCTCATCTACATTCTGACATTAAAAGTTGATAGCCCACTCAGTACACATGTCTCCTCCTTCACTGTCAATCTGCAATGTTGACCAGCTAAATCCTCAGTGTCAATGTAAAATATTCAGGAAAATTTGAAAGAAGCAGTGTGTGGATGAAGGGTTTTGGTTTGGAAATTTCTTGAATAGTCCTTGGAAAATGCCAAGATGGTGAGAGCTTCTTGTTTGCTACAGGAAAAAACCTAGAGTCCAGCCTAGTCTAGCCTTAGGGAACAGAAAGTGATGTCCGTAGTTTTGAGCCAACCAGATCTCTAGAGAATCATTGAGAACAAATAACATCGGTTAGTATTGAACTTGACTCATGATCAGGGAAGAATTTTATGAAGCTAATGAAACTGATGGAAGAGGACTATTCAAATCAACGGTCTTTAATAATGATGATTGAGCAGAGCTGGACCAGATAAAAGAAGAGAAACCCTGCAATAAGGATGCCAGTGTAGGGGGCCAATGCTGTGGTGTAAGCGGGTAAATGTGCCATGTGCAGTGTTGGAATCCCATTTGAGTACTGGTTCAGGACCGGGCTGCTCCACTTCTGATCCAGCTCTCTGCTATGATGTGGGAAAGCAGTAGAAGATGGCCCAAGTTCTTGGGCCCCTGCACCCACATGGGAGACCTGGAAGAAACTCCTGGCTCCTGGCTTCAGATTGGCAAAGCTCCGGCCGTTGCAGCCAACTGGGGAGTGAACCAATGAATAGAAGAACGAACTCTCTCTCTCTCTCTCTCTCTCTCTCTCCCTCTCCTCTCTGTGTAAAGCTGACTTTCAAATAAATAAATAAATATTTTTTAAAAGAATGTCATTGTAGAGTATTCAAAAGTGAATAATTTGCATTCCAGAGTATCAAATTGGGTCTTTGGAAAAAATATGAAATATTAGATCATGTTTTGTGAAATTTATTGTTTTTATCACCACAAAGTAAAATTCAAATGTGAAGCAAATGTAAAGTTTTTTGAATCATACTCTTAAATAATTTTATCAGAAAAATTACACAAAAATTTAATGAATTCATTCATCCTATTAAGAGGTACATTATTGCAATGTTAACATGTTTTCTAACCTATAGAATAAATATCTTATGATAAAATAATAGCTCCATTGTTAACATAGCCCTAAAATAATTTAATCTCTGTACTCAGGTTTATTCTACCAAATTGGATGGATTCTAAAAAAAAAAAAAATTACGTAAACGTCAGAACCTTAGTGAGAGTCACTAAATTCAGAGAGGATCTCAGATCTATACTTGTCAGAAAGTGCTAAAAAAATCAAATCTAACTCTTTCACCTAAGAAAAGCTAAATGATAAAGAGATAACATTTACTAAGTGTTCAGTAATACTCAGTGCTGACAAGGAAGTCACATTCATTACTTTAATAATGGACAACTTCAAAGTAGTAAATGAACATAGGACTTATTTGTGTGATGGAGAATATCAGTGAGTCCATTTTTGTAAAGCAGTTTGTATGTGAGTGGCAAACTTTTTGTAAAAATATATTAACCATCCTAAAGTCCTCAGTTTAAGCAGAAGTGGCACGTTATTTTAAACAATGAAAAAACATAGCATATGTGCTAATGATCTAAAAATCTAAAGTAGTAGTTTGCAAAATAACTTTTTTTATATTATTTTTGACAGGCAGAGTGGACAATGAGAGAGAGAGACAGAGAGGAAGGTCTTCCTTTTCCATTGGTTCACCCCTGGATGGCCACTGCCGCTGGCGCGCTGCAGCCGGCACACCGCGCTGATCTGAAGCCAGGAGCCAGCTGCTTCTCCTGGTCTCCCATGCGGGTGTGGGGCCCAAGGACCTGGGCCTTCCTGCACTCCTGGGCCACAGCAGAGAGCTGGACTGGAAGAGGAGCGACCAGGACAGAATCCAGCGCTGTGACCGGGACTAGAACCGGATGTGCCGGGGCCGCAGGTGGAGCATTAGCCTATTGAGCTGCAGCGCCGGCCAGTTCTATGAATTTTAACACACATGTCTATATAACCACTCTCATAAACAGGATACACAAAAATTCCCTCACTCTGAAAAGTTTCTCTACTCTTTGACTCACATTGTCTTCCACCCACCCCCAACCTCTAGCAATTGTTGATCTGTTCTCTGTCACTATCTTTCTGACCTTTTGAGAATATCATATAAAGGAATCATCAAATATAGGATGTTCTCCTTTAGCATATGCCCCTAGGATCCTTCCATGCTTTGTGTATTCATAGTCAGTCCCTGTTTTTTCCACAGCAATACTCTGTGGTAGAGAGATGCTACTGTTAGCATAACCATTCCTCCATTCATTGAAGGGCATTTAATTGTTCTTCTGCTTTGGGGAAATTATGAATAGTAGTACTATCAATATTCATGTACATATTATTTAGTATACACATATATTCATTTCTTTAGGGTAAATACCTAGGAGGGGAATTACTAAATTATATGGCAAATGTATGTTTAGTTTCATAAGAAACTGACAAATCATTTCTACAGTGGATGATCCAATTTTTATTCTCTCTGGAAATGTACGACATTTTTATTTGCTCCACGTCTTTACCCATATTTGGTATTCAAATGAATGTATAATGCTATCTCAGAGTAGGTTTAAATAGTATTTCCCTAATGGTTAATGGTGTTGAACATCTTTTCATGAGTTTATTTGTTCTCCTTTTGATGTTTATGTTGAAGTGTTTAAGTAGTGCTTTTGGTCCATTTTAAGTAAGATTTTTTGTTTTATCATTGTGGAGTTTTGAGAATTCTCTACTATATTCCAAATACACATATTCTGTTGCATATGTGAATTGAAAGTATTTTTTCAATCTGTAGCTTGTCTTTAAATCTGTTAATATTTTTTCATGGAGCAATTAAAAAATGTATAGGAATGAGAGTTTGCTACAGTTGTTATAAATTCACTGGGGACATCTTCATCCTGTATTAGAGTGCCTGGGTTCAAATCCCGACTCAGCTTCCAATCCCAGATTCCTACTAACGTGCACCCTGGAAGGCAGCAGATGATGACTCAGGTACTTGGCTTTCTGCCACACATGGGAGATCTAGACAGCTGTGGCCTGGCCCAGTCTGAGCTGCTTCAGGCAGAGAGTGGAAGATGTTACTCTTTCTGCTGCTCTGGCTGTGTGAGTTCCTTACATACTTGGTTATTATCAGAATAAGGATTGCAAATATTTTCCCCCAATTCAAAGACTGTCATCATTTTGTTGATTGCTTCCATTGGTATGCAGAAGGTTTTCAGTTTGTGCAGTCCTGCTTGTTTATTTCTGTCTTTGTTCCTTAATTTTTGGTTCAATACTCCAAAAACCATGGCCAGGGCCAATGCCAAAGTGCTTTTCCTTTGTTTTCTTCTAGGAGTTTTACAGTTTCAGGTCTTAATATTTAAGTTGTTAAACCACTTTGTATTTATTTTTGTGCATTTTTAAGTTCTTTTGTTTATGACTATACAATTTTCTCAACATTATTGAAGTTACCATCCTTTTTTCATTGTGTCTTCTCCATGTCCTTGTTGAAGATAAATTGACTTTATATGCTTGGACTTTTTTCTAGGATCTCTGTTTTGTTCTGCTAGTCTAAGTGACTCATATTTTTGCCATTCTTGATTTTTTTGCATACTGGATTATTATAGCTATGGAATAAAATTTGAAATCAGGAATTGTGATGTTTCAATCTTCTTCCCCAAGATTTCTTTTGCTATTTGGGGTCTTTTGTGTTTCTATATGAATTTAGAGTTTTTTAAATTTTTTTCCATTTAAATTTTGGTATCAATGGTATTGGATTGGTATGTCACTTTGGATAAAATGGATTTTTATGTTTTTTTCACTCCATGAACATTAATCATCTTTCCATCTATTTGTGCCTTCAGTTTCCTTCCTTGCTGTTTTATAGTATTCAACACAGAAAAATTTTTCACTTTCTTGATTATTTTGTTCACACATATTTAACTTTGGTGCTACTGTAAGTGGGATTGTTTATTTCCTTTTTGGATAGTTAATTATTGATGTTAAAAAACACAACTGATTTTTGTATGTTGACTTTATGTCTTAACATTTTACCAAATTGGTTCCTTAATTCTGTTATTTTGTGAAGTCGTTAATACAAACAATTAAATTTATTTTGTTTCCAAATTTAGATTTTTTTTTTCTTTTTCCTATCTGATTGCTCTAGCTAGTGTTTCCAGTGTTGAATAAAAAGCAGTCAGAGTGGATGTTCTTGCCCTGCTTATACTATATTTTAGAGGAAAAGCTTTCAGTCTTCTACAATGAATATAATGTTAGCTATGAGATTTTGCATAAATGCATTATATTATATTGTGGCATTTCCTTTCTTTTTATTTTAATTTTCTTTTGTTTTTATTTTCTTGACAAGCAGAATGGACAGTGAGAGAGAGAGACGGAGAGAAAGGTCTACCTTTTTCGTTGGTTCACCCCCCAGTGGCCACTGCAGCCAGCGCAATGCACTGATCTGAAACCAGGAGCCTGGTCTCCCATGGGGTGCAGGGCCCAAGCACTTGGGCCATCCTCCACTGTACTCCCAGGCCACAGCAGAGAGCTGGACTGGAAGAGGAGCAACCAGGACAGAATCCGGAACCCCAAATGGGACTAGAACCAGGTGTGCTGGCGCCGCAGGTGGAGGATTAGCCTACTGAACTGAGGTCCCGGCCATGGTATTTCTTTTCATCACCTTCATGTACTTGGTTGAGAATTTTTTCATTAACGGATGTTGAACTTTTTCAAAGGCTTTTTGTATATATATTGAAATGATTATGAATATTTTGTCATTCATTCTGCTAATGTGGTGTCTCACAATGATTTATTTGTGTATGTCAACCAACCTTTGCATACCACCAGACATTTTATATAACATTTTTGATGTACTGCTGAATTCAGTTTGGTAATATTTTACTGGGGAGTTTTGCATCTCTGTTAATCAAGGAAACTGACATGTAGCATTCTGAATCAGAGTGCCAGATCAAGCTCTAATTGCACTGCCTTCAACTCAGCTTCTGGGCAAATAAGCCTGAGAAGCAGAAGAAGACAGCCCAAGTGCTTGGGCCCCTGCCACCCTTGTGAGAGACCTAGATAAAGTTCCTGGCCCCTGGCTTCCACTTGATTTAGAATTGGCTGTTGGGACCATCTGGGGAATAAACTAACACATGAAAAATCTTTCCTTCTCTGTCCTTCCCTGTGTGTGTGTGTGTGTGTGTTTGTGTGTGTGTGTTCCTCTGTTTTTCAAATAAATAAATGTTTCTAGAAAGTAAAAGATCATATTTCTGTACATCTGTTTCTTGGTTTGCTAATCTGTTTCATTGATCAATGTATTCGTACCTTTGACAATACCATACTATATTTGAATATAGCTTTTTTGTAATTCTTATGCAAAAGTATCATTTATTCTACTTTATTATTGTTTTAGCTATTTTTCATTTTCTTCCTCATGTATTTTATAACCATCTTGTCTGTATTTATTCAAAATTCTGAAAATTCTGCTTTATATTTTTACTTTCACTGATGTTCTGCAGTGCTTTTTGACTTTCAATTTTATTGCTTTCTATTCTGATTATTTCCTTTCTTCTGCTTGACTTGTGTTTATAATTATATTCTAATATATATATATATATATATATATATGAAGCTTAGATTATTGGTTAATTTCCCTTTACTAATGTAAATGGTAAACTGTCCAATTCCCTCTTGTAACTGCTTTAGTTGTATCTCAGTAATTTCAGTAAGTTTTATTTTCAGTTTCATTCAATCCAAAATATTTTATAAATTTATTTCACTTTCTCTTTGGCCCATGCCCAGATACATAGCAGGGTGCTGTTCAATGTACAAGTATTTGGAGAATTTTCTTATATTTCTAATTTAATTACATTGTGGTAAGGGACCATTCTTTTCATAATTTCAATCCTTCTAATATTGTTAAAATGAGCTTTATGAGGCCAGCACTGCAGCTCAATAGGCTAATCCGGGTGCCGGCACACCGGGTTCTAGTCCCGGTTGGGGCACTGGATTCTGTCCGGTTGCCCCTCTTCCAGGCCAGCTCTCTGCTGTGGCCCGGGAGTACAGTGGAGGATGGTCCAAGTGCTTGGGCCCTGCACCCCATTGGAGACCAGGAGAAGCACCTGGCTCCTGGCTTCGGATCAGCGCGGTGCGCTGGCCACTGCGGCCATTGGAGGGTGAACCAATGGAAAAGGAAGACCTTTCTCTCTCTGTCTCTCTCTCTCTCTCACTGTCTACTCTGCCGGCAAAAAAATGAGCTTTATGAGACATCTCAGTGATTATGAGTACTAGGCAAAGAATATATATTCTGCTGATGTTGAATAAAATGTTCCATACATGCCAGGACCAGTAATTGGTGACATCTTTAATTTTATACTCTTACCAATTTTTTTTTCTTACAAAGTTTATTTATAGGGAAAGAAATAAATCAGGTATTTTTTAGTTTTGTGCATTTTGAATTTTTTAAGGTGCATATTCACTTACGATTGTTGTATCTTCTTGAAAACCCTTTTCGTAACATAGTATGTATTTTTCCTAGGCAATTTTCTCTGCTCTGAAATCTAGTTATTTTTTTAAGATTTATTTATTTATTTATTTCAAAGTCAGAGTTATACAGAGAGAGAAAGAGAAGCAGAGAGAAAGAGAGGTCTTCCACCCGCTGGTTCACTCCCCAGTTGGCCGTGATGGCTAGAGCTGCATAGATCTGAAGCCAGAGACCAGGAGCTTCTTCTGGGTCTCCCACATGGATGCAGGAGCCCAAGAACTTGGGCCATCTTCTACTGCTTTCCCACACCATAGCAGAGAGCTGGATTGGAAGTGGAGCAGCTGGGACTCGAACTGGTGCCCATATAGGATGCTGGCACTACAGGCCGCAGTTTTACCCGCTACACCACGGCACTGGCCCCTGAAATCTAGTTTTTCTAATAAGAGAGCAATTCCATCTTTCTTATGATTAGTTATTTGTGTTGTATATCTTTTCTCATCCTTTTCCATCTTTTCTACATTATATTCCTTTTTTGTACTGTACTTATATAATTGTATTTAAAGTAAATTTGCTCAAGATAGCATGTTTTTTCATCAGCATCTGTTCATATTTAGTGTTTTTTGCTTGATTGTTCAGATTAGATAATTCTGAGGGACTCATATTTAACTTTAGTGAGTTATCCTTCGGCCACCTACATTCTATTGTTGGGCCTATCAAGTGACTATTTTGATTATTTTATGAGTAATTTTTACTTCTAAAAGTCAACTTAGAAGGAAGGTGTTTGGTAAAGTGCTTAAGATATCATTTGGGACAACTGCATCCCATAACAGTGTGCCTGGGTTCAAGGTTTAGTTTCATTCTTGACTCTTCCTTCCTGCTGAGGACACTCCAGGAGGCAGCAGGTGATGGCTCAAGTGTTGGGTCCCTGTCATTCACATGGGAAACTAAAACTCCTGGCTGAGGACTGGACCAGCCAGGGCTGTTGTATTTGGGTAGTAAACCTGTAGCAGAGAAAGTTCACTTTCTCTCTTTCTATCTTTACATCTCTCTCTCTGTGTCTTCCTTTCAAACAAATTTAGTAAAAAACAATAAATTTTTTAAAATCCAGTTTGGTTCTTCTTAAAAATCTTTTCCACATAAACATCATCTTTACTTTTCCTGATACAAATGATGTTTTTGTTGAAAATATTTATTTATTTATTTATTTGAGAGGTAGAGTTCTAGACAGTGAGAAGGAGAGAAAGAGAGAGAGGTCTTTGCTGCGCTGGTTCATCCCGAGATGGCCGCAAGGGCTGGAGCTGCGCCAATCCGAAGCCAGGAGCGTCTTCCGGGTCTCCCACACGGGTGCAGGGGCCCAAGGACTTGGGCCATCTTCTGCTTTCCCAGGCCATTGCAGAGAGCTGGATCAAAAGAGGAGCAGCCAGGACTAGAACCAGCACCCATTGCCGCAGGCAGAGGATTAACCTACTGCACCACAGCGCTGGTCCCTGATGCAAATGATTTTAATGTTTAATCCAAATGCTTGCAATTGCTCATTTGAGGAGTTGTCCTATAGTTTGGTAATTGAAATACCTTTGCCATCTCGTTTTTTGGGTTTGTTGACTCTGTTTCTTTCCACAAGTTGTTTTTTAGTATTTTTGAATTATATATATATATATATATATATATATATATATATTTGTATTTTGAGATGACATAATTTTAATTTACATTATGGTCAAAGACTTAATGCTCCAGTAAGTAAGGAATTAAACAAATAGACCAGGATTCAGCAGGAAAATAATCAAAGCATATATAATAATCAAATGCAAACATGTTGAATTTCACTTGAATAAAGTAAATTTTAAAAACAATCATAAAATAATTAACATTATAGTAGAATATAATTTCTATCAATTTGACAAAGATTTGAAACAAAATTTGACAAAACACTGTCTTTGCAACAAAACTACTTTCATGTAGGATGAGTAATTTTTTTGCAAATGTGGACAGTTAGAATATTATATTATGAAACTCTGGGTCTTATATAAACCTGATGGAGAATGTTGATATTTTTATTTTAGTTGATTAGATTTAAACAAATACCTGCTATGAGCAGTTTCCAATATCAGTTCTGTTATAAAAGCTTTTGTAAGACTCTAGATCAGTCTTATGTATGTGCCACCTTTGAAGGTTTATTAATTAACTCAATTCCCAAAACTATGTTATATTACATAGGATTAGGTCCAACATAGCAGGCAGTTAGCTCTGGAGCTGACGAGCAACTTTACTGGATTGCTTTCAGGCACTTCCCTATTTTACACCTCCCAGTATTTTCTAATTCTTTGGGGCTCCATCTTATTTTTGATTCACTGGTGAGACACTGCTCGCTTCCATGGCAATTCCATATTTGATGCTGATCAGCAGAAAGACACGCACAGAGAATCTGCACAAGATGACTGTCATTTATTTAATGGTTGAATGACTATAATAATGTAGAAGTCTTGTAAAATGAAGCCCTTTTGTCTCAATTTCTCCCAAGACACGAACATCATAGAAGTAAGATATGGAATTGAGTATGAGGCATTTACCCACATCTAAGACTTACAAATGAAATGTGTCACAACCACTTTCATGGCACATGGGCTTCTCTACCAAGAATCCCTCTTGAAATTCCATAAGAAAATTAAATCATAAAGAGATACGTATTTTCTTTAGAGAAAGCTATCATCAATGCATGAGGCCACATTTAGGGAGGGATAGAGCTGCTAACAATGAGTGTGACCTCTATGGGACCTCTTGCAAAATTTGGAAAATGTGCTTTTTAGGATCACATAGAATATCGGTGTGTGATCCATGCCTGGAAGAGCTGGAGTGCATGTATTAATTCTAGGATTGAATTGACTTTGTAAAGTTTGACCAAAAAAAAAAAAAAAAGATATGCATTAGTATTTCCTGTGCACCAGATGTGCAGATGGACATGATCCATGTAATAATGATGACAATCATTTATTGAATGTCACCATGATTGAGGCAATTCTACTCTTTACAAAGCTTTACTAATTTTACTTCGTACCAATCCAATATGCAATTGCAGCCACCATCCCTATTTAACAGAAAAATAAAGAATAGAGAAGTTACGATGCAGCATTCCAACTACTGGGTATACATACATCCACAGGAAATGAAATTAGCATGTCACAGAGACATCTGCACTTCTATGTTCATGGTAGCATTATTCACAAAAGCCATACAATCAACTTAGTTGTCTATCAATGTGTAAATAAATAAGAAAATGAGTATATATACACAAGGGAATACATTCAGCTTTTTTAAAAAAGAGGAAATCTTGTCATTTGACACAAGACTAGTAAACCTAGAGTACCAAAGAACTGAAAGACAATGCATAATCGCTCTTATAAGTGGAGTGTTAAAAAGTTGAACTCATAGGGACCGGCGCTGTGGCGCAGTGGGTTAACACCATGGCCTAAAGTGCCGGCATCCCATATGGGTGCCAGTTCTAGTCCCTCCTGCTCCTCTTCCGATCCAGCTCTCTGCTATGGACTGGATAGCAGTAGAAGATGGCCCAAGTCCTTGGGCCCCTGCGCCTCATGGGAGACCTGAAAGAAGCTCCTGTCTCCTGGCTTCAGATCTGCACAGCTCCAGCCAATGCAGCCAATTGGGGAGTGAAACAGTGGATGGAAAACCTCTCTTTCTGTCTCTACCTCTCTCTGTAACTCTGTCTTTCAAATAAATAAAATAAATCTTTTAAAAAAAGTTGAATTCATAGAAATGGAGACTAAAATGCTAGTTACTCAAGGATGGGTGATTGGGAATGGAGACTAAGGACATGTTTGTTAAAGGCACAAAATTTCCATCAAACAAGAGAATAAATTCAAGAGATCTATTGCATATTATGATGACCACGGTTTATAAAAGTATATTATATACCTCAAAATTGTTGAGTAAATCTTGAAGAAGTGTTCTTAACAATGTAATGTCAAGTACATGAGTTGATAAATATGTTAAATAGCTTGATTTAGCCATCCTACAATGTATACATATATAAAATATCATGCATTTTATATATATATATGTATGTATGTATGTATTTATCAATTAAAATAAATAATGTGAGAAAGGTTTAAGCCAAATTGCCTGATGTGGTAGAGCTGGGAAGTGGTGAACCATCAAAGCCCAACAGCTGACTCTGGAGCCTTCCTTTCTAGACACTAAGCTGATTTATAGTTCCTGACTACATTGAACTAAACACCTGACTACATTTAGCTAATGTGTAAAAAAATATTGAAGAAGATGAGGCAGAGTTGTTTTATGGCTGAAACCCATGTAAAATTTTTGGAGCGTTCTAATTTTTGAAAGTCACCACTAGAACCATGTGAACCATGTGAGTAGATGAGTAGAAAGCTTACAGATCAGAAAATTTAAATTATCTCTGGTTCTTTGTGAAATGTGATGATTCTATTTAGCTTTTATTCCTTCTGTTTAATATAAGAACATTAGATATGAATGAATTCTTAGGTTCCTTACAATTCTGTAAGCCCATCATTCTTAAGTTGTGAATATCTATGGAGGAAAATCAAGACACTTATGAACCTAAAAGTTTTCATATATAAGGAAAACAGCATTCTTAGGTAATTACAATATACAAAGAGGAAATGTGCAATGACATAAATGCATAGAATACACAAAGACACTATAAATAATACAGGGAAAAATGGAATTGGAAAATAAGTTTACTTTGGTGTGAAAAAATTGAAATATATGCAGATTTTTTTAATAATACACATTTTCAAGAACCTTTTGAAGTATCCTCACAAATGTTAAGAAGGTTCATAGAGTTTCAAGAAAGAGTAAAATATATTTTAGCTGATATATGATCTTGTCCCAATTGGTTATCATTTTTGAAATACACAGGGATAATAAAATCCATGACATTTTCCTCCAGAAATAAGTCTTGGATCATGTGGGAGTTGGGCATGCAAATCAAAAGGATGACTGATTTTTTAAGAGGTCCACTATCTGCAGCTTTTAACAAACTGTGAGTGCTGGTTTCCTCTAGTGGACTGATTTTCTGTGGTGAAACAAAATGGAGCATTAGCACAGCACCAACTTAGAAGAGCTGATCATGAGAATGATTTGAGTTTCCTTTAACCCCAGTACTGTTGGTCTGGTAGGTTCATGAAGTTAAAGACAAGAGATCCTAATTTATTTAAAACTCAGAACTAGCCCTAATAGCTTTCACTATGTTAGGTATCATTGACATTTCTGAGTACCAGCATTTTCGAGATAAAAATGACTTGATGCTGTCACAAACTACAGAAATAAAATGCTTCACATTGTATTCCACAGAATTAATGATAGGCACTCAATCTGTTAAATAGGTGTGATTTCACAGATCAGTTTAAATATTATGATTTATAAAGCTTTTAGTAGTTATAACCAGGGCCAGCGCTGTGGCCCAGTGAGTTAAAGCCCCAGGCTGCAGCGCTGGCATCCCATATGGGGACCAGTTGGAGTCCTGACTGCTCCACTTCCTATCCAGCTCTCTACTATGGCCTGGGAAAGCAGTAGAAGATGGCCCAAGTGCTTGGGCTCCTGCACCCACGTGGGAGAATTGGAAAAAGTTCCTGACTCCTAGCTTCGAATCAGCTCAGCTCTGGCTGTTGCAGTCAGTTGGGGAGTGAACCAGCAGATGCAAAACCTCTCTCTCTCTCTCTAACTCCGTCTTTCAAATAAATAAAATAAATCTTTAAAAAATAGTTTTAACAATGTTTTCTCCTTTTAGAATGTAAAATAATACTATAATTTTATGAATGTACTTTCCTAGTTCATTTATATGGCACTTTACATTTTATCAAAACACATTCAAAAGAAAGCATAAACCATCTGTGTTCTGGAAAGGCAGGAATGCGAAGATGTAGGCATCCTAATTTTTCCTGAATGATGTATGGCTTTTAATTTATTATATCAGCTCGTTGGATTGAAAAATGAGAATCAACCTGTTTCTTTAGCATATTTTCCTCATTAGAAAATAATTTCACAATTGCGAGACTATCACCATTATTATTTTTGCTGTTTATAGTTTTATTAACACAAGTTGTTTTTAAGAAAACTATATACTTGTCAATTCTTCTTTGCATATTCTGTTTCAAGAAGCTTTAATTTTTGAGTATTTATATAAGCATTTTAAAAGAAAAACAAGATAAAACAAGAAAAAACATTCACACAATTCAATCTAATTATCATCAATAGCTGTAACCTGTTGCATTGAATGTTGGGATTACTTAGGCTGCTTTAACCAAATGTTCAAGAATTTTGAAAGCTTCTTTGATCTCCTTTTCTGATAAGAAAATTCCAATAAAAGTACTATGTAACATACAAATGTGCTTTTTTTAAAAAAAAGATTTATTTTATTTATTTGACAGGCAGAGTTACAGAGAGAGGTAGAGACAGAGAGAGAGGTCTTCCACCTGCTATTTCACTGCCCTGATGTCGGCAATGACCAGAGTTGTGCTGATCCAAAGCAGGAGCCAGGAGCTTATTCTGGGTCTCCCATGTGGATGCAGGGGCCCAAGCACTTAGGCCATCTTCTATTGCTTTCCCAGGCCATGGCAGAGAGCTGCATCAGAAGAGGAGCAGCCGGGACTAGAACTGGCGCCCACATGGGATGCCGACACTTTAGGCCAGGGCGTTAACCCACTGTACAAATGTGCTTTTTGTTTTGTTTTGTTTTGTTTTTTGGACAGGCAGAGTAGACAGTGACAGAGAGAGAGAGAAAGAGAGAGCGAGGTTTTCCTTTGGCGCACTGCGCTCTAAAGCCAGGAGCTGGGTGCTTCCTCCTGGTCTCCCATGCGGGTGCAGGGCCCAAGGACCTGGGCCATCCTCCACTGCCCTCCCGGGCCACAGCAGAGAGCTGGACAGGAAGAGGAGCGACCAGGACAGAATCCGGCACCCCAACTGGGACTAGAACCTGGTGTGTCAGCGCCGCAGGCAGAGGATTAGCCTATTGAGCTGTGGCACCAGCCCAAATGTGCTTTTTTAGTCTTATATAACCTTTACATAAATTTATATGAAACCTTTCATGTTCTATATAAGCAAAATTTTAATATTTGTGTTTTAGTGCTTTATAGAGACATACCATAATTTACGTGTGTATGAAGGCACTGTAAAATGTTCATGGAAAGTGGAATTAATACATAGGTTTATTTTGTTTTAAATCTATGCATTCGAGGGGTCTTCAAGAAGTTTGTGGAAAATATGTATTATGAAAAAATTATATAAGGATTTCAAAAATTTTGCACAAAATGAGCTCATATTTTAATTTCATTTTCCATGAACCATTTTTAACAGTGTTTTTGACATTTTCAGTTATGTATGCAAGTTTCATGTGTTTCATATATACAGATTTAGGAACATGGTGAAGTTCCCCCACTACTGACCCTCTCACCCATTCTCCAACCCTTCCTCCTCTCTCTCACATCCCCACTCCTAATTTTTACAAATATTTTTTTCAGTTTTACTTAATGATCATATAGTTAATCCTACTGTATCTAAGAATTCAACAAATAATATGAAAGAAAAAAATAAGCCCTATTTGTCCACAGAGGAGACAAGGGCTGTAAACAATTATCAACCTCAAAATGTCTATGTCACTCCAACACATTACATTTCAGATACTCTATCAGTATCAGATCAGGGAAAATATATATCTGTCTTTTTGGGACTGGCTTATTTCATTAAGTATAATGATTTCCAGTTGTAACCATCTTGTTGCAAAAGACAGAATTTTGTTTTTGTTTTTGTTTTTTTTTTTACAGCTGAGGAGTACTCTATAGTGTATATATATATCATAATTTCTTTATCCAGTCAACAGTTGATAGACATCTGGGTTGATTCCATATCCTAGCTATTGTAAATTGTGATGTAATCAACATGGGGTACAGCTAATGCTTTTATAAGCTGATTTCTTTTGTTTGGATAAATTCCCAGTAGTGGAATGGCAGGATCATATGGTAGATTTCTGAGGTATCTTCCTACTGTCTTCCACAGTTTACATTCCCACCAACAGTGGGTTAGGGTAGCTTTTTCCACACATCCTTGCCAGCATTTGTCATTTGCTGATTTCTGTCTAAGAGCCATTCTAACTAGAGTGAGGTGAAACCTCACCATGGTTTTGATTTGCATTTCCTTGATGACCAGTGATCCTGAGCTAACATTTCATTGAGGATATTTGCATCTATGTTCATCACTGATATTGGTCTATATTGCTCTTTCTCTGTTGCATCTTTTTCTGGCTTAGGAATTAAATAATGCAGGCTTCATAGAAGGGTTTTGGGAGGACTCCCTCCTTTCAATTGTTTTGAATAGCTTGAGAAATATTGGAATTAGTTCTTCTTTAAATGTCTGGTAGAATTCAGCAGAGAAGCCATCAGTCCTGGGCTTCTCTTTGTTGGGAGGGTCTTTATTACTGATTCTATCTCTGCCTTGGTTTTTGGTCTGTTTAGGTTTTCTGTGTCTTCATGACTTAAATTTGGTAGATTGTATGTGTCTAGAAATCTATCCATTTCTTCTGTTTCCCAATTTGTTGGCACACAGATCTTTGTAGTAATTCCTGATAATTATTTTTATTTCTGTTGTATCTTTTGTTACATTTCGTTTTTCATCTCTAATTTATTGATTTGGTTCTTCTCTCTCTTCTTTTTGGGTTAGTTGGGTCAATGGTATATCATTTTTTTTTTTCAGAACACCAGGTCTTCATTTCACTGATATTTGTATTGTTTTTTGGTTTCAATTTGGTTTATTTCTTTTCTGATTTTAAATATTTCTTTCTTCCTACTAATTTTGGGCCTGGATTGTTGCTCTGTTTTCTATGTCATTGAGATGCATTGATAGCTCATTTATTTAGTACCTTTCCAATTTCTTCAAGTAGGCACTGATGCTGCATCCCATAAGTTTTTATATGATGTACTGTTGCCTTCATTTGTTTACAGAAATTTTTTGACTTCTCTTTTAATTTCTTCTATTATCCACTGCTCATTCAGGAACATGTTGTTCAGTCTCCATGTGTTTTCCTCTTATCTGGAGATTCTTGAGTTGTTGATTTCCAGCTTCATTCCATTGTGTTCAGAGAAGATGCATGGTATGATTTCGATTTTTTAAAATTTGCTGAGACTTGCTTTATGGCCTACAATATGGTCTATCCTTGAGAAAGTTCCATGTACTGATGAGAAGAATCTGTACTCTGCAACTGTGGTAAAAATTTCTGTGGATATCATTTAGGTCCATTTGTTCCATAGTGTCAATTAGCTCTGTTGTTTCTTTGTTGATTTCTGTCTAGTTGATCTGTCCATTGCTGAAAGCGGGGTATAAAGTCTCCTTTTACTATTGTGTTCGAGTCTGTGTCTCCCTTTAGATTAATTAACATTTCTTTTAAATAGCCAGGTGCCCTGTAATCGGGTGCATATACATTTATTACAGTCACATCATCCTATTGAATTGATCCTTTAATGATTGATTACATTATGCCTGTCTTCAACTCTTTTAACAGTTTTTATGTTAAAGTCCATTTTGTCTGATAATGGGATGGAAACACCTGCCCTTTTTTTCTTTCCATTAGCATGTAATATCTTTTTCCATCCTTTCACTTTCAGTCTGCATACATCTTTGTTGATGAGATGTGTTTCTTGTAGGCAGCAAATAGATGAGTCTTGTGTTTCAATCTATTCAGCCAGTATCTTTTAATTGGAGAGTTAAGGCCATTTACATTCAAGGTGACTATTGATAAGTAATGACTTGGCCCTGCCATTTTTCTCTAAATATTCTTATTATTTATTTTAGATTTATTTTGTACTTTTTCTGAAGGGTTTTCCCCCTTCACATTCTTTCATAATAGTTGCTATCTTTTTGTGTTTCTGTGTGCTGAACATCCTTAAGCATCTTTTGCAAGGCAGGATGATTGGTGACAAATTCTTTCAATTTCCGTTTGCTATGGAAGGCTTTTTTTTCACATTCATTCATAAATGAGACTTTTGAAGCGTACAGCATTTTGGGTTGACAGCTTTTTCTTTTAAGACTTGGACTGTATCTTGCCATTTCGTTCTAGCCTGTAGGGTTTCTGATGAGAAGTCAGCTGTGAGTCTAATGGGAGCTCCTCTGAAAGTAATCTGGCACTTCTCACATGCATTTTAGAATCTTTTCTTTATGCTTTACTGTAGAGAGTTTGACTATAATGTGTCATGTTGAAGCTCTTTTCTGGTCATGCCTGTTAGTTCTAGGTACTTCCTCTACTTGGCTGCTCCTTTCTTTCTCCAAATTGGGGAAGTTTTCTGTAATCATTTTACTAAATATGATTTATATACAATTTTCCATTTCACCCCTTTGGGAATTCCTGAGAAGCATGTTAAATTGTTTGATGGTATCTCATAGATCTCCAAGACTGTTTTTAAGTTTTCTATTTTCTTCCAGCTTTTTTTTTTTAAATCTGACTGTATGATTTCCAAAGATTTGTCTTCTAGTTCAGATCTTCTACTTCACCACGTCAGTTATTAAGGCTTTCCATGGCATTTTCAATTGGTCTATTGAATTCTTGATTCCTAATAATTAATTTTGATTTATCTTTAAAATATCAGTTTCCTGGGAAAATTGTCATTCATGTCAAGTATGCTTTTCTTTCGTTCATGGAATTGCTCTTGATTGCTTTTGAGAAATCCTATGGTTAAATTTTTTAATTCCATTTCTGTTATTTCCTCAATCTCTTCATCTTCACATTATAATATTGAAATGTTATTCTGTTGCTTTGTCGGGGTGGGAGTCATGGTGTCTCCCTTATTCTTATTTCTAGAATTTCTGCATTTGTTTTTGGTAATTTGTGGAGTTTATTTTTGTTTTTCTTTCCTCTGATGGCTTTTATTTTTGAGCTATGCCTCTGTGGCTTAGTGGAATGTCAGCACTTTCAGTGAATTAGAAGAGGTGTGTGGTAGGTATGGCCAGGGAGCTCTGGTCAATGCTCCAGAGTGGGGAGAGTATCCAGGGTAACACCCAGGTTGAGTGTGGTAGATCTCTATATCCAAGTGTTAGTCCCCAGTGTGTTCCATGGCACCATATGAACTGCACAAATGATCTGCACAGTCCTCACTGCGTACAGTTCCCATTTCAATGATCTGCTCTAGGCAACCAAGGAGTTTTGAACATGTGGAGTCACACCCTGATTTCCCAGAGACCCAGCTACACCCTACACCTTCCCATGTAACCACTGAGTCCCCACAGTCTCAGCACATCAGGCTGCCATAGTTGCTTTGTGCCAAGGTTTCTCTCTGCCATGACACCCATCCAGTCAACAGAGGCAGATGATCCCTGTGACAGCTACGCCTAAGTGTCTTGATCCTGGGAGGCTGTGAGTGTCTCACCATCTACATGGTTGCCCAGCCACCTCCCAGCATGACTTGAAGTCAGTGGGGCCTGCAGATTATTCCCTCCACTAGAATCTCTGGATCATATGTGTACACAATAGCTACTGGCCAAAAGCTCTCTCCCCACCACTGCTACCAATACTGCAGAGAAGATGGCATCCTGTCTCAGTTACCGTGCGCACAAAGTCCCCTTCTTCTGCAGCTCCTACCCAAGCCCAGAATGGTGCCCACCCTTTATCAGTGGGGCATTGGGTGCTGTTGTGGGGAAGTTGGGTGAGATAAACATGACCCCTCTACTTCCACTGCAGTAGAGGGGTCTGCAGGCAATCACTAGCAAACACTAGCTCCCAGGACTCCAGTAGGCTCATACCACACTCTCCCTCTAGCAATAATGCCTAGGATTGCTGCAGTCCAGTCTCATCTCTGTCTCGAACCTGCTGCCTGCTCTGACACTCAGCTGCTGCAATGGTGTGTTGTGTTTGTGTTAGTGCTGCATGTCCACACACTCCATATAGGTCCACAGCATTGCTCTTTCTCTTATAGGATTTCCAGTGCAGTTTTCTCTCCAGTTCTCCCCTGAGATGCACTTTCTACACTTTTTTTTTTTTTTTTACTATTTATACCCAGCCTAGTGCAGTATGTCATTCCCTAATTCTCCATCTTGGGATCTTCCAAATGTTTTTCTATTTATTAGGAAAAAAAAACCTTCTTAGCCCATCTCCAGATAGCTTTGACATTTATAAGCTATGATGCCCTCATCTCTCAAAAAATGAATTTCTTCTCCTACAGAGAAATATCATTTTAATATCAAATGATTTCCTTTTCTCTGCTCTATTGTATACCTCTTAAGAAGTTCTCATTGTTGGCTAGCTTACTGATCGGAATAAATTGGTGTAGTTTTTCATGAAAGAATGCTTTCATTTCAACCAAATACAATCAATGAAAAATTCAGCTTCAGGCTGATTGTCTTTTTAAAAATTATAATATTATTTGGAAATTGTCATTTAAAGTAGCAAGCTGACCCAATTCGCTTAGATTGATCTATACACATATATACCGTTTGCATTGTGCTTCTCACAGCAATTATTTCTGATGTGAGGGATTTCTCTAATGTGATGGAAGTAAAGTACTATTTCATTTCCAGATGCAATCGGTTGTGTCATCCCCTGTTAAGCATGTCCTCTTAAATGAACTTACCCATATTCCATGAGAGGTAGATAACCAAAGCTTCTCACAAAAGATGCTGTGTGTGTGTTATAAATGATGCTGTACTCTTTTTTTCTGTGAGTGTTTTCTTCATTCATACAATGAGAAAAGGGAATGTGGCAAGCCCTAAAAAGTCAGGTACAAAGAGAGAAAGGAAAAAAGAGAAATAATTAAAACTTCCACAGATTGTTCTCATAGATGTTGCAAACACGTGACAAACCATAAAAAATGTTGTCTGTTTAACTAACTGTAACTTTTTTTTGTGATAGTCATTGGGTTAGGCAACTTTAATTATTTATTTCATAGAATTTGAGAATTGATATTAATCCTTTCTGGTTCTCTATTATTTTGTCAAGGATATGGTAATGAAAGTGCTTTGTGTAGTGACATTTTCCTATCTCTCTCTCCTTTACAAAAATAAAGTTTATTGCCTTTCCTAAACAAAATAAAATAGAAAAGCATATATTATTGAATTTATTTTTCTTAAAAGAAACCCCAAATGTCATGTATTCAAACAATTCTCCCTTCACATAGAGGCTTGGGAAGAATTTAGTGCTAAATAAATGCTGCCTCAAACCAGGCCAGATAAAACATAAATCATTGCATTAAAACCTCTAACAAGTCTATCTGCTTTTTGAAATGACTAGGAGATGAAAGTGAGGAGTCTCATTTAAGAAGGCCCAGCGGATCAGTTCTGCATTTATATAGCTGTTATCAAAAGCAATTCATTTGGAGATCAAATAGACTGACAGATAGGACAAGCAGGGGATCACCACTGCCTTCAGGCAGCCCCAAGCCAGGACAGCTTCCCAGCACCATCACTAATACTGGGTCTAGTCAATGCTTATGTTTATTGCCACTTCCACCCTCTGCCGGTGGCACACTAACATACTTCTCCCATGTCTGCTTGCCAGGCAGCTATCAGGAAAGAAGTAATCAGGATAGCATTTTTCCAGCTGAATTTGGTGGGAAATTTCCTTCATTCTGCTTCAATGAGCAGACCAAGTTCATCCTAACTCAGGACGAGGGTGACAATATGAAGATGAATAAAAGCAGGAAATAAGAAAAACTTCCCAAAGGCCACTGACCTCATGACCTGTTCAAATGTGGCATGTTTTTCCTGTGTTTCCCAGGCACCAGGCTGTGCTCAGTCCCTGGCAGCTGATTAATCCACAGCAGGGTAGGAGGCAAGCCTGCTAGTATGAAGTGAATTTGAACAGGTGAGCGTTCCCTGGATGCACACATTATCACACATTATTCACACATTATCAGTGAAGAGACTGGAGTTTCTAGTCCTCATTTAAGTAGAACTTGGTGAGTTTTTTTTTTTCTTTAATTTCACTAAGAGGCAACTTGTTATTTGTTGGAATTCTGTATAATACAAAAACAAAGAAAATGATAGATTCAGATAAAGCTCTATCAGACTACTCTTGCTTACAGGTGCATACACAAATACAAAAGTAGAAAAAAATTCATACCAAATTTAAGATGGCATCACATTCTCTTTGCATCCTACATGTTTCATTTAATATTTAGAAAGAAAGTGTGTATAATTATTTTCTGAAAGCATAATTTATTCATTTATTTGAGAGGCAGACAGAACTCCCATCCACAGTTTCATTCCCCAAGTGCCCACAGAGACAATGGATGGGCTGGGGTTGAATTAGGAGTTGGGAATATCATCCAGGCCTCCCACATGGGTGGCAGGATCCAATTACTTGAGCCATCACTGCTTCCTCTTAGGATCTGCATTGACAGGAAGCTGGCATCCTGAATTGGAGCCAGGAATACAACCCTAGACACTTTGTAGTGGGATGTGGGAATGTTAGCTACTAACCTAGATACACACTCCTGAAATCATAATTCTTAGTGAATCAAATCTTCAATCATGTATGGACTAATTTTGATTTAATTATTTCTCATCAACAATGGTTATGGAATCTTTTTTTGTTTTGACAGAGGAGTGCCTAAACTTTTTTTAAAATTTATTTTAGCTCCTACATATATGGGAGAAAACGGGATCACATCTTTCTGTGTTTATATACTTATTTAACACTAAAATTCCAACCATTTTGGCATAGAAGAGTCTGGAAAAAGAAATACAAACTAAGTACTGCTAACTAAATAGTGAAACTCAGCAATTATTTCCTATCATAGGACTTAAGGCAGAGATTAATCAACAAATATTTACTGAGCACTTACTCTCCTTCTCATTGCCTAGGAAAATCATATATATTTAGAAGTATTTATTTACAAATATAATCATCTCCTCTCATCCATGATGGATAGGTTCCAATGCCTGAAACCATGGATACTACTGAACCCCAAATATACTGTTTTTTCTATAGATGAAGGCCCATAAAAAAGTTTAGTCTATAAATTAGGTACAGTAATGAGTTAACAAAAATAACTAATAACAAAATAGGACAATTATCATACAAATATCCAAATACAGATATTTGTGTTAAAATGCCTATATTATAACTATATAAACTCTTTTTGACCTAGAGAATATGACTTCATTTCTTAAATTCTAAATATGATACCTTTTATTTCAAGGGCCAGGCCTCTACTTGATGAGAATCAATATAGCTTTTTTGGGAAATGAATGTGATGTTTCCCCAACACTTGATTTATATTTTCAGATCTTAAAGGCAGAAATACATCTAAATTGGATATTTTAACAAGAGGTATTTGTTTTATGTGGCATCAAGTGTGTTCTTAAGTATCTAAAAGCAATACACAGATTCTTATAAACAGTTCATAGCCATATCAGGAAGAATGTACCTTTTGAAATTTAAATTTATTTACTTTATTTGAAATGTAGAGAATCAGAGAAGCAGAGAGAATCTTCCATCCACTGGAGAGGGCTGGGGCACACTGAAGCCAGGAGCCAGGAACTCTGTGAAGGTCTACTGTGTGGGCGGCAAGGACCCAAGTACATGAGTCATCACTTGCTGCCTCCAGGGCACATATTAGCAAGAATGTTGGAACTGGAAGCAGAGTTGGGACTTCAAGTGAGGCATTCTGATAGGGGATGTGGATATCCCAAAAGGCATTTTAAGCATTGCACCAAATGCCCATCCCCAAGAAGAATGTGTTTTTAAAGTTAACCACAAATCGAGGAAAGACCAAGACAAGAATATAGTTTTTCTGAGCTATCAACAGTAATGCTACAGTTGTGTGTCCCATCTTTTGGAAATCTGGATTGTGTCTGCCACATTTGATCAAATAAAAATCACATCATTTCATAGCTAGAAATTCATTTAGCTCAAGATCATTTCCCATATATATATATATATATATATAGTCTAGGATATTGACAATTTAAAGATGTATAAGATATAAGATATATAAGGAATTAGTAGCTCAGCATGACCAGTTCATCCTGGTTTGCTGTAACATCAGGAAAAACAGAACAGATGACCCCAATTCAAACAAATTCCTGACAAAATGTCATTTCAAAATGGTTAGGGCATGTGTTTGGTGTAGTGGTTAAGATGCTGCTTAAGATATCTGCATCCCTTATCAGTGTGCCTAGATTTGAGACTCTTCTCTCTCCATTAAGCCTTGGAAAGCAGTTCAAGTAATTAGGCCCCTGACACCTATGTAGGATATCTGGATAGAGTTTCTGGCTCCTTGTCTCCACCTGGTGCAGCCTTATCTGTTGTATGGCATCTGGGGTGTGAGCCAGTGGATGGGAGATAGCTGTCTGTCTCTATCTGTTCTTGACTTTCAAATAAATAAAAATTTTAAAAATTGCTTTAGCCACTTAAAATGATCAAATTAAAACCTTAATTTCTTATTAAACAAAGAGCATTATTTGTAATTTCTATCTAAACAGATTAAATGGAATATGAATAGAATGTATGTTTTAAGTTGAAGTGGTATTTTTAATGTTAATTTTAGCTCAATTTTATCTTTACTTCAATGTACAAATATACTTTTTTTCCTTTTAAATTCATCCCATTTCTAAACCTCAAGTTAAAATTTTCTGTATGCACAGACATCACCTGTCAAAAACCCAGACAAACCAGTAATTGTCCATATATTCACACCTCGCTTGAAGCATTGATATTTCTAATGCTATTTCGAGGCAGTGTATCAGATTTAGATCTTTATTATCTCTAAGACAAGACAGCATGTAGATAAATGTTCTAATGGTCCAAGCTCTCAAAAATGTTGCCATTTATTCTGTGGCTATGCATCCCTGCACAGCTGCCAGACAAGACTGCTCACGACACAGTTAAATACAATTCATTTTCTCAATTCCTTCTCTTTCCATTTTGTCCCCAAATCCTTCCTCTTCTCTTTTCTGCTCCCTCTTTCAAATGTTCATTTTGAAGATATACTTTTCACTGGGATTAAAACAGGGTTTGCATTTAAAATTTTCATTTACTAAACAGAAAAATATTTTACTAGAAGGGAATGGTATTAAGGAGAAATGATTTTCCGTCTGCCCTGAGGCCTGGCATAGACAGGATTTGATTTGCTATGTTCGCCTAGAATCTGGATTGATACACAGAGATGAGAGGGGTTGTTTAATAAAATTTACATTTCATTTTCTCACTTGACAACAGTCTCCTGTCACTCATGGAACTGATGGGAATGCTGCAAATAACTTCTGTCAGAATCTAACTGGAGAAGCAGATTGGGAAAAGAAGACCAAGAGAGAGGGAAGAAAGAACAGCCTAGCATGGTTTTGTGCTCTGGTTTCAGTGATAGGAAAAAGTCCATTGAGGCCTGGGGAGCTGATATTTGGACACTTCCATGGTGCAGAGAGCAGGTGCGCCAGCTGAAACCCTGGGGAATAGTCATGATTCCACTGCACACAAGGGACACCGGGCAAATCTGTAGATTGAATGAGGAGTTCAAGCTTCTAGAGACTGGAAGTAGCAATTCATGGCAACTGAAAAAGAGATCAAGAGACAGTGGAGAGAAAGAAGCAAAGGCAGGATGACAGGAGCAAACTCTCAATTTTTCAATGAAACAGCAGTCTTTAATTTTTTTTCTATTGCTGCTTTACAAATTTGATGGCTTCAGACAATAACTTCTCTTTAGATCTCAATTCTGTAAGTCAGAAGACTGAGAAGACTCATCCAGATTTTCTTAGGATCTCACAAGGTTCAAATCAAGATGTTAGCCAGGCTGGATTTTTTCTGGAGCCTCTGGGGATGAGTCGGCTTCCAAACCTGTTTAGGCAACTGACAGAATTCATTTCCTTGTTGAGATAGGACTACAGTCCCCGCTGCCCCCTGAGCTGTCTTCTAGAGGCCATTCTTACCTGCACCCCTTGCCAGGTGGTTCTCCATCCTGAAAGCAGCACGGAAACAGCATCCATCCCACATAAGACAACATTTCTGATTCCTCTTCATCCAGCAGCCGGAGAAAACCCTTCTTTTGGAGGGTTCTGTGCTAAAGTGAAACCACCTATATATAAGTTCAACTCTATTAAGGTCTAATCACAACCGCAATATCCTTCTGCCACTTAATCACTGGTATAGCATCAGGTGGCTGAGATAATGTGAGTCACTTTAAAATCCTGATTGTACCTTGTCCTTGGTGTAGTCCATGGGTGCCAACCAGCCCAGAGGAGGCAGACTGGCATCTTGCTGTTGCCAGGGTTAGCTGGTGGTTTCTGAGAAATCTGGAGATCCAGAGGTTAGAAAGCAAGGAAATTAATGAGGTTCTCCATATTCTGACATCTAAGAAACAGGGTGGTCTAAAGGGTCATTATGAATCACAGGGAGAATTCTATTTGGGGTTCTTTTGTCAAACCTAGAAAATAATAAGAATTATTTGCCAGAGGAATCTAAAATCTTATTAAACAGGTGGCTGTTGAAGAAGATATGTGAGTTATATATACAAGATACTTCAAAAAATTCATGGAAAATTGGGGTTGGTATTTGACATAGCGATTTCGATACCCACACCCCATATCAGAGAACCTGGATACACTCCCTATTCCAGCTTCTTGCCAATGAATACCCTACGGGGGCTGCAGGTAATTCTTCAAGTGGTTAGGCTCTTGTCAGCCATCTGGGACCTGGGTTCTGTTCCTGGTTCCTAGCATTGGCCTGGACCAGTCTGGGATGTTGTGGTCATTTGGGAAATGAACCAATGGATGAAAGATCCTGATTCTCCACCCCCCATCCTCCTTCCATTCCTCTCTCTTCCTCTCTCCTCTCAAATAAGTAAACTGAATATTCATGGGAAAAGAAGTATCAACAACAGGACGAAGTTTTAAATTCTCTCAAATTCAAAGTCCTTGCTCCACTTGACTTCATGTGATAAACAAAGGAGGGATCCAGAGGAAAGACAGGATGAGTGAATGGGCACCTCCCTTTGACTTCATGGACTTCACATTGGTATGAGAAGTGCATCTTTGGAGAGAAGGAAATCAAGTTGGAGCCCTCTAGAAATAGCCTCTTGCAGAAATTCCTACTGACTAGATCTAATGGCAGTAGTGGCTGGGATGCCATTTATCTCTGATTTGAGCTTCTTTTGACATATGAGGAAATTAGAGAATTCAGAGCTCTCTTACTCTATGATATTTAGTATATAAATTATCAAGGGAAATAGCATTTAGCCATAATCTTCAAATCTCAATGGAGTAGACTTAATGTTTTTAATATCTTCTGAGAATTGTTTTTTTTTTTTCCTAATACCTCATCTCTTAGGTCATAACGAGTACTCTCTCATCTGGCCCACTCTAACTTGGAACCGCTTCTACCATATTTTCATTTTGCATGCTTAAGTGGTTATTAGTCAACCTTTTTATATCCTGTTTTCAACAGAAACAATTTATGATTTAGAGTTAACTCTTCTAAACTTATATATTTTCCCCTACCTGAAATATCCTCCTCTCCATTTAAAATTTTATTTATCCTACTAAGTCTAACTTGTTTTCTTTTTCTATGAAGATTTTTTCCTTTCTTACTTATATTATTATCCTGCCTTTTTAATTACTATAACCAAATAAACATAAAAATTGGGCAATAGAAAGAACTACATCTATGGACTTGTCAAAGTGTTTAAATTAAAACAATATGCATAGTTGATGTGGTTTATATAATCACTCCTAGAAGGACAAAACTCACATTAATTTCTTACATCTCCTCTAAAACATTAGTCAGAAAAACACAGAAATGCTGTTCCTAGAATACTCCAAAGTACAGGTTGTGACTAAAAGTTTGTATTCAGCTAAGTTGTTTTTTGATGGATAATAGTCATTGTTTATGACTATTTTATATATTGGAAATGATACATCCCATGTAACTTTCTTGAAAAAAATTGATAGAATAGTGCTCGTACTGTGATGCAGCCGGTTAAGCTGCAGATTGTGATACCTGCACCCCAGGTCAGAGTGCCAGTTTGAGTGCCAGATGCTCTGCTTCTGATCCTGTTTCCTGTTAATGTGCCTGGGAAAGCAGTGGACGATGGCCTAAGTCCTATGCCCCTTGCCAGTCATGTAGGAGACAAGGAACAAGTTATTGGTTCCTGGCTGTTGTGGCCATTTCTGGAGTGAACCAGTAGATGGGAGATATATCACCTATTTATCAGTGTATCTGCCTGAATCTACATTTCAAATAAATACATTTAATAAAAATAAAAATGTAGATGTAATTCAATATATTAAGGTAGATACAGGTAATATGTCATAAACTGGTAAATCACAATATAAAAGCACTTCTATGAACACAAACTACACATAAAGAACATCTAAATAGTTACTACAATTTGGTTATGAAAGAAAATGAAAGCATTTAAATCATTTTTCAAAGAAATACAATTACTAAAGAAAAAGTTCAGTGTAACTTGTATTTGTGATCATTGACACCAAAATGCAATAAAAACTTGACTGAATGAGACTGAATAGGCAAGACTATAAAAGTAAATCAAATGTAATGCATTAGAAACAATAACAAATGTCATTTCCGGTTTTAAAATCTGTGAAATATATAATAGCAAGAATATAACAAAAGACATGTTCATATATTGATGGTATGAGCCTATGAGGGTACTTCAAAAAGTTTACAAAAAATGGAGTTAAAAATAAGTACATTATAGTGCAAAAACTTGAAAATTCATTCATTTGAGGAATGCAATCCATGCATTCTCAAAAGTTCATAGAAACTGCAAATGATGGAAAAGTAGACATAGATTTCAATGTTCTTGTATCAAAATAAATTTATCTTTTAATCTGAGTTTTCATAAATTTTTTGAAGTACCTTCATATGTTAATAAAGTTTCTTAGGCAGTTCATACTGCTATAATAAAATGCTGTAGACTGAGTGACTTAAACAACAAAAATCCTTTCTCACAGTTCTGAAGTCTGTAGAGTCCAATATTAAGTTTCCAGCAAATTAATTTCCTGGCGACAGCTTTCATACTAGTTTGCAGATGACCAACTTTTTCAGTGTTCTCACATGGCAGAAAGAGAAGTAGAGATAGATATATGATAGATAGATAGATGATAGATAGATAGATGATAGATAGATAGATAGATAGATAGATAGATAGATATAGAGTACAGACAGAACAAGAGAGACAACAATTCAGAGAGATGGGGAGAGATAAATGATGTTGGAAAAAGATGATAACTGAGACCATGAAATCTTTGGGAAAAAAATTAAAATGTGATATAGATTTATAGCACAAATTTATAATACTTTTTGAGTTGCCAAGCACCCAGGATTATTTGTTCATCAGATACCAACATTATTAATAAATTAAAGCTCACAGCCTCTTGGTATAAATCTCTGTCACATGAGCTTGAATCTCTGGAACTTTCCTGAAATTGGTGCAGTAATAGTTGCTACCAAGGGTCAGCTTTTTGTTTTCAAGGTTATAATACTATTTGGTGGTGTAAGTTTAGAATAATTTCTTTTTTAAAAAAGATTTATTTTATTTATTTGAAAGACAAAGTTACAGAGAGAGGTAGAGACAGAGAGAGAGAGGTCTTCCATCCACTGGTTCATTCTCCAGATGGCTGCAACGGCCAGAGCAGCGCCTATCCAAAGCCAGAAGCCAGGAACTTCTTCCGTGTCTCCCACATGGGTGCAAGGGCCCAAGGACTTCGGCCATCTTCTACTACTTTCCCAGACCACAGCAGAGAGCTGGATCAGAAGAGGAGCAGCCGGGACTAAAACCGGCTCCCAGATGGGATGCCGATGCTTCAGTCCAGGGCTTTAACCTGCTGCACCACAGCGCCTGCCCCCTAGAATAAGTTCTTGTGCTTGAACTGGAAGACGCACACAATTGGCACTTCTCATTGCTATGGGTATCATGCTGGGTCCCTACTTAATTTAGATGACTATCCATTTCCAAGGCATTCCCTTCAAATGAATGATGGGGAGGAATCTCCTTCATTAAAAAGCCAACTGTAGCCATGTATCATTTTCTTCACAGGGCCTTACACAAATGGGACCCTTGGTAGTATATTCTTTATAATACTCCAGAGACGTGGTAGAAAACAGATTTGACCACACTCTAACCACTATCCAGCACCGCACTTTCTTTTCCTCACCTATAGAATTGCCTTTTCCTTTTCCTTGGTTCATTATTCTTTCCCCACTCTCTATACTGTTCTCCTCCTCCTTCTCCCCCTCCTTCCCAGCCCCTTCCTCCTCTCCCCCTCCCTTCTTATTCTTCTCTCTCTTTCTTTCTCCACTGGATGGCGTCTAAAGAAAATGTTAATCTGTGGTCAATCATAACTTAGAGAAAATATTTTAAAATTTATTTTATTAGTAATATGTATTTATAATACCATACAAATATAAAAGGATATAAAGTTTGAAATACAAATAAAGCTCTAATCCTACTCCATTCCTCAGAGATAACTCTTATGTACAAATTCTCTGGGCTATCTATCCAAAAACAAACTAAGATTAAAGTACAATATGTATCTTGTGTTTTTGTTTTTGTTTAGTATAACAGCATAATTTGATTTTCTACATCATTCATTCAATTAGATGGATGTACATTAATTGAGGAAATTTTTAAAGAGGAACACAATCTAAAAAGAATTCCTAACTTGCCTTAGACTGGCAGTTGTGGCAAATAATTCTATATCTTTATCTACAAAATGAACAGAAGAGTGGAGATTTCTCACATTTTCCAAAGAAAATTGATTCTACCCCCTCTTGCTATAGGTAATAATTTTGAAATAAAGTTTTTGATGAATGTGTCTGTGTCTCAAAACAAACAACAACAAAAAGATTAGTGGACATAATTTACTCTTGAATTGTTTTATACAAAGAAGTCCTTAATTTTCATAACTTACTTAAAGCTTAAAAACAACAAATGCTAGAAGAATATTTGTGAACTCACAAATCTCTGTATTCTACCAATTCAATCATTTAATTTTACAAAAATATTTTGTCTTGTCCCTTTTTAAAAATTACAATTTGCCTCTCAAATATAGTATATATTTGAAAGTGCTATAGTGTAGGTTAAAACCAGCTATGCTATACTAATAATGTTTAATTCCTTCTTCTTAAATTTTTTTAAAAATTGATTTTGAATATACTACAGATTTGGAAGCAAAATATGGAAGATATGCATGAATTTCAAATGTGAATTAATTAACATTATTTACTGTTATTGATATGTACATTTTGTAGAATCATCCTTGAATAACATTTGCATGTGATTTACATTCATTTTCTCCATATTCATTTTTGCATATAGTTTGCATGCATTTCAATGTATAGCTATTTCCTACATTTGGAGTTAGACTGCTAGATGAATAGGAGTCATTCAAATGAATAATCCTTCAAATGTATAGCCTGGGAGCTAAAGGATTCATGATATTATGTGGCCATATTGGACAAAATCATGGGTCAATCTGTCACAGGGTACACCAGGATCAGTCTGTCATTCTAGAAGACACGTGAAGTTCTTTCAAAATCATCTTCCGTGAACACAATCCCAAAAAATAGAAACATGGTCTGAAACTACTCTAGCTTCCTTCCCAATTCCCTTTTAATTTTGAGAACTATACTTACTTATAACTATTTTTGTATTTATTTATTTGGCAAAAGTTGTATATTTTTATCATGTTCAATGTGTTTTGAAATATGTATACAATATAGAAGGGCTCAATTGAGCTAATTAACATTTGCCTCATCTTACAATTATAATTTTTGTGGTGAGGACTTTCAAAATCTGCTCTCAAACATTTTTGAATTCCCTACCAATTTAGCTTGTCAGTCTTTTAGAATAAAGGAATCTATAAAACACATAAAATTAGCAATAAGAGGCAAGAGCATATTATTTGAAATAACAAAGAAATAAGCCATTTTTCAATTGTTTCTCTGGATAGAAGATATATTTTCACTACTGGGAAATATGTACTAGGCTACCCATGCTAATGATCTAAACACATTTAGGGTTGATCTATGGTGATGTCTTAATAGACTCTTACCCAAATATGAATGAATTGAAAGCAACTCTTTTTTTGCTCCCAGTGTTTGCCCAATTCTCTCATTTTGGGGGGAGGAGAAAGAGGACAAGCTTCACTCTGGCTGAGGGGATTCTGGCTAGACTCCTTAATCCCATGCCTCATGCTAAAGCCCTGCCAATATCCTGGATGTGCTTGGCTGCTGTTCAGGCCTAAGGAGTCAATTCTGGCCTCAGGGATCTCAAGCTTTGCTGGGGTGGAATGAAGAGGTTAATTATGATTTTTCCTAAAGAGAGGGATAGGATAAAACTTGCCTTCCAGGAAGATTAGTCTTGCAGCGTATGGAGGATGGATGAGGAGATAGTAAAGATTGAGAGAAGGATAAAGAGGCAGAAATAACAGAGCGGTTAGCTAACTATTTGGGAAGGGTGAGATTGAAAGAGGAGTCATGGTTGACTTCTATAATTCTGGTCTGTGTGCAGTGTTGTCATTCATTGAATTAGAAAAGCAAGCGTGAGAAGTAGCAGGATGAGGACTGTGTTAACCTCATTGTGTCTGTGGGATAACCTACTAGGACTTCTCATTCAGAAGCTAAAGGCAAGCTACAGAGCTCAGGAAAGATATCTGGGCTTGAATTTGAACTCGTGAAAGAAATCACTGTAATAAGAGGGAGAAAGCATAAACTCTCAGCTCTCAGCAGGCAGTGCGCAAAGGATGCTGCCATGTAAGAGTCCTCAAAATTGTTAACCTCTGAAAAGTTTTTGTACAAAAAGATTACAGCTCTTTGAGGGTCCAATGTATGCACTAAGGTAGAGGTTACAAAGGCAAATGGCTTCATAGAACAGGGAGCTACAACATGTCATAAAGAGCTAGTTATGGCAAGGGCTAATTAAACTAGGGAAGGAATGTTCTACTCAAGACATTCAAGTTATTTTTGCTTTGTTATGTTTTGTCAGTGCCCAAATAAAATATACCTACAAAGAGGCTTTACCTTACAGGCAGCCAGTCTATACCTGCAGAGCAAATTTATCTCACCAGTTTGCTCTTTAATACACTCGCAACACACAGACAGCATAGACTGACCTCTCTTGGAGAGCACTGCCCTCAGTGTCCAACTACTTTCTCCTTCAGAAGCCAATGCAGTACCACAAAGAAGGCTGTTCCTTCCTTCCAGGGGCAGTCTTGAGATTTGAGATGTCCACAAGATATGTACAGAATGGATCAAGAGGCTGAGAATCTTCTTGTCAACTAGTAACTGGATAAAACATGCCTTCTTATTGATACCCTGCAGATGATGGGTTTCTGTAAGTTCCCTCTAAGGGTTCTAATTCCAGGGCATCATTATTCAAAATTCAGCAAGAGAATATGTTTTCATCTTCTGTTCCAACTCAAACCTAAGATAGTTGTTTAACCTTTCAGAGACTGGAAACGTGTGGTTTACATGTCATGAAAATCTGAGAACAATGTCCTTCTGGATATTCTCATAATGCCTGCTATGAGTATTACACCCCTTAATCATAAGGCTTTCTGTTTTCAGGGCCAAGCTACTTAAAATACCCTTTAGATGGGCCCTGCATGAATGCATGAATAAGGTGAGCTTATCTTTAGTATCTTCACCTAATTTATCAGCATCATTTGATCCTCTGTCCTGATCCCCATCAGAACCTCTATCACCTAAAGAGGTTGCATCTGATGTAATTCCTGCTCCCCCAAACTGCATTAGAGATCTCTGTGCATTATCTTTTCCAAAGAAAGCAGTTGTTTGATAAAGGAGTAACAGATAATGCACTTGATGGCTTTGTTATCTCTGGTCTCCCAATAAATTTTTCTTCAGTTGTAAATTTGACCCAACTACTAATAAAAACAATGAAAAATATAACTGAAGCTCTTGGAAAATTTCTTTTTCAGAGTTAATACTTTTAAATATTTGTCCTTAAATTTTCATGTACAAATAACTCATCAGGCACAAACTTGTTATTTTTGCAGTTCTGTTGGGCTCCCAATAATGACTGAAATTAAACCATGGAATAAAATCCACTTGCTAAAAAAAACAGGAAGTTGTCTTGTGATTGGAAGACAAGCTCTGAAGATCAAGAGGCAGGGTGTTCTGTCCTTAAAGTGCCCCTCAAAGATAAAGGATTGGGTTTCTGTAGTACTACAGAATTAACTGTACCTGACCAGGGCTTTTCATGACTCTTTTCATAAGAGAACCACAAAACATTGTGGGTGATCATCCCAGAGAAAGCTTAATAACAACTCCAGCTGGCAGAAGTCAGAATTACATCACTCAGTTGGCAAAATCAAGAACATAACAGCCTTACATTTTTTTTAAATTAAAAAATTAAAAACAAGTAGAACATTAACAAATGATTGATAATCTATTATTTGCCTGACTCTTATCTAGGATCAGTGATAGATACAAGATCTGCTAGACACTGTTTACAACTATTCATATAAATCTATTCCATTTTAATGTTGAAAAGGGGATTTAAAGTCCACATTTTCCCTTCTTAGTTGTTCTTGCAGGTCAGGCCTCACATCCTGTGTTTATTATCTTGAAATATCTACAATATCCTGCTTCTGAATCAAGATGTCCACTCCGCTCCCTGGTCACAGCTGTTCTGGAATAGGATCTGAATGGAGATGGACTGCCACGCTGGCATCACAGGCGGTTTTCGTCTTTTGGGAAGACCCCAAGCTGCCACCTTCTTTGCCTAGCTGACTCTGCCCCTGCAACTGCTGTCTGCCTTCTTTGAGGTCTGGGTACAGCAGCAGCAGCTGATTCTGGCGTGCCAGCTGATATCTGAGCAACTGCTCCTGGGCCTCCTTCCAGTTCCCGCTCTCCTGCATGTACACCTGCTGAGCAGGAGAACTTGGGGAGCAGCTGTGCCTGTGGGATGTGATGCCTGTGACACTGGGAACAGGGACAGCAGTTGTTTCCTGTCCTGCAGTGAGTCGGCCAACCTTCCTTCTGGATACTCCGTTCAGTGACTGGTGAGCCAGCTGGTTCAGTTTGCCTAGCATATCTATGAAGAGAAGAAGTAAGGGAAAAAATGGATTTAGTTTTCAACCAGCTGATTATGCATTTTATGTATTTAGCATTACTGACAAGATGTGATCATCTAACTAAAGTTGGAATTATATATCAGCTCACAGAGTCCCAAATAACTTTGGAAATATATTCTTCCTAAAATATAGCACCATACTCCATGCCCAAATATATCTAATAGAAGTCTGCTAATACTGTTTTCCTAGAAAAACAGGTTATATCAACTAAGTTTTTTTTTTGTAATTATAAGACTTAAATATGAAAACTACACCACAGTTAGGACCTACCAGTGAGTCTACTCTGTACAAGACAATCCACTACAACATCTATATTAATAAATGTGAACTCTAAAAATCAGTCTTGTCTATTACTATAGATTTTATGACAAATTTATAATTTCACTATTTTTGATTTTTATAAAAGTATAGATATAATCACATGTAGGTGTGATGTAAAGAAATCATCTATGTATGATTGTGTAATAGTAGGAGAGAAATCACACTGGACTCAGATCACAACATTAGAGTTTAAGTTCCCCCTTTGCCAGTTGGCTTTGTGACTTTCATTCTGTTGCTTAACCTCTACAGGTTTCAGTTGTATAATTTTATATATGTCTCAGGTGCTACTTAATAATTTACTAACATATACTTCATTTAACAATCTTGTTTTAATTATTGTTGTTATCCCTTACCATTTTATTTATGTTATTTTCCCATTAAATAGAATTAAAAATCAACTCAGAAGAGTACAACATTGGTAAGCAGATGATTCAGGCATTTTTGTCCTATTTGGCCCCAATTCTTTGAAGGGTATATTATACAAGCATTTAACAATTTGATTTTGCCATATGTAAAAGGGTTAATTAATCTATCATGTTACTGGTGTAATAAATGATGATGAAATAGGAGTATAAAGAATTTTATTGACACAGTAAGTCAAACACACCAAAATGGTTGATGATGTTATTATGAAATATGGTTTATAGAAGCTACATAACATTAGCTAACAGTCCAAGCTTAGAATTAAATACATGAGGTTGATTTCTTGCTTCATCTCTTAGTTGCTGAATAAAGGTACAAATTGTACTTAACCTCCCTATGCTTTAGTTTCTTCATCTGTAAGACAATCTTGATGATAGTCTCCACTTCATAGGATTGTTGGAAGATGAAATAATATAAAACATACAAAATTCTACCCAGAGCCTACAATGTGGTAAAGACCATCGCTGTATTGATTTTTATAGTTATCCTCATTCAGATTGTTAATACTTAAGTAACACTCATGTCTGCCAAGCACTCATGCCAATGCTTTGCAATGATTTACTCATTTAATTCCTATACTCATTTAATTAGCTATAAAGCTAGTATTATTATTACCTTCACTTTACAGATGGAGAAAGAAATACAAAGAGGATATGTGACTGGCCCTAATCATAAACCTTATATGTAGGGATATGAGATTCAAACTTAGTGAGGCTCAAACATCACACATAACTACCTAAGAAAGTTATGAAATATTCTAGAAGCATCTTTTTTTTACTCTGTCTAGGGTTTATTTTAATAAGATATACCTTAAATTGATAGCTCTTTGGCTATCTTGTTTCATACACAGACAGAAACATTATACAAATTCATATTAAAATACTTATTTGGGGGTGTGTTTTTCCCCAAGTTTCCTGTACTAATTTGAAGTAACACTTATAGAGCAATTAAATAATTATCACATGCTTAGAATTAAGTTACATATAAGATTGAGTGCTTATACCCTCTGGAGTAAGTGCTTTTATTATGTCTCTTTTAGAAGGTCATCAACTGAGGAACAGGGAGATTAAGTAACTTCCCAAGACCATGAAAAAAACAATGGCAGACTTTATTTATTTTACAGAATTTAAGACTTTTGAGTTGAATTCTCTAAGCACCATATAATACTGTGTAAATTAAAGACAGCAATGGGCAGTTATGAAGAAAACTTCTCAGTTGGATCCCTGTATGGGAGTATGCCATGCATGCAGATAGCATCATTCGAATGCTGAATGATAAAAAAAATCTCAAGACTTGTCCTAAATCCTTGGAGGGAGAATGGGCAATTCCTTCATTTCCATTGATCATCCATGCTTTTCCTACATTTTACCAGTAAATTCATTAACCACTATTTTATACACAATGTAAATGCTAATTTACTAAGCTGAGTAGCACAGTCCTTTGTCAATTTATTGAGAACTGTCTTGGTTTGTGTTAGCAGACAGTAATGATATCTACATCATACCATAAGAGACATAACTTGGGGTAGGAATATCAATCTTATCCCAATTTAATTTCTTAATGGGTAGAAAATGAGATGAGGATGTGAGAAGGTAGTAGTACCTTATGAATATAGGTAAAATGAGATAAAATATTCATCCTGTTCATATTGTTTCAATGATGCACTGGTTAATACACCAGTAGACCCATGTTATTCGTATTTTCCCTTTCATTGTCCTCAATTCTTTTGGCTAGCCAAAGTCACCTAACTGTTGGATGATTCTCTTCCTTAAAGTCAAACAAACTTTCAGATTACCTTAGTTTTCCTATTGGATCTGAAACTTTTATTTGGAAGCATTACTTGACAGTTCAAATTATATAGATTGGCACTTCAATATTTATTGACTGGAGTTTCTCATTTAATCTCCAACACAAATGCTTGTTACTGGTTACTTTTCCTTGTGTACTAGTCTTATCTTCCTCTTCAGACAAAGATTTATCCCAGGGAAGAAATCTTCTTTTTATGCTATCAACCTTGTTCATTCTGCCCCACTCCTATGTCAAGCACTGCGCTTGATTTCATCTCCATAATTACTGCTCACACCAGGAGGAAAGATGTAGTTTACCAGGATCAGCAAATAACCAAAGAACAAGAATAATAAATTGTCAGGTAGAAGCAAAATTTAAAAAGGAAGAAAGGCTTTGAATTTTAATCCCTTGGTAAAACCAATAACACTTCATCTAAGAGGGATCTAACACTGCAAGTCACCTATAGTCAATCTATTGAAGACATTGTTATTCCAGTTTTGAGAGACCCTCACTGGAAAGCTGTTTTCCCTTGTTCTGCAAGTCTGTATCTATTCATAAAAGACAAATGCAAGCATAGCTTTTCTTTGCAGATCCAAAACCATTTAAAAATCTCCCATGAATTATTTACATGGCAGCTCCAATCAGCAACATACCTGACAGACTCCCCAGCCAAAATGAAAGTTCACTGTGTAAAGGTGCCCAGGGAGGCTGGCTGCCTCCCACTGTGAGGTTATAGACAGAACTAAGTCAGCACACATTATATGTCAGTGCCGACATCAGAAGGAATCAGATCCTTTGATCTCAGACCTCCACAGGAAGCTTAGATCTCAGACAAATTAGATAAAAAATGAATTTATAGCAGATATGTGTCCTAAGGCATGCAGCTGAATGTTTGGGTTGTAGGGAAGGAAGGATAGTGAGTATCAAAACATATGAATTGGAATGCCTATCTTCCACCTCCACCCAGTGGATGAGTCCCCATTAAAATGGAAGGATGGAATTTCAGGTGGCCCCTCCATGCATCTACCAGTCCCTTTGGAGGACCTGATCGAGCTTTGGAGAACTGGATAAAATATGGGGATCGCATATTCCTTCTCTACAAAACAAGGACTCATTCCTTCCAAGCTGGGTCCTTCCAGGTCCGCTGATGCTCAGCTATGACTTTTCCAGATGTTTTAAACCTCTTTTCACTTCCAAAACTTTTTGAACAATGAATATATGCTGTCCCCCTGATTTTTAAAATTTTTGTGGGTGCTAAATCCTGGCTTCTTTTGCAATGAGAACATTAGTGATGAGTCCCTTTCCTCTCTCTGCCTCCCTCTAGACTGTGGTTTTCCAAGCCCAATTCCCTGTGAAGCCTCAGTGCTTGATTACTTGGATTCAACACAACAGTTATAATATAACTGAACCTAAACTGAGTCTGAAACAGAGGGCTGAAAGCTAATCAGCCAATGAGAATTATGTACTCCATCTTGGTTTGTCATTTATGCATAAGGGTGATAATCCTGCCACACATTAAAAAGGTATACATAATAACTAACAAATTCTATTGCTTAATATGATCTAGGTTATTTATTACTCTCAGTGAAAATATATCAGTTATTTTTAATAGGCAGTGCATGCATTATAAATAAGAAAACTGTGAAAATTAGAGAAAGATAAATAGAAGGGACAAGGAAATGATACAATGGCTCCTGCATTGTATCATGATGATCTCTATTATATTATTTTTTTAGAAACTCTGGCAATTCCTGTTTTTCAGTCAACCTAATTTAATTTATTACCTATCTGGAATTTACTTTTTTTTAACACATGAATGTAGACTGATAAGTGTTCTAAGCAGTGAAATTTGCAAACTCCATTTATAGGCTGTGTACTTTTTATTCATTTTTCTCTTTTATCATACATAACACTTCAAAATAGAAAGTTTATATCTAACCAGTATGTTTCCACTCAATGTGACCACACATTTTTGTATGAATATTACATTGTTTTAAGAATAGTAACATACAGGCCAGCACCGTGGCTCAACAGGCTAATCCTCCGCCTTGCGGCGCCGGCACACCGGGTTCTAGTCCCGGTCGGGGCGCCGGATTCTGTCCCGGTTGCCCCTCTTCCAGGCCAGCCCTCTGCTGTGGCCCGGGAGTGCAGTGGAGGATGGCCCAGGTGCTTGGGCCCTGCACCCCATGGGAGACCAGAAAAAAGCACCTGGCTCCTGGCTCCTGCCATTGGATCAGCGCGGTGCTCAGGCCGCAGCACGCCATCCGCAGCAGCCATTGGAGGGTGAACCAACGGCAAAGGAAGACCTTTCTCTCTGTCTTTCTCTCTCACTGTCCACTCTGCCTGTCCAAAAAAAAAAAAAAAATAGTAACATACAGGGCTGGCATTATGGCGTAGCATGTTAAGCTCTGCCTGCAACGCTAGTAGAAATAGTGTATAATTCCTTATGTATTTAAATATTCTATTAATTCAGTAAAATGTAGTTTTTAAAATACAAGTCCAACATATCTCTTAATAATTGTTTTCAAGATAGTATATCTTGATTCCTGTTCCATGTTTCATAATGCTTTCCAACTGTGCTCAATTGGCTTAATCAATATTATTTTTGTAGATTAATATTATATTGGTTATTCATTATATTTATAAACTGTAGCAATTAAAGGTTGAATCCTTTAAGTTCTTTTTAGACAATTGTATCATCTGTAAACCATCTCCAACACAGTCTTATTTCATATCTGCTTGTATTTCTTAGCATCACAAAATAGGCATTACAAAATTATAATATGAATGAATTATGTGTTTTATCTTAGTTTTAGTAGGAAATCTTCTAATTACCCATTGTTAAATGTGTTATTGCACCTTGGTTGCAAATAGCATTTGGACTCTAGCTTATTTAGAGATTTATTTTTTAAATTTATTTTATGCATTTGAAAGGCAGAGTGATACAGAGAGAGAGAGGGAGAAAGACAGATGACAGAGAGAAAGAGACAGAGACAGAGATTTTTAATCCTTTGGTTCACTCCCCAAATGGCTGCAGCAGTTAGGGCTGAGCCAGGTTGAAGCTAGGATCCAGGAACTCCATTTGGGACTCCCACATGAATAGCAGGGCCAAAGTACTTAAACCATTTTCCACTACTTTCTCAGGATAATAGCAGGGATCTGGATTGGAAAGGGAGCAGCTGGAACTCGAACTGGCGCTCTGATATAGAATGCTGGCCTTGCAAGTGGCAGCTTAACCTGCTGCTGCACAATGCCTGCCCTAACAGTGTTTGTTGTTGTTGTTGTTCTTAAAGTTACTTAAGGAATAAGTGCTAGATTCCATTCATGTTTTTAAAATAAGAAATGTTCATATCATTTTCTTGTGTGATATGGGCATGCCATTTTATGAATAATTTCCAAATAATAAGATAATTTTTCCTTCCTGAGAACTTGGGAAAATTTCTTCTAGTCCTCAGCTGTTTTGCTTTTTGTTTGTTTGTTTGTTTCCAGGCATCTTGAGACCATCTATCTCCCCCCATTTCCTTTTCATTCTTACATATTTGTACTTACAAAAGTTGCCAGTTCCTTTTAATTCACATTTACAAAGCATATCATATATGAGCATAATTCAAAAGGTTCTTGGAAACATAATTTAAAAATAAGTTCATTTTGGTGCAAAAAATTAAATCCATAAATCTGAGGAGTCTTTCAAAAAGTGCATAAAAATGCATATTATGATAAAACTGTGCATTGTATAGTCAACAGATCTCTAAAGTGTTAGACATGAGGAGTTCCTGAAGTTGATGTCCAGAGTTTGCCTTTTTAACATGTTAGTTTTCTATTCCTAACATTGGGTGCATGGGCTCTATGAAGCACAGTGGACAGTGCTCAGAGAAAGGCCAGTACATGATCTGGAAAAGGCAGCACTGAGGCTGGAGCAGTAGTTGTCCTGCAAATATAAAGGTGACGATGAGGCAACTGGAAGAGGAAGCAAAATGGCCAAAAGCAAACACTGCCTGGAAGCTGGAAGTCACGTTTCACTCACTGTGACAACCTAAAGATGCATAGTCACTAGCCTGCAGTTGATTTTGTGAATCAGTATGAACTTTCCACATGCTTTTTAAAAGAGATGAATTATTTCTTCAAGAGTTGTAAGAACACTGGAATCCAGGGATTTCTGAAAAGGTAGAATGGAAATAAGGAAGAGTTATTTCATTTCTGCCTTCATCTTCTACTCAATGATAGTTATCAGGAGCCTCGTATCATAAATCCCTATGCTAAAAGCCCTGCTGGGATTAGCACAGATACAGAATTTATAGCAATGGATCTGGATACAAGTAAGACTGTGTTACATACATAAGATATTAATAAGAGGGAACTATTATAAAAATGGACAGAAGAAACTACTTCTAGATAAAAGAATTTTAAAAATAGATGATGAGACATATTTGTTCTCAGATGGGAAAAAAAGGAAATTTTTGTTAGGTGGCTAATTTAGAGAAGAATATTTTGAAATGAAAATGCTGTCCTACAGAGAAAAAGACAGGGTGTCGCTCCTTCGGCCGCAAAAGGAACGATGCTACTCGCAGTTAATTGGTCTTCAGTAGACTTTTACTTAGAAAGAGTGGGAAAGAGAGTGGGGGACCGGGAGAAGGGGGAGAGATGGCACACAGGTTCCTTAAAGGGGAAAGCTGGCGTGCACGTTCCTTCTCCTGCGGTCCGCTTATACACAGAATTCAACCAATCATAGTCCATGCACGGAGCTCTCCAATCGGGCACTTGATCACACTCAGCTGTGGAGTCACACAGCGGCTATATCAATCAGCTGTGGAGTCACGTAGAGAGCAGGGCATTAATGCCATCTTGTTGTTTACCACGATCCTCAGCTAGATGGAAAGTTCAATCAGCTGCTACACTCGCATTACTGCTATAAGCCAAGCCCAGTATGGGGGGTCCCATGGCAGGTGTATTCATGGGTCCCCACAACAGGGAGTAGAGTAGTAGATGACATTAGAAAGCCAAAGACATATCCTGTGAAATGGAACAGAGATGGGGAGAGAGAGACATTGTAGAACTGATAAAACTTGACAAGTAAGGGGTGGGCATATGGCCATGCCTGGATTTGACTCCTGATTCTGACTTCTGATTGCAGCTATTTGCTACTGTAGATATGGGGGACAGAAGGTAATAGCTCAAGTAGTTGGGTCTCTGTCACTCACACAGGAGAACCTGACTGAGTTTCTAGCTCCCAGCTTTGGCTCTCTCCACTGTTGCAGGCATTTATGGAGTGAGAAGCAGATGAGAGAACTCTGCCTCTCTCAGAAAAAAAAATGTAAGATTAAAAAATAAAGAAAGAAGTATGAATTAAGGGTAACACTGAGTGTCGGCATGGGAAGGTTTAAGGATTACTTATCAATTTATGAGAACAAAGGTCAGTTGAGAAGGAGACATGGAAAACTAAGCCCTAACCATGCAAAGAACTCCTTGCCTGGCATTTCTACAAACCTCAATTTCTGTAACTGAACAACCAAGTCCTTAGCAAGTGGGATTCACGACAGAGTGATATGATTTACAAACTAGAAGGGGATAAACATGTAACTTAGGATAACAGTATTGTTTCTTTTAGCATTCTCTTCCACATTAAAAATATTCAAACACATAATATTGTTTAAATATTCAAACACATCTTGTTTCCTGTGATTGCTTTCTACTCAATGGTTTATTGTCTATAATTATTCTCTGTTCTTCCCCCAAAATAGTATTATGACCCAAACATATTGAAAATTCATAAAGGACAAGATATCAGATATCATCTCTTTGAGGAGGATCTTATAGCATCTTAAGTAAATATCAAGAGAGAAATAAGTACTTAATTAACATTTATTGTGAGGTAAGACATAATTACATCTTACATTCCAGCAGGCTCTCATCTAAATTTTACACAGATGTAACAGCTTCTGCTAAGGTAGCTCATCCTTGACATTACTGACATTTTGAGCCAGGTAATATTTATTGTGGGGGTGGCCTTGCACATTGGAAGATAGATACAGTGTCACTGTTCTCCACTCACTTGGTAGTAGGCCTCCACCTCTCCCAAACTATGTGAAAAGAAATGTGTCCGGATTCTGCAAATGTCCAGTGGAGGTTAAGGAGACCAAACTGCCCTGATTTGTCTGGGACTCAGGGATTTCATGGGACACAAGACTTTCAATATGAAAATGAGGATGGGATCAGCTAGTCACTCCATATGTACTGGGTTTGGGGAAGCAAAATCGCCCTGGTTGACATCCAGTGGCCTTTGGGAACAGAACACATATACAGTGAATTACAAAGACCGTAAGTGTTACAACAGAGGCCCACATTCCGTTTTGTTTTTTAAGCCACTAAAGAAAATTCTCCTTTTGATGAGGTGTGAGGGACAGGGGAAAGCTTTAAGAGGGAACATACATCTCAGCTAATGTTTAAATGGTGTGGAGGTTTTATCAAATAAAGACAAGCACTCAATTGGAAGAAACTGTGAAAACAAATGAGCAGGAAAGTGTTAGACAAGTCTCAGGATGAGTGAGCTACAGTGGTGTGAGTGGGATGCAGGAGGGTGAAATCCAAAATAAGGTTAGGAAGATAGGATAGTTTATGTCTTAGAGAGCTTTGAGTCTTAAATAACAACAACAACAAAAAAAACAACAATGACAAATAACCACAAATAACACACACTACATACTAAGGACTGTGTGTGAGCTCTTCACTGGTGTGAATTCACTAAATCTGTAAAGCAACACTAAGGTAAATCATATTATTGATAATTTTCTTTTTTAAAAGATTTAATTTATTTATTTGAAAAGCAGAGTTATATAGAGAGGGAGACACAGAGAGAGGTCTTCTATCTGCTGGTTCACTCCCCAAATGGCCACAATGGCCAGGACTGGGCAGGAGCCAAGGACTTCTGTGTCTTCCACATGGGCGCAGGGGCCCAGGCACTTGGGTCATCCTCCGCTGCTTTCCCTGGTGTGTTAGTAGGGAACTGGATGGGAAATGGAGCAGCCACAACTCAAACTGGTGCCCATATGGAATGCCAGCAGTGCTGGTGGTGGCTAACCTGCTACACCACACACTGGCCCCTATGATAACTTTCTTTATGAGGAAGTTAAAGGGCACAGAGAGAAGTGTCAAAGTCACAAAGTTAGGCAACAGAAAATCAGATTTAATTTCAAAGTTTGACCCTTGGCTTCCATGATTTACTTGTGATATTTTCATTGCCTCCAAATCTTGATGTGTATTTACTAAATCTTTAGTAACAGAGTTCCACAGCAGATAGGAATTTTCAGATACTCTAGATAGCTTTATATGTCAAAATTCCAGCAATAGTATAGTAGGAAGGACATATATGAAGAATTTCAACATCATGGAACAAGGACTTAAGTGTTTATCTTGGGGCTGGCACTGTGGCGCAGTGGGTTAACGCCCTGGCCTGAGGCGCCAGCATCCCATATGGACACCAGTTCTAGTCCCAGCTGCTCCACTTCTGATCCAGTTATCTGCTAGGGCCTTGGGAAGCAGTAAAAGATGGCCCAAGGACTTTGGTCCCTGCACCTGCGTGGGAGACCTGGAAGAAGCTCCTGGCTCCTGGCTTCGGATTGGCGCAGTTCTGGCCATTACGGCCAATTAGGGAGTGAACCATCAAATGGAAGACCTCTCTCTCTCTCTCTCTCTCTCTCTGCCTCTCCTCTCTCTGTGTAACTCTGACTTGCAAATAAATACATAAATCTTTCAAAAAAGAATTTATCTTGATGAAAAAAATTTAAAATTGATGCATATAGTATTTTCATAATTGCATTTTTCATGAAATTTTCAAAAACCTTTTATATTTTACTCTCCTCTGCCCCCATGGGAATTTCTCCATAGCTCCCTGACTATATTCATACAATTTTTGGTAAAAGCTGTAATGTGGTGAGTTTACAATCTAGCAGTAATGTTCAGTTGCATCTACTAAATAATCTTAAATACTACAACAGTGCTTAGTGAAGGCCAAGTGCTGTTGAGAGTGACAGCTGATCACTTTACCAGCAAATGTTGAAATTTTAAAAACACAGAGGGAATAGGGAAACTAAAATAGCATGAACATAATGGAATAAAACCAAATCTATTTCAAGCTAACAATAATTAAGGGCTTTGTAGCTGGAAATAATTTCCAAAGAAAAGAAGGAGATGCCTCATTACTTGCCTTGGAAACAATGCACTAAAGATTTGGACAAAGCTTAGAAGATAAGGAAGCAATCCGATATGAACCCCAGGGGAGGATTTGGATAACACATATTTCTATTTTTAACTTGGCTGTCCTCAAAAAATAGTCTCTTTGATGCTCCCACCTCCTCAATCTAAACTCTTCAACAGAATCCCTGTAACTTGTCTCATTACTAATAATGACCCAACACCTAAAAATGTTCCATGATAAAAACACCCAGGCACTGTGGATTGCTTAGTGTAGTTAAGTCAAGCAGGGCAACTGTGATGCATGTAGACAGTCATAGTAGATGAGGGTAGAGATCTGCTGAAGAACATGACAGAACACGAACAGCTGGATTCAGACTGCAGTTTTCAAACACGGGTCTTGCTTTTACATGCACTGATGTGGACAGAAAGCTTGTCCATTAATAATACAGAAAAGAAACTAAAATTAAAATGATTGTAGTTGGAACCTAGAAAAAGTTCCTATGTTTCTCTCTACCCTCATTATTTTCACCACACCCACACCCATCCTGCCCCATACTCCCCACCACATTTCTGTATAAGCCCAAGAGCTGGAGTATGGTTACTTAATTTTTTTGAAAAAGATACTTCATTTTCTGTATAGAAAAAGAGGCAAACAAATAGACAAACACACATGTGCACATGCACACATGTATAGATGTACATAGGCACAAACACACACATACACATATGCATGCCAGAGCTCATTCATCTGTTTAGAGAAGAACAACATTGAGCTGCTATTTTTCAGTCAAACATGCACACAGGACCAATAGGTCTGGTATTCCTCTATAAACAGAAAGCATGATAATTGACTCTTAGAAAAAAATAGGAAGATTCTTCTCTCTAGACATATTTTAAAATGTTTCCGATTCATGGAAATTACATGAATACTTCTCACACTACATCTATATTTGGCCAAGCTATCTTGTGTTCCTTCATTGTCTTCTTGTTTTCTACATCCTTTGTAGGACACAAACAAAGCACCGGTCTAGGCAAATGCTTCTCTTTTCTCTGCTTGCCAACAACTCTAATGGCAATTTAACCATATAACAAGTAACATCATCTGCCATAATGCACAACATAGGCAAAGAATATATTTTGCTAAAAGTATGACGAAACAACAAAGCAGAGCTTGACAAAAACTGGCTTATTTCTTGAGGGTTCAGTATGTCATTTAATTTGCATAGTAGGTATTGGGCAACCACACTCTTTTTTTCCCAAATTCAATAACATTGCCAAATTGGCAGCTTTGCAATAGCTAAGGGAAAGATTATATGCCTGTACTCTGGTTTTCCCCTTTCTCTATGTAACAAACTAGAATCTTATATATAAATGTCAATTCAAATAATTGGATAATAGCTCAGCGAATCAGCTACATCTATGTGATCCTAGGCTAGGGTATAATTACTTTGAGAAATAGCAACTGAGACTGAAGGAGATGCTATAGCTAAATTAGATTTCTTCAGAAACCCACAGCTAAGGTCAAAGGATATGCAGTTCAACCACAGTGGGTTCTCCGGTGGCAACCATCCCCATGGTACAAGCTTACCTTCTCCCATCACAATGTCTTCTTTTGCAGTATCTACGTGTGATCCTTGATGTTTGGAGGAGACTTGGATATGATTCTTTGGATCATTAGCCTGAGATTCAGATATCTCCTCAGGTTTTGTTTCTGCATTCATGGAGATAAAAACAGGCCTTTTAGATTTTTTTTTTAATATAAAACAGACGTTACTATTTGCAAGTGGGCTGTAAGTGCTAAGAAGTTTCTTTTGTACTCCTCAACCCCATTCATCATTGAGATATAAAACGGGTCTTTAAAAAGGTCCTGAATATTATGTATATTTTGAAAAGCTATGCATGATTTCAAATATTTTTACTAAAATAGATACAAACTTGGTTCCACTTTTAACAAACTTTTAGAAGTATCCTCAAATATAGAATAGAACGCAATTCAGATCTTAAGAAATAATGATGCAAATTTCAATGTACTGATCAGCTTTGCAGTATGGATCTGAACTGTCCCATACGGTTGTAGCCACAGGTCATTACTGATGATTCAAATGTGCCCACTTCAAATTGAGATGTGCTGTGAGCACTCATATAAAATACACAGCTGCTCTTGATAAAATGTAAAATATCTAAGGTTTTATATCCATTATTTGTTGAAATAATATTTGATGCACTGTGTTAAGTGGTATTAGAACATTACAGTGGGGTCGACTCTGGTTAAAACACTGCCTGACTGTCTGTGATACCAGCACCCCATATGAACACCAGTTTGAGTCCTCTCTCCTCGCTTCTGATCCAGACCCCTGCTAATGTGCTGGGAAAGGAGCAGAAGTGACCCAAGTACTTAGGTCCCCGCCACCTACAGAGGAGACCAGGATGAAGTTCCAGACTGCTGGCTTCAGCCTGGAGGAGCCCCAGCTGTTGCAGCCATTTGGGAGTAAACCAGCAGATGTAAGGATATTTCTCTCTGTCTCTCCCTCTCTGTAACTCTGCCTTTAAAAAAAAAAAAAGAAATCTTAAAAAGAAAAGAACACTGGGGCCGGTGCTGTGGCGCAGCGGGTTAAAGCCCTGGCTTGCAATGCTGGCATTTCATATGGGTACTGGTTCTAGTCCCTGCTGCTCCTCTTCCGATCCAGTCTGCTATGGTCTGGGAATGCAGTGGGAGACCCAGAGGAAGCTCCTGGCTCCTGGCTTCGGATCAGCACAGCTCCGGCCATTGCGGCCATTTGGGGAGTGAACCAGTGGATGGAAGACCTCTCTGTCTCTACCTCTCTCTGTAACTCTGTCTTTCAAATAAATAAAAATAAGTCTTAAAAAAAAAAGAACATTAAATGTGCCTCACATTTGTGCTCATGTTATATTTCTGTTGCACAGAACTAGTTAGAAACAAAATATTACTAATACTTTTTTTTAACTTTTGTTTGAAATAAGTACAGATAATTATAGACTCAAAAGAAGAAGCCAAGAGGCCAGCGCCGCGGCTCAGTAGGCTAATCCTCCACCTGTGGCGCCAGCAGACCACGTTCTAGTCCCAGTCCGGGTGCTGGATTCTGTCCCGGTTGCCCCTCTTCCAGTCCAGCTCTCTGCTATGGCCCTGGAGTGCCGTGGAGGATGGCCCGAGTGCTTGGGCCCTGCACCTGCATGGGAGACCAGGAGAAACACCTGACTCCTGGCTTCGGATCAGCGCGGTGCGCCAGCCATGGCAGCAATTGGGGGGTGAACCAATGATAAAGGAAGACCTTTCTCTCTGTCTCTCACTGTCCACTCTGCCTGTCCAAAAAAAAAAAAAAGAAAAAAAAAGAAAAAGAAGAAGCCAAGAAATACACAAGGTTGGTATATGTCTTTTCACCCAGGCTTTTCCACTCATTTTCAGCCTGTGAAATTATAGCATGATATCAAAACTAGGAATCAGACATTGCTAAAATCTAAAGCAGCAAGCAGACATGTGTTTATTTTTTTAAATATTTATTTACTTATTTATTTATTTGAAAGTCAAAGTCACATAAAGAGAGAGGGAGGTGCAGACACACACATACAGAGAGGGAGGAAGTGAGAGAGAGACAGAGAGAGACAGAGAGAGAGAGAGAGAGATCTATCCACTGGCTCACTCCCCCGATGACTGCAATGTCCAGGGCTGGGTTAAGACAAAGCCAGGAGCCAGGAGCTTCATCCAGGTCTCCCACATGAATGGCAGAAGCCCAAGTACTTGGGCTATCTTCCGCTGCCTTTTCCAGGACATTATCAGGGAGCTGGATTAGAAGTGGAGCAGCCCAGCCAGTAAACAGTGCCTATTTTGGATACTGGCCTCAGAGGCAATAGCTTTATTCGCTTTACACCACAACGCTGCCCACTCTGTGTGCTTTTGTAATCTTTCAGTCTACCTCTGATAGATACTTCACCTTCTATCTATCTATTCAACAAATACATTCATTAAAAATGTATTTTAGGAGGTAGGTATCGCAGCTAAGACAGCATTTGGGATGGCCACATCTCCTATCAGAATGTCTATGTTCAAGAACCAGTTCTGGTCCTGATTCCAGCTTTCTGTTAATAAATACCCTTGGAGGCAGCAGGTGATAGCTTAAGGTTATGTTCTTAGATCCCAGCTTTAGCCTAGTCCAGCCTGCTGTTGTGGCCATTTGGGTAATGAACTGGCAGATGGGAAATGTGTTTCTGTGTCTGTCTTTCTATCTCTCTCTCCTTCTGCTTTTCAAATAGATATAAATTTGAATATATACATATATACACATATAAATACACACACATACACACACATATTCTTCATGCCAGATATTGTTTTAGACACGAGGAAGACTTAATTTCTACACTTCTAGAGAAAACACACCAGGCACTCTCTCTTCACCTTTAGAGAGGCAAAGGACCATTTTCCCTTGTATCCTAAACACCGTATGGAGGGTCACCTGGCGGTGAAGCAGTGTTTCATAGAGTGGAATCTGGACGCAAACTGCCAGGCTGTTTGAAACTTACCCTTTCTTTGCCTCGTTGTCTGTATCCATAATTCAGGCATGATATTAGCAGCTACCTTTCATTTGGTTGTTGCGAGGACTAAATAGATTCATTATCTAAAGTACTTAGAACCTGGTCCAGAGTGAATATTCAATAAATATGACCTATTTATATTATTATTTAAGGGCAGGCAAACCTTACATCTATTATATTAATTGACTTCTTTGGTTCATTTGGTTTTTACATCCTGCAGACGCTCATAAAAATTCTTTTTTCAGGAAGAAAAGGAATCATTAATATATAAGACATTTTCCTAAGATATTTAATTTCCAAAAAGGAAAAAAAAACACATACTTCTGTTTTTTTTCTTCTTGAACCAACAACAAACCAGACAGATCAGAGCCAGCCATGACGCCACTGAGCACAGTGAAGCAGACAAGATGATGGTTGAGCTCTCCTTCTCAGTCACTGGCAAAACAGCAAATTGTCTGGATCGAGCTGTAAAATTGACTCCTGTAAAATAAATCAATAAATAAAATTTCAATAATACGTTAACCAGATGCTAATGTAAAAAAGTTGTGGAAAAGAGAAACTTAAAACAGTGCCTAAAACATAATGGATGTTCAATAAATTTTTATTGTGTTAAATGACCAGATAAATGAATTAATAATAAATTTAATATTTATATTTCTGAAGAACTATACAATTCCAACAATAACTCATAATCATTCTTACAGATTCTGTCCATTACTGATAGGTAATTCTAACTATTTCCTTTTATTCTCAGACCTACCTTCTACTCCTATTGCAAAACTGCAGCTTAGATACTCTTGTAAGTAGAAAAAAATGTTCTCAGGTCTGGGATGCATGAAATTAGTTGCTCTGATACATGTTTCTACTTAAAATATGGCATATGACACATCAAAACAGGAGCATAGAGGCTCCTACTAAAGTCAAGAGACTTACTAATGTGGAAAAGAATGTCATTATCTGGAAAACTGGAAATAAAGCAATGGCAGTTGGAGCTGTTCGGGCCATGGATGATGGAGACAAATGGGAAACTTCTTGTCTATCTAAGAATTCATTTGAAACTCTTCCCAATTTCCTCATTTTGTAGTCTGAAAATTTTGGTTCTCGTCTCATCATTATTTTGGACATAATTGGGAAAGAAACTAAAAAAAAAAATGTATTGATATACTCAAAAACCTGTATGTAAATGTTTATTGCAGATTCATTCATCATAACCAGAACCCAGAAACAACCCAAAGGTGTCCTTGAACAGGAGAATGAATAAACAAAGGGTGGAGAGAAAGGCGAAGGGGGACTATTAATAACCAATAACAGCTAAGTTGGAATCAAAGGCATTATGGTTAGTGAGATAAGCCCATCTCATATATGTTATATGATTCCAGTTATATATGACACTCCAGAACAGATCACTGATTGTCACGGGGTACCAAGGGGAAGGAGAAAATGTGAAAACAGGAAAAGCATGAGGGAGATTTTTTTTGTTTGACAGAAGTGATGTGTATCCCAGTTGTGGTAGTAGTTACATTACACCATACATATTTTTGAAATCATAAAAGTAAACACCAAAAAGATACATTTTACAGCAAATCAATTTAATAAGCAAAAATTTTTATAGCTGCTCATAATTTTGGGCATGATGAATATATTTATAATTTATTTATGGTGATGATCTCTTAGTAGACATTCATTAAAATTAAACAAATGATATGCTTTAAGTACATATGTCAATTTTATCTTGATATAAAATATTGAAATTGAAAAAAAAAAACAAAAAAAAGAACAAAAAGATAGCAGAGTCAAAATGGAGTTACCCTAACCATCCCTAACAAAAACATAGCCAGGAGGTTTTGGAGAAAGACTTCCTGTGCATAATTAGCTAATAGTAATAATCATAAGTGACTGCCAGAACAAGCGTTCACACAGGAGTTTCACCAGGACTTTATGCAAAAACGTACGTCTACAAGGACATCTGCCTGTCAATTGTCATCCAGTCTTGGACTAACATCACCATGGTTATCATTGTGGCCAAAATTATTGTTTCAAAATATCTCATAATATCTACTTCATTTTTGCTGTTGAAAATTTTCCCTTGCCTCACCTTCCTTGTAGTTTACCAAGGCAAGGTCATTCCCATTGCCATGCTCTGGTATTCCCAAGTAAAACCGTTAGAGAGTCTTTCTGCCTGTGTTTCTCTGGATGTTATTTCTTTTGTGATTTAGGTTGACATTATGATCATGGCTTAGTTAAGGCCAACATTTTAAAAGTAGTTAATTCATACCTCTCTTTATCTCCTTCTTTTTCTCCCTTTCTCTTTTCTCTGTAACCCCGACTTTCAAAATAAATAAATAAATTCTAAAAAATAAAGGAGGGCCAGCATCGTGGCTCACTAGGCTAATCCTCCGCCTGTGGCGCTGGCACCCCAGGTTCCAGTCCCCGTTGGGGTGCCGGTTCTGTCCCGGATGCTCCTCTTCCAGTCCAGCTCTCTGTTGTGACCCGGGAGTGCAGTAGAGGATGGCTCAGGTCCCTGGGCCCTGCACCCGCATGGGAGACCAAGAGGAGGCACCTGGCTCCTGGCTTCAGATCGGCGCAGCATGCCAGCTGTAGCGGTCATTTGGAGGGTGAACCAATGGAAAAATGAAGACCTCTCTCTCTCTCTCTCTCTCTCTCTCTCTCTCTCTTTCTCTCTCTTTCTCTTTCTCTCTGTCTAATTCTGCCTGTTAAAAAAGTATATAAATAAATAAAGGCGGCTGGCATTGTGGTGCACTGGGTAACACTGCTGCCTACGAAGCCAGCACGCCCTATAGGCACTGATTTGTGTCCTGGTTGCTCCACTTTCAATTCAGCTCCCTGATAATGTGCCTGGGAAAAGCAGTAGAAGATGGCTCAAGTTACACCAAGTTTCTCTCTGCCTTACTTTCCTTGGGCTGAACCTGGAATTGTTTGGAAGTCAAAGTCAAATCTGGAATCTCTTGTCTTCTGGCTGCCTGGATCCCAAACCTTCCATTTAAAATTAGATAGAAATGGTTCTCCTCTGCAAATACCTCAAGCTTGAACCATATTTGACTTGTTTGTTATGAATCGGTTACATTTTGTGGGCATCTTAACAATATCAATGAAGTTTGGAGATGAGGAATGGGTTTTAGTAGGAATTCACAGAAGTAAAAACAAAATTCTGCATTGTTTTATCCAATTTTCCACTAATTGTTCAGTGATTGTTCACATTAAGTGGATAAGTTACTGTACATCCTCATGATATTTCCAAGCTACTAAATGAATAAAGTACACATAACAAATATTTGTGAAACAAATTAGAATGTGACATATGCCACCAGAATACTGAAAAGCACTTGCTTTAGAAGGGTATTTTCCATTGTTTGATCAGGGGAAGCATCCTGCAGAAGGGGCTTTGAAGGCTGAGTAAACACATAAATGATGACAAAAAGAAGAAAATATAATTGATTTTTTATTTATATTTTTAAAATTTTTTAGATTTTTTTATTTATTTGAAAGGCAGAGTTACACAGAGAATGAAGGAGAGGCAGAGAGAGAGAGAGAGAGAGAGAGAGAGAGAGAGAGAGAGAGATCTTCCATCTGCTGGTTCACTACCCAGCTGGCCACAATGGCTGGAACTGTGCCGATCTGTAAACACGAGCCAGTAGCTTCTTCGGGGTCTTCCAGGCGAGTGCAGGTGCCCAAACACTTGTGCCATCTTCTACTGCTTTCCTAGGTCATAGCAGAGAGCTGGATCGGAAGTGGAGCAGCAGCGACTCAGGCAGCAGCTTTACCCACTATGCCAGAGTGTCAGCCCCGGAAACTGGTTTTTAGGAAACCAGAGCTGTAGAGTGAGATCCTAGTGGAAAGAACGGGGCCATCAAAGAAGGAGGTACCTTTCTCTGAAGGGAGGAGAGAACTTCCACTTTGTCTATGACCCTGTCGGAATAAGATCGAAGTCGGCGAACCCTAAAGACTTCCATAGCCTCGGCAACTCATGACTAGAGCCTAGGGAGATTACTGACGCCATAAACAAGAGTGTCAAATTGTCAAATCAACTTCAGGAGTCACTGTGTACTTACGTCTCATGAGGGATCTGTCCTTAATGTGTTATCCAATGTGAAATAATGCTATTACTAGTACTGAAACAGTATTTTTACACTTGGTATTGCTGTGTGGGTGCAAACTGATGAAATCTTTACATAGTATATACTGAATTGATCTTCTGTACATAAAGATAATTGAAAATGAAAAAAAAAAACTTGGTGTTAAATTGGAAATTGCATAGAAAAGTAATCAATTTTTTAAAAAAATATCATGTAGGATCTCTATCCTTAATGTGCTGTACATTGTGATTTAATGCTATAACTAGTACTCAAACAGTATTTTTCACTTTGTGTTGCTATGTGGGGGCAAACTGTTGAAATCTTTACGTAATATATACCAAACTGATCTTTTGTATATAGAGAATTGAAACTGAATCTTGATGTGAATGGAAGGGGAGAGGGAGCGGGAAAGAGGAGGGTTGCGGGTGGGAGGGAAGTTATGGGGGGGAGCCATTGTAATCCATAAGCTGTACTTTGGAAATTTATATTCTTTAAATAAAAGCTTTTTAAAAAAAGAATATTTGGTATTAATGCTAAAAAACATTCGGAGTTGCTTGGTGGACATTTAATGCCAGGCAAACATTTTGATGATTGTTGGATAATGGGAAGATTCTGAACTTAGAAGGTACGGGTGTCACAATGGATACAGATCAGTCAATAAAGGTGTTCTGAGCACAGAAAACAACAGAGGCTGAAATCAAGGCAGTAGCTCTGCAGTGGGTGCCTACAGCAAGAACATCATTCCCAGAGGGGAGACCACCGATGGTCAACAGTCTTAATAGCAGAATATTTTTTCAATTTCAATATTGAAAATGACCTTAATATGCTCACTGGTTCATAACAAGTGGAATTCCTATCCTTCTTGCAACTTATGTCCTAATGCAGGGTCCTGCACATAGACTGTAGACAAAAAAGCAAAGACATGGATGCCACTATGTAGCAAGCAATAATTGCCATGAAAAAAACTATAGTGAGGGTAGAAATCTGGTGGCAGGTGTAGGAATGCAGAAGGTTTTGAGGATGAAGTGACCCAGAGGAGGCCTCTTGGAGGCTGACAATTGAGCTGAAAACTGAGCAATGCCATGAGACAGCCCTGTGAATCTGTGGAGGGTGAACATTCCAGGCAAGCAAGCGACAATTACACTTGGAATTATCTGCGTGCTGGTGGGTGGAGGGCGCATGGAGGATGCCTGACTTCTTCAGTCTATTCTCAGCCCAGCAGATCCTGACATCCAGAGTACCTTTGGAAAACTCCTTGGCTCTGGGAAATATCCAGAACAGCTGCAGCCTAGACTTCAGGAAGGACAGTGGGAATGGAAAGACACTACTATAGGGACCAATATTATGGTGCAGTAGGTTAAAGAGCCACCTGTAATGCTGGCATCCCATATGGGGGTTGATTCCAGTTCCGGAAGCTCTCCTTCCCATTCAGCTCCCTGCTAAAATGCCTGGGGCAAAAAGCAGATGATTGCTCAAGTCCATTAGCCCCTATATCCATGTGGGAGACCCGGATAGAGTTGCGGGAGCCTGGCTTTGATCTGACCCAGCCATGACCATTGTAGCCATTTAGGAAGTGAACCTGTGATGGACGATCTTTCTCTCCCTCTCTCTCTCTCTTCTCTCTTCTCTCTCTCTCTTTCTCTCTGGGACTCTGCCTTTCAAGTAAATGGACAATTAAAAAGAAAAAGAAAGTCAATACACAAACTTAGAGAAGCAATTGTTTCTTGGGGTTTCTCAGTAAATTCAGAGGCAATAAATATACTAGATTTATTAATATGTAAGAAAGACTTAGTAGGATTCCACAATACTTGTTTAGACCTATGTAACTTCTCAGTTCTCCATTTTTTAAAATATTTCTAAACTAGAAGTAAGTTTCCTATCTCTAAGAAAACAGGGAGAAGACAGAAAGTAATGAAAATTATTCCAAGTTCTCTGCTTGATTCACAAGTGAATGAAACAACAGTAATATGAATCAAAGCTTATTGAAATCTGTTAGAAATAAGGAATTTTAGGGGCTGGCATTGTGATATAGCAGGTAAAGCCACCGCCTGCAGTGCTGGCATCACATATGGGCACCAGTTCAAATCCTGTCTGCTCCACAACTGATCTATCTCTATGCTAGGGCCTGGAAAGCAGTAGATGATGGCCTTAGACCTTGGATGCCTACATGCATGTGGGAGACCTGAAAGAAGCTCCTGGCTCCTGGCTTCATATTGGCCCAGCTTCAGCTGCTACAGCTATTTTGGGAGTGAACCAGTGGATGGAAGACCTCTCTCTCTCTCTCTCTCTCTCTCTCTCTCTCTGCCTCTATAACCCTGCCTTTCAAATAAATAAATAAACCTTTAAAAAAAGAAATAAGGCATTTTAGTGATTGGCATAAATATGTGAATAGATGCTGCTTTATCAGAAGTTCTCACACTGGAAACTGAGACACTTTGAAATAGTTACTCTCCAGATTTGTACCATTAATCAATATGATGTAAATAAGTGTTGCTGTAAATAACTGATGATGGAAAAAAGTGTTGGCCATTTAATATTTTTCTTTACTTTTCATCCTCCATCTATTCTTTTTCATTTTTTACTTACACTAGATGAACAGATTTCACGTACCCAGATATACAGATCTAGGAGCATATGGATACTTCCCACCCTGACCTCCCTCCCGTCCATGATCCCACTTTCCCTCCTCCTTTCTTTCTTATTCATTCTTTTAATTTTTATGACATACTTTCAGCTTATTTTATACTCATATGCTTAACCCTCCACTGAGTAAAGAATTCAATAGTAAGAAGAAAAAATGCTGTTCCTAAAAATCGAGACAAGGGCTGTAAACAAAAATCAAATCTCAAAAAGTCAATTTTGCTCATACACATCATTTTTTGTACTGTATTAGTTACCACAGATCAAGGAAAATATGTGGTATTTGTCTTTGGGGACTGGCTTCCTTTATAAATGTTCTGAGATGGCCTCACCAACTAAACCTTGTTTTGAAAAATATGAATAATAATTTAGATGAAAAATAATTCTTGCCTACTTTAGAAGTTACAAGTTGGAACACAAAAATAGCCTACCAAATATGAACACCATGACTGGCTGAAAATTACAAGTGTTACTGAAATGTTTATGTCTACATTTAACACTTACTTTTACAACTTATGCCTTAAAACACCTCTGATGAAGTCCTTAGTAGTTAAGTACTGAGGAAATTAAAGGACAATTAGGAAGTGAACCCGTGATGGTCTAAATTTCAGACAAATCTAGGACTAAATATCCATCTCTACATGTGTTACTCTTTATAACATATTCATTAAGAAACTCAAGTGGGGCCCAGTGCTGTGGAATACCTGGCATCTCAAATGGGTGTTGGTTCAGGTCCTGGCTGCTGCACTTTCGATCCAGCTCTCTGCTATGGCCTGGGAAAGCAGTAGAAGATGGCCCAGGACTTTGGGGCCCTGCAATTGAGGCCCCATTGAGGCCAGTTGGGGAGTGAATCAGAGGATGGAAGACCAATCTCTCTCTCTTTCTCTGCCTCTGCCTCTCTGTAACTTTGCCTTTCAAATAAATAAATAAATCTGTTTTAAAAAAAGAAACAAAAGTATAGGGTGGGGCTGGTGCTGTGGCTTAGCGGGCAAGGGTGCAGTGCTAGTATCCCATGTGGGTGCAGATTCGAATCCCAGCTGCTCCACTTCTGATCCAGCTCTCTGCTATGGCCTGGGAAACCAGTAGAAGATGGCCCAGACACTTAGGCCGCTGCACCCACATGGGAGACCTAGAAGAAGCTCCTGGCTCCTGGCTTTGGACTGGCGCAGCTTCAGCTGTTGTTGCCATTTGGGGAGTGAACCAGTGGATGGAAGATTTCTCTGTCTCTCTTTCTCTCTGCCTCTCTGTAACTCTGCCTTTCAAATGAATAAAATAAGCCTTAGAAAAAAAGTATAAGGCAAGGTCTTTGAAAAGCTGATGTCAAGGACAGTGACCATGTTTCTCCATTAATACATTTGTACATCTTCATAGGGATCAAAAGAATATCTGCCAAAAAATTAATATTTAATAATAGTATCTGATATCAGAAGATAGCCTGTGTTAAAGAAAATCATCTCAAGCTTAGAATTAAGAGCAAAAAATATTGCAGATCTTACAAATGTCATACTACAGTATTTTCAAATAGTCCAATTCAAAGTTTATCAAATATTCCAGAATTTGTTTGCTTTAATATTTATTGTGAATTAGGGCCCTGATATGCTCATTTCTAGAATACAGATAAGCTACAGATGGTTTTTGTTGAGTAATATGCAAATAATATCTGTATACATGCAACCTTGATGGTTATAGTTTCATAGCCTTGTATCTAATTTAGCAAATTTATTTCAGCATTTCTTTCCTGGATTTATAGTCATTATCTCCCAATGGCTTTTGAATCAGAGTTGCTGTTCTTCTGGTTTCCTGATTAATGAGTTACATAACATGTTGACAAGTGCTTCTTATACATTTTCATGAAAGAATTTTAAGAATATTTTATTGAGAATAATGGGGTCATATAAGCTATTTAAATATACTATCTATGATTCCAGTGCCAAGATATTAGTGACTATGGTCCCAATTTTCAGCAGGGAGGGAGGTGATGAAGAGAGCAAGATCCAAATATAAGATTCCATAACACTGTGTGACTGTCTTACAAATTAAAAATTTATGTCCTATGATTCTTATAAATTAAAAATACCTATTTAATATGCAATCAAATGTCCTAGAAAAAGAAAAAAAAGTTGAACCCCCAAAGTAAATATTAGCATCCAAAGGAGGATGTACCCTTGAATTCCCCTTACCAGAAGTCTTCTGAAGTGTAATTTCCCCATGTGCTCTTTCTTCTCATGCCTTGATGATAGTCAAGTGATTTTTTTCTCTAAATTATGATGGTGTCTTATTCATGACAGGATTCTTCCAGTTACAAAAGAGAAGGGATTGGTTTTTCCAAAGAAATAGACAACAAAAGTACACTATGCTGAAATTACCTGGAGGGGAAGTCACAGTAAAAATAAAGTGCCAGTTTGACCCAGATATCAGGACTGCCAAGTTGGAGAAGCTTACATAACCATCTTGAGTTTCTGCCAGCGTGTATCCTAAAAGAAAGAAAGAAAATGGATGCAAATTTTCTCTTCAATGATAATATCTTCAAGTCTTCTCTGAAGACAGGCAATTGGGCAATGAAAAAACATTTTTAATTAAAGAATTTACTTAATACATCAGGATCTTCTTAGACTGAATAATCCAAGACAGAATAATAGCACCTAGCAATTTACTGAAAGCTTACTATGCCAGGCAGTGCTTCATCACTATCATGGTACACGAAGTACACACACAAAAAAACTATAAAATATCCTATTATTTGGGTGGGAGTTTGGTTTGGCAGTTAAGATTCTGCCTGGGATGACTGAATCCCACATCAGAGTACCTGAGTTCGAGTCTCAGATTCCTGATTCCAGATTCCTGATAATGCACACTCTGGGAGACAACAGGGATGGCTGAACTACTTGGGTCCCTTCCCGTCATGTGGGAGACCTGAACTGAGTTCCTGGATCCCAGCTTGCCCCAGCCCTCAACTATCACATGCATTTAGGAAGTGAATCAGTAGATGGGAGTATTCTCTCTCTCTCTCTCTCTCTCTCTCTCTCTAAGTAAAATAACTAAGTACATTTTTTAAAAATAAAAGCTCATATCTGTACTATAGAGAATAGGAAATATTTTCATAAAAGATCAAGTTAATTCCGTGGTGCTAGGGTTATAGTCCAAATACACCAGATTTCAAAGTTGGTTTTCTTAATCACCAATATAGATAGGATATTTTATTATTAATATCAATCAAAAAAGTTATTATCTTTCTAGGTAATCAGTTTCTCCCATCTATTCAGACAGAGGATCTGTAGTTTATATGGTAGCAGAGTCAAGTTAATAGATCAGTACCACAACAGTTTGTGAAACCAAGACTGATAAAATGACTCTTATTTTCCAACTTGGATAGCCTGGGCTTTGGTTTCCCTTAATAAAATACAAAAAAAAAAAAAAAAAAGCTTGCATTTTCTAACAGTAGACTGTCTATTTATAAAGTGAAAGAAGCCAACTTAACTCAGGATGAAATTCACAATGCTATTAATTGTCTTTTGATTCCACTATCCCTAAATTACTTTGTCAGTTGCCAGCTGCTACATATTACTTTGAAATGTCACTCTGTTATGGTGGTCAAAGAGTTAGGAGAGTGGTCTTAAAGTTTGTAAATTGTTTTAATATCACTAAGGCTGAAAGGTATCATAAAGATATAATATGCTTAGTGTTACATTTTTCAATTCAATTGCTCAATCCTTTTTTATAAAAACATCTTCTTTCCTCATCAATTTTGCAGAGCTAACTAAAACTTCCATTTTGGGAAACATCTTTTTCTTCTTCTCTTCAGAGTCCCCAAATAAATAAAATGCCCAGAAAAACGGAAATAAATAAGCCAAGACTCAAATAAATGATAGGCACCCACGATAAATGCAGTTTAGACTCTTTAAAACCTATATGCATCAAAATTATGGTCAATAAACTCTTGCAAACAATGAACTGCAGAATACAGATGTTCAACATGAAATTGTTTGCTGCAGTTTTTCCTTTGACAAACGTCCTTATTGTTCCCATCTTTGGAAGAATACAAAGCAGCATTTAATCGAAATGTGTCCGTCAAGCACAGTGAGTTTGCCTCATAGAACAGCCGCCAAACTGCCTCATGGAAAGTGCTTTAGTTTCAAATGGGTTTGCTTTTGCGTTAAATACCAGCTTGCCTTAGAGAGATCTACCAAGATTCCATATATATCTATAATATTCTCAGATTTGAAGCATATGTGCCCAAAAGCCAAGGCAGTTGCTGCCAAGTACAGTACATTACTCTAGGGTTTATTATATCTTTGAAACCAGTGTTATAAAATACACAAATGCCATTGACAAGCTCCCTAATCAAGTTGGCATAAACAATGTACTAGGTGGGACGACTTGGGGTAAGGTTGAGTTTGGGGCTTGCAGCAAAATTGAGACTGATTACATGACTACCGAGGGATGCTACATGAATGTGTTTCTGCAGAGTCTATGGTGTCTAAAATATTGTTGCAGTCCAAAACATCCCCTCAATCATCCATTACTTAAATACACTAGCAAATCATTACATTAGTAATGTTGACATGTGATCTTTAAAAATATTAAGAATATACATTTTCTGCAACTATGATTTATAATTAAATGTCAAAGGATCTATTGGAACTCTATGACAGACTTTTTTTTTTTTTACAGGTAGAGTTATAGACAGAGAGAGAAAGAGAGACAGAAAGAAAGGTCTTCCTTCCATTGGGTCACCCCCTAAATGGCCGCTACAGCTGACACTGCACCGATCCGAAGACCAGAGCCGGGTACTTCCTCCTGGTCTCCCACGCGGGTGCAGAGGCCCAAGCACTAGGGCTATCCTCCACTGCCCTCCCGGGCCACAGCAGAGAGCTGGACTGGAAGAGGAGCAACTGGGACTGGAACCCAGTGCTCATATGGGATGCCGTTGCCACAGGCGGATGATTAACCAAGTGAGCCACAACGCCGGCCCCCTACAGGAACTCTAAATAATTGTCTTGGATTATACAAATTCATTTGTATTGCTAATAATTTTTTTTCATAGATGAGGGTCTACTAAGAAAAAACAAGCATCAAGTTAAATTGTAAAATAAAAGTTTTAGACTAGACGTATAGATATGTTATTAATATTGTTATTTTGATTTTCTCTGGGAAATACTTAGTGTAAGCTAGAGAATCCATATGGCTTTAGATGCCATTCTTTCTAAAATTAAGGAGAAGAATTTCACAATGGCATTAAAAGTAACTCAATCATATGAAACAGGATGTTTTAGTGTTGACATCCAAAAAACAGAAAACTACATATTATTTCTTTCTTAATTCAGGATGTACACACACAAAAAAAATCATGAAGATACCCTTGACTCACTCCTCATACTTTTCCACTGGTCTGTAATGAAGGATGGGGGGAGGGTATCAGGAATGGGACAAAGTATGGAGTCTGAGTATAGTACAATACAGGAAGAAGATACTGGGTATGAATAATATATGAAATATGGCAACATATAGAGTAGGAGTAAGGTATAGACTATAATAAGGTATGGAATATAGAAAAAGCACAGGCTATAACAAGGGTATGGTATGTGAGTAAGGTATGGAATTCTGGTAAGTCAGGGAGTATGATTAAGTTCCTAAGTTGTGCAGTAGGAGACAGGATGGGGGAAGGTAGTTTTAGCAGTCATGTAAGGGTGTCTGTTGCAAATATAACTAGAACATAAAAAATAGCTGGAAATGTATGGTTTTCACACTGTTGTATGTTTTAAGATGAATATCTGAGTTACTTTCATATATTAAGTATTTTCTAAGCAAGAGCAACACAATGGAGTTGAAGAATTCGTAGAATGACAGCATCCAAACAGGCGATTCAAAACTCTGAAGTTTTTTTTTTTTTTTTTGACAGGCAGGGTGTACAGTGAGAGAGAGAGACAGAGAGAAAGGTCTTCTTTTTGCCATTGGTTCACCCTCCAATGGCCACCGCGGCTTGCGCACCGTGCTGATCTGATGGCAGGAGCCAGGTGCTTCTAGTCTCCCATGGGGTGTAGGGCCCAAGGACTTGGGCCATCCTCCACTGAATTCCCTGGTCACAGAAGAGAGCTGACCTGGAAGAGGGGCAACCGGGACAGAATCCGGTGCCCAGACCGGGACTAGAACCCGGTGTGCTGGCGCCGCAAGGCAGACGATTAGCCTATTGGGCCGCAGTGCCGGCCCGAAGTTCTAAATGTTCAGATTTCTGATTGGTTAACTTTGGATGTATTTGCTTAATTACCTTACTTTCTTTTTATTAAGATTTATTTACTCATTTGAAAGGCAAAGTGACAGAGATAGAGGGGGAGAGAGAGAGAGATTTTGCATCTGCTGCTTTACTACCCAATTGGCCACACCTTCCAGTGCTGGGCAACACACACCTAATACAAATACCAGAGCTGGTCAATGAAATGCATAAGAAAATGAAAAACTAAAATTTTCAAGTTATTTACATTTTTTCAAGTTTGTATAGGATAGGGCTATTTGACCAATTATAAAAAGATATGTACATCACAGCAATTTAAAATCACCACAGATTCAATGGTATGAAACATCTTTTCCACATGTTACTGCAAAGTCTCAAAGCATGCATCACATCAATATAATAACAGCAGGAACTCTACATAAATACCCAGTGTTTTATATCATATTTATTAAAACAGGGATTTGCAAAAGTTGACAAGACTCTCTGCTTCTTCCCTTCTGCAAATAACAGATAAAAATAGATGACTGTACTTGAAACAAATAATTGTTATTTTTGTTTGTGTGTGTGTGTGATCAGTATTGACATATATCTGTTGAATATACATATTTGGAATACATTTATTATTATTTTGAACCACAACTAAGCTAATATTTAGAAAGTTTTCTAATATGAAACACTAATATTTACATAAATGTTTAGTTTAGAGAATCACTTGGGTCCTAGCTCTTGGCCATAATTATTCAACAATTCAATTCAGTGTTTAGGCAGTACTGTTTTAAGTAAATTATCTTGTAAGGATTTTTGATGAGTGCTGTCTGGAATAGAGGTTGTAGGTATGTAGATGAGTTCTTTTCTTTCTAAGAATATTTTCCATGACCTATACTAAACATAATTTTTAATCAGTTTGAATTTCTTGGATATTTTACTAATTTTTGCATTGAAACTAGTTTGGCTTTAACAGACGCCATCAACTTTTATTCAAATGTAGGAAATGATTTCAGAATGGCACATTAAGCCATCCTCCTCTATACCAAGATTATCAAAAATGAATTTCTCTTCACCTCAAGGTAAAATCCCAGAAATGAAGTGTGGTTGTACATAATTGGGATTCCCTCAGCTGAGAAGGAAGTACAAAATCTTAAATCAGAAAAAAATTCCAGAGTATTATATGACCTTTAGGCCCATTTTGTTTAGAGCGCTTATAGCTCTCAGTAAAGATCTCTGTGTTGGGAGAGGTCCTGTTGATTGTACACAATCAATAGAAGACTCCTAGAAGTAATGACTATTAAAGTGTGGGGTCAATTGGAAGGGAGTGAGTAGTAGTATAAGCAACTTTGACTCTCTAGATTACAAACTATTGTAAATTAGGGACCAGCACAGAAGATTAAAGTCAAGGGCTTCAGCGCCTGTATTGCTTGTGGGCATCCATTTGATTCCTAGTCTTTCCCTTCCCATCTCACTCCCTGCTAATGCACCTGGGAAAGCAGCAAAGGAAGGCCCAAGTCCTGGAGCTCCTGTAAGCGTGTGGGTGACCTGGAAGAATCTCCTGGATCCGGGCTTGAGACTGGCCCATCCTGGTGGTTGAGGCCATTGGGGGAGTGAACCAGAGGGTGAAAGATCTCAATCTCTCTCGCTCGCTCTCTTTCTTTCTTCTCTCTCTCTGTAACTCTGCTTTTCAAATAAATAAATAAATAAATATTTAAAAAAGCATACACTAGAAACATCTTATTTATATTGCCTTAAAACTTAAATCTCTCCTGCAATAAGAGGTCTTAGTCTTGATTTGACTCAACAGTGGGAATGTACTTACTTCTTTTGTGCTTCTTTTCATCAAAACTCTTGCTTTTTGCTCCTCTCCTGGTGCTCCCTGTGTCAGTGAAGAATACCAAATATCGACCCAATACACCAAGGTCAAAACCTAAAATCACCCTTACATCCTTTTTTCCTTTACTTAAGTGGATCCTGTTGATTTCATTCCTAATACACACTCAGTGTCAATGACCTTTTATCTCCACTGTCATCTCTTACCTGGCCTTCTACCGTTATTTTCTAGCTGGTTTATCAGTTGCACTGTAATTCTTGCATCCACCATCCACAGAGCAGAGAAGTCTTCTATACATGGAAGTCAAACCTTGTAAGAGCGCCTGCCTAAAACCCTCCAAGAGGGCTTCCCATCAGACAGTCAGCACAGTCCACACTCTCCACTGTGGGCTCCGTGTCCTCTGTTGTTTAGCTCCAGCCTATCTATCTGACTTTCTTGCTTTGTCTCACTTATTAGGTCCCTTTCTTTCCTTATGTTTCTACAGTCTCCTTAAGTTTTTTTTTTTCCTATGTATCACATCTTTTCCTGTTTTAAAATGCAAAAACACAATGACTGAACTAGTTTTTAATAAAAGAGTATGTATTTTTAAACTCTAAAATAAAACTGGGATGAACCTGTTACAGTTGCAGAACTATTTTTATGGATTCTAAGTTGCCAATCTGTCATAGTCCACTACAAGACTTGCAGGTACTTTCTTATCTCTTTGAATAGGTTGCGTTTCAAGAGGATTTTATTTGTTTGCTTGTTTTCTGTGAGCAAGACAGGGAATTAGCACTCAAAAAAAAATGTTTTCCTCATAAAATCATGTAGTACATGCTTTTTGCTAGGCCAGGTCCTAAAATTCACATCCATGCTTTCTGTATACAGAATATCTAATCAAAATATCTTGAGCCATTTCTTAGGAATCCCCATTTTAAATAATACTCCTTTTGATTTTCATACATATAACCTCAAGGAATGTAGATAGATCTGTCAGTGGTGCTGGGATCAAACAAGAAGGTGGGAGGGTGGCAGATAGAAAGAAAAAAATTAATTCTGAGGGATCGTCTGTTTCAGGTACTATTGGATTTATCAACACATTTACTGTTGATAATATCGAAAGCAGGAGTTCCTTTTTCCCCACAGAGACCGCAGTGACTCTGGGGCATTGCTAGGAAGGCCTGCCCGTGACACTGTATCAAACAAGTGTCTGTCACTGGGGTACTGACTAGTCTGTAGAGAAACTGGAATTTGAGAACCAAAGATCTCATGCTCTTCTGCTTACATCATATTGAGGATACAAATATGATAAAAATGCTTCTTTATCATGCAAGGTGACCCCTTGAGTATTTCCTGTCATTAGGCAGTATTTCATTCCCAAACTACCTTTCCAGAGACACTGGCATTTTAGACATGTGAATGAAAGAGATTCTTTCCAAATTACCATAGAAATTCAGTTTCCCAACTGTACTATAAATTTCTAAAGGAGGCAAACATTTTTATGTACAGATAAAGTAACAATATGAGAAAGTGACAGATATCTACCTTTTAGCACAGAATCTGATATTCCTTCCAGGGAAACTAAAACAGTCCAAGGCTCTGAGGGAGGTCCCAAGGATTCCACTCTTCGATTCTGGAAATGTGGGGTGGGGAAGAGATGGATTCAGAGAATAATTTTTTTAAGTTCTGTTAAAAAGAAAAGACACTCAGAAGCTGTTTTGTGTGTGTGTTAATTATTTATTTAGAGGAGTGAGATAGAGTGTTCTCATTCTCTGACTCACTACCCAATGCCCAAAATGGCCAGGGCTGGGCCAAAGCCAGAAGCCAGGAACTCACTTCATATCTTCCATATGGTGGCAGGAACCTTCCCCAGCACCCAGTCGCCTAAATCATCACAGCTGTCTCTCAGGGTTCACACTAGCAGGAATCTGGAGTCAAGATCAGGGCCAGGCACTCCAACAAGGGATATGAGCAGCCCAACTGGCATCCTACTAGGCCATAACTCCTGCCCCAGAAGTTTTGGGAAGCATATATTCAGTAGAAATAAGCAAAGGAAGGAAATTGATAAATAAGTTGATTCTTAAGAATATATAGGGCCAGTGCTGTGTCATAGCCAGTAAAGCCGCCACCTGCAGTGCCCGCATCCCATGTGGGCACCAGTTCTAGTCCCAGCTGCTCCACATGCAATCCAGCTGTCTGCAATGGCCTGGGAAAGCAGTAGAGGATGGCCCAAGTCCATGGGCCCCTGTACTCCCATGGGAGACATGGAGGAGGCTCCTGGCTTTGGATCAGCACAGCTCCGGCCGTTGCGGAAAATTGGGGAGTGGACCAACAAGTAAGACCTTTCTCTTTGTCTCTTCCTCTACCTCTCTGTAACTCTGCCTTTCAAATAAATAAATAAATATTTTTTAAAAAGAATACATAAACATTACCTTATTGAAAGAAGAGAAAGGAGATTATTATAAGAAAGTTCGATCAGGGTGGAGAAGGAGGAGAATGGAAAGGTAAGTTCATAAAAAAGGGGTATTGCGTTGAGGATTAATAATGAAGGAACAGTTTAGAGAAGAAAGCAGGAGAGAGTTGGGTGAATGACTGAGTAGATCAAGATTAAAAGGTTTTCAAGTGTAGACCTCAGCTCCATGGACCTCTTCCTGCAAATATGTCAGAGGATGTATTTTAAATAGTAGAAGGCTGATCAGTAAATCATATTTCACATTTTCACCATTAATAGATAAATAATAAATAAATGAGAAAGGAAGAAAAAAGGAAGGAAGGAAGGGAGGGAGGGAGGAAGGCAATATAGAATCATAGGATATGGAGCCTGAAACCAAAAGTAAACACAGAACACATCAGTCAAACTGAGGAAAACCAATGCCATGTGTTCTCTCTCATATGTAGAAGCTAAAAATAAATGGATCTGAATACAGAATAGTAACTATTAGCCTCCAGGAAAGGGGTAGAGTGGAGATAGAGGGAGGTTGAGTAACAGTTATCAAATTAGTTATATGGAAGAAAAAAGTTCTGGTATTCGACAGCATAGTAGGGGTTTCTATATTTCACAATAACTTATTAAATATGTTAGAAACCGAAGAGAAAAGATAGAAGGATGCAAAGTAATAAGTTGGAAATACAAATTACCTAGATTTGAAGAGTACACTTCATATCAATGTATTGAAAAATCACCTTGTACCCCAGAAATAAAAAGATTATTACACATTCATCGATTTTTTAATACTGACTACCCTCATTTCATTATTATATACTGTATATACATATTGAAGCATCACTTTGCACCTTCACAAAAATGTACAATTAAAATTTAAAAAGAAAAAAATTAAGTCACTACTAAAATTATAAAAAAGGAATTAAGCAAGAAGCCTCTTGCTCATAATTTATTTGAATTCATATTAGAGAGATAATTCAAAGTAACAGAAAGCTGTAATTCTTATGTGACATCACACGTTCCTTTATTAGCATGTGAAGAGGTTTCTTCACATGCACTTTTTTGAGAAAACTACATTTCAAGAGACCTACTTCAAAAATGCTTTGTAAAGAAAACTATCAAAACTTTTTATTTACCCCTGATCAAATTCTGAACACTCACAGAAAAACAGAAGGTAGGCAGATTGTGAACTGAAAGGAAAAGGGTAAAAATAGTGAGAAGTTGTAAGTGCAGATTTTACACAGTGGGCACTCTGGAAACATATGTTGATGATGACGATAAGCAAACTATAGGCTAAATGCAACATGCTACCAGCTCCTCAGAAAGCTTGTTCCCCAAGAAATCTTACTTGCTCATCCAGAAAAACGAGTTGTGGTTGCACAGGAAGCTCTTTTCCCACTTCTCCGTCCGAAGGCTGGACTAGGACTGAGAGAGCACAGGGTTGAATATATATCAAGTTCCCAGTTCTAAAACTGCTTGTGTTTCTGGAAAATAGAAAAACAAATAGAATGACTCCGTTGGAGACCAAATATATCTACGGTAGCTCTTTTCCATAATATTCATCCCTGATGGCCAGTGAAAAGATTCACAGTTGCCTATATTATGTAGTGAACAGGACTCTACACCAAAGAACAATTTTATACTTTTTGAAAAGTTTATTTAGCCATGATTTTTTTAAATGGATGGAATGGGGAAGAGCATAAATTCTGAATTTATGTCTTTATCAAGATCAGCCTCCCTATCTGCCCTCCCCCCAAAGCATCAGTGAAAGAATGTATCAGAATAAAATACTTAGAGGACATCAACATGTTCACTACTAGGCTATGAAGTGAACTCTCCCTCCACAAAGTGCCCTGATGGCTAACGTGTTTCAATTTCCATGGTATAAATCCTCTAGTCATAGCTGATTCTAAGGAAGTATGATAGCATCACTAAATCGACCTAGGAAGAGATGCCCAAGAGCAAACTCCAGCACACCACTGTTTTCCACGAAGTAGTCCATATAATCCTCACAACAATCCCTTCACATTGTATTCTCCTAGTGTGCTTGCCCTAAGTAGCTTCAATAACTGCACCATTAATTATTTTATTTTAATTGCACGGATTACTTGCTGAATAACTGATATTTACTTAAACCATGTACTATTGAAAATGTTTCATGTATACACTCATTTGCATTGTTAAAATGATGCTATAAGGTAGGTACTCTTATTTATATATTAAGAATCTGAGTTCTAAACAGGCTTAAGTAACTTGCCTTAGCAACCAAAAAGTACTGGACAGGATCTTTAGTGGTTAATGAATGAGTTATATTGTCTCTCAACTCATTGCAGCACTTAATTGCTGATGCAATTTAGCAATAAAATGGAATGCATAAAAATAGATAATTCATGACACTTTATAATATCTTTTACCCAGAGGTTTGGAATTTTGGTGATAGAGCTAGCTTTATTAAAAGAACACTATACACTTATGTTTCTATTAGGTTTATTGAGTATTACACATCATAGCCATGCAACAGATATTTGGCAATTTAATAGAAATACTTAGACGTCTTATAGTACCCTAACATAGAGCATCCCTTGGTGAGATATCCATTAAATAACCTTCTGCAGACCTAACAAGGCTTTTATTTTAAAAAGCAAATAAAAAATGGGGGTGGTGGGAGATTGGCCTAGCAGTTAAGTTTGCCTGTGTCTCATATCGGAGTACCTGGGTTCAATGCCCGTCTTTGACTCCCAGTCCCAGTCCTGATGATTCAGACCTGGAAGGTCCAGATTGAGGTCCTAACCCCTGGATCTGGTCCCAGATGGTTGCAAGAACCAGTAAATGGTCATATTCTCTCTGTATATATCTCTTCTTTGTCTCTCCCTGTCTCCCTATCTCTTTCTATCTCTCCTCTCTCTCACTTTCTTTCTCTCAGTTGCTTGGCTGAACCATCTTTAAAATAAATTTTAAGACACCCACCCTTCCCCATTTTCAGTGCTTGTGAAGTAACTATTCTGTTACCAAATTTTCTCTCCACCATGCAAGCATGAAAGGATGAAGAATTTATTTATCACAGGAGGGTGTGTGTCAGGTAAAGTTGAAGATTAGTTGCCAAAAAGAAAATAGTGGAAAGCAAATACAATGGATCACAAAATACGAACTTCAACCAACTAGGACTTTGATCTCTATGCTGAAGTCAATGCCTCGCAATTCAACAAATGCTAGCCCAATCATCCTGTCGTTGGTATGGTATAGTGTTTAAAGCTCCTTTCGTTTTGTGAAAGGAACAATTTAAACCACATTAAAAAAATCCATGGTATTAATCTTATAGATTCCAGGTTATTGGAAAACTTTTACATTATTTTCTGACCCTATTTCTGCCTTATTCTACTCTTTAAATGTTTTCTGATGAGGCATGCAGGCAAGCAATCTGAGTTAAAGAAACTGAAAGACCCCATCAAAAATTCTGATGTCAGCACACTGCTGTCTGGAGACGAAGGACTGGGAACCAGCTGCCTGAACACCCGCAGAAAGGCCCATCCCTGACACACTTTAAAGTTTATTGTGAGCAAACATCTCTTATTAAATGTAAACAGCATCTCACTGGAGGTCAGAGACTTGCTGCTACAGCATATCCCAAGGTAATACCACTTTAAGCTCCACATAAACTCTTAAGCAGTTTCTATCCTAAAACCTGACCGTAGGTGGTACAGTTTTTTACGATATGTTATAATAGTGCAATAAATCTGTTAGCTTAAAATCGAATCTCCGTGGCCTTTTAGAGAAATCATCATTAAATGCAGGGTCCTGTTAATGATGCCATCGAAGTGAAATTGTTTAATCTGCTAAGGGGGTGAAAGGTCACCAAATGAATTTTTTATAATACATCAACTTGACACGCAATAGGGAAAACTGTAATAGATAAAAGCAAAGGAAAAGGGCACTGTCTTCTTCTGATAGGTCAATAGCAGCCAAGAGAGTCACTCATCCACTTTCCTTTCACAATGGGGCTCCTTTTGCATTTAATATGGACACCCAATTAATACCTCAGCACCACAGACAACCTCATTTTAGGTGACTTATAGCAATTTCTCCCCCTTCCCTGAAATGAAAGTGATCACAATACATCATAGCATTGTGCGAATTAACGTTAATTGATTCAAGTTACCAAGCAATGATGGGCCACTTATATAATCTAGGCGTTATTGGGTGCTAGGAGGGATAGAGGGAAGATTAGATTCCAGTGTCCGTTGCTGTGACGACGGGAGTCACCTGACACCTTGTTAGACAGTTGTAAGGTTCTATTGCTGGCCCCAGTGGGGTCGTCAGTAAACTGGAGTGATGTCCAAACATCATTACACGCTGCTCCAATATTAAAGCAAAGGGATTAGCAACTTATTGCAAGCAACCTGGATTTGTCATTGTGCTGTCGTTATCCAATTTCCAAGAGCTAATGTGACTGTAGCCTGCAGGCAGAAGGACCTACAGCCAAACTTTAAAAAATGGGGAGGAAAGTTCCCTCCATCCCTCTCAGTTTTAACCACTTTTTAACAGCTTCCTATACCCATTCAGGTATGTGGAAGATTTTTTTCCTTCATCTAATGCTTAAGAGTAAGATAAAAAAGAAGAAAAAAATCAAGAGATTTCCAAATTCACCACTGTTCACTCCAACTCTGGTATTTTAATGCACAGATCAGAAATGTTTACTCAATGGCACATAGGATTATTTCTATTTTATGACAAATCCAGAAAACAGATAAACAAGTAAATGCTATTGGTGAAAAATTGACCCTGGGAAAAACCGACTGTGGTAGATGGATGAATGGGTTAGGGTGGGGGTGAGTGATTAGACACTTCCTCCTCAACCTTCTCCCCTTAAAGCTCTAAGCCAGATTTTGGTCAAAGGGCCTTACATTTTGAATAAATACTTCAGGGTGTTCTGAGCATTTTCTCTCTCTCTCTTGTTTTAATAGGGTAGATAAGCCAGAATAGTCTATATATTAAAGAGGGGACTTGAATTCTAATGTCTGGATGACGGTGTAGTTTTGTACTAGCAGTTGAGATGTCACTTCAAACACCTGTATATCTTATGAGAGTACCTGAGTTCCAGCCGCAGCTCTGCTCCTGATTCCAGCTTCCTGCTAATGGACACCCTGGGAGGCAGCAAGGAATGGCTCAAGTAAGTGTGTCTCCGCTGTCCATATGGGAGGCCTAGATTAAGTTAATGGTTTCCAGGTTTGAGTTTCGGCCTGGCCCAACCCTACTGTTGCAGGCATTTGCAGGAGTGAATCAGTGGATGGGAGATTCATTCTCTCTCTTTCTCTAACTTCCTCCCTCACTCCCTCCCCCTTTCTCTCTGTCTCCCCAACTCCATAAACAAAGATTGGATGATTCTGTACCCTGGGAGAAAACTACTTTTTCTAGTCAATTCCATTTAATAAGCATATATTAACTCTCTTGCTATATACAAACTTCTCTAGGGCACTATAAGATATGCAAAGATAAATAAAATCTCATAAACTCTGCTCCTCAGGAATACTCTGCCACATAACTTGTTAGACAAAATTACTTTCCTGGCTACTCTTCTGAGTTAATGTATACCATTCTACTTCATTTAGTTTCCTTATGCTTTTGTTTTAACCTAGGCAGATTCCCTTAGTGGCTGTGTACTCCTAGAACAAAAGAACTATCTTCTGATGCGTCAGTTTTCCTTTGGCAATGTGATCTAGTGATCCAACATCTGGCACACTGTAAGCACTCAGGATGTGTTTCTGTAGTAACATTTTTGCAAGTCATGCAATCCCTCTGTTCTTAGGTCACTAAATGCCTTTGGAAGACAATCACCCACTTTTGTTTGGCCAACTTCATGATCCGCTGCACTCCTCAAGCAACATGCTTAATTCACTCCTGTAATACTTAAGATGAAACTTTTGTGATTCCTTGGAATACGTCATTGTAATTTGTGACTTGAGTGACCCTAAGTGTAGATTGCAGTACCAAGAGAATATAAAGACACAGAATAAATGGTACATCTTCAAATAATGTTAATTATAAGCAAAAATTTAGAAAGATCCAAAATTATGTATTTTAATTGGTCAATCATTTTAAACATGTTACAATAAATACGGCATAAACATTTCATCTAGGAGAATAGAAATGCAGAGTTTTTTTTTAAGATCCTATATAATATATTAAAAACTCTCTCTTTATACTGAGCAACTGCACAGTCATACATATAGAGTCTAGCCAGGAAACAGAAACAACTGGAAGTCTTTTTATAAGAAAAAGACAAGGTTAGTTTTCTTATTTCTTGACTTTGAGCTGAAGGTACTTGTTTTAGACTCCTTACTTTAAAACCATTACATTTGCACCTATCAGTTTTTGGTAGTCTTTGATTTTGGAAATCTTTCTAATGGAAGAGGTTAAATACAGATATGGGTTAAAAATAGTAGAGAAATGAAACAGACTACCTTTTATTATTTGTGATACGTATTGAATGATAATTTATTATATAGGATTATGAGCTTAGATACTGTGAAAAATATAACAGCAAGCTGAGAGTTTTACCACCTATTAAATATTATAAAACTAAAATATACTCAATTTTAGGAGAAACTAGATTAATATTAAGCAGGTCCAATAACAGATGTGGAATATGATTTAATATAAAATATTCTCATTAAGCAGTTGAGTAAATGTTGTCTTCCTTAGAAATAAATTTTTAAATCTCTAGGATTTTATTGGGGTCATATAATATTTTGGACATAATAACTGCTTAATATTGGAGGAATAAAAGCATTGAAATGTAAGCTGTCATGATTCTATTATATTTACCTAGGACTTCACCTTATGTACATATAAATCTTAAATTATTTGATTTTCAAATACTGTGGTTCAATTTTAGAATTAGAATACGTGTGCATGGATGCAGATATGTCAACAAAAGCAATAGATTACAATTAAAATCTTGCTCATAAGGAAAATAGCAGGAAAAAAATAAGGCACAGAGCAAGAATTAAAGATTTAGTGGTCTAGGACCATTTAGTGTAAGAACAATAGTCCCCAAGGGCATAACTGCAGAAACAGAGCTGTGAAATAAATGATAGTTTAAATGATTATGAATCATCAATAAAAATTTGAATGGTCCACATATTTCCTATTTAATAAGGCTAACTACTATATAATCTTTGTATTTTTTGAGAGTTGAAGACTTTTGAAAATGCTAGTGATTAAAGAATAATTTTTAATTGTAGAGAGAGCTTGTTTATGCAGAACATTTCATTCTCCCTCAGAGACACATACATGAAGCATTATGAGAATTTTGCTATCTAGACAACTTAACAAATTAGTAAAAGAAAAAGTGACATACAGATAGTCTTTGATTGTAGAGTTTTGGTTTTGCCATGAGGAAGGAAAGAGAAGCTGGCAATACTGGAATCTCTTCTAGGATGAACATTTTACCAATCCTGAAGAGAACATTCTCTGATGTTGACTAAAAGATTCTGTCCCTGCATGCTTCATACAGCTAGCTGTTTCCTGGAAAGCAGGCATCTAGGAAACACAGGTTGATGAAGAGGAGACAGTAAATGCAACTTGGTGCCAATAGATTTGCATAACCTGATGGATCTCCTGGCTTTCTATATCCCAAGTTACCTGTATGGGATGGTCTTCATGCAGAACAGGGGGATCTACAAAGCCGTTAATGCAAGAGAACACACATACACTCATGCACACCTGCACACACAGATAGACAGTCCCACAGTGTCATATTATACATCAAGAGTGAGTCAGGAGTCCAGATAGGCTTGGATAGTTTCCTTGCTTGTATTAAGTTACCAAAAAGAATCCACTTCCAAAGTCATTCAGGTTGTTGACATATTTCCTCTTGGTGTAGAACTGAGGCCCCTGTTTCCTTGCTGGCTGGCCGCCAGTATTCATTCTCTATACATACAGTTTACCTGCATTCCTTATGATGTACCCTCTTCCATCTTAACAGCTGTGACACATAAAATCCTTCTCATATTTTGAATCTTGCTGCCTTCTTCTATTTCTTTCTTCTGCCCCCACAGAAAACTCTTCTCTTTTAAAGGCTAATATGTCTGATTGAACCCACTTTGACAATTCAAGATATTCTCCCTATCTTAAGATCAACTGTAAAATATCACATAGTATCTTAAGAGTGCTACCTCTTCATATTTAGAGGTTCTGGGGATGAGAAGGTCACAACTCTGGGTGGCAGTTTAGAAATTCTGTCGATCGCATGCATTTTGACATTTACTATATAGCAAAGAATATTTAGATTTTTTTTCTAATGTGAAACTTAATGAGGTGAGAAAAATAAGAAGATAAAGGAGGGAAAGACATTCAAGAGAGCAAAAGTAAAGGGAAAGGGAGAAGGAAGGCAAACAATACAAATGCATTCTTCCTGGATACCAAATAGAAGAGAGAGTACAGAAGTAGTAGCCTGGTGGGGAAAACCCAGGTTTGAAGGGCAACTTGGATATGTGCTTATCTGTTCTCGTTCTCTACAAATTCCACTGAAGTTGCCTAACTGTTGAAAATGGTATAAATCTGGGAGGATAAAAAAGGTGTTGCAACAACAAATGACAATATAGGTCAACAAAATTTTCAAAGTTGGGAAACAGTTTTTTGAAATATTTTAACCAAACAGAGGCATCATATATCCAGACACCTCCAGCACAAGATAAAGACCATAAGAGGACAATTCATTAGGTAGTTATTTACTTAAAATAGATAGAAACTCTATTTCTCTCCATAAAGCAGAAGTTAGTAGTTTCTTAAAAGTAGGTATTACTCTCCTGGAAATGTATCTAAAATGGCAACAATTTGTTGAGCTGAATACTATCCCAGATATCCTTAGAAAGCAGCATTTCCTTAACTTTTGAAGATTTACAGTTGTCATCTGTGGAGAAACATCTCTCTTAAAATGGTAGAGAAATAGAGAGAAATGGAGGATATAACATATTCCAATAGGAAATCACTGCTGTAATATACATGTTCAGCAGTTTCCTATCAAATCAGGAATTCATTAAACTGACTTAAAAGTGAAAACATGATGGCTATGGAGGATGGTGGGTAAAATATAAAGGTGATCTCTTTCCTGAAGTTGTCTCATTTCTTCATGATAAGATGATATGGCTCACATGCATGGGTGCGTAGACTTAACTTCTGCCAGATCCACCCTCCATAAGTTCCCCTCTTATGTACCTCAATTGCTTCAACTTGCTGACTTCTCTCTCCTTCTATTCAAAGCCTGGCTATTCACTGAGTGCTTTATTATATTATATGGTATCAGTAATCTTTGGAAGATGGCCTATTAGGAAAACTTAGTACTGTAAAATGTAAATAAAATTAAGCAATAGTATCCATACATGCAATATACTTGTAAGACCTAAGTGAGGTCTAAATGAAATCGGACTAAAGGAAAGAAAAATAATTCACAAATAAGCTAAGTTATATTAGCTTTGTTTTCTTTTTCAGATTCTGAATTCTCATACCACTGTGTATATCATAACAACATCATTAACATGGTGAAGGTTTGGTTGTTGGCAAAAATATCTAATATTTAATAGAATGTGAAAAATCAATGCCAATCTCCCTAGTCAAAGTGATCAGTTTCTGTTCATAATTGATCATAATGATAGGATTAAGAGTCAAAGGGATCACACAAACAAGACTAGTGTCTGCTAATACTAAATGATAGAATTAAAAAGGAGAGAATGATCCAACATGGGAAGCGGGATACACAGCAGACTCATAGAAGGGCAGATGTCCTAAACAGCACTCTGGCCTCAGAATCAGCACTTAAGGCGTTCGGATCTGGATGAAGAGACCATGAGAGTATTTTAGGCATGGAAAGTCAAGACACTGTGGCAAAAAAAAAAAAAAATTAAATGAAAGATCTCTGTGAGTGAGATCCCTGTGGAAAGAACAGGCCATCAGAGAAGGAGGTATCTTTCTCTGAAAGAAGGAGAGAACTTCCACTTTGACTATGACCTTGCCTAAATAAGATTGGAGTTGGCGAACCCTGAAGGCTTCCATAGCCTTGGAAACTCATGACAAGAGCCTAGGGAGATTACTGATGCCATAAAAAAGAGTGTCAATTGTTAAGTCAACAATAGGAGTCACTGTAAACTTACTCCCCATGTAGGATCTCTGTCCTTAATGTGTTGTACAATGTAAATTAACGCTATAACTAGTACTCGAACAGTACTTTACACTTTGTGTTTCTGTGTGCGTGCAAACTGTTGAAAGCTTTACTTAATATATACTAAATTTATCTTCTGTATATAAAATTAATTGAAAATGAATCATGATGTGAGTGGAATGGGGGAGGGAGCGGGATATGGGAGGGTTGCAGGTGGGAGGGAATTTATGGGAGGGGGGAAAGCCACTGTAATCTATAAGTTGTACTTTGGACATTTATATTTATTAAATAAAAGTTAAAAAAAGAAAATACATGTATTTTGAAACTTGGGATGTAAGAAGGGGAAATCAATGATTTATTAGCCATAATCAACACATAATATTAAGCATATGACCTTGATTTAGTTTAAAATTATCAGTTATTTTTATAGCTTAAAATAAGAAATCCTACCATATATGTAAAAAAAAGAAAAATCATGAACTATAAATACTTTCTAAAATCCTAAGTTAACAGTTCTCAAAGTCCTTAAAATTAACTAGAGAAAAATTACTTGAGTTTTCTTTTCATCTTCCATACATATTAACACAGAGTAAAAAAAAGGAAGACCTATCTCCATTGCAAACACAGGGAAAACATAATATAGAAACCTAACTAAGCTTTCATTTTGATGTCACTCTGCATATAAATAGGCAATCAATATATTAGTTGAGTATGCCTTCAAGTGTAAAAACATATCTTTTAGATTTTGCCTTTTATTTCAGTTCTAGTGAGTCCTATATCCTTTGGAGATAGTAATATAGAAGAAATTACTGCCCATTAAATATTAACTCCTTATTTATTAGCATTACTACAACTAAGATGAAAGAACAGTAGCATCAAATAACATCTGTTCCACTTTAGCAACCCAAGAACAAAGTGCACTACATAAATTCATTATGTGAATAAACAAGTGAAGAAAACAAGTTGCTTCAGAAAAATATCTACCTATATGCTTTTAACTTAAATATATCAAAACATAGTGTCTCCCCCACCTGGAAATAAAATTCTCATGAACAGTGTCAGTTTAATAAATATAAAAGTTAATAATATATCTCTAAATGGCTCCAAATTTATCTCAAAAAGAACAGATATATATGTGATTCAGTGTAAGTAGGTCAATATTTACAACAAATGTCAATATGGACTTACAAAATCAGCCCTAATTCTGATACTACTCTAATTGCTACTTACCCAGAGCCAATGATTCCCTTTGACTGAGTCACCAGTAAGGCCCCTGTAGTTATATTCAGAACATTCTTTAATACACCAGTCTGTTGAGCAGTGATGAGTTGGTGAGCCAAATTCTGCAGTTTGTTACTTGACAAGGATGGAATCAGTCCAGTGTTCTTGACTGATGGAAGATCACCAATTTCAATAACAATCACTGTTGAGACAGTTTCCATAGTTGTCGGTGGTGAGACCTTATGTGATGAGCTCATTTCCATCATGAGAGGTTTACGTTGACCAGCTCTACTATAGTAACTGGCACAAGCCACAGTTGGGCAATTGCGCTTTCTTTTTGCTCTACTGTCAGCAATGGCTTTTAAGGTCTCTTCATTGCCAGGCATTGTATGAACAATTCTGATTTGGTTTTGGTGAAGGTGTAAGAAGTCTATCAGTCTTTCAAGGATCATTATTTCCCAGCCATTTTCTACCACTGAAAACATCACAGTGAAGGCCAAATGAAGGGAAACCCCTGAACGTATCTCAATGGGCTCTTCTCCTTGTAGGACAACATACAAAAAGTTATCCATAATGTTGAAATAGTTGGTACCTATACTCTCTTCCAGCAATGAGGAAGTTGATTTACCCAAAGTTGGTGGAATAAAAGTTTCCCGTAAGAAAACATGTGGGCTCTGAAGCTCATAGTAGAATACGGCCAGAAGAAGCTTGGAGGTACTTTTGTTCCCCAACAAAAAAAATTGCAAAACTTCAGGAGTCTGATCCATAAAACAGACCTTGGTGATTTTCCCAGTGGGCAAAATGGAATAGAAAGTTGATACAGACCTAAAAGTAGAGCAAGGAGGGTTGGCATTTATAAGACTAAAGGTGTCAACAAAACCATTAGTCACAGATACGACTGGATATAATTTCTGGATTGCCCAAGTTACATCAGCATTATCAAGAATTAGGACCACTTGGTCTGTCTGTTTGCAGATGAAACCTTGCATCAGTGGTTGGTATGTACATTTCTTCTTTTCTCTAAATGTACCTATAACATAAAGGAAACTAAATAAGTGACAAAAATCCATAATCTCTCAAAAATGATTTTACTTTTCAAAAATTTCTTAAATTAAAAAACATAATAGACATAAAATGTACATATTTATGGAATACGCTGTGACATTTCTTTACTGTATACTTCAGATGACAGTTACAAGGATGTGCCTGGACTGCACACATCATGGCTGACCTACGTGTGCACTTCTATCTGTCCTGTATGATTTCCCTACTATTCTATATAAAGTCACTATAATTCATTCATGGAGGCTCCACTCTGATGACCTAATCTAATTTAATGGTTTTGTAATGGCCCCACTTCGAAACATCATTGCTGGATTAAGCTTTTACCCACTTAATACTATTAGCATTAAGACTTTGGACTTTGAACCTCTGCTTCAGTTTTGGGAAGAAAATTATGTTGAAACCACAGTACTCATCATTTCCCAGTGTCTGTATATCAAAAATCACATTATACATTCTATATGTGTATATAATACACACACAATTTTTATTTGTCAATTATACCTTGTTGGAGCTGGAAAAGAAATTAATGACCTACAAATCATTTTTACAAAGAGAATTTAGGGCTGGCGCCGTGGCTCACTAGGCCAATCCTCTGCCTGTGGCGCCAGCACCCCGGGTTCTAGTCCCAGTTGGGGTGCCAGATTTTGACCCGGTTGCTCCTCTTCCAGTCCATCTATCTGCTGTGGCCCAGGAAGGAAGTGGAGGATGGCCCAAGTGCTTGGGCCCTGCACCTGCATGGGAGACCAGGAGGAAACACCTGGCTCTTGGCTTCAGATCGGCACAGCGCACCGGCCGCAACGCACTGGCCATAGCAGCCACTTGTGGGGGGTGAACCAATGGAAAAAGGAAGACCTTTCCCTCTGTCTCTCTCTCACTGTCTAATTCTGCCTGTCAAAAAAAAAAATTAGAAAAAGAGCCTAACAAAACCCAGTAAGCAAAAGAGAAGTAATAAACATGACAGTAGAAATCAATGAAGTAGAAAAGAACAACAATGAAGCCAAACAACAGAGAATGTGAGCAAGATGGCTCTCGGAAAATATCGACAAAATTAGTTAACCTCCCAAAATTAAAGGGAGAATATAAATTGCCAGTTTCAAAAATCAAATAAATATTAGCATTACAAATCCTACAGACAAAGGATAGGAAACAATTATAAACAAACTTTATGATAATACATTCAACAATAAAGATGAAATACATTCCTTGAAAACTGACCAAATCAAACCAGAAAGTTTGAATTGCTCTATGTCTCTAAAAGAAATTGGGAACCAGCATTGTGGCAAAGCAGGAAAAGCTACCATCTGCAATGTTGGCAACCAATATGGGCACCAGTTCGTGTCCAGGCTGCTCCACTTAATCCAGCTCCCTGCTAACAGCCTGGGAAAATCCGCAGAAGATGGCCCAAGTATTTGGGCCCCTGCCATCCATTTGGGAGATATGGATGAAGCTCCTAGGCTCCAGGCTTCAGCCTGGCCCACTGCTGGCTGCTGCAGCCATATGGGAAATAAATCAGCACATGGAAGATCTCTTTCTCTGTCTTTCCCTCTCTTAGTGTAACTCTTTAAAATAAATAAATCTTAAAAAAAAAAAATCTTAATCTTGGATTAATTTGCATGCTTAATTACAAACTTAAATGAAAATTGACTTATCACATATAAAGCAATATTCACTTTTTTTAAAAAAATAATTATGTATTTGAAAGGCAGAGTTACAGAGAGGCAGAGGCAGAGGTAGAGAGAGAGAGAGAGAAAGAGGTCTTCCATCCTCTGGTTCATTCCCCAGATGGCCACAATGGCTGGGACTGGGCCAATCCAAAGCCAGGAGCCAGGAGCTTCTTCTCGGTCTCCCATGCTGGTGCAGGGGCCCAAGCACCCGGGGCACCTTCTACTGCTTTTCCAGGCCATAGTAAAGAGCTGGATCGGAAGTGGAGCAGCCAGCCGGGACTTGAACCAGTGCCCATATGGGATGCTGGCACTGCAGGTGGCAGCTTTACCCGCTACACTACAGTGCTGTGCCCACAATATTCACTTTAACAAAGCAGTTTGCCCCCTATCATCACGCAACATTCAAACCCTGATATTAAATCAAAAGTTGTTTTCAAAAGCATGGCAGAAATTAATTGCCTAATTTTAATGGCCATGGAATGTGTGCTTCAAGATCCTAATGCATGAATCTATAGTTATATACTTCCCAAATAGGATATAGTAAGGTGAAATATCCTCATGGAAAATCTTCCAAGCACACTGATTCCCCTGGTATAAACTCGATGGCTGACTACCCTTCCTTTTTTCCATTATTTCCAACCATGTCGATGCCATTGATTAATAATTCACAAAGCTCTATGCTTTTGTTTTTCCAGCTTCTCATCTGGGACATAAAATGTCTCTTAAAGTGACCTCTATAGATTGCTAAATTCTTAGAACTATCTCTCAACAAAAATTATCATTCTCTTAGTTGATATGATTCCCAACCATTCTGTGCTACTAACTATGTGTTATTTAATAAAGTACAGCTTAGTAGGCATCAGTGCCCTTAAGGGGTTACTTCTGAAGACTACACATCTCATGTTTATATTACCACAAGGTTCAAATCAAACCTGAAAATGAAGATATTCCTCAACATGTAAGGATTGATTAATGTAATGATCTTTTCAAAATTCCTATTCTTCAGATCATCTTATACAATTGCCAGTTGTCTAGTTGTAAGATTATTATCTGTAGCTCAAATATAATTTTAAGCCAAGTTATAACAATAATGATCATGTATATAAAAAATTGATTGTGACCCTCAATTGATGCCTAGTATGGATATATGATAGCTCAACACTTTTAGAAATCTATTTCATAAGAACCCATAAGGCTGAAATCACGCCTTATTGTGTTAACATGAATTTTCTTCTTCTCTTAAAGCATATAATTTAATTGCCTACAAAGTTTCTGATGTGATATGTTTTTGTGAACAATTCACTCATTCCTTCAATAAATATTCAGGCTGGAATATGATTTTTTTTAACAGGCAGAGTGGACAGTGAGAGAGAGAGAGAGACAGAGAGAAAGGTCTTCCTTTGCAATTGGTTCACCTTCCAATGGCTGCCGTGACCGGTGCACCGCGCTGATCTGAAGCCAGGAGCCAGGTGCTTCTCCCTGCACCCATGGGGTGCAGGGCTCAAGCACTTGGCCATCCTCCACTGCACTCCTGGGCCATAGCAGAAAGCTGGCCTGGAAGAGGGGCAATCAGAAAGAATCCGGCACCCCGACCGGGACTAGAACCCTGTGTGCCGGAGCCGCTAGGTGGAGGATTAGCCTACTGAACCGCAGCACCGGCCCTGGAATATGATTTTTTAACTGTACTTTCATTCCTAGTGAGAGATGACTTCCAAGGCCAAAATAACAAAAGTGGGCTATTAATAATGTGGTTTGAGTAATTCCCAGAAACTTTCTTAGTAGAAGGTATATCTTTAAAGGGTCCAGTGTCAGAGGTATTTTCATTTATTTACTTATTTTTGCATGTTCTACCCAGAAGCCAGCACACTATAAAGCCTGGTCCCTCACTCCATCTCTGCCTTCAGGATCCAACTCTCCCTATACCCCTATTCGGCAGTAACAATGGATGGATAAGAATATGACTGGTCATCTATGTTGGAAAGCGGGCACAGAAAAGGCAGGATCTTAAGAGGGAGAATAAGAGAAAGGAGGGTAAAGGGTTCAGATCTGAAGAATCCCAAAGTGTCTAGATGTGGGAGCAAGAACTCACCATCTCTGCTGATGGTGCATGTTGCAAAGTACATGTGCACCCTAGATAGCCTACCTCAGACTCAACACCAAGCTCAGAACTAGGGTGATAGAGTAGGAAAAACCACAAATCTACATGACCCCTGGGAATTTTGTGTGAGTTAGAACTGAAGTAAGAAATTTCATAGACACCCACTTGGATTATGTGTGTTTGCTTAACTTGCTAACAATAAAAATATGGAACTATTTCACCTCTCCAATAATAAGGAGCTACCTGGCTTATTATTATTAAGGACTGTGCTGGGATTAGGGACTAAAGTCCAGACACACATGCTTCTCAATTAACAATTCATATATTTAAACTTTGCCAATCAGCTTCCTGATTTCCAATGACCTAGCTCAGTGCCGATACATCAATTGTACCTATTCATAATTTCTTATTTTTATACTTTAAACTTCTGTGTATGAACAGCCTACTAAAAAAGAACACATCATGCATTCTTTACAACTTTTGATATCCTAGGAATAGTATTGTCAAAATATGTAATAAATAATAATTATATTTTAAAGCTACCTAGGCTTATTAAAGAAAATTTCTCTAACCCTGTGTTGCTCAGGAGTCAGAGTTGGAGTTCCTTTGACCACAGTATGAGAATGAAGATTAGGATGTGACTTCTCTATTTATAAAGAGATAAGACTGCATACAAGTAGAATTTATCTACTGGGGAAAAATTATACAGTAGATATATTATTATGCATACCCCTCAAATCCTCCTTTTTAGAAAGGAAGTTGAAACAGACAGAATGCAAATAAAATAATCCCACCAAATAATTATGTAGTCATTTTTGGTTTTATAACTCTATTTCTAATAGGTACTTCAACCTTGAAGTCTTGACAATCAGGATTATATTCAAAGGAAATATCCTACCTGAGCTGAAAAGTAGGTCTTTAAAAATAATAAATCTTTAGTTTTATTGGAGTAAATAATCTAACAATCAAAATCAAATTTTGAGTAGCAGCTAAGGCTTAGGTATGATGATTCAGAGCTCCTTAAATATACCAGGGTGGGTGGGGGCAAGGGGGAAAATTGTTGCTCTTAAACACAATGGAAATTCTGCAGGAGAGATGTCATCAAAAGGGAGAGACTTATGTTGGAAGGGGTGGATGACAGACTACAAGCTCCTTGAGAGGCTAAGAACAGAATCCAGAGTCCTTTTAAAGTAGGTGGGATGGGATAGGCTGGAAGACTGTCTCTTTTCCAGGCAGTAGGAAAGAAGCCACAGTGTTTGCACTGGTGGTGGTGGGGGGGGGGGGGGGGGGGGTTGAGAAGTTGAAGGCACACTCTTCTGCTTAGAGGGAGTGGGAGTGTGAACCAAGCAAGGTCATCAACTGAACTGCAAGTGAGGGAGGGTGTTGAGAGTTAAAATCAGAGGAGCAAGGGTGCATTGAGTGTTTGTGAACTGAGAAAACTTTGGGGCATGCACCATGGTGCTTCCAACCCAGCTCCCTGCTGGTGGCCTGGGAAAGCAACAGAAGATGACCTAAGTGCTTGGGACCCTGCACCCACAAGGGAGACTCAGAAGAAACTCCTGGCTCCTGTCTTCAGACTGGCCCAACCCCAGCCATTGATGCCATTTGAGGAGTGAACCAGTGGTTGGAAGATCTCTGTCTCTTTTCTCTTCCTCTATCTCTCCCTCTTTCTCTCTCTCTCTCTGTAACTGTGACTTTTAAATAAACCAATAAATATTTTTTAAGAAAAGAAAATTATGCCGACTTCGATCTTATTCTGACAGGGTCATAGTCAAAGTGGAAGTTCTCTCCTCCCTTCAGAGAAAGGTACCTCCTTCTTTGATGGCCCCGTTTTTTCCACTGGGATCTCACTCCTCCAAGAGATCTTTCATTTAGGTCTTCTTTTTTTTTTTTTTTTCCAGAGTGTCTTAGCTTTCCATGCCTAAAATATTCTCATGTGCTTTTGAGCCAGATCCAAATGCCTTACGGGCTGATTCTGAGGCCAGAGTGCTATTTAGGACATCTGCCATTCTATGAGCCTGCTGTGTATCTCGCTTCCCATGTTGGATAGTTCTCTCCCTTTTTGATTCTATTAGTTAGTAGTAGCAGACACTAGTCTTGTTTGTGTGATCTCTTTGACTCTTAGACCTATCAGTGTGATCAATTGTGAACTGAAATTGATCACTTGGACTACTGAGATGGCCTTGGTACATGCCACCTTGATGGGATTGTATTGGGATCCCCTGGCACGTTTCTAACTCCATCATTTGGGGCAAGTCCGATTGAGCATATCCCAAATTATACATCTCCTCCCTCTCTTATTCCCACTTTTATATTTAACAGGGATCACTTTTCAGTTAAAATTTAAACACCTAAGAATAATTGTGTGTTAATTACAGAGTTCAACCACTAGTACTAGTAAGATCGAAGTTGGCGAACCCTAAAGGCTTCCATAGCCTCAGCAACTCATGACTAGAGCCTAGGGAGATTACTGATGCCATAAACAAGAGTGTCGAATTGTTAAATCAACATCAGGAGTCACTATGTACTTACGTCTTATGAGGGATCTGTCCTTAATGTGTTGTCCAATGTGAAGTAATGCTATAACTAGTACTGAAACAGTATTTTTACACTTTGTGTTTCTGTGTGGGTGCAAACTGATGAAATCTTTACTTAGTATATACTGAATCGATGTTCTGTATGTAAAGATAATTGAAAATGAAAAAAAAAAAACCTTGGTGTTAAATTGGAAATTGCATAGAAAATTAATCATTTTTTTAAAAAAAATATGTAGGATCTCTGTGCTTAATGTGCTGTACATTGTGAATTAATACTATAACTAGTACTCCAACAGTATTTTTACTTTGTGTTGCTATGTGGGGGCAAACTGTTGAAATCTTTACATAATATATACTAAACTGATCTTCTGTATATAAAGAGAATTGAAAATGAATCTTGATGTGAAGGGAAGAGGAGAGGGAGCGGGAAAGGGGAGGATTGTGGGTGGGAGGGAAGTTATGGGGGAGGAAGCCATTGTAATCCATAAGCTGTACTTTGAAAATTTATATTCTTTTAATAAAAGCTTTAATAAAAAAAGAAAATAAAATTATGTAAAACTGTCATTGCAGAATAGAGGTAAACTCAGTATTTCTGTATTTTTTATACAAGGAGAGAGAATCATTCTATAAAAGCAGGCACAAATATATAAATCAAAATCAGGTGTGAAAGTGGATGTTATTTCAAATAAGAAAAAAATCAGAAGTTTATAATACCTCCTCATAAGCAGCATAAACATGATAAAATCTGAAGAAAGGCAACTTTTTAACTCAATTTTACACAATACATTTCTGTGTTACTTATTTCCTGTTTTTTATTGCTCACTTTTATGTAGCTTCTTATCTTGACAATACTGTTGTAATATTTTCCAAATTGGAGATAAAACTATAGTTCAAGCTATCCTGTAGCCTGATGACTGATCTTTATTTTCCATCAATAGTTTCTTTCAGCTTCATAATCACTGGGATGTATTAATGTTTAGAGTTGTTGTAAATACGGAAAACTAATTAGAAAGTTTTCCTCATGTATGAACTGTAATATTAGAATAAATTTTCTCAGGCTACTATTAGGTACTGTCATATCAAATGTTAATTCTCCTCTACTTCTCAGAGTTTCTTCACACCTTAGACAGTGTGACTTAGTGTCTGTCTTCTTTGGTACATAGCACTGGGTGAATCAACCCGGACGCCTGGTGATCATTTTACATAGAAGTGATTGTGAGCCACAAATATAGTGTCCTACTAAACCCAAATTCATTGAATGGCTCCTTCCCCTTGGCTGATCCCTAAGATGCTGTGACTAATTCATAGCCACAAAACCCCACAGCACTTTGCAAAAAAGAGAATTTAGAATTGGAAGGGAGAGTTATTTAATCTCAGCCAAAATATGTTGCTTTGGAGCAATTTACAAAAACGTAGGTCCACGTAAACACCTTGCTAGGACTTCTCTGGGAGACTTGGAAAGGGTTCATAGAAGTAAAGGCCCTGAAACAAACATTTCACCATCTTTACAGTAAGTGAACCTGTGTGGTGCAAATTACTGAGCAAATGCCATGGACAAATATGACGTCTGAGTTTCTTTGTGGTTGGTCTCATGTCTGGCTATTGGGAAGAATGGACAAAGCATCATAGGTATTATAGGTATTTTTCACTTAAATTGTATAAAGAAGGAAATGGAGGAGGTAACTTATGTATATTAGAAAAATACAAATTGAGCAATGAGAGATTGAAAATACAGACAGAAAATGGTCACTCCATATAGAAAAACAGAACTAGGATCCAGTGTAGAGTGGCCAGTTCAGGAAGCCAAACCACTTTCTTCAGCAACTAGTCCAGAAGATCACACAATAACCTCTGAAATAATGAAGCACCAATAGCCTGAACTTTGATTAATAGCTGACAGCTTCCAAAATTTTCCCCAGTAATTTCCTAATTTTTCAATTCAAAACCAATCAGAGAAAACAAAATATGTATACATAAACAGTCATATAAGATGCCCCACTTCTAGCTAGCCTGCCTACAGCTTCTCCACTCCAACAGCCTCCAATCAATTTGCTCATATTTTGAGTTTTACCATATGAAAGTGACAGTGGCTACCTTCCTAACAGTAGCAAGCTTATAATAGTCTCTGCTTGTTCTCCTTTTGATACTCTTTGTTTACCTCCACAGCAGGTGAGGTTTTAGATGGGTTCTCCATCTTGTTAATCACAGCAAAGTTGAAGAAGTCACTTACTATGGCCTTCAATGAGTGGAGAGCAATGCCCATCATGGCAATCTAAGACCCATGAAGCAGGGAAAGCATGTAGAAATCCAGCTGATGTCAGCCTCTGGGGAGCAGGGATTTTACTTAATGTATAGTGCATACTATAAAGAACATGAGAACAGCACAGGAACATGGAAAATACCTCACAGTTTGAGGGTGTGACTTAAAGAGGCTTTAAACGGAATGTCATCTTTAGAGGATGGCTAGGTTCCAGGTGAAGCAAAAGTGCAAAAAGAGTGTTCTTTGAAGATAAGAAGATTTTGTGGATTCCAATTTCAGAATTCCAAACAGACCCACAAGTGAATTTGGAAGGAAGGCAGTAAAAGGCTGGATAAACTCACAAATACATGAAGACATGCATTCTGGAAATAGCAGATAGTGAGTGGTGGACTTTTGAATAGTGAAAGAGGCAAACAAAGACATCAAGCAAAAATTCTGCATCCTCATACTCTTATTGAGTAGTGTGGAAATGATGAGTGTTTCCCTCCCTCCTTATTTACCCCTCCTTCTCTTTCTTCCTCCTTCCATCTTTCCTTCCTCCCTCCCTCCTTCCTACCTCCCCTCTCTCCTGTAAACTTCTTTCCCTAAAATGTTCTAATAACAAGTTTAATTATCCCTAGTCCATAGGCAGAAAAAAAGTCATAACTTAGTAGTAATAATGAGGAAATGAGGAAGGAAAAAGTATACTTCTACACTTCTATTTGTGCTTCTGGAAAGTTGAAATGGAAACATTTAAATGTAGACAACTTCCCTTTTGAATTGTATATGTATGTATCATGGAATGATAAATACTGTGAGAGAGAGTGTAACAATCAGGAGGAAATTCTCTCATCACAATCTATTGACAGGCACACATGAGAAGGTTTTTTGTTATTTGTCAAATCACCAGTTTGGCAAAAGCCCATTTGCTATTTTGTATTATCATTTGGCCTTTAAATATTTTATCTTACTCTCCAGGAGTATAAAGGTCTAGCCACTCATTTAACAAAGGCATAGGCTGAAGATGATCAATAAACATTATTCATCTTTGTGGTCAAATTTGGAATCCTATCATCATAAAGAAGAAATATTATTTAATTTTTTGTATTTATTTCCAAGAGATAGGCTGGTTCATCATTACCTTACCATTCATCTCCCTGCATCATCTCTGGAGTTAATCAATCCTGGTGTTTAATTTTGGCATGTGGCAAACACAAAACACAAAGAAGCAGTCCGCTGAGGACTGCAAATGGGTGTAGTTCTGAACCGTGTCAGAGAGCACACGTGACTACTTAAGGGAGGTTGTGCCCACTGGCAGACAGACCTCACAGTTCCACCCTCCTGGCCACAGCCAGTGGGAGCACACTGGGACCGTCCAGCCTAGTGTTACTCCTGAACAGCATTCAGGCTTTGCGTCCTCTCCACTCTTTCCCTCCTACTTCTCTTATTTGGGGAGGGCTTAGCTTTGTGTAATGATTATCTTTCTCACTTGTTTTTGTCTTTTCTTTTCCCACTTCTCTAAATGGCTTTATCTGCCAGTCACAATTTTTGTGGTCTGCAATTCTGATCACTTTTAAATGAAACCCATGCTGGCTTTGGTAATCATAATGTCATTTACAATTTACCACTAAACACGTTTATTCAGTTAGTAGCACACTGGAGAAAGAGAACTCCATATGAACTCACCGTGAAAGGCCTAATCTGATTATTTCCTCATGAAAATCCAGGCAGGGGTGCTTGTAAGAGGGGCTGAGAGAAGAAGGAGAAAAAGCCAGGTCTGGCCACAGCTGACTTTGATAATCAATGTGAATAGATAAGTGATACAGCCTGTCAGGGCCGCTGCCCAGGCACCCCAGGGCATTCCTCTCAGAAAGGCAAGAGTGGACAGGACTTAATAAATGCTGAGTGACCAGTGAGTATTGGCTTGGCATATGCTATTGCATTCGAGATGGACAAGAACAGTGATAAAGTCCAGAAGCCCTTCTCTAAGTGGGGGAAATTAGATTAAGCAGGTTGTATTTATGTGTGCATGTGTGCACATGAGCACTTGTTTTGTGTATACTCCACTGTTCTAAAATATACTGGCCATACAATGTGCTCTGACTAGACTGGAAATCCTAGACCTCAAAACCAAGAAAGGAGGCAACATAGGGTTGTCTGGTAGAGAAGAAGGAAGAAGGTGGGTATGCTCTGTGAGTGTGTATGTATACTCAGGTTGCTTCCAGGGTTCTAATAAATATTAACTTTGTGTCAATATTTGTCCTTCCTGTCGTGAAATGAGGATTTTCCACCTCATTTCACGTTTGGAAAGAAAATATGCCAAAGGGATCATTTTTGCTAGGGAAAAAAATTAAAAGAAAAGAAAAAAATAAAGAAACAACTTCTTTTTTTTTTTAGAAAAATGGATCAGAGGGAAAGAAAAACAAAGTATTTTTAAAATAAATGTTTTGACTCAAAGGCACAAAGAACCCTTCTATCTTAGTGCTTTCAACAAAAGAGAAAAATTTATATGTTTAAAATTGAATGAAATACATCAACATTAATGATTTGTTCCTTGAGGATAGCACTACAATTTCCCTCAATATTTTTTTTAGTCATTTTGTGATAGATTTCATAATTTGCAATACAGTGAAGTGTAGGAGATTTTGACAAAAACAAAATATATATAATCATTCTTTTATTTTGAAGAAATGGAAAAAATCATTCACCACTATTTTCTGTCAAATAACATTTACACCTCATTATTTCTAATTTAACAAATACAAATGGCCACAGATCAAATAAAGAGAAGACAGGTTGAATTTATCCCCATGTATGTGTGTTGTCATTGACCCTCAGGCTACAAGAAGTACAACGCCAAAATTTCAAAGCTTTGTTGCTAAATATACATACAAAGTAAGTAGCCAAGACCTACCTAAAAATTATTTCAGAAAATATGCTTTGGTCATAGTAGCAATAATACAGAAAAGGGTCTTTTTTAGAATGAAGAATTCCAGTTTAAAATTATTTTTTCAAAAATAATGGGTAATAGGTGTGTGTTATTTTTATAAGATGAAGGTAATTAAGGGTGATGTTTTTATAAATAAAAGATTCAATAGAGATGTCAGGAAGCACAACCTTTCTAATTCGGAGGCTAGAATTAAACATCTTTAATATCTGTTGAATGACCATAAGATGGTAGTTCTTATTATTAAAGAGAAACATATGCTTGCAAATATATACACATATTATTATTATAAGTAATTTAAGTATAATTATTAGTTATTATTATTACAAGATATTTATTGTTGTAAGTAACTACAGACACTTGAAGTTCATTAGATGGAAAAAGCATGACATGTATTCAATGATTAGGTCCGGAAGCCTCAAAATGAACACATTTCCAGATGGTTTTCATGAGACAGTGGCACTTAGGAGTATCATCACCCTTGGTCCCACTCTCAGTGGAGAAGACAGCATTCTAACAACTAGTGACTGCTGCAGAGAAGTAGCTCTTAGCACTCAGGAGTCATGAGACACCCATGTGTAGACAGTTCTGTAACAACAAAAAGATGCTTGATGAGGAATAGATGTATCTGTGGATATGAAATGGGCTGGTAGCTACATACACAGGCTCTGTCACAATTTTGTGAGTAATCTCACCAAAGTTCTTGTACTTGGGTCTGTTTTTCATGGGGATGCATTTCCAAATTAATCTGAGAGAAATGGAAAAGCACATAAAACCAGCCATTGCATGAAGCAAGAGATGCTTGCAAGGCCTTCTGTAAAAGGCCCCTCTATTTTTGCTAAGTGCTCTTTTAATGAAAATGTTACTTTGAGGAGGAAAATGACCAAGAGATAAGAGTAAGTGCTGAAAAGACAGCGAAGATGAGGGGGAAGGTCACATGTGTATCCAACATGCTTTTTTTTCTCTAATCAACTTTTTTTTAACCAAATTTTTTAAAGATTTATTTATTTATTTATTTGGAAGTCACAGTTACAGAGAGGCAGAGGCAGAAGGAGAGGGAGACAGATGTCTCCCATCTGATGGTTCAGCCCCCAAATGGAATGCTGCAGCAATGGCTGGAACTGAGCTGATCCGAAGCCAGGAGCCAGGAGCTTCCTCTGGGTTCCCCCAATGCAGGTATAGGGGCCTAAACACTTGGACAATCTCCCATTTGCTTCCCAGGCCATAGCAGAGAGCTGAATCAGAAGAGGAGCACCCAGGATTTGAACCGGTGCCCATATGGAATGCTGGCACCGCAGGCAGCAGCTTTACCTGCTATGCCACAACACCAGCCCCAATAAAAAAAATATTATTGATTGATGTCCATTCAAACAAATTTGAATAACTTTTGTATTTGTATAATGCTAAAATGTCATTATCTACATATTTCTTCAAATAATTGACTAATAGAAAATGTTTTTATATTTTTGTTATTTTGTTGTAATGTGATTTCATCTGTAAACATCGGCAGATATGGTTCCAATTATGATTTTTATTCTTTGACCCTACACTGAAAACTGCATAGGCAAATGCAAGCTCAGGAGACAGCCTGGCAAGTGAGGGATCAGGTTTTCCAGCAGGAGAAGTTTGCATTGCGTCCTGCCTTTGCCATTGTCTAGCTGCAAAACAGTGGACAGGCTGCTTTTCCTCTCTGACTCAGTTTTCCGATTCCTCAAAGGAACTGAGAATTGTTCCTACTTCATAGGGTAATGGATACGGTTAAGGTTAAATGAAACAAGATATGCACAGAGTCCTTGACAAATAAATGCTACTAAATGTAAGTTGCTACATTTGCTGCAATGAAAATTATTTTTAAAAAGTTTTAAATAAACTTTAAATAAATTTTAAATAAATAAAAAGTTTTAATAAACATAAAAAAACATAAAAAATACTTGTTCATAGGGTATCATGTGATGCTTTGATACTTGTATACATTGTATAATGTCCAATCTACCTTCTCAAACACTTAACATTTATCTATGGTAAAAGCATCTGAAGTCCTATCTTTATAACCATTTGACATTCTCCTCTGACAATTTGTTGGCCCTATTCTCTTAAAATAGTATTTGCTTCATGGTCTAAAACAACATCCATGAGTGTTGCAAGCATTCATAATAAATGGTGTTGAAGGAGGGAAGATACAGGTGAAGAAAATGAGCAAAGGTAGACACAAGAATCTATAGTTTTAGAAAATGTAAGAAAGAGACACATGCATATATACATGTACACATATGCATATAAATAATACGAATGCAGGTATCTATAAGCAGGACACAAATATTTGCTCCACTATTCAAAAAACAAAAACAAAAAAAACGTGTAAAATCCAAGATAATTTTCTCTTTTATCTAGTCTTAACTTTTCCCTTCCATCCTTCTGCAATACTTACAACCTCTACCCGAATCCACACCCTTTGTCTCTACGCTCCTTTTTTTTTTTTTTTTTTTTGATAGTAAACCCTGCCTGCCAACTTTAAACAAAATGATGTTCATGGTTAGTTGAAAGCCAGGGGAAGAAGCCAACAGCATCCTTATCCAATTCTTGGGTCACTCCTTCCCCAGAATGATAAACTTCTCACCTCACCAGCCCTCGGTTTGCAATGGCGGCAGTAATTTCTGCTGGATGCCAAGACTGAAATGAATGTGACTGTGCCATGCCCTGCACTGAGCTGTGGCTATAATGAGATTTGAATGGGAAGCCCCGGACACAATAAATCTGCGCCATATGTGAGCATTTCCTGTGTCAGTTCCTTTCTCATAACCAGTGGAGACTTTTTTCCCCTCTCATGACCCCACACCATGACTCTGAAATCTTTCATGGCTGCTTATAGGCCTCAGGCTTTTTACAGCAGTTGTATAAATAAATGAATTTGACAGCAAACATCATAACAGTTAGCAGTAATGTGTGTTCGCCACAAGTGCCTATACTACTCACTGGAGAAATGGCAGAGGAAACAGCTTGTTTTGTTACCTAAACAAAAGTAGTTTCGTTTGACAAGTGGTGAAAGAATTAGTCAAATAAACTTGAAATCCACTAGGACTATTTTTGCCAACTTTCCCTGCCAGGGAAATGTTCCCAGCTCCTCTGTGCCCATGACTCACAGGAGATAAATTTCCCCATTTTATTCAAGATAAAGATCTGGGCTGGAAATGCAAAACCTTTAACTGATATTTTATATTAATCTTCTTTGAAAGGCAAGACTGTCACATGGGAACCTAGGTATAGCAGAGAGATTTCCAAGAAAGCTGGTGACAGAAAGGCAAGCCAAACATGTCAGGTGGGAAGGAAGACAGGTAGAAATAATGAACTCAACCAACTGATTGCCTGTTGAAAGTAATCTGAAGCTGATGAGTGCTTCCTTTCCTTTCATAGTGCTTTTTTTGCAAAAACAAGAAACCTCTATGCCAAACAGTTCCCCAAAGAAAGGAGATAGCTTCTCCCTTGATCTCCATAGTCAGTGAAATGAAGTTGTCTATATTCGATGAACTTGTGGTCAATTTAGATAAGCACAAAGTGAACATGGATTTCCCCACCAATGTGGGTTGATTGTTTGTAAGACCTTGCATCTCAGCGCCAACCCCGTTGTTCCTGTTGTGAGGGCTGGTATGATACAGCAGCTGTTCTCACAACTCTGAGTATCTACACGGACTTCTGTGCAAACGATGTGTTCTAATTCTGGCTTCTTACTTTCTGTGTGGCCTTAAGGGAGTAACTCAATCTCTCTGTGCCTCATTTTCTTCCATTTCAAAGTGGGAAAAACAATGGGATGTTACCAAGTATATAAGGAGGCTCTGGTAATTAAACATATTATAAAAGGCTCAGAACAGCGCCTAGCACAGAGTATGAGTTAATGTTATCACCATTATTTTGCTAACTATAGAAACTTGGAAAACAGTCTTTTTAGCTAGACTAAGTACCCTTTATATGTCAGCTTGATATTCGTACCTAACCTCAGAACTGAAATTTAAAACTTTCGGAGGAAAACCAAAACAGTAACTTTCTTTCAGTGATATAATATAATAATACTTGGAATAGAAATATCATCTGGATCTTCAAACTTTTTTAGATGAACACTTCTGTTTTCACTACTTAAGGTGGTACATTTTGTCATGGCTGATTAATCATTGCTTCTAGAATTTTCTCAAATTCAATAGAAATGTCACTGATTAGGAGCAAAAAATTTGGAAAGTAACTAATAGATACTGCTCAAGGTATATTTTCCTTTTCTATTTTTAATTTAATTATACAATTAGTTTTATATGTTTTTCTTATATACACAAAAAAGTACCCTAATATATTAGGTTGGGTTACATTCAATATAAACAAATATTTGAATTTATAGAGAGCATTCTATCTATACAATAGTTTTCTAGAGCCTCTATCTTAACTAACTAAAGAATCCACTTAGGATACATTTCTCTTTATCTAGCCAAACTTCTATGAAGAAAAGTAAAAAAATATTAATGAACTGAGTTTGTAAAAATAAACAAACTGTTAAAGTTTCACTTATAGAGTAATGTTAATAAAACGTGGATGTGTGTCTCAATGGAGGATAAAGAACCATGTTTACAAAACTTTATAAAACAATTATACTGTTAAAATGAGCATCCCGATCTAGCCTACCCTAATGGACTCAGCATGAATGGTATGCTCAGATGTATCTTTGTCTCTGAGCATGTGTACCATATCCTACTTTAGGAAGGGGAAAAGGAGGACAAAGGAACTCTGCGTCCTAAAGAGACTGAGGCTGAAGACAGAATGTGTGTTAAGTTTTCAACCAACATTTGGGCTGCAAATTTATCCTCTCTAAACACAAATTTTCTTTAATTTATTGCAATATTTGTTTCATGTAATATCTGAAAACAAATCTTCTCCACTCAAGCTCTTTGAAAAAACTATTTCTATGACTATATCTTTTCATTCTTTGTCATTGTGTTTTAAAGATGAAGCTTCCTCAGTATAGTGTATGCAAGTTATTGAAGTTATTAGGACATTTAAGGATAAAAAATCTCTCCCTCCCTTCTGTTGCTCTGCCTCTTAAGTAAATGAAACACATAAATGAAATCTTTAAAAAGAGAAAATATTTCCATAAGCCCAGAATTGGCATGCTAAGTCTTTCAGAACAAGTGTCTGCATTTGGACTTTGGCAGTTGCAATTCAGGTGAAAACGCATATAGTTGGCTACTTGTTCATTTTGTTATACCAGATCTTCTAATTTGGAAGAAAAAGAAATAGGTCCATTTCTTGGCAGAAAACAAAATGATTCCTTTCAGCTGCACAGAAGAGCAAGCAGGGGGAACAGAGAGTAACAGAGATACAATGAGATCATTGTGTTCCTCTCTTGAGTTATAAAATGGAGAGCCAAGGAGAAACTTGCCAAGAGAAGAACTGTGATATGATGAACAGGAACACTCCTTTTAAGTGTTAATTTTAATTTATTTTCTTCATACTCCTGGTGACCTTTGACAACAGAGAGACTACCACATACCTCAGTGTTCTTATCATGCATGTAAAGCAAGACTTTATATGAATTGCTTCATAATTATCTAACATAGGGACATTGCAGGCAAGTTAAGGACACTGATATATAGGAAACATAGCAGGGAAAGTGGATTGAAATAGGAAACAGTCACCCAAGAATCTAATCACCAAGGGTAATAAAGAGCAGCAAAAAGAAAGAGTAGGTGAGAAACATTGACATCAATCAGATACTTTATATTCAGTTAAATAAACCCACTGTTAGGCCAGTAGATCCTACGTAATCTACTTACAAGTCATTCTTTGAGTTTAATGGCTCCTTCTGAACATAGATGCATCACAATTAAGCAACAATTTGGAATTTAATTTTGAACCACAAATCACAGATAGATTTCTGAAAAGCACAATTTTTGTTTAATATTTTGTGACAGAAGGGCACATTTTAAATCAAGGTTTTTTTAAAATTTATTTGACAGATAGAGTTAGATAGTGAGAGAGAGAGAGAGAGAGAGAGAGAGAGAAAGGTCTTCCTTCCATTGGTTCATTCCTCAAATGGCCGCTGCGGCCATCGTGCTGTGGCTGGCACACTGCACCAATCTGAAGCCAGGAGCCAGGTGCTTCCTCCTGGTTTCCCATGTGGGTGCAAGCACTTGGATCATCCTCCACTGCCTTCTCAGGCCACAGCAGAGAGCTGGACTGAAGAGGAGCAACCAGGACTAAACCCGGCTTCCATATGGGATGCCAGCACCGCAAGATGGAGGATTAACCAAGAGAGCCACGGCTCCAGCTCCCTTAAATCAAAGCTTTATACTAATTATAAGACAAAGTTGTGGCTAGAATTATAAGAACAATTACTGCAAAATATATCCATAGATGACAGACAGCACATACAATATATAGGGATAGGATGAAAACAGCATTTGATTAAGCAAAATATTAGATATATTCACCCATATATAATATTTAAAAAATTGCAAGCTGTTATATACTATATCTATATATAGAAATTCTTCAAGATAATCTCTTCAATTCTGATAAAATCTGATGTAGCCTCAAGAATTCCAGAAACATCTAGACATCAGAGTTTTATTGAGTGATAGGAAGGGAAAATGGAAAGAATATTATTTTCTAGCATTTCCATTGTCTAATTCTTACATTATAAGCATTGTTTTAACTATTTTTTATCAACCATTTACAATTACCACCTTGGGAACTAGACTTTGGAAATTTAATTAAAAGTAAAAAGAAAGAGACAATGCTGGCCTTCACATAACTTACTTAGAATCATATTTTTAGAAACAATTTTGCCTTCATTTTAGAGACTCATGAGCAATTTAATACACATAGCCTTATTTATCATTGCATGTCTCCCTCCTCGCCCATATATTCTCACCAGTGCCTGATATACACAAGAGGGAATAAACATCCAAGCATTATGAAAGTCAGCCAACCAACATGTCTAGTTTTTCTTAAGTATCTTAACAAACTGAGAGGTGTATCTTATTGCTTCTGTTTTCCAAATAATGACACTGAACTAGAAGGATTCCAAGACGGCAAAGCCAGATGTTAAAACAGACTAGATCCCTGCATCTTCACCAGGATAACAGATGACAGGTGGCCACCTAACCTCCTTCAAGCTGAAATATAAGTGACAAAAAACTTTTTATTAGACAACTGAAAATAGGAGATCCTTTGTCAACTAACCTTAATAACTCTTTTTCACCATATATCTATTTTTCTTACAGGTTAATAAAAATGTTTTAAATTGGGTAAGAAAGTCAAATAATAATTAATGTTAAGGTCCCGATTAGTTTGGGAGCAGTATTTGGAGGAAATCCCAAGTGTCCTGACTTTCTAATTTAGACTACATCAATCATTTAAGGAGCCTCCAAGGAGAACTGTAGTCCTTTCTGTTCTTCAAAGTTCACCAAGATGTGGCTACAGGGGAACTTTGTCCTCATAGGTATTCCCTACTTGGTCCCCAGCTCAAAATTAATTTGGGAACCCTTAGAGACTGCTCAGAATTCAGAGCATCAATATGATGGAAAATGCAAGTGCTCAAGCAGCCAATTGCACATCAAGAAGCAAGGTCAGATGCTACGAGCAGCTGATTTGAACTTGAAAAAAAGTTTGGCAAAAGGGCAGGAGCATATTTATAAGTCCTAAGGGACAGCTCATGTGCCTTCTATTGGACCTGCTCTATGTCAAAGGCCAGTTTCCATTCATTATGATACACTAAGTTAGTTATATGAATATTATGTTTAGAGAAATTCACACAAAGAGTCAAAAGTAAAATTAGACCATGTCCATCACTGGGGAGTTTATCATTCCACCAACTGCAAAATTCTTTCTGCTTGGACTCAAGGTTGATTTCCCTTGAAATACAGGATTTTTCAGATAAAACTAGCCACTGGTCTTTCATGAATGGTTTTCCAGATTAAATAGGAGCTGCCTCATGGGAAGATATCATATCCCACAATGCATCTGGCCAGTGCTGTGGTGCCATTCTCATTCTAAGTGGTAAGAGTGGGAGAATTCCTTCCTGTCCTCTGAGGCGATCATTTTATGCCCCAAAGCTTCAACCTCATTATTCTTATCTTAGGGCATAATTACAATGTTATTATTAGTCATAAAATTAGCCAGATTTCCCCCCTCTTTTCTTTTCTTCCTTCGCATTTGACTCCCTGACCTTCCTCCTCAGAAAAGTCTATGGACTGATTATATACTAAGTGAAGAAGTATTTCCTCTTATTTGTTTTATATTTTCCCACTGCTACTTTGAGAGCATATTTGCTCTCATATTATGAAATGGGGTAAAGAAAAGAAGGAATTTTTATGATTGCTTACAAAATCTGAAAATGTTTATTCTTGTCTCTCAATGTTTCTAATATTGCTCACTCCTGTTATCTCATCATCCACAGGTCCCATCTGTATATATGTCAGTCTGGAAGTAAACGATTTGACTTATAACCAAAGTTCTTCCACCCCATGCTCTTGAGCTTTACCTTGCTATTTTCCAAAGCAAATTCTCCGTTCTAGTTAAAAAGGGCTGATGCCTTTATGTGCTGTGGCTGTGGCTGTGGCTGTCCAGGTTTTGTCATAGGAATCATTCCCAGGTCATGGGGGAAAATAAAGTAATAGGTTAGTGTTAACTTGTGTGAGGCGTGGCAGGCACGCTAGAGCCCCTGACAAAACTTATTGTCAAGAAAATGCAGCCACACATACAATACAAACACCTTGCTTATCAGCCCTTAGGTGAAACTTTTGATGCTGCTGCCTTAGCCAGAATTCCATACAAATTCCGTCTACCAATCCATAGTTGATATATTCTAAGCTTCTAAGAAGATTTTCCTAACACTTTCTGTGCAGATCATTGGCTGACAGAATTCTTTCCATCATTTTTTCTGAAATTGACAATGCTGTCCTCTTACCTCCTCTAACTTTAGAAAGGCACAAGTGATCTAAGTGTGAAAAGCCACTTGAACCATTCAGTCATGCTCCCCTTGTAAATAAGGGAAATTGCCCTTCTGCCTTATATATGGACAAGATTAGACTTGGTGCCCTTTTTTTTCAATTTTTTATTTATGTAAGGTGAACAAATTTCATGTATTTCATATATAGAGGTTTAGGAGCAATAGTGATACTTTCCACCCTCCCACCCACACCCTTCTCCTTCCTTTCTTATTCTTTCTTATACTTTTTACAATGATATAATTTCAGTTTACTTTATAATCCTAAACTTTAACTCTCCACTAAATACGGAATTCAACAAATAATAAGAAGAAAAAGAAAACACTGTTCCTCAATAGTAGAGACAGGGCTATAAATAATCATTAAATATCAAAACATCAATTTCACTCCTATACATTACATTTTTTTTTGTACTCAGTTATCATAGATCAGGGAAAACACAATATTTGCTATTTAGGACTGGGTGATCTTTAAAACCATCTCAAAATCTTTGCAAAGGACCAGGGCACTTTACCTATGACCTTATCTTCTTTTATTTCCTTTCTTGGGCCACTTGCTCAGGCCACTCTGATCGCCTGGCTGATCCTCCAGCACCTCCGGCACACAGTTCATTTGAGACATCTGCCAAGACAAGTCTCTCCACTCATCTCCCACATGGACCTGACTCATTCCCACACTGTCTTCTTAGCTCCAAGCTCTCCTCAGCAAGGCCAACTTTGTTTGCCCTATACACACACAAGTGCTCTTACTTCCCACAAGGAGGCTCTTCATTTGTTTCTTTCACCCATAACACATACAACTTTCTAATCTACTAGATAGTTGACTTATATGTTGTATTTATTACTAAATCTCTCTTTAGAAGGTTAGTTCCATGAGGACAGGGATCTTCGACTTGTTTTACACATATGTATCTCAACCACCTAAAAAGAGTGTCAAACCCATAGAAGAAAGGCAATATTTGTTAACCTGAATAAAGTTAACATGCCAATTTCTTTCAAAATGCTCTAGATTTTTTCCCATTACTCATATTTAGACTGAAATTTTAGTCAATATCATATTTTGCTCATTTGTAGATAAATTTCTTCCACTGTGGGTTGGGTATGTCAGAAATTTACAAGGGCATCTTTCTAAAGATGTTTTCCATGATAGACTGCATATCAAGGTTTCCGTAAGTCATTCAGGTATTGGATATGAATTTATATTTTCTCAGATACATCATTTTCCCTTGGTTTTCAAAATGGCTGGTGTGCTGGGCCTCTTGAAATCCTAGTACCAAAATTAGATGTAAGTTTTCTTGGGCCTCTTGAAATCCTAGGACCAGAAATTACATATAAGTTTTCTCATTGTCAAAGTGAATGAGAAGGAAAGGGGGAAACAGGAACAAGGAAAAAACTGTTGGTACTATTTCTAGAACCCTCCTCCCATAGAGGAATGAAGGAAACATGAGACAAGAAGGTCACCAACTTTGGGTGTATGAATTTAATCAAACTGCCTGAAGAATGGGGTATGAAAATCGAGATTTGGGGAAGATCTCAATAAAAACTGGAAGATAAAAGGAGAAAAAGGAAAATACATGTGCATGGTACTTTTAATATTTTAAAAAATAGCTGTAAGTTGTTATATTAAAATAGTTCTTTGATGGTGTAAAAAGTGTGTGCATTATATAGAATGTTAACATAAAAGATAACACTTTCATTTCTGTTTTACAGATGATTCACCCAAAGCTCATAGAAGTTAAATAATCACAGAGATGCATCTATTCCATGGTAAGTCAAGATCTGAAACCTTATTATAGCCAGTATGCTCTGTACTTTTGTACTATTTCATTAGCTATCATTTTGCCTTCACAATTGTGAAAGTTGATATAAGAAGTGTTTTTTTTTCATTTGTCTAATGATAAAACCAAGTTTCATATAGTGTGATCCTGCCCAAAGACAGAGTAAATCAATAAAAATTGTTTGCATTCTAACATCTTTGTTCAACGTTCTCATTATGCCATGACATGATGCTCTGGGTGTTAGCCCTAAATAAGAGTGTCAATTGTTAAATCAACAACAGGAGTCACTGTGTACTTACTCCCCATGTAGGTAGGATCTCTGTTCTTAATGTGTTGTACTATGTGAATTAATGGTAAAACTTCTACTCAAACAGTACTCTATACTTTGTGTGTCTGTGTGGGTGCAGTCTGTTGAAATCTTTACTTGGTATATATTAAGTTGATTTTCTGTATATAAAGATAATTGAAAATGAATCTTAATGAAGAATGGGATTGGATAGGGAGCGGGAGATGAGATAGTTGCGGGTGGGAGGGAGGTTATGGGGGGGGGAAGCCACTATAATTCAAAAGTTGTACTTTGGAAATTTATATTAAATAAAAATTGAAAAAAAACTAGTGTTTCTCAAGTAGTGGATTGATTCATGAATGAATAAATCAGTTAAGGTTTGACACTGTAATTTTCAAAGTTGTCCTAAAATTATTTTCGTATTTTTAAACCATATAGATTAATAATCAGAGCTTTTTAAATTAGAAGTAGGGGGAAATTGCGGTATGACTCTAGTCCACAAATAGCATTGCCTTGAGGTCCATCCAGTTGAATTAACCAAAAAGTGGCGCTAATTAACTAGACTTGAGCAAGGGCTGGTGCTAGGCAATGTGACCTCTTTCATGTCATCTGTCACCTGGATTACATGTTCTCTCTGATGTACATGTTATTGGTCATGGTAGGCTGCCAGGATTTGACACTATGAATTTATTTGATGAACTGTACAGAAAAAGATCGGTTTGTTAATTTCTAAGCAAATCGAGGGCTATACAATTTCAAGTATACAATAGCATAGTTTATTAACTATAGCTCCCTACTAAAAAAAGATGACCTATGTTCTACTAGCAGTTTTACCAAAATTCCCTGTTCTTAAACAAATTGCTTGATGTTTCAAGACTTGAGAATCATCATCATAAATGTGGCCTTAGGTTAAATAAGTCATCATTAAGGTCTCTTTAAAATTTACCACTAAAGGATATTTTTTTGATAGGCAGAGTGGACAGTGAGAGAGAGAGACAGAGAGAAAGGTCTTCTTTTTCCGTTGGTTCACCCCCACAATGGCCGCTACTGCCAGTGCTGCACTGATCCAAAGCCAGGTGCTTTCTCCTGGTCTCCCATGTGGGTGCAGGGCCCAAGGACTTGGGCCATCCTCCACTGCACTCCTGGGCCACAGCAGAGAATTGGCCTGGAAGAGGAGCAATTGGGACAGGATCTGGTGCCCCGACTGGGACTAGGACCCAGGGTGCTGGTGCTTCAGGCAGAGGATTAGCCTATTGAGCGGTGGCGTTGGCTATCACAAAAGGATTTTATCACTTGGAGATCACAGTGCCAGGGCACAGTCCTGGCCCTTTTCATTGCTGAGAGCCCCTCCACCTCCAGCATCTTAAATAAGGAAACATATTTCTCCAACAAAACCTGCTTTTTTATTTGTCTATTTACTCTCTTGCCGCTCCAATACCTTTACTTCATTGATTTTTTTTTTTCTGCAGTCCCCTCCTGGCTCCCTTCCATTTCTAACCTAACATCCACGTCTTTCCTCATTATTTCTTTCACCCTGCTCAGAATAGTATTCCCAGTCCTCCCCATCTCTCATATCTCATTCTTCTCCCATATCCACATTGAAACTCCCCAGTCCTTGACCAAGCTGTGTACCCAATTCCATTATCTTGCGCCTGAGAAGTTCTGTACAAATTCTATGATAAATCACATAATTAAAAAAAGTACATAACTGAATTGCATAATTCAGTGCTTTCACAAATCCAAATTCTCCTTGACTTATGGAGTCATGTCCTGACAAATTCATCATAAGATGAAAATATTTTAAGTAGAAAATGTATCTAATGCAATACATCCCAGTAACAACACACTGCAGAGTAGCAATGATACCCCATTGTAACTTCATGGCTGACTTGGAGTTATGGCTTGCTGCCACTGCCCAATACTTCAGTATAGAATATCACATTGAACAGGAAAAGGATGAAATTTGAATTTCAATGTAAGGATTCCACTGACATGTCTTTCACATCATCATAAGATAGAAAAGTTGTAAGTCAAACAATTATTAAGTCAGGGACCACCTATATTTTATATACAACCTTAACTGTGTCTTCAGTACTGCTCAACCCATCTTCCATTCAACTTTAGTTAAAGTTCTTTTCTCTTCAAAGCACTCCCTATCTATTCACCTCCATGACCTAACTATAGACTTTACAAAAAATTCTGAGGACACTGGGATTTTATACTTTCACTTGTTCTTTGTGCTTTTTCAAATATATACTCCTCCTTACCTTCTCATCTGGTTCAATGAAATGACTATCCTTCCGCTTCCCAAGATCTACTTTCTGCCTGTGTGACCTCATCCCTCTTTTCTCCCCCTTGAATATCACAAATTAGCCTCAGCATTAATTGCCATTGTTTTGTGGATGTTCAAACTTATTTCCACATCCTGGAGCATGAACAAGTACCCCATATAATAAACATTACTTTTATTTCCTTCCATTTATTGTTATACATCTTGAAAAGATAGGTTTTCTTAGGATTTTGTTTTACAATAGAATTTATTATCTAATTTTATTACGTTTAGACATATTTTAGAGTTGTTTATTTATTTGAAAGTCAGAGTTGCAGGGAGAGATCTTTCGTCTACTGGTTCACTCTCCAAATAGCCGCAATAACATCCAGGTCTCCCACATGGGTGGCAGGTGCCCAAGCACTTGAGCCATAGCCTGCTGTTTTTTCCAGGCCATTAGCAGAGAGCTGGATTGGAACTGGAGCAGCCAGGACATGAACCACCACCTGTGTGCAACGCCAGCATCATAGACAGTGGCTGTACCTGTTATGCCACAATGACAGTCCCTAGAACTATTTCAAACCTGAGAAACCTAATTTCCTTCTCATCACCCCACCAACTCCATTATCAAGTAATGTTATTAGTACTTTTTTTTTTTTTTTTGGACAGGCAGAGTGGACAGTGAGAGAGAGAGACAGAGAGAAAGGTCTTCCTTTGCCGGCCGGCGCACCGCGCTCATCCGATGGCAGGAGCCAGGTGCTAGGTGCTTATCCTGGTCTCCCATGGGGTGCGGAGCCCAAGCACTTGGGCCATCCTCCACTGCACTCCTGGGCCACAGCAGAGGGCTGGCCTGGAAGAGGGGCAACCGGGACAGAATCCGGCGCCCCAACCGGGACTAGAACCCGGTGTGCCGGTGCCGCAAGGCGGAGGATTAGCCTGTTGAGCCACAGCGCCGGCCAGTACTTTTTCTGATTTCAGTCATATTTGACTTAATCATAGCACTTATAATTGCTATTATGGAAATGTTCTCTTGCTTCGATTATTTGAACATCGATATCTCCTTATTCCCTATTTTTTTGGACAGGCAGAGTTAGACAGTGAGAGAGAGAGAGACAGAGAGAAAGGTCTTCCTTCTGTCGGTTCACCCCCCAAATAGCTGCTATGGCCGGTACACTGCAGCCGGCATGCCCCACCGATCGGAAGCCAGGAGCCAGGTGCTTCCTCCTAGTCCCTTGCGGGTGCAAGGCCATCCTCCACTGCCTTCCTGGGCCACAGCAGAGAGCTGGACTGGAAAAGGAGCAACCAGGACAGAATCTGGCACCCCGACCGGGACTAGAACCTGGGGTGCCGGCGCTGCAGGCAGAAGATTAGCCTAGTGAGCCGCGGCCGTCTGCCCTACTCCTTATTCCTTTTAATCCCTATGTCTCCTCAACGTGATTTTTGTTGATGTTGGTTAGTGGTGGTTGTTTTGGTGACTTTCTTCACTCGATCATTTATAAGAATGTTATCTTCAGGATTCAGTCCTTTGTTAACATATAAGTGCCTGCACAAAACCACATCCATGCACATAGACACAGACTCAAACTCAACATCCGTCCCAAATGACAAAACTATAGTTTTAATTACCCTTCTCAATGAAGGCATTTCATACTCCCCTCAAATACATCACTTTCCTGCAGCCCCAGGCTTCTATATGAACCATTTGCTTGTTACTGACCATTTAAAAATTTTAGATTTAAGAGATCCAGAAAGCAAGTAACTATTTATCCCTCATTATACATGCAAATTTATCCAAAGAGGTTCCTTTAAAAGAACTCATAATATTTACTTAGCACTGACCATGTACCTGGGACTATGTGACATACAAGAACTGCAGGTAATTGAATCATGACAGTAAGCCTAAAAAGACTAAGCTGTCTATCGCCATCTTAAGATGTAGAGATAAACTAAAACAAAGTTCAGAAACAAGTCCAAAGAGACAGAAATTCATCTCATCTTATTATGTAGAGTTATTTATGTAATATATACAACTTCATTCAAGCCTGCATGGATGACTTTAGGACAATAATAACAACAATAGTAGACTATATATACACATATTGAGTGTTTACAATGTGATAATAACCATTTCAAGTGCTTTATGAAATTTAACTCATTGAATCCTTACAATAACTCTATGGTATAGGTATCATTATTATTCCTCCTTTACAGAAGAGAGAAATGAGGCATTTATGCTTTAAGTTTTTCCCTCCATTTTCAAGTAGCTTAAAGTACATGAACTCTAGAGAGTCCAAGTCAAAGCCCACATGTTTGACCTATGTAGTATATTATTTTACTATATAAACACTTAAACTAAGGTAGAGTGCCAGGTCCTCTGCACTCCCCCTCACACAACCTCAACATCATCACCATGCCACCTGGCTTTACCCCAGTAACTAATCAGGTTGCTGAGATTGTTCTCATTTTTCTTCCCCCTTCCCCACTTCCTTTTAGCCTATTGGTCTATAATAATGTTTTGGTTTATAACAATGTTTATAACGAGTGGCTTTTTTCCCATTTCTCAAAAAATCCTACCATTTTCTTTCTCATCCTGGATACTCTAATTTGTCTGATCTTTTTCACAAGCTATACTTCCACCTCAAAACAAAAAAATAAGGCAAAAAACACAAGCGACTATTAGTACTCTTTCCATATAACTTACTGAGTCTAGGGTGACTATCTAATGTATTGTTTTGGGAGTGCAAACTGTTCCAATTCTACTGGAACAGCAGGTACAAATTTGGCCCATGTTGGACAAACCAGGCAATGTGGTTACATCATTTCCGACTCACAGAAAACAATGCAGATGAACAGCTACAGTGTCACTGAAGAGATTTCCTCACTGACAGCTTTCCCACTGGCAGTGATGTTATCTCTTCTTCCAACAGCACTGACTACAGAAGAATCAGGATTCTGATGGGAACTTTGAATAACAACAAGCACAAAGAAAACAATCTTGCCAAAATTTTTAAACAGAAAATAAAGAATAAAGGAACAAGATCTAAATTTCTAAGTCTATTATAACCAATGGAAAGTAGAAAAAGCTGTATAAAAATGGACTTAAAAGTATTAGTAATATTTCTTTAAATCAGCAGGATTTAAAGAACAGAGACCTTGCTTCTTAAAGTCTTTCCAATAAAATCCAGAGTTTAATCTCTTTGAAAACACTCATCTTGTTAAATAAACATTATCTAATGAACAAAGGATTTTCACAAAATCCTTTCATATCTTGTTATTCTCAAGTATAAATTAAAGCTTTTAACTTGTCTTCACGATGCAACCTCAGTCTCAACCCTCCAACCCTTTCTATAGTGTTTAATACTGTTATTTCAAAGACATAAAGACCACTCAGTGAAAAAAGAAAGGATGAAGATGAGGAAAAGAAAGAGAAGGATGAAGCGGGAGGAGAAGAGAAGGAAGAGGAAGGAGGGGGAAGAAGGTAGAATCTCACAGTCCATAAGCTATCAAATTGATAATGATCAGGCCATATCTTTGATCTATCAAACATATAATGATTCATTTCCACAGTTTTTCTGCTTGAAGCAATGTTGTATTTACCTAAGACTCAGGAACTGATATGCTTAACATCTTCAAAATATTTTTTCCCCACAAGTTTTGAAAATGGTGACTGATAGCTGTCTCCTATCATTGGTTTAAAATAATAACACCACAGGAACATGCGAATATGTTGGGGAAGCATTTTAATTATAAATTTCTTTGTTTTGTAGAGGCTGCAAAGTAGATCAAATTATTTATGTAACAGTGAATTCCAGGACAGAAAAATTAACCCCTTTCCTTCCCTTACTTACTATGTAATATCTTATGTACTTCTGGAAGTGAAGAATAGAAGAAAAAGGGCAAAAGCCCAAAGTGACATTCTGAAGTAGGAAAAGTTTGCTTTATATGCTTTATATGGCCCATTTTGTGCTCAGAAAATTAAACTCAACCTGCCATGGAGTTGAAAATTTATCCTCTATTATTTCAAAAGAAAAAGATTCTGATACCCTGGTTGGGATTTTTATAAGATTTATTGTAATAAGCTAGCATTTCCAATTTGTATTTATGAGTTTGAACTTTTTAAAAATCTCTGTGTTTTTAAAAGAAATTAACATTACCAAGTTTCCAGCAATATTGTGATTTTTAGAAAGGGATCTTATCCATGTCTTCAAACACATAGCACTTGGAAGACTGATCTGAAGATTCATGAGAGCAATCACAGACACCACACAACTAAGTAATATTCTGCTCAAAGTGTCCAGAATAGCGTGATTTTCAAACCTAACCCAAAGACTAAGATACTTGATCTCTTCTTTGTGCTCTGCCCTAGATAAACCCTAGATAAACTTCCTGATCCAGATATCTTACCATGTTATTTTCTATCTCATCATAAATAATTAATTTAAAAATTCAAAATTCAGAGGGAGAAAGATGAAGCAACTGAATTTCCTGCTCAAAAATTCTTCAAGTTTGGGTATCAAACAGGTAAGGAGAGAAATAGAAACTACAAGATTCCAAATGAAGCACAGGACAATGCATCCCTGCAGAACTGTAGGTAGAAGCAAGAGAATCCTGGCTGGTGGGACATGAGCTCTGGAAAGTTTGTTATTAATGGTGGAAAAGGGGGAAAAAAACTGATGAAGGATATTTGAAAATTATATTAGGGAAGACAGGAAAACAATATTTAGCTACTAGCAATAGTTCTTTAAATTAGCTGGTTTGTGTGTAAATGTGTGTGTGTGTGTGTGTGTGTGCATAATCAAGCATGCTATGAAATAACTAATGCATATCATGAAATTTGTGTTAAATTAACATTTCTTTGCAATTTGCTTGATTAAAATAATACCCTCTTTCTAGGACTTGAATCCAATTTATGAAGTCCCTTGTGATAATTCTATCAATACATATTCCATACCCACCATGCTAAAAACACATTCTTTTCACTTCAAAGTGGAAATTTTTCAATGTTACCACTTTTGATATATGAGAATACTTGAAAAAGTTCACAGAAAAATAGAATTTAAAAAGTTCACAGAAAAAATAGTATTAAAAAAGAAACATTTTGGTACAAAATTTTATTGAAATCCCTAGTTTTTTCATAAGATGTATTTTTCCATGACATTTTTGAAGAGCCAACATATTGAACTGCATAACTGTTTATTCTAAAGGATTGCCCTGTGCATTGTTGGACACTTAGCAGCATCCCTACCCTCTACCTGCTAATGCCAGTGAGTGCACCCGTCACATGCAGCTGTGGCAACCAAAAATGTTTCCAGACATTGTCAAACGTACCGTGGCAGGGTTTGGGAGTTGGAGGGGGAGTTATCCTGGTTAGAAATCATTGCTGCAGAGGGATTCTTTGCATATTCTGTCCTTAGGTTGCTTACTGTTATTGTGGCATGGTTGCCTTACCAATTTAACCTTCAACTGGAAATCTATTTACAAACACAACAGTAACAAATATCCTAAATGAATAGGCTCTCTAAATTCTAACACCTGATCGTTTTCTTTTTCTTTCTTTTTTTTTTTTTTTTTTTTTTTTTTTTGACAGGCAGAGTTAGACAGTGAGAGGGAGAGACAGAGAGAAAGAGAGAAAGGTCTTCCTTTTCCGTTGGTTCATTCCCCTAATGGCCGCTACGGCCGGCACTGTGCCGATCTGAAGCCAGGAGCCAGGTGCTTTCTCCTGGTCTCCCATGCGGGTGCAGGGACTCAAGTACTTGGGTCATCCTCAACTGCCCTCCTGGGCCATAGCAGAGAGCTGGACTGGAAGAGGAGCAACTGGGACTAGAACCTGGGGTGCTGGTGTCGCAGGTGGAAGATTAACCTAGTGAGCCATGACACCAGCCTATACCTGAGCATTTTCAAAATGCTTTGTCTCTCATCTGGTACTCTGAGTTGAATAGGCTATAGCTCCCTAATTCATGCAGATATTTAAACTCCAAAGACATTAGTAAGAGAGCTGAAGCTTAATTCAATCATGATATTCAGGAGGTGACTCAATGATGATATTCAGGAGGTGGCCCTAGCAGGACGCCCTTAGGTCATTGGCATGTCCCCGTGGAAGGCAGCTCTCACAAGATGGTTGGTTATAAAAACCTGAGAAAAACTTAGCTGCTGTTTCTGTTTTCTGGCTCACTGTGTGATTCATCCTCCATGTGCAATCCATACTCCATCAATGCTGTGTGCTTCAGGGGTCAAACCAATGAAGACACTATATTTTGAACTTGGACTTCCAAAATGTGAACTAAATACACTTTTCTGTCTATAGTGTTAATTTTATCACTTATTTCATATAGTGACAAGGGTTGACTTTTTGTGGTTTGTATCTCAGTTTTAAAAGTCTTCATTCACAATATGTAAATATTACTGCTTTTGGCACTAAACTAATATCTACACATTCAACATTCACCTATGAGAAAGGAAAGCAGAAAGGATCACATTACTTCAGTCAATTAAATTGTCACTCTTAAGGAATGATAGCATGTATCAGAAAGCAAATGGTATGAGTGGATTATATAAAGAGTTATCAGTTATTTGGAAATAATTACCTGGAAATAGCTAAATATACTCAATAACCAAATATTACTAAATAGCACTATGCAATATTATTATGAAGAAAGGTAATGAATTTATAAAATTTAGAACTTCTGAAAGTGGCACTCTGGATTAGCAAGCAAAGCCACTGCCTTAGATGCTGGCATCCATATTGGTGCTGATTCAAGTCCCAACTGCTCTTCTGATCCAGCTGCCTGTTAATGTGCCTGGGAAAGCAGTAGAAGATGGTCTAAGTCCTTGAGCCTCTGCATCTATGTGGGAGACCCAGAGGATCTCTTGGCCCCTGGTTTCAGATCAGATCAGCTTTGGCTGTGCAGCCATTTAGGGAGTAACCAGTGGATGGAAGATTCTCTCTATGCCTCTGCCTCTGCCTCTCGGTAACACTGCGTTTCAAATAAATAAATGAATCTTTTCCAAAAATACAGAACTTCTAGAGGTATAAAACGTATCACATTCAACAGGATCTTTATCTAGTTATTCCTACAGTATAATTGTAGAATAGAAAATTAAATCCTTGAGGATCAGATCAAGTGTTTCACAACATAACTTATCAATTGAGTTTAACCAGTATCATCAAAATTGTAATAACAAGAGTATATTTTAAAAATACAACATAACTTAGTATAAGTTGTATTGTTTATCTTCAGTCCAGGCGTGCCATCTACTCAACAATGAGAATGAACACTATGTGAAACACTGGTCAAGTGGTTTGTAAGGAAGAGTTAAATGTCCCTCAAAAGTATCAGATAATTACCTATGCCAGAAGCAAGATGTTAGACGAGGCAGACTAATGATCTGATCTAGGATGGTAATTCCCATGGTTCATACAGAGCACGAGCATCAATCATTTAATAAATATGTGGTTTCCATCGAACTCCACAGTGGATGGAAAAAAAAATCTCATGGTGAGAAAATTGTTCAGGTTTTCCCAGTATATCAATATGCATGTCCCTTAAAGCAAGGCTATTTTTAACAAAACACATTTCTAATCTTTCTTTCAAATGCTATTATATTAATTAATGCCAGAATAAGTGCCAGAGGGGGAAATCCACAGAACTGGACAATAAAGTGATGGGTTCAAACAAAATCTCACTCTGCTTTTTGAATAATTACAGGCAAATTTATTTTTTGATCATAACTGTTCTACTTATTTATTAAAACTTATACCATAGCTGACTTTTCCACCTTTTAACCTCTCAAGTAACAATACTATGTTTTGCAAAATGCCTGCTCTTCAATTAATGATCCTGAGAAGAGAGCACCTGACTATAAGTAAGTCTGAGTTGTTTAAACAGTCATCTAAATCTTATGGGCAGATAGAATTTTTAATTATCGTAAGTGTGTTTCTTTTGGTACACAGTTACTCCAGTTCAACAAATACGTAGATTTGTATAACTACCACCACAATCACTATACATGACAATTCTCTCATCTGAAAACTTTCTTGTGATTCCCATTATGGTAATCATCGTGCCATGATCATACCTCTTGAAACCAGATCATTTTACTGTCTCTAAAGCGTTTCCTTTTCCAGCATGTTACATAGTTGGAACCATACAATGTGTAGTCTTTTTATAGCAGCTTCTCTCAATGTGCGTGTCTTCAAGAATTATTCAAATTGTTTCATGTATCAGTGATTGGTTCCTTTTCATGTTGGAACATTAGTTCATTACATGGATATACATTGTTTATTGACCATCCAGTTGAAGGACATCTGAGTTGTTTCCGGTTTTTAGCTATCACAAAGAAAGTTGTTATAAATATTCATCGACATGGTTTGGTGTGAGTGGATGTTTCATTTCTTTAGGGTAAATAACCTAGAGTGAGATTCCTGGGGCATATGTGAACAATATATGTGTACCTTTTTAAGAAACAGCTCTCTGGACTATCTATACAACCTTGCATTTCTACCAGCAATGTATGGGAGTTTGAGTTGCTTTACATCCTTACCAGTTCACAGTACTAACCATTAACCTAAGAATGCTAGAATGACTTTATTAAAACAAAACTCTACCAATGTCCATAAGGCAAATTGTGTTTGTTAGAAAGCAGCTAGCCATCCCATAGGGAAAGCCCACTATATTATTTTCTAATAAGGTATTTTGTGGGAAATACTTTGGAACCAAACATTTGAAATCATATTAAAGATTCTACTACAATAATATAAGATCCTTGTTAATGTGTTATATAATTTGTTCGAGGGAAGAAATAAGGGCCACGAATGATGTGCTTAATTACTTTGTTCTGTGTTAACTATAAAAATGTGCTCCCTGCTTTTGGGGAAGTTAATAAGGACCAAAACCACATTCATTAATTCAAAAAACTATTGGTAAGAGCCATTATTCTGAGAATGGTAGAGAACAGTATAGATGTGACCTCTGTACACACAAGCAGAGGATGTGTGTCTGTGTATAAATGACAATAATCCAATGCATGAGTAAATTTTCATTCCAAGAATGCGCATAAGGTATATTATCTGGGGAGGTTTTAGGGGAGATTGACCTTGGTTTGATCATTCCCATGTACTCCCTCATAAGAAGCATAAGTAGAAGATATTAACTGTATTTTAATACTGATTTCACAGCCAAGAAATTACCAAGTGTTTCTGAGAAATTAGTGTAAATTAAAATTAAAATATAAATTTTAATAGCTAAATAAGAAGCCCAATTCCAATATTGCAGAAAAAGCCTATCAAGAATATAGACAAAAGGGCCGGCGCCGTAGCTCAACAGGCTAATCCTCCGCCTTGCGGCGCCGGCACACCGGGTTCTAGTCCCGGTCGGGGCGCCGGATTCTGTCCCGGTTGCCCCTCTTCCAGGCCAGCCCTCTGCTGTGGCCCAGGAGTGCAGTGGAGGATGGCCCAGGTGCTTGGGTCCTGCACCCCATGGGGAGACCAGGAAAAGCACCTGGCTCCTGGCTCCTGCCATCGGACGAGCGCGGTGCGCCGACCGCGGCGGCCATTGGAGGTTGAACCAACGGCAAAGGAAGACCTTTCTCTCTGTCTCTCTCTCTCACTGTCCACTCTGCCTGTAAAAAAAAACAAAAAAAAAAGAATATAGACAAAAGGAAAACCACCAAAGGTATGTTAAAAAATAAAATCTCGATATATGGAGAAAGAACTTGACTGTCATCCATGGCTTAAACTTGGTCCCCTCTCTGGTTGAGGAATGTCATCACTCCCCCCTTCTTCAGTCTTCTGCTCTGAAATCTATCTGTTGTGTCCTTTTCCAGATTTCCATCTTCTTATTAAGGAATATAACAAGATTCTGATTCTCACTGCCTCTTTATCATATCAGCAGTTTCCCAGAGCAAATCTCCAGACCATGAGAAAAAGGGATCTGTCCTATTTCACACTTCTAATTCCCTATACCCTAGCCCTTCATTTGAGCCCTCCAACAGGGGAATCCGACATCAACAGCTCATTTGTGACTTGCCAAGGAATGGCTCATAGGCCAGGACCATTCTCTTCATGTGCACGTAACCTTTCTTCCTTTGGTAAAAATGCAGTCTTACCAAAAGTGCTGTGAAATTTGTGGGGAACTGAAAACCTCATGTGTATACAAAAGCTGAGTCATTTTCTATAAGTTCAGCAAGTAACTCAGTTGAACTGCTAACAAGACTCCTCAGAAATGAATCTGCCTGAACATAATCAGTTCACCCTAATTGATTGCATACGGTTTTATTACATAACTGATGGTTTTAAACCTCCAGCCAATTAGTTTGTCAAATAGAGGTTAAATTCTTGACTGGTTTATTCAAGTTAAATTTAGGCAGGATTTACAATCCAAGAGGCCTAATATGCACTGTCTATAACAAGTGAAATTAGTGTGGACTTCCTTGTAATCAAAAGGGAAAAAGATACAATTTTTAATAAGATGCTAATGATAATCTTATATAACCAAGACATTAGCTCTAGGTTATACTTTATCTAGTGAAATCCCCTTTGCCATACAGTTATCTAATTTTGAGATCTTTTAAGCATTTTTTATAGCTGATGTCAACAGTTATGCTGCATTTAAAATTATTAAACTAGAATTAAGCATAAATATGCCTAGTTGACCTGACATATTTATTTAAAAGAATGTTTTAGGCTGTCTGAGCTAATACCCTCAGTTGGTCATTTACAAAATTCACCAATTTAGAATGTTTAGGAAACTTAAATCTGTCTGTTTCTCATTGTTCAGCCAAATCATTTAAAACAAGGCTCACTATGCAAATTTGCATTTATATTATATATTTTGAATTCTATTAATTAAAATTTTGTTAGGGTGAAGCAAAGTCTTTTCATACAACCAGCAGCTAGATACATAAATTGATTAACCAGTTTTTACTGTGTATCTGTTATGCTTTCAGCCTTATACCAAGCAAAATGAGATACAATTAAAAGGATTAGAGATAGATGAGACAGGATTTGTGATTTCAGTGTTTTGACTAGTGTTAAAATATTGCATTCAGATAAGTTTTAGACATTAGTTATTTCTCCAACTAGTAATAAGTTCACATGAAAAGTTTAGAAAACTTTTACTGGGTGGTCCCAGATAACATTTTAGGCTTTGTGGGTAAAGGGGCCAAGTCAAGGATATTATGTCTATAATTGTAAGATTATACAAAAATTAAATTTACATAAATTTTTATTGATAAAATTCAAAAATTGTTTGATTTATTATATGTCAGCATCATTTTCAGAGGTAAACACTATATATTTTAGCTTATTAAGATTTCAATAAAGAACGGAGAATTCAACCATACTAACTTTTCTATGGGACTCAGAATGATCATAAATCCATTTCTGTATCTAGTTGCCTTTCAGTTAAATAGAAATTGAATTTTCCTGGAATTTATGGTAGGTAATGACATATAGTCAAATAGCCGCCCATATTCAACACATTAAAATTGGAGAGGAGAAGGTAGACAAAGACAGGCAATACATGCTACTATTAACTGTTTGTATACAGTATTCCATCAAGGTGCCACACACACACAAAGACAGAGGATTTAATGAAGGCAACCTTGAAGGGTTTCTCTAAATGTATGTTTCTGCCCCTACTATCTTAGTAATAAAGACACTGAACCTTAAGAAAACTTAGGTGCAGGATAATTCCTCATTGCTTCTGAATGATGGTTCTGGTCCATTTTAAATGTGTAGATTTGTAGGGTGAATATTCTAGGTAATTTGCTGACTCAGAAGGGATAATGGAGATACAGTCCAGAAATATTTTGTTATATGTTTTAATACATCTATTGTAAGTTCCTTTTGTCCTGATAAGTAAAATTCTATTATATAGAATTCTATATATGTTATATAATGTATGTAATGTATTATTGTATATATGTATTATATAGAATTCTATTATATAGACTTTCCCTGTAGCAATTGCAGTAATTAAAATAAGAACTGACAAAAATAGATACATAAACCAAAAAATCCAGATTATTCGTTTTGATTCCAAGCCAGAAGAGAGGGGAAAATGTACTAATACTGTTATTTTATCGTTTAAACTAATGTATCACAGGATAGGGCAATAACTACCAAAGCCACACACTCATTATGTAAGTTCAACCGCAGTCTCAAGCCTCACCTCTCCTGTGGAACTATCCCGAACTGTGACTAAAATGTAGCAACATGCTTCATTGATGAAATCAAACCATCTCACAACTTGTTTCTTTTCAGACATCAATTGGCCCAAATTTTGTGCTTGAATTCCTAAAAATATCACCTGGCAATAAACATACATACAAGTCAAGATGCTCTGCTGTGTCTGAGGGAATGAAGCCTACTTCCAAGTCTGCCCTCATTTGAAGGATGCCTGCCCCTGAGTCACACCAATTATCTCAAAACTAGTGGGAGGCAATCACCATATGAAAAATGTGATGTCCTCTACCTTTTCCTTAATCCTTTCTCTGACATGCACTGCAATCAACAGCTGTAGAAAGGGATCTATTCCACAACACTTTTCAGTATTGAATCTATTTTCTAACTAGAAAGATAGACATGGACATTCATGAACCTATGGTAACGATCCAGAATAACATATTGTCCAAAGATGCACTGGCTCCATGCAACATGAAATATTTAGTTACACTGCAAAGGGATGTGATGCTTACAGAGGCCATAGCCTTTTCATGAGGTTAGATTACAAAATTCATTAGATGTTATGTGAAAGAACAGAATTGTATTTTCTACAATAAATGGGCGCCAGTAACAGTTTTATGCTGACACAAGTTCAGATTTGTACTCTAGAAAGAGAACTCCTTTGTACAGTCTATAGAAGTATAGGGGTTTAGATCAACAAATAGGAGAACAATATTTACTTCTTTCGTCATGATAAAAGCTCACACCAACTCAGTAGCAAGAAAACGGGAAAGGAAGGGTAGATCCAACAGCTATTAAGATTAACTTGAGAAATATTTGTGACTACATTAAGGAAAAGACTAAGAAGGAGGAGCAGTTAAAAGTGACTACAAATTTGAGAGGTTGAGAGAGCTGAAGATAAGGGATTATAAAATAGGCAGAGTAGAGAAAACTGGATAAATTTTATACCTGGGGGTGTTGAGTGGTGAATCTAGAATAGAGATTGTGGCATCTTTTTTTTTTTTTTTTGACAGGCAGAGTGGACAGTGAGAGAGAGAGACAGAGAGAAAGGTCTTCCTTTGCCATTGGTTCACCCTCCAATGGCCGCTGAGGCCTGTGGACCGTGCTGATCTGACGGCAGGAGCCAGGTGCTTCTCCAGGTCTCCCATGGGGTGCAGGGCCCAAGCACTTGGGTTATCCTCCACTGCACTCCCTGGCCACAGCAGATAGCTGGCCTGGAAGAGGAGCAACTGGGACAGAATCCGGCGCCCTGACCTGGACTAGAACCTGGTGTGCCGGCGCCGCAAGGTGGAGAATTAGCCTATTGAGCCACATCGCCGGCAGATTGTGGCATCTTAAGCAATGACCTGGCAGTTGAAGTCCAGGGTATCAATAAGATCAGGAGGGAAAAGAAGAGAAAGAGATGATGGTTAATGATAAGACTTTAGAGAACACTACCCTTGAAGGTAAGGATAGAAGAAAATTCAGATAGAGAATATGAGGCATTGGTGGGGTAGTTGTGGTTCTAAATTCCTATTTTGGAAGTATTCAGACTAGCAATCATCATCTGCATAGTTATCAATAAAGAACTGAAAAATTCAATTGTATTCCTAGCCCAGCTTCACCTTTCAGGAACACTGGTACTTAGAGGAGAACCAGGAGAATGTATTGCTCTGGAAATCAAAAGATAATGGATTTTTAATAAGGAGGAAGTATATTCAGTGTCCATTTCCCCAAAGATCATACAGATAAGGACAAAACAATCCAGTCAATTTGGTAATTGCTAATGCTTGTGCAATTTCGATGAAGCAATAGAAGCAGCCAATTGCAGTGGGGAGAGACTGAGAGAGAAGTGGAGAAGAGTCAATGAGGGCAGGCTTTTCTCTAAAGAAGTTTGACTATGAAGAGATGAGGAAGGTTATGGCATTAGCCCCAGGATATGCTGGGTCAAAGAGCCTCCAAAGTACTTTGACTACACAAGTAGAGGCCCTGTCTTAGAGCTACTGTTCAGAATCTGGTGTGATATACCTGCCATGCCAGAAGCACAAATTGATGGCTGCCCTTCTCTGGAAAAAGTCTCTCCCATAGGGCCCCATTTCCATCTAAAAGTCCACTGTGAAAGATTCATTTAGTTGGGCCTTAAAGGCTTTTTACTGGCAGCAATTTTCTATTAAAGTGCAAATATCCAGGTAACAACTGAAAATGAGGCCAGGACAGATGCTTGAAGCAGAAAGGGGAAGTAAGAGGGAAAATGCCAAAAAAAAAAAAAAAAAGAAAAAGAAAAACTTTGCCTGCTTCACAATTTTTCCTGAGCTAGCCCTGAATTCAATTGATAGTGATAAAAGAAAATTGTATGTGTTCAGATAAGAGTATAGAGGGGAAATTCTGATTAATCACTGGTGTTGGCTAGTGAAGTTATCTCTTATGCTTTGCATACAGACATGCACAATACACAAAGTATCAATTTCTAAGAATGTCTGAAATCTGCACTTAATAAATTTAATATACTTTGATCAAAATAAAGTCACTTTACACAATACAGATGGCATTTACAAATGTTAAATGTCACAGGGTTAAATTTATGGGAATCATATATAATTCTACCTATAATTTACAGTCACAGAAGTCAGTCCTGATGGTGTTTTAACAGGTGATTTTTCTGTCTTGAAAGTTCTTCACCAAGTGGCACAACTAATTGATGCCAGAGCCTGTTGTGTCTGCTGCTATCCCTAGTCCATGTTCTCTTTCTTCTGGTCATAGCTTGAGAGGAACAGTATTGTTTTCACATATGTAAAGGTAGACAATTCAAAATGTATGTGTTTTCAATCTATACATGTACCTTTGTGTAAATGAGCAAGGAGAAATGATTCTTTTACCAATTTAAGTGGTACTCAGTCCCAAGAAGTTTCTTTTTCTCTACTTCAAATCAAATATCCTTTCCCAAACCTGTCAAATCCAATTACATATGTATCACCTTTAATGCTCACCTCATGTCAGGATTGGTTCATGATGGAAAATGGATATCGTGTAGGTTAAAACAGAGAGGAGAAAGAAGGAAGAGGAGGAGGAGACAGAACAGGTAGAACAGGAGTCATTAAAAACCGTATTCTATCAGGAATAGCTACTTACAAGAATGACTGGCTTTGTATCAATATTTCTATTTTCAATATCAATAAATAAGAAGTATCACTACTATAATAGTCTAATAAGTTTTTTGACATTAAAGGAAGGCAAAGTTTCCCAGTTAAAATGTTTGAGAGTTACTCTGAAGAAGAATGGTAGAACGAAAACGTATCTGAAAGAACTGCATCATCTTCTTCATTCTGCTTTGTGTTTTACTCTCACTTGAGATGCTCTCCTTTCTGTCTAAAGCTACCTCTAGCCCAATGAGAGACCTTCTGCAAACAAGAACAAGGAAATTCCAGTCTATGCCAGGAAGCATGACTTAGTGAGCAGAGCCATGTTTGCATGGCAGCCCTGATGGGCCCTATTGGGAAATTTGCATTCTTTCTCCTATGCTCTGAATCTCACATCCCCCAATTTTCCCAAAGAGCCTTGCTTCCCTATTTATCAATTTACTTATTTTCAAAAGCATTGAAGTTCATTCAAGGCTTTCTGAGTTATTGCAAATCCCTGTCCTGGTCTCATATCCAACTTCATCTACTATTTCGTATCCCCCTTTTCCTCCACAGTATTCCATATTTGCTAAATTTTCACTATTTCTATATACTTCCATTTACCCCAACCCATTCCCATCTAACTTCCAGTCTTACCACTTCTCTGAATCTACTTATATTAGTATTCCCAATAAAGTCTCTGCTACTAGTTCCAGTCATTATTTTCAAAGCTTATTTTGTTTTGCTAGTAGCAGCAGTTAATACTGTAGCATCCCACCCATCTTGAAATGCTTCTATGATGTGTATTTAATGACTTTAAAATCCCCCTATATTCCTCATATGTACCTATCTCTTCCTCACATAAACTTCATGTTCAGTATGTCTAAAACTGAATTCTCGGGGCCAGTGTTGTGGCCCAGTGGGCTAAACTGCTGCTTGCAATGCTGACATACCATATCAGAGTGCCACTTCAAATCCTGGCTGCTCTGCTTCTAATCCAGTTTCCTGCTAATGTGCCTGGGAAACCAGCAGAAGATAGCCCAAGTACTTGAGCCCCTGTCACCTATATGAGAGACCAGGATGAAATTCCTGGCTCCTGCCTTTTGCCTGGCCCAGACCTACCTGTTGCATCCATTAAGGAAGTGAATCAGCAGCAGATGGAAGATTCTTTCTTTCTCTCTCTCACTCTTGTTCTCTTCCTTCCCACTCCTTCTCCCTCTCCTTTTCCCTCTCTCTCTGCCTTGCCCTTTCCCTCTCTCACTTTCTGTCACTCTGTCTTTCAAATATGTGTGTGTGTGTGTGTGTGTGTGTGTGTATTTAAAAAAAAAATCTGAATTCTTCATCATCTCCGAACCTTCTCCTTCTCCAGGATTCTCCCTCAGTACATGACACCAACAGCCACATAGTTATATGAAGAACTTGGAAATCATTCTTGCCTCACTTCTTATCTTCTACATCCAATTAATCAACAAATCCAGCAAATTTCATTCCATAGGTCTCTCTTGAATCCATTTGTCATCATTCTTTTCTATGCTGCCTCATTATCTCCTGCTTCATTACTCTCCTGGATTCACTGCTTCCTCTCTTGCCCCATCCAATCCATTCTCCACTGGGAAGAATATTCTTTTAAACATGCAGATCCAACCACAATTCTCCCTCATTTACATTGTTCCACTGCCTTTAAGATCAAGTAGAAAATGCTTCTTGTGAGTTATTAGACATTCATGGAACCCATCATTCACATCTTAATTTCATGTTGGCCCATTTTCCAGCCAGATTGGATTCCTTTTCATTCTGCAAAGATAGGACAATTCTGGTCTCTGGAATTCTGGACACATTCTCTATCTTGGGTGCTTTTCCTTATAGTTCCTACTTACCAAGCTGACTCACTTAAGCTTCAAATCTCAGCTCACATATCAGTTTTTCTATGAATCTTTCCTTGATTTCCCACATCAAAGATTGGAGAAATATGATCCATAGTTCAAATTTGCTCATGGTCTGTTTTGGAACAATTCTCAAGCAAAGAATCATTGTGTGGGGGGGAGCCATTGTAATCCATAAGCTGTACTTTGGAAATTTATATTCTTTAAATAAAAGCTTTATAAAAAAAAAAGAATCATGCATTTTTAAAAGATTTTAAAATAATTAAGGCTAAGATATTTACTCTGACCCTTTACAGAAAGTTGTGCTAATCCCTACCTTAAATCCAAAGCTTACATCCCTCTACTAAGTGTATTGTTGATGTTCTGAACTTCCCCAGATATTAAATGCATGAAGTGTATTATAATTAGCTCTTTAACATCTCCTTTTTTTAGTAGACTCTTAAGATCTGCAAAGTCAGATACCATGTCTATATTATACTATATCTTAAATATGTTATGCATGGCAGAACCTTTGAAAATATTTGTTGAGTAAACCAAAATTAAAACTTAAATAACTACCTTCTTTCAGGAGTACATAAATAGGCTATGGAAACACTTCCAGGGGTATATAACTGGGACAACCAAACATCCCCTTTTTTCTCAACACAATGATGATTCTTGCTTGTATTTTCTGCAAAAAGTATTAATATTCCCTTTTTCCCCTACAAAGTATTCCTCTTTGAAGGAAGGTGGGATTCTTAGGTCCTACTGTAGGCTAGATCCTTAGTATAACAATGTTAGCAACCTTTGTATCAAAAGTCATGACTCTTCCTATCGTGCAAAGAATAATTTAACACATAGTATTCAGAAATCAGAAAAATAGTAGTAAAATATTGCATTGATGGAACATCATGATTAAGATACGCTTTTATTCATTGACCTGGAAATTTACCTATTAACATAGCCCTTGTGTGAAAACACATTGCAGATAACCAATTTTTGGAAATCAATTCATCCTAAGTTTGGAATGGTCAATATAATTATATGCAATGTGTACCTTTATGATAAATTCATTTTTGTGCATGCTATGAACAGTTGGGTCATCCTTTCTTCTTTTGATATGAATGAAAAATCAGATGTTTTAGCTAATCAATGAACAGGGATAAGAGTTATTTGGGGACAAATAACTTAAAAGTAGAAATTAAATCTAAGACTTTTCTGCCCCAACACTTACTTTCTGCATATCAATACGGAAGACAAAAGAGTCAAGTATTCCTATGATACATAACTCTCCTTTGGGATCAGCAACAAGTTTGGTTAAATAATTTTCTGTAAGTTTTAAAAATGTACATGTTTAATAATCAAAAATATATTATTTTAATGATTTATTGAATACTTTGGAATCTATGTTCCTCAGATTCATTGAATAGAAATCTATATTTTACTTTATGTGTATTTGAATCTTGTCAATCTAAAGATATGAATCCTACTTCCTTTTTTAGATTTCCTTTCTATTTCTTCTCAAAGTAGTGTTTTACCATCACTTTTCTGAGGTCCAGGCCAAACTCAACAGATATATATCTATTACTAATGATAGTAATAATAATGATAGTATTTGCTTAACATGTACAATGTACTAAGCAATAGGCTTATGTGATTTTTCTATTCATCACAACAACCAGATAAGTGCCATCAACATAAAAATGAGAAAACTAGAGATAGCAGCAAATAATTTTACCCACAGCTAGGAAGTGATGTGAGCAGGGCCTCAACTCAGACTTCCTGAGTTGACTGTGAATAACCGTATAATAACCATTTTGTTAAGTAGTTGTGTTAGATACCTCTTGTGTGCTACTTCAAACCCTCTTACTCTTATCTCCGACTCAAATCACTGATGTGATTCCCAGTTCCATGTAGGAGAAAACTGATTTTCTTGCTTTCTGCCCATGATATTATATGAAATGAACCATTTAGTATGCATTCACACATGTGCAACCAGGAAGTATTGGTGATAGGGCTACCTTTAACCAGATAAGTGAATCTGTCTTCCCCATTTGGGCAGTTTTGAGATATGTTCCACAAAGGTCCTCTAAAAACCTCATAAGATCATCAATTCCTGTAGGCATCTTGAGCTGCTATCCTTCTTTGTTTCACTTTTGCTGTCCCCCAACTCCTGTTCCCTGGGACTACCTCACAAATAAATAATCCTTGTGCAAGCCTTTGTCTCGGGCTGTGCTTACAGCGGCACTCAGGATCAGAAGAGACCAATTCCCTCACCCTCTGAAATCATCTTGTCTCTATCCCTGAGCTTTATAGAACTAATATGCAACAGCTATCATATTTTATCTGAAGAGGAAATCCCTTGTCTCGGATGGACCTGACTTCTTCATTTCCTGTGAATAGCAGAGCTCTCTGCATCTGTAGGGTCTCAAGACCATGTTGAGAATATTTGTCTACCTCTGCTGGAAGCCCTTCTGATTAGTCAGGCTCCTTGAGTTGGAAACATAAGGATTTATAATGAAAAAGAATTACACAGTAAAAACAGAAAGAATGAAAAGAAAACAAACCAATAAAGAATCTATCCTATCATAACATTTGAGGTTCTGGTATTTGCTGGCTTTGGAGGGAGTTCAAAATAAATGAAAGAAATGTGTATTTTATTAAATGCTAATATTTAGACGATGTGGGGGGAGATAAATGCTTCTTATCATATTTGCAAATATGAAGCATCTCCTATCTCCTTCAAAGTGGATAGATGTTTTCCTTGCAAGCTGCTTAGTTTGGAAGCAAATGCTGGGAACAACTATAAAATTATATCAGAAGTAGCTAAGTTGCATGTGCATCCAGCTAACAAAGAGGGGTACCACAGCATGGTCTCAACCAAAAGCATAACCCAATAACAAGTTCTCTCTAGTCGAGCTGCAGCTTCCCACTCAACTTCCTCCACAGGAAAAGCCTATTGCCTCTGATCCCACATAGACTAGCCGGTAATAAACTCTATCCTTCCTTTGCAACATCTGCTATTGTTAACATGACCTCTGTTTGTCTTGAAGTATAAATAGGCCCCAAATTTCAAGAGTTCAGAATACACTGAACCGTAACAGCATAGCCTCTTCCTTTTCTTTTTTAGTAAGAGCTGTATCCCTCTCTTGGGTTTTGGAATTCATTTTAAGAACAACAGTGAAATAAAGTGGAAAGCAAGAGGATTTGAAGGGTCATGAGTACTCAAGGGGATCAGAAATGAAGTGTTCATTTTGGTTTTGTTTTTAGTATATCTGTAGTAATACACGACTGTGAATTGGAGCTATTTTCTGTATACTTTTCTCTACAATAAAGTTAAAAGCTTATCATGAGAAGAAACTCATTTTATGATTCATTATTCCATATGCAATACACAAAGTAGTTTACAATGTTCATATATGCCAACTTTTTATTTTGCTTGAGCAAAATACTTCTTATGCCTTGTAATTCACATAGTTCTTTCAAAAAGAGAAAATTGGCTGTAATCAGTCCTTTCTTCTGATGTAGAATATTGGCAAGAAGCAAAGCACTGAGGCCCGGTAGCCCTAGATCCTCAGCCTTACCCCACCATTAGGTAAATTGACTTCACTTCTCTGAATCTCAATTTACTTACTAAAAAATGGATGAAACTAGTAATTATTTCATAGTATTATTAAAGTAGGAAATGAAGAATGCACATGAAATGTTTGATGACTGTGTTTAATAAATATTAAATGATAATGGTTTTCCAGAATGTGATTGGATCTTCCACTGTAATTGAGAAAGTCTTACAGCTCAGTGTCTGGACTTAGACAGATAGGAATCAGTTCCATATGTATCTAAAGATGAGGGGTTAAAACAAATAAAATTCTTATAAGAAAGCCTGGTAAATTGCAAACACTTGATAAGTGTTAGCTATTCATCATAATTATTAATGTGTCATTAATAATGTAATAATGTACAATTATCTTTATTATTATAATCAGTTTATTGAATGAGCCAGACTCTGCAGGTGCAAGAGAGTAAATTTAGTTTTTTGAACAAATTCCCAATCAAATTCATGCTGTCAAGTGATTTTTCTAAGATCCTGAGTAAAATTCTAGGCAAATGACATAACATTTTATGACAAATATGAAAAATTCCAGTTCAATCTAAAACTATCTCAAATTCTTTTGAATATTCCTCCATTCCCTCAGCCTGAACTTGCCTCAGGCTCGTAAATCAGTTATGGGGGAAAATTTGGTTGGCTTTCCACTGTTTTCCTTGATTCTTCCTTCTATACTCCCTGTGAGGTCCCTGGTTCTCCAGGATTCCACTTGGAGCCAGGAGCTAACAGAAAGACGAGACATAGAAGACAGAAAATGTCTTCCTTGGCAAATAACATGTATAGTATAATTCCTGTGACTGAAATTTTGATGTAAGAAAAAAATCTACTAAGGGAAAGTAAGCATCTCCTTCCTTTCTAACCCCATAGTGGTACACAGACGTACATCCAGCAAACCTATAATCCTTTATAGTTATGGTATTCCACAGTCCATAAACCATATGAATTAACTCAATTTTTTCATAGGGCACATCTGAAGCATAGGTAGAACAGGTATCAGTGCACCCATGTCACCAAGGAAGGAATGGTCTCAAGGAACATACAGGACCTATCTAAGGTCATAAAACAATTGATTGATAGAGTCAGGTATTCCCAACCTCCTTCCACCTCATTATGCTTCTTTCTGAAAGACAGGAAAAATTTTGAAAACAAATTCTGACATACATAGAAAGCAGGAATTCAGGGGCCGGCACTGTGGCATAGCAGGTTAAAGCCAAAGCCTGCAGAGCCAGCATCCCATATGGGCGCCAGTTCAAGTCTTGCTGCTCCACTTCCAATCCAGCTCCCTGGTAATATACCGGGGAAAGCAGTGGAGGATGGCCCAAGTCCTTGGACCCCTGCACCCTTGAGGGAGACCTAGAAGAAGCTCCTGGCTCCTGCCTTTGGATTGGCTCAGCTCCAGCTGTTGTGGCCATTTGGGGAGTGAACCAACAGATGGAAGACCTCTCTACCTCTCTCTGTATTTTTTGTCTTTCAAATAAATTAAATCTTTAATGAAAAAGAAGGCAAGAATTCAGTATTGAGCCACTGTCAAAGATTATAACAATTTTTTATCAAATACATATTAGAGTGCTTCTAAAAGTTCATGGAAAAGTAGAATTAAAAGCATCTATTTTAGTGCAAAAATGAAATACACACTAGTTTTTGCATAATGCAAAGTTTCTACACACTCTTTGAAGACCCCTCACATGTCCTACTACATACCTAGTATACTTAGAATAAAAATTAAGGCCATTTTATAAGCAAGATATTGAGAAACAACTAGTCTGATGAAACACACACTAGAGGTTGGGAATTTTAATTTTGTTAAGATTTATTTATTTATTTCAAAGAGTTAAAGAGAGAGGAGCAGGGGGAGAGAGAGAGAGAGAAACTTTCATCTGCTGGCTTACTCCCCAGATGGCCCAAACAGTCAGGGCTGGGCCAGACTGAAGCAACAAACTTCATCTGGGTCTCCTGTGTGAGCATCAGGGATCCAAACATGGGTCATTTTTCACTGCTTTTCCTAGGCCATTAGCATGGAGCTGGATCAGAAGTGTAACAGCCAGGATAGGAACCCGCACTCATATGGGATGCTGATGTCACAGTTGGCAGTTTGCCTGAGTGTGCCTCAATGCCAGCCCCTGGGTTTGTTTTTTAATAAGCATATCACCACTTTCCTGTTTTGCATCTTCTTTTGTGTCCTAAATAACACTCTGGCCTCAGAATCAGCCCTTAAGGCATTCCGATCTGTCTCAAGGGCCCATGAGAATATTTTAGGCATGGAAAGCCAAGACACTCTGAAAAAAAAAAAAAAGACCTAAATGAAAGATCTCTGCGAATGAGATCCCAGTGGAAAGAACGGGGCCATCAAAGAAGGAGGTACCTTTCTCTGAAGGGAGGAGAGAGCCTCCACTTTGACTATGGCCCTGTCGGAATAAGATCGAAGTTGGCGAACCCTAAAGGCTTCCATAGCCTCGGCAAGTCATGACTAGAGCCTAGGGAGATTACTGACGCCATAAACAAGAGTGTCAAATTGTTAAATCAACATCAGGAGTCACTGTGTACTTACGTCTCATGAGGGATCTGTCCTTAATGTGTTATCCAATGTGAAGTAATGCTATAACTAGTACTGAAACAGTATTTTTACACTTTGTGTTTCTGTGTGGGTGCAAACTGATGAAATGTTTACATAATATATACTGAATCGATCTTCTGTCTATAAAGATAATTGAAAATGATTTAAAATAATGAGCTATCTTATGCTGCATTCCCAGGCACTTTAGCAAGGAGCTGGATCAGAAGTGGGTAGTCAGGACTTGAACCAGTGTTCCTCTGGGATGCTGGCACTGCAGGCTGTGGCTTAACCTGCTGTGTCACAGAGCCAGCCATTTAAGATTTATATTATTTATTTGAAAGGCAGAGTGACACACACACACACACGGAGAGAGAGAGAGAGAGAGAGAGAGAGAGAGAGAGAGAGAGAGAGAGAATGAATCTTGCATCTGCTAGTTCACTCCCCAAATGGTCAGGGCTGGGCCAGGCTGAAGGCAAGAGCCCAGAATCCTTCCCAGTCTCCCACATGGGTGGTTCAGACCCAAGAATTTAGATCATCCTTGGCTGCTTTCTCAGACTCATTAGCAGGGAGCTAGATTGGAAGTAGAGCAAATGGGACTAGAACCAGCACAATGATATGGGATGCTAGCATTCCGGTTTGTGACTTATCCCACTGTGCCACAATGTCAGCCCCACTTTGTTGGAATTGAAACAGATGAGTTGAGCAGATCTTCTAAAGGGCAGAGGAATTGGTTCCTGGATTCTTTCAAATGACGCCATGAGGACAACCGTTTACTTAACCTACAAATAGGTCTTATTCTCTGCCTCCATAACTGCTCTTCCACTGTACAAAATTTGTCACATTCACCTAATGACATGTGACATTCTCTTGTATTCTAGTAACCACAGGCACACTTATTCGATGATGATTACCTTCTCTGAGAAAGGAAAATTGGTGGTGGGGTGAGAGGGTGTCTATGCTTCAACTGAATCTTGAAATGCTGTCACTGATGTTCACAGCCCATAAATGTGAATCTTCATTGCTGCTTAAGAGGTACAATTTCTAAAGTATACAAAGCAATATTTAAAACTTCTTTTCATAATATCTACCTGAAGTTTAAGCATTATAGAGTAAGAGGTAAATTTGAAAATATAGAGGATATTGTATTGTTATACAATGGCACAATCACTCAACAGCATTTATCATCTGCCATTTTATCTATAGGTAGAGATGATCTCAAGGAAATTTATTTTATGATGTTTCCAGGTTCTTTCACATAAAATTGGAACAGCTATAAATGGAAATGTAATCAACTAACAAAGTATGGAAGCAGCATTCTAAAGTTGATAACACCATTCAGGATGATGGCATATACAAGTATACTACATCAAGACAAAGTGACACAAATACAATGTTTGCGTGTTTGGAGTCTATTTCCTGCTTATGTTGTGAGAAATGATCATGTAAGTACTGATAATGTGGCATGGGGTTATACTTTTCCATACCTAAGCTGTTCTTAAATTTCATAACTTTATTTAATTCAATATATAGCGCCCTCAGGCTTGTGAACACTTCAGCTTGCAACAATAACCACATACTAATATATTTTACATGACACCTTCATAGAATATGCAAGGAAGCACCAATTTTAAGTATATATACAACATACAGATTTAACTTGAAAGTTTGTCAGATATTAAGTTTGTGTAACAGGTAATGTATAATATAAAGTTGCCCAACTCAGAGTATGTTTTAGGTATTTTTTTTTTTTGTTAACGATCAAAAAAGAAGTAACTGTTGACATTTTGGACCAGATAATTTTCTGTTGCAGGGGAATATCCAGTGCATTGTAGAGTGTTTTACAGCTGCCCTGTCCTGTACCCATTTGATGCTGGTAACACCTCTACTGTTGTGACAAACAAGAGCTTCTTCAAATATTGTCAAATGTCCCTTGGATGGGGAGCAAAGCTAGTCTCCCTCCCAAATAAGAACCATTGACTTGGAGGATTTTTGTGAAAATCAAAACAGATAATGCGTAAATTTTTATGTACATTGCAACCTACCTTAAAAACATTATCTCTTTTATACAATAGAGCTAATTTCCCAGCCTTTTAATTGGAAAGATAACATTATATAACAAATGGCATTGCTTTCTTACAGCAAAAATTCAGTTATACTCTTAGCAAAATTCAACAAGAAGGCAATGTCTGGCAGCTCTTCGGGAACAGAATCATTCTTTATGATCATTTTTATTCACAATTGCATCCCCAGAGCCTAATACAGTTCCTGTTATACTTATGGCTTGTCTCTATAAATCCTTTGTGAATGAAAAAGAAAGTCTCCATTAATGCAGCAGACTACCCGCTTTTCCTCTTACTGGGTGATACCCGGAAAGTAAGCTCACAGCAGAACTTTTACTCTCAACGTGAGTAGTATTACCATTGCAGCTCTTGTCTCTGTGACAAACAGTAAAACGTTATGTATCACTCATCTGCTTGCAAGCACTTTCAAACAAAGGCTCTCCTACCTCAAAATATCATGCTTTCCCTAAAATTCTTGCTTCAGTTGATGATCTTTCTCTTTTCTTTACCAATCTTATTTACCACATTATTTCACTTAGCACACCACTTTAGATAATTCCTATCACTGTTGTCTTTCTCTTCACTGTTTCCAAAACTCAGGAGTAAGCAAACCCTTTATACTTCCTCTCATCTTTATTGCTTTGATCTGTACCATCCTCTCATTCTGGTTACCATCAATCTCCTCCAGTTCCTCCAGGTCCTCAATGCATTTCCTCTAAAGCTAAACAATTGGAACAGTGTCTTAACAAATCTTTGCATTTGGCCCAAGCTGCTGCCCATTTCTCACCCTGCTTCCTGCTACATGATTAATGTTTCTAAAATCCAGCTTCCTAAAGCCTCCTTCTCTCTTCTGAAAGCTTTAAAGCTTTCTCAATATTCTCTGAAGCAAATAGAAGTAATTTAAGCAATTTGACACTGAATGCTCTCCCAAAATATGGCTCCACCCTCTCTTTCTTCTCAACATGTTTTCCACACAGTATCCAAATGAAAATACCCTACATCTTATTTTATCTGAATTTTTTGTTTAGGACTGCCCTCAGTACGAAAAGTCCTTTTCTCCTTCAGCTAAAATCCCACCAATGTAATGAGTTCAGATTACTGTTTTTGTAGGCAAAGTTGTTTATTTTATAATCACTTCATATTGTAGTCAGATAGTTGGATTATCGGTTTTAAAAATATTTATTTATTTGAAAGGCAGAGTTACATACACATACAGAAAGAGAAGAGAAGAGAAGAGAAGAGAAGAGAAGAGAAGAGAAGAGAAGAGAAGAGAAGAGAAGAGAAGAGAAGAGAAGAGAAGAGGTTATCCATCTTCTAGTTCACTCCTCCTGGCCACAATGGCTGGAGCTGGGCTAATATGAGGCGAAAAGCCAGGAGTTTCTTCCAGGTCTTCCACTTGGGTGCAAGAGTCCAAGAACTTGGACCATCTTCCCCTGCTTTTATAAGTACATTAGCAGGGAGCTGGATTGGAAGTGCATCAGCCAGGATTCGAACAAGCACCTGTTTAGGATGCTGGCACTGTAAGTGGTGGCTTTACCTTCTACACCACAGTGCTAGCCCCAGGTATCAGCATTCTTATTAAATTGTTATCTCCTCGAGGTTCAAGGTTGAACTTATAATTTCCTAGAGGGCTTATATACAGGGGAGGTCACAGACATTAAGAGAAAATATAGGCATTGCATTCAGACTTTGGTATAAATATTGGCTTTGCCACTTGATATATCATTTTAAACAAAGTCCCTAACCCTATCAACTTCAGTTTAATCATTTTTAGAATGATTAAAATAAGATTTAATTACCAAGTTATTACAAAGATATATGAAGCAAATAACACAATGTCTGAAATGTAAGACAAACTCTGTAAATGAGGTCTACTGTGACAGTAATAACTATTATTACTTTATATCAGGTAATTGATATGTATTTGTTAAATTAAACTAAAATCAGCATTAAAATATTTCCTGCCCTCCAGGAGGTTATAATCTAGCTGGGGAAAAGAATCACTGCCATCTGTTAACATTAGTCACCATTCTGAGCAAAAGTTAACATGAATGAATGACATCACCAGTAAGTTTCAAGGATGTGTGAGGAGGAAGACTCCCTCCCAGAGTGGGAAAGGCACCACTTGTGTGACATGGAGCATCATACAAATTCCCCTGCAACATGCAGCGCCCTCAGGTATAGGCCCTCTCTGAACAGTAAAGGGTTACCGTCATTTGGTTTTCCTTAAAAAAAAATGAAGACTGTTTTAAATGAGCCATTAATCATTTATTTACTTCACTAATTACTTTACTGATTTCTTTTTTAATTACTTTTTTATTAAAGGCATCCTAATACAGAAGAAAAAACAATACTGACTTGAAAAAGAGACTAAAAGGATATCTGGTCTGATAGGGTGTATGATCTTTAAGAAGTAATTCTGTTCCTAGGGCCTGCATAATATCAGCTATAAAATAGTAAATGTGGATAAGTTTTCTATAGAAGATGCTTAGGAAGGAGTGAGGCGGCAGCCCCATTTCACAACAGATTCATAGCAAGTTCATGTGGTATGTCCAAAGAGCTTCCTCTGTCATATACAGACAAAACCTTTGTTAGTGCTCAACCTCCTGCACGATTCATGCCCCAGCATGCATGCTCCTCTTTGGAGAGGGGAAGGTAAGGAATTTATTTTCCTATTGATCAAGGCCAGAGTATGACCCAGGCCAATTTTTTTTTTAAAAAATATGTATACCCAAACAAAATTACCTTTCAATTCAATCTTTCCACAAGCTTTAAATTTTTTTCATATTTGTGTATATGTGTATGTGATATTCAAACTATATATTCAATATGTATGTGTGATTGTGTGTATAATCTTGGAATCACTGTATATGTTAGTCTGAATAATGGCCCTCAGATATGCAATGCCTGAGTCATTAACATCTATGTACGTTATTTCGTTTGACACAGGGATTTTGTGGTCATGATTAAGGATCATGAGGTGAGGACAATATCCTGGATTATCCAGGTGAACTCTAAATATAATCACATGTGTTCTCATGGGAGGGGAGATTTAACTATAGGAATAAAAAGACGGCATCATGACCACAAGCTCACCAATTAGTGTGATACAATGACTATGCTAGTAGCAAGAGGCAATCTCGATAGCAAAAAATTTCCGATCATGCAGTAAGACAACCCCTAGCTGTTAGGCTATAGGGAGAAGAGGGTCAGAAGTCTGCAAATTTCCTTTTCATGCCCTGTGAGGTGGGTCTTTTTGTTGCGGCCTTTGGTGACAAAAAACTTAGGGTAGGGCAATGAATCAGGTGATATGGTCAAAAGCAATCAGGCTACTGGAAAACAGAGGGGCTTCCTGTGACCCGTGTGTGTGTGCTCCTGCTGTGGAAAGGGCCCTCCTCGGGCTGGCAGAGGTACTTAGCCTGTTAGCGTGACTGGTTTCCCAGTGATGATTATTGAGCACACAGAGTAGGAGGATATGCACCCACCCATCCTGAATAGGCATCTGGAATTTTTTAAACAGGAATAAATAATTGTTCCTCATTTTCAAAAACTTTTCTGTGTCTGTTGCTATTTTAATGTCCAAGACAGAGAGCCACGTAGATGCTCAGCAATTGAAACCTGGCCTCTGTGTTGGAAGAGATGTGGCCCAGGGTGATCCTCAGAGGGGCTCGTCACCACGTACCCTGCTCTGTCCATACTGCACTGGGAGACATGGAAGAAAAGAGGAAGATCAGAGAAAATCTAAAAAATAAAATAAGAAAAAAAAAACATAAGTATGAGGGCAAGAAAGTCCAAGAAAGAAAGAAAGAGACCATCGGGTGTTTATGCGTGACTCTCCTTCATATGGAATTAATGGTGGTTTAATGGGGTATGAAAGAATGTTTTACTGGAAACAATGAAGAACAATTGTCTAGCTCACGTTTCATTTCACAGGTCATTATTGCATTAAGAAGTAAATCGACCAAGTCCGGTAAATAACAGTCTGTGTATTGCCGAGAGCTTCAAACCAACAATTTTAGCCATCACGAACTAATATCTCTGTCATTTTAACCCTTGCAGGGTTGTGCTAGGGGGCTAAACAATTACAATCTTCACCGAGTTCTAGCAGGTGAGCATAATTCATTGCCCCTCTAGTCCCTTCTTTTGCAAAACCCAGGAGGCCATATTTTAGCATCGTTGTTTTGTTGATGAGCCAGCCTTAGCCAAATACAGCTCTGGTGGCCTTGAAAAACAACCCCCATTTTACTGACTGCTGCAGGCATCTTTAAACAGACTGCTTCCTCTGCAAAATTAATTGCTGCAAAATGCAGTGCTCTCTCATCTAAGCTTTTGCAAGCTCATACTCAGCTATTTGGGTGGGCCATAGATGAGTCTGAGAGATCTAGGGAAAATGAGCTACTTCTCTTTATTTTTAAGGTTCACATTTGTGTCACCACGCACCATCAGGCACTGGACATCCAGTGGTTTCTAATGCCTAAATTCTGGATCCATTAACTTAGAGGCAAATGGTAGATAAGGCAAATTCTGGCTGTATTTTGAAGCAACAGCATAGTAAGTAAACACAGCAAAGCTAGTTTATAATAAAAAATTCTATTTAAAAGATATCCAGTAAAATGCACATTTAAAATGCATCAAAGGACCATCATTGTGGCATAGTAGGTAAAAGTTACTGCCTGTGATGTGGACAACCCATCAGGGTGCCAGTTTGTGTCCCAGCTGCCCTACTTCCAATTCAGCTCCCTGCTAATGACCTGGGAAAGCAGTGGAAAGATGGTTCAAGTATTTGGGCTCCAGAAACCCATGCAGGAGACCCAGTTGATGCTCCTGGCTTTGGCCTGGCTGTTGCAGCCATCTGGGGAGTGAACTAGTTTTGGAAGATCTCTCTTTCATTCTGTCTCTCTTACAAAATAAATAAATATTTAAAAACTTGAAATGATTCAAAATGTTTTCTTATAACAAAACTGAGAGCAGAGTCAGCTTAAGATTCATAACATTACATAATCATGTCAGGACAACCAGCTTACATTTATCATTTTCCATCAAAACCTGATGTTTAACCTGCAGAGTGGTTATGGAATCTTCCATGTTCACACATTATTTCTGAAATAAGATAAATCCTTTCCTGAAAGATCAAAATTTCTTACAGAGGTAGGATCAGCATCTGTATTTCTTTTTTTCTTCACCATGTGTGATTAAACTTAGGCCGTACAGAATCTATAGTACCCCTAAGGGGCCAGCACTGTGGCGCAGTGGGTTAACACCCTGGCCTGAAGTGCCCGCATCCCATATGGGCGCCGGTTCCAGACCCGGCTGCTCTACTTCTAATACAGCTCTCTGCTATGGTCTGGGAAAGCAGTAGTAGATGGCCTAAGTCCTTGGGCCCCTGCACCCACGTGGGACACCCAGAGGAGGCTCCTGGCTCCTGGTTTCAGATAGGTGCAGCTCCAGCCATTGCAGCCAACTGGGGAGTGAACCACTGGATGAAGGACCTCTTTCTTTCTGCCTCTCCTCTCTCTCTATAACTCTGAATTTCAAATAAATAAATAAATCTTAAAAAAAAAATAGTACCCCAAATAATAGTCTTCCTGAGATGTTTGTGCTCCAGTCCTGAATACCTAAATAGGGCAAAGGGTCTTGGCAAATGTGATTGAGGATGCTACTTGGGGAAATTATCCTGGACTTCAAGCCTTTAAAAGTAGAGAGCTAGGTCTGTCTAGAATCAAACAGATACAGTAGAAAAGAAGGTAGGAGGTACCCAAAGCATGAGAGAGCTGCAGTTCACTGTGGCTTTCTTAGAAGATAAGAGGAATCATAAATCAGAGAATGCAGGAAGCCGTAGAAGCTGACTGTAAACCATGGCTTACAGCAACCTAAAAAATAGGAATTTCAGTATAACAATGACATGGAATTGAATCTGGCAAAATAACTGAGTGAGATAGGAAGTGGATTCATCCTCAGAGACTCCATAAAAGAATGCAATTCTGCTGATACCTTAATTTAGGCCATGGGAGACTTGAAACAGAGAAATAATTCTGACCTACAGACCTGTGAGATAATACATAGGCATTGTTTCAAGCCACTGAATTTTTGCTAATGTATTATGGTAGCAATAGAAAACCAGTATAAGAAAAAAATAAGAGACGACACACAAAGATCTATGTCATCATTTCAACCAGAGCAATGGTAAACAGTGGTAACAGATTAGGAGTCATGACCAGTTACTCAGTGCTAATCCCATACTACGTGCGGGTACTGTTTTATGCATACTATCTCTACAAAGCCATAAAGTTCCAAGATTTACTTGTTTCTCCCTAACATGTTCAAAGAGAAAAATAGGGTATAGTCTACTTGCATGCATAGGCTGGTTTCCACACAGATAATACTCAAGAAGAGTTGCATCTTGCCAACATCACCCACAATAGAAGAGATTATTACAGCATGTCCATCTCCTGCCTTTGACTGCCACACAATACACACACATGCACACACATACACACATGCACACACTGCTTAAACTCCTTTTCTTCCTGGTAATTATTTTCTTTTTTTTAAAACTTTTATTTAGTAAATATAAATTTCCAAAGTACAGTTCATGCATCACAATGGCTCTTCCCCCCATAACTTCCTTCCCACCTGCACCCCTCCCATCTCCTGCTTCCTCTCCCATTCCATTCACATCAAGATTCATTTTCAATTCTATTTATTTACAGAAGATCAATTTAGTATATATTAAGGAAAGATTTCATCAGTTTGCACCCACACAGAACATAAAGTGTAAAATACTGTTTCAGTACTAGTTATAGCATTAATTCACATTGGACAATGCATTAAGGACAGAGATCCCACATGAGGAGTAAGTACACAGTGACTCCTGTTGTTGTCTTAACAATTTGACACTCTTGTTTATGGCGTCAGTAATCTCCCTAGGCTCTAGTCATGAGTTGCTAAGGTTATGGAAGCCTTTTGAGTTTGCTGACTTTGATCATATTTAGACAAGGTCATAGTCAAAGCGGGATACACAGCAGACTCATAGAATGGCAGATGTCCTAAAAGCACTCTGGCCTCAGAATCAGCCCTTAAGGCATTCATATCTGGCTGAAGAGCCCATGAGAGTATTTAGGTATGGAAAGCCAAGACACTCTGGCAAAAAAACAAACAAACAAACAAAAAAACAACAACAAAAAAAACACCTAAATGAAAGATCTCTGTGAGTGAGATCCCAGTAGAAAGAACGGGCCATCAAAGAAGAAAGTACCTTTCTCTGAAGGGAGGAGAGAACTTCCTGGTAATTATTTTCAAGAACTTATACTCAATCTTATGAATAATTCTCCTTGAAGAAGCTAAACAAATTGGAATCAAATCGGGCCTATGGGAGTCCTTAATTCCTTTATTGCTTCATAAGGTTGTGTTCTAAGTTTAAGAAAATTTATTTTCCTTGGTGTCCCTCTCCTTAACATGCTTTACATGACAAATAATTCATTTATCAGGATTCCATTTGTCACATAAATAAGTTTTACTATAATTATTCTTATTATAATAGTATATAATAATACACGTGATTTTGTGCAAATGGCAACTTCCTGGTTTTTCCCACTGTATAGTGGCACTGAAGGTCAGGACAACAGGGAGCTAAGAGGAATTGTATCCTTTTTATAATATATGTTTTATTTATTCATTAATCAAAAGTATTTAGGATAATTTACTTTTTATTATTTATTTGAAAGGCATAGAGACAGAGAATTCTCCTAACCAATAATTAAACCCTACCACCACCACCATGTGTCTGCAACAATTGGGGCTGGGCCAAGCCAAAGCCAGGTGCTGAAAACTCAACTTTATCTTCCATATGGGTAGCAAGGACACAGACACTTGAGCCATTACATGTTATGTCCAAAGATGTGCATTATTACAAAGCTGGAATGAGGAGTGAAGCCAGACTCAAACCCAAATACCCAAATGTGGGATGTGGGTGTTCCAAATGTCATTGTAACAGCTATGCAAATGCCTCCACTTAGAATCATTTCTTAAAAGTGGAGTTACTGAATTAGAAATGTAGGTCTTTAGATAGTTGTCAGATGCCAAAAGGCAACAACAAGAGATATACAAGTACAAGGTTTGAGAAGAATTATTTCCCTATGCTTTGCCAAATGCTGAGAACCGTTATACTTTTTCATTACAGCTGATCTAATTGGTAAAACAATAATACTAATAATATTTATGGTAAAGTATACCTTATTTTACTAGTAAAGGTGGGCACTTTCATTGAAGTTATCTCTTAATCCCTGCAATAAACATACCAGTATATAATATATATGATATTAATATGTCCACAATCTAAATGAGGATGTTGAGGCTTAAGGAAGATAAGCAGCTTTCCTGGGGTTACACACGTACTAAGTGACAGGTCACAGACCTGGCAGCTGACCTTAGTCCTAGATTTTTAACCTGTGCTTTGATTACAAAACAAATTGAACTTTCTTTATGCTTATTAGTGCTTTTATTTATTTCTCTTTGAAATGTTTTGAGGAATATGTCGCAAATTTTTCAATTAGCTCATTCTTTTTTTAAAAATTTTTTTAACTTTTATTTAGTAAATATAAATTTCCAAAGTACAGTTCATGCATCACAATGGCTCTTCCCCCCATAACTTCCTTCCCACCTGCACCCCTCCCATCTCCTGCTTCCTCTCCCATTCCATTCACATCAAGATTCATTTTCAATTCTATTTATTTACAGAAGATCAATTTAGTATATATTAAGGAAAGATTTCATCAGTTTGCACCCACACAGAACATAAAGTGTAAAATACTGTTTCAGTACTAGTTATAGCATTAATTCACATTGGACAATGCATTAAGGACAGGGATCCTACATGAGGAGTAAGTACACAGTGACTCCTGTTGTTGTCTTAACAATTTGACACTCCTGTTTATGGCATCAGTAATCTCCCTAGGCTCTAGTCATGAGTTGCTAAGGTTATGGAAGCCTTTTGAGTTTGCTGACTTTGATCTTATTTAGACAAGGTCATAGTGAAAATGAAAGTTTTCTCCTCCCTTCAGAGAAAGGTACTTTCTTCTTTGATGGCCCGTTCTTTCCATTGGGATCTCACTCGCAGAGATCTTTCATTTAGGTTTTTGGGTTTTGTTTTGTTTTGTTTTGTTTTTTTTGCCACAGTATCTTGGCTTTCCATGCCTAAAATACTCTCATGGGCTCTTCAAGCAGATCTGAATGCCATAAGGGCTGATTCTGAGGCCAGAGTGCTAGTTAGGACATCTGCCATTCTATGAGTCTGCTGTGTATCCTGCTTCCTGTGTTGGATCGTTCTCTCCCTTTTTTATTCTATCAGTTAGTATTAGCAGACACTAGTCTTGTTTGTGTGATCCCTTTGACTCTTAGACCTATCAGTGTGATCAGTTGTGAACTGAAATTGATCACTTGGACCAGTGAGATGGCATTGGTACATGCAACCTTGATGGGATTGTATTAGCTCATTCTTTATAATTAAATATTAGCAAAAATTTATAATAAGGAAAGTAACTCTTTGATGAATGAGTTGCAAGTTTTTCTGTGTCTTTAGTTTCATTTTTAATATTCTCTGCCGCAGATAGATTTTTAGTTCTTACATGATAAAATTTTCACATTTTCATGCATGTTTATTAGACTTTGATTCATGCAAAGAAATATCTCCATAAATCCAAAAGTATGAAACTTCATCAAGATTTCTGGTAACTATGTAGACATTTTTTTTGTCTTTAACACATAAAGAATTTATTCGTAATAAAAGAAAGATACAAATTCTCAAATGGTTTACTCTCCCTTAGTGATCAGTCAAATGCCACAATATCAGTAACTGAAATTTCCCATTAGCAGATATATCATTTGCAAGTATTTTCTCCATTCAGTGGGTTACCATTTAACTGACAGCATCTTCTTAAAAATTTTCTTTTATTCTTAATGGACACATTAAGCATTATACATATTAATGGGTATAATGTAATATTTGTATATATGTATGTACTGCATAATATCAATAATGGTAAATATATCTCCTCAAACAACATTTCTTTATAATGAACGCATTCAGAATCTTTTGTTTCTGTTTTTTTTTTGTTTTTTTTTTTTTGACAGGCAGAATGGACAGTGAGAGAGAGAGAGACAGAGAGAAAGGTCTTCCTTTGCCATTGGTTCACCCTCCAATGTCCGCCGCGGCCAGCGTGCTGTGGCCGGCGCATCGCGCTGATCCAAAGCCAGGAGCCAGGTGCTTCTTCTGGTCTCCCAAGTGGGTGCAGCACCCAAGGACTTGGGCCATCCTCCACTGCACTCCCGGGCCACAGAAGAGAGCTGGCCTGGAAGAGGGGCAACCAGGACAGAATCCAGCGCCATGACCGGGACTAGAACCTGGTGTGCCAGTGCCGCAAGGCGGAGGATTAGCCTATTGAGCCTCGGTGCTGGCTTTTGTTTCTGTTTTTAAGAGAACTACACAGTACATTATCATTATTTATAGTCACCATAGAACCCCCAAATATCTTACTATTCTCTAAGTACAATGTTGTATCTGTTAATTATAATTTTCCCACTCCCTCAGCAGCACCACTCACCCCACAACTTCCCAGCTGTGGTAATCATTATTTTACTCTTAAGCTCTGTGAAAGTAACTTATTTATATCGCACATATGAGTGAGATTATGTGATAATTGTTTTTCTGTGCTTGGCTTGCTTAACTTAGCACAATTACCTCCAATTCCATTCATGGCATTGCAAATGACAACATGTCATGGTTTTTATGGCTGAATAGTATTTCATCATGTGCAGGTATAATACTTCTCTATATACTCATTAGTGGAGAGACACTTAGGCTGTTTCCATACCTTTACAACTGTGATTAATCTTGCACTAAATATAGGAGTGAAGACATTTTTTTTTTAAACAGAGTGATTCATTTCCCTTGGATTTATGTTCCATGATGATATTCCTGGACCTATGATAGTTCTATTTTTACTTTTTCAGTGAATCACTATACTGTTTTCCACAATGGCTAAATGAATTTACTTTCCCACCAAAAGTGGGCAAGAATCCTCGTTACTGTCCCTTTACAATCACACAACACTTACTATCTTTCACTTTTTTGGCAACAGCCAATCTAACTATAGTGAGGTAATGTTCATTGTGGTTTTGACTTGCGTTTTCCTGACTCTGAATGATGTTGAGCATCTTCATGTATAAGTTGGCCATTTCTATTTCTCCCTTTGAGAAATGTCTGTTTAGATCTCCGGACCATTTTTAATTAGCTTCTCTGTTTTATTTTGCAGAATGAGTTGCTTGAGTGAGTTTATTTCCCCTCGTTAGATATAAAATTTGCAAAGATTTTCTTCCATTCTGTAGTTTATCTCTTCAGTTTGTTGGTTGTTAGCTTTGCTAGGAAGAAACTCTCTTATTTGATAAAATCACCTATCACATTTATCTATTTTTGTTTTTGCTTCTTGTGCTTTTATGGTCTGACATCTCCTCCAATCCCTGCTCATTCCAATGTCCTTAAGCACCTTCCATTTATGTTTTCTTCTGGTAGTTTTAAAGTTTAAGGATTGCATTCAGATCTTGATCCATTCTGATTTGGTTTTCATATATGGTTAGAAATGGGACAATGGAGCCCTAATTTCATGTCTCTGCATGTGAATATTCAATTTCCCCCAGTATCTTTTATTGAAGTCTTTTTGTCCAATGAGTGTTCTTCGTACCTCAGGTAAAGATCTGTTGACTAGGACGTGCCGGTTAACCTCTACGGTATCTATTGTTTTGTGTTGTTCTACACTTTTCTTTTAATGCTACCACCATGCTATTTTAATTATTCCAGTTGTATAATATATCTTAAAGTCAGGTAGTATACTGCCACCTGTTCTGTTCTTTTAGCTAAAAATTACTTTTATTATTTGGGATCTTTTGTTAATCCACAAAAATTTTAGTAGTGTTCTTTCTAGTTTTGTGAAAAATGTCTTGGTATTTTGATAGGGCTTCCATTAATTCTGTAAATCACTATGGGTATTAAGAACATTTTAGCAGAATTGATTTTTCCAATGCATGAATATGGGTTGTCTGTCCATTTCTTTGTGTCCTCTTCAATTTCTTTCATCAGTGTTTCATCATTCTTATTAAAGAAATCTTTCTGGTCTTTTGGTTAAATGTATTCTTATGTATTTTATTTGAATTTTTGTAGCTACTGAAAATGGGATTACTTGATTTCTCTTTCAGATAATTCTCTTGATATATAGCAAAATTAATGATTTTTATACATTGATTTTTGTATCCTGCACTTTGCTAAATTCATTTACTAGTTCTTACAAATTTTTGTTGGAGTTTTTGGAATTTTCCATATGTAAAATTATTTCATTTGCAAACAGTGAAACTTGACTTCCTCCTTTCCAAGTTTGATGTCCTTCATTTCTCTTTTACCTAAATTGCTCTCATGAGGATTTCCAGTGCTGTGTGAGTAAAGGTGATGGAAATCAGCATCCCTGTCTTGTTTTGAATCTTAGAGAAAAATACTTCAACTTTTCTCCATTCTGTATGATGTTATCTGCTGGTTTGTTTTATATGGTTGTTACTGTGTTGAGGCAGGATCCTCCTATACCTATTCTTGTATCTACTGAGATAATTGTATTATTTTTATTCCTCAATCTGTTGTTGCGAAGTATCGTGTTTTTGATTTGTGTATGTTGAATCATCTTTGCTTCCCTATGATGAATTCTACTTGATAGTGGTAAAAAAATCTTCTTACTGTGCTGTTAGATTCAGTTTCCCAGTATAGTAACAAGGATTTTTACATCTATGCTCAAGAAAACTGGCCTGTAGCTTTCCTTTGTTTTTGTATCCTTGTCTGGATTTGATATCAGGGCAATGCTGGCCTCATAAAATGAGATTGAAATAACTGCCTCCTTTTCTATTTTTTCTGAAATAATTTGAATAGATTTTGTATTAACTGTTTGTAAATATTTTGTGGAAATAGTGAAGTCATCTGGTTATGGACTTTTCTTTGGTGGGAGATTTTTATTACTGATTCAGTCTCTAATTATTATTACTATTATTGTTAAGCATTCTATGCCTTCATGACTCAGTTTTGGTGAGGTGTATTTGTCAAAGAATTTGTCCATTTTTTCTTGGTTTTCAATTTTTTTACTACATAATTGTTCATAATAATCTCTAATAATAATCTTTGTATTTCTATTGTGTTGGTTGTAATGACTCTCTTTTCATTTGTCTATTATTTATTATTTAGTCTAGCTAAAGGTTTGTCAATTTTATCTTTTCAAAGAACCAGATATTCATTTCACTGATTTTTTGATAGATTTTTAGTCTCTATGTCATTTATTTTGTGCTCCAAGTTTTTTTTTACTTCTACTAATCTACTTGATTTATCTTGTTTTTATAAGTCCTCATTGTGTAGTGATAAGCTGTATATTTGATATTCTGCTTTTTAAATGTAGTCAGTGATTGCTCTTAGTACTGCTTCCTTCTTTATACTGCTTTTATTATATCCTATAAGGTTTGGTTGTTGTGTTTATATTTTCATTGAGTTCGAGAAATTTCTACATTTCCTTCTTAATTTTTTCCTCATTCCATTGTTCAACAGTAAGTTATTTAATTTTCATGTATTTATGTAGTTTCCATGGCTGTCTTTTTATTTTTGGTTTTCTTACTTGATTTCTTTAATTAAAAGGTAGAATAACAGGGAGGGAGGGAGGAAGGAAAGGAGTAAAACAAAGAGAAATAGAGGAAGAGGGATGGGAGAGGGAGAGAAAGAGAAGGGAAGGAGAGGGGGAGAGGAAGAGAGGGGGAAAGGGATAGAGGGAGGGAGAGAGAAGGAGGAGGAGTTAAGGGGAGGGAGGGAGAGAGAGGGAAAGAGAGAGAGAGATCTTGGAATTTTGGCTGCAACACTCAGGACTCTGCCAGGCCCAAAGCCAGCAGCCATGACTGCTTCCAAGTCTCCCATGTTAGTGGCAGTGACTCAAGAAATTGAAATTGAACCATGATCTTCTGCTTCTCAAGTCCATTGGCAAGGAGTTGGATTGGAAGCAGAGTACCCGGGAGTCAAACTGGTAACTCCAGTATGGGATACAGGTATCACAAGTGGTGACTTAACCTGTTGTGCCACAACATCTACTCTTTTTTTTTCTAGTTTTATTGCACTGTGGTCAGAAAAGATACTTGATAAAATGTATATTTTTAAAATTTGCTGAGATTGTTCTGAGAATGTTTCATGTACTATAGAGAAAAATGTGTATTATGGAGCTTTAGGCTACAACATTCTGTAGATGTCTATTAGGTCCAATTGATATAAGGCACAATTTTACTGCCTGTTTTTGTTGACTTTCTTCCTGAGTCATCTGTCCATTTCTGGAAATGAGGTACAAAAGTCCTCTACTATTATTGTGTTAGAGTCTATCTGTCCAGGTTTATAAATACGTGGTTTCTGTATTTGAGTGTTCTAATTTGGGGCACATACATGTTCTTAAGTGTTATTTTCTTGACTGGATTGAACACTTTATCATTATTAATGAACTTCCCTCTTACTTCTACTATTGATTTTATCTAAGTATGGGTACTTATCAGCAGTACTGATATGCCTATTTTCTTGTGGGTTTGCATAAAGTATCTTTTTTTTAAGATTTATTTTATTTATTTGAAAGAGTTACACAGAAAGAAGAGAGAGATAGAAAGAGAGAGAGAGAGAGAGAGAGAGAGAGAGAGAGAGGTCTTCCATCCACTGGTTCACTCCGCAGATGGCCGCAATGGCCAGAGCTGTGCCAATCCGAAGCCAGGAGCCAGGAGCTTCTTTCCGGTCTCCCACTTGGGTGCAGGAGCCCAAGGACTTGGGCCATCTTCTACTGCTATCCCAAGCCATAACAAAGAGCTGGATCATAAGAGGAGCAGCCGGGTCTTGATCCAGTTTCCATATGGGAGGCTGGTGCTTCAGGCCAGGGCTTTAACCGGCTGAGCCACACTGCAGGCCCCTGCATAAAGTATCTTACCTCATCCTTTGACTTGTTGTCTAAGCATGCCCTTACTAGTGAAGTGAGTTTGTTTGTAAATAGCAAATAGTTGAGTATTGTTTTCTTTCATATTTTGTTCACTCTATTTGCTTCAGTTAGAGAATGTTATTTCACTTATATTTAAGGTAAATTTTTGAGATTTATTAGTTCTATTTGAAAGGCAGCATTGTGAGAAAGAGAGGGAGAGGGAGGGAGAGAGAGAGAAAGAGAGAGAGAGAAAGAGAGAATGGCCACAACAACCTGGTACTGGGCCAAGCTGTCACCAGAAGAAAGGAACTCCACTCAGTTCTCTCATATGCATAGCTGGTCCCCAAGTACTTTGGGCATCTACCACTGCTTTCCTAAGGACATTAGCATGAAGCTGGATTATGATGCAGCTGGGATCCGAATGAATGCTCATATGGGATGCCTGCATCACAGGTAAAGGCTTAAACTATAGTGCCACAACATCAGACCCTCAAGATAAGTAATTATTGATGGGTAAATTATTACTACTGAATATTCAATATTTGCTGTTTAACTTTACTGCAATTCCTTTTTTTTTTTTTTATTTTTGGCCTGTCTCACAATATTCCTTTGTAGTTAAGTGATTTTCACCAAGTCATATTCTTTGATTCCTTTCTTATTTTTTTCCATTAAGCCAACACAGATTTCTATTTTGTGGTTACCCTGATACTTATCAAAAACATATTTTGGTCATAACAAGCTATTTAAAAATGATGTCAATTTGATGTTGATTATAAAGCTAGGACAACAATTTGAAAGATTGAGAGAGAGGCAGAGAGAAAGAGACAGAAAGAGAGAGAGAAATTCCTCCCCACATTTTGTTTTCCTGTTTTACATCTTCCTATAATGCCTTTCTAATCTTATTAATGTAGTTATTATTTTAATTGGTTTGACTTTCAGTCTTCATACTAAAGATGTGATTGGTTTATATATTACATTTACTATATTAGGTATTCTGTATTTGTGCTACTCTTATCAGTGACTATTATAGCTTTTGATATTTTTTCTTACTCATTAGTTTCTCTTTCTTTTATTTTGAAGAATTGCCTTGAGCATTTCTTGGAAGACATGCATGATGGTGATAAATTCTCTCATTGTTTGTTTATTTGGGAATGCCTCTATCACTCTTTCATATCTTTCTGAGAATGTCATTGTCTCTCCTTCATATTTAAAGTATTGATTTTCCAAGCACAATATTCCTAACTGACTTGCTTTTTTATTATTTTTTTTTCTTCTGTACTGTGAAAGTCTCATTTTGCTGAGAATCTGTAGTCAGGTAAACTAGGACTTCTTTATGCGGTATTTGCTATTTGCTTCTTTTCTCTTGCAGCTTTGAGAATCTTCGCCTTATCTTTATCTTTGGAGAGCTTAATTATACTTTGTCTTGGGTAGTTGTGGTTGAGTCAGATCTTACTGGTGATATCGGCATACCTGTCCCTGAGTAGCTGTATCTTTCTCTAAGTTTGGGAAGTTTTTTGTAATTATCTCTTTGAAAATGCTTTCTACTCCTCTGGCATTCTCTCTTGAACCCAAATCACTCACATATTTGCTCTTTTCATGTTGTCCCAATGTTCATATAAGCCTTCTTTACTCCTCTTTATTCTTCTCTCCATTTTCTCCTTCAACTGTGTATTTTCAAATGTCTTGTCTGAGATGATTCTTCCTTCTGTTTGATCTACTTTAATATTGATGTCATCGATCATGTTTTAATTTTTGCTTAGCATGTTCTTCAGTTGAAAGGTTTTTATTTAATTTTTTAAAATTACTCTCATCTATTTGTCAAGTCCCTCCAATATAATATTAAATAATTTCTCTATATTATGTTGAAGTTCATTGAGCTTCCTTAAAATAGCGATTTTGAATCCATCAGTCAAGGTGGTTGATTTCTGGCATCTGATTTTGTTCATTAGGTTAGGTTATGTTTCCCTAAGATTTCCTTTTTTTTTAAGAAATGCATTCATTTATTTGAAATGCAGAGTTATAGAGAAAGAAAGGGAAAGATAAAAAGATATTTCATCTGCTTGTGCACTCTCCAAATGGCCAAAACAACTGTGGCCAGACCAAGCTGAAGCCAAATGCCAGGAACTCCATCCATGTCTATGGATATAGGTTGCTTAAACTTAAGTACTTGAGTCATTATAGCAGCTGCTTTCAAGGCACATTAGCAGGTAGCTAGACTGGAATCTGAGTAGCTTGAATTTGAACTGACACTCCAATATAGGATGTGGGTATCCCAAGTGGCAGCTTAAGCAGTTGCATCATAACACCTGGGCCACCTTGAAAATTGTTGATGCTTGCTGGCATATGATCTGCACCTGCACATTGAATGACTATTTTATTTTTCCTAGTCCTTGTGATCTGTCTCCAATTGTGGCTGTCCTTCCAGGAATTCTAAGCAGTCGACTTATTTTCTCTAGAGCCTGTGTTTTCTTCCATCATTTCACCACTGAGTGATACCCTAATTTAAGGTTTCCTCAAATCTGCTTCCAGTGTACAATCTCTGTCTCAATGGTGCTGTGAGCTCAGATTGGGAAGAATATTTGACATCAATTCAAAGGGGGAAGCTATTTCCACAACAAATTTTTGAGCTTGTGACCAAAGCCACCTCTTCATACTAATCTGTTATCATTGCAAAGCCAGCTTCTTGTGGTTAACACTGGAAAAATGCCTTTTCTTGGATGCAGCATAGTTCATTTATTTTGTATATGAAGAAATGTCCATTTTAAATATATATGAATATATGTATATATATGTATGTATGACTATATATAGAAGAGGAACTGAACAATACCATTTTTATGGTTGTTATTATACTGCCTTTAAAGAATGGCAAAGTAATTTATGGCTACATTTTAAAATCTAAAAACCTATTTGTACCAAGTAAAGTGGAAGTGTATGAATTATTCATTTACTCAGCTCTCTGTATATGTTCCCGTAAGATGATTTAGATCACACAATCATAATTATCTAGAAGTGGTTGTGTGTCCAGCCTTCATAATCAAAAAAATAGATTTAAATTTCAGTTCTTTACGTTCTAGCTGTGCAACACTAAAAAATTAGTTTACTTTTCCAAATCTCTATTTTCCCAACTTTTTAAATATGATAATCTCTACATGTTAAGGTTGTTGTAAGGTTAAATAAGAATGTTTATAAGTGACTTGGCATAATGCGGAATACATGGTATATACTAGATAAATGGTAACTATTATTATTGCTAATCTAGATGAATAATTGCTAGAATAATTGCACTGTCCTAGTTTGCACTCTCCTGTGTTAAAAAAATAGCTGATTGATCTAAGATAACACTAAATAATGTAGAGAAAGAAGAAAAAAAAAACCTGAGGTCTGTATAGCATAGTTTCAGAACCACAGTTGAGTCCTGAATCTTCTGTTATTAGGCCATAAACTTGGACAAGTTACCTAGAGTCTAGATCAGTTCCCACATCCACAAAATGAAGACAAGCAGAGTACCTATGTCACAGGGTCAATCCTATTAAAGGTATTAAATAATTCATATACAAGTCCTAGAATATAATGAAGAATATGGTAAATATTCAACAAGTGTTAGTTGCTGTTGTTAATAGAAGATTTGAGGGAAAAGACAATCACAGTAATAAAATATCTAAATGGAAGAAAAGGAAAGAAAATTGTTCCCATGAATCAAAAGCCTTTTCACATCATCCTTTCCAAATCACACATGAAAATCATTCCAACTCACAGCATGGACTGTTTCAAAATGCAATCAGATACTGTTATGTCATTCACTGCCTGGAGACCAGACAAGTCATGGGGGAGTGAGAAAATAAGGTGGAAGAAAGGTGCTCTTCAGGTATTACAAAGTACCACTGGAAGCCTTATTCTCTTCTACTTTGGATAAAAATCCCTTGCAGTCACATATCCCAGAGTCTAATATTTTCTGAGACTCCACTGTGCCTTTATATTTTAATGCCCTGACATCTGGAATCTTAAAAGTCTAATGTTTAACCATAAATATCTGCTGAGATTAAAGAGCTATATACCAAGTTTCAATCTTTGGGGCCTATAATTGCTTGGGAAAAGAGAATGGCATTTTTCCCTCTAGCTAGAAGAAAAAGACCTCTGCAAGCACAGATATTGGCAGACAAATTTTCTAACAACCGTTTCCTCTCTCCGTGCTGGCCTCTCCTTTGCTCCCTCCCTTACCAGTCTCTCACTTTACAATATCATCTTCTGTCATTCCCAGCACAAATGGGCAAAACAAGAAGCCTAGAAAGTGTAAAGATGCATTTCAAGATCTAGCAGCAAAAAGTTGAGAAAATGCTAGCTACTCTGCTCAGCACTGAGTTTATGTCTCTATGGGACTTGAACTTTCCCACCATTCTGTTAAAAAACACTTCATCATTCCATGCTAACAGTCAAATACCAAATTTATTTTTCTTTTATCAACCTAATCTTTATTTTTGAATTGAGGCAAGTCACTTTTAAGGTTTCTACACTGGTTTATAATTTTCTTTCTTGAGAAATGTCCAAGAAGTAACACAATTGAAAAATGTTTCTTTCCCTCTCATGGTAAAGAATGGGAAACTCTCACCTGCCCTGAAGGTAGATGTGGTCAGAAGCTCTGGTCAGACCACAGCACTTTGTTGAGAATAATGTCAAGGATAGTGTTGGAAAAGCTTATCATGATTTTCATTTTTAATATAGTGGTTCAATGAGCCATTTAAAAATAAACTTGGTTTTGAACCCATTTTTATCCAGTGATATACTATGAAAGTGAGGTCATTTAACTCAATTAAATACTAGGAAAAATAATATATTCAAAAACAATAAAAGGTTTAACTATTTCCTTTGATTCAGAAGCTTCATTTAAATTGTAAATATTCCTATATCTTTTTAGCTAATGTTCTTTTCCCCTTTGGAAATAGATCCAGTGTATATAAAGAAGCAAGTATATTTACGCCTGTTATTATTTGGCACAGAGAGCTAATTCGTGGCTATTCAAAAAAATTCAAGTCACCCACTTTCTATATTAACAACATTATTAACATTTTGATTTGCTCCAAAAGGGGCATATAACTCAGTAGCAATAATTCTCAAAATTAACACAAAAAATCACTTGAGATTTATTTTTAGTGTATTTTAAAAAAAAACAAAATGTCACCTTCACAGGTACCTATTAACTCAAATTGATCAACATGCAAATGAAGGTTTAATGTCTTAGATTATTCTGATAGTAAACTACTTTTGGGAGCTATTGTCATGACCATTTCACAAAAGAAACTAGAAGCTGGGGCAGGCATCATGGCCTAGGAACTTCCTGGCTCCTGGCCACCTCAGTTACTCATCCTTTCATTAACTACATGCACTGGTCTCCTTTCCTGGACCTCTCAGACATGCTGAGGCCATTCCTGTCTTGGGGGTTTCCCATGGTTGGTCCCTGTACCCAGAAGGGTCTACTCAGTGCTCATAACAGTGCTTCCTCTCAACTGAAAAGTATGGGTAAAATATTTGCAAATGGTTTCATAACCAGAATCTACAAAGAGACCAAGAAACTCCACAACAACAAAACAAACAACCCACTGAAGAGATAGGCCAAGGACCTAATAGACATTTTTCAAAAGAGGAAATCCAGATGGCCAACAGACACACGAAAAAATGTTCAGGATCACTAGCCATCAGGGAAATGCAAATCAAAACCACAATGAGGATTCACCTCACCCTGGTTAGAATGGCTTACATATAGAAATCTACCAACAAAAGATGCTGGCAAAGATGTGGGGGTAAATGCTCACTAATCTACTGTTGGTGGGAATGCCAACTGGTAAAGGAAGACAGATTGGAGATTCCTCGGAAACCTGAAAATAACCCTACCACATGACCCAGCCATGCCACTCCTTGGAATTTACCCAAAGGAAATTAAATTGGCAAATAAAAGAGCTGTCTGTACCTCAATGTTTTTTGCAGCTCAATTCACAATAGTTAAGACATGGAATCAACCTAAATGCCTATCAACAGTAGACTGGATAAAAAAAATATGGGTTATTACTCCATAGAATACTATACAGCAGTAAAAACATGAAATCTGGTCATTTGTAACAAAATGGAGGAATCTGGAAAATATTATGCTGAGTGAAATAAGCCAGTCCCAAAGGGACAAATATCATATGTTTTCCCTGATCTATGACAACTAACTGAGCACATAAAAGGAAACCTGTAGAAGTGAAATGGACACTATGAGAAACAACTACTTGATCAGCCCTTGATCTGACTGTTGAGGAACAACTTGCTATTTTATTCCTTTTAGTATTTTTTGTTCTACTTAATACCATTGGTTGAACTCTTTAATTAGCACACAATTATTCTTAGGTGTTTAAATTTAACTGAAAAGTGATCCTTGTTAAATACAAGAGTGGGAAAAAGAGAGGGAGAAGATGTAGAGTTCAGCACATGCTCTGTACAATTCAGCACATGCTCTCTTGGACTTACCCCTAATGGTAAAGCTAGAAACGTGCCAAGGGATTCCAATTCAATCCCATCAAGTTGGCCTGTACCAATGCCATCTCATTTGTCAAAGTGATCAGTTTCAGTTCATAATTGATCACACTGATAGGTCCAAGAGTCAAAGGGATCACATAAACAAGACTTGTGTCTGCTAATACTGACAGAATTAAAAAGCAGAGAACGATCCAACATGGGAAGCAGGATATACAGAAGACTCATAGAATGGCAGATGTCCTAAACAGCACTCTGGCCTCAGAATCAGCCCTTATTAGACATCCGAATCTGGCTAAAAAGCTCATGAGAGTTTCGCAGGCATGGAAAGCTAAGACACTGTGGCAAGAAAAATGACCTAAAACGAAAGATCTCTGTGAGTGAGATCACAGTGGAAAGAACAGGCCATCAAAGAAGGAGGTATCTTTCTCTGAAGGGAGGCGAAAACTTCCACTTTGACTGTGGCCTTGTCTAAATAAGATCGGAGCTGGCAAACTCAAGAGGCTTCCAGAGCTTTGGCAGCTCATGACAAGAGCCTTGGGTGATTACTGATGTCATCAATAAGAGTGTCAATTGCTAAATCAACAACAGGAGTCGCTGTGCACCTACTCCCCATGCAGAATCTCTGTCCTTAATATGTTGTACTATGCGAATTAATGGTTAAACTACTACTCAAACAGTACTCTATACTTTGTGTGTCTGTATGGGTGCAGTCTGTTGAAATCTTTACTTTATATATACTAAATTGATCTTCTGTATATTAAGATAATTTAAAATGAATCTTGATGAAAAATGGGATGGGAGAGGGAGTGGGAGATGGGATGGTTGTGGGTGGGAGGGAGTTTATAGGGGGGAAAAGCCACTATAATACAAAAGTTGTATTTTGAAAATTTATATTTATTAATAAAAGTTAGACAAAAAGTGCCTCCTCTCTCAGATATCATTTTCAGTGTAACTCTATTTAAAATAGTAATTCCTATACCACACACACACACACACACACACACCCTTAGATTACCTCTTTAGCCCAAAACATCATTCTATTTGCTTCATCCCTCTCATGTCTACTGAAATATTTTTGTTAACATATCTTTCTCTACTAAATCATAAGTTTGACAAAAAACCATGGATGTTGTCTTATTCACTAATATAGCTCCCAACTCTACAAAGACACTGGCAGGTTATATGTGAGAGAAACATATTAGCTGATTGGATGAAAATGCCACTGAGCATACAAAATAATGATTGCTCAAGTAATGATAGCTTCCACTTTACCTCCCTTTTACTTTCTTTAGCTTAGCTGAGAAATTTTTAAATGCTAGGAACCACAGCTCTGAAACCTTTCAATTCCCTCCCAACAATACTGGCATTCTATACAAACATAAGATGCCATAATGGAAAGTTCTGGTACCTATCTAATCCCACCTAAATGGGATACAAGATTTAAGACTTTGTTTTTCTAAGACTTTTGGATTATCAAATCATCAGATGCCTCCATATTCAAATCTTTTCCAAAATAAAATGTAATAGTTCTCAAAGGATCACCTGTTTGGGATTAGCTTTCTTGCACTCCATTGCCTTGAATGTTTCAATGTTGACTGCAAATGCAAACTTACAGATAAGTATAAAACAAAATTAACAGCTCACTTATCCCCTGGCTACACACCCTGCACTACACAGATAGCAAAACCCACTGGCACAGTGTTTCCCATAGCTGATCCACATGGATGGATTTTGCTCTGATGCCAGAGTATATGACAATATGCTAGGACCTGTGGATATCTATTTGAATGTGTAATTTTTGCATGAACTTATATGTGCAAATAAATCTGTTATTTTCCAAATTAAAAATAAACCTCAAAGGCAATGGACTCCAAATGGTTTGAAGAGATTTGCTAATAAAATAGAGAAAGACATAAGAGTGTATCAAGCTCACTGACACTTGGAATACATATGAGATTCTGTTCCAGTGGACTCCATTTTAATTTTAGGTGCATTCTTCCCCTGATTTGCAAAAAAAAAAAATCATAGATTTGTTTTAAAAAGGGAAAATATAAGATAGACATTCATTAAGATTAAATCTGTGTTTTTCATCCACTACCTTGTAGAGAAGAATTGAAATTAGCTTAAAAGCAAATATTTAAAAAATGAAAAGTGATTTTTGTTCATCAAGGAAGGAGGGATTTACTCATACTTTAGAAGTCAAAGGAAACACTGCAATTCCATTAGCACCCCCCAAGGCACTATTTACTATGTACTCTTTCATTGACAGAGGACACAAATTTTATTTTTTAGTGCAATGAGCATCAGATTCCACTATGGGAATCCCTGAAGTTAGTACTTGTAGCAAACTCATTTAAGATGTTATAAAGCTTTAAAATATCAAGAGTTGAAGCAGTCACTCTCATATACTTCTATGTAGACAATCAGCCTTCCACATGTTTATATGCTTGTCCACAGGCTGACAGACAGTAAATAATGGGTAATGTTGTATTATGCACTGGAGTTTTACCATTTAATCATATTCCACAGAAAAAGCAGAGAGCTTAGAAAAATCAAATATATTGAGTTTGCATCCAGGAACAGCGTATGTGTGCCTAAATAGTATATGCATCACACCACATGGTAAGCAACCACCTTAAAGTTCATGAATAAAAAGAATGTTCTTATGATTTTTTTAATTTTTAATTTTTGACAGGCAGAGTGGACAGTGAGACAGAGAGAAAGGTCTTCCTTTGCCATTGGTTCACCCTCCAATGGCTGCCGCGGCCGGAGCACTGCGCTGATCCAAAGGCAGGAACCAGGTGCTTATCCTGGTCTCCCATGGGGTACAGGACCCAAGCACTTGGGCCATCCTCCACTGCACATCCGGGCCACAGCAGAGAGCTGGACTGGAAGAGGGGCAACCGGGACAGAATCTGGCGCCCCAACCGGGACTAGAACCCGGTGTGCTGGCGCCACAAGGTGGAGGATTAGCCTATTGAGCCACTGCACCGGCCTTGTTCTTATGATGTAAATACCGTGAGGCATGCACTGTGTCATAGGGGGCTAAGCTGCATCCTGTGATGCTGGCATCCCACATGGGTGCCAGTTTGTGTCCCAGCTGCTTCACTTCTGATCCAGCTCTCTGTTAATGGCCTGGGAAAAGAAATGGAAGATGGCCCAAGTGCCATCTCCCCTGCTACCCACATGGGAGACCTGAAAGAAGCTCCTGGCTCCTGACTTCAATCTGGCCCAGCCCCTGCCATTTTGGCCATCTTGGGAGTAAACCAGCAGATGGAAGATCTTTCTCTCTCTGTCTGTCTCTCCTTCTTTATAACTCTGAATTTCAAATAAATAAAGCAAGCTGAGAGAGAGAGAGAGAGAAATTGGAGTACTTCATTGATATTTTATTTCCTATTTGTAACAGATGCTTTTGATGTCATACCCACATATTTTGGGCACCCATATTCAAACACCAAAGGGTGCTAATGTGAAAACTCATGACTTCCTTTTGAGAATCATTTTCCCTGATCTCAGTAAAGTGCACATTTGAGCAGGGAAAGCCAAAGGAATAGAGAGTTAAAGTGCCCAGAAGCATCCCTCAGCCAGTTATGAGCAGGGATTTGAAGTATATTAGCTTCTTTGTGGCTTGGCTGCAATAGAATGGGGTCATGTTCCCATGTTACCAAGAGTTTCACATTAGACTTGGGCTCCAACTTCCACAGTCATAACCAGTTTGGAAATGTTTTTATTGGCTTTATTTCTTTTCCAGTGTCACTTATCTACTGATATTTTGGAGGGATCACCCTAACCCTCTACACTCCCTCCACCTGCTCCCTTCTTCTCAACACACACACGCATACACACACACACAGGGGAGGAACTTTTTGGATTCTAAACCTTGTATCAGAGTCTACTTTTGGAGATATCAGAGTCTATTTCTTGGGAAGCCAAAACCAAGATAACATATGCAATCCCTATGCTTTTCTGTTAGTATGAAATGTAATTTTCATTAAGTACTCTGGGACACATATTCCTTGTCATTGGTTCCACATAAATGTGATTCTTGCCAAAGACCACAACTCTAGAAAAATCCCACAATTACTCATGTACTTATTCTAAAGTATGAGGATGTTTTCCCTATAGTATAAAAACCTATGATAGATTGCATTAAGATGGAGGAGGAGGGAGAGAGCTTACTGCTTTAGTCTAGAAGATAGTTTTTAAAAAGTGGAGGAGAGTGCAGTCTCAGGGAAGAGTTAGGGAGAAAACAGCAGAGGAAACTCCATGCAAATTAGAGGGACACAGTGAACCTAAATGGAGGGTGGGGACACGCACAAATCTGGACCCCAGCAGCAAAGACCCTCCACACCAGCTTTGGAGAGAGGTGAGATCAGACTGCAGCAGCCCGAGCTACTGGCAACAAAGCTGCAGGAAAACCTGGAGGGAATCTGGCTTCTAGCCCTGTGGGGATGGTGTACCTGCCAAACTAGAGGAGAAAAAAAAAGAGTGGGAGGAGGCACATTTCTCTCTCCCTGATCACCCTGCAACAATGTCCTGTAACAAGCCAATAGAGAGCAGGCACCATTTTGGACCTACTTAACAGCTGAGCAAGCTCATGTCCACACCCAGCAACCAACTGAGTAGAGACTCCTGAATCTGGCAGGAAGAACTGACGGGGCTGGGTGCTCATGACTTGAGAGGTTTGTGTGCCAGGACTGTGAAAACACTGAGATTGTGGGGCTTTGAAAACGTTAAGGCTGCATGGGAAAGGTCAGGGTGTGGCTGGGTCTTTGAACAGTCACTGAGGGAGGCTCTACATGTTCAGGGTTCCCTAGTTCCCTAGTGAGGGGCATTGCTGTGGAATCTGTTTACACTGGAAGACTGAACAGATGCTCTGTGTAGTCCTTGTGGAAGTGAGGACCAATATTATACCCACTGGGGTAGTGTACAAGGTCTGGTCTCTTTTGAGGAGAGGGAATGAACAGAGTCTATGCCAACAGAACAGAAAAACCTCCCCTCTGATTAAAAAAAAAATTGAGTTACCACACCCAACCTGGGCATCAACTTGACTCTCCCTTCACGCTGGAACATTGAAGAGAGCTCCCTGGCAACACATACAACATGCCTCTAGGTATTCCCTGAAAGCAGACATTCCACTAATCCACACATAGTCCAAAGATAAAACTGCCACAGCAAAAAAATCAAAGAAGAAACCAACAAGTTTCTCCACAAATACCAAATAATAAGCACACTAATTCAAGAAATAAGAATAAGTAACACAACATGACACCCTCAAAAGAATACAACACTTCAATCCTAGATGGTGAAGATAAAGAGTTTGAAGAAATGCCAGAAATGGAATTCAAAAAAAAATTGATCATAGGATTACTTAGAAGTAATCAGAAGCAAATGCATGAACTAATGCAATTTGTACATAACATGAAAAAAAATTCTCCCACAAAACTGAGATCTTAAATAGAAAAAAAAAATGAAATATTGGAAATAAAACATTCAATGCAATGAATAAAAAAATGCAGTTAAAAGCCTTAACAACAGAATCAGCGAATCATAAGAAAGAACATCCCACTTAGTTGATAAATCAGAGGAAATTTTATAGTGAGACAAAAATAAGAGGAGGAAATTAGAAAACTAAAAAATACTGTTGGGAATCTACAGGATACTATCAAATGACCCAACATATGGGTTCTAGGAGTTCCTGAGGTGTGGAAAGATGGAGAGGCAGAGAGAGAGAGGTCTTCTTAAAAAATAGAAATCAAAATATTTCTGGAAACAAATGAAGATGACAAAACAACATATCAAAATGTATGGGATACAGCAAAAGCAGTGTTGAGAAGAAAGTTTATAGCAGCTGATGCCTACATCAAGAAATTGGAAAGGCACCGAATAAATGAGATATCAATGTATCTCAAGGATCTAGAAAACTATACCAAAACTAACCCAAAACTAGTAGGAGTAAAGAAATCATTAAAATTAGAGAAGAAAATCAAAATTGAAACCAAAAAAATATATAAAATATCAGCTAAGTGAAGAGCTGATAATTTGAAAAAAGAAACAATATTGATAAATCATTGGCCCAACTAACCAAAAAAAGGAGAAAGAAGACCCAAATTAATGAAATTAGAAAAATAAAAGGAAATGTAAAAACAGACACCACAGAAATAAAAAATATTATCAGAAATTACTACAAGATCTGAATGCTAACAAACTGGAAAACCTAGAAAAAACTGATAGATTCCTGGACATACAACCTACCTCAATTAAGCCAAGAAGATGCAGAAAACCTAAACAGAAAAGTTGGAATCATTTCCACTGAGTTCCAAAACCAGACAAGGTTGTCCACAATTACTACTGTTATTCAATATAATCCTGGAAGTTTTAGCCAAAGCCATTAGGCTAGAAAAAAAATCAAAGGGATACAAATTGGGAAGGAGGAAGTCAAACTACCCCTATTTTCAGAAGACATGATTCTATATATAAAGATCCAAAAGACACCACTTAGAGTCTTCTGGAACTCATAGAAGAGTTTGGCAAAGTAGCAGGATATAAAATCAATGCACAAAAATCAACAGCTTTTGTATGTGCAGACAATGCCACAGGTGAGAAAGAATTTCTAAGATCGATTCCATTCACAATAGCTAGAAAACAAGCCCAAATAGCTTGGAATAAATTTAACCAAGAATTTCAAAGATCTCTACAATGAGAACTACAAAACATTAAAGAAAAAAATAGAAGAAGATACAAAAAAGTGGAAAAATCTTTCACATTAATGTATTGGAAAAATCAGTATAATCAAACTGTTCATACTTCCAAAAGCATTTTTGAAGATTCAAGGCAATACCAATCAAACACCGAGGACATTTCCTCAAAGCAATCTTATACAACAAAAATAAAGCCAGAGGCATAACAATACCAGATTTCAAGACATACTACAAGGCAATTATAATCAAAACAGCCTGGTACTGCTACAAAAACAAATAGATAGACCCATGGAACAAAATGCAAACGCCAGAAATCAATGCAAGCATATAAAACCAACTTATATTCAACCAAGGAGCTAAAACCATTCCCTGGAGCAAGGACAGTCTCTTCAACAAATGGTACTGGGAAAATTGCAATTCCACATGTGGAAGTAGGAAACAAGACCTTCACACCTTACACCTTACACAAAAATCCACTCAACATGAATTAAAGGCCTGATTCCATGACCTAATACCATCAGGTTATTAGAGAATAGTGGGGAAACCACGCAAAACATTGACACAGGCAAAGAGTTCTTGGAAAAGACCCCAAATGGACAAGCAATCAAAGCCGAAAGCAAAAGATTATATTACATCAAATTGAGAAGCTTCTGTACTGCAAAAGAAACACCCAGGAATGTGAAGAGGCAACTGACAGAATGGGAGAAATTATTTGCAAACTTTGCAAATGATAAAGGATTAATAACCAGAATATATAAAAAGGTCAAGAAACTCAACAACAATAAGACAAACAACCCAGTGAAGAAGTAGGCAAAGGATGTAAACAGACATTTTTCAAAAGAGGAAATCCAAAAGGCCAATAGACACATGAAAAAATGCTCTGGATCACTAGACATCAGGGAAAGGCAAATCAAGACCTCACCCCTGTTAGAATGGCTTTCATACAGACATCAGCAAACAACAAATGTTGGTGAGGCTATGGGGGAAAAAGTACCCTAATGCACTGTTGGTGGGAATGTAAACTGGTAAAACCAGTATGGAAGACAGTATGGAGATACCTCAGAAATCTGAAATAAGACCTACCATATGATCCAGCCATCCCACTTCTGAGAATTTATCCAAGGAAAATGAAATCAGCATATGAAAATGTTATCTGTACCTCCATGTTTACTGCAGCTCAATTCACATTAGCTAAGACATGGAATCAATCCAAATGCCCATCAACTGAAGATTGGATAAAGAAATTATTGGCAATGTATGCTAGGGAATACTACACAGTAGTAAAAAATGAAATCTATTCATTTACAACAAAATGAATGTATCTAGCAATCATTGTGCTTAGTGAAATAAGCCAGTCCCCCCCCAAAAGACAAATATCATATGTCTTCCCTGATCTATGATAAATAGTAGATCACTTAAAAGGCAATCTGTAGAGGTGAAATGGACAGTTTGAGAAATAATGATTTGAGCAGACCTTGTGTTAACTGTTGAGAAACAGTATTTTGGTTGTTTTGTTTTGTTTTGATATTATTTGTTGAACTCTTTACTTAACATAACATTAAACATAGGTGTATAAAAAGTCAATAGAAAATAGATCTCAGTAAAATCTAGGAGTTGGAATAAGAGGGATTTGGGAATATGGGTGGGAAGGTGAGCATGTTGGGAAGAATCACCACATTCCTAAAGTTGTAATTATGAAGTGTATGAATCTTGTAACTCTAAAGCTGTATAGTTCTGGATACAATCCTATGGCCTTACTCTAAGGGTGCAGATTAAAAACTTGCCATGGGACCCCAAGTCCCTTTAAGCTGGGTGGAAAAAATACCATCTTAAGTGTTAAAGTGATCATATAGATAGGATTAAGGCTCTGTTAATAAAAATAGATAACATTAAAAAGGAGGGAATGCTCCAACATGGGAAGCAGTCCACACAGCAGACTCATAGAATGACAATCACTTTAAGAAGCACTCTGACCTCAGAATCAGCCCTTAAGGCATTCTAGTCAGGCTAAAAATCCCATGAGAGCATTTCAGGTATGGAAAGCTAAGATAGTGTGTCAAAAAATTTCCTACATCAAGGATCTCAGTGGGTGAGACTCCAGTGGAAAGAAGTGGTCACCAAAGAAGGAGGTACTTTTCTCTGAAGGGAGGAGAGAACTTCCACTTTTACCTTATTTAAATACTGATGGATTTTGTGGATTCAAAAGTCTTACATAGCCTAGGCAACTCATGTCAAGAGCCCCGGGTGATCATTAATGTCATACATAGGAGTGTTAATTGTTAAATTAACAACAAGAGTCACTGTGCACTAATGCCTCATACACCGCCTCTGTTCTCAAAGAAGTTTCATTATAATTATGTCAAAGTGCTCACAAAAGATGTATCATTCTTGGGTGCTTCTTTAAAGTTAATTAATTTACTAAAAAAGTGAAATTAACTTCATGATAAAAAAGACTTTGAACAGCCCTTATCTTGACTATTGATGAACAGTTTTGTTTTGTTTCCTGTTTTATGTTTTTTTCCTTTGCAAATAGTTGAACTCTTTACTTAGTACAGAGCTGGTCTTCTGTGTATAAAGTTAAGGGAAAATGGATCTTAGTGGAGAATGGGACTGGGAATGGGAGAGGGAGGAGGGGCGGGGTGGGAGAGTGGATGGAAGGGCGGATATGGTGGAAAGAATCACTATATTCCTAAAATTGTACTTATGAAATGTATGAAGTCTCTATTCTTAAATAAAATGTTTCTTTGTGGAGAAAATAATTTAAAAAAAAAGATAAACAAAAAACCTATGGTAGTGGAATTCTTAAAACTAATAGAAAACACTATAGAAAACTGATATATCTAAGAGAAAATGAAAGAGTAGCTGCCTATCTCTTTCTTATCCGTACATATTTTCTCAACATATGTGTCTGAATTTAACTCCTCTGTAAAAATAATATTTTTGCTGGTTATATTCAAAATGTAACAAGCATATCAACATGAGTTTGTCCTGAGGATTTCTTTGCATTCAGCACTGACTTTAACATGTATACTGCAAGGCTCATACCTTGTTGCTACATTGCCAATATAACTATTCAAGCAGACATTTGATGGTAACTAAAAAAAATTATATGTAGAAATAGTGCTAAAAGCGCATGTTATATTATAGCACTAGTGCAGATACAAGAAAGGTGGTAAAAATAAAAAGATACCTAGAGCAGTCCACATTTCAAGTATCCATATTACAGATAGATTCTTTCTTTAAAAGATTTTATTTATTTATTTGAGAGAGAGAGAGAGAGAGAGAGTTATAGACAGAGAGAGGTAGAGACAGAAATAAACATCTTCCATCCACTGGTTCACTCCCAAAATAGCCACACTGCTAGAGCTGAGCTGATCTGATGCCAGGAGCCCAGAGCCTCTGCTGGGTCTCCCAGGTGAGTGAAGGGGCCCAAGCATTTGAGCCATCTTCCACCCCTTTCCCAGATCATAGCAGAGACCTGGATTGAAAGAGGAAGAACCGAGACACAAACTGGTGTCCACATGGAATGCTGGTGCCACAGGTGTAGGCCTAGCCTACTAGGACACAGCACCAGCCCCTACAAATAAATTCTTAAACTAATGTCCTAAAGTTCCCAGTTTCTTCTACACAATCCTAAATTATTTGGGACAAATAGTAGAAACACTCCCTCTGGTTATCCATAAGTCATTCATTTGAACAGTCAGTTAATATTTATAGAGCATTGTCCTAAACACAGAGCATTGTGAAAGGACAAAATTCCTGCCCTTATCAAGTTTGTATTTTAAAGGAGTAAACAGTCAATCAAAAGTAAATAATGACTGGCTAGGCTCCACCTGCAGTACTGGCATCCCATATGAGTGCCAGTTCATGTCCTGTTGCTCCTTTTCCAATCCAGCTCACCACTATGGCCAGGGAAAGCAGTGGAGGATGGCTCAAGTGCTTGCCCCTGCACCCATATGGAAAATCCAAAGAAGCTCCTGGCTCCTGGATTTGTGGTGGCCCAGCTCTGGCCTTGAGGCCATTTTGGGGAGCGAACTAGAGGATGAAAGACCTTTCTGTCTCTCCCTCTCTCTCTGTAACTCTACCTCTCAAATAAAAAAATCTTTAAAACAATGACATTTATAATATAATACCAGGTAATGAGATTGACAAAAAATTAAGCAGCCATAGTAGAATCAGAGAATAGTGGTCATGTGACTATTTTCGATATAGTGGTCAAGGATGGCTTCTCTGAGGTACCATTGTTTGAACAGGAGAAAACCAGCACTCAAAGAAGTGGTGAGATATTCCAGGCAGAGGAAACAGCCATTGCAAATGCTTTGAGGTAGGAATAAGCTTACTATGAAAGAAAAAATAAGAACAGGATGAGCAGTAAGTAAAAGCAGTGTCACAAGAGTTGAAGTGAAAAAGTAAGCAGGAAACAAATATATCAAGTCTTGCAGTCTTAGAATTTGGATTTTATTATGAGCAGATGGAAAGCCATTGGAAAGGAAAAATATCACCCTGGCTATTATGTGAACAGTACACAGAGTAGAGGAATAGAAGAAGAAAGTGAGGAAGTTGTCCCCTTGTCAGCTGAGAGATGATTATGACTGGGTCAGAGTAGTAATGGGAGAGAAAAAAGGATGATTGAGAGTTTGGGTTAAAAAATAATTAAAGGAGCGTGCCTAGGTTGTTTACTTAACCTCATGAATGGTGGTAACCAATAAGTGAGTATGGCAGCCAGGAAAGAAGTAGGTTTTAGATGGAGATAGAGATCAAGACTTTATCTGAAGCATGTTGAGATGCCTATTACATTTCCTAGTGGAGTCAGTCGGAGAAACTAGACCAAGTTTCTATGTCTGGACTGGTCATATGGATTGTAAGACATCAGTACTAAGTGATAATTCAGTTTTAGACCTGGGGAACAAAAGAGGGCAAGAAGCAAAAATGTCTGAAGATACAGTTCTGAGAGTAAAGCACACTTAGATATGAAAAAAAAGGAGGGAGTCCAGCAATTAATAAATCAGTAAAGAAGGGATAATGAAGGGAAAGTTATTTGTATTTGTCTGCAGCAGATTTCAGGAGAATTCAAATGAGAATCAGTCTTATTGCTAGTGGAAATAAGAAGACAAAGATCTGCCCAGATGCCCACCTATAAAAATTGATATATAAAGGGGCTTTACGCAAGCAAGAGAAAAAAGTAATTTTAAACACAGGAAAGTTTGAGGGACACCCGGAGTGTTGAGAAAAAGGAGGAAAATTGCATGGCATCTACCCAACCACCCTCTTCAGAATGTGAACCATTAAGTCTTGGCAGGAAGGAAAGGAAAGCTCAGAAGCCAGAGGAGCAGGTCCTGTGTTCAGTACTGTAAAATGTGAAGCATGATGACAACTTCAAGCCCAGATGACCCAGTTAATGAGAGGGTTGTTTTCTCACCAATGTACACCGCTGGGTTATGGCAATCAGCACATTAATATAGATACAGAGAATTCCATAGAGGGCACGGCTGTAATGGCCATCTCTCAATGACTTGGTGCTCACGTGATTTAAGTAAGTAGGGATCATATTAGCACAGACTCCAGTGCAAACTCAATTTTCTAGTGTATTTTGCTCCTACTGAATAACATAGGCAACCATCTCTGTCCATTACATGCTGTTACTACAGACATTGCATTCAGGCACAACTGACCTGTGTTGAAGAAGGATCCAGTCCACTCTGCTTCAATTTTAGGAAATACAGAAACTGGTGCAGGCAGATTCAAGGTATTCCCATCCAGATCCTTGAAGAGATATTTCCTTGGATTTTCACAACCTGATTCCAGACAGATTACTCTTTCTAAATCTTTCCTGTGGGGGATAGAAACAATTCATTTATTTCATGATAAGCAGCTTGAAGAAGACATATTGGTAGTTCAGATCTTGGATAAAATAAATTCAATTGAATTTTATTATTGATAATGTATTACATAGATACTAAATAAAACTCTATAAATATCAGTAACTTCCAATTATGTGGCTGAGAAGAAAAACATTCTTATTAATCAAATAATGTTGATATTTGGATATACAATATTTACATGGATTGCTGATTTTCTAAGAAGCAAAATGAAATAAAATGTTCCTAACTCCAATATCTACTGAACCTAAGATAATCATTCCTTTATGGAACTTCAGAGCTTTCAAGTGTTTTAGAATTATCACTATAAATATCAATTACATTTGTGGCATATATAAACAAAGTACAAATAAATATCATTATCCAACAAATAGCTCTTGAAAATTTGCTAGTGACAGGTTGAGAAATACAATAGTAATGAAGTTAGAAATGGTCCTGCACCCCCAGAATTTAGAGTTAAGTGGGATATAGAAACAAGCAATTGAAATTATAACATTGAATTATAGAGAATATATTTGCTTTGCCTTAAAATGTGTATAAAACATTATTGATAATGTTAATATTTACAGCATGCCGACCACATATTGGGTACTGGTGGTATAAAGAATCAGAAGCTAAGATTATGTTGTATATGGTTTGAATGATGGTGTCTCTAAAACTGAAGTTGAAACTTAACCCTTAAGTCAACAGTACTAAGAAGTACCACCTGAAAGGTAGGTAAGTCACAAAGGTAGAGTCCTCATGAGTGGAATCATCACTTATAAAAGAGTTTGAGTTAGAAGGGTGTACTCTCTTGTCTTTCTGTCCCTTCAGTCCTGTCAGCACAGTGCTCTTCCCCTCTGGACGACACAGCAACAAAGCACAACCTTGGCAGCAGTCAGTAGCCTTCACCAGACACCAATAATAAGTTCCTTAAATAAATCTGTGTTCTTTAGGAATCATCTAATAATTATTTTGTAAAAGTGGCAAAATGGACCAACATGTATCTTTAAAACTATTGAAGCCCATTGGCGACATACAAACACGGGGATGAACAAAACAGCAGGATGAACAAAACTGGACACCAAATTGTGTTTAGGTTCCTAAAATGATTCAGGGATGAGCAATAAAGCAATGCTAGAGTTAAAGATAAAAACTTGAATTCTGCAATTAGGGTGATTTCTTTAGATATTTTTTCCCCTGTAATGGAGAGTTTTCCCCCATGTTACAGGTGAGAAGTCTATTCTCCCTGCTCCCAACTTTCCCATAATTAATTAATTAATTATTTAATTTACTTAAGATGCACAAATGTCATGTATTTCATATATACACATTGAGGAACATAGTGATACTTCCTACCCTACCTACCCTCCGACCCACACTCCTCCTCCTTCTTCTCTTATTCCCTCTCTTAATTTTTACAATGATCAACTTTATACTCATAAGATTAAACCTGCACTAAATAAAGAGTTCAACAAATAGTAAGAAGGAAAAAAAACTTAACAGTCAAGACAAGGATTGTAAAAAATAATCCAATCTCAAAATATCAACTTTGCTCAAACACATTATACTTTGTATGCTATTCATCACCACATCAGGAAAACATTTTTGTGTTTTGGGGAGTGGCTTATTTCACTAAGTATAATGGTATTTGTGTTTTGGGGAGTGGCTGATTTCACTAAGTATAATGGTATTTGTGTTTTGGGGAGTGGCTTATTTCACTAAGTATAATGGTTTCCAGTTGCATCTATTTTGTTGCAAAAGACAGGATTTCATTCTTTTTTGAGGACTGAGTAGTATTCTATAGTGTATATATAATTTTTTTATCCAGTCAGTTGATGGACATTTCAGTTTATTCTATATCTTAACTATTGTTAATAGAGCTGCAATAAACATGCTGGGAGAGCGGCAACATGGCAGAATAGGAAGGGAGCACACCGATAGTCTGGGGAGAGACAGTTTAATAAAAGTGGAGATACTGCAGGTTCAAGGAAGAGTAGGGGAAGATACAGCAGAGAAAACCCTTCTGGAACTGGAGATTCACAGTGGACCTGCGTGGAGAGCGTGGGAGCCCGCAGTTTGGGACACCAGCAGCAGATTCAACACACCAGCGCTGGAACGCGAGGTGAGCAGAACATCAATAGCCCGAATTACCAGCAGGGAAGCGGAAAAGGGAGCCTAGAGCGAACAAGGCTTGAAACCCTGCAGGGGAAAGTTCACTAGGCTAACTAGAAGAGAGAGAGAGAGAGAGGGAAAAAAAAAAAAAGTGACCCATACGGACACGAGCTTCTCTCTCTCTGCTCACCTCTCAAAGGTGAGCAAGACAAAGAGCAGGCGCCATTTTGGAATACGTCATAAGCAGGGCGACCTCGGGTCGGCACCGGCCCCAAGCCTAGCAGAAAAACCTGACTCTGGGTGGGAGGGGTGAAATAACAGGAGATTAGAACCTAATGAATGTGTGGTGCTAATGAACTGAGACTGTGAAAAAAGAGACGGTGGGGAGAGAGCTCACGGAAATCACGAATTCATGTGAGTACTCTCCAGAGACGCTACAGCTCAGTAGCCTTGGCAGCCCAGTGGGAGACTACAGGAGAATCTCAGCCCACACAAAGGGCCGCAAAGATTCCCTCTCTGGTCCTTGGGAAAGAGCTTCCGATCTCTGGCTCCTGTGGGTATATCATTCGCCTGCTAACCACCCCCAATTCCATTCAGCTGTGTGGAATTACTTCCCTTTTGAACCAAAAAAAAAAAAAAAGCTGACAGAGAGATTTACCACGCCTAACCTGGGAGTGTCTCCTTTGACACACCCTCAACCCTGAGGAACTAAACAGAGCTCTCAGGCCACACCCATCTCAAGCCTCTAAGGCTCCATCAAAAGCAGACAGTCCACTTAATCTAGAGTCATAGTATAACAAGAAAAAAACACCACAGTGAAGAAACCAATATGCCAGACAACAAACGCAAAAACCGAGGGAATAAGAACAAGGAAGACACTATGGCATCCCCAAATGAAAAAGACACCCCAATTCAAGATTACAAAGATGATGAGATAGAAGAAATGCAAGAAGCAGATCTCAAAAAATTGATAAGAACACTAAGAAGTACTCAAAAACAAATTCTTGAACTACAGAAATCCTTAATGGACAAGGTAGAAAATCTCTCTCGTGAAAATGAAATATTAAGGGGAAATCAAGCTGAAATGAAACAACTAGTAGAACATGAAACTGTGATAGTGACGAGAAATCATAATGAAGTGAAGAATTCAATAGATCAAATGAAAAACACATTAGAGAGCCTTACAAACAGAATGGGTGAGGCAGAAGAGAGAATATCGGACTTAGAAGACAGAGCACAGGAAACTATACAGTCAAACCAAAGAAAAGAAGAGGAAATTAGAAATCTAAAAAATATTGTTGGGAATCTACAGGATACTATTAAAAAACCCAACATTCGAGTTCTAGGAGTTCCTGAAGGCATGGAGAGGGAGAAAGGCTTAGAATGCCTTTTTAGTGAGATAATAGCAGAAAATTTCCCAGTTTTGGAGAAGGACAGAGACATCCTAGTACAGGAAGCTCACAGAACCCCTAGTAAACATGACCAAAAGAGGTCCTCACCACGACACGTTGTAATTAAACTCACCACAGTGAAACAGAAAGAAAAGATCCTAAAATGCGCAAGAGAGAAATGTCAAATTACACTCAGAGGATCTCCAATTAGACTCACAACAGACTTCTCATCAGAAACCCTACAAGCTAGAAGGGAATGGCGAGACATAGCCCAGGTACTTAGAGAGAAAAACTGCGAGCCCAGAATATTATATCCTGCCAAGTTTTCATTTGTGAATGAAGGTGAAATAAAGACCTTTCACTGCAAACAAAAATTGAAAGAATTTGTTGCCACTCGTCCAGCCCTGCAAAAGATACTTAAAGATGTGTTACACACAGAAACACAGAAACACGGCCATCAACATGAAAGAAGGTAAACAAAGGGAACCTCACGGCAAAAGATCACAGGGAATTCAAAGCATACATTTGGATAAAGAAATTATGGGACATGTACTCTATAGAATACTATACAGCAGTCAAAAACAATGAAATCCGGTCATTTGCAATAAGATGGAGGAATCTGGAAAACATCATGCTGAGTGAATTAAGCCAGTCCCAAAGGGACAAATATCATATGTTCTCCCTGATCGGTGACAACTAATTGAGCACCAAAGGGGAAACCTGTTGAAGTGAAATGGACACTATGAGAAACAGTAACTTGATCAGCTCTTGTGCTGACGGTTGTTGTACAATGTAATACTTTATCCATTTTAGTATTTTTTTTATTCTAGTACTATTGGTTGAACTCTGTAATTAACAATTATTCTTAGGTGTTTAAATTTTAACTGAAAAGTGATCCCTGTGAAATATAAGAGTGGGAATAAGAGAGGGAGGAGATGTACAATTTGGGACATGCTCAATCGGAACTGCCCCAAATGATGGAGTTAGAATTGTGCCAGGGAATTCCAATACAATCCCATCAAGGTTGCATGTACCAAGGCCATCTCACTAGTCCAAGTGATCAATTTCAGTTCACAATTGATCACACTGATAGGTCTAAGAGTCAAAGGGATCACACAAACAAGACTAGTGTCTGCTAATACTAACTGATAGAATCAAAAAGGGAGAGAATGATCCAACATGGGAAGTGAGATACACAGCAGACTCATAGAATGGCAGATGTCCTAAATAGTACTCTGGCCTCAGAATCAGCCCTTAAGGCATTCAGATCTGGCTCAAGAGCCCATGAGAATATTCTAGGCATGGAAAGCCAAGACACTCTGGAAAAAAAAGAAGACCTAAATGAAAGATCTCTGTGAGTGAGATCCCAGTGGAACGAATGGGGCCATCAAAGAAGGAGGTACCTTTCTCTGAAGGGAGGAGAGAACCTCCACTTTGACTATGACCCTGTCGGAATAAGTTTGAAGTCAGCGAACCCTAAAGGCTTCCATAGCCTTGGCAACTCATGACTGGAGCCTAGGGAGATTACTGATGCCATAAACAAGAGTGTCAAATTGTTAAATCAACTTCAGGAGTCACTGTGTACTTACGTCTCATGTGGGATCTGTCCTTAATGTGTTGTCCAATGTGAAGTAATGCTATAACTAGCACTGAAACAGTATTTTACACTTTGTGTTTCTGTGTGTGTGCAAACTGATGAAATCTTTACTTAGTATATACTAAATTGATCTTCTGTATATAGATAATTAAAAATGAAAAAAAAAATCTTGGTGTTAAATTGGAAATTGCCTAGAAAATTAATCAATTTTTTAAAAAAATATATCATGTAGGATCTCTGTCCTTAATGTGCTATACATTGTGAATTAATACTATAACTAGTACTCCAACAGTATTTTTCACTTTGTGTTGCTATGTGAGGGCAAACTGTTGAAATCTTTACTTAAAATATAGTAAACTGATCTTCTGTATATAAAGATAATTGAAAATGAATCTTGATGTGAAGCAAGGGGAGAGGGAGTGGGAAAGCGGAGGGTTGTGGGTGGGGGGGAAGTTATGGGGGGGAAGCCATTGTAATCTATAAGCTGTATTTTGGAAATTTATATTCTTTAAATAAAAGCGTTATAAAAAAAAAAACATGGGGATATAGATAATTCTTTCATATGCTGACTTCATTTCTCTTGGAAAAATTCCCAGGAGTGATATTGCTGGGTCATATGATATATCTATTTTCAGCTTTCTGAACTATCTCAATACTGTCTTCCATATTGGTGGTACTAGTTTACATTCCCACCAACTTTAATTATCCACATTTTTAAAATTTTTATTTATTTATTTGAAAGGCAGAGTTAGAGACAAAGAGAGAGAGACCAACAGACAGGGAAATCTTCCATCAACTGGTTCCCTCCCCAAATAGTCACAATGACCAGCACTGGGCCAGTCCAAAGCCAGAAGCCTGGAACTCCATCCATGTCTCTCACATAGGTGCAGGGGAACAAGGACTTGGGTTGTCTTCTGCTGTCTACCCATGAACATCAACAGGGAACTGGATTATGAGTGGAGGACCTAGAACTTGAACTGGCAGGCCTATGGGATGCCGACATCACAGGTGGTGGCCTAACCCATTGTGCCAGAACACCAGCTCACTTTCCACATTTTCCAGCGAAAATTTTCAGATCTTTAAATAATCCTGCCAGATCATATTTCTATGAACCATAGCTACACCTGGTCTGAGCCTGTGGAAGCCCCATTGCATAGTGAAGGAATTCTTGGCAGCATATCATTCTCCTTGTATCTACTCATCCCTACACAAAAGCTCCCATGGCTTCCTGAAGATTCCAGACACTCCAAAGAAGACTGAATAATTAGAATCTGAGTTACCAGTGATTTTTAAATTATAAACATGTTTCAGAATTTGAAGAGCTTCCAATACTTCATAAATTTGGCTTATTATAAATTCTAAAAGTACCTGAGGTGTAATGGAGGAAAGTAGAACTTATTTTTATCTTTCATATTTAGCATTCTGGTCCTCTCTGCTGTTATTGGGTGCATTATTCCTGTGTTCTGTACATTTGGTAGAATGCAAATATCCAGGTCATCACTATAGCAGCTCTTCCCAAAACTAGAAAAGGTCACATCTGGAATTTAAAAAAAATAATAATAACATTAGATCATGTAAACCATCAACCACACTTATAAATTACAAAATTAAATATTATTTTAATACAGTGCATGTCTAGGATGTAGTTTAAGCTATATAGGATAGTTTCTGAACTTTATCCAAATGTTGATATAAAATATCTGTCATTCTTCAACATATGGGAGTCAGATGTAAAAAATAAGGACATTCCAACACATTAAAGTCTTAAGAGCAAAACTTTCCACTGATGGCTTGATCAAAATTCATTCACAGAAAGACAAACTTTGTGCCCAATAGACTAAGTGATTAGGGAGTGAATGCAATGATCTGAAAGATATCTTACAGAAAATGAACTGCACTTGTCATTGTGTAACTTTTATTTAAGTCTTAGTTGTAAAACTAACTACTAAGGACCACAAATAAGGCGTAATTTCTGTATCTTAGTGTCTTCATTTGTCTGTATTAGGAAAAATAATACCTGTCATATAATCAAGTTAAATAATTGCTGTGAAAGCTCTTCTTGATATATGTAAAAATCAGTCACTTTTCTAAAGAATCACTCACTGTCATTATAAACTAGCATTGTGGTTATCAATTCCCTGCAGGTTGTCAATAAGACAGAAAGAACTAGACTATAATGAATATTTTTGTTGATGTAATTTCAGAGTGCTATTAAAAGTCTACTCAGGAATGGCTTAAACTGTCACTTAGATAAACCAAAACATCCTACCTTGAAGTTTCATGATTCCTGAAATTGAATAGCCATTCCTCACTTTGTGCCATGGCTCCTGGGGCCACTGGTTTGGTTGTGAGGTGAATGCAGGCCACAAGATACCAACTCGGCCCCCTCTTGGATTGGAAGGAGCTCGGTCTCTGGATGTTATGTTGGCTGTCTGAGGCTTTACTCTGTCCTGAATGCAATCAAAAGAGGAGCTAGTGGCCACAATATCTGAATCTCTAAGCACAATCTGCACATCTCGGTGGGAGCTCTGTGGAACAAAAGACACATACACAACAACAAATAGACCAATAGCATTGTCTACCAGAGTGATACGCTCTATTTCTATGCTGTTTTCTACATGTAACATAGCACCATAGTCAAAGTTCTTGAAAGCCAGAAATCCAGAGATACTGGTGCAATTGTCAAGTCCAATTTCTTTATAGAGATGAAGGCCATGAAGGTTTGAGTGGGCCACATTGTCAGACCAAAGCACTTCAGGAGAGGAGCACTTGTGGCCTCTTATATGAAAGCCAAGTCTCTCTGATCCTGCTACAACGTTACCATGGAGGTCGATTTCCTTTGCCTGGTTCACTTTGATCCCTGCCACCCAAAGAGTGGACAATGCTGACTGTGTCACAAGAATCACAAGGTTATTAGTAAGAGAATAGGCCTGGCCCTCCAGGTCAATACCATGGCCAGCAGCACCAAACACGATGTTGTCCTTTAAAATTATTCCATGACTGGAAGCTGCATGAATTCCCCCACCACAACTTTGATGTACAGTAGAAGACATTATCCATGATCCTGATGATACATTATTGAATTCAATGGATGAATGCAGTGGTGTTCCAAAGTTCTGTATTTCCACATTTAAAAGTTGAAGGACACCTACAAACAAATACAGGTCATCAGCTACTTTCTTCTCAGCCAATTAGAGGATATCTGAAGATGTAGTTTCTTAATTAAAACGTAATTTCATATTCAATACCAGTGCTATGTTTCATACAATTGATTCTCAATAATGGAATATGAATCAGAAATATCACCTAAGACCTGAACAGATTTTATGTGCAATCTAAATGGTCTGATGATACAATGTGAGGGGAGAAGAGGAGACACAAGGAAACAAAATGGCTTTGGAGATGGGCACCACTAGTAGGTTTTTTAAAAATATTTATTTATTTAATTAATTAATTTATTTATTTAAAAGGAGCTCAACATAGACAAAGAGGGGAAACAGAGAGGGAGAGGGAAAGGGAGAGAAGGAGGGAAAAGGGAGAAAGACCTTCCATATATTGGTTCTCTCCAAATGGCCACAACAGACTGGATTGACCCAGGATGAAGCTAGAAGCCAGCAACTCCATCCTGTTCTCCCGCATGGGTGGCAGGGGCCCCAAGCACTTGGGCCATAATTCCCTGTTTTCCGAGATGCATTAGCAGGGAGCTGGATTGGAGGCAGAGCAAACAAGGCGTGAACAAGCACTCTGATACAGGATGCAAGTGTCTCAAGAGGCAGCATAATCCACTGTGCCACAGATACAGTTAGTTTAAAGATTCTGAGTATTTGTCCAAAATCTGTGTCAGGAACTGGATCAGAATGAAGAAAAGATGGGTCCCTGGCTGCTCAACTAATAGGTAATGTTTTTCTCTGTGTGTCTATAACCCCACGTGAAAAGGCCACAGCCAAGTCCACAAATATATTGCATGGATGAATATAAGGCCAATCCTATAAAATGCTGTTGGCAACTCTTAATAAGAACTAAGTGTACAATTTACTTCTGCCTAATTGATATCCAGAAACATGATATCAATATCCACTGCTTGAACAGGATGTAATGGAATTAATGTTTTTAAACTAGTTAAAAACTTTTAATGCTAGCCATAATAGATTGCTTGTTTTGTTTTCATAAAAATAACATTTGTTCTGACATCTGTTACATCAGGAAAAATAGTGAATTATGATTTTTAGATAAATATTATTATAAATAAAATAAACTAGTAGGTTGATTTAAAAATGTAATGAGCATTAATGAGTCAGTGGATCTGTCCTTGGTATCACTGTTAATAACATGAATATAAATGAATTAGTATTAGTTAATAATGAAGTGAATTAATAACACCCAATTCTAATGTAACAGTCTCACTATGTGTAGAGTTTTGTTCTGATTATAAATATACATATATGTATATTCTAATGATTCTATATATAATGTTCACAAAAATTCTATGAAGTATATATAACTATTCTCATTTTTTCAATATGGAAACTGAGGCAGAGAAAGGTTTACAACTAATACCTAGGCATATGGATGAGAAACTTTTATTAACTCCATGTAGGTATACTGAGTACAACAGAAGACTTGGTGGTAGAAAAGGAGCAACAATGCAATGGAATTTAAATAATTGGGCTATAGCTATTGCCAATCGTTAGTCATGCATCCTTTGTGAGGTAGGTTACAACTTCAGCCCTTGTCCCTATTGTTTTGTTTCATTGTTTTTTAAAGTGTATACAGATGTTAACTGTAATGATATTTCTCTCACCAAAAATGGAGGGAGCAAGAACTAAGAATAGGTTTGAACTGCCTTTGCGCAGAGAGGATTTTGGATCCAGTTGCTATAGCTTTATGACTGAACCTTATCTATACATTATTGTTTAAAACTATTCTTTTAATAGATAATATAGGCATGTGACTTAAAAGGATTTGTCTCCTTTTTAATTAAAAAGATACTAAATCAGCATTAAATCATCAAAAATTTCTTCATTCGCTTATCATTAAAAAATGGAGGGAGCTATACATTTGAAGTTTCAATTTCACTGAACTTCAGTAATTGTGCTTAAAACTCAAAAGTAGTCAAGCCTACACCTTCTGCTTTTCTATTGCCTTTTTATAGATGAGACACTAGAAGTAGAACCCTTGCAAACCACCTGGGACGAACAGAACAAAAGACCATGCACATCTCCTTAAGTTCAGACAACAGGATTCTGAGCTATCTCAATTTCTCATTGATTGAGGAAGCACTGGTGGATGGTGTAGAAATAGTCACAGAAGGATAAAACATCAAAACTATTCAGTGTTATGCATCACCAACAGTACATAGAACGTAGTATATAGATGAGAGGGCTGCAAACCCTGCCCCATAGAACTCTGGCACAATGGATACCAAAGTAAGTGTGAATCCGCACAACTGACCCTTATGTTCTGGAGTAGAATCTCAGTCAAGGCAATGCCTCACTATTAATTATTTGTTATGTTTAATACTTAATCTAGTTATCGTGGAGAGTTTTAAATTGTTCAAGATTTTACTTGTGTGTGTGTGTTAACAAATTACTGAAAGTTAATCAATTATGAATATTTAAAATATCTTCAATATTTACATGGAGAATTAAACATAATTTTATTTACAACTACTTACCTATTTTCTTTTGAAAACTATCATTTTGAAAAATTTTCCAGCAAGTTGAAGATAATGTGCTAGATTGTTTTGGTCAAAAAGAGAATGATGAGATCCTCCAACAACAAAGTGGAATTGTCAATCTTGGCTCTGCTGTTTCACCTGATAACCATTCATCACCCACAACTGTATCCCTGGCCTGCACCTGCATCCCACCTCTTCTAGGATATTTTATAAGAAAATACAAGGGTACTTAATGCAGCATGGGAACCTAGGTTGGATTCAGTGTAAGAAAAAACGACATTAGTAAACAAGTTAATCAGATATGAAAATTGTGTTAAAAGTGTATTTAATCATAACAATGCATGAATGTTAATTTCTTGGTTTTAACAAATGTATCAATCTTATGTTTGATATTAGGAACAGAGGAAACTGGGTGAAAGCTGTACAGGAACTTCATATCTATTTTTGCAACTTGTCTATAAGTCTTAAATTGTTACAACATAAAAGTCTGTTTAACAAGGGCTTCAGGGCCAGCGCCACGACTCAATAGGTTAATCCTCCGCCTATGGCGCTGGCACCCCGGGTTCCAGACCTGGTCGGGGCAAAGGATTCTGTCCCGGTTGCCCCTCTTCCAGGCCAGCTCTCTGCTGTGGCCCGGGAGTGCAGTGGAGGATGGCCCAAGTGCTTGGGCGCTGCACCTGCATGGGAGACCAGGAGAAGCACCTGCCTCCTGGCTTCAGATCAGCGCGATGCACCAGCTGCAGCGCCGGCCGCAGCAGCCATTGGAGGGTGAACCAAAGGCAAAGGAAGACCTTTCTCTCTGTCTCTCTGTCTCTCTCTCTCACTGTCCACTCTGCCTATCAAAACAAAACAAAACAAAACAAAAACAAAAAACAAAAAAACAAGGGCTTCAGAATCAGGCTTGAAGCTAACATGAAAAAGTTGGATGAAGTTTCATATTCTCCATTAATTCTATCCATCCATGTTTATCAAGCACCTCATACATGGTAGTCACCACACTAAGAAACCTGACATGAAAGATCCAACCTTGCCTTTAAGAATTTCACAAATTCATGAGGGACTTGAAAAATAAATGGGTAATTGTATCATAGACTCTGTTTCCTACAACAGGAAAATAAAGCATGTTTCTCATAGGAATGGTAGAAATAAATAAGATAAAATTTCCACTGTGTAAAATCCCACACAATTTCAGGTCTTTAAGAAACAATCAATATCATTTCTCTTTTTCTTCCCTTGGGGATGATTTAAAAAGACCTGGATCAGCAACATCAGGGGTTTAGGATAAGGTCAATCTTGCTGCAGGTTCAGCTCTGACTTGTTGCTCAGTTCTAAGAAGTGACCATGTTCCCTTTCCTATGAACATGTTCCCGCTTGACCTGCAGTATCTATTAGTGAGGCTTTATTCTCCCTTCCCTGGTTCTCTGTCTTCATTAACTGCAGGATAGTCTCACTTCTACAAGACCAGGATCAAACCTTTGCCTCAGTCTTCTAGAAGAGGGTTCCTCATTTCAATGCTGTTGACTTTGGGGACCAGATAACTCATGGAGACACAGTTGTTTTTTTTTTTTTTTTCATAGATTAGGGATGTTAAACTTCTGATTTAAGGTCTAAACATTTCCCTTTATCAAACTGATGAAATAGATATGCCAAGAAGAATCCTATTTTGCATTCATATGAGGAGTTTGATGCTTTATTTTCGATTCATGTACACAGTGACTTTCTAAGATAGGATGTCAGTGACAGCCTTTCTCAAACTAGTCAGGAAACAACTTTGGAATAAGTTCAATAAACAAGGTCCTTGGTAGGTGTTTGATGCAGCAGATAAGATTCCACTTGGAATGCCCACATCCATATCAGAATCCCCGGGTTGAACTCCTGGTCCCACTTCCAATCTAGCTTTCTACTAATGCACACCCTGGGAAACAGCAGATGATGGCTCAAGATCTTGGGTCCCTGCCACCTATGTGGGAGACTTGGGCCACATTGCAGTCCTGGCTTGCAGTGTGGCCCAGCCACAGCTATTATGGGCATTTGGAGAATAAACTACCCTACCCCATCTTTCAAATAAATTAATTTAATTAATAAATTAAAAAATAAAGTCCTAATCACATATTTTGGTAGCAGTCAAAAAAATGCTAAGTTTTGGATAAAAAAAATATTGAACTGATCCTTAAAGCAGTCTAGAATGTGGAAATCATGTTTACTTATATTTGTACTATTATTAATTTATAGCATCAGCCTGATGCCTACCATCAAATAAGCATGCTATTAGAAAAAAGTGATAGAAATTTGGGAAAAAGATAAAGTTCAAGTGGCTATTAAGTCATCTACAATTTCAAAGTAGAAGAAACCTTACATCTGTTAAAGATGTTTGCTTTGAGGTAAAAGTGTGCATATGTGCTGATTTCTAGTGCATTATTTTAATATCACACTGATAATTAAGCACAGATTAGGACTGAAAAATTCATAGCTTCTCAGAGTACAAAGGAACTGTTTCATTTGAAGTTGTTTTTTATAAATGAAAATCCGTACCGTCAGAATTCTGAAGTTCCCAGATGAATAAGTCCCAACTGGTAAAGCTGAGTAACTTACATTTTCATTTACCTGAGAACTCTCTGTCGCTCTTCCTGAAGGACCCCACCAGCAGTCTCCCCCTACAGGATGTGTCTGGCCGAATTTGTATATTTCGAGTCAGTAGTCCAACTTCAGCAGCCAAACTAATGTGTCGACCATCCTCGATGACATGAACACTTCCTACGGCAATAGGAGTTGGGCGGAAACAATCTTTAAAAGCCTATTTCGGAAATCACTAGCTAGGGACCCAGTGAACCTGACAAATGAAAACATTTATTCCCCCTCAGAAGTCCTACCAACATTAAGGTCTGCTTTTCCTCAGGCACTCTCCACAATGTCAGCTGAGAAATGAAAAACCTATTCTTTTGTCTCTCTTTGGGATCACAGTGAAAGTGTTTGAGCGAAAATTCATTTCTTCTCAATAGCTGTGGGTGCTGGGACAGACACAGGTGCAGTTGTCCATTTTGGGGAGTCCCCAACCTCCTGCCTTAAATGGATCAGAGAGAAAATGCAGTGGTTGGTTGTGTATTGTCCGTGGATCTTTCTCATGAGAACGAGGAATGCCCGATCAGCTGAGGGAGGCAGTGACAGAGGGAAAGTAGCAATGCGTGAGAGTGACTGGGAAAAAGCAAGAAGCACCAAGCAGCAGGAGCAGCCTTGCCCAGCCAGCTTCTGCTCACCACTGCCTGGACCACTTTTCCAGGAACTGAAGAGTCTTCCTAATTTGTTTCACCATCTCTATTTGCATTTCACTTTGAGTTTAATTGGCAATGCTTGCTCCACATTCTCTCTCTCTGCCACTTGTTAAAGAAGAAATCATCCTTGGAAGTATGATTTAGAAATAGTTGGAGACAGTCCTGGTGAAAATATTCATTTCCTTCTCACATGTAAGAGACAAAAAGTACCTTTTATCATCCCTTCATTTCCAAGTTTTATTTCTGATTTGTTATATCTCCTGTGTTAGATTTATTTATTAGATTAAACCAGAAAGATAAGGATTTTATATTATTTATATGCAGTACATGGTAATAGTGTCTACTATATAAAACATTCTGTAGCTTTTTTGAAAGAAACTAGAATTATTCTTTTTGAAAGATATTAGAATTTGCTCTTTCCTTTTTTTGTAGTAGTAGTGAATACATAAAATCTATGTCATCTCAGGGAGCACTGTTCCTAATGACAGAAAATGAAATCAGTATATATAATGATTACCATATTCTAAAGGATTGTTTGATTCAATGTACCAGGAAATGAACTGGAAATTCTATGCCAGGGAGTTTTGTTTTGACTTAGTCATAGAACTGCCCAGTGACCTTGAGGTTCTCAAGCCTTCTGCTCTTAGACTTGGTATTATTTTTTAAAAATCCCCATACATTAAAGAATTATTTTAAAACTATGCGATAAAATTAATGAAGAAATAGGCACAAAGCCTTCTAACATGAGTCTAGGGCAACAGTAAGGTGTTATGCTTCCCTGCTGTTTGGTGATCAGATCCAACGTCCCTAGGCAGGTTAAAGAACACATTCTTCCTGGTGCATTTACTTTCCACCACCAATAAACGAAAGCCTTACCAATGTGCCGGTGTTTGAGCCGTTCATGGATCCCAACGTGGTAACCCTTGACTTCTTTGACAGTGAGGACCTCTGCTTCATGAGGCTCATAAGAAGTGGAGCTAAGGACAATTTTGTCATGAGGTTTCCAGTCCACTGCATCTTCAACGATAATTCTGTAACAGGATAAAAATAGTTTCAAATATATCCTCTGAGAGTGAAACACATTTCGCCTACTTACTCCACAGAGAAGGAAATCCACTAGGACCAACATATCCCACTAGAGACTGAAGTAGAAGTAAGAACAGACAATAGTGAAAAATGCCTTTTGCAAGAAGTTTAATACTAATTGAATAAATTATCTGGATTGTAAATGTACAAGTTACTTCAAAAACTTTACAGAACATGAAATTAAAAGATAAGTATATTTTGGTGCACAGAATTTTTTGAAATACATGCATATATACATTCTTAAAAATTCATGAAAACTATATATTAAGAAAAAATTAAGTGGTTCCAGTGATGTGGCATAGTAGGCTTGGCCTCCACCTGCAGCACTGACATCCAATATAGGTGCAGGTTCAAGTCCAGGCTGCTCCTCTTCCAATCCAGCTCTCTGCTAATGGGCTAAGAAAGCAGTGAAAGATGTTTGGGCCTCTACACCCACAAGGGAGACCTAGAAGAGGCTCCCAATTCATGGCTTCAGATCAGCCCAATCCCAGCCATTGCAGCCATTTGGAAGTGACCCAGCAAATGGGAGACCTTTCTCTTTGTCTCTCCCTCTCTCTCTCTCTGTAACTCTTAAATAAATAAAATAAAGTCTTAAAAAAAAAAACTAGGCATAGACTTGAAAAGTTTTTGCTCCGCATAGAATCTGGCTTTTAATTTCATTTTTAAAAGATTTATTTATTTATTTATTTGAAAGGCAGAGAGTTACAGAGAAGCATAAGCAGAGAGAGTGAAGTCTTCCATCCACTGGTTCACTCCACAAAATGGCCGCATGGCTGGAGCTGGACCAATCTCCAGCCAGAATCCAGGAGCTTCTTCAGGTCTCCTACATAGGTACAAGGACCCAAAGACTTGGGCCATCTTCTACTGTCTTTCTAGGCCATAGCAGAGAGCCGGATAGGAAGTGGAGCAGCCGGGACTTAAACTGGTGCCCATAGGGGATGCCAGAACTGCAGATGGTAGCTTTACATGGTATGCCACAGTGCTGTCTCCTAATTTCATTTTTAACACAGAAATTTTAACCCTTGTAAACATCATGGGTATAGCAAAGATATTCTCTGAACTTTACGTACAAATCAAAGGAACAAGAAACAGTAAGAGTTTAGTAAGTGTACCTACATGTGATCTTAAATAGTAGCAAACTTGCTTCTTGGTTGGAAACAATAATAGAGGCATTTAGAGGAAATATTTTCTCATAATTTCTAAACATCTAATAATGTTATTTTTTGACAATTTTTCATTGTGCATTAAGACTACTATATTCCTTTTCAGATACAAATGTGAATCTTGAAAGTGCAGATAACCAGCTGTGTGACCTTGAGAAGTCTTGAAACTTCTCAATGTCATGTTATCATCTGAAAAGCATTACAGGTATATGTTCCTTCCAGCATCCTTAAGTGTTCTATGTTCTAAACATTGTGCTTTCATCATGTTATATTCTGTTCAGTTTGGGTTTTTGTTTAAACTCACATTTAATAAGATTTTTGTTGTCTTTCACTGCCGCCTAGCTTTTCTTAGTGAGTATGACTGCTTTATTCTCCATTGAGTCATTACCAACTTCAACAACATAAGTTTATTTTAATTACCTAGAGTTTTAGCTAATCAGAAGGTTTTTAGCAGGCTTTCAGAGTAGATTCTCCTCTACCAATAAATGTTTATTCAGACAAAAGGTTCCATGTGCAGGCTGCCCAACCATGCCACATATACTGACTAAGCCACAGCTATGTACCAGACTTTATACTAGGTGCCAGAGACATAATGATAAATAAAAAATATGTCACTTATATTATAAGAGGATAATTTAGATTTCCCTAGCAGACAATCTTGATGAGTCTACTCTGTGGGTCGAAGAGTCATAGATGTATAGTTTACAGTGTAAACAACAACATAGGCCAATAGTATGATTATAATTAATTCAAATTTGTACACCTGAGGTGGCGGGGGGAGTATGTGGGTCAGTGATAGAAAAAAATACCATTGACAACTGATGCAATTTTAGTGAAAGAATTGAGTGTTATCCTAGCTCCTGGAAGAATCACAATATTAGAGCAACAGCCAGCTTTTAGAGGAAAGAAAATCGAGATCCAAAGAGATTAAGTAACGAAACTCAACATTAGACCACTGAATGAAGTTAGAGATCAAAATGAAGACTCCTATTCAAGTCCAGCGTTCTTGCTAGCAAATGTCATCACCTTACCTGTGAGATTCTTATTTCTTCCCTTGCTAAAAGGTAATTTAATAAAACAGCACTCCTGCCTTTCAGAATGATATCATGATAACCCATTAAATTATGAAATGGCTATGATCTTTAGAATGTAGCCATTCTTTGTAGCCATACTAAGTAGCCATTTAAAGCTTCCAAAACCCATAGTTTCATACAAATGTATTTCTCACCTATACTCTAGAAGCTTTGGAATTCTACATGGCGTGAGAACCATACAGAAATATTAAAGGTGTGTAACCCCTTCCCCCTCTATTCTGAGCTGGTAACAATGGAGTAACTTCACAGAAAATTATGATCCCCATATGAATAGCCTAGTTTGTTTTCTTAACCAAGTGTCAGTTGTCCTTAAATTCTAGCATTCACTACTCCTAGTCCCAATTTTTGACCATTATGGCTACCCTCTATTTATTTCAAGAAATTCTAACAATGATTATTTGAGTCAGAATCTAGCCATATTATAGTTCTCTGATTAACACTAATTGGAGTCTGCGGCTGGTGTTGCAGTGCATCCAGTTAAGTCACAGCCTGCAACATTTGCATCACATATTAGAGTGTGGGTTCAAATCCTAACTACTACAATTCTAATCCAGTTCCCTGTCAAAGTGCCTGGGAAAATAGTGGAAGAAGGCCAAAGTCCTCAGGTCAAGCAAGGCACCTATATGGGAAACCTGGATGGAGTTCCAGCATCCTGGTTTCACCCTTGCCCAAGCCCAGCCATTGTGAATCTTTCTTTTTATTTTCATCTCTGTATCACTCTGTCTTTCAACTAAATAAATATTTATAAAAAGTACTAATGAGAGTTCCTAGGTATAAGAGGAGATACTTGTTGTTCTGAAAAAGAACAAAAAAAAAACCCACCTAACACAATAAGTAAACAACAAATTAAGACCTGTTTGCTACATAACTGGACATAAATGGAAACCATATGAGAGAGGAAATTATGAATAATCACTGTAGAAATCTCCTTAAAGATAACTTTTTAAAGGTATGTGCAAAACATCACCACAGTTTGCTTTTATTTGGCATTAAAATTTGACTTAGTTCAGGGAAATATAATCATTATTACTCTAAAATCCTTATTAATTACAAAGGACATAAAAGAATAATTTCCTACAAATTTGCTTTAAAAGTTGTTACAATCATGTATAAAATATTCAGATAGATTTGTTAGCTAAACCTTTGAGATATCCTAATGATAATAGTTTCATTTGATCACAGAATCAGAGTATTCAATTCCAAAATGCTCCTCCCACCCTTCCTCCTCAGAAATGGAGATGGCCACAGCCTTCTGAACTCAAAGAACATTGAATCATTTTTTTTTAACTCCAGTTTAAAATTTTTTGTTAGCGTCATTCATATGCAGTGAAGATCCTTGGACTGCTTTGCCGTATCATGAATATTGAAGAAATCATAGTCTATAATGATGTTGGTATTGATGTGGGCAACAATGGCACTATTAACTATTAATTATTTTTCTACCTAATCTTTCTCCCTCATTCCAGGAAACTCATCCCATATTTCCTGAGAACAGCATTCTGTTTCTACCATAGAAGTGATTCTAGTGAAAGTTGCATTTTAAAGACCCACAAACCTTTCATCTAAAGGTAGGCATGAGATGAATCTTCCATTCCTTTATCAAAATCCTTTCTCTGAAGGTGGGGGTTTGGCACAGCAGTTGGTTAAGATGTAACTCTTTAATTAACACATAATTATTCTTAGGTGTTTAAATTTAACTGAAAAGTGATCCCTGTTAAATATGAGTGGGAATAACAGATGGAGAAGATGAACAGTTCGGCACATGCTCAACCGGACTTACCCCTAATGGTAGAGTTAGAAACATGCCAAGGGATTCAAATTCACTCCCATCAAGGTGGCATGTACCAATGCCACCTTACTAATCAAACTGATCAGTTTAAGTTCATAATTGATCATAATGATAGGTCTAAGAGTCAAATGGATCACATAAACAAGACTTGTGTCTGCTAATACTAACTGATAGAATTAAAAAGGAGAGAACAATCCAACATGGGAAGCAGGATACACAGCAGACTCATAGAATGGCAGATGCCCTAAACAGCACTCTGGCCTCAGAATCAGCCCTTAAGGAATTCAGAGCCAGCTAAAAAGCCCATGAGAGTTTCTCAGGCATGGAAAGCCAAGACACTGTGGCAAGAAAAATGGCCTAAAATGAAAGATCTCTGTGAGTGAGATCCCAGCGGAAAGAATGGGCCATCAAAGAAGGAGGTATCTTTCTCTGAAGGGAGGTGAAAACTTCCATTTTGACTGTGGCCTTGTCTAAATAAGATTGGAGTTGGCAAACTCAAGAGGCTTCCAGAGCTTTGGCAGCTCATGACAAGAGCCTTGGGTGATTACTGATGTCATCAATAAGAGTGTCAATTGCTAAATCAACAACAGGAGTCGCTGTGCACTTACTCCCCATGTAGGATCTCTGTCCTTAATGTGTTGTGCTATGCAAATTAACAGTATAACTACTGCTCAAACAGTACTCTATACTTTGTGTGTCTGTGTGGGTGCAGTTTGTTGAAATCTCTACTTAGTATATACTAAGTTGATCTGCTGTATATTAAGATAATTGAAAATGAATGTTGATGAAGAATTGGATGGGAGAGGGAGTGGGATATGAGATGGTTGTGGGTGGGAGGAAGGTCATGAGGGGAAAAGCCACTATAATCCAAAAGTTGTACAATGGAAATTTATATTTATTAAATAAAAGTTGAAAAAAAAATTAACTCAGGATACTCATATACCATATTTGAGTGATAAAGTTCAGGTCCCAGCTCTGTTCTGGATTCCAGCTTCCTGATAATATGTACCCTGGGAGTCAGCAGATGATGGCAATAGTACCTACCACCCTTGGGAGACTTAGATTGAATTTCAGGATCCTGGATTGGCCAAGCATAGTCCCAGGTGCTGCGGATATTTGTTGAGTAAAAGGGTAGTTGAAATATTTATTTTTCTTTCCTCTCTCTCCTCTCTCTCTCTCCCCCCACCCACCTCCACTCCACCCTTTCACATTAATAAAAATAAATGTAAAATACTATGAAATTCTCTCTCTGGATTTTATTTAATGAAACAGAAGAGGAAGAACAATTTTCTCACCAGTGGTGAAGCTCTGAAAAGTCCAAAAACTCTGAGATCACTTGCACCCTACAGAGTAGCGAAACCCATTCTTAAGTAGACAAAATGTTAAAATAGGAAATACAAGAGTGGGAAGGGGAAGAAAGGCCTTTTGAGATCTCACAAATGGACTAAGAAGGGTTACGTTTACTTTTATTTTCAATTGAAAGAACCCTGATTTGAGTCTTAGTTTGCTCCAGAAAATGAGCTAAACATTTTACATACATTAATTCACTGATTAATCCTTGTAATTATCTAGTAACTAGATATTATCACTCTCATAATTAAAAAAAAGAAAGTGTGGCTCAGAGAGGATAATTTACCCAATGTCACACATTTAGTTTTTTTCAAGTAAAATTATTTTAGTTTGCCTCATCTCAAAGTTCCTTCACTTTTTCATAGTAGAACACTATATCCAACATACTTCCCCAAGAAAACCATGTGCCTTTTCCCATGATGGATACAGCAGTCTGAAATTAGGCCCAGGTACTTTATTGGACCAGAAGGAAGTATCTTTTTTGAGAGGCTACACATGAGATCCTCAACTGTCAATAAAGGAAAGAAGCCACTTGAACTAAGTTGTTATCCTAATGAAGTCTGGGTGATAAAAAATAAATTTTAGATCTTGAAAATATATTCAAGAAAATTATATTACAATTTACGAGATAGTATGTGACTGAAATAAGAGGCTAAGTAAGTTCTGATTTTCAGAAAAGACACCCAAATTTAATGTGGGAGGCATTTATTGGAAAGCTTCTCAACATTCTGTTCTGTACCATATGCTAAATGGTACAGCTAATCAATAACAAAATACTTCCTTCTCCTAGTCATTTGGAGGAACTATATATATATATATATATATATATATATATATATATATATATATATATATACTTAAGCAGCTTATTATCATGCATTAGGAAGTATATTGTTGTTAAAATAACAAATCATAAAATTCAATGCTATAGTGGTTGAGATTGTGGGACAATTTACACTGGAGGGAAGACTGAAAGCCTTGTGAAGAGTATGACACACTCTCTAAGGGTAAGTCAGACACCTAAAGATAAAGAGAATAGGCAAGGGTCTACTAATGACACTTGGATCCGGTACAAAAGTTATCAGAGTGAACCATGAATGAAGTATTAAAGTGAGAATGTAACCAAAGGGAGTGGGACAAGACATATTCCAAACAATTGATTGAGAAAAAAATATTCCAAATGAAGTGTATCCAAAAGTACATCACTAATTAGATTGAGATAACTATATAGCTATATATATATATGTACATATATATATAAACATACATACACATACACAATAATGACAGTCAAATTAAAGAGATAAACAGTGAGTCCTAGAGAAAAGGATGAGGTAATAAATTACTTGATTTGTTTTTCAGTTCAGAGTAATTTCCTCATAAATAACAGACTATGTTAATAAATCACTTGAATGGCTATTATCAAAAAAAGAAGACAGCTGTTGGTGAGGATATAGAGAAAAGTGAACTCTTGAATACTATTAACTGAAGTTTCACTTGGTTCAGCCATTTGGGGAGTAGCCCAGCTATGGGAGCTCTCTCTGTATCTTAAATAAATTAAATTATTTTAATTAATTAAATTATATATATATAATTGCTAAACTTGGTATTATAAGAAATGAGTGGAGGCTTATAAAATTAACATAAAATTTATGCTCTGAAGGCTTCATACTATCATTATTCATAAAATACATTAATTGAATACAAATAAATTCAGATAATTAATTGGTAAAAACTCATAGAGGAGTCCAAATGAAATATGCTCCCAGGACAAGGCTTTATTTTTTTTTTAATTTGTTTTAAAGATTTACTTTATTTATTTGAAAGACAGAGTTACAGAGAGAGGTAGAGCCAGAGAGAGAGAGAGAGGTCTCCCATTCTACTGGTTCACTCCCTAGATAACCGCAATGGCCAGAGCTGAGCTGATCTGAAGCCAAGAGCCAGGAGCCTCTTCCGGGTCTCCCACATTGGTGCAGGGGCCCAAGGAGTTGGGTCATCTTCCACTGCTTTCCCAGGCCATAGCAGAGAGCTGAATTGGAAGAGGAGCAGCTAGGACTCAAACTGGTGCCCATATCAGATGTTGGTGCTGTAGGCTGGCTGGAGTCTTAACCTGCTGTGCCACAGTGCCGGCTCCAAGGCTTTAGATTTATTATTTGAGAGGCAGAGACAGAGAGTCAGTGAGATCTCCTATCTGCTGGTTCGCTCCCCAGATGCCTACAGTGCTGTAGGTCGGTCTGGGATAAAGCCAGGAGCTGAAAATGTAATCCATCTCTCTCATAGTGTGGCAAGAAACCTACTATTTGAACCACCATCACTGCTCCTCAGGGTATGCAATGGCAAGAAGCTGGAGTCAGGAACCGAAGCCAGATGTCAAACTCAGGTACTTTCATATGGATCATGGGCATCTTAACCACTAAGCCAAATGCCTTTCTCTTCCAATGTTTCTGTCTCTGGAAAAGCTTATTTAACTGACTTTAACATAGGGAGATTGCAGAGCAATGTTTAAACTAAAGCTCGAATAAGCATAGCTCGCATAAAGTAATAATTTGTATAATAGCTTGAATTAACTGTATGTTAGTTAATTCGGTACCATTATCAATTTGCCAGAGTATTTGTAAACTTTTGTGAGTCTTAAATTATTTTTAAAAATTTTACAAAGGTTTAAAAAACAAAACATTCTGATAATTTCATATCATTTATATAAATTCATTAAAGTACTCCTCAGGACTGATTCTAAGAAATTTTCTTTTTAATATTTTAATATGTAGAACACAAGCAATGGAAACAAAGCAGTGTAAAAATTCAGCCTCAGGAACTTCTAGCTTTATGAACTTGGGAAATTTAACTTCTCCAGCCTCAGTTTTCATATCCATAAAATACAGATAATACAGTGCTAAATTATAGCACTCAAAGATTTAAATGAGATAATATATATAAAATGCTTGGTGGAGGCCAGACATAAAGCAAGGCCACATGATAAGAACTCAATGAACGGTAGCTAGTTAATTACTGTGGATAGTTTTAATTAATAAAATTGAGTTTCTTTCAAAATAGCCTGTAGCTCAGACTGTGAATAAGGTTTTCAACACATTCTTATAAGAAAATCCATTCATATGGCTTCTGTCAAATTCCAACTTGCTGACCTTTTAATTATAATTAACATTTTTACCAATCTTTGTTAGAAATGCCTACTTTACAAATTCTTTTGGTATCAAATGTCACTTCAAGTCCACATAACCAAATCTGAATTCTGTATGTAATCTTTTGTCCAAACTTAGTCCTCATCAAGTGAATCACACCATCATCTATTTACACAAACCAGAAACCAAGAAAGCACTTTCCACCCAATGCCTCTGTGTTGGTTAATTTTAAATATGAGCTTGATTAGATTAGGGGATGTCTGGAAGGCTAGTAAAGTATCAGTTTTGGTTGTGTCTGTGAGGTTGCCTGCAGAGGAGGCTGATGTGTGAGTCAGAAGACTGCCAGGGAAGATCCATCCTCAGCGTGGGAAAGCACTACCCTATATGCTAGGGCTCCAGAAAATGCAAATATAATTTTCTTTCTCTCTCTCTTTCTCTCTCTGCCCACACCACCTCAAGTTGGGGCACCCCAGAGGCCGCATCAGGCATCAGTCTCAGACTAACAATTATACCATCAGTTTCTCTGAATCTGAAGTTTTGGCCCTTGGACTGCCCTATGCAATCAGCTTCCATAGTTGCATAAGCCAATTCCTCTAATAAATTTCCTCTCTTACATACTAGTATATCTCACATAAATATATGTAATACATACAGCACTTATATTATTTATATTTATATATTTATTATATATAAATACATATAGACTATATTGGTTTTCTCTAGAGAACCCTATACAACTTCATACAGATTTTCCTGTCTCTAAGTCTACCTACTTCTCTCCTTTGCCACTGCAGCTCCTGACTACAGAGTATCCTCTCTTTTCCTTTGATTTCCTAACTAGCATTTGTGAATCCACTATGAACTACTCCCGTTGTCCACATTGTGTGCACAATGTCTTTTTGTTTCAAGATTTTTTGAGATAAATTATATTAATTGATTATTTTCTTTTTTACTATCCTGGTTTACTTGAATAAATTACACACAAACGTAGTTAGTTTTTCTGCAATCATATATTATAGGATTTTGTTGTTGCTCCTCCATGGTTTTTGCTTTCTATTTTACATTTTACGTTTAGATGTTTCACTTTTAAAAAACTTATCTTTAGGAGCTGTTTTAAAAATTATTTTATGCATGTTCCCATAAAATAATTGGGATGCTTCAAATATTTTTCTATGATATAAGTGAGAATATGTAACATAACATCCTGATTTTTGAATGATTGAAAGCACATGCTGGGGCCAGCGCTGTGGTGCAGTGATTTAAAGCCCTGGCCTGAAGCACCGGCATCCCAAATGGGCGCCGGTTCTAGCCCTGGTCTGCTCCTCTTGCAATCCAGCTCTCTATTGTGGCCTGGGAAAGCATGGAAGATGGCCCAACTCCTTGGGCCCCTGCACCCATGTTGGAGAGCCAAAAGAAGCTCCTGGCTCCTTGCTTCATATTGGTGCAGCTCTGGCCGTTGTGGCCATCTGGGGAGTGAATCAGGAGATGGAAGACCTCTCTCTCTCTCTGTCTCTAGTTCTCTCTGCAACTCTGTCTTTCAAATAAATAAAACAAATCTTTAAAAAACTTAAAAATTACATGCTACAAATTTATATGAGCCAAATTTATTCATGAGGATAAGTCTTTAACAACTTTATCTTTCACTATCATTGGTTCCTTTAGTTTTACTATTCTCTATCCATATACAATAACTAGTTTTCTTATATATAATTCATTTTTTTCTTTCAAAAGAGTCAAAGTCAAACTACATCAATATACATATTTTATGGTACAATTCTACTCTTTTCTATACTTGCTATATTTCAATTCTCATTTCTGCTTTATATATTGGGTTTTTAAAATACGCTTAAAATCATTGATGACTAAATTACATCACTTGAAAAAAAATTCAACTGTACTAGTTTCTTAATTTCTACTTTCATATGGCTTTCCATTGATTTCATTAGACTTACTTGTTACTCTATTTCCAGTTTTTCTTATTGATAATTTATTTTGCTTATTTTTGTTTTCATATTCAATCCTGAAAGCGTGTAATGTGAAAGCATGTATTGCATGGTTGGCCCTATCTTAGGCTCAATATCCTCATTATTTCTATTTCCCAAGTATTCTCTTCTGATGCCCTCTTTACTATAAAAGTTATTTAGGAAAGAGTGTTTTTTTTTTCTTTTCATTAATCTCATAGGAAATTGACATTGTTGGTTTATATATTCTTTTAATTTCTGTATTTATTATACTTTGCTCATATCCTCGAATAATTGAAATTTATCCAGGTTTTAATAATGAATATATATTAAAGAGTTTAATATAAAAGTTAATTTTGTTACATTATTCACATTCAATATTCAAATATTTTTCAAATATTTTTAACTCAAGTCAAAGGTGAGAACTGAAAGAGGTATGGACATGTCTTAGATTACTATTTTTGCTCTTGTGAGTTTTCACTTGTATTTTTCAGAGGCTTGCATACTATATTTCTATAATGTATTAAATGTATAAAACTTTTCTGACTTCTGTGGTCAGACTGGAGATCAAATTTTTTTATTAAAGTAAAATTTAATTATTTAAACAATTTGATACATGTACTTTGAAATTTACTTTTTTGTTAATACTTTTGAGGTTCTTCTTTTTTTATTTTCCAAGATTCATTTAACCTTAAAATTTCCCTGAATTACTTTAAAATTTCCTTCTGGTAAGAACATTATTACTAGGCCAGCATTGTGGTGTAGCAAGTTAAGCTACCACTTTCAATGCTAGCATCCCATATCAGAAGTCTGGTTCACGTCCTGGCTGCTCCAGTTCAGAACCAACACCTCACTAATGTACCTGAAAAGGCAGCAGAAGATGGCCCAAATACTTAGGTCCCTGCCAACCCCATAGGAGACCTGGATGGAGTTCCTTGCCCCTGGCTTCCATTTAGCCCAGCACCAACCATTGTAGCCATGTGGGGGGTAAACCAAAGGATGGAAGGTATCTTTCTCTCTCTGTCTCTATTTACCTATGTGTGTCACTCTTCAAGTAAATAAATAAATATTTTTTTAAAAATTATAGCTTTAAAAAGTTATGATTAGATTTTAAATTTTAACTCAATGTTTGTCATTATTGTGTCACTTTTAACAAGCATTTTGTTTCTATAACTGGCTGATCTATTCTTGCTTTCTCATTTGTTTTCTTCTGCGTGACTTTTTTGTTCTATCCTCTCACCACTTCGTTTTCTTCTCTTTTCCTATTTATTTTCCTATTTGTTTTACGTATTATTCACATCATTTTCTTCCCCCTTGGTGATCTGGAAGGTATGCATTCTACTTTCAATTCTAATAGAAGAAACACTCATACTCATTGTCTGTGACTCTCATGTGGTATCTCCAGTTGGCTATAGTTATAGTCTTAGATTTTTATATGAATTTTAAATGGTGATGATTAGTTTATGCATGGACTTGATTAGGTTAAGTTCAATCAAATACTAAAGTGGGTGTTGGTGTGAAAGTGTTTTCTGTGCATGGGTAACAGAGTGAGTTGCCCTTAGGAGACTCCCCACCATAACGTGAGCAATCCTTGTTAATCACTGAGGTTTCTCTGAGGAAGAATACTTCCCTAAACAGTAAAACATCAGTCCTGCTCAGGACTGTGCACTCTGCCAACCCACACTACAGATGACAGACTTTCCAACCCCTGTGACTGTGTTGTCTATTCCTTGAAATAATTTCTTCATATATATAGGAGCACTATGTGCAAGCACACAGATTATCCCCAATTTGTGATGGTTCTACTTAGATGTTCTGACTTAATGATGGTGCAAAGGCAGTGCACATTCAGGAGACACTGTCAGATGTTAAATGTTGATCTTTCTCACTTTAGCAATATGTGGTATGATGTTTCCTCATGATGTCAGCAGTGGCAGTGAGCTGCGGCTCCCATTCAGCCATGCTGTCCCCAGGGAAAACAACAGCTATTCTGCAGTGTACTATGTTGCTAGCCCTTCGAAATAGAGGTACTTAATAAATTACATAAACTATTCAACATTTTAGTATAAAATAGTCTTTGTGTTAAACGATTTTTGCCTAACTACAGGCTAATGTAAGTGTTCTGAGCACATCTAAGGTAAAGTAGACTACACTACGATGTTCTGTAAATTAAGTGTAAAAAACTCATTTCAACTCACAATATTTTCAGCTTACAATGGGATAATCAGGTTGTGACCTCATTATAAGTCAAGTAGTATGTGTGTCTGTATGTGTGTGGAGAACTATAGAGATGAGATTATATGTACAATAGGCGTACACACACACACAACCTACTGGTTATATTATGATTTAAAAAAAAAACCCTAATTAATCTGTTAGCTTTTCAAATTTCATGCAGTTTTACAAGAACAATCATTAGAATTTGTCAAATTTTATGAACCAAATTTATATTATCATATTTGAAGTATTTTAAGAATTCTTATCACTTCTATATATTATTCTTAAATTTTGTTCCCATTTTTGGATTTTAAATTAAATCAAATCTATTAATTAGAACACTTTTTTGTATTTTTTATAATTTTTTCAATGCAATGTATATTTTATTTTACATGCTCAATGCATCTTCGCAGGATTCCTAATTATTTGGTAATATTATTTTTTAATATTATTCATTTTATTTGAAAGACAGACAGAGACACCTAGAGAGAATCTTCTATCAGCTGGCCTACTTCTCAAATGCCTACAACAACTAGTACTGCACCAGGTCAAATCCAGAAGCCAAGAATTCAATCTAAGTCTTACATGTGTGTGGCAAAGACCCAAGGACTTGAACTATCACATCTGTCTTCAAGGATAGACATTAGCAGGAAGTTAGAATCAGGAGCTAGGGCTCAGACCAAGTACTCCAATATGGGAGACAGACATCCCAAGCTGCATATTTTTTTGACAAGCAAAGTGGATAGTGAGAGAGAGAGACAGAGAGAAAGGTCTTCCTTTTGTCGTTGGTTCACCCTCCAATGGCCGCCGTGGCCGGTGCGCTGCAGCCAGCGCACCACGCTGATCCGAAGGCAGGAGCCAGGTGCTTCTCCTGGTCTCCCATGGGGTGCAGGGCCCAAGGACTTGGGCCATCCTCCACTGCACTCCCTGGCCACAGCAGAGAGCTGGCCTGGAAGAGGGGCAACCAGGAGAATCCGGCGCCCCGACCAGGATTAGAACCGGTGTGTCGGTGCTGCAAGGCAGACGATTAGCCTCTTGAGTTGCGGTGCCGGCTCTCAAGCTGCATTTTAACTGCTAAGCCAAACATCTTTTTTCTCCAAATATTTATAGATATTATACCACTATGTTCCTAAATTTACTGTAATAAAGAATTCTAAGGTCAAAAAGCTTTAGGTTCCCATCTACATTTCTTTTATTTTTTTCCCATCTGTTTTGTCCTTACAGCAAGTTTAACATAAAGTAGCAAATTTTATTCTTTTTTTTAAAGATTTATTTTTTTGAAAGAGTTACACAGAGAGAAGAGAGGCGTGGTGTGTGTGTGTGGGGTCTTCTATCCATTGGTTCACTCCCCAGATGCCCGCAACAGAGGGAGCTGTGCTGAGATCCGAAGCCAGGAGCCAGGAACTTCTTCCGGGTCTCCCACATGGGTGCAAGGGGCCCAAGGACTTGGGCCATCCTCCACTGCTATCCAAGGCTATAGCAGAGAGCTGGATTGGAAGAGGAGCATCCAGGACTAGAACTGGCGCCCATATGGGATGCCAGCGCTTCAGGCCACGTCTTTAACCCACTGCACCACAGCACTGGCCCCAACAATTTTTATTTTTAATACTGATGTGTCCAAATTAAACATAGCTACTCCTAGGTTTTCTATGCATAATTCATTTATAGCTCTTATTATTGTTTCTTTTTTATTTATTCTTGGCTCTTATTGAAAAGAATGATTATCTATATGTAGTTTTCCATTTGTATATTTCTATTTCTAGTGTCTTATCACTTATTGTTTTATTGTCTTATTTTGCTTTCTACATTCTAGTGTCACAAGATATACATCAATTGGTTCTTCATGCTACCTGTTCAGTTTGAGGCAGTGGTGCTTCTGTTCTTTACTGCATTCTTAAATTTAATAAGGTCTTTCATATGCTTTTTATCATTTCTATCTTGCTTCTGTCTACATCTTTCTACATCTGTCTACAGAGTTTCAATTCAGATTATTCATTTCTTACAGGATTCAGATTTTTTTGAGATTTGCTTGACAGCAAAAAAACACGTATGATCTAAAATTTACTCTTGCAATGAACTAAGTTTCTCCACTTCCTTTTGCATGTTTCTATTTCTATTATGTTATGGGGATTTTTTTATATCTGATATAGCAAGCCTCAATAAGATGTTAAACTATATATAGGCGTGTGTATATGTGTGTGTGTGTGTGTGTGTGTGTGTGTATATATATATATATATATATATATATATCCTTAACTTAGTCTCATTCCTCACCTTTCATTTCCTGAGGCAATATCAGCTCCAAGATGTGTCCAGGATTTTTTAGTATAAGCACTGTGAAGCTGAACTTTCCCATAAACCCCTGAAAATAAAAAGAGCAACGGTTGAACAGGAAAATCCTTCAGAAGAATTAAGGTCAGATAAGTAAAATTCATTCCAGAAATAATTGTGCAAAATGTGATATAGAATATGTATATTAAGGAGCCCATCTTATCAAAAAATGAATATTTAAGTGCTCTATTTTATGAGGGCATATATATCACAATAAACAAAAATAGTATTCTTTCAAAAACTATAAAGAAACAAAATCTATACCACATGACAATAATCTAAAAGCTGGGGAAAAGAACCATTGTAATAGTTAACTAGTTAAATTTGAAAAAGTACTCCCTCCTACCTATAAGTGACTCCAAACCATTTGCAATTCTGTGGGAAGTTAACTGGTTTTGATATTTTATGTTATATAGTAGATTCTCCAAGGGGCATGGATAATTTTATTTCCTAAGGATAGGGCTTTGTTACTATTAGCTTTGTTTTCCGTGGTTGGACTTAATATTTTGTCTTATTACAGATATCAAGAGAGAGATCTCTACGTCCTTTATTTCAAAATATAATTTATTTCAGACTTGCAAATTAAAGTCTTACGAGGGCCATGCTTGATGCAGCCCAGTTTTATTCCTTCGGGTCTTTCCTCTTACATATTCCATTGCCATTTTCAACCATACTAAACATAATTCTTCATAGTCTAGTGGTCTAAAAATGTTTTGACCATGAAACTCAGCAGTAAAACTAAAATGTCATCATGTGCTCCCAACACATGTATATTCATTTTATTTAGATAGCTTTAGATAATATTTATTATTTCAGATAAATAAGTACGCTCATGTATATGAATATATTCATATATTTGAATAGAATTTCTAATATTATCTATCTGCACCCATTTGGATTGCTTACAAATTCATAGATGGAGATATTCCATTTTGTTGCAAGCCATTAGCTCAAAACTTCACAATTTTCAGCAAAAAAAAAAAGCACAAATGAAAGACTTAAATTTTAGTAATGTACAAGTAATATGCCTTGGGTTTACATAAAAATGGACTCAAAAAATCTCAATTATGTAGAATCTAACTATATATATATATATATACACAATTTTCCCATACCCTAATACAGGAAAAGGTCATAAGATGAAAAAGCTAAAATCAGTGTTAATGTTTATAAAAAAAATCCCACTTTTGGGACATATTCTGCGATCAGTATTCCATAATCATAATTTATAAACATATTTCACAAGATACCATCATTATCATCTTCTTCCATCCACAAAAAAAAATGAAATCCATCTTTTTCATTATAGGCTAAGTAACCTAGGCAGATAAGGATCCTGAAGCAATTTAGAGAGATTTCCAACAACGTTGATAACAAAAAGCAGTTCACGTCCTTAAATTTGAATTATCCAGAAAATTCAATTTACCAGAAAAGCAAATTTATTGGTCATTTCCAGTCATCAAAGGGTTACTGAAAAATGACACCATTTTTCAGTTGTTTCAAGGAGATTATAAATGATTTAAAACGATTAAAATCCATCATTTACTTACGATACCATAAAAATTTAAGCATGCAATATTCTGTTTTTTATTTCAATCTGGTAACAAAAGTTTTCAAAAGCACTAATGTGATCATATGGCTGGGTTCAGGGATCAGGAAAAGCCTCTGTGGAAATCTTTAACAGAATATTTGATCTATTATAACCACTGCAGTAAAACTGAGTGGCTACTAGATAGCTAAAAAGAGATTGAACATTTCTGTTGTGATCCATCTACTTTGTCAACTTGGAAATTTTTTTAAATTGTTGAATCTCATATTATTGGGAAGATAAAATAAATGACATGCATGAAAAAATCTTCAGAAATTATAAAACACTATCAAAGTATTACATAGCAATGATTATTTGTCAGATAGCTAAGTTAACTATTGTCTAAATATTATTTTCTGTTTTATTGAGTACTGAAATGCAGAGAGGAAGCTGCTGAGCATAGATGAATATTAAGTTTCTATCTCATGGTGTTCAGAAACCTCAAATAGGACGATCCTTTCTCTTTTGCCACAAGACAAAGTGAGTCATTTTAAACATTCAACACGGGGCCGGAGCCATGGCTCACTTGGTTAATCCTCCGCCTGCGGTGCCGGCACCCCATTTGGGTATTGAGTTTTAGTCCCGGTTGCTCCTCTTCCAGTCCAGCTCTCTGCTGTGGCCCCGGAGGGCAGTGGAGGATGGCCCAAGTCCTTGGGCCACGCACTCACATGGGAGACCAGGAGAAAGCACCTGGCTCCTGGCTTCGGATTGGCATAGCTCCAGCCATAGAGGCCACATTTGGGGGGATGAACTAACGAAAGGAAGACCTTTCTCTCTGTCTCTCTCTGTCTATAACTCTACCTGTCAAATAAATTTAAAAAAAAATTAAAAAACTCAACACAATAGTGCATATTATAGAGAGTCCATTGACGTCAATATTCTGTCTGTTTAAAGTAATACATTCAAGGTATGTAACAATATAATATTTTAAAAGGTGATAAATTATAATCAAAGTTAGGGAAAGAAAGTAACAAAAGAATCAGGTTTTTAAAATGTAAATATTCTTAAGGGAAATTGCTTCATACAAAGGGTTATCCCTCTTATAAAATTAGCAGTTATCATAAAGAAAAAGTGAGAGTATTCAAAATACAATAATCATGCTTATTTAAAACTGAGCTATTTTGAAGCTCTTACTTACATCATGGTTACACAAGGTAGATAGAATCTTACTTCAGACAGACTTTGGAGTCCAAATAACCTGTTTATAAATCTACATTCTGTCACGAGAAAACTGTGTGGTCTTACGCATATTTTTCATCATCCCCGAGTCTTAGCTTTTTTTGAGCTTTGTTTATTTATTTGAAAGGCAGAGCAATGGCAGGGAGGAAGGTCAGGGGAGCAGAAAGAGATCTTGCATTCACTAGATCACTCCCCAAATGGCCACAACAGCCTATTCTTGGTCAGGCCAAAACCGGGAGTCAAGAACTCCATGGATAGCAGGGGCCTCAGTATTTGGACCATCTTCTGCTGTTTTCTCAGAAACATCAGCAGGAAGATGGATTGGAAGCAGAGCAGCCAGAACTCAAGACTCAAACTGGTACTCCAATCTATGCTACTGGCACTGCAAGCAGTGGCTTAAACTACTGTGGCACAGTGCTGGCATAAATCTGAGTTATGACTTCCATAAAATGGTCACTGCTCACAGAAACCTAGTAGGGGAAATAATAAATTATCTAGAAGAATGCCTGGAATTTAGTAAGTAATCTATGAATGACATTTCTATGAGACACACACAAGCACATATATACAAATGCTTACTTATTTTTTCTTAATAAAAATTATTTCATACTCTTACCAATTATTCCTGGGTCAATCTGAATTCCATTGAAACGATCACAAAAAACACCCTCTGAGGCTCTAAGGAGAATCGTAAGCTTTTGTTCTTTCTGTAAGGGATTTTCTAAAGTACCTGTTTATAAAGAAAAGTGTATCATTCCACACAATTTGAAATTAAGAGGGAGAGATACAAATTGTGATGTAATTTCAGAAGTGTGAAGTTGATGCTAGGAAGTAGAATACATGCAACAGAGACCATAGTCACAGAATTGGGGGAAAAACATGATTCAGTATAGTTTTCTGAAGGAGACCAGATTACTGTTCAGCAATGTTCACTCTTCTTTCTTCATTAGCGTGCATCATGGTTTCCTGACTTCCTAATGTTTATTGGTCATATGACTTGTTTTATCCAATGAAATTTGGGTGGCAGGGATACTAATGCCAGTTCCCAGTGGATGCTTCAAGGCACTTGGCAAGTTTTTACCAGCTCTCTGCAATGATGCATGCTGCCATGAAAGAAGAATTCCTCAGATAGCTTATAGGGCTTGAATGAAGAGACTTACAGATCAAAGCTGGATAGAACACACAAGTCGAAGCCAAGTCCATCTGAGTCTAACCCAAATATTTGTTGTTGAAAACCACCGAGATTTGGGGGTTGTTTGTTGTACACCATTATTACAGCAAAATACTTGGCTGATACACTAAGGCTAGTTGATTCCCAAATTCCTTTAATGTGTTTTAGCATTTAATCCTTGCAAGAAACCTGATAAGTATTATTCTGATCCAAGTTTTAAATATTTATACATAGAGGATATTAGAGGTTAAGGGACTTGTCTAAATTTATCCAATAAGTAACAAAATCTATTTGAAGAAAGATCTAGTTGTGTTTCATTAAGCAAGTAGTAGGTCATATTCTAAATCTAAATTCTGTTAGCAGCTTAAAGACATAATGTTACGATACTCCCACAGCAGTTTGGAATGACTTCTGATCTTTTGCTGCTAATGTAAACAACGGTGTCTGTCAGTTTTACAGTGTGAGACTCATTCAGGAAAAATTCTGAAACAGTGTTAATGAGTATGGATCTACGAAGACTATGTTCTTTGGAATATGCATCTGAGAGCACAGAAACTATTACAAAGAATGTTTAAGGAGTAACGGAACAAACCCCAGATTATATACCAGGTCAAATAGGCTCACAAAATCTGTATGCTCTTAAACAAAACTTTCCAGTTTAGAAATTTCTGAAAACAATACCAAAAATGAAGTAATCTCTAGGGCAGCCCAAAATAATCCCCCTGCAAAGATTCAAGGTGAGTTTGAAGCTGCTACGTACCTATTTTTATAGCCCAGGCTTTACAAATATTATTCTAGAAGGGACTATTGGAAGCAGTTCTCAGAGAGGAAATAAATCTGCCTGGAGTCGTAAAACAGGTCAATGGGCAAACAAGGATCAGAACCCACAGCCTGTGTTTCTTAAATAAGCCGCTAAGGTATGCCCCTGCTCTGTGTAGGTAATGCCAGGCCCCAATTGAGAGACTAATGTCTCCTCTTAGCCAAAACAAAGATGTGCTAGAGCAGAAAGAAGGGAAGCAGGGGAGGGGGAGAATGTTAAGCAAATGTGTATGGTGTAACTCTTATCTTGCGGTTATAAGTCTGTCCAGTAAGCTGTTTTCCAACTGTGATTTCATTTATTTCACGGAGGGTAGTTTAAAGTCTTGGGGAAAAATGGCCTAGCACTAAACAGATACCAGAGAGAAAAAAGTAGGACAGTTTTTGCCCTAGAGAAATGTATGCAGAGTCCCACAAAAAGAGTTCAGCATTCTTTTAAAATCAGAGATTAAATCAATTATGCAACCCAAAACTACAGCACATGTGGAGCTTTCGCAGAAAGTCTGGGCAAAATTAGTCAGCCTGCCATGATCTTTCAGTATCTCAGACGACCAGGATTTCAATTATTTTCTATAATGAGGGGCAAGGAAAAGATGGAGAATAGAAGCCAGGTAGAAATAAGCAAAGTTGAGAAGGAAATCCAAGCTGTTTCAACATTAAAATGCAAAGCTTCTTAAATTCATAAAAACTGGGGAACAGGAAGCTTTCAAGGCTGAGATACTCATTTTATTCTCAACTCCAGCAATCAAAGAAAGAGGAGGCTCTCTCTCCAGTATGTGTTTTGCTCCTAAATGGGAATAGCCACCTCCTAAAGAAGATGCTAGGAGCACTGTTTATCACTAGTCTAAGTTGAAAGCCTCCTGCTAGTTGGTCTCACCTGTAGCAAGAAGTTAAAACCTTAATGAATTTATATATTCATAATGGAGGGAAAATTTATTTTCATTGGGCTGCAAAGATATTCCATATGTTTGCAAATGTATATTTTTATTTCATTCTCATAACCCCACAGTCAATATTATTGAGGTTCTCATGAGGAAACTGAGGCAAAGAGAGCTTAAGTAACTTGTCAGGAATTACACAGCTATTAAGTGGTGGATTTGGTCTGTAGATTTCATGAGTTATCACGGAGAACATGTGAATATGGAGGAATAGGAAAGGGGTAATGGGAGGCTGCTATTGTGGGGAATGGAACTAGAGTAGAATATGTTCCAGATGCTAAAATCTCCTGGGGAGATGGAAGAAAATAACTTCTGTATAGGAAAGGTAACCACTGTAATGGTTTGGGGAATATGATACAAATGGATTCCATGAATTTCAATAGGTAAGAATAGATTCAAAGGACTTTTAATTATTTTATTACAAAACTTCTTTGATGGATGCAAATAGAGACATAGCTTACACTTAAGCCCCTCTATCAGGATGACTCCTCACAGCTTGTACTAAGCAAACCCAATAGGGTTAGGGTTAGGGTTAGGGTTAGGGAACTCTGACCACTCCCTCAACTTTCTCAGAAGGGCCTCAGCCTTTTCTCTTCTTCTGATTCCTAATTGTCCCTCAAAACTTGGCCCCACTGTTATTTCTAAAAGCTTTCTATGGTCTAAACTTAGGTGACCCCCTTTCAACACAAGAATGTCCATGCCTTTGCTGCAGAATTTTACTTAAGGGAAGTTGTCTGCTATATGAAATATGGGTAAAGATTAATACCCAATGGTGTTCACTGTAGTTGTATTTATTTCTAATTGGATGCATTTAAAAGTGCTTTGGAAGAGTAAACAGAACACCTTAGTCCTTTCAGAATCCCTTCCTCTCTCTAATCTTGTTGTTGTTGTAGCTGTTATTGTTGAACCACACAAATCCCTAAGCAGGTCATGTGCTTCCTTGTATCTGCCTTCACTGCCTAACACACTATCAGTCCCGTTTTCTTCACAACTAAATCATGTATTTTCAAACCCAGCTCTGACACCACCCATTGGAGATCCTTCCTCATTAACTAACTCTGCGGTAAGTGGTTCTCCATGACAGTCACAACATGCTATGATTTAGCTCCATACTTCTAAAACTGTACCGTAAGTGCCTCTGCCTCATTGTCTCCTTCTCTGAATGAAACTGGGTGTTGCCAGAATTCACGTGAAAATATTTTACCCAGAAATTGTGACCTAGGTAATATTTATCAACTTTCCTGCAGAAAACATTTTGAAATAAAGAGAAATACTCTATTGGAATAAAGAAACTCACTGTAAGATATAACAATTTTAAATCCATATGGACCTAGCATCTTCACATCAAACTATATAGAGTAAAAATCTAAAAAACTTGTGGAAAAATAAACATGTCTATAAAAATATTAAAGTCAACACAGCCTCTCAAAGAGTAAACAGAAAATGTTAAGGGCACAGCCGTTTTAAATAATACAATTAACAAACTTGACAAGATAGGAAAGATGGAAAAGTAAACTCACAAAGAATGCATAACCTTCTCAAGGATGCATAAGACATTTATAAAAAATTGATTATATGATGATCATGAAACAAGCTTCACAAACTTAAAAGGATGGTGATTACATAGCATATGCTTTCTAATCATAATCCAATCAAAATGTACAATTCAAGGGTAAGCACCTGACCTACTGGGCAAGATGCCTTTGTCTCAAATTGGAGTTCCCGGGTTCGATACTTGTTCTACTCCTGACCCTAGCTTCCTGATAATGAAGACTCTGGAAGTCAGCAGTGATGGCACAAATAATTGGGATACCGCCACCCACCTGGACAACCTGCATAGAACTTCCAGCTCCCAGCCTCAGCTTCAGTCAGGGGCCACTGAAGGCATTTGTGGAGTGAGTCACAAGATAGGAGTTCGCTCTTCTCTCTCTCTCTCTCTGCCTCTCAGATTAATGAATTAATTAAATTAAAAGGTAGTCAGCTAACAGCTTGGCTTATTTACATAAAATGGAAAATATTTTAAAAACAAGCTATATTAAAACAAACATTTATACAATTTTTAAAAGTATCACAAGGGGTGCTGGTGTTGTGGCATAGAGGGTAAAGCCACTGCCTGAGATACTGGCATCCACATGGGCACCAGTTCATGTCTTGTCTGCTCAGCTTCTGATCCAGCTCCCTGCTAACAGCCTGGAAAAAACCAGCAGAATATGGTCCAGGTGTTTGGGTACATGCCATTCACATGGGGAACTGAATGAAATTCCTGGCTTTAGCCTGGCTCAGACCTGGCTATTGGGCCATCTGGGGAGTAAACTAGAAGATGAAAGATCTCTCTCTCTCTCCCTCTCTCTCAACTCTGGCTTTCAAATAAATAAATAAATAAATATTTTTAAAAAGCATCATGGCAGGAGGGGCAGGCAATATGTCACAGTTGGTTAGGCCAGTGCTCATGATGCCTGCATCCTATACAGGAGTGCCAGTTTGAATCCCAGCTACTCCACTTCCAATCTGACCCCCTGTCAGTGTTCCTGGGGAGCAGAAAATGGTGGCTCAAGTATTTGAGCCCCCATCCCCCACCTGGCAGGAGACTTTTTAAAGCCATTGGGGAAGTGACCAATGTGTGAGAGTTCTCTCTCTCCCTGTCTAGCTCTCTACTTCTCAAATAATTCTTTTAAAAAATCTTATTAAAGATGGTGAAAAATCAATTCACAGCATGGGGAAAATTATCTGTAATACATGTAACCAATAAAATACAAGCCAAAATACACAAATGACTCTAATAAATCAATATAAAATTATTCATCAATTCATCATTATAAAGGGTAAAAGAACAGCTATTTCACCCAACAAGATCTTCTGAAATAAATAAAAATTGCTCAATCTCATTAGAAATAGTAAAAATTTAAGCAATAATAGATCTCATCACATAACAATTAGAATATATTTAATGCTTAATTGAGCTGTATATTTTTGTTTTATAAAACTTTTCTGCACATGTTGGCCATAATTTCACAAAAATAAAGATGTATTTAAATAGCTATTAAGTTCAAAAACACTGGTTAGTAAATTTCTGTTGATCAAAAGAATGGAAACTGACCAAAATTTCAGGCATGCTTCCTGAATAACTTCTCATGTACTATTCACTGAATCTAAAGAAACAAATTATATTTTTAAATAACTTGTATTTCTGCATGAGTTAGCTTTGAAATTTTATGAGTATACATTAAAAATAAAAAATTTCCCCTAAAATCAATTTTACACCTGTCTCCTGCCCTAATAAGTAGGTTATATGTTGATGACTTTGGAAGTTGTGTTACTCCCAAATAATAAGTATTTCTTCGTGTTCTACTACAGCAATTTTCTCAAAAACAGGGCCCCTACAACATTCCAACTGTTAAGCCCAAACTGGCTAGTAGTGCTGAACCAATTAACATATGACACACATTTTATTCTAAATTACTTTTTAATTTCAGCTATATATTTGAATTTCTTATCTTAGAAATATCTCACCCCAATAGAATCAATTCCACCTGAATAAATGAAGGCTGGAAAGGACTTGCAATTCAGTGCAATAAGAACTGGTTACAAGGGGCTGGCACTCTGACACATCCCGTATGGGTGCAGTTAGTGTTCTGGCTGATCGAGCTCTCTGCTTATAGCCTGGGAAAGCAGTGGAAGATGGCCCAGGTGTTCGGTCACCTGTACCCCCAAAGCTCCTGGATCCTCCCTTCAGATCAGCTCAGCTCTGGCCATTGTGGCCATTTGGGGAGTGAATCAGCGGATAGAAGACCTTTCTGCCTGTCTTCCTCTCTCTGTAACTCTACCTCTCAAATAAGTAAGCTTTTAAAAAAATCAGTAGGCATCATCAAGCAATAATGTCTAGCCTTCATAGAATGACTTTATTCAGTCTGATCGTTTTTATTACTAAAGAGGACTATCATTTTCAGAATATTAAACATTAAAATGTTATTGATTCACCATTTGAGGCATGTATCCTTAAACTTCACAGACAGGGTTAAGCAAATTACTTCCTTTCCTTAAGCCATGATTTTCTCAATAGAAAAACAGGAACTAAAACAGCACCCAGTTTTTGTGAGAGTTAAATGATTTGGTGCATGTTAATAGCACACAGCACCGTGTATATACCACATGCTGTTAAAAATGTTGACTCGTGGTAGTAATTGTATTAAAAATAGTAGTAACAGTGAAGATATGTTGATTTCAAAGTAACTTTTAGGTTTGGAAATTAAGAAAAATAAGGCATACTCTTTGTAGAAAGTAATGAGATTTGGTGAGTGAACCAACAGCTGCAAGATTTTTTTTTCTCTCTGTCTCCCTCTTTCTGTATTTCAAATAAAGTATAAATAAAAAATTTAGAAAATACAAACATTTAAAACAAAAAATAGACTTTAAAATTTGTATTTTTATTATTAATTAATTAAATTTGATTATTTTAACAACTAAGTAGACTAAGAGCCTTATATTATTATTATAGAGGTCCCTATGTCAAAAACACAATTTAGGAAAACACTGATTTAGCAAATATTAAGATATTAAAGTAGAGATAATTATTTCAGAGACTTACTGATGCCCATGATAGAGAAGAAACTTGATTTGTAATGGTGTTTTGCTTAAAAATATTCATACATATTTAAAAGTAATATGATAAATTTTCAGAGAATGCTATCCATGAGCAAATAAGCAGATCTTCCCATGCTTAATCTCATTTAAAAATACATCCCATCTTACTGTTGGCTGTCAGCCCATTACTGACTTTCCAAGCACAGAAATTGGGGCTTGTGTTATCAATATTTGTAAAGGACAAAATTTTTACACTTTTGCCCTTATAGTTAAATAATGACATTTACACACCTTATTCCTTTGTTGTCACTTTTTTTTTTTAAGTGAACTGTTAGTTTCATTAGAGAACTGTCAGTGGAAACAAACTGATTTTTTAAGATGAATTTATTTAGTTGAAAATAAGAATTACAGAGAAGAGGGGGGAGTCAGAGAGAGAAAGAGATCTTACAGCAGCTGGTTCCCTCTCAGAAGGCCACAATGGCCCTGGGGCTGAGCCAGGAGCTAGGAGCTTCTTCCTGGTCTCCTACACAAACAGCAAGGGTCACACACTTGGGCCATACTCTGCTGCTTTCTCAGGCCCTTAGCAGGGAGCTGGATTAGAAGTTGATCAGCAGGGACTTGAATCAGAGCCCATAGGTGATGTCAGCATGGTAGGCTGTGGTTTTATCTACTGTGCCACCATGCCTGCCCCAACAAACTGATTGCTGACATATGATCCACATTAGCTAATTTACAAACCACCTATTTTGCAGATATCTATGTACACTTATACTCATCTTACACAATACATGTGTAGGTATTTGTATTATTTTCCAATCATAGTTAAATTTAAAAGAGGACATTGACATATTTTTATTCGATATATTATTTTGAAACAAAGAGCACACACACAAGATTTTATCTGGCTGCTGAATGGATGTGACTATTGGGTGTTGTGGCTTTAGGCTGCAGGATATGTTTTAAACTACACTTTTCTCAGGTTTGTCTCCTTCTTATTACTTAATCAACCAATGAACCTTACAGAACTGTCAGTGTGGAAGGCAATAAACTGGGTATGGATTTTTCTTCTTTAGGATTGAGAAAGTCTCGATCATGGAAGCAATGAAAGAAACTTCCATAGAGCGAGTACTTCATTTCCTGACAATCAAAGCCATGTGCTAATGATGACCTTAGGCTCCTGGCTATAAATGTGAGACAGGGCTGACAAATACCCATCACTAGACCTGAAAAACAATATGTGACAAGTTTTAGGATAGGGGCCTGACTTCCTAGTGTAATTACTGAGTGACTAGGCAGTGCATCACATGACCTAATTGTGACAGGCCAAAGGAGCAATGAACTGCTATATCCACAATTAGTTACATTGATGTGTGATGCAGTCTTGCTGACTTAGGAGTCAAGGAGAGATATGTTAGGATTTAAATACCAGAATATTTATTACAAAAAGTGTATTTTCACAAGAAAAGTAAACTATACAAATTTATAATTTGTATAATCATAATTATTTGTATAAATACAGTTTTAGATAATTTTAAAACATTTATTTATTGGAAATAGTAAAAGAAAAGGGGAAACAGATCTTTCATACACTGGTTTATGCACCAAATGGCTTCAAAAGCGAGGGCAACGCCTGGCAGCAGCCAGAAACCTGGAACTCCATCCAGATGTCCCATGTAGGTGGCAGGGTCCCAGGTACTCGGGCCATTATCTGCAGCCTTCCCAGGTGAATTAGCTGGAAGCTGCATCTAGAGTACAGTAGCTGGGACCTGAACCGACATTCCAATATGGGATAGAGGCATCTCAAGTGGTGTATTAACCTGCTGTGCCACGATATCCACTCTCTATTTTATTTATTATTATTTTATATTATTTATAATGTATTATACAAATCCATTATTACTAGTTACCTTTCTGAAACCTCTCTATAACATATTATAAGAAAAATTTACATCAGAAATTTTAAAAGTGGGAAATTAAAATAGTCTCCACTGAATTGAATATTTGGATCAATAGCATTTTAACATCACTAATATCACAGATAATAGGGAGGACATGTTAAAACATGGGAAGGAAGACCTTTCTCTCTGTCTAACTCTGCCTGTCCAAAAAAAAAAAAAAAATGGGAAGAGCATCTCATCTAAGAAGAGACACTGAGAAACAGAATGGGTTCAGACAGCTATACAGCTATTCATGGGCAAACACAAACACTGAAAACAATCAACAACTAGTGCTTATTAAAAAGGCTTTGAGATGGGAATTTTTTATCAGTTTTCCTTCACAGACTATAAAAATTGAAAATAGTTTTGTACAAGATCACCAACTTTTTCAATGTGTTTTTACACTTAATTTGATCCTTTTATATGAGAAGATAAACATGTTGTAGTCATTTAAACACAGTCTAATTCCTTCCTCACAGATGTATATATTTAAGTATAAGGAAATTGAATGTGTTAGAAAGAAGTGTGGAGCTTAAAAAAAAACACCTAGTTATATACAATCATTCATACATACATTAACTAGTTATAAAGCATATTATCAAAAGACTACTATGCAATAGGGGTTATAAAATGTTCTGAAAATGTCAATTATTTAATAGAGAATAGACATTCATGAAGCCATACCGTTTCATGGCAATAAAATATAAACAGTCATAAAAATCTGAGTTAGTAGAGGGACTAAAAGAGATCACTGGAATCTATTAAGTGGAGAAATGGATGATTGTAAATGTATATTTTGGGGAAAGGCTGAAAGGAAGAGTGTTTCAGGGAACTAAAAGAGCCTCTAGCCTTGGTCATGATCTTGATTGAGCATAGTCCTGGGAACAGATGGATAATCTCTTTGGAACTCAGTTGCATCAAGACAGATTATTCACATAATCAGAGTCCTGGTAGTGGACTTTTTCAGAAGTTGAAAAATGAATTGCGAACCTAGAACTATAATCCAGGTCTCTGGAATTTTTGTATTTATGAAGGTCTTAATTTCCATACAATTAAAGCCATACTCATGAAATTATCTGAAAATAGCAATTATCAGCATAATTTGCATACTTTGTTCTTTTGTTTCAGACAATAACATTGCTAATCTTATAATCCATACTATATCATGAAACATCATGTTCACCATAAACTCATTACTGTTTATCACTATTCTTCATGGTTAACTTTCCGCCTTTCAGTTATGAAAAACACATTCCTGTCTTAAGACTTTTACACTAATACTTCATCTTGTCTAAATCTCTCATGATCAAATCTTTGTTGGCCTATCTGCTTCTTGTCTCTGTAGTCTGAAGTTACATTTTTTGCTTCAGAATGTCTATACCTATTAAATTAGAACAACATAATACATGTGACTATATACACAATTTTAATCTCATTTTTGGTGTGGTGACTACTCAATATGTTCAATACAGTACATTTAGGAATAACATGCTTAGTATAAATGTCCCTCCTGGGTTATTTTTTCATAAATCTACTTGTCCTTTAGATGTTACTATGTATACATTCCATTGAAATTTAAACTTAAGACATATAAGTCTATGTATTTAATGAGCCACTGTATAAGGCTTACCTTGTGCCTTATACTGTTCAAGAACTGTAGTAAATAGCAACTCATTTAATTTTTACAAAACTCTATGAAATAAGTACTTTTACTATAATTTTAGGGAAAAGGGAACTGAGGTAGAGCTAGCTCATGTAACTTGCCAGGATCACTCAACTAACAAGTGGTGGAAAAGGAATTCACTCATTTCCCCCCATGACCCAGATCTCCTAAACTGAAACCTAGAACATGTCAATAACTCTTCCTCACCTCACATAAAGATGGCTACCAGGGTCTAGTGATATTTATCCTGCTGATGTTTTTCTAATTCATTCTTTCCTCTTTAACTACAGTGCCTTAATTCAAGCCCTTACAATTTATGCCCTGAAAGACCACAGAAGTCTCATCATTTTTCACTGTGTCCCTCCCACACTGCCTGAAGTGACCTTTCTGAAGCCAAATCTAATCACGTCACTTCCCATCTTCCTTCATGACAAAATCCAAATACCTTAGCATAGTGTTTAAGCTCAAGAAACTTCATTTGCTGTCACCATTCTATATAAATCCTATAACCCATACATGCACACACTATACAATTTCCTGAAACTATAATGTTTGTTCAGATTTTTTCCTTAAACTTTAGCTATTTCATCAATCTATTCATCTTCCCATTCTAATATTGAAGTGTTATTGTGTTATTTGGGGTATTCATGTTGTCTTCCTTATTATTACTTCTTGAATTTCTGTGTTTATTTTTAGACACTTGTGGAAATATTATTGGTTTTCTCCTCTGATGTCTTTTTTTTTTTTTCTGACAGGCAGAGTTTGACAGTGAGAGAGAGAAAGACAAAGAGAAAGGTCTTCTTTCTTCCTTTTTCTGTTGACTCACCCCTCAAATGGCCGTTATGGCCGGCGCACTGTGTGGATCCGAAGCCAGGAGCCAGGTATTTCCTCCTGGTCTCCCATGCAAGTGCAGGGCCCAAGGACCTGGGCCATCCTCCACTGCACTCCTGGGCCACAGCAGAGAGCTGGCCTGGAAGAGGGGCAACCGGGACAGAATCCGGCGCCCCAACCGGGACTAGAACCCGGGGTGCCAGCACCACAGGCGGAGAAATTAGCCTAGTGAGCCGTGGTGCCTGTCTCTTCTGATGTCTTTTATCTTTGAACTGCACCTCTGTGGCTTAGTGGAGTATTTGCTCTTTCAGGGAATACCCAGAGGTGTGTGCTGGGTGTGACCAGGGAGCACTGGGCATTGCTCCAGGTGGACATCCAAGTTGAACAAGGTAGATCTACTCTATTGTCAGCAGGGAAGTGGGTTTGATCACCTAAGCCCCCTGCAGGTTAAAAGACATGACATTTTCCAATCATGCTTTTATTTACTTGTCTCCATTATTTTACTAAAATAGCTATTGAAATTTGGATACCCAATAAGTCCCATGGTGCTTGGTACCTGGTACACACTGAGTAAACATGGGGTGAATGAAACAATGGACACACAAGTGAATTGCTTTAAGCTTATCTAGAGTGTTTTTTATCAGAGCACTGAAAAAAATGAAATTGGGTTTGTCATTTGTGATATATCCTTAGCCCTCCAAGCAAAGTTTTGATTTTAAACTTCCCTTCTAATTCTAGCACTCAATGATTTTTTTTAACATATGCCTTTGCTTTTATTTATTTTTAATATTTTTATTTATAGCAGAACAAATTTTATGTATTTTATATGTACAGATTTAGGAGCATAGAGATACTTCCCAACCTACCCTCCCTCCCATGCTCCTACCCTCTCTCTTCCTTCCTTTCTTAGTCTTTTAATTTTTACAATAGCAACTACTAAAACTCAGTTGATACCTTTTGCTAGCACCAATTGTCCCAAAAGCAGGACCACCAAAAAATATAATTCCACAGTGATAGGACTTGGATCAAATGGCATAAGATAGCAGACATGTTCTGGCAGCACTCCGTGCCAATGTCCACATCTATTAAGTTTGTTTACTAACTAGTCATATTATCTATTTCATGTTGGGATTTCTTTGGGGTGTGGTGAAATTGGACAGATGGGTTGAAAGTCTTCCTTCAGGCATTGTACACATAGGATTTGGCAGATGGGTTTCAATAAGCAACCTTTAGGCTTGGAACACATGGATGAAGCAGGGAAAAAAGAATACATCATTATCCAGTGATGAGTAAAAATGCAGCTGGGAGTGGTGAACTTTACAATAAGATCTGAAACATATAAAGTAAAACTGGAAAGTGGCACACTATTACTTCTCTGTGAAGATACAGACTTTTAGGCCACAGGTTAAATATTATAGCAATAAGTGACCTCAGAAGCCTAAAAACAACACAAAAGAAAACTTTAGTAATAGTCGATGCCAACCTGAAATAAATTTTCTGTAACAAGAACAGGACTAAATTTTATTTAATATTTCTATCAATTAATTAGATAAGGATTTTATAGAATATTTTTCTTTTAATTTCATTTTTAAATTTTAATTAATTTTTAACAGATGTCATATGATTTGTAGATACTAGTTTAAGAACATAATGATATTCCCTTCCTCCCACCCTCCTTCTTTCTACCTTTTTTGTTTTTGTTTTTGAGATAACATATTTTAAATTTGCAATACTGAAAAAAATGCTTAAGCCTTCACCAAATAAGAACTTTAAATAAAATCCAAAAAGACCCTAATTTAATGAGAATATAGACAATGGCTATAAACAATAAATGAATGGGGAAATGACCATTTCACACATATACAGTTTTTTTTCTTCATTCAGTCATAATTTCTTTCACTGAAACAGAACCAATGACAATGTAACATTTAAATATTTCCTGTGTGATTACAAGATAGCAATTAAGTTCATTTAGACTGTAAGCCATTTCCTCTCAACAGTTTATGCAGAAGAATAATTTTATGCAGATTGCCACACAAACATACATTACATTTTTTACTTCCGTGTTTATTCCAGCTCAAACCACAATAGTTAAGATTTGGAATCAATGCAGATGCCCATCAACTGATGGCTGGATAAGGAAAATGTGGTATTATATACACCATATAATATTGCTTAACCATAAAAAAATAATGAAATCCTGTCATTTGCAACAAAACAGATGCAACTGGCAATCATTATACTTAATAAGCAGGATCCAAAAAGACAAACACCACATGAGGATTTTATAGAATATTAAGCAAATCAGCAAATAGTATAAATCCGGTAGGAAAAAATCAGAATCCAAAGATGTGTCCCCAGAATGGAAAGATGGACTGAAGAAATCAAATGGAGAGGTAAATAAAAACTTTTCTAAAACTCGAGAGAAATCAATATAAGCTCCACACAAGCATACAAGGTAGAAATATGTATTTGAGGTAGGAAATGGAAAAAAGTAGGAATTAGAGTTGACAATATAGTTGACAGGATAAACAGTATGACATGACAGGCTAAAGAAGTGAGTGAGTTTAATCTTTGACTGTATTAATTGAAGAATCACACAGCAGTCATGGTAAGTGGAAGCTGAGTTATTGGACTTTTTCTGTTGACATTTCCATTTCCAAACCCTTCCCTTCTTTGCTCTGATCAGTGCCCCCCGTAGTACTAATGACTTACATGTACTGCACCAATGGATTCTCTTTTATGATAACTTCTGATCGGATGCAGCCGAATGGTAGCATGAACAAGAAACAGGAAGGAAGCAATAAAGTAAGGTCACAGAATTTGTTCTCATAGGTCTCTCTTTGTGCCAAGTCCCATTCAGAGAAATGGCCATGCCTTTGTCTGGTCAGCACATCCCCTTCTACCTCTACATTGCAATGATGCCTTCCTTTCTTCTTTCATGTTAAGTGGTAGTAGGGATACACTACTTTTCTGGTCCTGAGGTGTGCCCCATCCCACTTGGAATTTGATAAATAAATCTTTTACTTGAATCTCCTCGATTTACCCAATTTGTATTACATGACTTTGTGTTGCACCCTGGCCAATAAACTAACATTTCTTGAACAATGACTGGCAAAGAATGTAGTATGTGCTGTTGTGTTTAATGATTTCAACATCCCTCTAAGGTAGTTTCTGTTTTTATCTTATGTATGTTGCAGATGAAGAAACGAAGATGTCCACAGGTTGATTCATTTAATGTCAAACAGCAAATAGGAGGCCAGCTTGGATTTGATCCCAAACTATCTGACTGAGAGGCCATGCTGGTAACTGCCACACTCAGGTCATTCTGTTCAGAATAGGTCAGGTCCCACCAGGGAATAGTTCTATTACTCTGGCTTCAGGCATTCAGAGGAATGAACAAAACATAGCGACCGGCCAGAGCCGCAGCTCACTAGGCTAATCCTCCACCTTGAGGCGCCGGCACCCCTGGTTCTAGTCCCGGTCGGGGCACCAGATTCTGTCCCGGTTGCCCCTCTTCCAGGCCAGCTCTCTGCTGTGGCCAGGGAGTGCAGTGGAGGATGGCCTAAGTGCTTGGGCCCTGCACCCCATGGGAGACCAGGATAAGCACCTGGCTCCTGCCATCGGATCAGCAGCCATTGGAGGGTGAACCAACAGGAAAGGAAGACCTTTCTCTCTGTCTCTCTTTCTCTCACTGTCCACTCGGCCTGTCCAAAAAAAAAAAAAAAAAAAAAAAAAACAAACATAGCGACCTTAGAGGCAATACCAGGACAAGTGTAGGGATCTCACAACCCTGAGAAATGTGGAAGGTGTGCAAATTTATATGTTCTTTCTGAAATGAAATTTTCAAGATCAATTACCTTAAAAAATGCTCTTACCCTTAGGCCTATTCATTCCACTTAACAGAAGTCTATCTTAAGAAACTGGAAATATTAACAATGATTAAATTACTAGAATGTTCATTGCAGGATAACTTACAAGGGCAAAGTCTAAAATAACTCAGACTTTTAACAACAGAAAATTATTAAGTATTATATACATATTTAAATGCATATATTCACATGCAAGTATATACTATATAATATTGAAAGTATTAAAATTTTTCCTTTGAACAATGAACTATGGAAATTCTCACAATGTTAAATTATAATCAAAAAGATGATCAAACTGTATATCCTGTTCTTGAAAGTGTGTGTGTACTTGTATGTGTAGGAAGTAAACGATTTTGAGAAAAAAATCAAAATATTATATTTACACTTGGAAATATGTGAAACCATTTCATTTCTTCTGTGTAACTTTATACTTGCTTTTCTGAATTTCCTATTTTATACAATCCACTGAAAAATAATTTTTTTTGACAGGCAGAGTTAGACAGTGAGAGAGAAACAGAGAGAAAGGTCTTCCTTTTTCTGTTGGCTCACCCCTCAAGTGGCCACTACGGCTGGCATGCTGCACCAATCTGAGCTGCACCAATCTGAGCCAGGTGCTTCCTCCTGGTCTCCCATGCAGGTGCAGGGCCCAAGCACTTGGGCGATCCTCCACTGCCCTCCTGGGACACAGCAGAGAGCTGGACTGGAAGAGGAGCAACCGGGACAGAACTGGCACACTTGCCAGGACTAGAACCTGGGGTGCCAGCGCCGCAGGTGGAGTATTAGCCAAGTGAGCTGCAGCGCTGGCCTGAAAAATAAAATTTAAAAACAGCGATAATTATGAACCATGTCTAAAGTAATAGGACTCACATAACCTAAGACAGAAGATTGAAACAAATGTGAATGAAAGCCCTTAGAAGGAAAGATTTGATGCTTGGAAAAACACAATGACTAGAATGGAAGAAGCTGTACCCACAAAAACTATAGGAAGATGGACTTTGATGTAATAAAAAAAACTTAATAGAATTTTAAACAATGGGGAATTTTTTAAATGATTTGGTTTTTTAAATTGTATTTAATGAATATAAATTTCCAAAGTACAGCTTATGGATTACAATGGCTTCCCCCTCCCCCATAACTTCCCCCCCACCCGCAACCCTCCCCTTTCCTGCTCCCTCTCCCCTTCCATTACATCAAGATTCATTTTCAAGTCTCTTTATATACAGAAGATCAGTTTAGCATATATTAAGTAAAGATTTCAACAGTTTTCACTCACATAGAAACACAAAGTGAACAATACTGCTTGAGTACTAGCATTAAATCACAATGTACAGCACATTAAGGACAGAGATCCTACATGAGGAGTAAGTGCACAGTGACTCCTGTTGTTGACTTAACAAATTGACACTCTTGTTTATGGCATCAGCAATCACCCTAGGCTCTTGTCATGAGTTGTCAAGGCTATGGAAGCCTTTTGAGTTCACCAATTCCAATCTTATTTAGGCAAGGTCGTAGTCAAAGTGGAAGTTCTCTCCTCCCTTCAGAGAAAGGTACCTCCTTCTTTGATGACCTGTTCTTTCCACCGGGATCTCACTCGCAGAGATCTTTCATTTAGGTTTTTTGTTTTTTGTTTTTTGTTTTTGTTTTTGTTTTTGTTTTTGTTTTTGCCAGAGTGTCTTAGCTTTCCATGCCTGAAATGCTCTCACGGGCTTTTCAGCCAGATCTGCATGCCTTAAGGGCTGATTCTGAGGCCAGAGTGCTGTTTAGGACATCCGCCATTCTATGAGTCTGCTGTGTATCTCGCTTCCCATGTTGGATCATTCTCTCCCTTTTTTATTCTATCGGTTGGTATTTGCAGACACTAGTCTTGTTTATGTGATCCCTTTGACTCTTAGTCCTATCATTATGATCAATTGTGAACAGAAATTGATCACTTGGACTAGTGAGATGGCATTGGTACATGCTACCTTGATGGGATTGAATTGGAATCCCCTGGTATGTTTCTAACTCTACCGTTCGGGGAAATTTTTGAATTTTCTGTCACTGGAAGTAGTTAAGAAGAGACTTGGAAATCATTCTTCCAAGTGGTTTAAGAATCATACAGAAAATTAGACCAAGAAATCTCTCCCATGCGATTTTAAAATTTAGATGATATCAAACAATGATATTTAAAGATTCCTGTATCAATCAGAGATTTATTTCTTTGGGATAAGATATTATTATATCTAGACATCTGTTTTTGAAATCATCTTTTAGAGGGGGAAGTAGAATGATTTCTTAAATTCAAAAGTAGTTCCTTAGGGGTTAGATACATGTCATTTTAGCTTTTATACTTACTGCCTACAACCCCTTCAAGTAGGCAGTCTGCCTAAAACAGCTCATGTGTTTGTTTCTGATTTAGGCAAGTTATCATACTAGATATTGTTAACGCATTGCACTGAATCTACCCCGTTCTGCCTGTCCTCTGATTTCAGCTGCAAACTTCTTCCCAGCAGTAGGGGTTTCTTCTAGAACTTATTGAATCTCTGGCCCTTCCATTAACAGTCCAAGGAGCCACAAGAAGAGAGAGAGAGAGAAAGTTAGTTCACAGCTTCAGCATGGACCCAGTGAATTTCTTGCCTCTGCACCATCTGTCTCATATTGTCCCAACACGTTGTGATTTGATAAGGCTTCTCTCAAGCATCACATGTAACCAAGCAAACTAAGCGTGTGTTCCTTGGCTGTCAATGTTCTCTTTCGTTCCTTTTATCCTTACATTCCCTTCCCCTTCACTGTCATGTCACTGGGGTCATTACTCCCAATAAAGTTTTAGCACCTCAGGCTTGCTTTCAGGTCTGTTTGGAGGGAACCTTATTAAGACAGCAACTGAAGTTTTTATAGTGAGTCAATTGATCAAAGGATATCAAACCTATCCTCTGATATCTTGGAAAGAATGGGTCATGAGTAAATTCTGATGCAAATAACAAAAGGGAGAACTGGTGTATAATCTGGCAAAGCAAAAGGAACTCTGAAATGAGCAGCATTTGTACAACAAAGATCCTAGGACTAGAAACGGGGTCTGATGATGGTGGGCATGTGAGAAGGATCAATAGAAATCACCTTTATCCACATCCAGAGCTCTCCAAGGAAAAGCTTCACTGGTAAACTCTCTCACTCCTAGCCTTAGCCCTCCCCAAGTTGCATTAAGCAATCCACTTGGTGATACCATGAACTTGCTAGAGTCATTTCTCCCAGAGCTTCATTCCCATTGTGTTCCCAATTCTTGTGCTTTTACTCACCAACTTTCAGCTCCCCGCCTGCAATGACCATGCATGCCACGCTCAGAACATTGCTTCGGTCCACAGGGAATTCTAAAGTGCCCATCACGTAAAGTCCTTTGAGGGTTGGAAGATCTGTATCCACCAGGACAGTTCTGTCTACAGAAGAAAAAGTGCTCAGGCGTGTAACCAAAATACAAATCCCCATCCCCTTCTCTCTCCCTGTGATTTACTCTGGTTCACCTAGCAATTCAGGAACTGCTTCTAGTATTATCTAAGACAGACAGGTACAGTGACTAAAATTACAGATAACCTGCTAAAGGTTAGGTTCTAATAAAAAGATGGGGTGGGGAGATCAGAAGCTATTATCAGTAAGTGTTTCTACTGCTTAACAAATAAAGTGTTATGGCCAAAAGTCATTGTTATTCACCCAACTGGTTGCTTCAAACAGGCTTTGCCAAACACACACAAATCAAATGAGTTGCCTACCTTTGTATCTGTCCATTGCATTTGGATTGAAATTTCAAGGAGGTACAGAAAAGCAGATTTGACCTTGCCTCTGTAAGTAGATTATTTGGCTGAGTCCTCTAGCTCTACCAGTTACAGTTGCATAGGTCAGCAACCTTATCTTTCTATGCCTCATTATCTACTAGTGAAGGAGGGATAATAATAAAAAATATCTGATTTTATTTATAGATTTCTTGTAAGGGTTAAATGATTTAATAGATCTAAAGTGCCTACACAATACCAGGAAACCATCTGGAATCCCCATTTCCAACAGTGTAAGGAAAACATGTGGGGCCTCTAAAGAAATGCAGGACATTAACATTATCTGCACTGTTGTCCATTAGCATGGCATGCATATAGAGCTCAAAGGACAACTTAAAGCCATTATTCCTCATCTACCTTTTCATCTGAGCAGTTTCCATACAAGTTCAAAAATAATCATAGATTTTATCTGAAAATTAAAAACAGAATAAAATAGGAATAAAATTTTTCTCATTTAAAATAGTAAATATTTCATGTGTGCCAAAGTATTAAGTGTAACTTTCTGAAGATTAGTAGTAATTCTAAGTAACAAATTAAAGATATCAAATTAAAACTTTGGCTTAAATTTCAAATACATAATCATTGACATGTAAAAAATTGTAAAGAATTATTTTCTTAAAATAATATCATTTCTCATTCAAGGAAAAAATGCACCCTTGCTGTTCTTCTGTTTAAAGATTCTTTTATTTTAAAAGATTTATTTATTTACTTTAGAGGCAGAATTACAGAGAGAGGGAGAGACAGAGTGAAAGTTCTTCCATCTGCTGGTTCACTCCTTAAATGACCACAATGGCCAGAGCTGGGTCAATTTGGAGCCAGGAGCTTCTTTCAGATCTCCCATGCAGGTGCAGGGACCCAAGCACTTGAGCCATCTTCTACTGCTTTCCCAAGCCATCAGCAGGGAGCTGGATAGGAACAGCTAGGACTAGAATCAGCGCCCATATGGGATGCTGGCACCACAGGCATATGTTTAACCTACTGTGCCACAGTGCCAGCCTACCCTGCTGTTCTTAAAGGCCTGACTACCCAAGAAAATTAACTCTCATGAATTGTCTTTCCTGGCCTATGCCTGCTTCCTCAGTTATAAGAACAACCATACCCTTCAATGGTAGAGACTACAAACTTGTAAACCAATACCTCCTTTTTCCTCTGTGTTCACAGTTAGACTATCATTTCTAGTCTGCTTTGCAGTTGGATGAAGCAATGTGACTGAGTTGTGGCTAGTAGAATGTAAGCAGAACCGAGGTATGACACTTCTAGGCAAGCAATGTTCATAAATACTGCATGCTCTCTCACTATCTACTTCTCTCTGAGTTGGATGTAGAGTTGATTCTCAAAGTGTGCTCATGGTCCAGCCTCTTCAGCAACTCCCACTCATCCATCAGGATGCGATTCAAGTGTGAGTTCTGCTAGAGTTCCCAATCCATATGTTGGCTCCACCCCTCTCCCTGAGAAGCTACCTCTCTCTTTCACACTCCAAAGATACCTGTACATTCTTGCAACAGAAAACTAAAACATATTATTCAAATGACACATATATTTTATTATAGGTAGGGAGGCAATTGTCTGACCTGGCCCTTTGTATAATTACCTCTTCCACCATTACTTCCTTAAAGAAAGAGACCACTCACTTTAAAAAAAAAAAACCTTACTCATTATTGTGATGTCAAAAATGAACAACATAAATGCTGCCAAGATTATTGAATCAAAACTCCTAGGCACTTTAAATTTAAGAATTCATTAGTAATTTGTACAAAAATGAATGTTGAGGAAAATAGATAAAAATAAATAAATAATATATCTCAATCTCATCTCTGATCTCAAATATTCAGACAAAAGAGAAATATCTGGAGAATGCTGTAAGGTTAGCACACATTTTATGGCTTCATAACTTTAAGAATGACTTAAATAAAACACTTTTTTAAAAAAACAAGAATTTTATCAGAGTGCATGGAATTGAGTTCCATCCCCACTAATGATCAAGCTTCAGACTAATGCACACCCTGGGAGGCAGCAGGTGATGGTTCAAATACATGGGTCCTTGCAACCCACCTGGGGGATGTGGATGGAGTTCAGGGCTCCAGGCTTCACCTGATCAAGCACTGGCTCTTGTGGGCACTTGGGTAGTGAAACAACAGAAGAAGGATCTCCCTCCCTCCCTCCCTCCCTCCCTCTCCCTCCTCCCCCTCTGTGTGTGGGTGTGGGTGTGTGACACAGAATCTCTCTCTCATTCACCCTGATCCCCTGCCTTTCAAATAAATAAACTTAAAAACAAAGAGTGCTATACAAATGTTATTTATCTATTCCACACTCTAGTTCAGTCTGTCAATTCTGGTTATCAAACCTGATTATAAAAACAAAATCAGTTAAATTCATTTCCACAAGGTTTCCTCTCCCCCTCCCCCACCACCCCACACATATGCAGACCCACAGAGTGATACAGATACTTTAAGTATATTTCTTGGTTAAAATACAAGTACATACAAAATATTATTCCTCCCTTCAGTCATCATGACATACCCTCTTAGAAGAAAATTTTCCATTTAATTAGTCTGCCCACTCCAAATGTACAAACAAATTTCCCAAGAGTCACAGATTTATATTAACCCCATGATAAAGCAGCTGCCGTCCTTACTTTCACATTCTCAAGACTTCACAACAGTAAATAGCACATAAGAGCCACCCAAACATAACACCAAAACTATCAGAGGAAAGGTATTGGATGAAGACAAGAGGAGAAATACCGTCCTAATATCTTTTCATGCCACACTTTTGACTTTTAAATTTCCTCCATCCATCTACCCACATTTCCTTTGTTCTTCTATGGCTTCCCCAAGATGTATCAAATATAGGTATGTGATGTGTATTCACAACATGTGGGATGTATTGGGGGCTGGGGCTGTGGCATAACAGGTAAAGCAGCTGCCTGCAGTGCCAAAATCCCATGTGGGCGCCGGTTCAAGTCCTGGCTGCTCCACTTCCTATCCAGCTCTCTGCTATGGCCTGGGAGAGCAGAAGAAGATGGCCCGAGTCGTTGGGCCCCTGCACCCTCGTGGGAGACCCAGAAGAAGCTCCAGGCTCCTGGCTTCAGATGGCACAGCTCTGACGAGTGGGGAGTTGGGGAGTGAACCAGTGGATGGAAGATTCTCTTGATTCTCTCTCTCTCTCACTCTCTCTTTCTGCCTCTCCTTCTCTCTCCATGTAAATCTTTCAAATAAAATAAATAAGTCTTTTAAAAAAGAGAGAGATGGTTTCCCATTAGATGAATATGTATATATATATATATAAACATAATACAGTTGAAATGATCATGTACTTTTAAATTATATGTAGATTAACTATCAATGTGCCTATTAAAACAAAACTCTGCTAAAATTAAATAAATACATGCTCTGAAAGGAATTTTTAATAAAGTAGTTCTTGTATCTCAATAATAGAGATTACAGATTGTAGTTGCAAGTGACATAAGCAAAAATATTCACTCTCCTGGAATTTCAAGAAAACAACAGCTGGACGCCCAAACTGACCAGTCCTTAGCCATAATAACTACTTACAGATACTTTCATTTTGTTTCTAGGTGTGAACACTCTAAACCTAGTATCATTTCCATAAAATTACTCAAGGCATTTCAGATTAATCACACAAAAACAGTTACTTTTCCAACCTACTTAACAAATGTCAATGATGGACCACTTTTAATTGAACTGTGATCAAGGCTTTGCACTTGTCCTCTTGTGGCCATGGCTATTCTATCCTACTCTGTCAGTGACCGATCTATCCTACTTGAGGGAATGAGCACTGGCATATGGAGGGAACCATCTGGAATTTCTGTTGCTCACTGGGAGGCTGATGGGGGAGCTGATCTGGAAAGAAGCTCCAAAAAGAAATAATGAGTTCCAGATGTAATTAAAGACTGTCCCCCGCCCCCAAAGGGGCTTAGGATGAGCCATGGGGCAGTGCCCCTTAGTTCCAAATCACACCCTCTCACCACTTGCTCATCCATCAAGCACTAAACACTCTCCACTCTAATCCTAGTATCTTTTACCAAGTGATGTTTCAGACATGAAAAATGAATGATTTTACAATTAGCAGGATAAAGTTTTAAGAATAAAATCTGGAAAGTCAACACCAGGAAGAATCTCCTACATTTTGCTATCACCAAATGCAACAACAAAACACCAACAAAGAAGATTTAGTCTGTTATAAATGCATTTGCTAACCTTAAATAACATTTTAAAAATGAGCCAAATCAAAGACAGATATCTCTAACAAAATTTTAGGGCTTCTTTTGTGTCAGGAATAAATTGACTACTATATTATAATATTATAACATTATAATAGATATTATTATATAGTTTCAACACTAGATTTAAACTCAATTTTCTCCAGCAAAGTTAGGGAATCAAGGTCACTATTATGTAGCATTCCAAAGGGCTGACACTTGTCTAAATCCTGTAGAAATGGGATCAAGGGCCAAGGGCACTGATCCTGGGAATAATGATGGGGTCATATGAACAGACATGATTCAGGGCAGGATGGCCCCCTGTTTGTATAGTATTCACTGTATCAGGCTCCATAACTTAGGTGGTGAAGACAGTTTTTACTACAACTCTGCTATTGTCAGGATCACAGTCTACACCAACTTTGGACACAGCTCAGACTTCTGAGGGAGAGTAAAGGCATGCAAACGCAGAACAGGACACGCATGACCATGTTAGGCTCATGATTTTCCCATATCTTCATAACTAATGATTTTGTTTCCACTTTCAGTCTTGGCTCTATTATTTTCATATAAATATATGAGCAAAGGAAAGAAAATGTTAACCCTCGTTGAATCACTATTAGGTGATTCAATGTTCTTTTTTAAAGAGAATGTTTTTAACTCAGATGTGACTGCCATAAACACTTAAATATACGTTGTTACACAATGATTGGTAGTAAATTTTTAATTTGTGCTCTTGTTTTACTTTGGGGGGCTCTAATGATTTACTCAAATAGTCTATCATCATTTATGAAGATGACTGATACAGCCAAGAAAAGTACCCCTAAACTAGAATGGAAGCACTCATTCATAAGTAATTCCCTGGGATGAAAGGTTAACATGATTGAAAGTTAATGTCAAACAGACTACTGAGATGATGATGTTCAGTTCTCAGGAATTCATTATCTGAAAAATTAAGCGCTAGCAGATAAGGATGTATTCTTTCTATAACAAAAGTCTTTCAAAGAACTACTAACTTTATAGTCTGCATTTTCCATCAAATCCACACAGGTGGTTTCTGTATTCTACTCTGCCTATCATTTTTCTCAAACTGGTCTTAAAAATAGGCAGAAGAGGCGGTTTTCAAAGTGCCTAGATTCAAAGCTATTTTCCTAACACCTTGAAAAAAACCATCTGCCTGGTGTGTGTATGTGTGTGTGTGTGCATGTGTATGTATGTATAAAGGAGAAAAAGAAGGGGTGGGAGTGGGAAATGCTCTTTTAATTCTCACCTCATGGGAAGAGGCTCATTTAAACATTGGATTATAAATTTTCATCCACACCTCACATATCCTCTCTGTGTCTTTCTCATCCACACACAGGCACACGTGATTCTCATAGTAGAATCAACATTTTAAATTATGATATTTTAATTGATCAATAAAATGTTTAACATACAATGTTTACCTCTTCTTCTAATCTATACCATCTGTTCTTCAAAAATATTTTGAATCTATTTAATAGGAAGGATTCTCAGTAAAATTATCAGCTCTATCAAATTCATCCTTTGCATTGCAAATGATGAAAGAAAAATATCAGAAGTTGCTGCTGTTTTCACAAAGTGCATTCTCTCATCCCAGGTTTGTTTGCTTTTTTTATGTTTGTTTATCGAGAGATGGTATTCTGCTCCTATTTTCTCCATAGGAACTCAAAGAATGCAGAGCAGACAACACGGTGTCACCCTTTAAAACAAGGCCCAAGGTGCTCTGCCTGCACACATGGCTCAGGTCTCACATCAATCTAGATCTTACAATGTTCAGATATAAAAACTGAAGAATATGCATTTGACAAACTTGAGGTCAGATGTTAAACTATAGTTTGGCTTTACCCACAGAATTCTATTACCTCTGCATATTAATGAATCCTAGCTAACATGCAATATGGGAATAAAATTCCTCCTCAACTGTAATATTGAATATTGCTTATATGTAAGAAAAGGTATAAACTGGTAACTGTCAGGTGATCCAATTATTTAATTTTTACAATTTGCAGTTAGTACTAAAACCAAACCAGGTATAAAACTTATTTTCCTGTGTGGTTTTTTATTTTATTTGTTTTCTTAAGAGAAAGAATGAAATTGACTTCTAAGCAAACATGTTTTCACACTTTAACCCTGAAGAAAAAAATACAAAATCCTATGACATAATTGATTCATGGGGCTGTATTTTGGCACAGCAGGTAAAGCTGTTGTCTGAAATGCTGGTATCTCATTTGGGCACTGGTTTAAGACCTGGCTGTTCCATCTCTGATCCAGCTACCCACTAATGCACTTGGGAAAGCAGCAGATAACTCCAGTACTTGGGTCCCTACCACCCACATAGGAGACCCAGAAGAAGCTCCTGGCTCCAGGCTTTGGCTTGGCCAAGCCCAGGCTGTTGTGACATTTTGGGATGGAAGTTTCTCTCTGTAACTCTGCCTTTCAAATAAATAAATAAATATTTAAAAAAAAATAAGGAAAAAAAGATGTGATACAAGCCCGAATAAAGCTATTTAGGCAAAGGTTTCTGTAGCAAACCTATTCAATAAATTTATTCCCCTCTGCTAGCACTTTAGTGAAATAAATCTCATCTTGTCTCTGCTTGACACTTGAGAAGCCTATCTGTCCAGAAAACTGAGATTCTCTCTTTTTCTTCAATGTTGTTGACTATTTTTTTCTAGTTTTCAATTGTGTTTTCTTTTTAAAAAATTATTTTATTTGAAAGGCAGAGTTACAGAGAGAGAGAGCAACACACAGAGAGTTTATCCATCCATTAATACACTTCGCAAATGGCTACAACTACCAGGGCTGAGTTATGCTGAGGCCAGGAGCTCAGATGTGTGGCAGGGACCCAATTCCCCCAACCGATCTCCTGCTGCTTTCCAGGTGCATTAGCAGGAGCTGGGTTGGAAATGGAGCATCTGGGACCCAAACTGGTGCGACATGGAATGCTGGAGTCACAGGTGGTGGCTTCACCTGCTAGTTCACAACACTGGCCCTAATTTTTTCTTCTAACTAAAAAAAAACCTCCAAAACATTATTAAATTCCTAAAGAAAGGTGCCCGTATTCTCTTTGTTCTGTAAAATTATATTTTATTTTATAAATACATGATTGAGGCTTGAGAGACTTCAGAATATATATCTGACTAATGAATGTTTTATATATTGTATATACAAATAATGTATATAACATATATACAGTTTAATTTGTTGCCTCAATATTTATAAATTCTGAGCAAACCAGTTTAGGTGTTATGCTCTTAAATTCATGAAGTGTTTATATTTCACACAAATACAACAGTAACTACTATAAAAGTTTTCATTATTCTTAATATTTCCATATTTTCCATTTGTCTTGAAAGTCCTGAAGCCTTTAAGAATTGTTTTTTTGGGGTCAGCACTGTGGTATAGAAAGGCTAAGCCTCTGCCTGCAGTGCTGGCATCCCATATGGGCATTAGTTTGAGTCCCAGATGCTCCACTTCTAATACAGCTCCCTGCTAATGCACCTGAGAAAGTAGCAGAATATGGCCCAAGTACTTGGGCCCCTTCACCCATGTGGGAGACCCAGAAGAAGCTCCTGGTTCCTAGATTCAAAAGAGCCTATCTCTGGCCATTGCAGCCATTTGGGGAAGGAACCAACAATGTAAGCACTCTCGCCCTCTTTCTCTCTCTCTCCTTCTCTCTCTATATCTCTTCCTTGCAAATCAATAAATAAAATCCTAAAAATATGTTTTTGGTTTTGTTTTGTTGGTGGTGTTGTTTTAAAGATTTATTTATTTATTTGAAAGGCAGAGTCAAAGAGAGGAGAGAGAGAAGAGAGGAGAGGAGAGGAGAGGAGAGGAGAGGAGAGGAGAGGAGAGGAGAGGAGAGGAGAGGAGAGGAGAGGAGAGGAGAGGAGAGGAGAGAGAGGGAGAGAGGGAGAGAGGGAGAGAGGGAGAGAGGGAGAGAGGGAGAGAGGGAGAGAGGGAGAGAGGGAGAGAGGGAGAGAGGGAGAGAGGGAGAGAGGGAGAGAGGGAGAGAGGGAGAGAAGAGAGAAGGTGGGGAGTGCTTCCATTGCTGGTTCACTCCAGAGCTAGGCCGATCTAAGCTAGGAGCCAGGAGCTTCTCCCAGGTTTGCTAAGTAGGTGTATGGGGCCCAAGCACGTCAGCCATCTTCCTGCTTTCCCAGGAGCATTATCAGGGAGCTAGATCAGAAGTGGAGCAGTGGAACTCAACTGGTACCCATATGGGATGCTGGCACTGCAGGCCATGGCTTTACCCACTATGCCAGAGTGCCAGCCCTTGTTGTTGTTTTCTTTTTAATTCTAGCATATGACATGAATTAAACATAGAGTTCTTGCTTGAGATTTCCAAAATATATTTCTTTTCTCTTGGGTTCAAATACTGTCTCAGATCTTACCAAAATCCTTAGAACATTTATTCACAAAACCAAGGATTTTTTTAAAAAACAATAATATCCTTTTCCTACTATCTCTATAAAAACTCAGCACTTTAAAATATCTCTATACCTCCTGATAGTGATACTGAAATTCCTTTCTTTAGAATTCCTCATTCTTTATAATTTAGGATTTCTAGAAGTCTCTAGAAGAAAAATAATATGTAAAAATAAGCATTATTACTGATCCATAAATTTGTTCATCCATTCATTTACTTAATACCTATTGTCAAATGCTTTTCAGAGAGTTGTTGCCAAGGAAACAAACATAAATTAAACAAATTGACCATTTTACTGAGAGAAGTAAAATTTAAAGAAATTGATCAATTGGGTTTGGTTGCTTCTGATGTAACAATCAGTACAATTTTTATAAAGAAGTAAATAAATGATGATGCATGGCCCAGACAATAGCTCAAGGTAAGGGAAACTGCATATCTGCACCTGCTGCGTCTGTCCTTCTTGTGCCCATCCATCTGAAGAATGACTGCCTTCATTCTCTCCTAACTCCCTAGCAGCCAGAATCCCACTGACAACCCACCAACAAATAGCACACACATATCCAGAGTGTAAATAATTGAGTAACTTCAATCATTCCTCAACTGCACTCCCATTCCATCCAGTAGAAAAACAACAGTTTATTGGAAAGAATTATAAAGATTAAATGCATTACTACATATAAAAGAATTATGGTGCCCAGCACACTATAGACATGGAATTATTAGCTATGCCCAATGTACACTGAGTACTTACTCTGTATCTATCACTACTATTACATGAACCAGAGACAAAGTCCCTTCACTCATGAAACTTAATACTTTATGGAGGAAGCAGACATTAAAATACATTCACACAAATAACTACACAGGTACAAGCTGTGTAAAAGTGGCAGGAAAGACATACATAACACGATGAGAGTAACAGTGAGGATGAAAATGCTGAGACCTAAGCAATGAGTTGATCTTGATCTTGAGAGATCAACGTCTTAACCAGGTATCGAGTTGGGGGAAAAGTGCTCCAGAGAAAGGGGGGAGTTTATATGAAAATTGAAAAGTGGGAGAGAGCTCCATTCAAAAGAGTGCCTGGATGGCAGAACGTGGAAGAAAGCAGTAAGAGCTGAGGCTGGAAAGGTAGGCAAGAGAGCAGACCAGGCAGGACTTCAGCAGTCTTGTAAACACTGTGAGATTTTATCTGGAAAATGATGGTAAGCCACTAGTGGGTTATAAACTAGGAAATTAAACAACCAGTTGGTATTTTTTTTTATCACTCTGGCTAAGTCAGAGATAATGGAGTAGATGGGAATAAGGGAAGCAACAAGAGAACAATTAAGGGCCATCCTAGTAACTCACCCAAGAGGCTTTATTGCACAGAATAGGGTGACAGCCGATGTCAAGAAAGTACATATTTGAGTAATATTTGGTAAGCAAAACAGCCAGGATTGGTTGAAGTGTCAGGCCCAGCTCTGAGGGGTGGCATTGTAGCACAGCAGGTTGAGCTGCCATTTGGGATGCCTGCATCCCACAGTGGAGTGCCTTGTAACAAGTCTCACCCCCACTTGTGATCCAGCTCTCTGCTAGTGGATGCCCTGTGATAACTCAAGTACTTAGGTTCCTGCTACCCATGTGGAAGACCCAGATAGAATTCTGGCTTGTGACTTCAGCTTAGTCCAACCTCTTACAGGCACTTGGGGAGAGAAACAGAAGATGAAATAGCTCCCTCTCTGTCTCTTTCTCTGCGCGTCTTTGCCTTTCAAATAAATATAAATAAATAAGTAAAGTTGAAAAAAGAACAGCTCAGAACAATCAGGAAAGGAAGATGGCCACTATGCTGAAATAAGACAACTATGGGATGGAGAGAGAGCAAGTTGGCAACTAGGAGTGACAAGTTTGTGGGAGGAGAGGATAGGAATAGAAAACCCCCACTGGATTATTTAGTTTGAGATACCTGTACATCATCCTAGGACAGATTTCAAGTTGACAGGTAGGCATATGGGTCTGATACTTGGAAAAAGAAAAAAAAATGTTTCCATGGTTTCAAATAACATCTATTGCTTCATGACTAACAAATATGTATTCTCAGAAATCACCAAGAATGAAGAGAGAAGACTCAGTGTCTACATTAGAAAAGGGGTCACGGGAATTTTTAATCACATGGAACATACAAATAAAGTGTATGTGTGTGCTAATAGGAAATATCCTGTAGATAGGAAAAGACTGTAGACAAGAGCAACAAAGAGACAACTAATGGACTGAGGGTCCTGAGAAGAAGAACAGCATGAGACGCAGAGAACACCAGGTGGGCCTGTCTAGGAAAAAGGGGGAAGGCTTCAGCTAATACTACAGGAGGGAAGAAGATGAGGGCACTGACGTATATGCACACGTGCCTCCTTTCAGGAGGAACAGGAGGACTGGCAGCAATAGTAAACATGAAAATACCCTTCAACTGACTGCGACCTTGGGACTTTCAGTCATATAATGTAAACACGAGAGTTCCCAATAAGCAATGATGAATGTTCTCTGTTATAGATCTCTCTTTCTCTCCCTCCCCCTCCCCTTTGTGTGTGTACGTGTGTGTGTGTGTGTGTGTGTGTGTGTGTGTGTGTATGTGTTTGTAATAAATCTCCATATGTGGACATTTGGCTATTTGGCATAATGCGTCCATAAGAATCATATGATATTAATAGCATCTGGATAGAATTCTTTGAAAAGTAATCAATGAGAACTATACATAAGAATGACTAACCACCATATAAACATATCACAGTTAATATAATTAGAGTATATATAAGCCTATGCAACCATATATCAAACCAAATGGTTATTTTCCATGTGGGAACTTTTTAGCCATCCATTTTCAAACAGAGTGGTTACATACTACAACATGGATGAATCTTGAAAACATTATACAAAGTGAAAGAAGCTATTGTATGATTCCACCTACATGGGATGTCTAGAAAAGGCAAATCAACAGATACAGAAGTAGATTAGTGGCTGCCCCAGGCTGGGAGGGATGGAGGATTAGGGAGTTATGGCTAAGGGATGCGGATTTCTTTAGGGCTTGATGAAATGCTCTGAAGTTCATTGCAGCTATGGTTATACAACTCTATAAATACACTAAAAACCATGAATTGTATGCTTTAAATGGATAAATTATATGATTTGTGAATCATATTTCAAAATATCTCTTAAAAATAAAGAAGCATTTTATGTTCCAATATGGAAAATATTCAAATTATTTCTTTTTTTTTGCCATTTTTTATTTGACAGATAGAGTTATAGACAGTGAGAGAGAGAGACCGAGAGAAAGGTCTTCCTTCAATTGGTTCACTTCCCTAATGGTTGCTACAGCCGGGGCTACGCTGATCCAAAACCAGGAGCCAGGTGCTTCCTCCTAGTCTCCCATGCGGTGCAGGCTCCAAGCACTTGGGCCATCCTCCACTACCCTCCCAGGCCACAGCAGAGAGCTGGACTGGAAGAGGAGCAACCAGAACTAGAATCTGGAGCCCATACAGGATGCCAGCACTGCAGGCGGAGGATTAACCAAGTGAGCCACGGCGCCGGCCTCAAATTATTTCTTTAAAAATATGGCACAACACAATTTATAATATGTAAAGAGAGGTAATAAGAAACTATGTACATGTTTGTATAACTTTTTCATGTTTTGAATATCAGCATAGAATATCTCTGAAAGGATATCCAAAGGACCAATAGCATTGGTTTTTTTTGTTTGTTTGTTTTTTTATCCCAAGAAATGAACTTGGGTGACATAAAGATAGAGGTTAAGGGAGACTGCTCAGTATTATTCTGTGCCTTTAAATTTTGAACCAATTCAGAATAAAAATAGACTTGTAACTTTTTTATTTCCTATAGGCAAATTTTAGTCCTCTGTGTATACACACACACATATATGTGTTTCTTTTCTTGAATTCTCTCTGTCCTTGCCAAATTTAAAATTTTCTTCCACTACCTGCAATGCCTTGAAAAAGATTGTAAGGTATGTATTCTCTTCTTATTTGACCTAACTCCTTTGACTTCTTGTTTCTAACACATTTTGATATATAATAATGTTTTCACATTTTATCACCATTTCAAATATTGTTAGAAATACTTCATACCACAAAGTATCTGTAAACTCCAAAAAACTTGACTTTGTCACTGGTATGAACTTGGAGTTTGGTTCATTTTAATTAATTAATTAATTTGAAAATCCAGAGTTGGGGGAGAGCTCCCATTCACTGTTCACTCCACAAATGCCCACAACAGCTGGGGCTTGGCTGGATTAGACAGGAGCTGAGAACCCAGCCCAGATCTTCCACATGCCAGGCAGGAACCCAATTACTTGAGACATCAATTTTTCCTCCCAAGGTCCATATTAGCATGTACCTTGGAGTTAGGAACTGGAGCTGTGTGTCAAATGCAGGCAATCTGATATGAGAAATGCGAGCTTCTTAATTAGCATCTTAATGGCGAGGCCAAATGCCAGCCCCACTAAGATGTTTTGATTTATTCTGATTTCTGTTCTTGCTACAGTAACATTAGCATAAGACCAAAGTCTACTAATGTGCATAGATTACAATGCTCTCTAGAAAATTCTCTTTACTGCAAAGTTTCTCACCCATAATTACTGGAAACAACATCCCAAAACAAGAATTCATGAGTAAGCAAAGAAGCACTTGTAAGCTTAAAATTAGCGAACTACAAAAGAGAGATACTGAATGGTCAGTAATCAAGGTATTAAACAGAGCAAATGGAAAATTTAGCTTAAGCATATTCCCAGACAAACTTTGGAAGCAGAATAAATAAGAGCACAAAAAAAGTCCCTTATATTTCATTTCAATTCAATTATGAGACAAAAATCTCATAACAGGACTTCTTAGTTCCTGTGGCATAGTGGGATTTAACAATAGGATATTTTTAACATATGGGTAGAAAATTATTACAACATGATTTACTAAGGTTTAGTCTTCTCCACCTGTTTTTGAGTGCCGTCCTCATCACCAAGGAAATTCCCTCATCCCTACTCATCTGTTTCTGAACTCTACTGTGCTTCATTCTCCTCTCTTTATTTTCGCCTCTTCTTACAACAGCATCACAGCACTTTGATTGCTCAAATTTATCTAGAGCAAGCTAGCTTATGCTCCTTTTTAAAACTTCTTGCTAGTTGATGTCTATTTTCTATTTTCCTTAAAAAGTCAGAATCAGTTTCTCGTGCTCTAATTTTTTTAAAAAAATCTAGGTATGTAGGCAGGCATTGTGATGCAACAATTCAAGAACCAGCTACTCTACTTCCAATCCAGCTCCCTGCCAATGCATCTAGGAATCAGTGGATGATAGCTCATGTACTTGGGTTTCTGCCACTGACATAAGAGACTCAGTTGGAGTTCCTAGCTCCTGGCTTCAGCCTGGCCCAACTACAGCTGTTGCAGCCATTTGCAGAGTAAACAAGCAGATGAGAGTTCTCGCCCCACTTTCTGTTAGTAAAACCAGTGCCACCTTATCTGAGGTTCCATCTCAAACCTTGGGCACCATTTTAGGCTATGGCCCAGTTGCCATCTTGTACAATAAGTTTGGCCTCTTCAAAATCTACCCTGGCTTACTAGAAATCAGTGACCAAATGGCTCAACCACAAGCATCAACTCCACCCCACCCTAACAGCATTCGCTGCACCCACTTCCTTATCCGTACAAGGCTATAACAAGACCTGCTTTCCCATACAGGCCCTCTTTTTCTCTATCTCCCTCCAGCCTGTTGTGCCCCACCCCCACCCCCTTGTCAATATAACTTTTCCTTTACACTTTATCTTAGCCAAAAGGCTGAGAAGCAGTAACTTCTCCTTTAACTCCAGCATTTGATGTGTTTTGTGATGGCCTTTCATTGGTGCCATAGCTCAGATCCAGGATCTCCCATCGATCTTACTCTCCCCTCAGGGACCTGAGCTGCTCCAGAATCATGAATTCCTGCCAACCACAAAACACACCCCTGGGCCTCCTTCTTCACCACTGAATGTTCCGTGATCTCCATCCACATACCAGCCCTTCAAAATTATAAGGTAAATAGCTAGGGAGTGGAGGGCAGAGTCAGGGTCCATGTTCCTTTCTCCCTTGCTGATCTCTCACAACTAGAACAAAAACTGGGTTCCTTCACTTCTATCCCAATGTTGTACATTAGAGAGTGTCAATATTTAATGAAGTCCTATGATCTGACTTTTCATGATGTCTTTATGATCCTCTCCAATATCCTCCTTCCAGAGGAGCAAAGGCGAGTTTGAGAACAGGCCCATCTCTATGCTGATGAGACTCATCAGACTGACCCTGTCCACCCCATAGGAACAGATGTGGTCCCCGAACAGGAACCCGATTGGAACTACAATCTTCCCAATGGCATAACGGCCAGAAATTGTTTCATTACTTGCTTATTAGCTGCCCTCAAGAAATCCACCTGAAAGGCTGTAAACTATGATAAACTGGGAGAACTTGCTCAAGATAAGAAAGAAAACCCTTCTACCTTTCCACAGCATCTGACACAGACCCTTCACCAGTACACTAACCTAGACCCACAATCTCCTGATAGTTGGGGCCTTCTCATGAGCCATTTCTTTGCCTAGAGTTTCCCTGATATCAAGACAAAGTTAACATGGCTCAAGAGGGGCCCATTAATTCCAGAGGCAGAAGTTCTAGAGGTGACCTTTAAAGTATACAATGTGAGGAATGAGGATGTCCAAAAGGCCAAATTTGAAATTCTGGCCAAGACCTTCCTACAAAAATCTACTATACCCAATGGCTCAGGTGACCACAGGTGTCACAGAGCTGACAATAAGGGTCCCCAAACTCTGTGTTTTAAATGTGACCAAATGGGCCCTGGGCCAGAATGTACCCCAGGCTCAGGGGACCCACCAAGTCCTTGTCCTAAATGTCACCAATAGGGCCATTGGGCAGTGAACTGTCCTCCTGTCCATCAAATCAATAGGATATCCACTCTACCTATGGCCTGGGTTGACCTTCTAGGGCTTGCTATTGAGGACTGAGGAAGCCTGGACTCCCACCACCCAACTATAACCATCACTCCACAGGAGCCCAGGTAAATGTGATAGTAGCAGGTAGGCCAATTTCTTTTATTGTTGACACAGGGACAACCTTCTCAGTCCTTACCCAGTATTGGGGGCCCACCTCTGCTGCCTCAACCTCCATAGTTGTGGTGGAGGGAAAACCTTACAGACCCCTACAGATTCTCAATCTGCTCTGCACAATTAATATGACACCCTTCTCCCCCTCTTTTCTCATTATAACTCAATGTCCTACTCCCCTCCTGGGAAGAGACACACTTTATCAGTTTAGTTCTCATGTGCTTTTCACCCTCTGGCCATTGGCCCCATTCCCCAACTTGGCTTTGCCTCCCTTCCTGTTACTGCTCTCTACCCATGATGATCGTGGTCCAGCTGCCCTGCCTATCCCAGGCCCTCTATCAATTGTCAACCCACATGTATGGGATACCAGTCACCCGGTATCCTCCCATCCAGATCCCATGCACATTTCCTTCCCAACCATGATACCTCCTACCTTTCCAGCCTTCAAAATCTAAAGCCTATAATTTCCAAACTCCTATACCAGGGTCTACTATGCAAGACTTACTCCCTCTATACCACCCCCAATATTGGCAGTTCAAAACCTAATGGGGGCCTGCGCAGTGGCTCACGTGGTTAATCCCCTGCCTGTGGCACCAGCATCCCATATGGGCACCAGGTTCTAGTCCTGGTTGCTCATCTTCCAGGCCAGCTCTCTGCTGTGGCCCAAGAGGGCAGTGGAGGATGACCCAAGTGCTTAGACCCCTGTACCCGCATGGGAGACAAAGAAGAATCACTTGGCTCTTGGCTTCAGATTGGCACAGCACCGGCTGCAGCAGCCATTTGGGGAGTGAACCAATTGAAGGAAGACCTTTCCCTCTGTCTCTCTCTCTCATTGTCTATAACTCTATCTGTCAAATAAATTTAAAAAATTTTTAAAAACCTAATGGGTTCTTCTGTCTGGTATAAGATGTCTCGTTATTGACACAGCAGTGCTACCCATACACCCAGTGGTCCCCTATCCATACACCCTCCTTTCCTCTATCCCAGCATCCACATCTCACTTCTCCATCCTGGATCTAAAGAACACATTTTTTACCATTGCCCTACATGCTAACTCTCAAGTCATATTTGCTTTCACCTGGACTGATCCTTATACCTGAGTCTCCACTCAACTGATCTGGACCGTACTCCCCCAGGAGTTCCAGCATAGCCCCTACCTGTTTGATCAGGCCTTGGCCAATAACCAAGGTACCCTGGATCTATCTCCCTCCTTTCTTCTTCAGTACATCAGTGACCTCCTCCTTTATAGTCCCTCAAAAATAGGTAGCCAATGACAGACTGCTACTCTCCTCAGCTTCCTAGAAGCCAAAGGTTATTGGGTATCCTTCACAAAGGCACAACTTTGCTTATCTGAGGTACCTATCTTGGTATATATTTCACTCCTACCCACAAGGCTATCACTGTAGAAGAAAGTGCCACATAGCTAACCTCCCACCTCCTTCTACCAAAGAAGAAATTCTTTCCTTTCTAATGCCTGGCAGGAGTCCTACATTCATGTATTTCAAACTTCTCCCTACTCGCTGGACCACTGAATGAAGGCACAAATAGATTCCTCTAAGAGCCTCTCATAGCTCCAGTAACCTCCCAATATCAAGAGCCTCAACAAGCTATTCTAGAGGCCCCTGTCTTACACTTACCAGATCTCACATGGCCCTTCCTCATCTATGTTACTGAAAACCAAGAAATGGTCTTGAGGGTTCTTGGCCATCAAATTTGTCCTTCTTTTGCCCCTATAGACTATTCCTCAAAACCACTATATCCCATAGTCAAGGGTTGGGCTCCCTGTATATGAATGCTAGCCTCAGCAGCAGTTCTCATACAAGAGTCAAAAAAACTCACATTTGAGGGGCTGGTGCTATGGCACAGTGGGCTAATGCCCTGGCCTGAAGCGCTGGCATTCCATATGGGTGCCAGGATTCAAGATCCTGCTGCTCCACTTCTGATCCAGCTCTCTGCTTTAGTCTGGGAAAGCAGCAGAAGATGGCCCAAGTCCTTGGGTCCCTGTACCCACATGGGAGACCCGTAAGAAGCTCCTGGCTCCTGGCTTTGAATCAGCGCAGCTCCAGCCATTGCGGCCAACTGCGGAGTGAACCATCAGATGAAAGATGTCTCTCTCTCTCTCTCTCTGCCTCTCCTAATCCTGGTATATCTCTGAGTTTTAAATAAATAAATCTTTAAAAAAAAAAAAACTTACTTTCGATTCACCACTTACCATTCTTTCCTTACAACAAGAACTCTTAACTTACAAGGGCCTCCAATCTCTCCTACCCTCTCACATTCTGGCCCTTCAGGTGGCAATAACTGAAGTCCCTACCTTCACTTTTAAACCTTTTCCTCTCCTTAACCCAGCTACTCTCCTACCCCCCCTACCTCCATCTCCAGATCACAAGGCTCCTGTTCACTTCTACATTGAGTGAACTATCAAACACTTACTACCTCATCCCTCAAACATCCAGGAGGGTCCTCTCATTAACCCCACTCTACTCTGGTTCACAGACGGTAGCTCTATCTTTCATAAGAGAATAAAAAGAGCAGGATATGATGTGGTATGAACCACCAATACAGTTTAGGCAGGATTACTCCCTTTCAATACTGCTAACCAGCAGGCTGAGCACTATGCTCTAACCTGTGCCTTTATGCTGACAAGAAATAAAACCATCACTGTCTATGCTTACTCAAAATATGTCTTCCACATCCTCCTATCCCACTTGGCAACTGGGAAAGAAAGGGGCCTTCTTACCATTAAGGTGACAGCCATCTCCAATGCTATCTTGATAACCCCTCTCTTAGAAGCAGCCCATCTTCCAACACTAATCGGATTTGTCCACCATAAGCTCATCAGACTGATAACCCTGTCATCACAGTAATAACAGGGCAGACCAGGTGGCCCATCAGGCGGCACAGTCTTCCTTTTCCTCCAGCTCATCCTCCACTCCATCTGTTATAGTGATAAACCACCTTCAAAACCAACAATCCCAACAGCCTTCCACTCAGGCCATCTTATTTTATCTCCACCATTTGTTTTATCCTAACATTTCTTCTTTATTATCATTTGTCAATCTCTTCCTGTCTCACCAGAAGATACCAAATATCTTCAACAATTCACCTCTTCTTGTTCTATATGTCAAAATCCAAACCCTAATTCTAACCTCCATTCACCTTTCCCCTCCCATCAAACCAAAGGGCACATGCCAGCCTCTGACTGACAGACTGACTTCACCCATATGCCCAGAGTATGGCACTTTCAACCTCTTGATACTGGTAGATACCTTCTCTGTGTGGGTCAAGGCCTTCACTTCTACTAACAAGCAGGCACTAACAGTTTCCAATGTCCTGCTTCCAGTGATTATTCCTTGATTTGGGGTCCCGGCCTCCCTCCAATCAGACAGTGGTCTTGAATTTACATCACAGGTAACTCGACTATTGAGTAAGGCACTCAACATCCCCTGGCATTTCCATATTCCTTATCACCCCCAGTCCTCAGGAAAGGTGGAAACAACAAATCAGACTAAAAAATGTTCTAATCAAACTCCCCCTTGAGCTTCACCTAGACTACTTCCAATGACCCTGCTGTAAATGAGGGCCCTTCTAAAAAAAAAAAAATCTCTCAATATTTTCCCTTTTGAACTGTTGTACAAATGTCCCTTGGTCCCTCCAACTAAATATTCAATCTCCACTCTCACTGCCCCATCTGCTCTTGCCTCTTCTCAGATATCTTTGAATGAGTTATGGAAATATACAGATACCTAATGCCCAGCTCCAGCTCCAACCACCTCAGATAGCCTCCCTCCTATTACAGTGGGAGACGAGGTCTTCATGTCCTCTTCACCCCCCTCTTTGCCCCCTACTCCCACTAAACTACAGGCCAAATGGACAGGACCTTAATGGGTTATTCTTGCTACTCCCATAGCAACAAAATTACATGGAATTCCTCAATGGGTCCACTTCACCCACCTTAAGCTCCCCCCACCATTATACAGCTACTCCCACAGGGCCACTCACAGCCAAGTTTGCCTGGACTCAAGTTCCACTGCCAATTGTGCTGAAAAACTCAGACCCTTCTACCCTTGATGAATCCATCTACAAGAAACAGTGACTACCCACCACCCACCATTTCCAACACTAGATAAGTACTGATCCTCTCTTATAGTGCCACCAACTCTTCCTACAGCTTCGGTGGGAAGTATCAAACACACTCCTCGCCTTAGCCACTCCTCCTGGCTCCTTTCCAATATTGAAGATTTACACCTCTAGGGAACCTTCTCAGACTTCACTCCCTCTGAGATCTACACACTTCCATACCTCTTCTTCTTGTCTCACTCCCTCTTCCATACACCAAGATGAATTTCCTGATAGTCTCATCTCTTCTGCGCTTTTGTATCTGTTCTGTATCCTCATTAGCCCCTGGAACATGTTACACAAGGCAATTTCAGGTTTACACCACTTCCACTCCTGCTAAATTACTTAATGCTACCTTCTGCCCCATCACAGGCTGTGCAGGCCCTATCACTCTGTACTTCAATTTCACTCAGACCTACATGAATAATTATTTTGAATGGACTGGATATCTTTTATCTCAATTTGAAGCACATCTATAATATCTTTGCCTAACTAAAGACAACACAGGATCATGTAATGATGCTTCCTGGAAAGGCTGATCATCATGGTCCTGTAAGTACCACTATACAGAACATAGGTACAGCCTCCTGGAAAGCTCTTCCCCCAAGATAAAAACACTCTAGCTTGGATGCCAAGGGCAGACGAAGACCACTATGTCCAATCCCTTTTAGCCTTCACTATAACTGATCCTTACCTTCAGGTCTGGCAAGATGGAATCAAGAGAATCAAGATGGAATCTGTATATAGGCTCTAACATTCAATGTCCCCACGGAATCATAAAAATTATCAGGGCCAGCCAGCGCCACGGTTCAATAAGCTAACCCTCCACCAGAGGCGCCAGCACCCTGAATTCTAGACCCGGTCAGGGCACCGGATTCTGTCCCAGTTGCCCCTCTTCCAGTCCAGCTCTCTGCTGTGGCCTGGGAGTGCAGTGGAGGATGGCCCAAATCCTTGAGCCTTATACCCACATGGGAGACCAGGAGAAGCACCTGGCTCCTGGCTTTGGATCAGCGTGGTTCACCAGCCGCAGCGCGCTGGCCGCAGCAGCCATTGGAGGGTGAACCAATGGTAAAGGAAGACATTTCTCTCTGTCTCTCTCTCTCTCTCTCTTTCTCTCTCTCTCTCTCTCTCTCTCACTGTCCACTCTGTCAAAATAAATAAATAAATAATTTTTTTTTTTTTTTGTGACAGGCAGAGTGGACAGTGAGAGAGAGAGACAGAGAGAAAGGTCTTCCTTTGCCGTTGGTTCACCCTCCAATGGCTGCCGCAGATGGCGCGCTGCGGCCGGCACACCGTGCTTATCCGATGGCAGGAGCCAGGTGCTAGGTGCTTTTTCCTGGTCTCCCATGGGGTGCAGGGCCCAAGCACTTGGGCCATCCTCCACTGCACTCCCGGGCCACAACAGAGGGCTGGCCTGGAAGAGGGGCAACCGGGACAGAATCCGGAGCCCTGACCGGGACTAGAACCCGGTGTGCCGGCGCTGCAAGGTGGAGGATTAGCCTATTGAGCCACGGCACCGGCCTAATAAATAAAATTTTAAAAAATTATCAGGGCCTACACTCGGTTCCAAACAGCTTCCATAGATATGGTGGCTCATAAAATAAAGGAGTTCTCTAAGCACCTGTTCTGACTAATTAACCTGGCCAAACTTCCCTTAACCTGGCTACAATTCATGAAAAGTCTCTCACCCTACTTTATCAATTACTCAATTCTGCTTTACCCTTGGCCCTTTACCAACAACAATGCTTTAAATGCACTTCCCTTCAGGAACCTCCCACTGCAGCTACCCTACTCACTAATGTTTCTGCTTCTACAAACTGCTGTACTCCTAATCCTCAGTAAACCACCAGGCACCTTCCTCTACATTCTGGAGAACAAGATGCAACAAATTGGATAACCAACATAACAGAACAACCCAACACATGTATACCACATAACAGTCCCTGTGTCATCCACATCAGCATCACTTCCTTAGCTTCCTTCTCCAGCCCATCTGGAACTTCATTTCCTTGTAACTATTCCTTCTACACTTGTGTCAACAGTTCTACATCTGTTCCATGTGTATTGGTGATCCTTTCCCCCCATCTTACATTATATGGCTACTCAGAGTTCCTTTTAGAGACCAATCCCTTTACCTATAAGAGAAGAGTGACCTGTCTCCCTGTCTTGGTCAGAATCAGCTTTACAGCTTCCCTCTATTTGGTGGTGATCTTAGGTACTGCTCTAGGCCACAGTATTCCGTCTATTAACCGGTTCCAAAAACAACTCCAACAGCCACAAGAGGAGGTCACCAGACCCACTGCAACTTTCAGCAAATGCTATTCAAGGTCTTCAGAATCATATCACCTCACCAGCGGATGTAGTGTTACAAAACAGACAAGCTTTGGACCTTATAACAGCTGAAAAGGGGGAATTTGTGTTTTTCTAGAGCAATGTTGCTATTATGTTAATCAATTGGGTCAAGTATAGCAAAATGTTAAAATGCTCCAACATATTGCCACATCTATTAAACAATCTGCCCTAGGACCCAAAGAACACCTTCTCTCTCACTCACTATTGAGTCCTCTCATTACTTGGGTAATGCCACTCCTAGGACCATTGGCTGCTATTCTCATCCTGGCTTTTATACTACCTTGTCTGTTAAAGTATTTATAGGAGGTGATAATGAAATGAACCAAAGCCTTCATGGTCAACCAAATGCTGCTACAGGGATATACTCAGCTCCCTACCCAGGAGATCACGACTTGAGATGTTGCCCCACACCAGCAGAGAGAGACACATTGCCCCATGTCAACAGGAAGTAGCTCTAGAAGACAGATCATCCCTTCATCCCTCCTAGACTTTTAGGGCTGATGTAATATCATGCAACACTTGCTTTATGAAAAATAAAAGGGGGAAATGTTAGTAAAACCAGTGCCACCTTATCTAAGGTGCCATCTCAAACCTCAGGTGTCATTTTAGGCTCTGGCCCAGTCATGACCTTGTATAATAAGTTTCAGCCTCTCCAAAATCCAGCCAGGCTAACTAGAAGTCAGGTGACTAACTGGCCCAATCACAGGCGTCAACTCCACACCCACCCTAATGGGTTTTGCTGTGCCCGATTCCTTATCCTGGCAAGGCTACGACAAGACCTGCTTTGCCACACAGGCCCTCTTTTTCGCTCTGTTCCTCCAGCCTTGAATTCACCCTCCCACCCCTCTCCCCTGCCCAAACAATAAACTTTTCCTCCAACTCTGGTGTTTGATGTTTCGTAGTGGCCTTTAACTTTCTCCTGTCATTCTGCCTTTTAAATAAATAGTCTTAAACAAAAATTAAAATCAAAATCTAGGTTGAGGGTTAACATTTGGCATAGTAGTTAAGGCTATCATTTGGGATATCCACATCCCATATCAGAGAGCCTGGGGTGGAGTCCCAGCTCCACTCCTGATTACAGCTTCCTGCTACTGTGAATTCTGTGAAGCAATAGGCTCAAGTACTGGGATCCAGGTCACTTGTGATAGATTTGGATTGAGTTCCCAGCAGGGCCCTGTCCCACATGTTGCAAGTATTTGGGAGTGATCCAGTGAATAGGAAATTTCTCTCTCTCTCTCTCTCTCCCACCCTCCCTCTCTCTCTATCTCTCAAATAAATAAAATCTTTCAAATAAATATAGATAATTAAAAAAAAATCATTCCTTTTGGGACTGGCACTGAGGCATAGCAGGTAAAGCTGCTGCCTGCAATGCAGGCATACCATATGGGGGGCAGTTCGAGCCTCCACTGCTCTACCTGTGATCCAGCTCTCTGCTATGGCCTGGGAAAGCAGTGGAATATGACTGAAGTCGTTGGGCCACTGCACCTGTGTGGGAGACCCAGAAGAAGCTCCTGGTTCCTGGCTTCAGATCAGCGCAGCTCTGGGCATTGTGGCCATCTGAGGAGTGAACCAGAGGATGGAAAATCATTCTCTCTCTCTCTCTGCCTCTTTGTAACTGCCTTTCAAATAAATAAATAAATGATTTTTAAAAAATCATTCCCTTTTTTTTTAAAAAAAAAAAAGTAGGTATAATTTAAACTTAGATTACTTGGATTCAAGTGGAGAAAAAAATCTTTGCAATAATGTCATCTGTACTCTTTTCACTTATAGCAAAATTTTGAAATATATATCACATGAGTTTCTTATTAAATCTGTATCTAGGTATTTTATCTTTTCCTACCAAAACTAGAATCTGGGGCTCGTACTGTGGTGTAGCAAGTAAAGCCATTCCATGTGATGCTGGTATCGTTTTGGGCAACCAGTTCGAGTCCTAGCTGGTCCACTTCTGACTCAACTCTCTGCTAACATACCTGGAGGGGCAGCTGCAGATGTCCAAAGACTTTTGGCCCCTGCTCCAATATTGGAGACCCAGAAGAATCTCCTGGCTCCTGGCTTTGGACTAGTCCAGCCCTGACCATTGCAGCAATTTGGGGAGTGAACCAGTGGATGGAGGATCTCTCTCTCTCTCTCTCTGTAATTCTGATTTTCAAAATAAATACATATTTTAAAAAACTAAAATCTTTTTATTTTTTTCTAATAGATGATTCTTAATATACAGGAATTATTTTTTTCATGATAAGTTGATGTTGTCGCTGGCCATTTTGCCAACATCTTTTGGTGGATATTATTTGACTAGAATCTCTTAAATTCTTTGAAAACAAAAATGCTTAGTTTACTAGTAATTGTTTTGTCCTTCTTTGTAATGGTTATGCCTTTTATTATATTTTTCTTGTTCTACTGCATTGTCTGGCATCTCCATTAATAAGAACCATTGTGGGTATTCATGTTTTGTTCCTGACATTAACAATAATGCAATTAATCTTTCACAGTTAATTATGCTTACTGTGGATCTCTTATAAATACTTTATATCAAGTAAAGAGAAATTCAGTTTTCTTTTTCTATTTTCTAGGTTAATAACTTTTTGTTATAGAGTAGATAATGAAATTTACCGAATGTTTTCTTTCTTTATAGATTTGAGAGCCATTGGAAAAAATATCCTGCAAAGTTTACAATACCATCATGTAAATGTTTTTCCTTCTGATGGGAAACAGATGTGTTCAGTACACAGTGATTATTAACTTTTGCCCTTAAGCAAGGCATACACATAGCTTTGTGCACCATTCAAGAGGGCTGCATATTTTCCACACCATGAAATGCCTTCAAAATTCTTGTCTTGAAAGCCTTCTTAGATTTCATAAATCTTTGTTGTAGGGGCTTCTATGAAATAATTTAGAAAAGTTTTCTTCTTAGTGTTCCAAATATGCTGGAAAACTTGTGACTGGATACTATTATCAACCTATACTTTGTTTTCAGTCCATCTCCTTCCATTACCATCCCTATCCCATCCTTCTCCCTGTTCCACTGGCCTAGAATTAGTTTTCTATGATCACTCACACTTACTCCCCTAAAATGAGCAACTTCCATCAATTACAGCTATGGTCCTGTGGGATTTGGGGCCTTGGACATTCTGGATGTCCAAAAGCCCGTACTCAGGTAGAGAGACACAGTAGTACAAGTGGAGGCCAGTGTTGTATTTGTCAAGGGAAACAGGTATAACAAAACTACTATGCCCATTCTATGATTCATTATATACATTGTGGCTGGTCATTGCAGCCATTTGGGGAGTGAACCAGCAGATGGAAGACCTCTCTCTCTCTCTCTCTCTCTCTCTCTCTCTCTGTAACTCTGCCTTTCAAATAAATGAATCTTATTTTTAAAAAGAATGATTTGGGAAACTTTCTATTTTTTCTCTATTCTAAGAACATTTATAATAATGTAAATAGGTGTTCCACGCAAGTGTATTTTGCATTTTTCAGGAAATGTCCTGGATGATCTCAGAGGTTGGTGAGGCCTATGAATTCCACTTTGGGAATCAATTAGCCTGGAAAAATTCTCCCACTTATAAGCCCTAAATTTCCTGTTGTATTGTTTGTAGAAGTGAAAAATTTGGGGAAGTAGAAAACAAAGTTCAATAAACCATACTATATTCCTTTGCTGGGATACTATGCAGTCATTCAAAAGGACTTATTAGATTTGTCTTTACTTATATGATATTTTCTCTAAGATACATGATTAAACTTTTTAAAAAGTCACATATGAAGACCTAGAACACACTTCTTTTTCATTGATGAATTGAGTGACATATTAGCCTCATATATAAGAACACTAGAATCAGGCTATTGGCTCCAAAATTTGTCCCTCTACCAATCAGCATTAGGATCTCTGTATCACTATTTCCTCAGATACCTGATAGAGACAGGAATAGTGCCTCAAATATCTTTAGAAAATTGAAAAGCTGGATGGATCCAAAATGCTTAGAATGAAAACTGAAAAATGGTAAAATATTCAGCCAATTAATATTTTGAAGTTCATATAATATAAATAGATGCGCACATTGAAAAAGAAGAACATATACTGCTTTAGGAAAAATTTTCTTGACTAAGTCTGACTCTCTCATCCTATCTCTTTCCTAGCTCTAATTTCAGCCCTGCATTTCTATGTTTTCATATTATTCCATATTTTTAATTTTTAATTTTCATTAGTCTTTTCCTTCCTATCCTCAAGGCATAAGAGCCATGAGAAGATATTTTTGTTTGTTTTCTTCACCACTGTGAAGTGTTTAGCAGAGTACCTGGTAAGAGTAGATACTCAACACATTTTGATAAAGAACAAAAATAGGCAGGGGTTCATATTCAAATCTGCAGTATTGCAAGAACACAGAGGATCTGGGTTTTGACATTGCTTTCATGGAATATATCCAAAGTAGAAAAGCAGGTACAGGGTTAGAGGCAGCAGTCTAGACCAAAAACAATGCCCTGTGTACACAGCAATTAGTATGGTGTTGCTGTGCTTGTTGAAATGTCTAAAAAGACAATCATTACTTTTTTTAAAAAATTTTAAAAAAAACATAATCCCAACTGAGAACAGAAGTTAACCAAAGGAAGACAAGAAGAGAGGGCTAAAAGTAATTATAAATTCTCTTTTGCATATCTTTATATTGATTATTTTGTATAACAAAAATGTCATGTATTATTGAAATTCTTATAAAGAATAAAGTTAAAGAAAGCTTAATAATATCATGAGGATTCCAATAGTCATATAGAATTGTATGCACAGGAAAAACAGGGAAGATATTAAAACTTCATTCAGGTTCCAAACAACAGGATGGAGAGGGTGACCAATCATCTGGAATAGACACACCTGGATTCAGATGCCGCTTGGGTATTTTCTGCTATGAGACCCAGAGAATGTTACTGATTCCTTAAGCCAGGGTTTTTCCAAAGTATAGTTCATGGACATTCTGCTTCAATACTATCTGCAGGACTGGCTCAAATTATAGGTCACTTGCATTTTAAAGCCATCTTAGTTGATTTTTAAGCATGCTAACTTACCATTTTAGAATTTCTGCTTTCAATCTTGCTTTCTTTGTGTATCAAATATCATTCCTATGTCACGCTACCTTTCTGAAGTTGGTGAGATACAATAAATATTTAACATAGTGCCTGGCATATCAAAAAACTGAATTCATATTACTCTTATTATAGTGAGGGACATGCTATTACTAACACGACTACTGCTATAACCATAGTATAGTAATTATTGTTACTATTATTAAATGAAGACTCTGATTACCTCCTCAATGTGTCTTATCCTTCTATGTCCTTATGCGTGTCAGTCTTGCACCCTATTTAGGATCAAACAATTAAAACATCTCCACTATTTCCTGCATCATTTCTTGCTTGTATTTTTTTATGACCCTCTAATCTCAACCTAGCCCCTCTGACCACTAGTATTTAAGCTAACCTGATATCTTGAAAAGACAAGTGCAAAACCTGGTACTGAAATTCTGGCATCATCTTTATGAACACGATGTGACTTGGCTTGCCTATGATGGAATTAGGATAGGAAAAGAGAAGATGCTGGAATAGTAGAGCTTATCAAAATCACAGTTAATGCTTTCCTCTCTAGGTGAGGCTTTGACTTAGGACTCAGCATGGCAAAAACTGTTATCAATAAAATCCATTTCTGAAAACCAAACAGTCTCCCTTTTCTCTTTGTTACCTGAAAAGGCTTGGCAGGAAGCTACATAAGTCTTTGGTCCTGGTTCTCCTTTTCCTTTGGTGGGAAAAAAGTCCACATTTCTCACACAGCTTTGGGGAAGAAACAGACTCATAACCATACTTAATGTATAAAAGCTGTGATTTCCATGCAAATTGCTGCTTTCCTAGGAAAAATGTAAAAGCCCTCTTTAACAGCTTAAAATCCTTTAACTATTTCCTTCCTGCTCCAGTTGAAGTACAGGGCCAGCTTGCTCTGCTTAAAGCCTTCCCTGGAGGGTACTCTCAGATGAGTACGATAATTTAGGAAGTGTTAGAAGCCTTTTACATTCATTCAGACGAGCAAGATATCATTAAATACACACAAGGCACATAGACTAGGGGCCTAAAAGAGTTACAGCACCTCAGTCACAATTTCCTCACCAGTATAAGGATTTAGGCTCCAACTGGTTTTCAAAATCAAAACTTAAGTCCCTCTGTAGTAGCCAATATCACAGCTTTAAGCCACATCAACATTTTTGCATTTACACACTCCATTTTATAGCTTCACCAAAAAAGAATATAAACAAAAGCAGGTGCATCCACACTATGCAAATAAGAAAAAGTAACCTCTGAAACCATTTCACAGCAAACAGAAGATCCACAAGCTGCTCACTAGCTGAAACCACAGGAGGTGTGTCAATGGCTGGATGCTAAGCCCCAGGAGGCCTGCAGGCTGCAGAGGCAGTAAATCCCCAAGAGGGAGCTCTAAACTCCTGATTGGCAAGCCACACCAGGCCCATCAGGTCCTCAGGTGCTGAGCTGCAGGAGGCCCATTGACTGCTCAGGTGGAAGGTGTAGGGAGAAGGGAGGAGGCAAGCTGTGTGCAGGAGCTTGAATGGAAGACCACCACTCACCAGGGGAGAAGGGAAATGAGAGGCACCTACTGGGAATACTAGAGTTCAGAGAAATCCATTAAGAAAAGGCATGAACCCATCATCCTCTCCTGCATAGAACATCTTACCTGCAGGGAAGCACAGCTCACAAAGAGTACATTTCTGGCCCAGGGATTCTAAATAAATGCTGATGTTGAATGATTCCCGGACAGGTTCTGCAGTAGATGCCCTAGGTCTCCCTGACAAGGTCAGCACCTCCTGATCTGACTACCCTCCAACCATTCCTTATTTGCCACAGTTCTCAGTGTGGCAGGGACCTTTCTCCCTTCAGTTCCCCCAATCCCTGTAAGTTCATTAGTAAGCACAGATTGGTCAGTGCTTCTATCTCTTTCATTTGCTCACTCTAGCACTTAATGAATCCCTGTCATATGCCAAACTGTGTGCTGTGATTGGAGATCTAAGAAACAAAAGAATTCATAACCTAAAAGGTGGCGAGGGGGCAGGGGTTTGGCATATTAGGAAGCCACATTCCATATCAGAGTACCCAGGTTTAGGCCCCGGTTCTGCTCCAAATTCCAACTTTCTGCTATTGTAGACCCTGGGGGGCAATAGGTGATGGTTCAAGAACTTGGGTCCCTGTCACCCATGTGGGAGACCTGGATTGAGTTCTCAGCTTCTGACTTCAGCCTAGCTCAGTCCTGGCCACTGAAAGCATTTGGAACTGAATCAGTTGATAGGAGATCTCTCTCTCTCTCTCTCTCTCTCTCTCTCTCTCTCCTTCTCTCTTTACCCTATTCCCTCTCCCTCTGTACCTCTCAAAGAAATAATTTTTTTAAAAAAAAAGATAGAAGACTCAAGGCAGCATAAATAATATAGAATAACAGTAGATGACAGAAATATGCCCAAGGTATTGTAGGAACATGGCAGGTGGGAGGGGAGAATTAGTTCAAATGGGGATTCAGAGGCACTGCCTAGCAGAAGGGATTCTAAGGTGAGTATTATAGAACAAAAAGAAATAAGTTGAAAGAGAGCATTAAGGTGGAGACGGGTGAGAGGAAAATTGAAAAAGTCATAGGCAGAGAGAAGAGCAAAGATATATAACTGGAAAAAAAGAAAGAATTGCTTTTATCCAAGAAACAGATAAAAATGATTGGATGCCAGAGAAACAGTAGATAATGATGCCAGATCACACAGAACTCTTCAGTCCAAATGAGATTGAAATTTACCATGAAAGTCTTGGGAAGCCCCGAAATATTACACAATGTCAATATACAAGAGCAAGGCCTTAGGGCAATGAAGAGCTGATGCTTTTGACAATTAGGTTTCCTAAGGTTTCCATAAAGATTACATTGTTTTCAACATAAAATAGAAAAATAAAACCCATTGAAGTTCATAGTCTAGCCCTACCTCTTGTTTTGATTTCTAATTTATATTTTGTCACTAAATTTTACAATCTCATATATACATATAGCACGTTTTACTAATAAGTGTCTGTCATTAAAGGTGCACTTACTATGGTAAACAAACACTGATAGGGTAGTAGAGCTCAAGTAAATGCCGAATATTTCTTCTCTAGAGGAGTAAAATATTAACCATACAGTGCTTGTATTATTTAATTAATATATACCTATTATAATTATATACATTTACTATAGCACCAATCTAATAAATGCTACCTACATAATAAAACATACACAATGAGAAATGTTCAATGGATAGTATAAAAATAAATGAAAATAAAGGCTCCAATATTTTCCATCTGTTTTTCAGTGGTTTATCTTTCAGACCCCATTCTGGAAACCCCGTGCTTTGGACAGCCAGGAAAGGCCAGTCCCTTCTCCTCTATACTCCGTGTGTGCACATGTTGTTGTCAGAATGACCTTCAGTAAGCCAATGCAACCAAATGAAGGAAAACAAAAACAAGAAGAGTAGACAATGACAGCAATGAGATAACAGGCCAAGTCCAGCAGGTGGATCACTTAGCCAACAAGATCTACGGGCAATAGAACAACAACTGACTGGAAAAATTACATCGTTCTCTCAGATCCCTGGGGTCTCTGTGAAGGATGACACAGATCTTGACACAAGAACTCCGTCCACTTCCAACTCCAAGAATAGCAACTTGGGGTGAGTCAGAGGGACAGAGGTGGCACATTTCACCTGAGATTCTGGGGACAGTCCTGTGGCTTTCAGGACAGCCTCAGCTACGGATGTTCTTTCCCATATTACCACAACTCTTGGAGACAGATTTGCTTCTTGAGAGGCTCATTTTTCTCAGTCCTTAGGAGTACTTAAAAGCCAACTATTTGGGAACTAACATTGTGGCATAATAGGTTAAGTTGTAGTTTGCTACTTGGGCTTTCCACTTCACCAATTTGACTCACGGCTGCTCCACTTGGGATTGAACTCCCTGTAATGCATCTAGCAACAGAGGATATCCCAAATGCCTGGACCCCTGCTACCTATATAGGAGACCCAGTTGTGACCATTTAGGGGAATGAACCAGCAGGTGGAAGATATATCTCTCTCTCGCTCTCTCTCTCTCTCTCTGCCTTTCAAATAAGCAAATTAATATTTTTTAAAAGTAAACCATTTGGAAACAACTCAACATCAGAAGTACATATCTATGCTTCCTTGCTGGAGGTGGTTTTGCTAAACTTAAATCTTATTTATAGATTTATGCCATTATGCCATTTATGCCATTATGGGATTGGGACATTTTTCTTTTCTATGAGGTTTTTCCAAGAAAAACTGCCATTGTGCTGAGGATTGGAATTACCAATACCAGAACTTGTAGGAAGAAATGCTGTTCTAGGCACTCATTCTCCCAGATACCTATCTATCTATATCTATCCCCCCACCTTGCCACACACAACTCCCTGCCCAAGGATTGGCTCCAGGAGAAGAAAGGTTCTTGCTGAAGTGCCAGGGCTGTTCCCAGACTACACCCAGGTTCCCAGAGTAAGCACCCTAAAGCATTCAGCACTGTGTCAACAACAACCATTCCTGTCTATCAGCACAAGTCCAGCAGTTATGTCAGCAATGAGATTTAGTCAGCATTCCATCCAGTTCACCATTCATTCATTCACTCACTCATTTTAAAAATATGCAAGAAATTCTACTGATGGAACATAAAAATAACAAGACCCTGTTGGTGCTGATAATGTGCTAAAGGACAGAGAGAGATACCTGCCATTAATACCACCCTCCATGCTGCACAGTGCAACACAATCATGTGTCTTGGGCAAATTCTGCTGCTGGATTTCAATGACATCTCCTCACTGCACACTACTGCCACCTGAGAAAAACAACTGGGCAGGTTAGACTGCTGTTGTTAACCCAGACAAAAACCCAGCACAGCCTGGGTTAAAGAAATGTCTTCTATCCCTCTTGTGACCTGATCCTATGAAGAAGCAAATAGTGGTTGATGTACCACAGTGGGTTATACAACCATTTGGAACATCGGATCTTATATTGCAGCACTTGGGTTAATTGTCTTGCCTCTGTTTTCATCTGTGCCTAGAAGGCAGCACATGATGGCTCAAGTATCTGGCTCTCTGCCATTCATGTGAAGACCTGCATGGAGGTCCAGGCTCCTGGCTTTGGCCTGCTCCACCTCCAGCTGTTGCAGGAATTTGGGGAGTGAATCACAAAATTATTCTCTCTCTCTCTCTCTCTCTCTCTCTCTCTCTCTCTCTCTCTCTCTCTCTCTCTCAGTGTGTCACTCCATCCCTTCCCTCCCTCTTTGCTCTGCCTTTCAAATAAATAAAATAATGTATACATCTTTTAAAAAGAGAGAAGGGGGTAAACAGATAGCTTCAGATGAGATCCAGGGCTTGCAGAACATCACAGAAGACACAAATGAAGACAATGAGGACCAGCAATTAGACACAGAAGAGGCAGCGGCTTGCACATCAGCCTGGCAGACAATCCTGGCCCAAATATTGTTGCCAAAATGGAAGGCAGTCAAATACCACTTACAGCTTTTTATTAATCAAGTGACATTAATTTCCAAATCTAGGGATATTCTTCCAAGAAAGATATTCCTACCTTTCTCTTTGAGTATTCTTCACAGTGGTATGATCTGTGAGTATCACCATGGTCCTTTATATAGCAGCCTTTGAGATGCTCTATTTCAAGTCCTCCCTGGTGTTTAAATGGGAGTAGTGTAATGAAATCAAGAGAGTCAAGGAATCCAGAGGCCTAAATGTAAATCTCTACTGACCCTGTGATCTCAGAGCTCTTTCCTACGTTTGCTGCTTTGTGCCCATTTTCCTCCGCTGTAAAATGAAACTGTTACCTCCCAGTCTCTCCTACCTTAGTCATAAGAACTCCAATATCTAGTTGAATACACTGTCACTGAGCCAAAGACTACTTTCCCAGCCTCCTTTCCTGTTAGATGTGGCCATTTGGCTAAATTTAGACCAGTAAGATGTAAAAAAAGAAGTTTCCTGTGAGACATATAGAAAGATTTTCTCCTTCCCACTCTCTGGAACACAAATGTAATGACTGAAGCTCCCACACACATATTGGGCCACATGTTGAAAGGAAGCAACACACAGTGGAGCAAGTAGATAGAAAGAGACCAAATCTCAATTCTGTAAACATAATTATTGTACAGAAGAATATAAGCTATTTTTTAGATCTTGGTTATTCACAAATCACTGAAACATATCAATTCAATTAGTTAAAGTCATGATTGTGGAAATGTGATTAAGTTTCAGAATACTTTGTTTTTAAAGTATTTCTGTAAAATATTGGCACAGTGAATGAAAGGATCACATGGTCAAACATATTTGAGATATGGAGCATAATATATCTCCCACTAGAAGTTACACAATCTGTATTACCACATAAAAGATTTTGAAAACACAATGCAAAGAAAACCTATTTGCCTATGTCAAACTCCAAAGTTTCTCAGTTTTGTTAATTTATTCATTTTGTCCCATGTGATATTTGCAAGGAGTTAGTTTCATAGGAAACATTTTGAGAAGAGTAGGTCAAATTTCTTAGTAACAGTTAATATTTAAATGATTGCTTTCTTCTTTATCACATTAATCAAAATTGGATTCTCTGTCATTTCAGTACAGGTCCTATGGCATAGGCTTGCTTTACCCTCTGAATATTTCCCATAGCATATTTGAGTTTTGTTGGTTCATTATATGTATGGTTATACTTCTGACTTTCTCACTAGGCAGCAAATTCCAAGTAGATAGCTGATCATTTTGCTTACCATTTCATCCTCAACACAAAGCGTCTGGCACGTAATAAGTGGATTTGTCCAGTAAAATTGCTCAATAAATGCATGATTTCTGAACTCTAGCTTAATACCATGGACAGTTTGCATAGGGCAGTAAAATAAGCATAAGTCAATTTCATAAAAAAAAAGATGATGCTCGCTTTGAAGAGGGGTTTTAATCACCTTTAGAGCTTTTAGAAAGCATGTGGGCCATTAACTCTGTCAATGTCCACATGTAATCCTAATGAACTGAACATTAAAACACTACTTTGAAGGGAACGTTACATAATAGAAATAAGACACCCTGAGTATCATTGACCTAAAAATTAAAAAGGAGATTTTAATGCATTTGCAAATAAGGAAGGAAAACCTCAGAAGTGTCAGCAAGACCACTACTGGGCTCAACCAGCCTCACTATCTAAGACAGATACTTACTTGGCTGCAAATTGAGGTTGATTCTGGCTGGGGTTTATCTGGAATTGTCAATCAGTACAACACTGGCCTCTCTCCCTATGACTTGGGATTTCCATAGGCTGAGAACTGTGTTCCAGTAGAAAGTTAGACCCATAGGCAAAAGTGTCTTCTCATGCATGAGTTCTCATGACACAGCTTTCAAAGTCTCAGAACATCACTTGTTCTATATTCCATTTCTCAAGCAATTCGCTAAAGCCCAGATTAAAGCAGAGGGAAAGTGAACCCTCATTTCTGCTTGAGAGGGGCAGCTATTTGCAAGAAGGGACAAAACTTACAGCAGCTCCTTTCGGAGAATATCTGCAATAACACTGAAATCATGACAGCTATTAGAGCCAGCACTAAACAGAGACAATCAATCCACTAGAAACATGTCACGTCACTACAATATGATTTTTACAGCTGTATCAATGGTGATGGTTTCTTTTATAATTCAAACTACTTTAACCATCAAAAACATCTTATTCTGAGAATGGATCCAGACTTCAATAGCTTGCCAAAGGACATAGTACACACAAAAATTAAGAGTCCCTGGGTTGTGTAAAAGTGCAGTCAGCAAAGAGCCTCCAATGCTGTTCCTGTTCTTCCTGCCCTGTCTCTCCCTAAAATGGCCTTGGCACTTGGGCAAGTTCTTATGTTCAAACCTCTGCATATGAGCAGACTCCAAGAGCTCCCTCAAGGAAGCATAATCAACTCAAGAAATGGCTACAAAACTTAAACCAATAATTTGGAAATCATGAATTATTTAATTCTACATTCCAAAAATATCTGCAAGGAAAACAGACCATGAAATAAAGAGAAAAAGGAGTAATTCAATTACAGCAAGTGAAAAGAGTTCTGCTCTCCATTAAAAACCTCCATGAACAGGGTTGCTTACTTGGCTTCTACTTCCCCAACCCCAACCAAAAGTGTAAAATCCATATGCAATCAGTCAGGTTCCCTTTTCTTGTAAGAAATGCCTGTGTCTCCTCAAAGAATATTAATTCCATTAGACAAAGCTCTTAGGAGAAGAAAATTAGGTAAAATACAAGATTATGCATTTAAGTCATGGAAAATTTCAATAACCATCAGCAAAGTTGTACAATACAAAACACAGAATATGAGGTTAGAATGAATTTTAAAGGTGACTTTTCCTTTAATTTTATTTATCTTCATTTTAAGTGTAAGGCAGAGACATAGAGACAGGAGAGTTCTTCCATCTGCTGGTGCACGCCCTAAATGCCAGCAGTAGTCAGGGCTGGGCCAGGCTGTAGCTAGGTACACAAAACTCAATGCAGATCTCCCACATGGGTAGCAGGGGCTCAAATATTCTAGTCAACATCTGATATCTCCCAGTGCATGCTTTAACAGGAAGCTGTATTGGAAAAAATGGAGCCAAGACTTGAACCTAGGTACTCCAATATGGAATGCAGGCATCCCAACCAGCATTTTAACCATCGTGATAAATTCCTGCCCTAAATTAGGTGATTTTTAAATATGGCCATATACCGACTCCAGTTGACCTCAGACTTTTTGGATTTTATCACCAAAATCCTATGTCCCAGAAAGCCCCTCAGTCCTGAGAAAACCAGATCACTCAATTTACCAATCACTTTAAAGAATTAGTTCCTAATATCAACATCCCCAAATAAATTTCAAAATCTCTGGATGCTGATCTCAGTATATTCTGGATGCTGAAATAAATTAACCAGTGTTTACGAGTAGACTAATTCTGTTTTAAATAATATGAACTTCAACTTTTACCTCAAAGATTGAACTCATTGTGAGATATAAACCCCTAAGTATCTTAAATACATATTTATTGAATGGTTTAAATTTTTGAAATATTGGACTCCTTGAAGAAATGACAGTGATACAATCTATTCTGCTTTTCCTATCAAACTGATTGATCTGTACAATTGAATCAGCTCAGCTGGACTGAACCTATCACACAAGCCTTTGGATTTAGAACATCTTGCAGCATTCTAACAAGAGAATGCCACTCCTGAGGTCTATTGTTACTCAGGGAGTTATTACTTCCCCTGAAGATACCAATCCAATCCAGATGTGCAACACTGTAAGACAAAGACAAGCAAGAGATGTTGCATTCAATTTTCCATTTGGTTTGCAGGAGCCAGTAGAAAGTGGATAGGTTTATTCTCACACAATTTCTAAGTGTTCATCCTCCTAGTCCTCCTTGCAATTGTTACCATCACCTGCTTCCCTCACTTTGGCATTTCTCCTTTCTTGCCTCTGTTGCCCTAGTTCTACTTCCGACTTCATGAGTATTTCTTCTCCAATTACTTCCTCCTGCCACGTAAATTAGTTTCTTCCAAGATGTCATTTTCTACTCCTTCCTTATGCCTCTCTGCAATGGCTCTCATGTTGGTTTCTACACATTCAACCCCAAAGGCTTCCTTAGTCAACTCTTCTGAGGAACTGCCACATCCAAATCTAGATTCCCACATGGCTTGCCTCCCAAACTCCTAGCCCGCATTTCCTGTCACCTGACAGGCATTTTCATATGAAATTTAGTTTATGTTTATAGAAATTATTATCCTCCCTCTTGAAGCGATTCTTTCTCCCACATACTCTATTTCTATTGTTGGCACTCCTAGCCATTCACTTGCACACAGAAGTTTTGGTCATCTTTTCATGTTCATTTTCCTTTAGGCTGCACAATTGCTAAATTGCCAAGTCCTGCTAATTCTACCTTTTTGTCAATGTTGTGACACATATCATATTTTTCCCTAGCAACCATCACTGCATTTACTACTACTATGAATTATATAATATGTTTTTAAGGCAAAGTTTGCTCAAAAGTCTTGAGGAGGCTATTACCTAATTTCTTTAAGTAGTTGCAAACTGCAGTTGGAAACCAGTAGAGGTTATATAGCAGAAAGAAGCTTCTATAGTAGGAAAAAAAAATCAAACCTATTGCAACAGAAAGAAAACATCATGAATGTTTTGCAGAGTTACCTGTTAGGCTCTCCTCAGGCTGGAATACAAGGTACCCAGCAGGGTCACACTTCTGGGTGACTGAGGCAATTATGTGTGAAGATACAAGAGCCTCTGTGTGAGGGTAAGTACCAAAATAAACCTGAGTCTCTTATATACTGCTACATGCTACTACTCCCTGCCCAAATCATGATATGTGCACCCTAGGGAAGTATGTCCACTGCTAAAAATTGCTATAATGATGCTAATATTAATGAACTACAATAATGACTGTACTTCTTAGGTGAGGATAGGGGAAAGGGTTTGGAAAATTATTTGATTAGAGTAAAACTCTAATTAGTTCCAGCAAATTATCAAGTATAAAAAATGTCTGTGCCTAGGTGACATTGGACCCCAAAAGAATATGCTTTTTTCAAAAGATTTATTTATTTATTTGAAAGTCAGAGTTACACAAAGAGAGAAAGAGGCAGGGAGAGAGAAAGAGAGAGAGAGAGACAGAGAGAGAGAGACAGAGAGAGAGAGAAAGAGAGGTCTTCCATCCGCTGGTTCACTCCCCAAATGACTGCAATGACCTGAGTTGAACTGATCCAAAGCCATGAGCCAGGAGCTTCTTCCGGGCCTTCCACGGGGGTTCAGGGGCCCAAGGACTTGGGCCATCCTCTACTGCCTTCTCAGCCCATAGCAGAGAGCTGGATCAGATGTGGACTAGCTGGGACTCGAACTAGCACCCATATAGGACGCCGGCACTGCAGGTGGCACCTTTTACCTGCTATTCAACACAGCACCAGCTCCATCGAAAAGAAGATTCTAAGTGAGTTCTTATTAGCTCAGAAACAAACACCAAGATTGAGTCAAACAGAGATTGATAAAGATTGAGATTAAGAGAACAGGTATGGACATATTTCAACATACAAAGGGATTTTTAAAAGGTTGTACAAATAAGGGGCCAGCACTGTGGCATAGCAGGTAAAGTTGCTGCCTACAGTGCTTGCATCCCATATGGGCACTGGTTCGAGTCCCAGTAGCTCCACTTCTGATCCAGCTCTCTGCTAATGGCCTGAGAAAGCAGAAGAAAATGGCCCAAGTCCTTGGGTCCCTGCACCTGTGTGGGAGACCCAGAAGAGGCTCCTGGTTCCTGGCTTCGGATTGGCACAGCTCCTGCCCTTCAGGCCATCTGAATGAACTAGTGAATGAAAGAGCTCTCTCTCTCCCTCTGCCTCTGGAACTCCACCTTTCAAATAAATAAATAAATCTTTTATTTAAAAAAAGGTTGTTCCAATAAGCAATTAAAAATAAGTTAATGTCAATAATTTTCTTTTAAAACAAATTTTTAAAAAGTTTTTAATAAGTTAAATATTTGAAAACTAGGCATTTTTCCATAATAGGCATTTTCCATGAACTTTCTGATCACTGTACTTATTTCTATACTTTTTGCCACTTCTAAGAAATAAAAACTACTACTGTTGCTTTTATTGAAATTGTTTTCATTTTTAAGAGGAAAACATATGTTTTCAAGAGAATCCCAGCTCTGACAAGGACACTGTGTCATAGGCCTTAACATACTTGTTCTGTTCATTTGGAAGAAGAAATTTGAATCAAGCTTATTACAATGTAGAAGGAAATCTCTGGTATCCAAGTATTGTGCCTCTTAAATACTGCACACATGCCACAAATCTAAAACACAACATATAAAGCAGTTGTTACTTCTTACAAACTTCAGGAGGCAATTGACAACACTGGGTTGAAAACAGAGACTGAAAGTCTCCTCTTAGCTTTGGTACAAAACATAACATAAATATAGGTAATAATATCAACATATTTCATGGCACAGAACAATTTCCTTTTTTTTTTTAAGATTTATTTTATTTATTTGAAAGATAGAGTTACAGAGAGAGGTAGAGACAGAGAGAGGTCTTCCATCTGCTGCTTTACCCCCAAGATGAGCGCAAGGACCGGAGCTGTGTCAATCTGAAGCCAGGAGCCAGGAGCTTCTTCCAGGACTCCCATGGGTGCAGGGGCCCAAGGATTTGGGCCATCTTCTACTGCTATCCCAGGCCTAGCAGAGAGCTGGATGGGAAGAGGAGCAGCCGGGACCAAACGGGCACCCAAATGGGATGCCAGCACTTTAGGCCAGAGTGTTGACCCACTGCGCCACAGCGCCGGCTCCCAACACAGAACAATTTCTAACAATGTATTATATTAGCTTGTTTTAGTTGGGCTAGATTGACATTATGTTTTCTATTAGTTCAAATTTTCATATGCTTATATTTTAAAATGTATATTAATATTTACTCACTAGTCATTCAAGTAAATTCACTTCAAAATATATCAATTATTAAATAATCATTCATTTCATTACAAGAATCTAATTGTAAAGGCTTTTATACTCAGATTGCTTTACAAAGTATATTTAAACATATACAAAGTATATATGAAATTTTATATATGTATATTTTATGTGTATATATATAAATTTATATATATATGAAAATTTAATGTATATTCAATATTTTGAAAGTAAACTGCTTCGAGATGTCTGTGGGAATATCTGCCCCACAGAGTCTGAAATCCTGAATTTTACTTCTTGTGGGAAGGACATTTTTCGCCATTAAACAAGTTTCATTAAGCTCTAAGAAACTGCCACACAGGAAGAGAGTTACGCAGTTTCTACCAACCCCATCATCTTCGATTTCAGATTTCCTTTTTATTTGTTTATTTTTATCCAGTAATAATGTGGTTTAGAATTTTTGTATCAGAAATGCCTCTTAAAAATCGTGTTTTTCCCTATAAAATATTAAAAAATAGCTTTCTCATTTGTGTGCTAAATAAGGCCAAAAAAATGTTTGGTTTCACTCCGGACCTTTAATTTACTCCATGAAATAAAATGCTTAAACTATTTTTGCCTCCATTCCTCTCCTCATTCCACCATATTCCTCTCTTCTGAAAAAAGGCTCCTCTAGTCACGCACATAGAGATGTGACCCCAGGCTGCAACCCAAACATTAGCATCCACCCTCATCTCAAAATGCATAATCTCAAAACAGGGATCCAATTACGTTCGGAGAGTTGAAGAACACAACTTTTAGGCAGAGAAGAGGCATAAAATGACACCAAACCTTACGGGTAATTTAAAAAATTAAGGAAACTAAAATCCTTTGACCAATTATTCTCTCAGTATTCTGCAATTCTTATTTATTCAAGACAACAGAATTTAACTAAATCTTACCTAAGCAGGGAAGATGAGAAGCCTATAAAATTCACCCCTTCTTAATTAACTCAGATACATCAACTTTTAATTAGAACACACAACACTCACACAAATACACACGTACACAGTGGTAGATTGAAGACATCTACAAATTATTTGCTATTCCTCCCAATGAGAGGAGAGCCTAATTCTCCTACCCTGAATCGGGGCTGAAGCTTGTAATTTGATCAACAAGATGTGATGGTTCTGATGTTCTTAGCCTACTAAGATTGTCTCAGAAGGCATGCATCTGCCATCCCGGCTCCTAGAAACACTCACTCCTGGAGCACTCTCACTTTAGCTACTCTTTCTTGGAATCCACAACACCATGCCGTGAGGAAAACCAAGCAACCCCACAGCTAAAGCTATGAAAAGAGGACCTGAGGTCCCTCAGTAGGTTGCCCTGGAAAAACCCGCAGGCAACAACAAGCACCAGCTCCCTACCCTGTGAGTGAGCCATCTTGGCTCTCGAACCAAAATTGAACCTTAGATGACCATACCCATGCCACCACCTGAATCTGAACAAGAACGCTCAAGCCTAGCCCTTCCCTATAAAATTGTGAACAAAATAAAAAGTGGGTTTAATCTTAGGCTTCCATGTGCATTTCTGGGTAATGATGTAATTCTAGAATACTCATACTCTCACTATCACCATTCTGAGGCCTAAAAAGGTCCCTGGTAACTCAGGCCTATGTTTCTTGCCATCCTACTGCTTGTAATCCAGAATATGTCCAGTGGTGGTCTATAGTACTTCTCAGTTCCAACCAAATAATACAAGACCAAATTTTGAGACATATTCAAGCTCCAAAGACACAATACTAACGTTCATAATGTTTGGTTTCCAATTGGTGCTGAAGACCCAAGTCTGCATGTTTACGTAAGGAGTCTTAAATTAGACATAGTCCCAGATAATAAAAAAGTAAATAAAACCAATAATTCTCTAACCACAACATTTTGTCAAAATGCTTCATTTCAAAAAATTATTTCCTCAGGGCAGGCATTTGGCCTCACAGTTTAGATGCTGGTTGGGATGCTCACATCCCATTCGGAGTACCTGCATTTGAGTCCCAGCTTTATTACTGATTACAGTTCCCTGCTCATGAGTACCACAACAGGTAGTGGGTCACAATATTGGGTACCTGCCACCCATGTGCAAGACCTGAATTAAGCTCAGGCTCTTGGCTTTATCCCAGCCCAGCCCTGGCTACTATGAGCTTTTGGAAAGTACACCAACAGATGTATGCTCACACAGGTGTACCCACTCTCACATGTTCTCTCATTCTCACCATCGCTGTCTCTTTTCTGTCTCTTTCTCTGCCCCCACCAACAGAGAAATTTTTTAAAAATTACTTCCTGCTCTAAGATCATTTTGCCGCACATCACCAATCTATCATAATGTGTTGCAACTTAACAAGAAACTATGTTAAATATTGCCATCTTTGAACATCACATGACTTTGATGAGTCTCTCTGACATTTAAAGTTATGGAGTATTGAACAAACAGTAGAACTATTATAAAAGATCCAAAATTCTCTCCCATTCATTTCTTCCAATAAGGAGAGTTCAAAGTAATATACAAAATGAAACAGTGAATACTATGAACACACACACACAAATGTTGGAGGCTACATTATATCATATCTGTACTCTTCAGAAGAGAATCCTATCATTTGGAATTATAACATGTTTTCTTTCCATCACCCCTGTCCTATGTGAAAAAGGTATCATCCTGCCAATGCTGAAAGTCCATCAGAGAAAACACTGGAAGCATTGTATACAAATTTCCTCAGGTCAGTTGAGGACAAAGCATAGAGAAGAGAGATTATTTTGCCAATTGACCAACTATGCTTTATAAAAGTTTGAGATTTCTGTAGTGAATTAAATAAAACTTGTTCCTACCACTTAAGATATCTAGAATGCATTTAGAACAATTCTTTCTTTCAATATTTAGAAGGCAAAGACAATCCAACATACTTGTTTTTACAAAGCAATATCACTATAAACTAAACTGCAAGAGCAAATTCTTCATGATTACCTCAGCTTACTCCATATAATACCACAGAGAAGAATTTACAGCTCTTTCAAAATCCAATGTCTATAAAGATAGAACGCCTTGAAGGAAAATGGTACCATATTTAAGATAGTGATATCTTTTATTAGTACAGTAAAATCCTATTTTTATGGGATAGGATGGGTCTGAGGTCATTCCATAAAATTGATTTCCCAGAAAATGGAAAGAGGCAATTTACCCTAAGAATTTTATTGAAAAATTATGCTATTCTATTTGAATAATGATGGGAATGTTCTACACATTTCCTTTATTAATGAATTAAAATACACAAAACACCATAAAATTATATTAGAGGTTCAAAAGTATCACTTAAATCTTTTTTACCAGTCACTTTCATTTTGTAAAATCAGCAGTTCCATTAAAATCGTATTATGTAAAAATGGGTTTTTACTGTAATAATAGTTATTACCTATTTAGCTCCCAAGGATGTTGTGAAAATTAAATAATAAGCCATTGGAAAGAAAATACAAAGTGTTGCTAATACGAGAGGCCAAGAGGGGCAGCCAGATGGAAAAATGAAGGACAAGAACACCTGCTACATTACAGATCACAGCTTTTATCTGTAATTCCATTACCATCAGGATGCTATGCAGTAGTCATGTGCTCTGATGGTATCTCATTTAATCTGTTTCACATTATGATATGTTAATTATAGCCTTCATGGTATACATAAGGGTCAAAAGACTTACAACTTGGTCCATGTCACACAGTAGGTAAACATCAGAATCCCAGTGTGAGCCCAGGTTTACCCTAGCTGACAGCTCATATATCCAGAGAAGGGTCCCAATGTTGCTTTGTGCCTCACAAGTGCTCTCCAAGTCCTTACCCTATCTCCCAAAGTTCCCTACAGAATGTCTCTTCCTCCATGAAGTTTTCTCTCCTCTATTCACTTGAGACAATTTGATTCTAAATACATTCTGTTTATTATAGTTATTTGTTATATTTTTATGTGGTACATGTGTGATTATCAAATAGAATCCCTAGCTATTTAAAGTCATTGATATATCATCCCTTCTCTTAGAGCCCAGATCATGAGCAAATGAAACTGTGCCTTGAATACAGTGAATGTTTAAAAAATATTAAACTTAATGAGAAAGGAGTATTAATTGTAATCACAACCACATTTGCTACCAGGTTCAAGGAAAATGCTTTTAGCAAAGCTTCATTTTATTAGATAACTCTGGAAATTTACTTTAGTTTTCCAAGTATATTTTATATGATTAAATTCCTTGAGTTATTTGACATATAGTACATATGCAATACTAGTAGTTGCAGGATTTCTTTTTACCCTAATTGTAGGGAATAATGTGAACAGTAAACTGAGACTTATAAATTTAGTGTAAAATGCAGCCTGATTTGAATGAATCAGAGCAGGCAGAGGTAGGAAGCTGGTTTTCATTTTTTAAAGACATAATAAACATACGGTTCTGAATCAAACTCTCAGATCTCCTGACCCAGCTTCTTAACTTACTAGCTAGGTAAAACTTGAAAGTTACATGAAACAAGCTTTCTCTATGTCCCATATTCTTCATCTGTATAAACAAGGATAATAACAGGACCCACTTACAGAGTAGTTGTAAGAATTAAATGAGGGGCCGGCATGATGGCATAGTGGATAAAGCCGCCACCTGCAGTGCCAGCATCCATATGGGCATCAGTTCGAGTCCTGGCTGTTCCACTTCTGACCCAGCTTCTGCTATGGACTTGGAAAGCAGTAGAAGATGGCCCAAGTTCTTGGGTCCCTGCACCTGCAAGGGAGACCCAGAAGAAACTCCTGGATCCTAGCTTCAGATTAGCTCAGCTCCAGTTGTTGCGGCCACTTGAGGAGTGAACCAGTAGATGGAAGATATCTCTCTCTCTCTCTCTCTCTCTGCCTCTGCCTCTCTGTAACTCTGCCTTTCAAATAAATAAATAAATAAATAAATCTTTTAAAAAAAGAGTTAAATGAGAAAATCCATGTAAAGAACTTAGCACAATCATGGCACACACCAAGAACTCAAATTACAGTTACTACTGTCATCATCATTATCATCATGAAAATAATTATTCCATATTCTTAGGAATCTGTTCAAAGGATACAACATTATTTTCATAGACATGTAAAGTCTTATAGCTGTACTGTGCTAAACCTGACAGTTTCAAATATTTATTTGTGCTATTAAATTATTGATTGCAGCATTGTATTCACGTACTTTACCCACACAACACTTACTGTGCCAGACTCAGGTGAGCAATCTCACTTGATTATAAGAATGCTGACAGTGAAAGAAGAAGGAGAGTCAGGACAAGATGAAGAGTTCAGAGAGAGGCAAAACCCTAAGCAGAAAGGGAAGTAGAGTCTGCAGAAAGTCCACCTCAGGTCAAAGTAGTAGGATAGGTTGTCTCGATATCAGAAGGGAAAAGTAAGCCCGGGCAGCTCCTTCATGAGATCCAAAACTAAAGAGAAAAATGGATTCAAATGCTGGCCAATCACAGGTATCTTGACAGAGTCAGAAGAGAGGTTAGGAAAGAAGAGGAGAAAGCAATGGACAAAGAGCAAGATTTCATTTAATGCATCTTTTTTAATAGTTCAAATATTTTTAAAGATTTATTTATTTATTTGAAAGCCAGAGTTACACAGAGAGAGAGAAAGAGTCAGGGAGACAGAGAGAGAGGTCTTCCATCCGCTGGTTCACTCAGATGGCTGCAAGTGCCAGAGCTGTGCCAATCTGAAGCCAGGAGCCAGAAGTTTCCTCTGGGTCTCCCACATGGGTGCAGGGGTCCAAGAACTTGGGCCATCTTCTACTGCTTTCCCAGGCCATAGCAGAGAGCTGGATCAGAAGTGGAGCAGCCGGGACTGGAACTGAAACCCATATGGAATGCGTGCATTGCAGGTGGTGGCTTTATCCGCTATGCCACAGCGCTGGCCCCCATTTAATGCATCTTACATGTCTGCTTTCTCATATCCACCTTTTTACTTGAAAGCTAAAAATAATGGACAATAACTATGCATGATGTTAAAATATTAACTTCTCAAGTAAAGTCACTACCAGCAATGACAGCATCCCATATGGGTGCCAGTTTGAGTCCCAGCTGCTCCACTTCCAATCCAGCTCCCTGCTAATGTGCCTGGGAAAGCAACTGAAGATGGCCCAAGTGCTTGGGCCCTGTCACCCACGTGGGAGACTCGGAAGAAGTTCCTGGCTCCCGGCTTCCCCCTGGCCTAGCTCCTACCACTGCAGCCAGATGGAAGATTCATATTCATTCTCTCTCTCTCTCTCTCTCTCTCTCTCTCTCTCTCTTTGTAACTCTGCCTTTCAGATAAATAAATGAATCTTTAAATAAAAAAAAAACTTCTCTGACACTGAAAGGCCAGTTGAAATGTACCTTATACTTCCAACGCGTATGTCCCCTCTTTTTCCAAAGTACAAACTTGTGCTATGTAAGAGCAGCTTCTTGGAGAATTCAGGCCTATCTATGAGCTGACCACAAAGAAAGAAAGAAAAGTAATGGAGAATGCCAGAGGCGCTGTAGCTGGGGCACACAGTGGACACAGTCAATTGCAGTGCCAAGCAAGATGGCTCAGATTGGCAGACAAGCTTTAAAAGATACTAAAAGCTTGGCAACCTTCAAAAGCTTTACTTTCTTCCTGCCTGGGGTTGGGGAAACAGCTTGCTTAGTGGGGAGAAATCATAGCCCAGGGCAAATCCGCTGGGTAGATTCAATCAAAGAGATGGCTGAGACAGAACAGATTTTTCCTTTCTATATAGAAATGACTCAAGTCCTTGTTTATTCAAAAAAGTTATATCCTCCATTGAAGAGAGATGAGTGATTGGGAGGAGGGATGACAATAATTCACTTGCCTGTTTGTCAACCCACTCCCTCCTGTCCCTCCTCTCTCTGTTTAGTTACTCAGACATACGCACAATGTCCAGAAGGTGGCCAGCATGCTTTGTCCTAGTCTGTCTTCATTCCGCCATCTTAAATAAACCCAACAACACAATGATTCTTTCTCATTTCACTTTAGATTTTTTAGAAAAAGAATGTACTTTATTGCTTAAGAATAGAGCTTTTGAGTCACATGGCATGTGTCCAAATCTTGACTCTGCTGAATTGCAATCTGTGTGACCCTGAACAAGTCACTGAATTGCTCTGGGCCTCTGTTTTACTGTCTGTAAAAATGGGAATAATAATCATATTACTAAATTTTCAAGGTTCTTGTAAGAATTAAAGTGGCGAATGCAGAACAGTTCTTGTTAGTTAGTACATTATTGTACTAACAGTTAACTTAACTAACAGTCAACTTAACTAACAGTACCATTATTGTCATTTTGCAAATGGCCTAACATTCTTCTTTCAATGCAAACCTTTTATTCACTATTACATGAAGAGGTTCAAACTAAAACATAAACAGAAGTAGGCCTTTTAGAGAAATATAATTGTTTTATGAAAAACATCTCCTTCTTAGGCTAGAAAGACTTTCTGGGGCTTTGAAGAAATATATTTAAGGAAGAATAATTTTATGACTGCATGTTCCTGTATATATGAAGAATCATCTTTCTTTTATATGTGTCATATACTGGGTGATGGGACAGAGATACAAACCTCAGCCATTCGCCCTCATTGCCCAAAAGATAGATAAACACTGGAATGTATTCCTTGCCCTTGAATCTCAGTTGAGTATCACACCCTATTGCCTTCACACCCCATTCCACATTCTTTTCCAGGTTCTCAATCCCCCCCCCAACTCAGTTCCAGGAATTTACTTCCACCTGTTACTTCTACCCCACCCCCATCCCTCCTAAAAGGCCCCTGAGGGTCCAGGCCTTCCACCACATGTTCCATCAAAGTGCATGCCAGCAGTTGGTCACCCACCTCTACAAATTTATTTTCTCTGAATAAATTCTCTCTGGCTAGAGATTTGTATACTGCCTCCTCTCTATTCTGCACCTCTTTTCCTAACACTGGGGAATAATTTTCAGTGGATAAATAGACAGATTTTATATTTTAGTAACCTATTTCTTCTCAAGAATTTTCAAAACTTGTAGCTTGCCATTTTTACTCTGTTCTAAATGTCAAAATTCAGAAATGCAAAAAGTAAGGAGAATTTGGCACATGGTTCTCTTCCATACACTGTTTCTTGCAATCTTAAGGATGCTCAAAGCTGTAAATATGCCGACACATGAAGAAAATAATCTAGTCAGTAGATTATTCCAATTCTTTTTATAGTTTGATGATTACTTATTTCATTTTTAATTAGAGTAGCCTAGGGTATTTTTTCTGGATTTCACTAGACTATGAAATTCTCCTTCATCAAGCTAAAAAGAGAAGGTTGCCTATATAGTTGTCTATGTACTTCCATATTTGTTATTGTGTTGTATAGCATGAATGAAATATAATCCTCAGTCAGTGGTTCAATCTCATGGTTCATTTCACTCACTGGGTAAAATCAGGACATCATCTCCAGGGCCTGGAACGGTATGATTGTGTCCTCCCCAGCCCTCTTCTATGTCTTGCCATGTTTCAGGGTTGGACCACCTTAAAGTTGATTCAGGAACAGATGTAGAAGCTAAAAAAATCAAAGAAAATAGCAATTATAAAAATGACTATTGGCTAATTATGAAAAATTCCAAATTCTGTCCCTATTTTAGGATGCTGATAATATATTTACCTCCCAATATAACTGCCTTTTAATATTTTATGTTACTATAAAATATATGGTTAGCTAGGGATCAAGTAATTATCCAATCCTTAGATTACCTCCATTTCTAGGAAAAATAAATTCCCCTCTCGTCATAAAATGTTTGGGGCTTATTATAAATATTACATATGCTTATCACAGAATATTTGAAAAATTAAAATAAAGTATTTGTAATTGTCCATAATCTTAATACACAGCAATAATAACCATCAACCTTTGTGTTTCCACCCAGCATCTCTCAGCATTTTCACATAATTATCATAGCCAGTTCTTATTTTGGCAACCAGTTCTTATTTTTACTCAGCCTACTCATTTTTTCCTATACATTTCCTAAAAATCATTAAACCCCCTTGTAAATACAATTTTTAATATAATTTTAGTGGCTACATAATATTCCATCATATAAAAATCCATAATTTACTTAATCTCTAACATCTTGCATTTAGGTTCCTTCCACTTGCTTTTTAATATAAATAACATTATATTAATTATCTCCACACAAATCTGCCAATAATCCTGACCATCTTCTTAAAATAGGTTCCTCAGTGAAATGACTGACTCAAAAGATATTATCTTCTCACAGCTCTTAACACTTATTCAAGACAGGGTAATAATCCTGGGATTTCATAGGATAGGAACATACAGAGAGATCACATGTTCTCACTGTTTTTGTTGATTCTGCCTCTGACGACCAAATAACATTTCTTTCAAATCATCCCACTGGCATGTCCAACAGAGAACTGAAAAATAAGTCTGACTATCTCCAGTGTGGACTGACTAGCATCCCATGACACAAAGCACCACACTGAGTTAGACCCACTTTCACTATTTTTGGGATGTTTCCACTCATACAGAGCCAAAAGGACAGAGACTGTCTCCAAATGGTAGGATGAAAAAACTTCCTCTTACCGTAGGGCAAGGTGTTTCATTCTTTACCTGCCATTTTCACAAACATAGACAGTGAACACTTTCTCTAAACAAAAGGGGTGGGGCGTGAGATTGCCCACTTGCTGCCAAGGAGCTCTTATTGTCATCCATAATTTACTCAGTCTCTTACATCTCGCATTTGGGTTCCTTCCACTTGCTTTTTAATATAAATAACATTGTATTAACTATCTCCACACAAATACTGGGAGGATAAAAAATATGTATAGGCACTGAGGACAGTTCTTCATACTCCACCAGCAAAGGAAGTCAGACTGGGAGAAGCCTCCTGAAACAGGTACTCATACGTTATGTGAATTAAGTTGCCTCCAATTTCCACTTGAACACATGTATATATCATTTCTGGTACTTGAATAGGACTGCTTCCAGAACCTCCATGCACATATCAGAATCTGAAGCCACTCTATCCTTCATATAGAACAGTGGTATTTGTGTGTAGCCTATGCACATCCTCCCAATTACTTTAAATCACCTCTGGATTACTTATCTTACCTAATGCAATGTAAATTCTATGCAGATGGTTATATACCACATCATTTAAGAGGGAATGGAAACAAAGGCCTATAAAAGTTCTTAAAAGATTTATTTTATTTATTTAACATGCAGAGTGACAGAGAGGAAGAGAGAAAGAGATCTTCCACTCCACCAAATTGCTGTGATGCCCAGAGCTGGGCCAGGCCAAAACCAGGATCTAGGAACTCCATTCTGGTATCCCACATTCTGGTCTCTCAAGCACTTGGCTATCTTTCACTGCCTTCTCAGGTGAATTAACAAAGAGCTGAATAGGAAGTAGATTAGCCAAGACTCAAATGGGTGCTCTGATATAGAATACAAGCATAGTAGATGGTGGCTTAATCCAGTGTGCCACAATGCCAGTCCCTCTGTAAATGTTTGTGCAGATGAAATTTTTTTTCAAATATTTTTGATCTGCAGTTGGTTGTATCCATGGATGTGGAAACCTCAAATACTATTTAAAGGGTTACAGTGAGGGTATAGCAAGGGGTTTGTACTGCATACAGAGGGAAATGTGTAAGTAAAGGAAAGAAGTAAAAGATCAAGTGGAGGAACTATATAAAGTTGGTGTTTTGCTTAACCACAGAGTTAGAAAGAGGTATGCAATGTGGCTGGAGAAATAATCAGAGGCCTGAGCCTGAAGGGAAATAAAAGTGGGAATGCCAAGGATTTCCAGTCTACTAAGACAGAAGTTGACAAATTCAGTTTGGGCTTTAAAACATTCGGGTTACCTTTGAAGTCTCCAGGTGGAGATACACAGGAAGCAGTGAATGAATATGGAGAGAGAGAGCTTTGAGTAGAGAGAGAGATTTTGGAATAATCCACTTATAGGTTGTATTTAAAACTCTGAGATGGTTGTGATAGGTCCAGAGGATTACAAGGTGAAAAAAGAAAATGTCTAATGTTAGTACCATGGAGAAATCTCAGTTATTTTCTCTACCAGAACAAATTTCTCCAATAGTCATGGTCTAATTGGAGCCTCAGGACAATGTAAAAGAATATAGATTATGGTCAAGCAGAAATTGTAAGCAATTTAATTAGTACAACATATACCATGCACCATGGGATTAAGGCAATGTCTTGAGATAAGTCTCACTCAGAAAGAGGTTTATAAATAAATCCTTATAAAACACCAACACTATAAGACCTTTCTAAGTTTTCTCTAATTTTTCCTCTTTCACAGTATAATGGCCAAAATATCCAGGCATGTATAGGGGCAGCTGTTGAGGTCAATACCATAAAAGCCCCACAGGGCCAAGTAGAATATTTCCAGATATTTCAAATGAGCAATGTCTAGCTTTTCCAAACCTCACACCGAGCTTCAAAAACCTCTCATCTCTTCAACAATGTATCACAGATGGTAGAAACAAACATTCCTTACTTTTGCTATCTTCACTCTTGTTTATTGGAGAATTGAAGCTATCTTTAACTAAACAGACTAGACCTTAAGATAACTATTCTAATGACAGAATAGCAAGCACAAACTTGATTATTCTATATCACCCAGGCTTCAGATAACAAAACCTAAAGCAGAATGAAACATGTTTCACTCTTTTGACAAAATTATTAGATGTCTATACAATTAACATCAAGTTTCCATATGAGTACAATTGACATTGAAAGTTAAGGAGAAGAAAGAGGTTTACTAGAGTTAGAGAGGCAAGAGTGAGATTTAGCACATATCTTTCCTTAGAGGCACTTAAAACATATTATGTCCAGAAAACAGAAGTAGCCTTGTTAATAGCTTGTTCTATCAAGATTAGAAATTGGAAGTAACTACAATTGTGACATGGGAGAGAAAGATCAACGTGGTCCCAAGTGAGTGGCTGTGGTGGAAACCATGTTACAGTGGACTGAAGCAAGCACTTAGAGGTGAGGACGGGAAGATGTGCATCAGATCATCTAAAAATCTTACTGAGGAATGGACAGCTTTGCGATGTGAGACATGCAGCTTTTGATCTGTTTTCCCAGTCTTTGGAAAATAATCCTATTTTGAAACTAGATTCCATGCATTTTGATCAGGCTCAACCTTAGCAATGAGGTTTCACCCTGTTTCCCTGTACAAATTTGTTAATCAATGACAAACTCTAAGATGGTCTTGAATTTGATCACTGAGTCAGATATCGGCTTCTTCACCCACTCCAGCATTTTATGGCTCTGCATCAAAAAAAAAAAAAGTCTGTGAAGAAGTTTGTGGGAGAGATACTGGTATTTATAATTTGATCTCTCTCTCTCTCTCTCTCTCTCTCTCTGTGTGTGTGTGTGTGTGTGTGTGTGTGTCACAGGGATACACTAACTAGAAGCACACAGCAAAGAAAGAATGATTAGTTACACAAGAAAAACCGTTGTTTCTGAAGGGACAAAGTGCAGAAGATTCTGGAAGGGACGTATTGACATTAAACAAGAAAAGGATGCCTGATTCTCAGAGACCAAAGGAAAAGACACAAATTCAGGGTTGTGAGTAAAGGTTTGGCAAACTTAGGAAGAGAACTACTGATGCTTTGAATGTTCTCATGGGATTGTGAACAATATTTGCCATTGGGCCCCTTAAAAAACAATATAGTTGAGGGGCAGACTTTTCAAAATAGTTTTCTCTTGCCCCACAGTGAAAAGAGAAATGCCTCACATACACACAGCCCTTCCATATTTTATTTTAAAAAAAGACCCATGGACACTGAGAGGAAGCCAATAAAGTCCCAATGTCAGAGGAGCAAAAAAGACTTCCATTGAGGTCTTCAGAAATCTGGAATGAATCTTGACCCAAATCAGCCTAAGTTCTCATGCTAAACTCACTGAGCATCCACACAACTTAAACCCCCACCACCTCCTCCAGCTATCTCCAACATTGCCCCATATGTACCTATATTTCTGCTGCCTCTGAAGTTTGTGGACCACAATGTCTCCACCATGACTAGCGCAATATTGTATTTAGAATACGCTCTCAATTAACTGAGTGAACTGAGACATTCTGTTTAGCAAAATACAAAAATTGCTTAATAGTATTGAATCTTTCCCTTCCGTTCTTGTTTTTGGCAAAGAATTTTTGACATTGCTTTTGATATTTTATAGATATTGTTTTAAGCAAAGCTTATTCCTAAATTTAAATTTTGACATTAATGTACATACCCCACATAAGAGGAATCAGGTAATGTCTTGGAACCATACTATTTATCATATATCACTCAATCTTGTGACTAATGATAATATACTAATTCTGTATACCCTTATGTTTTTGGAATAGTTTCCAGTCCAAAACTATACTTGATTATCTAGGAAAGTTGACTATAGAGTTTAATCTAACTATAAATTAGTACTCCCTAAAAGATGATTTCATCTGATTATAGGATTCATGGTGTCACAGAGCACTGGGTTCAGTTGAGACTCTGGAATTCTTTAAGATGTATTTATTGATTTGAAAGGCAGAGAACAAGGGTCTCTCTCTCTCTCTCTCTCTCTCTCTCTCTCACACACACACACACACACACACACACACACAAACACACAGAGGGAGGGAGGGAGGGAGAGACAGAGACAGAGAGACAGGGAGAGAGAGAATCTTCCATCTTCTGGATCACTATCAAAATGGCTACAGCAGCCAGAGATGGACCAAGCTGAACCAAGATCCATCTAGACCTCCCATATGCATTTCTGGACCCAAGCACATGGGCCATCTTTCCCTACCTTCCCTGGCACATTATCAGGGAGCTGGATCAGAGTGGAGCAGACGTGACACAAACTGGAACCCATATGGGAAGCTGGCATCAAAGACAGAAACTTAACCTGCTCTTATATAATGCTGGCCCCTAACACCCTTGAATCCTTACCTAGGCTTTACCATTGACTATGAACATGGCTAAGTAAATTACTTCATCTCAAGGCTGCCATGTCCCTATTTGTAAGAATGAGGCATTTGGACAGCAGGCACTTCAAAATTCCTTAAAATGTTAAAATTCTATAACTTTATGAAGCATTGGCTTTCTATTTACTTACATGCTTTAATCAACAGGCCAAATGAAGTGCCTCCCAACTAAACTAACCCCTTCTGGAAAGCCCTAGATGTTGGTCAGTCATGTTATCCTTTCCAAGAGTATTTAACATAAAAATCTTCATGCTAAATGCTGACATGCCACCCTGACAACCAAAGCTGGCTGAACCAGAAGGGGCCACTAATATACATGGCCAAGAATCCACAGAGGCATCTGGCATGGTAGCATCACCAACAGGTGTGTCCTTTACAAAACTGGGACTGACCCAGCCTATCAAAACTTCTCTAGGATGATTTGAACACAGGAATTTCAGAAAAGAGGGAAAGATGGAATACTCTTCTTTGGTAATGTTATTGATTATTTGATTAGTGATTTATTGACATCCCCAACAAACCACAGTATTCCCATGAAGTCAAGGATTATTCTATCATGCTGATTATTATAACCTCCTTATAACTTGCATGAGAGACACTCAATGAACAGGAGATTTTAAGACTCTTAAAGAAAAGGAGGGATTAAGGACTGAGCACATAAACAATAAAATGAAAACAAAACTCAAAAGCTGTGGTGAAAACAACCTTGAATTAGACTCTTCACAGTCCAATAAGCAGGGGGTGATACAATCAGTACATCTAGTTTATAGCTATAGTATAGTGACTTTGCTTCATTTATTAACTTAAATGGAGGAATTCAATCATTTTCTGATTAGCACAGGCTCTACTCTGACATAACACAAAAATATTACTGGAAACAAAGAAAGACTTTTTCTTTGAAAATATTTATCTCTCCTGTAAGTGCAAAAATTGACTCAAGATAAACAAAAGTGAATGCTGAAATACATTACAAGATGCTCATGTTTAGTCTTTGAGAATTTGGCTTTTTTGAGTTAAAAAGATTTCATACAACCATCTGACTTTGGAGAGAGGGTTTGTTTATCCTGATTTCTTGAAATTACCAGGAACAATTAAAGTTTAGAGGTACCCTGAATTTTTCTTTCCATGTGGAGGGGGCCTAATAGCCCATCTGTAGATCTGGAGTCCTGTGTGCACATATGGTCCATAATTTATGAAATGTGCTTATTTACATGTTTCAATTCTTACTTTCCATTGTTTTGAAAAATAAATGGACCCTTATATCTTTCTTTGACATGCAGACACATATTTTAGTGCCAGGAGTGACACAATAAGGAGTTGCTAGGCATGAAAGCTTTTGGGAGGATACCTGATTATTTATAAACAAAATCAGGAGGAGGAATTCCTGGAACTACTGGAGTACATTCTGCTGTACCAGCACTTCTATTTATTGCATTAATACTCACTTGCAATGGTTGGAGGCATGCCTTCCCTCACTTGTAGAATTACTTGAATTTGGCCTTTACCTGAAACTGAATACAAACAACTACAAGTTAGGAGTGATGTAAAAAATTAACTGAATACTAAAGATATCTACCTATGACAGAGATGACTTTATATTAAATTCTGCCGAAGCTAACTATATTTTCAAAATAAAAACATAAAGTCCTTGTTAGTTAATATGACAATTGATTCCCAACATTTGATTTTGACTGCTTTTATTCAATTAAACTTAATTGCAATGAGGTCTCCAAGAGAATTGATACATAAATAATTAGAAGAAAAAAAAAACTTTAGCCATATGTTCTTCAGAGGCCAATGGTGTCCAGCAGGGTATACCTTATATCCTATTTCCTCCCCATCATTTTGTAGGCTCAGCTCTTAGAATTCATGTTTTTTCCACCAATAGAGTTCACATCACCCATGAAATGTATTTTCTTTACCTTTATCCAAATTGTCCTTTTTAATGAAGGCTTCTCTCTACCCCCCTTTCTCTTCCCATCTTCCAAACCAACTGAGCACATTTAAAAGGCCTGGGGTTCATTAATTTTAAGTGTTCAATAAATTAGTGGAAATAATCAAAAGGCCTGATTCTTTCTGATAATGACAATTTGATGTCAGTATAAACCAGTAGATTAAGCTGGGAACATATGCTCCTTTGCCAAGAGAAGCTGCTATAATTAAGTAGCGAATGCATCTACAAGGTGCTCTCACGCCTGATTAATTAGTAATCAGGTGCGGGAACTCCATTTTTCCTGTAACACCTTTATCGGTTAATTACTTTTCTGTCTTATCAGATGTCATATCAGCCTGCACCTCCCACCACTGGAGGGCCCAATACTGCTGAAGACTGCAGCCTCAGGCCCTTGACCAAATTCATATTCTTCATGTTTGTTTCCCTGGGATCTTTAACCTGTTCCAACATTGTAAATGGAATAGGTCTAATATTGTTCTTTCTAACTACAAAACATGAGTCTCAGAACATTACAAAGAAAATAATCCACAAAGAGATCCATGAAGAGACCTCTCAATTGCTTTTTTTCTTATTTTGGTTGGTTTATCTTTTTTTTTTTTCAATTATATAAAGCATGAGTTTGTGGCTTTATCCTTATGCTGTAACACCTTGAGAACAGGTACAACAACAATAAGACTCCTTGAATAGCTAATTTATCCATTGCATATTTCACCCACACTTGAGATTAATAATCAGTAGTAATGATAACAATAATAAAGCTACCAGTTACATATCTATTCATTTTTCTCCTGTAATGTCAAATTCATCCACTTCTGTTCACATTGACTAATGTTGAAAAACACTTGTAATTCCATAATGTGATACATATCCCAAAATCATTATCAATTTAGTAAACATTTATTGAATATATACTATTAATTTAGAATTGCTTTAACTGTGTCTTCAAATTTTTGAGGAGGGACTTCTGTCATGTAACTTGTGTCACTAGATATTACTAGAAATGCAGATGCTCATATTTAGTTTTCATGGATCAATTAAAAATCCTGGGTTTACAGAGCTCTATTCTGTATACTTAGTACTCAATGGATAATTTAAATATATTCTATGTACTCTACTAAAATCAGGAGAAAAATAATAAAAAAGTCAAGCATCATTGGAAAGAGAAGGGTAAAAGAATGTGGCCGTGATGGCATCCAAGTACATAAAAAAGTCTACAACAGAATACTTTTCTACCAGACAAAGGAGTTAAATATCATTATAGGATCAAATGCTAAGAAAAGCAAGTTAGAACAAAAAGTCATGAAAAAAACTGGAATGAGAAGTCAGTTCACTTAAAGATATTATAAAAATCATTCCTTTCTGATGCCTTCTAGTGGGGTATATCTCAGGGCATTGGTACCCTCCTCTTTGAAACAGAGACACTAGCATAATAATATAATTACTGTGATAGTAACTAATAATAGTCACATATCGAGGATCCTTCTAATGCCCCTCTTTTCATTATACAATGATTTATTCAACCCAAAACAAACATAAATTACACCTATGTGGAGAATGGTTGAGGGAAGAACTGAACACTGCTTTTCCTCATTAAAGGAAGAAATTGGTAGTGAAGGGGAAAAATCAATGCACATAAAAACCATTAAGTGAAAAAAAAAGATGCTAAGTATTTATGTTCATAGTTATCACTGTGATGATTATCACCAAAACTGAAGAAATTAAGCTCGGCATACCTGATTCTTTCTCAAAAATGATTTATTTGTTTATTTTTAAAGTCAGAGTTACAGAGAAAGAGAGGGACTTTCCGTCTACTGGCTCACTCCCCAAATGGTCACAATCACCAATTCTGGGCCAGATCAAAGTCAGGAGCTAGGAGCTTCATGCAGGTCTCCCACGTGGGTGGCAGGAGCCAGGCACTTGGGCCATTTTCTGCTGCTTTTCCCAGACAATTATCAGGGAGCTGCATGGGAAGCGAAGCAGCCCGGGGATGAACCAGTGCCCAAATCAGATGCTGGTACTGCAGGCAGCAGCCTTATCTACAGCGCCACAATGCTAGTTCCAGCTTTTCTGACTCTTCATACCAACGTATGCTGGCTTGGTATTGTATAATGTCTACAGCTCTCTACTACCCTGCACCCATGGCTTCTGGACTGAGAGGCCACTGATTTTCATCAGCTTCCACACATGCACAAATGATTCCCCACCTCCAGAAGAACCCTTCCTAAAACAGACATTGGAAAACCAAACAGGATATTGAAAAATCTATTGCTCACCTTATGAAGTTGAATGTGTGAATGACATTCAGAAAAGAGAAGCAGTTTCTGGATCAAAGAAAATAGTTCCCAAAAGTAGGAACAATTGGAAGTGTGTGATTTCCTATGTCACCACCTCAGCATATTTGTCTGGTGCTAGTTTTGGGGTGCCTAAGTATGGGTCAGATGGCTGCTCCTTCCCAAAAAGCATTCTATGCCATGAGAGATCATAGAAAGTATATGGAAGAATGTGGATGCTGTCACACAATAGCCTGCATTTGAATCCTGACCCTTGGAGTTTCTAGATACATACAAATGACAATTGGCCATTCCTGAACCTCATTCACTTCACTTGAAAATGGGACTAATTGTACTATTTACCTCACAGAGTTATTGGGAAGAAAAGAAAGGGGAATTCTTAGAACAAGCTTAGAACAGTGCCTGACACATAAAGAACATTGCTAGCTTTTGTCAATACTGTCACTATAACAGGCTCATTATTCTAGGCACCAGTTAACAGGCAAAAGAAATATGCTTTTACTCTTTTTGCAGCTGCACCTAATCATGATGAATCATAGCATTACAGAGTTGTAAGCAATGCATCCAGATCTGTGAGAGTTTGCTAGGTGTTTTGACTCTCTAAAACACTGTAAATATGAAGTGTCATTTCCAACTTGAACAAATGCAGAGAGGGATGAAAATCGTTTGAGATTAAAGGTATTGACTTGGGAAGAGTTTAAAAGTATTACAAAGGCTGTGATATTGTACATATGTTTTCTCAGTGCTTAGGATTTTTGATTTTGTATTTGTAATATGAGAATGGTTAATCTCCCTTGTTTATAAATGGAGTCCCATTGTAGTTGATCCTTCCCAGATTGTAAGAGGCTCTGGTCCTTGCAAAGACAAAATGTCTTTAAGTTAATTATTGCCAAGTTCTTCTGATGAACATTATGTGATCTAAACTTGCTATAAACACAGACATGGAGGAGAAAGAGAGAAATGTGTTAAGAAAATGGCTTCTTGTAGGAGAAAAGAGTCATAAAACCAGATGTGATATAAGTGACTACCCAGGCAAATTGTTATGCCTGGTTAATTTTGTCCTCACTAGATCATCAGGGAAGAGAAACTAATTCCCTTCAGAGTTAAGTCTAGTATCCTTTTGAAACGATGAAGGAAAAAATAAGTACTTTGCATTTTAAATCAGAAAAATGTGTGTCATCTTAGTAAGCAATAGGCTCCTTCCCTAATTCACTCTTCCATGCCTATCCCCATTCCCACATTGTTATTTCAGTTTCTGTACATATTAGAACCTCCCCTTCTATCCACATTTACCTAATGTGAATCAGCCACTGACCACACCATGAAAGAACATAAAACAGCAACTGCAATTGGTGTCTGTAAATTTCATCCAACTTCACCCTGACTCCTCCAGTCTCTGCTCAGGACCCAAACTCCAGTGTTGTCTTCCTGATCCAGTTACTGGGTTTGGTCTTCTATCTGCCTATCTCACCTTGCCAGGTCCATTACTTCCATCTCTTCTTGATCCACTTCACATACCTGCATTCTTTGGTTGCATGTCTCCTGTCCTGCTAGGAAAGTTGATCTTATTCCCCAGAGATTGATCTCTTGACTTAGCTACAAAGAAGACGTGTTTGCAACTGATCTCTGGGCACCTAACATAGGACCACACCAGTCTGATTCCAGTTTCACAGAAACAGCCTAAAAGTTATCATGGCACTTATAACATATGATCTTTTAAAGACATTCACAGAAATATTAAATGAAAATCCTGTGATGGCCTTTGGGTCTTCTAGTATCCCCAGTAACAGTCATGTAAGAGTATAAATTTTTTAAATATAAAAGAACTTGATTGAGATGTCAACAGATATATCTGCATTAACCACAGTCCTGAGAGTTTGTTCAATTAAACCTTCTTAATTAACTCAAAGAATAGCAATTGCTATTTTGACTGAGAGCAATGTTTACCTCATTTACATAGGAGCATTTGTGATTTCCTGAGCTCTGTCACAGACCTATTGAAACAAAGCTTCCAGAGAGAGACCTGGGAACAAGCATTCCAGATGTTTGCCATAGAGCAAGAAACACACACACACACATACTGATTTGAAAAATCATAAAATTTCCCTTGTATTATACTCTTAAAAGTGTGGTTTGTTCTTAGCCAGTAAACAGAAAGACCCTAATGGAAAAGATCACTGTATTCACAATGGTTACCCTTCATCAATGACACCCCAAACTTGCAGACCCGTGTACTCCCTATATATAAATTAGGCAGTAGCAATTTTAGTGATATAAGATGTTTTATTTTAGTGGTTACAAATTTAATATACTTTAGAAAAAACAAGTATCCCATTAGACCCACAATTTTCTAAATATTATTGTTTAAGAAGAGGTTTGGTTTTAAAAATAAGGGGTCCGATGCTGAATCATAGAAGATGAAGCTGCTGCCTGCAAGTGCTGACATCCCATATGGGCGCCAGTTCAAGACCCAGTTGTGCCACTTTCAGTCCAGCTCTCTGCTATGGCCTGGGAAAGCAGTGGAAGCTTGGGCCCCTGCCACCTGTGTGGGAAACCTGGAAGAAACTCCTGGCTCCTGGCTTTGGATTGGCCCAGCTCTGGCCATAGTGGCATTTGGGGAGTGAACCAGCAGATGGAAGACCTCTCTCTCTCTCTCTCTGCCTCTCCCTCTCTGTAACTTTGCCTTTCAAATAAATAAATCTTAAAAAAAAAAAGACAATGTAGTAAACTAAAGAAAACTATTAAGCAAATAATAGTACAGAAAGCATAAGGACATGACAAACTTAAGTAGATTGTATTAAAAAAAATCTAGTTTAGAAAACAAATGTTAATTAAAAGACACAACTTTCCTGTAAATAAAAGGAAGAAGAACTGGTTTACAAGGGTAGGTATATAAGCTTAGATATTTAAAAAAAAAAATTAGATACCAGAAAAGTACTCAACCTGGAGTCAAAAAAGCTAAGTTTGTAAACTCTGCTAGCTGTACCACCTATGATCTGAAAGAAATACACCAGCCACCTAGCATTGCTAAGAATTGGTTTCTCAGCCTGAGTGACTCCCAGCAATCTATTTAATTCTGAATTCTAAGTTTCCCTCTCTCCTTCTCCCATCCCTATCTTCTTTCCTTCCATCTTCCCTTCTCTCCTCTCCTCCTTCCTTCCCTTTCCTTTTAGAAAAGTCACTTCTAATCGTGAGGCAAAATCCTTTTTCACAGTCCCACCTCCTGTTCCATTATCTATCATTTTGCCATAAAGGTAGTGCATTTCCCTCAAGTCAGTCCTCTACATTACCAGGAAAAATCCCTGGGGATTTTTAGGGAATGAGTTTTCTACAAGAATGTAAATTAATTGATTAACTAGAATGCTATAGATTGCCTTAGAGGGCCTCAGCATGGGGATGGCTGCAGAGTTGCAAAAGATTATGATTCAGCTCTGCCTCCAATCCTCCTGCAGAGCTCTGGGGAGCCGGGAGTCTACGCTCCTCCTTAGATACTAACAGGATTCCTTCTCAAGATGCACGGGGTCTTCCAGACCTGTGGATGAGCGGAAGAGCATGGGCGGCAGCCCTGCTCCTCGCGGCATCCTTGCTCTTTGGGAACAGGAGACTTGGACAGTAGCTAAGAGAACAAGCCTAGCCTCAGACTCAGGGGCACATTCCTTATTTTCAGCATCTCCCACACTAACAGCATCTCTTCTAAACTGTCTGCGTAAGGAGACTTAGTCCTTCCGGGAGGTTGGCACACACATAAAGTCCATCTGTCCTCTTCCTCAGGGACCACAGCCTGGCTCCCCCTAACACACAGCCAGCCTTTCTCTTGGTGAGGGGGCCATATTTGAACGCGTGTATTGGCCAGCCTGTCTAGACAGCGTTGTTTCCCAGTCAGAGCAGAAGAAGGTGGTGCGGCTGGAGCCCCAGAACTCTCGAGCAGACCTTCTCAGCTGCCGCCCCACACAATATCCCAGCTCGGCTGCCTCTCTGCGGTGTGAGTGGGGGCTGTGTGAACGCAGGACAACTGTGAATGGCGCAACATCTGATACAAATTTATCACCGGCTGCTGGTTGGGTGGGGGATAAAGCAAGGAGAAGGGGCTCTGAGTGTTTAATGCACCCTGCCACAACCCAACAGTTTGCCCTAAAGAGCCTTTTCCCAATATGAAAGGATAGGGTCAAAAGTAAGTTGACCCCTGACAGAATGTACAATGATTAGAAGAGGGCTGTCTACCAGCAGCTGCTGGAACCCCACTGGCTCCACATCGGGCTTCCAAGAGTCAGAATCTGAATAATCAACTCAAGATTGTTTTCTCCACCCCTCTCCACCCAGAACACCTCCCCCTAGCCCTTCTTCCCCTGTTTGGAGCAAGTCCTATTCTATTGCTACAGGAAGAAGCATGGCCCTCCCGAGCAGCTGCAATAATTGTGTTCCTATTGTGATGGGGACCTCCTCCTGGCCACCCCCCTACAAGTGGCCATTGTGAGTGGAGAGTCAGTGATTATACGCTCCAGCCTGATGCTTTGGGGGACCCAGCTGCCTAAGTGCTGACACACGAGCACGCGGAAGGCCAGGGAGGGGTGGTGGAGGTGGAGGCAAGAGGTGGGGGAAGCCACGTCTGTGAGATGGCACTGGGACATACCAGACCTTTTGCATAAGTCAAGCCCAGAACAAATGAGGCTTTATCGGGCCCCCATGATGAGAGGGCTCGTCTGCCTTTGAAGTGGAGCTGAGCAAGAGGCCCAGCAGCTTCTCCTCCTTTGGACCAAGCAAACATCCTCCTTTCGATATGCTACATGCTCATTATCTCTGCCCCATTTAATGATTTTTGATTGAAGGGTGGCGGCTGGGCTGCCGAGAGGATCGTTAGAGAGGCTCCATCCAGCCAAGCCCGTAAGAAAGGCTCCCCTTGTGCCTGGGCCTAAATTTGGAATTTCTTAACAGTGTGCGCTTGTTCTTCCAGGCAGATAAGGGCTGAGCGTGAAATTCTTAATTAAGCAATAAATAGAGAGTGGGGTGTCAGCAGATGTAGCCAGTAGCCATGGCAACGGGAATCACATGGGCGAGAGAGCCGAGACTAGATGGAAGCCTCGGGCCTGGGGCTGACTGACAGCTGAAGAATCCTACAAAGCTTGTAAACCAGATTAATTAGCTGACTAATTATTTCATAGCGTTAATGTAACTAAAAAATAAAAATAGTTCACCATGAACTGAAACATCCCTGGAAAAAACAGCAGGGAAAGGAGGCAGTGGGAAATGACTGAAAGGCAGACAAGAGCTACCAGAGAATCAGATGGGGTGAGCAGGAAAATGGGCTTGCTGGATTTCACTTCCGACCTTGCAGATAGGGAAGAACACCTGTTCTGTGGTCACATCCATCCCCAAGCATGACGTGGGAAGTTCCAGTTGGGAACTGCCATTCCCAATGGTTTGTCATGAATATTGCCCCTTGTTGGGCTCTGACACAAAGCGTAGTCCACAGGGGCTTTGTCAATGGTCTGCTCTTTACATAGTTCCCTGGGCAAAACACTCAGTAGTGTCAGAAAAGGCAACCAAACTCATCTCCTTAAAATATACTTTAAAATGTGTGACGTTATCTTATTCTGTGGATAAGAATTGCTCAATGACATAACATTTAAATCATGGAAACAATATATCATACACGTCATATTATTGTGGATCTCAGTTATTTTATAAATCTAGTAAAATAGGAAAATTGAAAGGTTTTGACACGTACATTGAAATTGAGACACATAATATTGTTAATATTCTAGGTGGCTGAGGAAGGACTCAAGAGAAATGATCCATTGAGGAATTTTTAGTGCATTGAATGATAGTTTCACTAAAACTTACCATATTCTAATACGTGTGGAGCTTTTGTACCACCAAGAAACAATACTCTTTACCTAATGGAGCATGGAATGATTGTAATGCCAGACACCAGGTAAAAGAGCCAGCCAATCACAGAGGGTGGCTAATATTTCTGTGACTACCTTTACTTTTTTGTTTGGTAAGTAATGTTGATGCTCCACTTTCACAAAATTCTATAAATGTTTGCCTTTAATTGGTAAGTGGAATAACATAATCAATCTCCTTTGGAAACACAAAAACAAAAGCCTTAAGCTCTGGTCCTGCGTGTTCCAAAAAAAGTTGTACTTCATAAAGACATTTGCTGAACAAAAACAAAACTTGCCCTACTGAGAGGCAGAAATGAAGGGGCAAAACCTACCACATGTGCAGGCTTTTCTTCCCTGGCACATGATCAGTGAGAAGTTTTCTCCCACATCCCTGCCTAGTCACCCTACTCCCTACCCCAATCCTTTCCAGTTGGTGGTCAGTGATTATTTAGTGGGCAGCACACTCTAGTGGAGGGATCCACAGCCAGGAGCCAGAATGCCTGGGTTCTAATCTCTTCCACTCTTGGATGGGCCTTAGCTTAGATTAGTCAGCTGTCTTAACCCACACATAGAGCAGCCAAAGGGAGGAAATGTAGAGGTCTATGATTTTTTTTTTTAGACTTCCTATCCTAAGGGATTGTGGTAACGTTGTGAGCAAACAATAACCAAAGAAGTGGTCAACAAATGAATGAAATGTGGCCAGTTATCAGTGAAGCAGCACTCTAACAAAAAGGCAGCCAAGAAAAGGAGCAGTGCCTGCCGAAAATCTGACGTGGAACTTGGCGGGCCTGCAGGAGGCCCAGCAGTCTCCTCCCAGCACAATGAAGCTTCTGTATACACAGAGCTTCACCCCCGGGAGCCTTCATCCCCGGGAGAAACCCACAGGGACTCTGGTGCCTTTTTAGAAAAGATCTTTATTCACTCAAAAGACAGAGTGACAGAAAGAGAGGCAGGGAGGGAAAAAGAGATCTTCCAACTGCTAGCCCGCTACCTACATGGCTGCTAAGGCCAGGGCTAGAGCTCCATGCTGGTCTCCCATGGAGGTGGCAGGGGTCCAGGCGCTTGCTCTATCTTCCAGTGCTTTCCCAGGCATAGTTTCAAGAAGTTGGATCAGAAGCAGAACTTCCTGTGGCAGTTTAACCCACAACACCTGACTGCGATGTCTTAACTATGATGTCTCCTCTTAATTACCTGCATCTCATACGAATTATCAAGTATCCTGCCTTATATACAGAGTTCTTTTCACTATGAATACAACACTAACCCACAATGAATTAAAAATAATACTACCCGTGCTGGCAATGTGGTGTAGTAAAGCAGCCGCCTGCAGTATTGGCATCCCATATGGGCACCAGTTCGAGTCCTGGCTGATCCACTTCTGATCTAGCTCCTAGCTAACGACCTGGGAAAGCAGTAGAAGATGACCCAAATGCTTGTGCCTCTGCACCTGCATGGAGACCTGGAAGAAGCTCCTGGCTCCTGGCTCCTGGCTTCAGATCAGCGCATCCCCGGTCACTACAGCCATCTGAGGAGTGAACCAGCGGATGGAAGACCTCTCTCTCTCTCCACCCTCCTATAACTCTCCCTTTCAAATAAATAAATAAACCTTTATAAACAATAATACTACCAATGTTTACTAAGCACTTGTTGTGGTATTACCAGTCTTACTAGGAGTTTTACATGTTATCCTTTATTTAATTTCCGATCCTTTAAGATTGGCCCTATTATTATCCTGCTTTTCAGATGAAAAGGCTGAGACTTGCTCAGTATCCCCCAGCTGATAAGCATTGGAGCTGGAGTTTAAACCCAGGGAATCTGATTTCAGGACATACTCACTTAACCCCAATACCAGGCCCTCCCTTCATAGCATACGTGTCTGTAGTCCAAGAGTGGTTTCTGCCTGTGCCCCCTAAGACACTACTCCAATCACATACTTACCCAGATAGGTGAGTTGTCTCAGCTGGCTGCTGAAGAACCAGTCACAGCTTTGGTCCTGACCAGGTGATGGAAGAGACAGAAGGGAGCGGCCCACTTGACTCCCACAACGTATGAGGATGTCAGGGTAAGGTGGCACATCTGTGTGCACCAGCAGGAGGTAATTCCCATGAGCAAAGTTGTCAAATGTTGCTGAGTACTGGAAAGGAGAGAAAAGTACAACAGTGTTCAATTAGTAAGAAAGTTGCCCCAAAATGAGCTACAGAAAACATAGTTAGAACCATTTAGAAATAGGATAGTGTAGATCTGGACAGCTAAAAGACACAGGCACAGGTCTTGAATTCCTTTTCAGTTTCCCCCACAACTTGAAAAGGCAGGCAATGATGGGTGTCAACTATTTACAACAATACTAACTACCAGTGCTGGAGCACTTATCAGACAATCAGGCAGTATTTTTTTTTTTGAGTCATATATGCCTTGATTGTTGCTTTTACTGTCCCATGTTATAGCTGATGAAGCTGACACAGGCAGAAGTTCAGTAACTTGCCCCATGTCACAAAGCAGGGCCATGCTGGGCCCAAGGTTTCCACCTCTAGAGTCATACCCTACTGCCTTCACTTCATGAAAATTCCCCAAAATGTGCACATGGGAATCTCAAGGAAATGAACAACAGGGACATCTCGTTTCTGACAGTCATAGTGGAAAGAACGAGATCCTGTTCTGAATTCCTCCTAACTATGGTATACCTGAAGCAACTTCCACCTATCATCTACTATCCTGTTAGGGGATATTTATGACAACACAAGAGGACAGAAATGTACTGAAAGGAAGAAAAGCTGAGAGAATCCACTGCATTGGGGGGAGGGCATAAAATGTATCCACTTTTCACATGACTGTCCCTATTTTTACTTCCTCCAGGTAAAATTCCTTCAACCTAAACCAGCCTGGGGACTCACATGGACCTCTTTTTGCAACTTAACTTTTTACCACAAGGTGGCAGTATGAAATGTGTAAATGCCTGGTTAAGACATTTTCTCTGGCTGCAGACACTTCTATTGGGGCTGTTGGGTTTTGATCTGTAATTTAAAAAGAAAGTAATTTTTTACAAAATGCAATTCTACAGTGTTCTTAGGGGCTAATTTTCATTGAATTAATTAATTTAAAATTCCAAGAAAAATCATTCTGCACTCAAGTTTGAGATTTAAACAGATTCTTAAATTTCCAAGTTAAAAAAAAATCCAAATCTTACATCCAACATCTACTCATCATGCAACCATTGCTTTCTTTATCAGCATCAGGTAATGATTAATATTTGCAACCTATTTCCCAGAAGAAAAAATCAGAATTCCTTATTGGGAATGGGACACTTCAATGAATGGATTACTGGGGTTACCTGCAGAGAGCTGTAGATCCAAGGATTCTCAAATCGCAATGAGTAGGTCTCTTGGTCCAAGAGCAGAGCCATCCATCCATGAAGGTTAGACAACGTGTCATCTACATAATTGACAGTGGTTGACTTATTTCTGCTGTCAGTCAAGGTTAAATCGTAAGAAACATCAGGAGCATCAGCTCTAGGTTGATTTTAAAAGAGAAACAAATGGAACAAATGAGTTCTAAAGTTATTTGCCTATTCCCAATCAAATTCTTCCCTCACCAAATATAATACTTTTTTTTTTTAATTCTTATACTCTTTGTCTGTCAATGGAGGTTTTTGTAATCACCATGTAGGTCAAAACAGCCCAGCGGATAGCTGTCATTGAATTTCTTGCACATTTCACTGGCCTAATATCTGCCAATGGGAATGCTCAGATCTTAAGCCACTAAGAAATGTTACCCTAATGAGTTCATATGGACCAGGATCACATACTTTAACAAAGAAATGTGCACAGGCAGAATTATACCATAGATCAGCTTCATCAATAATAGGGAATATATTATTTTTATTATGACATATTCCTATAGTGAGTATAGTGAGCAGTGACTTAGACTCAGGACGTGACATGCCTGGATACTCAGACACCCTGTTGCAATCATCCAGCAGGAGTGGCTTTGTAGCTGATGATGAGGTAGCCTATCTCCTCTCCTTGCAGTGTATCAAATTTCCAATGCTCACTGCCATTATAGAACCTTAGTGTTCTTGAATTTGCTTCTTAAAAACAAATAGTGTGGGTGTGCACTTGGTGCAGCAATTAAGACAATGCTTGGGATGTATGCATGACAAAGCAGAATGCTGGATCTAGTACAGGCTCTTCCAGTTCCAAACCAGCTTCCTGCTTATGCACTCTCTGGAGGCAGCTGGCCCTGCCACTCGTGTGTAAGCCTGGATTGGGCTCCTGGTCTCAGCATTGCCCAGCCCTGGCCAATGAGAGCATTTGAGGAGTAAATTAGCAGATGAAAGATGTCGATAGATAGATAGATAGATAGATAGAGATAGACAGACAAAGATAGATATATAGATATCTCTCTCCTCTTCAAATAAAATGAAAATAGATGTAAAAATTTAAAAATGGACGTAAGTTGTGAGATCCTTAAGTTAGAGATGTCTTCCTCTTGAAATCCTCTGCCCTGGCCCAGGACACTTTACACGATGGCAGTCAAATCATATGTGTTTTGGAGTGAAAAATGCTGGATAAGATCTTACTTTAAAAACAGTCAAGGCCATTTTCCTAATATATATAAAGGGTTTTTAGGAAAAACTGCATTTTACCAAATGAGGAAATTGAGGCAGAATATGGTAAAAGTGATATGTGAATGTCATGGGCTACAGCTATAAATTCATGACCCAGTATCCCCCAAATTATTCTATACAGCCCATCCAGTGAGTGATTTTAAGACTACTAAAATATAAATATTTTTATCCACATGCTAAGATCCTAAAAGAAAGTCAAAATAGAAATTAAAATAATGCGAATGTCAGAAAAAAAAACCCATACATTGTATTTGTCCTTTCCCTTTTTGGTTTTCATGAGAATCTTTAACTGCCGTGTTTTGCTGTAGGCAGATAATTAAATTCTCAAAGCAGAAGAAAACAAGACAAAGGAGGTTGTTTGTTTGCACATTGAGGTGGGACACAAGTATATCTAAAGCTGTTTAATAAACCATGGCATATTATAAAAAGCAACTTTCAGTGTTGAATGCTAGGCATTAAAGTCAGAATTAAATGGGTATAAATTGGAAATAAAGATCAGTGCACAATGGAGGGTGTGAACTTGGACAGATACCAATGCTTTTCAGCTTTAGTTTCTTCTTTAAATAAAACTCATCATTGTAAATATATATTTACTTAGCTGCAGTGAAACTTAAACAATGGAAAGCACTCAGTAGCCTTAATCATGCCCACCAATGCCTACATACAATTCACCTGGTGCAGAACCTCAACTGTGCCAGATTGGTCACTCTGTATAACTTATCTCAATGTCTGGAATTTTACCCAGGATATTTGATCATTTAAAATCATACGCCAAACCTTTCCCAGTACAGTGCACTGACCCTAGCTATGCAGCATATATATTTCTTTTAAGATTAAATATGCTCATTTCATCTCTTAATTAAATGAAATAAAATGGACAAAGAAATGTTCAAGGCATTTTGAAATAAAATAATTATTCATTCCCCAGATTTTCTTTTTTTTAAAGAGTTATTTATTTATTTTTTTGAAAGTCAGAGTGACACAGGGAGAGGAGAGGCAGAGAGAGAGAGAGAGAGATCTTCCATCCGATGGTTCACTCCCCAATTGGCTTCAACTGCTGAAGCTGTGCCCATCAGAAGCCAGGAACCAGGAGCCTTCTCTGGGTCTCCCACATGGATGCAGGGGCCCAAGACTTGGGCAATTTTCTACTACTTTCCCAGGCCACAGCAGAGAGCTGGATGGGAAGAGGAGCAGCCGGGACTAGAACCGTCGCCGACGTGGAATGCCAGCACTTCAGGCCAGGGTGTTAACCCACTGAGCCACAGCGCTGCTCACCACTTACATCAGGCCTTAAGTCAGAACAAGAGGACACTAATAAACTCATAATTATCTAATAATCTGAGAATCAGAATGGTCCTGAAGCCATCCGTGCCAACTTCCACTCCACTGCATAAAGCCCTCTCTGATATTTCTTCCTTTCCCATCTTCTAGCTGAGGTTGTTCACATCCTCAAATAGAAGGCTGTTACATTTGTGGAATTTATTTTTAAATTATAATCTTCAGAAAACTGTAAGAATGCTAAACTCCCTTCACATTTACTTTACTTATTTTTTGTTAATATAAAGAGAACAGATTTCATGCATTCCATATGTACAGTTCCAAGAAGGCAACCACACTTCCCTCCCTCCTCTCCATCCCTCATTTTCCCTCCCCTGTATTCTTGTCATCAGTCTTTGCATTTTAATCCACACTACCTTGACAGGCTTACTTCACCACCAACCATAATATTCAACAAGTAGGAAGACCTCAGTTATACAGGAGAATAAACAAGGGCTAAAAAGCACAATCATATCATATGTCCATTTCATTCCTATACATTTTTTGTATTCTATATTAGCTGCAAATAACAGAGAAAACATATGGTATTTCTGTTTTTAAGACTGGCTTATTTTGGCCAGTGCTGTGGCTCACTAGGCTAATCCTCTGTCTGCGGTGCCGGCACTCTGGGTTCTAGTCCTGGTTGGGGTGCCAGTTCTGTCCCAGTTGCTGCTCTTCCAGTCCATCTCTCTGCTGTGGCCTGGGAAGGCAGTGGAGGATAGCCCAGGTGTTTGGATCCTGCACCCACGAGGGAGGCCAGTAGGAAGTGCCTGGCTCCTGGCTTCAGATCAGCACAGCGCACTGGCCGTGGTGGCCATTTGGGGAGTGAATCAATGGAAGGAAGACCTTTCTGTCTCTCTCTCTCTCACTGTCTAACTCTGCAAATTTTTCATCCATGTTTTATATGGATTTCTTTATCTCATATATTTATTTATCTGTGTTTTTGAGCAATCTTATGATCATTCTTTTGAATTCCTTTTCAGGCATTTCATGAATCTTTTCATCTTCACATTCTGATATTAAAGTGTTACTGTGTTCCTTTCGATGAGTCACATTGTCTTCTTTGTTCATGTTTCTTGTATTTCTTCATTTATTTTTAGGCATTTGTAGAAACACTTGTTGGATTTTTCCTCTGTGTGGCTTAGTGGAGTGTCTGTTTTTCAGTGGATATCCAGAGGCTTGTTTCAGTCCCAGAAGGTGGCATCTTCTCCAGTCCCTGGCTGCAGGAGTTAACAGCCTAGTGTCCAATCAGTCATTGCTGCATGTTTGTACTGTGTATGCTATCCCATGGCATCTCTTCTTTCTCTAAAATTTCCACTACAAACTTCTCTCCAATTCTCCCATGGAAATGCACTTATTCTGATTTTCTTCCCATGTCTTTTCCCTATTCAGCCATCTTTACTCTCCCCATTATATTTCCTAACCTTTTGTCCTCAGTCATCCTAGTTCTTTCTTCTCCTATTGAATCAAGAGTCTGTCAGCACAGTAGTCTCAAACAATATATTTATTCAATGAAAATCACCTTATAAGAAATAAATTTAAATTAGATTTGGTAAAAAGAGGCAAATTGGAAGTAAGAAATATCAAAAAATAGATAAGTTGGGGTTGGTATTTAAGATCAGATTCCCCATGGTCCATTAGAAAATAATTCCAAATTTTTCAATTTTTGAAAGCACATCCTTTCAGCTCTCATTGGGAAACTTGGGCTCTGAAAACTCAATCACAAGACCTAAATCCAAGAGAGGACTGATATATCAAAGTGTCCAATTGATGATTTACAGTAAGAAATAAAACGTTTATTACTTTTTGATAAATAAATAAGCAATATTAAATGTATCATATCACTTCAACTCACTACTGAATGTTATTTCTCTCCACCAGAGAAGGCTATTCAGAAAGTCACAATGAGTGCCAGGAGATTTATTAGAAACTTACTAATCAAAGGTGATAACTAATTGATTATAAGTTATCAGAGTTTGATGTAGGCAACCCCATATCAATAGGACATTTGCCAACAGGACTTAATCATCTATTTGATAGTCAGAAAATTGCTATGGATCACAAACAGGACACACTGATTTGAGATTCTTGTTTAGGAAAATGTTAAGATTTCCTTAAAAATGCATGTGTCTCCTATTCTAGTCAACTGCTCTCAGTCAAGCCACTTTTATAGTATGACTATAGACCAGAGGAAGAACACTATTTGTTCAAATGTTTCCATAAGCTTACATATAATTCTCCCTGCCTTAATAACCTATACTTTTGCCATTCTTTTCTTACCTATCATTCCTACCTTCTTGACAGTTACATAAGTGTTTTATGTGAGAGTATAATTAGTTGGGTAGATATTTCCAAAATTTTTCTTAATTCCAGCAATGTCACCTTAATAGATTTAATTATTTCTCAAATTTTTTCCATTAGCAGCATATTTATAAGTCAATTTTTAGAGTGTTTTATGTTCTTATTTAGTTTCTATATGTTGCAAATACAATTTTCAAAGGAATCATTTTTCAGAGTCTCTCTTCAGTTTCTGAAGGCCCCTATAAACATCAACCCCTCTTGAAACATATAGCATATTTCAAGATACAGTATAGTATAGTATCACCAGGCTGTACTTTTCCTTGAGTCTTCTGTACATGTATTTTGATGCTTTTTTTCCTTCTAACCAGCATCTAATAATCTGATACTATAATCTTTTCTTCTTTCCCCTTATCCTATGCATTATTCCCCTCATGCATTGTCTTTTTTAAAAAAAATATTTTATTTACTTATTTGACAGGTAGAGTTACAGATAGTGAGAGAGAAGACAGAGAGAAAGGTTTTCCTTCCGTTGGTTCACTCCCCAAATGACCACAATGGCCGGAGCCGCGCCGATCAGAAGCCAGGAGCCAGATGCAGGGACCCAAGCACTTGGGCCATCTTCTACTACAATCCCAGGCCACAGCAGAGAGCTGGACTGGAAGATGAACAACCGGGACTAGACCCGGTGCCAAAATGGGATGCTGGCACTGCAGGCAGAGGATTAACCTAGTGCGCCACAGCACTGTTCCCTGCATTGTCTTTCAAATCTCTGAATTTATTCAGCTACATGAATCCAAATTTATTCAGGATCCAACTCCACAGGCACTCATGTGCAGCACTAGCTTTCTGTTGTACAGCCTAAGAAGGATGTTATCAAATATACCTTCATCACAGCAAGTAGTAGAAAAGGTCATATGGTACACTCTGAAAGTCAAAAATATAAAAGACCTATCCCTGAATAGGCAAGATGCCTTGATTGACCATTACCAGGGCCAAAAACAACCAACATCAGATCAGCACCTATCCATCTAGGCCAAATGCCAGCACTGACAGTGGTGGGCTCTCCTATAAACACCAAAAGAACATCAATAGTCAAAGAACACCATGAAGAAAATTTACCAACCATAATTACTACAATTTTCGCTTGCCCTAAATAGCCACCAATTTCCCGGTGCCCTAAATAGCCACCAAACTCCCTCTCTTTACTGTTAATGAAGCAAAGGAGCACACAAGTATTTCTAATTTGGAGGAGCCGAGGGAGTCTGCATGGGCCATTAGCAGCAGAGAGTTTCATTACTAAGGGAAGAAGTCTCTCCCTGAATTTCTCATGGCTTTATGTGCAAGAAATCAGAAGGCAACCAGTCCACTTGAAGTGTTAACCCTTACCTCTGTGTCAGCAACAGAGCCTGGGGACAATCAGAAACAGAAAAGGTCTGTAAGGCTTACATGATGCTCTTCTATTTTCCCTGGGGTACTGTAATTTTTATGCTTTATATAAAATATTATCAAACCTGTTTTAAATGAAGGGGTATGCTCTGTTATAAATATAACACTATCACTTGAGAAAACTTCCCAGAAAAAACACCAGTTTACCATACAAGTTGCTTAAACTGTTATGTAATTTAGTGCCCATGTACTGTGCAGAACTGTTGAATGTATACTGCCCACAAAGGATTTGCTAGCCAATCAACAATACCAATGAGAACAAATATTAACTCCCTGGTTTGTGTTTACCATTAGCTTACTTTTCCTCAGGGTCCATAACTCTGTGTATTAAGAAAAACACTGCACTGAGTGCTAAATACTCTTGATTTGGAACAATTGCGAAATAAACCCCTTATAATTACACATCTCCTCAGCCAGACACATCAAAATAGCTAGTCTCAAATGGTGCTGCAAGCATCTCCTGAATATTTGTGGTTGCTGCTGTGGGCTCCCATCTTTTTTACTTCATGAAAAGGAAAAAAAATGATCACAACCAACAAATATCTGTATCATGTCTTTGCATATGCATCTTTTGAAAATAGGCTGAGCTCATAACAGCCTTTTTCACAGAATCACCATTCCATACTGCTGGCCTGCCACCATCAAGGCATATTTTATGTTCATCATTTTTCTTTTTTTAAAAGATTTATTTATTTATTTATTTATTTGAAAGCCAGAGAGAGAGAGAGATCTTCCATCCAATGCTTCACTCCCCAAATGGCTACAATGGCCAGAGCTGGGCCAATCCGAAGCCAGGAGGCAGAATTTTCTTCCAGGTCCCCCATGTGGTTGCAGGAGCCCAAGCATTTAGGCCATCCTCAGCTACTTTCCCAGACACATTGGCAGGGAGCTGGATTGGAATAGTAGTGGAGTAGTGGGGACTTGAACTGGCGCCCATATGGGATGCCAGCACTGCAGGCAGCAGCTTTACCCAGTATACCACAGTGTAGCCCCAGCAACTTTCTCTATACATAACTTTATTGTCTCAGAAATACTTCAATATTTCGGCTGGCACCGTGGCTCAACAGGCTAATCCTCCACCTTGCGGTGCCGGCACACCGGGTTCTAGTCCCGGTCGGGGCGCCGGATTCTGTCCCGGTTGCCCCTCTTCCAGGCCAGCTCTCTGCTGTGGCCCTGGAGTGCAGTGGAGGATGGCCCAAGTGCTTGGGCCCGGCACCCCATGGGAGACCAGGAAAAGCACCTGGCGCCTGGCTCCTGCCATCAGATGAGCGCGGTGCGCCGGCCGCAGCGCGCCAACCGTGGCAGCCATTGGAGGGTGAACCAACGGCAAAAGGAAGACCTTTCTCTCTGTCTCTCTCTCTCACTGTCCACTCTGCCTGTCAAAAATAAAAATAAGGGGGCGGAGCCAAGATGGCGGAATAGTGAGGACGCGCACTAGCAGTCCGCAAAAAGATAGTTTAATAAAAACAGAGTTACTGTAGCATCAGGAAAAATCTCACGGAAAAAAATGCAGTGGAAATTCTTCCGGACCCAGTGAATGAGACGCAGAGGACCTAGGGGAAAGTAAGTTTGCGAACGGCAAATCGTGCCTTAGTGGCACGGGAGCTGCCGGGAGGGACGGGAACCGGACGGAACACAGTCGCCATTGGATTCGAGCGCTTAAACGGGAGCCGATACAGGGATCCCGAGACACTGGCGGGGGGAAGCAGACGCCACGGGGGAAACAGCACAATTGAGGCGAGCCCACACGGACACTAGCCTCTTTCGTTGCCCACCCTGCTAATTCTAGCTGGACTGAACGCAGTGGGACGGCGCGCCCGCCGGCTGAACCGGAAGCCGGGCGGAACACAGTCGCCATTGGAACTGAGCGCTTGAACGGGGGCCGATACAGGGATCCCGAGACACTGGCGGGGGGAAGCAGACGCCAGGGGGGAAACAGCACAATTGAGGCGAGCCTGCACGGACACTAGTCTCTCTCGTCACCCACCCTGCTAATTCGAGCTAGATTAAACGCAGTGGGACAAGGCGCGCCCGCCCGCCCGCCCATCACTGAGGCAGACGGAACCAAAAACCCGAGGCTGTAGAAACCTGAAGGGGATCCAAAAACTGGGAACACACCGCGCACACAAACTCCGTTACCTTGACAACCCAGAGAAAGAGTGTGGGGAAAAAAAAAAAAATGCCAAATAAAAACAGATTCCGAGGGAACAAGATCAAGGAAGACGCTATGATGACCCCAAACGGAAAAGACACCCCAAGTCAGGATTGTGAAGATAATGAGATAGAAGAAATGCAAGAAGCAGATCTCAAAGAATTGATAAGAACATTAAGAAGTTCTCAAAAACAAATTCTTGAACTACAGAAATCTTTAATGGATAAGATAGAAAATCTCTCTCGCGAGAATGAAGCACTACGGAGAAATCAAAACGAAATGAAACAACTAGTAGAACAAGAAGCTACGAGAGTGACAAAAAATCTTAATGAATTGAAGAATTCAATAGATCAAGTGACAAGCAATCTTGAGGGCCTTAAAACCAGAATGGGTGAAGCAGAGGAGAGAATATCGGACCTAGAAGACAGAGAACAGGAGAGGAAACAGTCAAACCAAAGACAAGAAGAGGAAATTAGAAAACTAAAAGATATTGTCGGGAATTTACAGGATACTATTAAAAAACCCAACATTCGTGTTCTAGGTGTTCCTGAAGGTATGGAGAGGGAGAAAGGATTAGAAGGCCTTTTTAGGGAGATACTAGCAGAAAACTGTCCAGGCTTGGAGAAAGACAGAGAAATCCTAATCCAGGAAGCTCATAGAACCCCTAATAAACATGACCAAAAGAGATCCTCTGCACGACATATTGTAATTAAACTCACCACAGTGAAGCAAAAAGAAAAGATCCTAAAATGTGCAAGAGAGAAACGTCAGATTACTCTCAGAGGATCTCCAATTAGACTTACAGCTGACTTCTCAACAGAAACGCTACAAGCTAGAAGGGAATGGCGAGACATAGCCCAGGTACTTAGAGAGAAAAACTGCCAGCCCAGAATATTATACCCTGCAAAGCTCTCATTTGTGAATGAAGGTGAAATAAAGACCTTTCATAACAAACAAAAATTGAAAGAATTTGTTGCCACTCGTCCAGCCCTGCAAAAGATACTTAAAGACGTGTTACACACAGAAACACAGAAACACGACCATCAACATGAAAGAAGGTAAACGAAGGGAACCTCACGGCAAAAGATCACAGGGAATTCAAAGCATACATTAGAAAATATCTGGCAAATGGCAGGGCAAACTTACCACTTATCAATAGTCACATTGAACGTTAAAGGTCTAAACTGTCCTGTTAAAAGACAGAGATTGGCTGATTGGGTTAAGGAACAAAAACCATCTATTTGCTGCCTACAAGAAACACATCTTTCCAACGAAGATCCATACAGACTGAAAATAAAAGGATGGAACAAGATATACCATGCCAACAGAAATGAAAAAAGAGCGGGTGTAACCATCTTAATATCGGACTACATAAACTTTAACACAAAAACTGTTAAGAGAGACAAAGAGGGGCACTATATAATGATTAAGGGATCAATACTACAGGAAGATATATAACAATTCTCAATGTATATGCACCTAATTACAGGCCACAGGTTTATTTAAAAAATTTGTTAAGAAACTTAAAGGGAGACTTAGACCCCAACACAATAGTACTGGGGGACTTCAATACTTCATTCACAGATATTGACAGATCGACAGGACAGAAGATCAACAAGGAGACAGTAGATTTAAACAACACTATAGCCCAAATGGATCTAACAGATATCTACAGAACTTTTCATCCTACAAGTAATGCATTCACATTCTTCTCAGCAGTACATGGAACCTACTCTAGGATTGATCACATATTAGGCCATAAAGCAAGTCTCAGCAAATTCAAAAGAATTAGAATCATACCATGCAACTTCTCAGACCATGAGGGAGTGAAGTTGGAAATTAGCAACTCAGGAATCTCTAGAGCATATGCAAACACATGGAGATTGAACAACATGCTCCTGAATGAACAATGGGTCACTGAAGAAATCAAAAGAGAAATCAAAAATTTTCTGGAAGTAAATGAGGATAACAGCACAACATACCAAAACTTATGGGATACAGCAAAAGCAGTGTTAAGAGGAAAGTTTATATCAATAGGTGCCTACATCAAGAAACTGGAAAGGCACCAAATAGATGAGCTTTCAATGCATCTCAAGGATCTAGAAAATTTGCAGCAAACTAGACCCAAATCTAGTAGAAAAAGAGAAATAATCAAAATCAGAGAAGAAATCAACAGGATTGAATCCAAAAAAACATTACAAAAAATCAGCCAAACGAGGAGCTGGTTTTTTGAAAAAATAAACAAGATTGACACCCCATTGGCCCAACTAACTAAAAAAAGAAGAGAAAAGACCCAAATCAGTAAAATCAGAGATGAAAAAGGAAATATAACAACAGACACCACAGAAATCAAAAGAATCATCAGAAATTACTACAAGGACTTGTATGCCAGCAAACAGGGAAACCTATCAGAAATGGATAGATTCCTGGACACATGCAACCTACCTAAATTGAACCAGGAAGACATAGAAAACCTAAACAGACCCATAAGTGAGTCAGAAATTGAATCAGTAATAAAGGCCCTCCCAACAAAGAAAAGCCCAGGACCAGATGGATTCACTGCTGAATTCTACCAGACATTTAAAGAAGAACTAACCCCAATTCTTCTCAAACTATTCAGAACAATCGAAAAAGAGGGAATTCTCCCAAATTCCTTCTATGAAGCCAGCATCACCTTAATTCCTAAGCCAGAAAAAGATGCAGCATTGAAAGAGAATTACAGACCAATATCCCTCATGAACATAGATGCAAAAATCCTCAACAAAATTCTGGCCAATAGACTGCAACAACACATCAGAAAGATCATCCACCCAGACCAAGTGGGATTCATCCCTGGTATGCAGGGATGGTTCAATATTCGCAAAACAATCAACGTGATACACCACATTAACAGGCTGCAGAAGAAAAACCATATGATTATCTCACTAGACGCAGAGAAAGCATTCGATAAAATTCAACACCCTTTCATGATGAAAACCCTAAGTAAACTGGGTATAGAAGGCACATTCCTCAATACAATCAAAGCAATTTATGAAAAACCCACGGCCAATATCCTATTGAATGGGGAAAAGTTGGAAGCATTTCCACTGAGATCTGGTACCAGACAGGGATGCCCACTCTCACCACTGCTATTCAATATAGTGCTGGAAGTCTTAGCCAGAGCTATTAGGCAAGAAAAAGAAATTAAAGGGATACAAGTTGGGAAGGAAGAACTCAAACTATCCCTCTTTGCAGACGACATGATTCTTTATTTAGGGGACCCAAAGAACTCTACTAAGAGACTATTGGAACTCATAGAAGAGTTTGGCAAAGTAGCAGGATATAAAATCAATGCACAAAAATCAACAGCCTTTGTATACACAGACAATGCCACGGCTGAGGAAGAACTGCTAAGATCCATCCCATTCACAATAGCTACAAAAACAATTAAATACCTTGGAATAAATTTAACTAAGGACATTAAAGATCTCTACAATGAAAATTACAAAACCTTAAAGAAAGAAATAGAAGAGGATACCAAAAAATGGAGAAATCTCCCATGCTCATGGATTGGAAGAATCAATATCATCAAAATGTCCATTCTCCCAAAAGCAATTTACAGATTCAACGCAATACCAATCAAGATACCGAGGACATTCTTCTCAGATCTGGAAAAAATGATGGTGAAATTCATATGGAGACACAGGAGACCTCGAATAGCTAAAGCAATCTTGTACAACAAAAACAAAGCCGGAGGCATAACAATACCAGATTTCAGGACATACTACAGGGCAGTTGTTATCAAAACAGCATGGTACTGGTACAGAAACAGATGGATAGACCAATGGAACAGAATAGAAACTCCAGAAATCAATCCAAACACCTACAGCCAACTTATATTTGATCAACGATCCAAAACCAATCCCTGGAGTAAGGTCAGTCTGTTTAATAAATGGTGCTGGGAAAACTGGATTTCCACGTGCAGAACCATGAAGCAAGACCCCTACCTTTCACCTTACACAAAAATTCATTCAACATGGATTAAAAATTTAAACCTACGACCCGACACCATCAAATTACTGGAGAGCATAGGAGAAACCCTGCAAGACATAGGTACTGGCAAAGACTTCTTGGAAAAGACCCCAGAAGCACAGGCACTGAAAACCAAAATTAACTACTGGGATTGCATCAAATTGAAAAGTTTCTGTACTGCAAAAGAAACAGTCAGGAAAGTGAATAGGAAACCGACAGAATGGGAAAATATATTTGCAAACTATGCAACAGATAAAGGGTTGATAACCAGAATCTACAAAGAAATTAAGAAACTCCACAACATCAAAACAAACAACCCACTTAAGAGATGGGCCAAGGACCTCAACAGACATTTTTCCAAAGAGGAAATCCAAATGGCCAACAGACACATGAAAAAATGTTCAAGATCCCTAGCAATTAGGGAAATGCAAATCAAAACCACAATGAGGTTTCACCTCACCCCGGTGAGAATGGCTCACATTCAGAAATCCACCAACAATAGATGCTGGAGAGGATGTGGGGAAAAAGGGACACTAATCCACTGTTGGTGGGATTGCAAACTGGTGAAGCCACTATGGAAGTCAGTCTGGAGATTCCTCAGAAACCTGAATATAACCCTACCATTCAACCCAGCCATCCCACTCCTTGGAATTTACCCAAAGGAAATTAAATTGGCAAACAAAAAAGCCGTCTGCACAGCAATGTTTATTGCGGCTCAATTCACAATAGCTAAGACTTGGAACCAACCCAAATGCCCTTCAACAGTAGACTGGATTAGGAAATTATGGGACATGTACTCTACAGAATACTATACAGCAGTCAAAAACAATGAAATCCGGTCACTTGCAACAAAATGGAGGAATCTAGAAAACATCATGCTGAGTGAATTAAGTCAGTCCCAAAGAGACAAATATCATTTGTTTCCCTTGATTGGCGATGACTAACTGAGCACCAAAGGGGAAACCTGTAGAAGTGAAATGGACACTATGAGAAACAGTGACTCGATCAGCTCTTGTGCTGACTGTTGTTGTACAATGTAATACTTTATCCATGGTAGTATTTTTTTTTTCTCTTTATCCTAGTACTAGTGGTTGAACTCTGTAATTAACACACAATTATACTTAGGTGTTTAAATTTTAACCGAAAAGTGATCTCTGTGAAATATAAGAGTGGGAATAAGAGAGGGAGGAGATGTAAAATTTGGGACATGCTCAATCGGAACGGCCCCAAATGATGGAGTTAGAATTGTGCCAGGGGTTTCCAATACAATCCCATCAAGGTGGCATGTACCAAGGCCATCTCATTAGTCCAAGTGATCAATTTCAGCTCACAATTGATCACACTGATAGGTCTAAGAGTCAAAGGGATCACACAAACAAGACTAGTGTCTGCTAATACTAACTGATAGAATGAAAAAGGGAGAGAATGATCCAACATGGGAAGCAGGATACACAGCAGACTCATAGAATGGCAGATGTCCTAAATAGCACTCTGGCCTCAGAATCAGCCCTTAAGGCATTTGGATCTGGCTCAAGAGCCCATGAGAGTATTTTAGGCATGGAAAGCTAAGACACTCTGGAAAAAACAGAAGACCTAAATGAAAGATCTCTGCGAGTGAGATCCCAGTGGAAAGAACGGGGCCATCAAAGAAGGAGGTACCTTTCGCTGAAGGGAGGAGGGAACTTCCACTTTGACTATGGCCCTGTGGGAATAAGATCGAAGTCGGCGAACCCTAAAGGCTTCCATAGCCTCGACAACTCATGACCAGAGCCTAGGGAGATTACTGACGCCATAAACAAGAGTGTCAAATTGTTAAATCAACATCAGGAGTCACTGTGTACTTACGTCTCATGAGGGATCTGTCCTTAATGTGTTATCCAATGTGAAGTGATGCTATTACTAGTACTGAAACAGTATTTTTACACTTTGTGTTTCTGAGTGGGTGCAAACTGATGAAATCCTTACATAGTATATATTGAATCGATCTTCTTTATATAAAGATAATTGCAAATGATTAAAAAATCTTGGTGTTAAATTGGAAATCGCATAGACAATTAATCAATTTTTTTAAAAAAAAAATCATGTAGGATCTCTGTCCTTAATGTGCTGTACATTGTGAATTAATACTATAACTAGTACTCCAACAGTATTATCATTTTGTGTCTCTATGCGAGGGCAAACCGTTGAAATCTTTACGTAATATGTACTAAATTGATCTTCTGTGTATAAAGAGAATTGAAAATGAATCTTGATGTGAACAGAAGGGGAGAGGGAGCGGGAAAGGGGAGGGTGGGGGGAGGGAGGGAAGTTGTGTGGGGGGGGAGCCATTGTGGTCCATGAACTGTTCTTTGGAAATTTATATTCTTTAAATAAAAGCTTTATAAAAAAAAAAATAAATAAAAAAAAAATAAAAATAAAAAAAGAAATACTTCAATATTTCTCCAAATAAGATAAGAAACCAAAGATGAAAGAAGCTACAACACTCAGTCATTCTCCAATTTTTTTTTAATCTTTAAATTCAGATACAAAATAGAACTAGTCAGTAGAGAGTAAAGTTATATAATAATTCTTGAGTTTCTAGTGGGCATAGCCCACATATCACTCCTCCAAGGCATTTCAGTTGTATATTTCTATCTTTGGTTAAAGATGGTCAAGAAAAAATTTGTGTAGAGAAGCCTAAAAATCAAACTGGCACCTGCCTCCTCTAAGGTAGCAGCTATAGCTTTTGCAACATACTTTCTGTTGTCACATTAGGACAAATACTTGATCTATTGAGCCCAGCATGAAGGGCTGCCTCAGAATACAAGAATACCACTGGCCGGCGCCGTGGCTCAACAGGCTAATCCTCCGCCTTGAGGCACTGGCACATCGGGTTCTAGTCCCGGTTGGGGAGCCGGATTCTGTCCCGGTTGCCCCTCTTCCAGGCCAGCTCTCTGCTGTGGCCCTGGAGTCAGTGGAGGATGGCCCAAGTGCTTGGGCCCTGCACCCCATGGGAGACCAGGAAAAGCACTTGGCACCTGGCTCCTGTCATCGGATGAGCCGTTGGAGGGTGAACCAACGGCAAGGGAGGACCTTTCTCTCTGTCTCTCTCTCATTGTCCACTCTGCCTGTCAAAAAAAAAATACAAAAATAAAAAAACACTGTTGGAGCTATGCAACCAGAGTGAGATACCCATTTGTCAGGAGTATTGGAAACAATGTTTTGCATCATATAGGAATTTAGAGTAAGAAGCTTATCTCCCTCTCATATACATATACACCTGGTGCTATGGTGGAGCTTACAGACATCAGCTTACAGACGTGCCTTTCTTCCAAACTCTTTATTTAGTATTATCATGTTCTAGCTCCCAATAAAGAAGATGAGAGTATTTTTACCACAGTATTAGGCAGATGCTACAAGTCAAGGCTTTTTTAGTCTAGAGTGCTAAGTGGTTAAACATTTACCAGTACATAACTGTGCCCTTTTATTATTCATGAAACTTAAAAACCATGTAGTAGTGCTGCTGATATTCCTCAGTTTGGGGTCCATTTTTGTTTTTAAATCTTTATTCCATTTCTGTAACTTCTGCTGCCAAGAGAGGATAATATATCTTACAATTTTCCTGCCTCATTGGGTATTTTTTTAAGGACTGAAAAGATACCATTAATGGAGCCGGGTCTGTTTATCCCTGGGAAGGAGAGGTAGGTGATTACTAGGGGAAAAGCTAGGCCAAAATTTCCATTTGAACTCTTCCTTACTTTTGCATTTACAGAGGTAGGGGGTGCCTCATACTTTGAATGGTGACACATTAAGAGCAGTTACATAGGTGAAAACTGAACGCAGGCACTGCAGGAGAGGATATTAAGCAAGATCTAAGAATCAACAGGATCAACAAGAACATTAACCACTTCTTTTCCAGGAAAGGAAGGAAGGAAGAAGCAAAAGGTACTAAGGTACAGTGAATCAGAGTATGTCCTGAGAGACTCCAGATTTTTATGACCACCAGCAGGTTTTGCTAGATCAGTACAATGTCATGAGATTATTGGACATTATTCTCTATTTTTCAGGAATTGGACTAAGTTACATTTGGGTAAATTTAATTGTCTTGCCAGGTATTGATTTTACAGAAACATAAAAATCCACAGACTTTTTCTCAATTAGTAATATGCTGTACATTGCTTTTTGAATAACAAAGGTAAGATAGTAACGTTTTTTTGAGGATTTTATTTATTTATTTGATTGGTAAAGTTACAGAGAATGGTTCACTCCCCAAATGGCTGCAAAGGCAAGGGCTGCACGCATCCAAAGCCAGGAGCCAGGAGCTTCTGGATCTCCCATGTGACTGCAGTGGCCCAAGCATTTCGGCCATCTTCTACTGCTTTCCAGGGCCATAGGCAGAGAGCTGACTGGAAGAGGAGCAGCTGGGACACGAATTGGTACCCATATGGGATGCTGGCACCACAGGGTTGCACTGGCCCCAAGACAGAAACATTTTAAAGACAGAATTTATTGGGCATTTACTACATGCCAGTCAACGACCTTGTGAGATAAATGCTATGGTGTTCATTTTATTAAAAATTTTACTTAAAAAATGAGGCAAAATACACATAAGAAGGAGAGAAACTATGACTTAAACCCACAAATGAGTCTTAATCACCTCTCTATTCTTCAGTCTCTGAAAAACAATTCCACAACTATGAATTTGTCCTGACTGTATTTATGAAGAACCTATGAAAAACTCAGAAATACTGAGTGCCAGACTATAATATCATGCAAACTCTTCCAATTTTTCCCAACATCGATCTAGTCAATAATTAGAAGACAGAATCAAGGCTTGATTTTTTTTTTTTGTTTTTATATCTAAATAAGTTGATCACAACTGAAAAGGCTATAGAGTGCTCTAGACCTAGACCATGGAAGCTAAGCATTATGAAATGAAAAGGGTAAAGAAGTTAAATGTGCTTAAGGGGAAGGATGTAGAGAAGGGAGCGTGGAGCACTGAGAGATGCCCCTGGAAGCAAGGCATGAGGTTTTGTAGGTGAAAATAAAGAGCAGCCTGGACTAACGAAGGGGAAGCTGGAAAGGAAGACTTACAAAGACTCAAGAGAAACTTTCTTAGGATATAAAATGTAGCTGGTGGGTAATTAATGTGGGAAATAGAATAAGAAAATGAGTCAGAGATGACTCCACGTTTCTAGTTTAGACAGTATTTATCTCAGTGGGATTATGAAAAACCAGGGAAAGACCATAGGTTCCATATTATCAAGATGAGTTTGAGAAGGTTATTAAACACTGTATGGAAATATTGGCAATATTGATGCTCAAAAGACATATAGTATAATGTATTAATGGAAGTCACAGATATCGTCTTAAATTTTATAGTAGTCGCATTTTAAAAAGTAAAAAGAAATAGGTGAAATTAATTTGAATAACAGCTTTACCTCATTTCCAAAATATCATTTCAACATAATCAATATAAGCAAACTATTGAGTACTTTACATTAGTTTTCATACTGTCTTAGAAATATGGTACACAATTTACCTGTAACAACACATCTGTTTGTACTAGCTACATTGCACTACATATGCTCAGTAGCCATAAGTTTCTCATGGCTATCATGCTAGACAGTTCAGATTCTAAGAGTGGTTAGATAGAAGGGTCTGGAAAGCAATACAGTAGTGTAGACTGTAAGGAAAAATCAGGGATCATCATTGAAAGTTAACTGATGCATGAAAAGAAACCTGGTCACCAGGGAAGCTCATATGGCATGAGAGCAAAAAACATATCCTAACAGAATCCTAAGGAATGCAAGCATTCAAGAAGAGTTTACAAGGAAATTGAGAAGGAGCACGCACACAAATAGCTATTGATAATAGTATCCTTCTGTATAATGATCTCTGCTTAGAAGAATTCATTTTACTAAATTTTGAGACTTATAAATTCAAGAATTATAGTGGGCATATCATCATTATTGGATCGCTGCAGAAAAAAAATAATGGCTGTTGGTATACATTTCTAAAATAAGATCCTGGTTTTGCTTTGGTAGGGTTACCACCACCCTTGCCTCAACAGGAAGAAGATTGGTAGAAACAAAAGCTGGGAAAGGAACCTTCTCCAGTAAACCTGTGGCTCTTATAGCAAGTATGTTTTTTAGAACTGGTCAAAGAGAACAATATCAGAAGCATTCACATGTAGATCAAATATCTCATCCTTTTAATAAAATATAAACTAGACTCTGCCTTATAGATAGTAGCAGTTTTTTTTATTCACCCAAATATTAAATGTTATGGCCAACTTAAAATATTTATATGCTTCTGTCAACCCAGCTGCTGGCACTGAGTTATAGGAACCAATAAAAATGGAAGTAGTACAAAAGTGGGCATCCATGAGACTCATACAAGGCAGTGAAGAACAAAAATAGAAGATTATCAACATCATAAAAAGACGGATATGAAAATATAGCAGAGAGTGGGCCTAGCAAGGAAGAATTCATTCTCTTAGCTCTTGGTTTTCTCAAAGGGGGCCAGGAAATGTTGATGTTAGGCCTCAGTCCCTGCTCTCTTGGGACTTCTTGCTGCGGGAGAGAGTAAGAGTTGAAAGTGAAGACTGCAGGGAGCTTGTGCCATATAAGATCTCCATCAACAAGCAACCCCAAAAGATCATGACTGTGGGAGTTTTGTAAATCAACTCTTAGGGTGCTTGCTCGAGGGCAAATAGCACAACAAATTAATCCTTTCTCCATGAAATGCAGCAAAGTTTGTATCTAAGCTTAATTCAAATTGCTCATTAGCTCTGACATGTTTCTAATGAGGTTATAATGCTCTGGGACAAAGATCAAGCCACTGAACACAAATAGCTAGGGATAGAATCATAGAAAGTTAAAATTAGAAGGACTTTAGAGCAGTGCTTCGCTAACAGATAATTTGAGTCACCTGGATATTCTGATTCAGGACAGCTGAGGTCTAGTCTGAGCTGCTTTCTGAGATGCTCCCTGGAAATGCTGATACTGCTAGACTACTTTATTCTATAGGTGAGGACACTATGGCCAAAGAACATCCCAGAAGCACGCAGAGACTTATTTACAGGCTAATATAAAGCAGTTAACTAATGTTCATAGACCTATGGATCAATCTGAAAATTTTTTTTATAACGCTTTTATTTAAAGAATATAAATTTCCAAAATACAGCTTATAGATTACAATGGCTTCCCCCCCATAACTTCCCCCCCACCCGCAACCCTCCCCTTTCCCACTCCCTCTCCCCTTGCTTCACATCAAGATTCATTTTCAATTCTCTTTATATACAGAAGATCAGTTTACTATATATTAAGTAAAGATTTCAACAGTTTGCCCTCACATAGCAACACAAAGTGAAAAATACTGTTGGAGTACTAGTTACAGTATTAATTCACAATGTATAGCACATTAAGGACAGAGATCCTACATGATATATTTTTTTAAAAAAATTGATTAATTTTCTAGGCAATTTCCATTTTAACACCAAGATTTTTTTTCATTTTTAATTATCTATATACAGAAGATAGATTCAGTATATACTAAGTAAAGATTTCATCAGTTTGCACCCACACAGAAACACAAAGTGTAAAATACTGTTTCAGTGCTAGTTATAGCATTACTTCACATTGGACAACACATTAAGGACAGACCCCACATGAGACGTAAGTACACAGTGACTCCTGAAGTTGATTTAACAATTTGACACTCTTGTTTATGGCATCAGTAATCTCCCTAGGCTCTAGTCATGAGTTGCCAAGGCTATGGAAGCCTTTAGGGTTCGCTGACTTCAATCTTATTCTGACAGGGTCATAGTCAAAGTGGAGGTTCTCTCCTCCCTTCATAATGTAATACTTTATCCATTTTAGTATTTTTTTATTCTAGTACTATTGGTTGAACTCTGTAATTAACAAACAATTATTCTTAGATGTTTAAATTTTAACTGAAAAGTGATCCCTGTGAAATATAAGAGTGGGAATAAGAGAGGGAGGAGATGTACAATTTGGGACATGCTCAATCAGTTGTGCCCCAAATGATGGAGTTAGAAATGTGCCAGGGAATTCCAATACAATCCCATCAAGGTGGCATGTACCAAGGCCATCTCACTAGTCCAAGTGATCAATTTCAGTTCACAATTGATCACACAAACCTGAAAATTTTAAGAAGTAGCGTGTTTACTCATCCTAGCTTTTGAGGGACTGAAAATATTTCCAAGACATAGAATTTTCCCTTTGGAAACCAAGAAAATTCCAGAAGTAAACAAGAAGAATTTTTCATTCTACCAGAAACCTTTTGAGTCTAATTATATATGGAATCTGGATCATGTTCTTGACCTTGTCTGTCTCTGAATGGTGGAATAACGACCTACTGCCAAGCTGGGAACACATCCTAAAGATCTCCAAGAGTGATGCCCAGTCAAGAATGAGGCTCTGCAGAGCCTTCGAATACTACCTTGACAAATGCCTCCACAAGTGACAGCCTAAGTAGATCTCAAAGGCATAACAAGAGTATCAGGAACACATAGAAATAAATATCATACAAGCATTTACTGTTCCTTTTAGCTACACAAGGCTATTTGAAAGAATGCATATAGGAAACAAATCACTAACTTTTGTAAATCTCAAAACACTTATTTTTGTAAAATCAACACAGGAATAATATAAATCAGGATACATTTCTGAGAATGATGGAAAAAGTCATGCTTTGCACAACCAAAATTAGAAATAAAAACATATCCCTCCCTCCACACTTAACTCATTGGAATTGGGCCCATTAAACTTAGATATATCGAACTGTCTGGAAAGCAAAAATGAAAAAGTTTCAGCCTATTCAGTGCTGACAGTGTATTTCTAAGGCTAACAAAACAGAGGTCAAGATACTGATTTCATATACATTGAAAATGCAGAGTTAGTACAATCCTGACCACAATGACTCTCACTCTCTGGAGTTTACATGTTCAAATAAGATACCAAGATGGTGTGATTGAATCAATCAACTTAATATTCATGGAATTAGGACACTTAAAGGAAGGAAATAAATTTGGCTAAATATATACAATGCATTTGAAATAGGTAAAACACAGAATCCTAGACACTCAGCAGTCATTACCTGCAAATTAAACAGGGCACAAGCAATCCTATTACGCATTATAAACAGCCCAGCTGCTGATTTAACGGTAGTTTCAGAAGCATAGTCAAGGAGTGCTTGCCCCAATATTAATAGGATATGTAATATATAAACCCAATAGTTCATGAGATTAACAAGGAAAATAAACTGAAGTGAAGCAACTTTGCAAGTAATAAGTGGCATCAGCAATTACTTCCCTGGAGCGAACACTTAAACAGGGCTTGGGGAAAGTACGTGTATATAAATTACAATGGACATTATTCAAATTTTTAATAATAATTTTAATTTTAATTCATTTCAAGTTCTTTATTGGTTGTAACTCCTTTTTAAAAGGGTCTGTTAACTCAAAATGTCAATAAGAGGTCATGGGCTATGAGATCTGCTCCAACCATCTTGAAAACTAGCTACCATTACAGTCGACCTAAAACTACCATGAATTCATAATTTGGCAACCATCAAAATTACTCTCATTTCATTTTCATAGAACTAAATATTTCAAATAATCTAGGAAGCAATTTTCCTTCTACACACCTCAACAGCCTGAATGATATATGCATGCATTTTGACAAGCTAAAAAGGACAGTGACTTCTACTTACAAGCCAATGGACATACGATGGAAGAGAACATCTCCCTGACAGATGCTGCCACGGACAGTCTGACTAAAGCTCACATTGTCCAAACAAGAAGCTGGAAGGGTTTCCATAGAAGGAAGAATGTGGCTTCTATTTTTTCCAGACAGAGATCCATCCAGGTCTTCCAAAATTGCTGCATGAGGATATGGAAAAGCTACCAAGTTTGGAGAATTTATGAAGGTCAACTGGTTGCTCTTCACAGTAAATCCACCTATAAATTGGAAGATATAAAGGCTTTTACACAATGGCACAAAAGGCAACTATCAAAAATGACAACTAAGTTACTAAATGTTTTCAGTACTTCAAATTACACATTTATAGTTTTACACCTTGCTTATTCATTCAAGAACACCGGGTCTCTGTACTGGACACAGTAAACACAACAGGAGTGGCACTAACCCTGCCATGTGCAACCTGTGGTCTAGAATAGTGACATTCTGCTAGATGAATTTTAGCCCTCCAGGGGACATTTGGCATTATTTTGAATAATCTTTGGCTGACACAACTTGGATATGGTGGGAGGAGTTCTCCTGGCGTTAATGAGCAAATACCAGGGCTGCTGCAAAACACGCCACAACGAATAGGACAGTCCCCACAACAAAAAGTTATCTGGCCCAAAATTCCTAAAGTGCTAAGGTTAAGAAAGTGATCTAGGGGTAAACAGAAATACACAATACTAAATACTAAACATTAAACATTCTATGGTTTATCTTTCTATCTGCTGACTTCTACTCCTCTATAGTAAGTCTCATTACATCAAAATATCTTTAATATTACACTTAAACATTTACCCTCAAAAGTAGCCTTCAATTAATCATTTGAGCAATAACACACTTTCTAAGAATTAGCTCCAAGGCTGTACATCTTGGCAATCTCAAACGCACATGCCACATGATTCTCTGGTACTACCAGCCAAACTGATGAGACAGAAACTATGTCAGGGGTCTTCTAATTCATACACTGATGGCACTAAAAGCACAAATTAAGTCCACACCTCCCAGTATATATACTACCATACTGTGGTATTATACATAACATTAAGTGCAGATGACTGTACATTTGAGTAGCAATGGTTGCACATTGGTGTTGGTATGCATGATTATTATGATTATCTTAATTTCTGAGCCATACTTGATTTCCTGAAATTTGACATCTAACTTATAGTTGGCCTCATGTAAGCTTTAACCTGTTTGGTAATAATTCAAGTTTTTTTTTTAAGTTTTACCCCAAAAGTCAAGACTTAAACTGATGGAAAGATAGGTCCGACATTAAACTGATCACCTAAGAATCTAGCTAAAAGCGGTATGTTCTCCTTTGAAATTGAAAATTTTTTCTTTTTCTCTTAAATGAATAAAATTGGATGTGGTAACATTTTGATTTTGAACTTACCCACATATTTTTGCATTAGAGTATATTGCATTGACATTAAAAATTTTAAAAGATATCTGTAAAATGTATGAGTCTAATGGTTTCATTCTACATCCAAATAGAGTACATGTAGTAAAGTCAAGCATAAAAGACTTCAAAAATCCATCTCTTATAACTTCCTAGGTCATCTAATATTATAATCACCTGCAGTTCCACACCTTGAGCATATTGTACTTTGATATGATTCTTGTGGCACTGTTTGTTCTTTGAAATCTCTATTTTTTATAAGCTGTCCCTAAGATATGGAAACTTTCCCCTTGTCAATTCCCCATTGTAAATTCCTATTCACATTTAAAAACACTATTCAAAAGTCACCTCCCTGAGAATCTCACCTAATCCTCTCTCTATAGTCACTCCACTGACCTTGTCCAATCTTCTAGCATTGCAATCATCACTCTTTTTTACCATGGCAGACTTAGACATTTATTTTTCAGTTTATTTCAAGAGTTTGGAAAATAGGGGCTATGTGTTTTAAAATTTTGTACTCTCCTCATCCCAGTTTCTTTCTTAAGTATACCATGGAATACACAAGGTTTTAAAATTTTTAAATTTCTTTTTTTTTTTTATTTGAAAGTCAGAAAGAGATATAGAGAGATTCCATTACTGGCCTGATCTCCAAATGCCAACAATAGCCAGGGTTGGATAAGGCCAACGTCAAGAGCCAAGAACTCAAACCAAGTGTCCCATATGGTACTTGAACCATCTACTACCTCCAAAGATGTAAATTAGTAAGAAGCTCTACTCAAAATAGAGTAGCCAGGACTAGAACCAGGAATTCTCACATGGGATGTAAGCATTCCAAGCAGTGACCTAACCCCTGTGCCAAATGCCCACCCCACAAACAGTTTTTAAGCAAATGGAGAGGTGATTTAACCCAGATCATCAATGACAAGGATTCGAGTTCATAAAGAGTAGTGTGGGGGGCTGGCGCCATGGCTCAATAGGCTAATCCTCCGCCTGCGACGCCAGCACACCGGGTTCTAGTCCCTGCCGGGGCGCTAGATTCTGTCGCAGTTGCCTCTCTTCCAGGCCAGCTCTCTGCTGCGGCCCATGAGTGCAGTGGAGGATGGCCTAAGTCCTTGGGCCCTGCACCCGCATGGGAGACCAGGAGAAGCACCTGGCTCCTGGCTTTGGATCAGCGCAATGTGCCGGCCACAGCTAGCCAGCTGCAGCAGCCACTGGGGGGTGAACCAACGGCAAAACGAAGACCTTTCACTCTTTCTCTCTCTCTCTATCTCTCACTTTCCACTCTGCCTGTCAAAACAAACAAACAAAAAGAGTAGAGTGGGGGCCGGTGCTGTGGTACAGTGGGTTAACGCCATGGCCTGAAGTGCTGGTATCACATTTGGGTGCCAGTTCGAGACTTGGCTGCTCCACTTCCAATCCAGCTCTCTGCTATGGCCTGGAAAGCAGTAGAAGATGGCCCAAGTCCTTGGGCCCCTGTACCCACATGGGAGACCCGGAAGAAGCTCCTGGCTCCTGGCTTCAGATCAGCACAGCTCCAGCTGTTGTGGCCATCTGGGGAATGAACCAGCAGATGGAAAACCTCTCTCTGTCTCTACCTCTCTCTATAATTCTTTCAAATAAAATTAAATAAATCTTTAAATTTTAATTTTTTGTGATTATTTTCAGCACGTTATGAATGATATGAAATGGTGAAGCTATGAAAGAATTGTGATTTTTAAGCACTTGCCATGAGGCATTTCTTATTACTATTATTATTCTTACAATCTTAAGCTCAGATGTATCCTAATAAAAGCAATTATTGGTTCTGCCCACAGAGGAGGGGAAAAATAGTAAAGCAGAGACTTGCTGATTATTCATTTAATTAAAAAAAAAACAAACAATTATCTCAATTGGTGATTCAAACCACAAGAGCATATTTACTTGAATTAGTTGCTTGGCTGTTTACAATGATCAAATCAACTAGAATGAGCTCTACCTCTTTTCACCTTGGCACATGAGATCTCTAAGGATTTTCTCATCACCTCTGAGTGTGGTTAACAAGTAAGCAAAAATTCCTATGGTTCTCATGCATGCATCAAGCTTTTGGCAGGTACATTAACTACCTGAACTCTGGCTCCTGCAGGAAATGTTGTATTCAGGTTAATTTATGCCCATGTGTCAACTCATCCAACATCACTGGTTAATTTAATCAGTGAGCGCCTGATACACACTAGATTCTCCATTACTAATAATCAAATTCTGAGCCAGAGAGATGTGATCTCTGCTTTTATAAAACACAGAACCCAGAACAGACATAGCAGCATCATGATAGAATGTGATGGACACCATCATAGAAGGAGCATGGGGACACAAAGAAACACAATGGGAGGACCTGTCCTTCCAAACTACTTTTTTTTTAGTTTTGTGCAATTCTAATATAATCTTATAATGGAAATAAATAGTCACAAAGGATTTGTCACTGTTTATCATATTCAGTTGATTATTGGCCTTATTTGCCATTGATCCTATCTGTTCAAACAACTTACCCTGTCCTTGAGAACACCCTGAACAGGTTCTGATGGCCACACAGCTGACGCGATCAAAATTAGCAAAGGTTGTGTTAGAAATCATAAGTTCCCATCTTTTTGGAGTTTTAATCCCAGCTGACATGCACAGGCTTCCCTGTTATTTAAAAGAAAAAAAAAAAGGAAAAGAAAAATAAGAGAATTCGCCAAATAAAATACAATTCATGATGCAAGAATAAAAGAAACAATAAAAACAAAAATACAAGCCCTATACTAGGAGTAAATATTTGTCAATGACATATATGACAAAGTATATGTATGCAAAATATAGAAAGAAAAATAAGAATGCAGTCCAATCTTTCTGTATATATGTATGTATCTATTTATTTACTTATTTATTTAGAGAGTCAGAGAGACAGATAGGCAGAGAGCCCTCCCATCCACAAATGTCCAGGAGCCAAAAACTCAATCCAGGTACCCTACATGAGTGCAATTAGTTGAACCATCACCTTCTGCCCCTAGTGGACATATTAGTGAGAAGCTAGAATTGGCACAAAGTGGGACTCAAATCTAGATATTCCAATATGGAATGCAGATGTCTCAGGTCAAATACTCTTCCTTGAAAACTCAATTTAAAAATCAGAAAAATAACTTAAAAAGACATTTCAACAAAGAGAATATAAGGATGGCAAGTAAGTACACAGAAAAAAGTTTAAGATCATTATTCATTGGGTAAATGAAAATTAAGAGCAAAATAAGACCCCAAAATAGTGAAAACAGCAAGTACTGATGAGGATGAGAAGTAAATCTCTCATACATTGGGTTAAATGCAAATGGGACAGCCCTTTTAGAAAACAATCTAGCAATTTCTTGAACATTTAAATATACTCTTATAATGTGATTTAGCAATTCAGCTCCTACATATTTATCTTACAGAAAAGAAAACTTGGATTCATACAAAATCCTTACCCAAATTGTTATAATAGTTCTGTTTGTAATTGCTAAATCTGGAGGCTATTCAAATGTCCCATAGATAAACAATCTATTTATACCCATGTAGTACAATAATACTCAACAATAACAAAGAAAAAACATACTTATATATGCAACAAGTTGGATAAATCCCAAACTTGTCATGTGGAAGCAAAAGCCAGTCTCAAAAAGTGACTCATGGTTTCATTTTTATCATTGTGACAAAAGACAAAACTATAGTGTAGAGAATAGATCAGAGATTGTCAGATATTAGAAGAGAAGGTTTTGGGCTGGCGCCGTGGCTCAACAGGCTAATCCTCTGCCTTACGGCGCCGGCACACCGGGTTCTAGTCCTGGTCGGGGCGCCGGATTCTGTCCCGGTTGCCCCTCTTCCAGGCCAGCCCTCTGCTGCGGCCCGGGAGTGCAGTGGAGGATGGCCCAAGTGCTTGGGCCCTGCACCCCATGGGAGACCAGGAAAAGCACCTGGCGCCTGGCTCCTGCCATCGGATGAGCACGGCGCGCCGGCCGCAGCGCGCCATCCGCGGCAGCCATTGGAGGGTGAACCAAGGGCAAAGGAAGATCTTTCTCTCTGTGTCTCTCTCTCACACTCCACTCTGCCTGTCAAAAAAAAAAAAAAAAAAGAAGAGAAGGTTTTGAATTTGAAGATGGAACATGAGGGATTTAGGATTGATGCAAGTATGCTGAAATTGATTGTAGTGGTGGTGGTTCTATAGCTTCACAACTGTGCTCAATTTCAGAGACAAACATAAGAAAAGTTAGTTTTGTTGTACTTAACATAAAAAAAGAATGTTCAGCAAATCCTAAAAAGAAACAAAAACTGCTTCCAGCTTAATTTTCCACTAAATTTCTTCAACAGATTCCATGCAAATTGTTAGGGCTTCACTGTTAAAACTATTTGTTAATTTGAGGAACACCACAATTTGTACAAGAGCCTCTGATATAAAAAACAGTGGCAAAAATAGACAACCAGGGGCTGGCGCCGTGGTACAGTAGGTTAATCCTCTACCTGCAATGCTGGCATCCCATATGGTGGCCAGTACTAGTCCCGGCTGCTCCTCTTCCAGTCCAACTCTCTGCTATGGCCATGGAAAGCAGTAGAAGTTGTCCCAAGTGCTTGGGCCCCTGCACCCACATGGGAGACCTGGAAGAAGCTCCTGGCTCCTGGCTTTGGATCAGCGCAGCTCCAGCCTTTGTGGCCATTTGGGAAACAAATCAACAGAAGGAAGACTTTTTTCCCTGTCTCTACCTCTAACTGTGTAATTCTACCTCTCAAATAAATAAATAAAATCTTTATTTTAAAAGAAAAACAGTAACTTGATCAGCTCTTGTGCTGACTGTTGTTGCACAACGTAATACTTTATCCATTTTAGTATTTTTTTATTCTAGTACTATTGGTTGAACTCTGTAATTAACAAACAATTATTCTTAGGTGTTTAAATTTTAACTGAAAAGTGATCCCTGTGAAATATAAGAGTGGGAATAAGAGAGGGAGGAGATGTACAATTTGGGACATGCTCAATCGGAACTGTCCCAAATGATGGAGTTAGAAACAGGCCAGGGAATTCCAATACAATCCCATCAAGGTGGCATGTACCAAGGCCATCTCACTAGTCCAAGTGATAAATTTCAGTTCACAATTGATCACACTGATAGGTCTAAGAGTCAAAGGGATCACACAAACAAGACTAGTGTCTGCTAATACTAACTGATAGAATCAAAAAGGGAGAGAATGATCCAACATGGGAAGCGAGATACACAGCAGACTCATAGAATGGTAGATGTCCTAAATAGCACTCTGGCCTCAGAATCAGCCCTTAAGTCATTCAGATCTGGCTTTAGAGCCCATGAGAATATTCTAGGCATGGAAAGCCAAGACACTCTGGAAAAAAAAGAAGACCTAAATGAAAGATCTCTGTGAGTGAGATCCCAGTGGAACGAATGGGGCCATCAAAGAAGGAGGTACCTTTCTCTGAAGGGAGGAGAGAACCTCCACTTTGACTATGACCCTGTCAGAATAAGATCGAAGTTGGCGAACCCTAAAGGCTTCCATAGCCTTGGCAACTCATGACTAGAGCCTAGGGAGATTACTGATGCCATAAACAAGAGTGTCAAATTGTTAAATCAACTTCAGGAGTCACTGTGTACTTACGTCTCATGTGGTATCTGTCCTTAATGTGTTGTCCAATGTGAAGTAATGCTATAACTAGCACTGAAACAGTATTTTACACTTTGTATTTCTGTGTGGGTGCAAACTGATGAAATCTTTACTTAGTATATACTGAATCTATCTTCTGTATATAGATAATTGAAAATGATTAAAAAATCTTGGTGTTAAATTGGAAATTGCCTAGAAAATTAATCAATTTTTTAAAAAAATATATCATGTAGGATCTCTGTCCTTAATGTGCTATACATTGTGAATTAATACTGTAACTAGTACTCCAACAGTATTTTTCACTTTGTGTTGCTATGTGAGGGCAAACTGTTGAAATCTTTACTTAATATATAGTAAACTGATCTTCTGTATATAAAGAGAATTGAAAATGAATCTTGATGTGTAGCAAGGGGAGAGGGAGTGGGAAAGGGGAGGGTTGCGGGTGGGGGGGAAGTTATGGGGGGGAAGCCATTGTAATCTATAAGCTGTATTTTGGAAATTTATATTCTTTAAATAAAAGCGTTATAAAAAAAAAAGAAGCTGAAAAAAAAAAAAGGATTTATTTATTTTTTTTACTTGAGAGTCAGAGTTACACATAGAGAGGAGAGGCAGAGAAAGAGAGAGAGAGAGAGAGAGAGAGAGAGAGAGAGAGAGAATCTCCCATCTGATGGTTCACTCCCCAATTGGCCACAATGGCCAGAACTGTGCTGATCCGGACCCAAGAGCCAGGAGCTTCCTCCGTGCCTACCACACGGGTGCAGGGGCCGAAGGAATTGGGCCATCTTCCACTGCTATCCCAGGCCATAGCAGAGAGCTGGATTGGAAGAGGAGCAGCCGGGACTAGAACTGGTGCCCATATGGGATGCCAGTGCTTCAGGCCAGGGCGTTAACCTGCTGCGCCACTGTGCTGACCCCAATAAATACAATCTTTTTTTTTTTTTAATTTTTATTTTTGACAGGCAGAGTTAGACAGTGAGAGAGAGACAGAGAGAAAGGTCTTCCTTTTTCTGTTGGTTCACCCCCCAAGTGGTTGCCTTGGTCTGCACATTGCGGCCAGCGTACTGCACGGATCCAAAGCCAGCAACCAGGTGCTTCCTCCTGGTCTCCCATGCAGGTACAGGACCCAAGGACCTGGGCCATCCTCCACTGCACTCCCGGGCCACAGCAGAGAGCTGGCCTAGGAGAGGAGCAACCGGGACAGAATCTGGCGCCCCGACCAGGACTAGAACCTGGGTGCCAGTGCCGCAGGCAGAGGATTAGCCTAATGAGCCACGGCACCGGCCTAAATAAAATCTTCCAAAAAAAAAAAAAAAAAAAAGACAAACAACAGAAAACAGAACCAGTGGATAAAATGTAATAAAGGAATCAGAAGAAAACTTAAACAACTTAAACACAATATTTACCAATCTTAGAGAAAGAAGCATATTATATCCATGAAAATAAAAAGGAAGTCTAAAATGGGATTTTCAAAAAAGAAAAAAGGTAATACATCTAGAAGAGCAGAAATAAGAAATTCAATAGGAAAAAAATTGAAGAAATACACAGGAAAGTAGAACATAATAACAAAATATGGAAATTCAGAAGAAGCAAAGAATATTAGGAATATAAACCCACAAGTCCACTATACAAACAATATTTGAAATAAAAAAGAGAAAATTATAAGAGAGAATTACCAAAGAAATACTTGAATAAAACTTTCCAGAAAGGAAAGATATACTTTTCCAGACTGAAGTTCACATCCAGCTCTTAAAAACATTTTTATTAGAACAAAGTCAGACTAAGATACATCATGTTGAAATTGTGAAACACCATGGGAAAGGACAAGGAACTCAGAGCTCTCCAGGAGAAAACAACAAAAGGTTGCCTAGAGACCTAGAATCAGAGTGTCTTAAAATTATTCATCCTCAATACTAGAAACTAGAATACAATGGAATATTGCCTTCAGAATTTCAAGGCAAAGTGAACTCTAACCTAGTCTTCCATAACCATAACCTATCAATAAAGGGTCTCTAGATGTAGCTCAAAAACTTTACCGTCCATAGTTAGCCATTTTCTAGGAAAATTTCCTTAGGCTATAATCTAACCAAATGGGAAATTAAACTAGAAGGAGGAAAACATGGAAATCAGGAGTAGGGATTTCAATACTACTGACAGGAAGGAAATCTCCAGGATACTGGCCGAGAGAGAGTTCACGATGTAGCTATGAAATTATTCTCATATCTGCAGGTGCAGGAGTCAACATCTTGGGCTGTTGCTGGACACTACCCACTAAAGCTAAAGGAGTATCCTGTGACTCAGCCATATTCCAAGTTGCCATTTGTTCAACAGAAAAATATGCACATGAATACCAAGAGACTTATCAAAGAATGTGCTTAATATCATTATTTATAATAACTAAAAATTAGAAATAAACATCAAAAGCAAAATAATTAAAAAATAAAACAGGCATAACATGGAATACTACATAAATTATTAGAATAAAGTATTGTAACACACAAAAACATGGGTGAATCTCACAATGTTGTCCCAAAGTAGAAACATACAATAGTTACATTCTATATGATTCCATTCATAAAAGTTCAAAAGCAAAAGAAAGTAATTAACGTTCATAACAGTCTGAACAATACCTCTCCTTTGCCCAGGGAGTTGTGGGGTGGGTTGAATAGAAGGGTCCTTGAAGGGGTGAAACTGGTCATGCCATAGTTCATGTGGTGATATATACATGCTTGATTTGGCTTATAAAAATCCAGTTAGCTTGCCCCTTTTTGTGTGTGTACTTTTCTCCATAAATGTTATCTCACCTTAAAACATCCATTTTAGGGGCTGGCACTGTGGTGCAGTGGGTTAATGCCCTGGCCTGAAGTGCCAGCATCCCATATGGGACCAGTTCTAGTCCCGGCTGCTCCACTTCCAATCCAACTCTCTGCTGTAGCCTGGGAAAGCAGTAGAAGATGGCCCAAGTCTTTGGGCCCCTGCACCCACGTGGTAGAACCGGAGGAAGCTCCTGGCTCCTGGGTCCGGATCAGCACAGTTCTGGCCATTGCGGCCAAGTGGGGAGTGAACAAGTGGATGGAAGACCTCACTCTCTCTCTCTCTCTCTGCTTCTCCTCTCTCTGTGTAACTCTGACTTTCAAATAAATAAATAAATCTTTAAAAAAATTTACTTTAAAAAGGGACCAAATTCTAGAGAAAAGTGCCGGCACACCGGGTTCTAGTCCCGGTCGGGGCACCGGATTCTGTCCCGGTTGCCCCTCTTCCAGGCCAGCCCTCTGCTGTGGCCCGGGAGTGCAGTGGAGGATGGCCCAAGTGCTTGGGCCCTGCACCCCATGGGAGACCAGGAAAAAGCACCTAGCACCTGGCTCCTGCCATTGGATGAGCGCGGTGTGCTGGCCGCAGCACGCCGTCCGCGGCAGCCATTGGAGGGTGAACCAACGGCAAAGGAAGACCTTTCTCTCTGTCTCTCTCTCTCTCACTGTCCACTCTGCCTGTCAAAAAAAAAAAAAGATAGGAAAGTAAAGCAAGAAGTTAAAGAAGTTTAATGTCCTTTGTGGCTCAGGTAAAATTTAACAGCTGATGTTTTGTTAAGACATGTTAAGGCATGTTAAAAATTTAAGATCAAAATTAAATCAATCAGAACAAAATGAATGACTTTTAAATGAGGAACTACAAAAAATACTTTGCAATGCAAGCAAAAATCAAGTTAGGAAAAAAATTTTAAAAGTAAGAAAGAAAGTGAATTGGAGACTGAAAGCACAAAGTAAGATAGTAAAAATAAATGCAAACCTATGTGAGACATCAGCATGTGGATGGTCATTGAAGCCACTAGGGAAGATGAGGTTTCTCCCAGGGAGAGCAAGAACACTGAGAGAAAAGGGATGCTACAATAGAATTTAGAGAAACAAAATGATGAAAGGTTTAAATTTAGCAAGACATATCCGCAAGTGAAAATGGAATATCACCTCTTCAGAAACGGGAGGAAGAATGAGGCAATCTCACATTCGTTGGTCTGAATACGGTATTTTTAAAGTAGCAGCATCTGCTCAAGTTAATGACAATAACAACAAAAAACACATTCATCCTGCAGATATCTCCAAAAGCAAGGTGACCATAATTTAAACCCAAATCAAGATTATTTTTGTTACAATGGTACTTTAATAGAGATACTAGTAATAAATACCAAAAAATGGGATGTTCATCAAAGTTACAACAGATATAACGTTCAGTTGACAGTCCCCTCAACAGAGCAAGGCTCGAAGGATACCAGACAAACTGGTATTTGTTGGGACACACCATGCAGCTTTCTGCCTGTGTGGGTTAGAGGCTCTGGTTCTAGGTGCCTAGGATTATAGTCACAAAACCAGTATTAGCACAATTGTGCTACAGACTACATTTTTAATAGTCATAATAACCTACATAAGACAATGAAGAATGTTTCCCTCTACCCCTGACCTCTGGGAAATATCAAAACTTCAAGACTTCCCTCAGATTGCAAGTAACCAATACATGTATATAAATTCTATTCCAGAAGTAAAATTTAATAGGTGCTGGATTTCACAACTGACATATCAGGTATACCTTATGTCTGGCAAGTCGTAATGGTCCTTAGTGGGAGGTGGGAGGGGAGGTTACATACATGGCTAAATATTTAAATTTGTTCAAGTAGAATATTAAATAGCAAAAAAATTTGCTCAAGAAGAAAAATCAAAATGAAATGATTATGTTTCACTGTTGGGCATTACCTAAAATCTCCATTACAATATGGCGTCTGGCAGATGTTCGAGGGGTGTGTCTGCGGCTGCTGTGGTTAAGCTACGTAAGATCAGACCCCCAGCAAGGATAGGTCTGCTTTAGTTCCAGACATGTGGACAGTGCGTGATCCCCATACTTTACTTAAGATGCCCCTGTGCGTGGTCCACCCGTGCCTGTGTGACCTTTTCTCTGATTGGCTCCCCTACTGCGCATGTGCTTCATAAGCTTTATAAGCCTGTACGCTTCCTCAGTAAAGCGGTTCCTGCTTCGACAGAACTCACGGGTGCCTGTGGTGTGTTCATCACCGGTCGACCTTACCCTTCCTGTTCGCCTTGTTGGGGAGTGCTTGTGCTTGAGACCCCGACATTTCACAGTATCAATAACTCAATTAACTCTTCATAAAGAAAAGTTAAATCATCAAAACTAAACAAGTTTGATATTCAAATCCTTCTCCTTACTAGTAACACTTTTAAAGTTACTAAAAACTAAATGTATAATTTACTTTGCAGAGGTAACACACAAGAATGAACTGACAGAATTATTTTAAAAAGGATCTGCTAAATGTGTCAATCTTTTATCTGTCCACTTGACATACTCTACTCACCTACCCCACTCTCAAAAAATTCCACTGTTCCAAAATGACTTCCTGACCTGTCTTCAGGTGTAGAAGCTATTTAGGTCTACACAGTGATGCACTTCTACAGTCCTGGCCATCAGATTAGAGAACCTGCTAAGGTTCACACTCCTTTTGAAACTCTTCCCAAAAAACTTAAAATGAATTTGTAATCCCTCAATTCAGACAGTACTCTAATATGTGAAACACTCCAATATGTGAAAATTCTTTTTCCAACTTTTAAATAAAAGCCACAGAATGAATCCGTGTGGCTAAAAACTAAATCTGAATTATATGTGTATGGCATTGTGTAAATGTATTTTTTAGTTCATTTTGCTAGATTTTATTAAACACTTCATGTTTTTGTACCAGGATATTTTTGAGTGTGAAGGGAGTGACTATTTAGATGGAATTCTGGGACAACAGATTTAAACATACTGTCCAATAAACCTGGATATACAGAAATGCTGTATTCATTTCTTCTCAATAAAACTATCCTCACTGAAAACTTTTCTATCTGTAGTGATGTAAAGGTAATATTGAGAATAAGAGTACCAACATATATGCAAGTAAGTTTAGAGGAAAAAGAAATATCATCCCATTAAAAAAATTCTCCCAGAAACAGATGTTTGTTTTAGGATATGACTTAAACTGATCATTTATACTACTAATTGCATGTGGATGCGTGGTCTATGAACAGATAGGCTGAATTCTCTAAAAATCTTGATTTCTAAAACCACAGCATTAAAGATAAAGATTTCTAAACACACAGCACAAAAGATAGAGACTGAAATCATCATTGCACAGAGAGGTTAGGAATTTTTTTCTTACATTGACAAATGGCAATTAATTGGTTACCACGTAAATCTGAAAATAATATGGATATTCTCCTTCTTTGTTTATTTTAACACTAGAATTTCTCAGATCCTTTAATATTTTTGTTGCTTGGTTTTACAAATTTTACTGTGTATATTTGATGTTTAAAACATGATGTTATAAGTCACATGCAGATGGTAAAATAGTTATACGGACACAAGTTGACAGATCTGTAATCTCACATTGTTATTATTTTATGGGTGTGACTATAATAGCTAAAATATACTTAGTAACAAAAATCACTAATATGATATAATTTTATTAACTACACTTCTTATGTTATACATTAGATCTCCAGAAGTGCTGGAGATTTTGAGGAATAGAGGGTATAGTAAACAGCTCAGTCTAAATGTAATTATCCAATGAATTTCTTTTCCCACACACTCTTTTGGGGCTAGCCTTTCATGAATAGTACTTCAGGGAATACTGCCAAAGGCACCAACAAATGTCCACTGCCAAAGCCATTTAGTCATTTTCCAGGAGTCTGAAGCCAGTCGTGGTCCTAGTTCCATAAAACTAGGAATCAATCTTGAGTTATCATTAGACTTTCCAAAACTTCCATTTCCGTATCTATAAATTAAAGTGTTCTAACTAGATCATCTCTTAGGTAACAATTAACTCTGAAACTGCCTGGTCTTAATATTTGGGTGACAAGTCAGCATTGAGACACCTAGAACAAAACTATTTAATATTTTCTATTAGGGCACTCTTCTACTCACTTGCTAAGAGAAAAAAAGGCCCTCAGCGACACTGCATTCCTGGTAACTCACATCCCAGGGATAGGATTATTTTTGATTTTCTCATCATAAGTACCCTTTTGTCATAATTTATAATTTAATTTATGTCACTCTCCCATTAGTTATGATGTCTATTTAACATCAATTAAGACACTGCAACACTAATTTACCAGGACAGTTGGTTCAACAGTTTGATGAGCATTTTGTTTTTAGAATCTACACTGAAGTTTTTCTGGGAAATGTTAAGGCTTTGGATCTACCAGCATCACAGAAACATTCTAGGTGCTATCCTATCTTGGAAACTTGGAATATACAGAGTCTGAATTAACCTTCCAGGTGGTAATCCTTTAGTGGAAAGTAAGAACTGTCAAGTATAAAACTCCTGAAAACAATGATTCAAAAGAGATTTAGGAGTGGTGTTTAGCCGAGTGGTGGATACATCAGATTCCCATGTCCCACATTGAAATATATGGGTTCATTTCCCAGTTCCAGATCTTTATTCCAGCTTACTGCTCTTACCCACCCAGGAAAGCAGTAGTAGGTTCCCAGCTCCTGGCTCTGGCTGCCCAGCCCAGCCTGGTCATGGCAGACGTTTGGGAAGTAAACTGCTAGATAGAATCTCAATCTCAATCTCTCTCTCTCTCTCTCACTCTCTCATATTTTTTAAAAGAGATTTAAATAAGAAAACTAAATATAGGAAAATGAGGGTGATTAAGAAATTGTTTTTAACTCTTAGTATATATCTGTAGCTATAATGTCCAATAAAAGCACAAATGTCAATAGGTATATTTCAATTGGACAATGCATTCAGGAATACTGTAGGTCTCTTCCATATATGATTTTCACAACAATGTGATTATTCACATACATGTTATTTTTATGAAAACAAGAACCCAAGGAAGCCACCACAGATATGAATCCTAAGAGACCAATGGTAGCCATGGACCTCCCTGAAAGACAACTAGGGTTTCTCAGCTAGGGAGTTGGTACCCTGACCATGCAATGGTGAAGTCATCTTCAGTCTGATTTTTATCAGAGAGAAACCTGCACATAGGCAAGTATTAGGGAATCATATAGAAAATCTCAATATACTATAATACACCATGTAAATTTATATGACCCAATTTGAAGTATAGTCTAATTGGAGGAAGGACTCTGAACAAAATGGTGATATAGAAATTTGGCAAACTGTAGAGCTGAGAAACAAGATGGAATCATGCTATTTCACAATCCTTAGTTTAAGATAAATTATTAGGTTTGTTATTGCATCTGTATGAATAACAATTCTAAATTGCAACCAAATAAAAATTCTATGAATTACCCATGATCTTTACAATTTATATGCTTTCATAACATTGAAACCCTGATACTATTTGGATTTTATTAATAATATCATCACTATTACTAATAAAAAGCCCCTTTAACTTTTACAACTTAAAAACAAGATTCACTAAAGAATGCTATTAGCGGAGAGCGGCAAGATGGCGGAATAGGAAGGGAGCACACCGATAGTCTGGGGAGAGACAGTTTAATAAAAGTGGAGATACTGCAGGTTCAAGGAAGAGTAGGGGAAGAAACAGCAGAGAAAACCCTTCCGGAACTGGAGATTCACAGTGGACCTGCGTGGAGAGCGTGGGAGCCCGCAGTTTGGGACACCAGCAGCAGATTCAACACACCAGCGCTGGAACGCGAGGTGAGCCGAACCTCAATAGCCCGAGATACCAGGAGGGAAGCGGAAAAGGGAGCCTAGAGTGAACAAGGCTTGAAACCCTGCAGGGAAAAGTTCACCAGGCTAACTAGAAGAGAGAGAGAGAGAGAGAGAGAGAGAGGGAAAAAAAAAAAGTGACCCATACGGACACGAGTTTCTCTCTCTTTCCGCTCACCTCTCAAAGGTGAGCAAGACAAAGAGCAGGTGCCATTTTGGAATACGTCATAAGCAGGGCGACCTGAGGTCGGCACCGGCCCTGAGCCTAGCAGAAAAACCTGACTCTGGGTGGGAGGGGTGAAATAACAGGAGATTAGAACCTAATGAATGTGTGGTGCTAATGAACTGAGACTGTGAAAAAAGAGACGGTGGGGGAGAGAACTCACGGAAATCACGAATTCATGTGAGTACTCTCCAGAGACGCTACAGTTCAGTAGCCTTGGAGGCCCAGTGGGAGACTACAGGCGAATCTGAGCCCACACTAAGGGCCGCAAAGATTCCCTCTCTGGTCCTTGGGAAAGAGCTTCTGATCTCTGGCTCCTGTGGGTATATCATTCGCCTGCTAACCACCCCCAATTCCATTCAGCTGTGTGGAATTACTTCCCTTTTGAACCAAAAAAAAAAGTTTCAGAGAGAGATTTACCACGCCAAAACTGGGAGTGTCTCCTTTGACACACCCTCAACCCTGAGGAACCAAACAGAGCTCTCAGGCCACACCCATCTCAAGCCTCTAAGGCTCCATCAAAAGCAGAAAGTCCACTTAATCTAGAGTCATAGTATAACAAGAAAAAAACACCACAGTGAAGAAACCAATATGACAAACAATAAACGCAAAAACCGAGGTAATAAGAACAAGGAAGACACTATGGCGTCACCAAATGAAAAAGACACCCCAATTCAAGATTACGAAGATGATGAGATTGAAGAAATGCAAGAAGCAGATCTCAAAAAATTGATAAGAACACTAAGAAGTACTCAAAAACAAATTCTTGAACTACAGAAATCCTTAATGGACAAGGTAGAAAATCTCTCTCGTGAAAATGAAATATTAAGGAGGAATCAAGCTGAAATGAAACAACTAGTAGAACATGAAACTGTGATAGTGACGAGAAATCATAATGAAGTGAAGAATTCAATAGATCAAATGAAAAACACATTAGAGAGCCTTACAAAAGGATGGGTGAGGCAGAAGAGAGAATATCGGACTTAGAAGACAGAGCACAGGAAACTATACAGTCAAACCAAAGAAAAGAAGAGGAAATTAGAAATCTAAAAAATATTGTTGGGAATCTACAGGATACTATTAAAAAACCCAACATTCGAGTGCTAGGAGTTCCTGAAGGCATGGAGAGGGAGAAAGGATTAGAAGGCCTTTTTAGTGAGATAATAGCAGAAAATTTCCCAGTTTTGGAGAAGGACAGAGACATCCTAGTACAGGAAGCTCATAGAACCCCTAGGAAACATGACCAAAAGAGATCCTCATCACGACACATTGTAATTAAACTCACCACAGTGAAACAGAAAGAAAAGATCCTAAAATGTGCAAGAGAGAAACGTCAGATTACTCTCAGAGGATCTCCAATTAGACTCACAGCAGACTTCTCATCAGAAACCCTACAAGCTAGAAGGGAATGGCGAGACATAGCCCAGGTACTAAGAGAGAAAAACTGCCAGCTCAGAATATTATATCCTGCCAAGCTCTCATTTGTGAATGAAGGTAAAATAAAGACCTTTCATTGCAAAGAGAAATTGAAAGAATTTGTTGCCACTCGTCCAGCCCTGCAAGAGATGCTTAAAGATGTGTTACACACAGAAACACAGAAACACGGCCATCAACACGAAAGAAGGTAAACGAAGGGAACCTCACAGCAAAAGATCACAGGGAATTCAAAGCATACATTTGGATAAAGAAATTATGGGACATGTACTCTATAGAATACTATACAGCAGTCAAAAACAATGAAATCCAGTCATTTGCAACAAGATGGAGGAATCTGGAAAACATCATGCTGAGTGAATTAAGCCATTCCCAAAGGGACAAATATCATATGTTCTCCCTGATTGGTGACAACTAATTGAACACCCAAGGTGAAACCTACTGAAGTGAAATGGACACTATGAGAAACAGTAACTTGATCAGCACTTGTGCTGACTGTTGTTGCACAACGTAATACTTTATCCATTTTAGTATTTTTTTTATTCTAGTACTATTGGTTGAACTCTGTAATTAACAAACAATTATTCTTAGGTGTTTAAATTTTAACTGAAAAGTGATCCCTGTGAAATATAAGAGTGGGAATAAGAGAGGGAGGAGATGTACAATTTGGGACATGCTCAATCAGTCGTGCTCCAAATGATGGAGTTAGAAACAGGCCAGGGAATTCCAATACAATCCCATCAAGGTGGCATGTACCAAGGCCATCTCACTAGTCCAAGTGATAAATTTCAGTTCACAATTGATCACACTGATAGGTCTAAGAGTCAAAGGGATGACACAAACAAGACTAGTGTCTGCTAATACTAACTGATAGAATGAAAAAGGGAGAGAATGATCCAACATGAGAAGTGAGATACACAGCAAACTCATAGAATGGCAGATGTCCTAAATAGCACTCTGGCCTCAGAATCAGCCCTTAAGGCATTCAGATCTGGCTCAAGAGCCCATGAGAATATTCTAGGCATGGAAAGCCAAGAACTCTGGAAAAAAAAAAAGAAGACCTAAATGAAAGATCTCTGTGAGTGAGATCCCAGTGGAACGAATGGGGCCATCAAAGAAGGAGGTACCTTTCTCTGAAGGGAGGAGAGAACCTCCACTTTGACTATAACCCTGTCAGAATAAGATTGAAGTCGGCGAACCCTAAAGGCTTCCATAGCCTCGGCAACTCATGACTAGACCCTAGGGGGATTACTGACGCCATAAACAAGAGTGTCAAATTGTTAAATCAACTGCAGGAGTCACTGTGTACTTACATCTCATGTGGGATCTGTCCTTAATGTGTTGTCCAATGTGCAGTAATGCTATAACTAGTACTGAAACAGTATTTTACACTTTGTGTTTCTGTGTGGGTGCAAACTGATGAAATCTTTACTTAGTATATACTGAATCAATCTTCTCTATATAGATAATTGCAAATGATTAAAAAATCTTGGTGTTAAATTGGAAATTGCCTAGAAAATTAATCAATTTTTTAAAAAAATATATCATGCAGGATCTCTGTCCTTAATGTGCTATACATTGTGAATTAATACTATAACTAGTACTCCAACAGTATTTTTCACTTTGTGTTGCTATGTGAGGGCAAACTGTTGAAATCTTTACTTAATATATAGTAAACTGATCTTCTGTATATAAAGAGAATTGAAAATGAATCTTGATGTGAAGCAAGGGGAGAGGGAGTGGGAAAGGGGAGGGTTGCAGGTGGGGGGGAAATTATGGGGGGGAAGCCATTGTAATCTATAAGCTGTATTTTGGAAATTTATATTCCTTAAATAAAAGCGTTATAAAAAAATTAAAAAAATATATCATGTAGGATCTCTGTCCTTAATGTGTTATACATTGTGAATTAATACTATAACTAGTACTCCAACAGTATTTTTCACTTTGTGTTGCTATGTGAGGGCAAACTGTTGAAATCTTTACTTAATATATAGTAAACTGATCTTCTGTATATAAAGAGAATTGAAAATGAATCTTGATGTGAAGCAAGGGGAGAGGGAGAGGGAAAGGGGAGGGTTGCAGGTGGGAGGGAAGTTATGGGGGGGAGCCATTGTAATCTATAAACTGTATTTTGGAAATTTATATTCTTTAAATAAAAGCATTATAAAAAAAAAAGAATGCTATTAGAATCGCATATCACACATCATCAGGCAGCTTAGCACACATGATTCTGTTTTGCTGGACAGCCTAAGGTAACCACAATAAGGCACTTACCTTGTGTGTAAAATGACCCACTAACAAGCTGTCAGTAATTGAAGTATTTGCATCACTTTCCAAGATGTCTATTCCAAAATCTCTGCATGCATACACTTGGAGGTTCTTTAGGTGAAGGTTACTACTTCTAAAAATCTATAAAATAAAAGCATACATTATGGTGAAAGTCTGAAACTTGGTGTTTCTTACATGCTTCTGACTTCTTTAATTATTAAGTATAAATTGAATGCTATGAAATATTTAAGTAGCTTATGTCCATCAATATCAGTACATGCATACCAAAGTTGCCATAAGGTCAACACTAACTAGCCCCTTTGGTAACACCACCTCTGTATTTTTCATTCCTCCCCATAATAACCAATACATTAAAAAGATGAATACTCCAAATGTGTAAAATATTCAGTGGCCAATCACACAAAATTAGTGGAGGAAAATACAACATTCAAGAACTGTGCTTATTATTTCCCTCAGCATAGTATATATTAACTTGTATCTAAAGAAGTTTTCAAAGAAGAGTATATAATTCAGCATGACTACATATTCATCTGTGTGGACTCAATGATGTGGGGTGTGTGTGTGTGTGTGTGTGTCTGTGTGTACATATATTTGGAAGCATATATGACTTAGGTTAGTATGCCCAAACAGGGGTCGAATAATAACAAAGTTAACTAGTAGAGCTGAAAGAATCCCAGTGGTCTAGTATACAGGGTTCTTGGTTTTCCCCTAGCTCTGGTAGTCTAAAGCAACACATTTAACTTTCCCTAGGACTCTCTTAAACTATTTTATACATCATTGTGAAGGTCAGAGCTAGCAGTTAACAAAACAAAAATCTACTGAATTAAGCCATGTTTCCATTAGACCTTTAACTTGAAGTCTTCCATTAAGTAAGACCAAGGCATGATCAATTTATCATATTTTTAAATTTTATATGTTAGTTGATATTTAAATTTTCAAGAATTTAATAGTTTGTATTTTCCATAAGTATGCAACTAAACATTCATAAAAAGAGGTTATAAATGTTATTTTTAAATAGTTCATAAAGTGAAAAAAATAGATATTGTATAAAATGATAACTTGAGAACAAGAATTTGATAACAATGGCCGGCACCGTGGCTCACTTGGCTAATCCTTTGCCTGTGGCACCGGCACTCTGGGTTCTAGTCCCAGTTGGCGCATCGGATTCTGTCCCCATTGCTTCTCTTCCAGTCCAGCTCTCTGCTGTGGTCTGGGAAGGCAGTGGAGGATGGCCCAGGGGCTTGGGCCCTGCACCCGCATGGGTGACCAGGAGGAGGCACCTGGCTCCTGGCTTTGGAGCAGCGCAGTGTGCCAGCTGTAGCGGCCATTTTGGGGGTGAACCAATGGAAATAAGACCTTTCTCTCTGTCTTTCTCTCTTACTGTCTGACTCTGCCTGCCAAAATAAAAAAAAAATGGAATTAAAAGGGAATTTCATTTTGATATCAATTTTTAAATTAATGTATACAAGAAGCCTTCCTAAAGTTAACAAAAAATGTGTATTATGAAAATCCTATGTATGGATTTCAAAAATTTGAGGCACCAAAATAAACATTCTTTTAATTCAAGTTTCCTCAATTTTTTGAAGTTTCCCTTACAGTTGTTGCCTAATTACAGAGATCCTCCAATACCCTGATATACAAATATACTCACCTTAAAAAATAACATTAGTGGGGAAAGCTGCTTTTAAAGGGAAACCAACATATGGTAGTGAAATGTATCTATTTGTGTCATAAATACAACTTTAATAGTGGGTTCTCATTTTATTCTCTTCTAAAAGAATCACTCTGCATTTATGAGACATGGCAAAGATCATTTTTCTCAACTCTTAACCATAAACAGAAGGGCCAAATAGCCTGAGTTGGAATACAACCATTCTTAGCTATATGACATCAGCAAGCAATTCATTTCCCTAGATAGTGTAGTCTACAAATGGAATACAATAATGGCATACCTCCTACACAGAGTCCAAGATTGTTAAGTGAGAAAATATAAAGTATTAGTTATCAATACCTTCAAATAGATACAGGTTGATTATCTCTTATTCAAATGTCTGGAACCAGAAATACTTTAGATTTTAGAGTTTTTTTAACTTTTAGAATATTTGCACATACATAGTGAAATTTCTTGGGGATGGAAAGATGTCTAAGCATAAATTACACTTATGTTTCATATAAATCTTAAGCACGATGAAGATAATTTCATACATATTTTAGTGTACAAGGTATGTAATTTTCAACTTATGGATTTACACCAATATTCAAAAAGTTTTGAATTTCAGATTTTCAGATTAGGGATTCTCAAACTCTAAATATAAATTTATATACAATAGGAATTTTCTGTCCAATGTCACTAATCATCAGGGAAATGGAAATGAAAGCCAAAAAGATACATCACTGTATTATCCAAAAGACAAAATGTAAGTACCGGAAAGAATACAGAAAGAAGAGCAGCCTTGTGCACAATTGGTGGAATTTAAATTAGTACAGACATTATGGGTAACAGAATGAAGCTTCCAAAACATCCATATTATGAAAAACAATTTACAGATTCAATGTGATCCCATTCAAAATGCCAATGACATTCTTCTTAAATGTAGAAAAAGAAGATACTAAAGTTCATATGGAAACATAAAAGAACCTGAATACCTATAGCAATCTTAAACAACAAAAACAAAGCTGGAGGCGTCACAATGTCAGCTTTCAAGACACACCACAGGGCAATTATATTCAAAACAGCCTGGTACTGGCACAAAAATAAACATGTAGACCAATGCAACAGAATAGAAACTCCAGAAATCAACCTACCAACTAATCTTCAACAAAGGATATAAAATCAATCACTGGAGTTTGGACAGTCTCTTCAACAAATGGTGCTGGGAAAATCAGATCTCCACGTGTAGAAGTATGAAACAAGACCCCTACCTTACACCTTACCAAAAAATGCACTCAAAATGGATAAGAGATCTAAATCTATGACATGACACAATCAAATTACTTTAGGAGAAACTACAAGACATTGGAATAAGCACAGACTTCTTGGAAAAGACCCCAGAAGCACAAGCAATAAAAGCAACTATAGACAAATGGCATTACATCAAGCTAAAAAGCTTCTGATCTGCAAAGGAAATACTGAACAAAGTGAAAAGGCAACAAACATAATGAAAGAAAATTTTGCAAACTATGCAACTGATAAAGGATAAATATCCACAATCTATAATAAGTTCAAGAAACTCAACAACAACAAAAAACAATCCAGTTAAGAAAGGGGCAAAGGACTTGAATGGGAATTTTTCAAAAGAGGAAATTCAAATGGCCAACAGACACATGAACAAATGCTCGTGATCACTAGCCATCAAGGAGATGCAAAAAGTATATAATGAGGTTTCAATTCACCCCAGTTAGAATGGCTTCATACAGAAATCAACAAACAAATGAGGGCAAGTATGTGATGAAAAGGGTACCCTATTCCACTGTTGGTAGAAATGTAAACTATCACATTGTAGAAGACTGTATGGAGATACTCAGAAATATGAAAATAGATCTACCATATGACCCAGCCATCTCACTCCTGGGAATTTACCCAAAGGAAATGAAATCAGCATATGAAAGTCTTTTCTGTACCCCCATGTTTAGTGTAGCTCAATTCACAATAGCTAAGATATGGAATCAACCCAGATGTCATTCAACTGATGACTGGATAAAAAAAAATATGGTATAAATACTCTATGGAAAACTACTCAGTCATAAAAGAGAATGAAATCCTGTCTTTTGCAATAAAATGTACACAACTGAAAACCATTATATTTAGCGAAATAAGCCAGTCCCAAAAAGAAAAATATCATATGCTTTCCCTGATCTGTGGTAACTAATAGAGTATGAAAAAAGTAATGCATAGTAGCAAAATTGACATTTTGAGATTAGATGATTGTTTACTTACTCAAAAATTATAAATAAAACTACCATACGCTTCAGAAGTTCCACTACTAGGTATATCCAAAAGAAACAAAATCATTATGCTAAAGAGAATTCTGAACTCTCAGGTTCATTGCAGCATTATTTATATTAGTCAAGACAGAAAATCAACCTAAGTGTTCATCAACTGATGAAAGGACAAAGAAAATGTAGAATATTCATATATATGCAATGGGTATTATTTATCCTACAAAAAAGAAGCAAATCTCATCATTTGCCATGACAGTGATGAACCTAGAGGATATTGTGTTTTCCAGCCACTCACAGAAAGCCAAATTCCATGTGATGTCACTTATATGTGGAATCTAAAAAAAATTAATTCAGAAGCAGATTTCATTAAACAGTGTCTCTGAATAATTTTTATCTATTGTTGTTAATGAGCAAGCAAATCTGCCTTATAAGAAAATTATTGTGATAATGAAAATTAAATGATTAAACATGATTTTTTTTTCAGGTAAACAAGAATGGCATTGGCATTTTGTTTTCCAATGTTGAACAGTGCTTTGTCTTAAGATTGACACATGTATTATTCAGGATATTAGCATATCAAATGCAAATGTTGGGATTTGTACCTAATTGTGTTACCAATCTGTATAACCTTCAATAAGTCCCTTTATTTTCTGAGCCTTTATTTCTTATTTCTAAGGAGGGTTAAGAAGGAAACCATGGGTGCACCTATATGTTCCCTCTTGGTTGTATATGATCCTATTGTTCTCTATTACATTGTTAGAAAGTCACCACAAGAGGAAATGATCTACCCCTGGATTACGAGGTAAGAGTTTGTTCACTCAACAACTATTCCACACACACTTCAGATGTCACTGGCTCTTTAAAACTGGGACTCTGTTTTAATGCTACATTGTCCTTATTGAAATAGAGATGAATAATAAATGGACATGGAAAAGAAAATGACAGCTTTGATTTAAAAAGGAAAAGCTAAAGAAACTCACTTGGACACCACCTGCACTTCCCCAAACTGTGAAGTTTTGGAACAGGGTAGGACCAGGTCCATTATCCCACGGTGGCTGAAATTCAGGATACACAAATAGACCATACCTAGAAAGGTAATGAAAGAATGAAATGAGCCAATTTCTATGTTTCCAACTCCTAATTTTTTCTCATTAGAAAATACAAAATATTTTAACACTTTTTTTTACTTTTTAATTGGCACATAATAATTGTACATATTTATGGGGTACTGTGTGATGTTTTCATAGTTTCCATTGTGTAATATTCAGATCATGGTGAGCAGGTTTAATTCTTCACAAATTTATCATTTCTTAGTGGTAACAACATGCAAAACTGTCTAGCTTTTTCTGAAATATGCAATACATTATTATCCATATTCATCCTACTGTGAAATAGAACACCAGAAATTATGTCTCCTATGTAATTTAATATTGCTGATCCACATTTCCCAACCCACTCCTCCCTCCTTCCTACTCTCCTCAGCCTCTGTTAACCACTATTATTATAATGATTTTTATGAGATGAACAATTGTAGGGGTCCACATAAAAGTGAGATCATATATTAATTGTCTTTATGTATCTGGCTTGTTTCACTTGGCATAATATCTTCCAGTTATATCAAGCACAAATAACCGGATTTCATCTTTTTGTGTAAATAATATTTCCCCATGTGCATATGTGCATCTCTGTGTGTTTGAAAGAGAGAGAAAGAGAATATTTCTTTGTCCATAAGTTAGTTGATGGACACTTAGATTGTCTTTATTTCTTGGTTACTATGAATAGTGCTGCAATAAACATGGAAGTGCAGATATCTCTTCAACATACTGATTTCATTTCCTTTGGGTATAAAACATTTAGTGAGACTATGGAATCATAGTTCTACTCCTAATTTTTTGAGGAAACTTCATGCTATTTTCTTTAAAGGTTGTCTCAGTTTATATTCTCTCTGCCAAAGTTTTTCTACATCCTCCCATTATTTGTTAATTTTTTTATCTTTTTAAAAGAATTTTTATTTATCTAAGGTGAACAAAGTTCATGTATTTCCTATTAGCCATTCTATTGTGTGTGATAGTCATGTTGAGCATATTTAAATATATTTCTTAACCATTTAGATATTCTCTTCTGATCAATGTCTATTTGGTCTATCACCCAGTTTTAATTGGATTATATGGCATTTTTTTGTTATTGAGTTGTTTGAGTTTATTATTATTTTATTTAGTTTATTATTAATTTATCATTATTTATTTTTCTAGATATTAACTCCTTTTCAGATATAAAATAATGAATACAGGAGACTGGAGATAGATAATATCTGTGGTCATCATCTATGACTGTGGTTTCCCATCTCAGCCATTTTGCTGTGTTAACCTCCATGACTTGCTCTGGGCCTTGGGGTTGTTGTGATTCCCCTGCTGTTCTACCAGCCACCTCTAGGATTATCACTTAATCTGCTGACCTTTGCCTAGCCTTCCAGGACATGGACCCTGTTATTCTATCAGCTCCTCTAAATCCATCCCTTCGTAGGAGAATGATAGCAGCACATGTCATTCCTTCAACTTTTCTTGCTTAAATTGTCCTACAATTGCAATACCCTGGATACTTTCTTCCTTTACCCAAGGGCCACTATATAAAACTTTCATTGCCATAATAATATCGTTAAACAAATACTAACCCCCAGCCTCACTTGGGACTTCACCATTGCTTAGGAATTATTTCCAATCTTTATTCCATTCGTCTTCTCACTTTTCATCATAGCAGAATTACTAATATTATTATTTATAGTTTTCAATAATTGATACCTACTATATTCCTGGTGCTTTCCAAGAATTTATTAAGAGTAGAGTCAGGATTTGAATCAGGGCCTGAGTAACTCCAGAGTTGGCATTTCCCCATGCTTTCCAAATCCCTGACCCCACATTGTTTCTCTGTGTTCTTGTTCTTAGAAGATAGCTTTGCCCTCTACAAAGCAATGATTTTCAACAAATCTCTTCTCATTTTAAGAGAGCAAGTCACAGGAAAGGAGACTTTCTCCAAAGCCATCTCTCTGCTCCCAAGTCAGGCCCACCAGTGTCTCAGAGGCTCTGTCAGCCAGTCTTAATCTCAAGGAGGTTTAACTTCTCTCCCTCTTGAATTCTCTCAGGTCCCAAAAGGTACACTCTATCTTGCTACCTTCTCAAGTGACACCTTTCACTACTAAAGTTTTATAATCAAAAATGCCTACAATTATTTCAAAGTAACCAAGATATGAAGGCAACCTAGGTGTCCATGGACAGACAAGTAGATACAGAAAATTTGGTATTTACTTACAATATAATATTTTAGCCTTAAAGAAAATGAAAATTCTGATATTTCTTTTAATATGGGTGAATTTGGGGAATATTGTGACGAATGAGTTTAGCCAGGCACAGAAGAGCAAATGCTACATGATATCACTTCTATAAGAAATTTAAAATACCAAAACTGATAGAAGCATAGATTAGAATGGGTTTCTAGGAACTGGGGGCTGAGGGAGTTGGTGGAAATAAAGAAGTATTAGACAAAGGATATTAGGTTTTAGAATTAAAACATGAATAATTCTTAGAGATCTATACAGTATAATGTTTATACTTAACAAAATTGTACTGTATACTTAAAAATGCACAGATTAAATCTCATGTCAAGAGTTCTTACTATAATAAAAATGAGATAAAGAGGTCTTGAGGAAAACTTTTAGAACCATAAACATGCTTTTATCCTGGATTTTAGTGATGGTTTCATGGATATATACTTATCTCCAAATTTTAAGTTGTATACATTAAAATAAATGTGATTGATAAACAAAAAGCTATCTATAACAATATATAGAGACTATATAATAAATGCCAAAAGCTACACCTTCTTTGTGAGTACTTGAGAGAAAAATTCTAACGCATAAGCCTTATATTCAGAATAGAGATGAATTTCCCCAAAGTTACCTTGTACAAGAATGTGCAACGTTCTGAGAAAAGGAGAGAAGTCGAGCTTGTGATGTCTGCTTGGTCACAAGATGGAAAAAGTAGCCATAACCAGCAGCACATACTCTGTTTCCCTGCAGAATTTAAAGACAGTTTATAAATAGTTATTCCGTATATGATAATGTTATCGGAAAGAAAGGTTTTCATTTATGGCCATTCTACTTTCTTATTCACTTATGGAGAGGAATACTGAAACTATTTTGGACCCATTTATTCTTTTATCCCACTCTTAGAATAAAATAACACTCTTCATTCTCCTTCCTCCAGGAAATTCAACTAGATTTTAACCTGCTTATCACAATAAATAACTTGTGTCAAAGCCTCCTTTTTAGCCTTCATGGTGAGAAGGATACCTGTGACATCTAATCTAAGCCTCCTCATCTCCCCAGTGCATTAAATAATATGTGAGTAGTGAGTACAGTGGTTTTCCAAGGAAAAGACAAATGAGGATACTTCACAAAGTTCATGGAAAAAACAGGATTAAAAGATATATGCGTGTTCCATAAGCTGTCTAAATACTTTCTATCCTGAAGCCAAGGCTACATAAAATATTCTGTCCATTCCTTTGAATAAATCAATTTCTTGGCTATAAGTTAAAGGTCACATGACTGCACTAGCCATGGCTTAATTCTGGGACACAGTGACTGATTTCAAATACAACCAAAAGTACTTAATGTACTTTTGTCTTAATTACATTATTAAATCACCCACAGGTTTGATTATAGGACTTACTATCTAAATAATTTAATGTATTTTACATATCTACATAAAATCTAAATTTTCTATTGGGCCATAGAGTTTTGAGATCTAATTCTGATCAAGTTGAGCACAATGAAATTATCAAGTATCTAAAATATGTTCATCATATGTAACATACTGTAAGACAGATTAGAAAACTGACTTTTTGGCAGGTCTAGTACCATATACATATTTATTGTTTTTGCCACTTCGGTGTTTATTTTTTGTTTCTAACAAATTTTTATTGTTTCTTATATTTTAATATCAGCAGACTTCATATGAACATCCAGATGTTCAGCTTTTTCTGAGCCCAGATTCCTGTGATGTAGTCATTGATCAGTTGGAAATAAGGGTCTGCCTTCTTGAACTAGGGATTATTTTACCATAGTTGCCTCCTTTCCTGCTTCACTCACTTTGGATGCCTGCCTAGTCCCTGTAGGTGTTTGAATTTGCAATATCTCAACTCCAGACAGTAAGATAAATGTTGTATTGGCTGTTTTAGGGAAGTTTCTATTTATGTTTTCCTAAATTACATCTAAGTCCTCTGAGTAGCACCCTCTCACATCTCAGAGGAATTCAAGCCCTTTCTCCTCTCTCCACCATCAGGAGGACAGAACTCTGATAACAACTGGGAGTCCCATTGGGTTGCTGCAGTAGGGAGGTGCTTTTAGCAGCAGGAATGAAGGGGCTATTGATCAAGATGCCTATCTACTTCCTATGTATTTGCCTATGTCTGTCTCTCTCAGCCTGAGTGCCTGACCCAAGGCCAAGATGTCCACAACTACTTGCAGAATCAAAGTCAAGAAACAGGCTGCTCAACCTTTCTCAGCCCTATAACTCGTGCTATGGGGATAAAGAAGTCCCAGAGCCTCCTACATGGCTTGTTCCCTGTCACCTGGGGATTTTGTATGGCCTGGTTGTGTGAGACAAAGGATGCCTAGAGTATTCTCACTGTAAGTAACTCAGTCTTAGGTGTACATATGATGGGGCTTGGAGAGGTCATCCTGAACACTGGCACCAAAGCACAGAAAAGAGGAAGAGGAGCAGGAAGGACACTGAGCCTCCCAATAAGGCATTGAATACCTGTCTTTAAAAACAAGGCTCAGTGGGGACTATTCTGTAAGTATCCTCATAGAACAGTTTCTTAAAATACAGCAAACACCCATGGTAGAACTGCCAGATGTAGCAAATAAAAATAAAATGTCCAGTAAAATTTAAATTTTATACTAAGAAATTCATTTTTAATATAGGTATATTCCAAATCCTGAATGGGGTATACTTATACCAATAAGGGATTGTTGCATACCTGAAATTTAAATTTGATGAGGAGTTCTGTATATATTCCATCTGGCAACCCTACCCTGAGGATATGTAACCTATAGATTCACTTAGTAGGTGGTAGAGGTGATAGTGAAGGGATGGAGCTGGTGTTCTACCTTCTTGAGTACTAAAAGGTGTTCTGCTAGTTCTGCTGCAGGTGATCTTTTGACCACAATTTGAGATCTACCTCTCCAGAGATGACTGATAAAATAATTCTATACTTTCTAGTTACCAAGGGTCGAAAGGGATGTTCAGAGAGGAAAAAGATACTAGAATGATTCCATCTCCTGGTATCTTGCTTGGCATGAGTTTCTTTGGAAACACACTGAAAATGGAAGTCACTGCTGAAAACTAAAAGAGGACAGGAACCTAGAAAGTCAGGATGAAATTTGTTATAAGGTTACTGGGAAAAAAGTTTCCTAGTCCACTACAAGTGATATTTATGCTGAATTATTTTGTTTTTATTATTAATCTTTTGTTAAGTTATGATCAAGTATATAATAATAACCATAGTGAAGATTTAGAGGAAAGCCACTATAATCCAAAAACCAGATTCTAAAGTCTCATTTGTTTTTACAATAATTCATTGAGTTATGTGTTATTACAATTTCACAGCAAAGAGACTGAAGCTCATAGATGTTGAGTAGCATCCCCAAAGCCACAAAGCAAATAATGGTTAGAGCCAGTTCCATCTAAATCCAATCCTGGAAATGTCATAGATTATAGCCTAGGGTAGAGGCATGAAGACAGAACCCAGAATAAGGATGCCAAAAATAGGGTGCAAGTGATGAAACATGAATGTTGACACAAAATAAAGTCCTGCCAGTAAGTCAATGGCAGAATAAACATTTGCTGGGCCTATCCATTAGTGGACAAAATATACTAAACAGCATAGTTTGCACATTTGGACATTCAGGCAGCATAAAGTCCAATTAAGTTTTTAATTTGCACCTATAGTCAGCAGATAAAAAGCAACTTAAATACCCTATTGCCTTTTGCAGGCACCACATGTTCCACAAGTAATACATACAGAAACACACACAGGACCAAGCAAAGCCCAATATTGGGGGAAAAAAAAACTAAAATGCCAGGGGTTTTCAAAAAGATTTTGGAAAATGTCTGCTACCTTTTAATTCCATCTTTCACAAAATTTTTGAAGTACCTCATTGGTCATTTTTAAACCAACAACACTCAACTCCCTGCTTCATGTAGAAGGAGAAACCAATGCCAGATGGGGAATTTCAGTCTTGAGGCAGCATGAATCAGGTCAGAGTTTATTCTGAGAACTGGAGCCCGGCCAGCAGGCAAAGGCCAGGACCTGGTCAGTGACTATTGACACAATTGCCTTTGCTTCTTGTTTAACATTAGCTTATTATTCACAAGGAGGCCCAAAAGCTCTTTTACACTGGGTTTTTGAAAATACATAGTCATTCCTCATTATTTATTCAGTCACAGAATTTTTTTTGTGTGTGTGGACTAATTTTCTCATTCTCCACTTCATTAATTTGGATTCTGAGTAATTCTCCAATTTCCTGGAGCCATTTAAAATTGTAATCACATGATTTGCCTACCACATGGTCCTTAGCAAAAGTGGCTTCTGCTACCATTGGCTATTAAGTTGAATTAATACTCAAGATGCTAACATGGCTTTAGGGAACCAGGCCCTCTCTAGGACATCAATGATCTTGAAGTAGCATATAGTCTAACAAGGTTGTTGTTAACCAAGAATTATTTTGCTCTACCAGGAACAACTGGAAATCTCTGAAAACATTTTTGATTGTCACTACTTAGAGGAGAAGAGTGTTACTGATATTCAATAGGCAGAGATCAGGGTCAATGTTCTACTCCACAGCAGAGCGTTATCTACCAAAATGTCAATACTGCCATAGTTAAGAAACCCAGGTCTATGGTACACTGAAGCCAGCTGCATTACAAAACAACCATACCCACTTGCCAGCATCCATCGCATCTCCTAACTTGGTCAAATTCCATATTTCCAACCTACATTTTTTAAAGATTTATTTATTTATTTGAAAGGCAGAGTTACAGAGAGGCAGAGGTAGAGAGATTTTCAATCTGATGGTTTGCTCTCCAAATGGCCAGGGCTGCACTGATCTGAAACCAGAAGCCAAGAGCCAGGAGATTTCTCTGGGTCTCCCACACGGGTACAGGGGCCCAAGGACTAGAGCTATTTTCCACTGCTTTCCCAGGCCATAGCAGAGATCTGGATCAGAAATGGAGCAACCAGGACTCTAATCAGCGCCCATATGGGATGCTGGTACTGCAGGTGGTGGCTTTACTGCTATGCCACAGTTCCAGCCAGAAATTTATATCTTTAAAAACAATCAAACCTGATATTAAACATCCACCAAAATAATATTTTAATTAGCATTAAATAGATTACCCTGATTCTTCCCTTTTATGGAAATACAGTATCTGCACTCATGGTTCTCAGCCTTGGGAAGAGTCACTGTCTTTAAATTGACAAATACAAGTGTCCAATATATCTCTCCAGCCCTCATGGATAAACAAAAGAATTATACATCTGTTGATCATTACATAAATAAATCCTTTCCAAGGGCAGTACACATGATGTAACACCTTCCAAATAAACTTTGTGGCATACCTGTGTCTCTACAACACCTCTGACTCACAGGAAAGATCACAGACATATAAGGGTCTGAGATGGGGTCTGAGGATCAGAGATGCGGGCTTCTTAAACATCCACCTTTTCTATAAGTATAGAAACAATGAGAAATGTGCACTAGAGGATAAAAGTGATTGCTTATCTGGACAAGCATGTCTGTTTCACTGCCAAGGCTTTAGAAGGAGGAGAAAGGTTCCAGCATTTCAACTCTATTCCAGGGGCTACATCCTTAATCATCAACTTCGTCAGCATCAGTGCTTAAAAATGAATGGTGAATGAATGGATTTGTTGAATCGTCTGTCCTAGTGCTATTAGCATTTATGTAGAATCATGGTGATCATGTACAGACATAAACACTGTCCAAGTGCATTTATACCTGGGAAGAAGAATGCAACTTTGGTTCTCTATTAGCCAATAAGGCTCACTTTTCTTATAAAAGAAGCATTTGAGCAGTTGGCTCACATTACTCCCAGCCCTTTTTACTCTCCATTCCAATTGAGTATGCGACAAACGATTCAAGAGGAAAAACCACATATTTATGCAGGCAGCCAGCGGCATGTGGGGAAGGGTTTAAGGCAAGCAGGGAATTTTGTGTGGAAATCAATTCTATGCGGAAGTCAATGTATTATGGACATTCAAGCAAGAGAAATTCCAGAGAAAAATTAACTGCCCACGTAAGCCAGCTCCTTGAGGTGTGCATCTATAGTTACTAGAAAAAAGTGAGTTAACCCTTCAGGCAGCTCTTAAATATGCATTACCTATTGAGTAGGGAGAGCTGGAGAACTGAGGTTGGGCCTTTAAACACAGAGTTCCTTACAAAATTGATTCACAAACCAGAACAAATTCACCTCAAATTAAACGCATGTCTCCAAAGGGCTCTTCTTCAGAGTTTTCCCACAGACTATCCTAAACAGGAGTCTGACCATGGGAAATTTCTAGTGCCTGCATAAACATGGGATGCTCTCAAGCTCTGGAAATGAGCAGTCTCTAGATGTTTGGGAGCAAAGACTTTGCAGACTGCAGGAATGAGAACAGGTTCACATAGGACCTATCTTCTGGAGAGACAGAACCTCTGGAGAGTAGATAAGGGTCCCCTGCAGGGATACTTGGAGACTCAGATGCTTGAGCTGTTGAAGAAGGATACAGGTGATACCCAGATGAACCACCAGGAATCTCTGGTGTTGGAAAGCATGGCAGAGTCCTAAGGACTATACAGAGGGATACCACAAAGCCACTGGAGACTCCAGCAGGACACCACACCAGAGGCCTTGCAGGCAAGAAGGCTTAAAGCTCAGGATTTGTTTCTGGACTTAGCTCAGCTGCAGCCCAGAGAGGCAGACTACTTGTGACTATGACAATTAATAAGGGATACTGAACCCAAGATTCCTTTGTACCATGCAGGATTGCAGGTGACTGAACTACAAAGGTGAATGATGGAAGCAAAGGTGAATTCCTTAGACTGTTGCTGGGAGTTTGGTCTGAATCTCTGGATCAGGGCAATTTAAGAATAAAACAAAACCCACAAACCCCTGCACAGACACAGGGCTCTCTTCCAGTGCTCCTTTGCCAGGTCAGGGATGACAGGTCAGACTCATGAATGTGGGAAGGGAGAGTTTTTAGGCTTTCAGGGTTGGTTGCCCAGCCACACAGATTAGGCTGTCTTCTTCAAATCTAAATGAAGGTTTTGTTTGGTTAATGGTATCACAGCAATGTCAAAGCCCTGCTTTTGATATTGTTCCAAGAATAGCAGGATGAGTATGTTGTCATACAAGGAAGCTAATACTGAAACTCATAAATTTCTGTAACTTCTTATTGATCTGAAACTATTTTAATATTTAAAGTTTAAAATAGCAACAAAGAAAAATTTAAATTACAGTAATACTGACCAAAAAGAAAATCTTGAGTGCATTATCTATGGGACAGTGCAAGCCTGAAACATGCACTTAGCAGGATATAAACCACCCCCCCACCTGTGAAAGAGTTCCTCGGAGTAAAAGAATCTTTCTGTCCCTAACTCTAGAACAACTCTAGGAGAAAGGAGGGTAGGGGGTTTACTTTATGCTTCATATATTACACATTTTCACACACACACACATATGTGTATACATATTATTGTTACTGTCACTTTCTTATTATCCCTTTGGAATAAAGGGATGTTTCTAAACTACTTTCTAACTCCATCATTTGGAGTTAGAATCGTGCCAGGGGATTCCAATACAATCCCATCAAGGTGGCATGTACCAAGGCCATCTCACTAGTCCAAGTGATCAATTTCAGTTCACAACTGATCACACTGATAGGTCTAAGAGTCAAAGGAATCACACAAACAAGACTAGTGTCTGTTAATACTAACTGATAGAATGAAAAAGGGAGAGAATGATCCAACATGGGAAGCAGGATACACAGCAGACTCATAGAATGGCAGATGTCCTAAATAGCACTCTGGCCTCAGAATCAGCCCTTAAGGCATTCAGATCTGGCTCAAGAGCCCATGAGAGTATTTTAGGCATGGAAAGCTAAGACACTCTGAAAGAAAAAAAAAAAAAAAGAAGACCTAAATGAAAGATCTCTGTGAGTGAGATCCCAGTGGAATGACTGGGGCCATCAAAGAAGGAGGTACCTTTCTCTGAAGGGAGGAGAGAACTTCCACTTTGACTATGGCCCTGTCGGAATAAGATCGAAGTCGGCGAACCCTAAAGGCTTGAATAGCCTCGGCAAGTCATGACTAGAGCCTAGGGAGATTACTGATGCCATAAACAAGAGTGTCAAATTGTTAAATCAACATCAGGAGTCACTGTGTACTTACGTCTCATGAGGGATCTGTCTTTAATGTGTTATCCAATGTGAAGTAATGCTATAACTAGTAATGAAACAGTATTTTTACACTTTGTGTTTCTGTGTGGGTGCAAACTGATGAAATCTTTACATAGTATATACTGAATCAATCTTCTGTATATAAAGATAATTGAAAATGATTAAAAAATCTTGGTGTTAAATTGGAAATTGCATAGATAATTAATCAATTCTTTAAAAAAAATCATGTAGGATCTCTGTTCTTAATGTGCTGTACATTGTGAATTAATACTATAACTAGTACTCCAACAGTATTTTCACTTTGTGTCTCTATGTGAGGGAAAACTGTTGAAATCTTTACGTAATATGTACTAAACTGATCTTCTGTGCATAAAGAGAATTGAAAATGAATCTTGATGTGAATGCAAGGGGAGAGGGAGTGGGAAAGGGGAGGGTAGCGGGTGGGAGGGAAGTTGGGGGGGCATTATAATCCATAAGCTGTACTTTGGAAATTCATATTCTTTAAATAAAAGCTTTATATAAAAAAATAAAAAATAAACTACTTTCTTCAAAATACTCTGTATTATGCACATAGGACATACTCAATAACCATTAACTTGCCACTGGGCCAATGACTAAAATGACCTTCATTTGCCCCATGGATCAAAAGAAACTCTTTTTCCCATGTATGTCCAGCTATCATCTATGTCTTTAGTGAAGGCACATTTCAGACAAAGGTCACAATGGAGCAGAAATCCAGTAGCATGTCTGAAAAACTGGACTGAACTTTTTGACACTGACAGATTAGTCCACTGGGACTAAGTGCTGCCACTGATTTAAACTTCTTGCTTTTCAGTCATCGAATGATTTTGGAATCATGAAATCTATACTTTCTTCTTCTCCTTCATCCTGTTCTTTGGTTGTATGATTATATCTACATTCATTTATTATATTCAATATATTTCAATTGAGCAATGACTATTTTGGACCTTATGGTAGGGTCTAAAAGCTAATGAGCTAACAAAAACAGAACTTCAGAACTTGAACGTAGACCGGTGCCGCAGCTCAATAGGCTAATCCTCCACCTAGCAGCACCACCACACTGGGTTCTAGTCCTGGTTGGGGCACCGGATTCTGTCCCGGTTGCCCCTCTTCCAGGCCAGCTCTCTGCTGTGGCCCAGGAGTGCAGTGGAGGATGGCCCAAGTGCTTGGGCCCTGCACCCCATGGGAGACCAGGATAAGCACCTGGCTCCTGCCTTCAGATCAGCGCCATGCACCGGCCGTGGCAGCCATTGGAGGGTGAACCAACGGCAAAAGGAAGACCTTTCTCTCTGTCTCTCTCTCTCTCACTGTCCACTATGCCTGTAAAAAAAAAAAAAAAGAGAGAGAGAAATCCAAGTAATTGAGCTATCTTCTGTTACCTGCTAGGATGTACATTATCAGGAAATTGGATCAGAAGCTAAGTGGCTGAGACTTGAACTAGCACCCTGACAGGGGATGCAGTTGTCACATGACACACGCCTACCCTCAAGCTTTTCAGAATGCCCCCTCTGTGATTCTCTGCCCTTATGGCCAGCTGAACTCTCTTTTCTGTTAGTGGCCAGGACTCTTGTCCAGGAGATAATGCTCTATCTACTCAGTGAGGCAAAGATGTTCCAGCCTCAAATGGGAAGACGAACTTGGCAAACCCTGGGGGTTTACTTCCCTCTGGACATTTCATAGTAATCAACATTGTGCTATACAAGAAAGTACCTAAAAAGATAGCTCCTTAGACCCCCAAAATTGCTGGCATAGCTGTATGACAAGCCCTATGCTAATCAAGAAGTGAAATGCAGCTCCAGTTTTTGTTGGCTGAGAGTTTGGTTTCCTGCAATCCATGCAGTTCTGCCTCCTTTCCTCTCTGGTGTATTAGCTACCCCCATTAGGCACCTAAAATGGTGTGTAAGTGCTGTGCTTGGAACAAACATAATTAAGAGTCTTAAAAGGGCTGAAGAGATAACCACAACTTTTATTAGAGGTTATTCAGTTGATGGTAATTAAAAGCAGATGATCGGTGACAAAGACGCTCATCCTCTGAGTTCCTCAGAAACATGGCACAATTGTCACAGCACAATGGATTCACAGGGAGTGTCCTAGATGGGCATGGGCACTAAATCCCTTTCATAGCTGATCCATGAAATAAAATAATTGGAAAAGGGGAAACTATATGGCCTTCTATTACTCTGATGAGATTCCTCATTCACATATTTATGATTAAACTGGACCTAAGAAAACGAACTTCTTAAAATGTTTACTCAGAAATTTACAAAGATAAAATAAAAGGTGAGGTCAAAATCAAGGCCATTAAAGTGTACTTCATCCTCTTGGAATCTGGCATGATCTCATATATCCACTACTCAGTTTTGAGCATTCTTAAAGAGCAGCAGCAATATGACAACATTAATGTAGTGAGACAGTGCAGGTTTAGTAAGTGCATGGTATCAGAATCAAGAGAGACAAAAATCAGCACCCACAGTGGATAACTCAAGAAACTGCTTAAATTCGCATTGATGTAAATGACCAGAAATGATCAATGTCTACTTTGTTTTCTTCTGTATAGCTATTTCTATAAAGAATATTTGCAGAAACCCTGAGAGAAATGATTACATTTATCTTAAAGCACTTAACACAAAGTCATAAGTTATTTCTTCATGAGTACTGTGTGTAGTAACCCTGAGCTTCTGGAGTGAATGCTATGCCCTTTCAGGTCTGACTTTCCTGGTGAAGCTGAAGGTCTTACCTCTATAACATTGGTGGGACTGCAGACATAGATGCCAGATGGTGTCAACATTTCAGAACTGGAGAGTCCCTCGGCACCAGAAACACGGATGATCACATTGTTTCTGATCATATTTCCCTTTTCTGACCAGTCTAATTTAAAAAGAGAGAAATCAAGCCTAGTGGGTTCATAATCATCATTAAAATTTACACAACTTAACACTCTTGATTCTACTAATTCACATCAGAGTTTACATAATACAGATATATATTTTATATATAAGTATATGCATATATATATGTATTTAGGAAACATTTAGCATGTTCAAAAATTTAACACATTTAACATTTTGCCATTAGGCTTGTGTATAAAATGTATGACAATTTTAAATGGACTTTAATAGATTTAAAATTAATTTACATATTTACCATATTTTCTTCCAGGAATAGCCTCCCAAGATATAGGTCTTATGTTCATGTATGTCCCTGAGAAAAAAGACGATGTTACCTCAGCCCATTTGAAATTACTCAGGACCACAAGGGACACTGCAGTACTATTTTCTTCTTTGGGTACAAATTGTCTTGTTTTTGCTTTTTGTGTTTTTAATTGATGAACTAGGCTATGACAAAAGGATCACATAGGCTTTTTATTCTACAGTATCACAGATCAGAAGTTCATTTTACATGTAAAGAAGAACAATGATTATCCCACAGTTAAGAATCACATATCTTGTGTCTGTCCCATCCCAGGTTGTTCAAATTGGCCATCACCTCCCTGCATGCCCCTAGAGAGAACAGGCTAGATCACCACAGCGGAGTCACTGTGACTGGAATAAAATAGCAAGCATGACCCACGCTACAGACTTGTTATTTAAGTAGTATCACTAGGGAGAAACCCCACAAATCTCTTCATTACTAGGTCTTCAGATATCTGGACTTCCCACATCATTTCATAGATCTAGGTCTGAAAACCTGTCACATGGGAAATTGAGTACTTTATAATGCATTAGTAAACAAATATTTTAATCCTTTTATTTGTGATACATCAGATGGCAATGCCAATAATTCACAAGATTTAAGCACTAATGGCTAAATTCTCTCCACAGGTTTTCTTCCTTGCCTGGTTAATACCTATGTCACGTAATTGTTTTCTACTAAGATAATAAATATTATTAGGACAACTTTCAAATTTTTGCTTGGTGTCCCATCTTTTCTCTTGTAGAGACAATAGTAATCAGAAAGTCAGTCCTACACCTGTTAGCTTGGCTTGCCTGTGTCTGTCTTTCGCTAATCAAATACATTTTCTGTGCCTGATCCCCTCAGTTTTCCTTTGCATGTAAGACGTGCAGTTTGCATTGAAACAAGTATATAAGATCCCATTTCCTCACTCAACAGTTGTCCTCTCTGGATTAGAGCTTTAACAGCTTTTATCTCAACAAGTTCTCCTAAATGAAATATGTATTTTCCCACTTATAGCACAGAGTAAATTTATTTTTATTACCCTATTTAACACATACAGTTATACTCTTATTTTCAGTGAAAATATCTGATTGGCTTTTTTTGTTATGATAGGACTGGAAACCCTTTGCTAACTCCCTCGTGCATTCATTTCAATAAATATATCAACAATGCACCTATTGATATATAAAGTGCTAAGGAAGCGATGTCCTCATGAAATCTGGTGGTAAAAGCACATTAATCCGATGATCACAAATGTGACATGCACTTTTAAATCAAGAAGTGCTGATTGGTGCTTAAAGAATTTAAAAAGTAGGACTTGTCTTGGGGATCTTAGAAACAGCATCTTGTAGGAAAAGAGGGAACGGCATGAACAGAGAGGAAAGAGTGTGTGCAAAGGCCGTAAGGCAGGGGAAAGCGTGGACTGTTGAAAGAATTAAAAAGAAATCAGTATTGCCACTAGTGGACATGGAAAAAAATTGCAAGACAGATTTACAGAAGAAAGCAAAATCATTGAAAGAATCTTTTAAGCCAGGTTAAAAGCTTTTGATTGTATTCTAAGCAATAAGAGACCGTTAAAGGATTTTTAAAAGAGGAGTCATGTGACACAATTTGAGATTTTAAAGATAATTACAGATTTTGCGCATTAATGAAAGCAGACATAGGTGACCAATTGAAAGATCCTGAAAAAATGGACTTTTCAAGCAAGTCACAAGAGCAGCTAAAAACAGAATTCAAGATTGGCCAGCATCCAAGTTTGACAATCTGTGAAGCTGCGTGAAGATATTTATGTGACTTCAATTATTGTGAAAATTGCTGGCAGTAAATTTAAGGGCCTCCCATTATATATTTATTAACCTGAGCTGAACCTTTAAAAGGCCAGTTTCCTGTGAGTAAAGGTCAGTGAGCCAGTCAGTGATGACTAAATTTAACTTTAGAACTTTTAACTATGACTTATTTCAAATGGTCAGAAGGCCAATGTTTTTATAAATCGGAAAAGCCAAATTTGGGGGAGAATTCTTGTGAAAACTGTGACTACTCCGAAATGCAGAAATTAAATAAGCTTGTTCCACTTACCCACCAGCAGTGCATGGCCTAGAATGTTGTAGAACACATTATTGTCCACCTTCAGACCCCAGGTGATATCCATGCTGAGACCTCTGCTGAAGGAGCTCCACACTGTGCAGCCTTGTATATAAGAATCTGAGTAGGAAAGAGGAAGGAAACAGATCTCAAAGGCTCCTCAGAGTCTGTTGAGCATATCTACATTCTAGCTAAACATATTCTCCTTCATAATAATGAAATGAAAGACATAGGAGTTGGAGGCAGCAGTCAAATGAAGAAAGCATGAAACTAAGGCTAAAAATGAACACGTTGAATTTCAAGGATCAACTACTAGAAGGAAAAATCGTCTGAGAAAGAGAAAGCATGGACCAACCATAAAGGAACACATGACTGTCAAGATTTCCAACTGGCCACCATCTTTGCCATCAAGCCTCATCACCACATGGTGGATGGTAGGTTAGACAATGGGAAGAGTGTACCAGGTATAAGGAGATATGATTATTGTTTCTTGACTTGTGAATCAATATTTACAGTGTACCAAGAAATATTTTTGGGCTAATATGGCCAGGGATTCTAATTATAATTTTTTTTCAAAAAAAAAAAGCCAAAGCCTGCCCTGGGGATAATGATTCTCATAGTTTTTTTTTTTTTTTTTTAAGATTGATTTATTTATTTGAAAGTCATAGTTACACAGAGAGAGGAGAGACAGAGAGAGAGAGAGAGGTCTTCCATCTACTGGTTCACTCCCAAATTGGCTGCAATGGCCAGAACTGTGCCGATCTGAAGCCAGAGCTTCTTTCGGGTCTCCCACATGAGTGTGGGGGCCCAAGGACTTGGGCCATCTTCTACTGCTTTCCCAAGCCATAGCAAAGAGCTGGATTGGAAGTGGAGCAGTCAGAGATACCATATGGGCGTTAACCTGCTGCACCACAGCACCAGCCCAGATTCTCATAATTAAATGTAGGTTCATGAAGCTAAGTGAGAACCATTCCTCATGTTGGTAAAAGAAGTTGCCATTTAGAGAAATTATTACACTGGACCCAAGGGCCTATTCTGTGGTCCCCAAATCAAGTTATGTGGTCTGGATCAGTCAGTGGATAACTATTTACTGAGTATCAACTACAGTCAAACACCATGTAATGTTTCAGCCAATACATGGTGTGATAGTAGTCCCACAAGATTATAAAGAAACTGGGAAATCTGTCACCTAGTGATGGTGTAACAGTTAACATGTTACTCACAGCACATGCAACTATGTACATGCGGTGGCTGTTTGGCATACCAGTTAGGCATGCTAAGGACATTCCCATCCCATGTCCAATTGCCTGGGTTTGAATCCTGGCTCTGCTCTCCATTTCAGCTTCCTGCTGATACACACACTGGGAGGCAGAGTGATGGCTTATCCCTGCTACTATGGAGACCCAAATGGCATTCAGGCTCTTGGCTTCTGCCTCTCTCAGCCCTGGCTGTTGTAGGTATTTGGGGGAATGAATCAGCAGATGAAAGGTTGATCTCTTCTCTCTCTGCCTTTCATATAAGTAAAATAATTTTAAAGAATTTTAAATTACACACACCACATAAAACTGGTAATGATAATAAATAACCAAGTTACCAGTTTATATATTTACTATACTTTTATTTTTTTTTAAAGATTTATTTATTTATTTGAAAGTCAAATTACACAGATAGAGAGGGAGAGGTAGAGAGACAGAGAGATTTTCTATCTGCTGGTTCACTCCCCAGATGGCCACAGTGGCCAGAGCTACACCAATCTGAAGCCAGGAGCCAGGAATTTCTTCTAGGTCTCCCATGTGGGTACAGGGGTCCAAGGTCTTGGACCACCTTCTACTGCTTTCCGAGGCCACAGCAGAGAGATAGATCAGAAATGAAGCAGCCAGGACTCCAACCAGTGTCCACATGGGATGTTGGCACAGTGGGCAGTGGCCCCTTTACTAGCCTTTTAATCATTATTTTACAGTATACTTCTACTTATATTTTGAAAGAAAAAAAGGAGTTTATTGCAAAACAGCATACTGCATTACATAGCAACAGCCTCAGCCTCATACATCTCACATTTACCAGTTTTTTGATTGTGTCAAGAGGCCACGTTGAGTGATCTATACTCTGTTTATACAAGGAGTTCAAAATGATCTTTGAAAACTGGAATCAAATGATAAATTTATTTTGGTATAAAAATTTTTGAAATCTATGCTTATGAGAAATCTTCAAAGAGTTCTTAGAAAATGCATATTATAATAAAAACTATCCATGGATTTCAAAAAATGTTTTAAACCAAAATCAATTTACCTTCTAATTCCATTTTCCCACGATTTTTTGAAGTACCCTTATACATCCTACGTTTTCATAAGCACAAAATTGCCTAACAACACCTTTCTCAGAATGTATTCCCATTGTTAAGTAACACATGACTGTATATGTTTTAAAAATTATACATTATAGAAGAGAAAGAAAAATTAATGTAGCAGTGCTGTGGCATAACCAGTTGAGCAGCTACCTTCAATGCCAGCATCCCATATAGGTTCTGATTGCAGTCCCAGCTGCTCCATTTCCAATCCAGCTCCCTGCTAATACACCTGGGAAAGCAGTGGAGAATGGCCTAAATCCTTGGGTCTCAGCACTCATATTGGAGGTTTAATTCCTGGTTCTGGTCCTTGATTCCAGTTTTCTGCTAATGCTATACAAAGGTTCCAATGCCTTCTAAGCCTTCTAACTCTAGCTTCTGGAGCAACTGGCCACTCAGGTATTGAGGGTCTTCAGGGCATTAAACAAAAAGACTCTTGGTAGAACAGCCAGAAAACTCTAACTTCTGGGGTAGTGTGTTACCCCTCTGTGCAGTACATCTGCGTTTCACGGATAGAGGACAATGTATTAATGAGGATATTTTTGTAAGCACTGAACTCTTTTCTAAACAAACCTAATAAGGATGAATAGGTAGGTAAAAGCACAGCTTCTTTGGTTGAAGCAGAGGTCTTGGAAGCAGATCTGTTGAATTTTGAGCAAGAGAGGCTTTTGTTTATGTTCAATTGATAACTCGCATGTGACTGCTTCCCTCTCTTTTACTGGAGCCAGTTGCCATAGCAAATATTCTGCAGCATAATAAAGAACAGCAGACTGCAGAACCAGAGAGAAAGGCACAAATCAACCCATATACTAGGGAAGGGGCTGTTAGAAAGCATTCCCCTAAATGACTATCATACAAAAACACATACATACGTACAGTCCTGGAAAATTAGAACAAACAAACATCTTTGGCATGAAGATCATTTGAAATGAGAAAAATGCCCATGCAGAGTGCCTGACTGCTGGCAGGCAGCGTGACCCCCAGGCACATTTCCCCACCCCTGCCTTCTACCAATCAGGTAAACTGCTCCCAGGTGTGGCCCAGTTACACCTGGAAAGTTACCCTAGCTACATGACCTTCAAGCTGATTGGTGAGGCATGTTGGCACCAGTGTCGGTTCTTTCCTATAGAGTTAGTATTCCCCTGAGTTAGCTAGGTCCCTTCTGCCTGCCCTTTAAAAGTGCACGTGGCTGTGAATAAAGACGGACATGTTCACCAAAGCCTGTCTCCTGTGCTTCTTGTGGAAGAACAGCTCGCCCCACTCTCTCCGACAGTGCAGACTTCGCAGGATGAGTCTGCATTCCATGGAGGCAAAGCTTGCATGTGTGAATGCTGGAGAAGTTGAGGCATGGTGAGAATCACTTAGAAACAGAGCTGCAGTTCTCCTTATTTACTATCTGCCCCCCAAGTCCATGACTCTGCATATCAGCTTTTGACATTGGGTATTTATCTGGATGCCCCTGTCTCTCCGGTTTTGGTTTCATAACTTTCATTGGTGCATCTGGCCATGTTCTTTTTTTTTTATGATTCTGATCTTGTTTTTCACTAGCTAATCTCATATGGATGTGATGTTTCCTGCTCCTTTCTTGTGTCTTCAGCCCGGGCTAAGATCTGTAGATCTGCCTCCTCCATGTTCCCAGAAAAAGCTCAGTTATCTCCATCTTCCCAGGCAGATGTTTTCTCTGAGAGAAGTGGGGGCTTGGTGCAGTGGTTAAGTTGCAACTTGGGGTATCAGTATCCCATATCAGGGTGCCTGTTCCAAATCCTAGCTCCTCAGCCTCCAATCCAGAAATCTTGCTAATGCTTACTCAGGTAATAGATCAAGTAATTGAGTCCCTGTACCCATGTGGAAGACCCAGGGGAAGATCTGAGCTCCTGACTTCAACCTGGCCCAGCCATAACTGTTGAAGGCATTTGAGAAGTGAACCTGTGAATGAAAGATCTCCACCTCTCTGCTTTCCAAATAAAAATAACAAATAATTTTTTGAAAAAAGATTCTTCTGAGTAAGGGCAACTTCATGTAAAAGTGCTTTCTGCTGGGCCTGCACTACCATACTAATGGCCTGATTGTTTGAACTATTCAATGTCAATTTGCCTGTAGTCATAGAGCTAATAAATGCTATATAGAGGCAGGATTCAAAACTAAGTGTTGTGTGGTTCACTCCACATGTATAGTTATGGTTCTTAAAGTGAACTCCTTGGACTATTTGCTCCAGAATCATAAGGTTTGTATTATCAAAATTCAGATTGGTAGGCCCACCTTGAGGCAGAATTTGTCAGAAGAATGTCTATAACTATGAATTTTAATAAGCTCCCAAGTGATTTGTTTCAGCTTACTGAAGATTAACTGACCTAGAATATAAACAACTAACAATCTCTGAATCCCTCAAATCCCAGTGTCACTTATCATGACGCTCTTCAAGCAGTGCTTTAACATGACAGAAGAAAGGAAAATGAAAAGGCATAGGTATGGACCCCTTACCTTTCACGGCTCCCACCACAGTGAGAGAGCTCAGATGCCTACGGAAAGTTTGCCCCAAATCTCGAAACTGCACTCCCTTCAACTGGACACAGCTGGGTTCCTCTTTGAAGGACTGAATGATTACTTTGGCCCCCAGATCCCTGGATCCCAATATCTTCTCACTCTTGGAATATAAACAGTTCTGCAGATTACCTGCAATACAGAATGAAGTTTAGGAGACCTAAAGCTAAACATGCTTTCATATGGGACAAATCTCCCATATGAAAGGCACTGTCAGTACAAAAGGACAATTACTGTTTGTTTTTCTTAATAATCTTAATTCCCTTTTACTTTGATTATCTTTTGTAAGACATGATGTGGCCTCCTCTCTACTCTTCCATAAACTCCCAAACCAATCACCTTAATTACTGTCACAAAAATGGCAAACTAAAATCCACAAATCCAACCAAAAATGGTTGCTTACTTCAATTGAAGAGATTCCCTTGAGACAGTTTGAAGTAAAATGGCCTTCTCATGGTTGATAAATGTAGGGAAAAGATATGAGCCACTGGATATAATAACAGCCTATTTTAGTGTTGAGCTGTCCAATGGGGTTTCCCTTGTATTGTGTTGTTTATGGTTTGGGGACTTAGTAATAATGTATCTATACAAATGGCAAAGGGCTCCCGAACTCCTGAACTAACAACACCTCCTTACCCAGCTGCACAGCTAGTGAGGAAAGCAAACTACATGAACCTAATACCTACAGCTCCTGCTGCTACAAAGGGCTGTGACCTCAGGATTTAGAACATTCTCCACTCACAACTGGCATTTCCTGACGTGAACCAACCTCATGAAAGAGTATCCCGAATCAACTCCTTATTGCCCACATTAATGAATCAAACAGGGACCAGTAATAAAAAGCAATGAAAGCAATGTACCATTCTCCAGTAAATTTCAGAGTCTAGTCATTTGCTAATATCAAGAGAATGAATGGATATAAATGTAAAAGAGAGATGATAAGATGCTTTATTTTTAGATGATTTAAACTGATTATTTGTGCCAGTAACCATATTGTTTCAGTAGCCAGGTCTCATCACACTGGATTTAGCCACCCTGTTCGATATTTCTACCACCCACAAAAGAATGACTTAATGTGAGAATACTGTAGACTTGTTTAAGATTTGTGATGATGAAATCAGTGATTTTCCATTAGGAGTTAAAAACTTTATAACACTTCTAGACTCAAACATAGAACTGTGGCCTCACTGGCAGCTGATTAAATGCAAAGTTTTTCCAAAATGTAATCTGAGAACAACTGAATTGAGAATTATCAAGAGAGTAAAATAGAAAGCAAATCTCAATTTGACAGAATTGTTAAAGTTGTCATTCAGTGGATTCTTATTCACTACTGTCAAAGCTTTCTTCTTTAGATTTGTGATTTGTGATTTGATGACATGGGAGGAGGGGGATAAGGTCAAAGTTCATCTCCAGTACTAATAACTCCCCAACCACGACATCAAACCTTTATACCAGCATGCACTGATATGCACACATGATTCAAATCTTCATTCCAATCTTGCTATTTCTTGACATCTCTACTCTGTTGCTAGTCTGGCCTCCAAGTTTCCACATGTACAAAATTAAACTCATGATTGCTACTCTCCCACTCCACAACCTGCTCCTCTTCCCATCTCAGTGAACAGCCTCATCATCCATCCACAGCTCATGCCTGGAAGTCATCCTTGACATCCACACCATCCTAGACCAAAGTTGACAAATGATGTCTTCACCACATATGAAAGCCTCATAATCTACAGCCTGGGAAACCAAAACATAACCTACTAAACTAACCATCCCTGAAATAGATGTTTAATAGGCACATCAGTGTGATTCAGTGCCTGTTATTCTAGTAGAAGATAAATTGACTTTTTCCACCACTTACCTAAAATATGTGGTAGTTCCCTTAGAAAACAACCCAAAGGTGCAAGGGTGTGTGGGGTGGGGGTAGGGGCTCCAAATCTAGTCAATAAGAAAGTGCGGCCTGAGCCAACGATTCTGAAATTATGGTTTTCTTTGAATCTTAGAAAGAGCCTAGAATCAACCTCATAATAACATATAACATAGAAATGCTAATTGACTCTCCTGATTTAATTCTTCACAAGGATTTTTTTCTCAAAGAAATAATTAATTTGATTTATTTTCCTTTTATCCATCTCACCAGGTTGTCAGACTGCATGGGAAGAAGGATCATAAAGTGCTAGATGACAATTTATCAAGTGCATCCTGAAAGCTACACCATGTTATGGACATTCAAAGATTAAAGACTTATGCTATCTCAGAAGTGGTCAACCAAAGCAATGCCACATATCATTTGACAGTGAAAATATGCTTTTGCACACACTGGATTTTCCAAAAAATACTTTCCTACCTTCTGAAGCATTGATCTCCTGGCATGAAGCAAGAAGCCTCTTCCTCTCAGTAGTGAGATTTCCCTGTATGATAATGTTCCTACTAAGCAGAGCGACAGTGGCCTTTAGGACGTAGTATTCCCCAGCCTCCCGATTCTCTGGGAAGCTGTGAGAATATCTAGGAAAAAAAAGTAAAAGCAGAAGATAATCTAAAGACATCATTGTAAATCTTATTAGGAATAGTAAGCCCCTAAATGTGTGTCCCTCTCCCTTTGAGGGGCTGATTCTTTAGAGACTCCAACCCAGAAGAGTGAATGATAGGCAGAGGCACATGGATATTAGAATATTTGTTGTGTTACACTGAACACTTGCTATGAGACAGAAGTTCTAGAGTCTACACAAGAAAGGTATTTAAGAAGTCTAAATCTTGAAAGTGTTTTATACTTTATAATGTTCTTGTCAAAATATCTAGAACTATTTAATGTAAAAAGGCATCATTAAAAGACAAATATCTTGGGACTGGCATTGTAGCTCAAAAGTTAAGCCACAGCCTGCAGTGCTGACACCCCATTTGAGCACCAGTTCAAGTCTGGCTGCTGGACATTTGATCCAACTCCCTGCTAATGTACTTGTGAAGGCACCCATGTTGGAGATCCAGAAGAAGTTCCTGGATACTGGATCCCTCTCTCTCTCTTTCTGTAACTCAGCCTTTCAAGTAAATAAATTTCTCAAACAAACAAAAAAATTTCAAAAGACAAATGTCCCAACACCAATATTCAGTACCTCAAGGGTGACCTAAGATGAAGGTCTGCATTGTGCACAGTTTCCACAACAACAATCTCTTCCATTGGTCTGGCACCTTCAACACCTGCCCCACTGATGATGACAACTTCATCCCCAGGGTGCCAGTCCACAGCATCTTCCAGAGCCAACACTCTGTCTTGGGCTTGAGCAGCTGCTCGAAGATGAGTAACAAGTACTTCTGGTAGCAAACCTAAAACAGCCCAAGGAAAATTTGTTTAAATTTATTTTTCTTTATATATTTATTTGAGAGAGATGGAGTGTGTGTGTGCATGTGTGTGTCTAAGTGCAAGCACTCCCATCTGATTGTTCACTCCCCCACATGCATTCAATGGGCCCAGCTGTGGCCAGAAACACTCATTGCACATGGGTGGCAGGAACACAACTACTTGAACCATCACCACTGAATTCCTTAAGGATCAGTATTAGTAGCAAGCTGGAATCAGGAGCCAGAACTGATGCTGAACCAAGGCATTGCAATATGAGATGTGGGCACCCTAACTGGCATCTTTACTGTAAAGCCAGGTGACTTCCTCTTGATTAGAAAATTGAATAGTTATTAACAATATGATGTTATTCAGTTGAAGAATCCTATGAAAGAAAAACCTGGAAAAGAAATTTTCAGGATCAATAAGCATCAATTTTGTTCAAATTTTCGGGGGGGGGGACCCGAATATTATAAAAGCTAGTAATACAAACAGTCTGAGAGCACTGCAAGGTATTGAAAAACACAGAAATTGTAATAAGACTAAACTTACACTTGAACCACAGTTTTGCCACGTTCTGCCATACCCGTTGGGTAACACACTTATGGGTGGACTTTAGTTTCCTCAGTTAAAAACAGAAGGAACAGGATCTTCCACCAAAGGATTTTAGGAGAATTAACTGAGGAATCTATGAAACATCTAACTTGGATATTGCCACACAATAAACCTTCCAAATATGTTAGTCTTTTCTCTGCCTTCCCTGAATCACACTCTATTTTAAGAATGAAATTTTACCACTTTTTTAATCCAAATAAGAGTATATAGTTCTTAGATTCATTGATGTAAGAACCTATAACTAATTTTCAATATGAAGACCTCTACCCATTTCCCAAATTATGTAAGTCGAGTGGAAAAACAAAATTACCTCACAACAGTTATCCTAAGTCTCTGTGCATGTGATGACTTCAAACTTTAAATCTGGGTGCATTCAGGATAGAATTGTTAAGTAAAGTCGAAAAAGGGGGAATCTGTGACTCTAGATATCTTAGTTTGTATTACACTCTGGCATATCCATCTGACTATCTCCATCACAGCACATTAGTCCTTAACTGTCTCAGATTCGAGAAAGTTATCTGTCTCTCAGTTTACTCAGGCCTTTTCCAGCAAGGGTCAAGGCAAAGATTTTTTTCAAGGCATTCTTCAATGCAATCCTTCAGAAAACACATGGCTTACTCCCAACTCCTTCTCTTTCTTCAGTACACTTCCTTCCTCCTTTGTAATAGATCATAATTTACCTTTAGCCCACAGCAAGTTACTGTCCTCCCTTGTTGCACTAAAGTAAAGTAATAATACTTGAATCTTTAACTACAGAGGCAGCCAACGATAAATCATTTTCAAATTATTTTAAACTTTCTGCTTTATTTATTTGTCTGTGTGTGTGCAGGCACTTTGTACCAATAATGTTGTTTTAGGTTTAGAAAGGTCACTGGGTTAATGATGTAATTTCTGAAGTTTACCCGGGCAATAATTTTATCTTAAAAAAATTTACAGAGTTCAAAATTTCTAATTATAGGGCAGGTGAAAATTAAGACATAAATCATCTCAAAAGAAAATAATTTTAATTTTATTCCTTGTTCATATATCTTAACCTTTGGGAACAGTAAAATGAAATAAAATTTCTTTATTATATATATACATATATATGAATTACTCTGATTTGTTCTTGAAAAATCTCTTTCACAGAGAAAAATGTTTACCAAAGACAAAAATGCTATCAACTCTTTGATCAGTTGTTCACAATAGTGAATATGCAACAATCAATTGCTTATGTGCCTAAGAACACAAAAGCTGCACGGGGCAGAATCAAGAGTAGAGACAACTGGCTGGCGCCGTGGCTCACTAGGCTAATCCTCCACCTGTGGTGCCGGCACCCCATGTTCTAGTCCCGGTTGGAGCATCGGATTCTGTCCCCATTGCTCCTCTTCCAGTCCAGCTCTCTGCTATGGCCCGGGAGTGCAGTGGAGGATGACCCAAGTGCTTGGGCCCTGCGCTCCATGGGAGACCAGGAAAAGCACCTGGCTCCTGCCATCGGATTGGCACAGCGTGCTGGCCATAGTTGCCATTGTGGGGTGAACCAACGGAAAAAGGAAGACCTTTCTCTCAGTCTCTCTCTCTCTCACTGTCTAACTCTGCCTGTCCAAAAAAAAAAAAAGTAGAGACAACAAAGATATTTCTTAACTAATCATTCCTATAAATACCGTCGAGTCAGAATTAATGAAAAAAATCACATAGGATCATGGAAGTGCATTTTTAACCATTAACACTAACTTATGCTTTTTCAAATGTTCACAGAGCTGCTAGAAAGCAATGAAATCCCAGAACTATTTTACGGAAAAAATAACATTCACATGTATTCGCATAAAACATCAAACATGATGCTTCCTGAGTACCATTCTTATGTTTACATTTTTATTTTATTATTACTTTTTTGACAGGCGGAGTGGACAGTGAGAGAGAGAGAGAGAGAGAAAGGTCTCCATTTTATTTTGGTTCATCCCCCAATGGCCGCAGTGCGCTGATTCGAAGCCAGGAGCCAGGTGCTTCCCCTGGTCTCCCATGTGGGTACAGGGCCCAAGGACCTGAGCCATCCTCCACTGCCTTCTCGGGCCACAGCAGAGATCTGGACTGGAAGAAGAGCAACCAGGACAGAATCCAGCGCCCCAACTGGGCCTGGAACTTGGGGTGCCAGCGCCGCAGGCAGAGATTAGGCCATGGAGCCACGGTGCCGGCCAATTCTTATGTTTCTAGATACATAGGAGATAATCACATTTGGATGAGCTATCATTATCCAAAACTGAAGATATCAAAATAATTATAAAAATTCCCTGTGTTAGGCCACTCTGCAGTTTTTATTCTTCTAACTACTCATTACATTTTTTGAAAAAGTTTTGCCAAGTTTTGTAATTACACTCTTTCTTTGTTCATTAGCCTACTATAATACACCGTAACAAAGCCCCAATTTCATATCCCAAAGCATGGTTTCTGACTTCATAATAAATTCTACTCCAGGAATTCCAGATTCCTTATTTTTTCTCATCTAATGGGATCATTGTCACCTCTACCCTCTACCAATTCTGTCCCTTCTACTTATGTGAGCTCCCTTTTCCTTTCAACTTTCCTTCCAAAGCATAGCAGAAACCCCATCTCTTCCATGAGTTTCAGAAAGCACTTCGATCTCCTACAGACTTTGCCAAGATGTGGAATCCTAACTTGAGCAAAATCTCTATGTACATCTGGGGTAGAGGCAGGCCCAAGCAAATCTGGGCGGTTGGTGGACCACTGAGTTGCTTTGCATGGGAGAAGCAGCTTGCGAAAAGGAACGAATGGGGAAAGAGGACTACAGAGTTGACTTGGGTTCTGCCTCTGCCATAGCTTTGCTACCACATGGACCCATGACTAAATCTGAAGGAAGATCTTAAAAGAACTCTCCAGGAAGCTTTCGCACCTCATGCTCCTCTGTCTGGGATTCCCTCATCAACTCACTCTGCCACATTCTTCAGGATGACGCTCAACCATATTCAACCTGATTTCAGGAAACGCTGCCAACCCTTACTGACTAGTCAAATCCTGTATTACGATCTGCCATATCACATTGCGGCTTAGTTCATTTTCTCTTTCTAGTAACACAATACCACAGACTGGGGTAGTTAGAAGCAAAAGAGTTTCATTTTGGCTGGCAATTCTGGTCCAAGGCTGAGGACCCACATCAGGTGACATCCTTCTTGCTACCCCAAACCTGAGGCAGCTCAGGGCACCATATGGCAAAAAGCAGGAAGCATGCTTGCAAGTGTATTGCCTCTGTTCTCTCTCTCTTCTTATAGTTACCAGTTTTTAGTCATAAGGGCTCCAACCTGAAGACTTTATCTTAACTAAGCCCCATAAATACTTCACAAACACCCCAATGCTATACACAATAGTCAGATTAAATTTTTACTCTAAACAGCTTACAATGGGGCTTAAACTCCAACAGGGATCTGGAGAAAACAAACTGTGGTACCATGTCCCTCTCCTTCCTACTACATAATCCAACTGCCATTTGACCCCTCTGACTATAATCCCATTTTCTCCTCTACTAAACATGACAGGGAAGCCCACACCTTTCCTTCATCACCATCAAGCACCAACAGTCCTCACGGTTCTGGCATATAACATAGCCCCACAAATATGTTGATAAGCATAGTCATGAATGAGATAGGGAGAAACAAGTACCCCCAAATCCTGACGTCCAGGTGATCAGGAAGACCTTGACTAGCGTGGAGGCTCCCACACCTTTGGGGCTCACAAGCTGGGAATAATGGAAACCGGCACCCTGGGACCCGTGTGTTCAGTATTCTTGTGGCAGGAGCTAGCAGCAGTGGCAGAGATGAGGCAGTACCTACTGCCTTCCTGAATAGAGAACAGCAACCAAGGAAGCCAAAGCCAGAGGAAAGGAACCTGAAAGATGCCTTGTAGTTACTATGTGAGACCAAATGGTTGATGAACTCACATGAATTATGTTGTAGGAGTGCCTATAACAAGCAGATGCCAATGTTGAAAAGGGTTGGGGTTTTGGTTATATCAAAGAGATACAGGCAGTAAAAAATCATGTTATCACTACTGAACTATCCAGAGACTTTGGGAGACTTAGATGATTATACAACCTACAGACAGTACTATGTATTTCAGTACTAAATCATTCTCTGAATTTTGCAGCATATATTTCTTATCTCTTTATCTTAATAGTTCATACCATGAACACAGGGCCACTATCTTGTGTTTCCTTTATAGGAACATATGTCACAATTACTAACACAGTCCTAGACTCATGATTAGCATTCAATTCATAGTCAAATCAACTATTTAAAATATTTGCTTCTGGACAATCAGTCAAAAACTCCCTATCAGATATATATATATATATATATATATATATATATATATATCCAAGTGACTATATAATATCTAGTCTATAAAAAACAAGAAAAAATATAAAACATAAACATCTGTTCAGGAGTTAGCAAAACTCCAATTGATGCTAAATAATTTTATTCTAAAGTGAGAATTGTTTGAGATTTTTGCTTACTTTTGGGATTTATTTTAATAGACTAGACAAATAGGGATTTCAAATGTTTCAAGGAGGGGATCACATAGAAATGAGATATCACCAACAAGTTCTTGAAACTGGATTTTCTGAAACTAGGGACAGAGAATGAGGCAAGTCATGAAATCCCAGCCCCTGCAAATAACTGTAAGTTAACTGTATAAAATTAGCTTTGATCCTCAAAAATTATATTCATTACTTCATAGTTATAATTTAAATGCCACACAAGGTGGATTGACTTCTCTGATGAAGAAAGCATTGTCCACATCTCAAATATGAGTCATTTCTCTTTAGAGAACTCTTGAAACTCAGAATGGGTGGCTTCTTCCTTTCTGTGCCACAATCAAAAAAACATAAAATACAGTTTAAAAGCTCAACAATTTATAAATATGCTCAAATGAAAAGGGGCCAGGCTATTAACTTGTAATTTAATACAATGTTTAACCACATTGGGCTTTCAATGTTGACCTGTTAACCAACAAACTATTCATTTACTCCCACTAATGACTTCTACTCATAATTGTATTTCCTACAAATTATTACTTGAGCATTTCAGTGCCATTCATCCATAATTACACAGTCTCAGAGAACCATTCTCACCAAATGGGCATGGAGAGAAAGAAAATAATCTTTGTGGGTTAACACACTTGAAAATCACTAGTTGTCCTCTGATTCTTTATTTTGTAGCACTTAACTCTTTGTTCCAAGTGAATAACGGCCAAGAGCTTTCCAAAGCATTTAAGGCAGCAGAGAGGAAGGGCGAAGAGAGAGAGAGGGGGGATGAATCACTTCATTAAAGTGAAATTTGAATGTCTCCAACACTAGAAATGATATCTGTCTGAGGTGATAGATATGCCAATTACCCTGATCTGATCACTACACGTTGAATACATGCATTGAAATGTCACACCGTACCCCACATATATGTGCAATTACTATTTGTCAATTAGGAAATATATACAGTTTTCTAAAAGATTTATCTATTTTAAGTGCAGAGCTACAGAGAGAAAGAGGGAGAGACAAAGAGACACATCCTCTATCCACTGGTTCACTCTTCAAAAGGCTGTTACAGCTGGGCTGGACCAGGCCAAAGTCAGGAGCCTGCAGCTCCATCTGGATCTCCCATGTAAGGGCAGGGGCCCAAGCACTTCCACTAGCGTCCCAGATGCATCAGCAGATAGCTGGTTTGAAAGTGGAGCAGCAGGAACTCAAAAAAAAATTGCCCTAGGAGATGCTGGCTCTGTAGCCAGTGATTTAGCTCACCATGTCTCAGTGCCACTATATACATAGACACAGACATAGACGTACACGTACACGTACATGTACATGTACACATATGTTTTAAAATATGTTCACAGGCCGGCATCGTGGCTCAAGAGGCTAATCCTCCACCTTGCGGCGCTGGCACACCAGGTTCTAGTCCCGGTCGGGGCGCCGGATTCTGTCCCGGTTGCCCCTCTTCCAGGCCAGCTCTCTGCTATGGCCCGGGAGTGCAGTGGAGGATGGCCCAAGTGCTTGGGCCCTGCACCCCATGGGAAACCAGGAGAAGCACCTGGCTCCTGCCATCGGATCAGCACGGTGCGCCGGCCGCAGCGCGCCAGCCATGGCAGCCATTAGAGGGTGAACCAACGGCAAAAGGAAGACCTTTCTTTCTGTCTCTCTCTCTCACTGTCCACTCTGTCAACTAAATAAATAAAAAATATGCTCACATCATAACTATAAAGGAACTCACAAAAGAGTTAGAAATATTATTCTCAAATACATGAAAATTTTTTCCTGCTTATTTCTAGATGTAGCTTGACTTTATGCACAGTAAAACAATGAATGCTGTCTTTTTTTATGCCTAGATGAACATTTGTCAAGCAAGCACCGAGATAAACATAACGAGAAAAGAATTCATTTCCTTCAATGCCCTTGGCCAGTACAAGAACAAGCAGAATGTAAAGAAAAGGAAAAAATACTTAATATATATGAGCAAAATTTATATTTTGTGATTTGATTATTGTTTATAACCCTTGTCTATATTCCTGCAGAAAGGTGATCTTTCTACTTTTTACTTGTAGAACTCTTTATTTATAGGAGCAGTAAGCCTGTGATTATAAGGTAAATTGAAAGTAGAATATCACAAGAAATTAAAAGGGAAGGAAAAAAGGAAGGAAGAGGGAGAGATGAAGGAAGGAAAGTAGTGTCATATTCTTAGAATCATATCTACAAAATACATGAAAGCTGTCCTCTTTATAGTAATAAAGTTTAAATGTTAAGAAAGAAACAGGCAGACAAAAATCATAAGAGCATCATGGTAAGTTCTTTCTGCTTTTTTATGATTTATTTGAAAGGTGGGGTTACAGTGACAGAGACAGAGCAACATCTTCTCTCTGCTGGCTCACTCTACAAATGGCCACAACAGCCAAGGCTGGGCCAGGCCAAATCCAGAAGCCTGGAACCCCATCCAGGTCTCTTACCTGGATGGCCGTGGCTCAAGTACTTGAGCATCCTCTGCCGCTTCCCTAGGTGTATTAGCAGAGAGTTAGATCAGAAATGCACTCATATGGGATGGACTGCCAGAATCACAGCTGTGGGCTTAACATGCTACACCACGACTCTGGCCTCCCCTCCCCTTTTTTGGTAAAGATTTATATAGTTATTTATTTGAAATGCAGAGGGAGAGGAGGGAATGGTATATTCCATTTGCTTGTTCACTACCCAAAGGGTTACACTGGTAGGGGCTGGGCCAAGTCAAAGCCAGGTGGGCGCAAAGACTTCCATCCAGGTCTCTCATGTGGAGGCACCTAAGTACTTGGGCCATCTTCCTCAGTTTTCCTAGTTTCACTAAAAAGGAGTCGAATCTGAAGCAGAGCAGCTGGGACTTGAACTTGTGCTCCAATATGGTATGCTAGCATTGTAACTGTGCCCACAACACCTACCCCAAGGCTAAGTTTTAAGAGAAAAGGATCCCAGGGTCTGTTGGTACACAGAACATTGCTTCTAGCGGTGCTTCCCAGACGAGGTGATTGATCCCTGAGCTGGCTTTTCAAGAAGAGACTGACATGAACCAGAAGACAAAATGGGCAGAAATGGAAAACAGGAATCTTTCATTTCCCTCTGCCCATAAGAACCAGCTGCTGTGGTTCATTCCTTGGGTGAAGACAAAACCTGGCAGGGGATCCTGCACGAATCCCTAAGTGAACTTCCTGCATCTCTTTGGGTTCATCACTAGGAGTCCTGATTGCATAAGGACCCTGAGCCTGCAGCAGGGGAAAGGTGTGCCAGAGCAATCCTCTGCATGCAGAGCTGCTGGCTGCATTCACACTTGATAAGCAAATAGTTCTACACTGCAAGGAACAAGAATTAGCACATTTGTTCCAGTGTGGAGACAGAGTCCACTATTCTTTGGGCACATGTGCTGAGACCAAGGTTAACCAAAGGTATTTGGATGGTACAATAAGCCGCATTTTGATTGACAGCATTTTCTAGAAGTAGCTAAGAAAAGCGAAGCTTTGTTTCTACCCAATTGGAGCTTTACTGTCGTTCCTTTGATTCAAAATAAGTGACTGAAAGTAATCAAAGAATAAAACTCAAAAATCCAGGAAATAGCACATGGTAAGATAAGTGAGAACATCTGGGATCTGTTCCAAGCTCCTGTGAGGATTTCAGGTTCTTCAGCAAGACTGTCCTTCAGATGGAGGTAGAAAATCCACATGGTCGGTGCTCAGGCTGCTGCTCATTATCCAGAAAGTACAGAGAACTCCAGGTACATTCTCAAAGAGATAATTGTTTCAATAATCATTGCTAAGGGTTATGCTCTGGGATCAAGGTGACAGTAAAGATAAAAAGGGCTAAATTTTAAATTTATTTTTAGAAAAGGAACTTATATACAACGTTTAAAGGAAAAATATAAAGAAGCCAAAAAGTACATAAAACTTCCAACAATCTAATTGTAACAGATTAATATTTTTCAAATTGTCCCTTTCTTTTGTTCATATGTTGTTCATATTTACATAAGAAAACTATAATTCTTTTTTTTAAAGTTTTTTTTTTAATTTATTTATTTGAGAGGTAGAGTTACAGACAGTGAGAGGGAGAGACAGAGAGAAAGGTCTTCCTTCCATTGGTTCACTCCCCAAATGTTCACAATGGACAGAGCTACACTAATCTGAAGCCAGGAGCCAGGTGCTTCTTCACAGTCTCCCATGCTCCCATGCGGGTGCAGGGGTCCAAGCACTTGGGCCATCTTCTACTGCTTTCCCAGGCCACAGCGGAGAGTTGGATTGGAAGAAGAGCAGCCGGGACTAGAACCAGTGCCCATATGGGATGCCGGTACTGGATTAACCTACTGCACTATGGCACCAGCCCCAAGAAAACTCTATTTCTATATATACCATTTTGTAATTTTCCTTGACTTAATATGCTGGGAACATCCTTTAGTAGTTTTATAGTCATATATTATTTGACAACATGATGACATCACAGTACCTTATCTAAAAGACATATATGTTATACATGGATTCTTTGTTTTTCCTTATTGAATATATCACAAATATTTTATTCTTATATAAAAATGTAATTATGAACATTATCAAATTTAATTCTTTACTATTTAAATGCCCATTAATAGCTGGCACTGGGCCAGACAGAAACCAGGAGCCAGGAACTCAATCTACATCTGCCATATGAGTGGCAGGGACTCAAATTCTTGCTGCCTCCCAGGGATAATATTAGCAAGAAGATGGACTCAGGAACAGAGCCAGAACTTGAACCCAGGCATTCTGATATGAGATGTGGGTAATCCAAGCAGCATATTAACTGCTACACCAAATGCCTGTACCTTAATCTGTATCTTAATCAAATAAGAATTTAGTGTATGAAAAAGGTAACATCTGACATTTCTAGAAAAATGTTGCTGTATTCATTTCCAATTTCTATTGTAACAAAAGACCATAACAGTTATGTTTTAAAACAATAAAAATGTGTCATCTTGCAGTTCTGAAGATCAGAAGCCTCAAATTTATTGTGCTGATATAAATGAAAGTGTTGGCAAGGCTGATATCTTCTAGAGACTCTGGGAGGAGAATCCATTCCCTTGCCTTCCTCAGCTTCTAGTGGCTGCCTTGGACGGTGGCCCCTTCGTTCACCTTCAGAGCCCATCAATCCTGCCTCTGCTTCGCTTGCATGGCCGTTTTCTCAGACTGCTTCTGCATTGCTTTGACAAAGACCACTGTAACTCCACCAGACTCATCTGGAGGATCCAAGATAATTTCCTGTTTCTAGATCTTTAATTTAATAACATATGCAAAGTCCCTTTTGCCAAATAAGGCAACACTCACGGGTGCCAAGTATCAGGAAGTGAACACATTTGAAGGTAATTTTTAACCCATCACAATTGCGTAGTTGAATAAACAGTGTTGAAAAAATAGCCATTTTTTAAAAATTGGATAACTGACTCCTAAACTATTTCAAAATAAATTCTAGATTGATTAAAGTAGAAGTCAGCACTCTTTTTTTTTCTGTAATGAACTAGACAATAAAGTGTTTTGGGTTTGCAGGCCATGTGGACTCTGTCATAACTGCTCCATTCTGTCACTGTAGTGCAAAGCAGCCAAAAACAATGCCTAAACAATTGGGCATGGCTGAGCTTCAATAGAATTGTGTTTACAAAAACAAGCAGCGGGCCATATTTGGTCCAGGGGCCAGAGTTTGCTGATCCTAGTTAAAGACACAAATGTGAAGAGGAGAAAAAGAGAAAGAATAAACATACTAAGAAACAAGTAAATATTTGGATAGTCTGTGTAAAAAAAAAGCAGTTTCTAAACATGGAATTAAAGGCAGAAACCATAAAAGCAAATATTTGCAGATATGTCATCACAGAGCTCATGAAACTCTAAAAAATACTGGAGGGAAAATAGATAGAACAAGGTTCTTTGTGCCTCTATCAAGAGATACAAAGGGAGCCATGAGGAATAAAAGCCCCCTTGGGATCCTAAAGTAATCTGAAAAATTAAAATTGAGAAGATTTCTTCGAAAGCCCAAGCAAGATGGTGCTTGGAGCAACAGTTAAGACATTTTAGGGGCCACCTATACCCCATACCCAAGTGCCTGGGTTTAAGTCCCAGCTCCACTTCTGGTTCTAACTTTCTGCTAATGCACAGCCTGGGAGACAACAAGTGATGGTTCAAGTATTTGTATCCTTGCTACCCTTATGGGAGACCCAAACTGAGTTCCCATCTCTGTTGTTGGCATTTCAGAGACAAATCAGAGAGCATAGGAGATTCATTCTCATTCATCCATTCATTCATTTCTTTTTCCCTCTCTCTTTCTTTCTCTCCCCCAAATAAATTAAAAGTAAATAAAAATTAAAATAAAACAGAGTCTTTCTGCCACAGGTAAATAACAGCTATGTATACATAAAACAGAAGCACCCTCATGCACATCTTAAGCCAATGAAGAGGATGAAATGAATTTAGTTTCCCTTTCTTCAAGGCACTGGTTTCATCATCTCTAAAATGAAAGTAATAATCCCAGTCTTTCCTACTTCACAGGGTTGTTGTGGGAATTAGATGAGAGGAAAGAATGGGAAAAAGCTTTGAAAATTATAAAGTGCCAGGATCTAGGTAAAATCCAATTTTAACAAATACTGAATATAATACTCAATTCAATGATACTCTTTCTCCATGACAAGCTGAAAGCAGTACTATTAATAGTATTGCTTTGATGATGCATATAGAAGAATTCTCTTTGAAGGCAAAATTATGAGCTTCTGCTTATGCAGCTCTCCATTTACTTAACAAAGTAGAGTTTCTTTTGGTACTCAAAAATGTAAAAAACACAAAATCAAGACTATATTAACCATTTATTACACTGAAAGCAGGATATTATGGGGTGCAAGGATAGGAATTAGCATGGAAAACAAGGCAGAATGTGCAGGCAGGGCAGAAATTTTGGACATTTTTATATGAAGAATGGGAAGCCACTGAAGAGTTTTGAGCAGCAGCATGATATAGGATAATTTTGGCTCAAAGGGAAGAAAAAATAACTTGTAGAGACAAAAGTAGCAACCAAAAGACAAATGAGACAGCTTTCCCTGTATTCCAGGCACAAGTTGAAGTTATCATAAACTAAGGTGACAGCAGTGAAGGAGGAAGAAAAGATATGGGCTCATGAGTTATCCAGGAATGAAAATAGACAATATTTCTTGATGAACACAAAAAAGGAAACAATAGAGAAAGAGATATAAAGAATGACAACCAGGTTTCTGGCTGACAGATTATTGGAAAACAGTAACCTACCATCCTTAGAACAAAAATGAGGGAACTTCACCAAATCATAACTGTAGGCACGTAATGACAGTGACAATAACTAACATTTGCTGAGTAGTTACTTGATACTTGAATTGTACTAAGTACTTTCTATATTTTATTTGACTTACACCCCACAACACCACCATGAGGAACGTTTAAGTATCATTCCCATTTTGTAGATGTGGAAATTGAAACACTGAAAAGTTGGCTTTTTCAAAGCCCACCAGATAGTGATGGACACAGGAATTTGGACCCCTGCAGACTACTTACAGAGTCCAAGATCCTAAAACTTAATCCAAAGAAAGATGGGAGAGTGTTCCATGATAGAGCAAAGTCAAGGTCACCTAGAGAAAATGCAAAATATCAGTAAAGATTCTCCCGGTTAAGAAAGGAAATGAAAATGAAACTATTGAAATCTCAACAGAAAGAGATGAATCTTGAATCTAGTTATTTCTCCTTGTGAAGATTTCTATCAAAACAAAAGGCTCGATATATTCCCAGATTATTTTTTTGAGATATAGCACAGAGTCCATATAGAAAAATGGGTGTCCTCTTTAGTGATTGTGATGGTTAATTTTATGCATCAAGTTGGCAGGGCTACTAGGGTGCCTAGACATTGGGTTTCTCTATGGAAGTCTTCTGGCTGAGATTAGCAGTTACATCTGAATAAAGCAAATCATCCTCCCTAATGTAGGAAGACCTCACCCAATCAGTTGAAAATCTCAATAGAATAAAAAGTATATGAGTACAGGCAATTTCTTCCTAACTACATGAATTGAGACATTGGTCTTATCTAGGTCAGTTTGCTCTCTTACCCTATTGGACTGGAGGGCTGTCCTTGACTTGAGCAGTGAAGTTCCAGTTTTGTGTGTGGCCTTAAGTGTAAAGAAAAGCAAGACATTTGTTCATCCCTTTCATAGCTTAGAAAAGAAGGATTGGGTCAGCGCCATGGATTACTTGATTAATCCTCTGCCTGTGGCGCCAGCATCCCATATGAGTGCTGGGTTCTAGTCCCGGTTGCTCCTCTTCCAGTCCAGCTCTCTGTTATGGCCCAGGAAGGCAGTAGAGGATGGCCCAAATGCTTGGGCCTCTGCACCCACATGGGAGACCAGGAGAAAGCACCTGGCTCCTGGCTTCGGATCGGTGCAGCACCAGCCATAGCAGCCATTTGGGGGGTGAACCAATGGAAGGAAGACTTTTCTCTCTGTCTCTCTCTCTCTGGCTATAACTCTACCTGTCAAAAAAAAGGGGGGGGGGGTAAGGAGATAGCATTTATCCCACTAGCTATTTTGAAATTAACAATTTTTGTCAACTATACTTATCCTACTGTGCTATATGATATTAGACATTATTCCTCCTGTCCCACTACACTTCTGTAGCTATTAACCATCCTCTCTGCCCCCTGAATCTCCTCTCCTATATAATTTTAATCCTATGTTTTCTACTAATTGTGTTAAGGTTTTACTTAATTGAGTAGTTTACTGAGCTTTTTCCCAGCTACTCTAAGCAAATTTGAAATAAATTTAATACAGGCTATCTGGTAAAATCTTATTAATTTGCAGTTACAAATTAATAAAAAGATTGCTAAATATTTAAAAAGTAGACTATTCCTTAATCTGCCCCTTCCCATTTATTCTAGTTAGATAACACGCCTTTTACTCTAAGACATTACCCTTACTCTCAGACCTAGAAAGTAGCTCCGGAAAACTGTCCACATCCTTGGCTCCAGCAAAGGTCACATGGTCCACTAGGACAATGGAAGTACTACTTCCCTAATCACTGCAGCTACTTCAGAGAGTCAAAGAGCTTATGACTCAAATTAAGTCAAAGTCAAACCTGAGACTGTTGATCAAGTTTTCATTCAAATATGCAGAAAAAAATTTCTTAAAGAGTTACTTACTTATTATATTGGAAGGCAGGGTAACAGAGTGGGAGGAAGGGAAGGAGGCTAGGAGGGATAGAGAGGAAGAGAAAGAGGCTGTGGGGGCCAGAAATAAGGAGACAAAGAAAGAGAGTGATAGATCTTTTATGCAGTTGTTCATTCTCTAAACAGTAGTAACAGCCAGTGCTGGCTCAGGCCAAAGCCAGAAGCCATGTACTCCATCTTGGTCTCCCAAGAAGATGTCAAGGACTCAAATACTTGACACATAATCTGTTGCTTCCTATGTTCATTATCAGAGAGATGAATCAGAAGTGGAGTATCCAGGACTCAAACCAGCACTCTGAGGTGGGAGGTGGACATCCCAATTGCTGTCTCTCAATGCCGGTCCTGAAATAAATATTTCTTGAAAGCCAACTATGAGTCAAGGCAGTGATCTAGGAAATGTAGATTTCACGTAGATGAGAAAAAATACTGAAAAATCTCTGCCCTCAGGATATATATAGGAGATAGATAGTAGATAGATAGGTAGGTAGGTAGATAGACAGATAGACTATAGATTGTACTGAGACAGTGGAATAAGTATAATAAATATGATAAATAAACTACATGCAATAGATTAAATGCTATGGCAGAAATAACAGAAGGAGCGATATACAATGTAATGGTGGGAATGTTAAAAATAGGTCAGAGGTCAAATAGCCACTGGGAAACAGAAAAAATTCTTTCACCCCATGCCACAGGGCTGCAGTTCTTCCCCTGTGAAGGAAGAGTTTGGCTGGAGATGAAGCCAACTCAAGGGGAAATATAACCAAGAGTTTCAAAGCAACAAAGTCTTAATGATTTCATTGTAGCACCTGAACTCAGCTGTGCCTCGAGTTTTTTCAGTTATAGGAGGTAATAAATACCCCTATTTTTTGTTTAAATTGGGTTTCTTGTCACTTGCCACCAAAAAAGATCTGATGAATGCCAACACTTTCAAGTATATATAGAAACTTGAAGCACCTTACAATGTGTTTCTAAGTGGGGTTCCTGCTGTATTTGGATTATTGAATAGCTAGAACTGATTTCTAATTAGCAGTATACATTTACATATAAACACCTAAAATTAAAAGACCTTAAAAACAGCATGTTTACTTAAATGTGCTTAAACAAGTTCCTTAAAATGTGGTTTATACTATTAATTAAAGGAACCCTTTCTTAAAAATAGTTCCAAGGTCACTCATGTTCAGATCAATGAGATTCTAACAGATATCCTTCTGCCACTGTGCACAAAACAGTTGCATTTTGTACTTTTTTGAAGCATTATTAGAACAAAGAAGACTCCTGTCTTTGCTTTTGTTCATGATGTTGGTTACATTTCGAACTAATCTTCCTCTGTTCTGAAGGGAAAACTAGTCATCTGTTCACTGGCCATCCTGGCACCCTGAGGGTTTCAGGTACACTGGAACCATCCTGACCAGTGTCTACCTAGCAGTTTAACTATGATCTGCCATGCCTACCAGCTGCTCAGATCCCCAGAGCTGTATTGAACTTTGTTTTAATTTAAGATTACAGAAATCAGCAAATAGGCCTTACATTTTCCCCATCCTCCTTCCTCCATGTCTCTCTTCTAACTCTGCCACCTCAGCCATCCCTGGAGCAAACTCTGCACCCCTTCAGTTATGTGAGTAACTAAAAGAGATTTCACAGCCTGGGCTAGGTGGACATGATCTTCACCTCTCCTTCCTTTAGAGGGAGTTGTGGGTGCTTCTCTAGCTTCTCTTAGCTTTTCACTAAAATGAAAAAAGAGGGCTTCATAAGTACTGATCATAGAGTTCCTGTAAGAACAGGAGAGTGGCTGAAATTCCCCAGGTCGAATGTCTGCATATGCAACATATTTGCTAAGTTGCTTCTGTCTATCCAAGCAGGGGCAAAAATGGGAAGGGGTATGGATGGAAAAGCACAAGGAGTGATTACTAGGACATCTTTGGTGTGTCCATTTCCTCAGGATCAAGTGAACTCTAGAGAAAGTGGTTTGGTTGAACTAACTTTCTGGTATCCCACTCAAGATCAATTCCAGGGTGGAAGCTAACCCCTTTGCAAACCCAGGTGAGGCTCCCACAGTGGAAAATTGTGGAGTGGAAATCTTCCTACAGGGCCCCAACATTCTCATGCAGGCATCTTAAGAGAAAGAATCAAAAGTCATCTAGAACCATCCAGAGAGACAGCAATACACAACAGAGGATACCATTGCGCAGTTAAAAGTTTGTTAAACTTCTTATCTTACCTCTGTTGCCATTGAGAGAATATAAACTGAAAGGAAAGAGTGAAGGAATGGAGCATCCCCTGCTGCTCCAAAACACTCCAGCTGCAACCTCGATGGGAAGGAAAGGAATGGTCCACAAAGGTGAGACTGACATTTTAAACTGGACTGATTATGATTGGCCTTTTTAATATCTGATAGTACTGTGTACTTACGTCTCATGAGGGATCTGTCCTTAATGTGTTGTCCAATGTGAAGTAATGCTATAACTAGTACTGAAACAGTATTTTTCACTTTGTGTTTCTGTGTGGGTGCAAACTGATGAAATCTTTACTTAGTATATACTGAATCAATCTTCTGTATATAAAGATAATTAAAAATGAAAAAAAAACTTGGTGTTAAATTAGAAATTGCATAGAAAATTAATCAATTTAAAAAAATATATATCATGTAGGATCTCTGTTCTTAATGTGCTATACATTGTGAATTAATACTATAACTAGTACTCCAACAGTATTTTTCACTTTGTGTTGCAATGTGAGGGCAAACTGTTGAAATCTTTACTTAATATATACTAAACTGATCTTCTGTATATAAAGAGAATTGAAAATGAATCTTGATGTGAATGCAAGGGGAGAGGGAGTGTGAAAGGGGGGGTTGTGGGTGGGAGGGAAGTTATGGGGGGGAAGCCATTGTAATCTATAAGCTGTATTTTGGAAATTTATATTCTTTAAATAAAAGTTTTATAAAAAATATCTGATAGCAACTGGAATGCTATGGTGCCCAAGGTGTTAAAGGACAGGAAAAATTATCCATCAAATATAGATGGAAATAATGACTAAAGAAAAATTGGGGCTGTTTTGAGTCACACTTCTGCCTAGAAGGTTTGCATCTCCTAAACACCCTTAAAAATGTACCTTTTCCATTTGTGTAGCCCTGTGGCAGATTTCTACATCATACCAGCTCAAGTTTACCCATGACATTCCAAATACCGTTTTCTGGCAATAAATGCTAGAGGAAGGCAGAGAACCTCTACCTCTTCAATAGTGTAATGATGGAATCCTGGAAAGGAAGAAGAAAAATCCTAAAATGCATATATCCTAGAAAATTAGTTTCCATGAAGTTCCTAGGACAGAGCTTTTCAAATTCCTGGCAACACTGAAATGTTATATTTTGGGTCTAACTGGAGCAAATGTTTTCAGCAATAGATATATGTATTTATCTCTTCTGCCATTTGATGGGACATTTCTATGTTCCAAGTTCTGTGCTGGGAATAAAAGGGGCATTTTACCTGGTCTCACAATATGCTTCATTCAGCCGAAAGGAAGCCTAAATGTCACACAGAGTCTGCACAACAGTAAATACTGTATTATATGTGAATATTTCTGCCAATGAGCTTCAGTCACCTAGAGATTCAGAGACTCAGTCAAAAGGTTAAGATTTTAGTTAAACTACTCTACAGAAGACCTATGTTTTTTTTTTCTGCTAGATATACACCTTTTTGGGCTACATACAACTTTTTCTTTAGGTGAATATTTCCCAAAGCATACACTTTTATATACACATGGCTCCCCCAACCTCTCCCCTTACATACACACACATGCAGAATCCCACACCTACATGGCCACCTCTTGAGAACAAAAACTTGCATCTTCTCATGCGGCCTTGCCTTCTTGGTCACAACAGTTGGTAAAAGAGTGAGATGGTGACTTGAGGGGAGAGTGGGGATGATCACAGTGCATGATGTAAACACGCAGGGTAAATCAACCAGCATAGGATATTTTTTTAAAAGAACACAGAGATCCCTATTTGGTGGTAGAAAATCAAAGTTCACTTGAATCAAGAAATGTCCAAAGCCAAACAGAACAGCCAACAAGAAATAGGAGAACATGAAACCCAATACCTTACAAGAGACCCAGAGGTGGGAGACAGAGTGTCCTGATGCCACGAGTACACCTGGTGGCAGCTAGAGCCAAGGTCAGTTGCATTCCTGCACATGCTGCATTATGATTATTAGAGATTATAAATCCTTTGTTTTGTCTAGCGTTTTTACACTATGCTTCTGCCCCTTAAAACCAAAGAATTTCAGAGTAACACAGTTATATACAAAAATACATCACAGTGATGATTTATATTACAACCTAAGGGAGTGAAAGAACAAGAAATGGAGGAGTCGTGGTCTGGAAGGAGCCGTGGCAAGAGGAGATGCTAGAAGTGGAGGAAGGAAAGGACTGAAAGTGACTGGTGCACATGACAAAGAGAAGAGTCCTAAAAACAGATTGCTGCATTGAAAGGAACTGTCATGAGATGAAAATGGGTTCCAGGAAGCTTCATGCTACATCAAAGAACAGGATATATACAAAACGCCCTGGAGCTTAATCAGGAATCATACAAGCAAAGGCCCTGGATCCCTCAAAAGAACCCATACAGTACGATTTAAAACAATGACCTCATAGGGGTTTTTTTAATCACAATTTTAACAGTGGAACTCTTTCTTCTAATTACTAAACAGAAATATGCAATAAAGATAAAATCTAGGAATCAGGCACTTGAGAAATTTAAACTTCTATTGCATGATTCCCAAATATTTCATTGCTTGTGGAGCCCCTGACCCAGGAAATATCTGGATTTTATGGAGCCTAATATGAGAAGCACTGACCAGGAACATGAGCCTGCCCCACATACATTGTTTTGACCTGATACTCTCAAGCAACTATAGGAAGAAAGCATAAAATACTTATAAGAAGCATGGGGTTTAAACACAGGTACTAGGTATTTTAGAAGGAAAACAAACCATATCCAAACTTGCTGATGCCTATCCCTTTTTCCTTTATTCCTACCAAACTCTTACATTCATAATGATTACACTGGTGTTTTCCTCAAATATGCCCTATAAACTAGTTCTTCTCAGAAATTCCCACCTATACTTAATGCCTGTATCTTACAATCTTTTGAAAAGGACAAAGACACAAGCCCAGTCAATGCCATAAGATTCCTTTTCTCTTGAGAAACTGTCAGCCAAATTTCTCTGGGAGGAACTAGAAATGAAATGAGAGACATTGATAAATTTCCCTGCTGAACAATCAATAAAAACTCCACCATTCTGCTCAGACTCCCACTGTGGAAGCAAGAGCCATAATTACATTGTCAAAAATTCAAGTGGCCCAGGCTGACAGCGACCCCCTTGAAAAGTGACAGGTGATTGGCACTCTGTTTGGGGGGTTAACCTGGACTGGCAGACAAGGTGGGTGAGACAAAAGGCAAGAGAGAAATTTCCTTATTGACTACAATCACCCAAATCCCAGACTACCTCTCTAGAGGAATCTACAACCATTTAGTCATATTAGCATAACCAAGTGAGCAGCTGACAGAACTCTCTAAACAACCTCCACCAGAGATTTGGAACACCCCTGTCTTGATCCACTCCCAGATAGACTGAAAAAGACAGAAGTGTGTGTGGGGGTGTGCATGTGAACACATGTGAGCACTGTAGTACACAAGTGTAGATACATAGTGTAGAAGCATTTGAGCTTTTCCACACTAAAAGAACTATGTGAAATCTGCTTTCAACTCCATCTTTCCCTGTGACAGCTGAACAGCAAGCCTATTTGCTTAGTGATTTTAATCTATGATAAAAATCAGCTGGAGCATAAGAGTTACAGAGGGTAACAATGAAGAACAAGATGGGGAGAGGTAGATGGGGGTGGGGAGCTTATTACTGACTCGCAGACCTATTTGTGCAATTCTATATGATCCAAGCTGGAGTTTAATCAGGATCCGTCAGTTGCTTACTGCTGGATATTGGAGATAAATTCCTGCAAAGGACCTGACTTGCTGGGTAGGAGTCTGAGTCTGGCTACACAGGACCCCCACAAACAGTTTCTAAGAAGCCTTCATTGTGACCATGCCTGAGAATGGAGGCTATCCACAGCTGGGAAGCAGTTGCTCCACCAGAGATTAAAAATCTCAAGGTGTTCTGTGGGTGTTGGGAGTACAGCAGAGGATGCTGGGGAAGACTGGCACCTCCTGGTCCCAAAAGCTGAAGTCCTTCTATTCTCAGATTAGTATTAAGGAGAAAAACCTCTAAGCAAAGCTAGCCCCATGTCAAACTTTAAAATAGAAGCCTTTGCTGTACCCTTCCCACATTCCCTTACCCCCAAAAGTAAATTTGAAGTCAATAGTACTAGGGACTCAGGGTTTAGGGGAAAAGAAAAAATAATGTAATCAAAACAGTGATAACTAACACTGCTTGCATGTTATTGTGGGTTCTATACTCTGTCACCTTCAGGAATACTAAGCCTACAAGGTGGGTTTTCCTACTTTTAACAGAGATTAATTTGTCCCAGCTCATAGCTGATACATGTTTTAATACAACTAATTTCTGATTCCAAAACTCTTAACCACTAAAATCAGTATATCTTCAAGTGTAGTCAGCAGGTTATCTGAATCAAAGTCCCTGAGGCTCCCACTGAAATACACATTCCTAGGCACCACTTTGGCCCACGCACATCCAACTGAATCAGACTCTGAGGATGAGGTCCAGAAGTCTGTATTTTAAAAACACCCCTACTAGAGTCTGCCGCACACCAGTGTTGGTGACTATCCTCCCTACACTGCTCTGGGAAGCTCAGTGAATGTTGGTTCATTAGGGACCTTCTGGGTACAAGGCAGTGAATCAAGTTACTCTCTACTTTGCATACTTGACAGCAAAAGAAAATTAGTTTTTCCCTAATGTCCCAGTGTCACCAGACCCACCTTTGGCCCTGGGAAAAGGCCAGCGAAATTACGTAACGATTTTAAACATGATATACCGCCCAGCCCGAGGGGGAGTCTGTTTGAGACCTCAGGTGGCGAGGAACAGTGAAGGGCAAGGATTGATGAGGCACACGTGGGGCTGGGACTCTGCCAGATACAGCGGGAAGCAGATGCCTCTCACCCAAATGGCCAAGCTCTTTTCCACATAGTATTTCTTTCTAGTGAATGAGATGTGGCAGCATCACATCCGAAAGGAAGCAGTTTGATTTCGCCGGCGTTCACTGTGCCAGCTCTGTGGTTCACATGAGAGTCCAGTGACTCCTCTGTGGGAAGAGCCTTGGGCAGTGGATTAAACAGTTGTTGATGACAGTCAAGTCTAGGAATACAGGAAAGGCGAGGTGCAGGAAGAGGATCAGGAGGATTCAGAGGGGGATGAAAGAAGAAAATAAAAGGGAAAAGAAGAAGAGGAGGGAGAAAATAGAAATGAAGAAAGCACAGGAAGAGGAGTCTCCCTTTCATTTATCCCACGTGACTGGAGTAAAAAAATTTTTTTTTAGCTCTCAGGTCTCTCAAAACATGTTAAAAGCATCAGCTTTGCTTTAATTGCTTCACTGTGACTGTAAGCAGCAGCACTGGGGATTTTCTTAACTTGATATTTGCTTACTCAAGGAGGCTTACAAGTGCAGGGTACATTTACATGAGAGAGACACAAAGTTTAACTCACCAGTTCCTCCATTGATTCTTTTTCCTTTTATTTGACAGGCAGAGTGGACAGTGAGAAAGGCTTTCCTTTGCCATTGGTTCACCCCGCCAATGGCCGCTGTGGCCGGTGCACCGCGCTGATCCGAAGCCAGGAGCCTGGTGCTTCTCCTGGTCTCCCATGGGGTGCAGGGCCCAAGCACTTGGGCCATCCTCCACTGCACTCCCGGGCCACAGCAGAGAGCTGACCTGGAAGAGGGGCAACCGGGACAGAATCCCGCGCCCCGACATGGACTAGAACTCGGTGTGCCGGCGCCGCTAGGCGGAGGATTAGCCTGTTGAGCTGAGGTGCCAGCCCCATTGATTCTTTATAGTAAAGCATGAGAAAAGAGAAGTGGTCAGAATGAAAGAGGCAGAGTAAAGGAATTAGGAAAGTTCTCACCTTTCTTCATTTGACTTCTACTTTACACCTCATTCTAGGAGGTAAAGGCTCTCAAACCTGGGGACGCCAGGATCCTTGGATGTCCTGTGGCCTGCTAAAGCCCTAATCTATTCCCTATTGTTCTACACCTATGTTTTTTCAGTGGTAAACCATAGCACTTTGGACTGGTGCTCTAAGTGACCACTGGACTAAAGCAAATTTTGAACCCCAGGACTGATGTGTGAACAGATGGAAGACACCCATGAACCCTGGACTACAAAGTCAGGGTAGGTGCTTGCTGATGATAAGAGGAAAACAAATCTCTTTGGAAGAACATAAGAATAAATACAGTAGGCATTTTGAATTTCTGTCCAGATAGCTATGGATCTTTAAACCTTACAAAATTTGGTCCCTTGAGTCTAACACACTGGCTGACCCATGATCAATATTAATTAATACTTGAGGAAAAGATATTCCTTCCACAGCCACCATTGTGGCACAGCAGGATAAGCTACCTTTTCCATATTGACATGCTGATTCAATACCCAGCTGCTCTGCCTCTTTTTTAAAAAAAGATTTATTTTGTTTCTTTAAAAGAGTTACAGAGAGAGGTAGAAACAGAGAGAGAGCAAGGTCTTCCAACCACTAGTTCAATCCCCAAATGGCTTCAGAGGCCGGAGCTAAGCCAGATGGAAGCCAGGAGCTTCTTCCGGTCTCCCACGTGGGTGTAGAGGCCCAAGGACTTATGCTATCCTACTCTGCTTTCCCAGGTGCATTAGCAGGGAGAAGGATCAGAAGTGGAGCAGCCAGGAGTCTAACTGGTTTATATATGGGATGCAGGCCCTGCTGCTCTGCTTCTAATCTGGCTCCCTACAAATGCATCTGGGAAAGCGATAGAAGATGGCAGACCCAGATGGAGTTCATGGCTCATGGCTGCAGCCTGGCTCAGTCCCAGCTATTGCAGCCATTTAGGAAGTAAACCAGGGGATGAAAGATCTCTGGCTCTCCTTCACTGTGTGTGTTGCTCTATATTTCAAATAAATAACAAAAACTTTAGAAATATATTAAAATATCTCGTTTCCCAGTAGTAAGTCAGAGAGGAGAGAATGCCTGTTGGTAGTCAATGATTGAGGCCCACAGTTTGTAACACAGGAGTCAGGACAGAGAAAAATGACAGACTCTTCAGCACAATCACATAACCACATGGAGTAGAATTATTCAATAATAAGAGGCAGCTTATTTTGTCATGCAACTATAGATCTGCCAATGCAGATGGCATCGTGCTTTTTCAATTTTTATTTTGTTTTCATTTTATTTGAAAGGCACAGACACACATACACACACACACACAAAGAGAGAGACAGACAGACAGACAAAGATTTTCCATCTGCTGGCTCACTCCCCATATGTCCACAATAGCCAGGGTTGGGCCAAGCCAGAGCAAGAAGCCCCAGAACTCCTGTCAGTCTCCCACATGGGTGACAAGGGTCAAAACACTTCAGCCATTACCTGCTGCCTTCCAGTGTGTGCTTTAGCAGGAAGATGGGTCAGGAGCAGTGTTAGGACTTGAACCAGGCACTCCAATGTGGGATGCTGCATCTCAAACCATGACTTAACTGCTGTACAAAATATCTACCCCTGGAGCCCACAACTTTAATCTGTCATATACTAAACATTCATCAATTTATACTTAGAGTTTTCAATTAATACTAAGGATTGTCCTGGCCGATATAGTAATTTCCTGACTCTCAAGAGAAAAGTATGTCCATTTTGCAAAGGGTAACTGGATGATGAGAAAGCCAAAAAGATTGGAACAGAAATAGACTATAGTATAATCTCTATTTTTCTCCTAGGAATTTATGATTACTCAACCCATCTGTAAGAAGATTATAGGTAGACCTGTAATTGAACCATATTCATTGATATAGACAAGAGGGCTCAACAACAGCTCCAAAATAAAATCATTTCTGTTTTGTTTGTGGTGCCAGGCTATTGCATGTAGAGACAACCTCAGTATGTGCTAAGTAACTGTATCCATCAGTTTTCACTAGATTATGCTGTAGTTACAAATGCAAATCTCAGTGACTTATGACAACAGTTTTATTCCTCATTCACATCCATAATGGCAGTAGTTCAGCTCAGCTCTGTCCCAATGGGTCTTCATTCAGATTCTCAAACTGAAGCAACTGCCCCCCTCTATTCTCAAGTAGAGAGAAAAGAATAAAGTGGCTCTTAAAACATCCACTTTGCCATGTACATCATTTCTGCTTATTTCTCTGACCACAGCAAGTCAAGGCTAAGCGTACTCTCAGTGGGCAGGGAAGGGTGGTCCACTCATAGGGAAGCATTGAAAATAACCAGAGGGGGCAATGGTGAGTAATCCTATTATAGAAAGGTGATCAAGTAATCTGAATCTGTAGAATACTCTGTCATAGAAATCGTAACAATTTTATTTGTTATTTAGGGAAATGGTGCCATGTTGTACTTGACCTTATTGCTTCAGCAACATAGAGCCAAAGATTTTAAATAGTTTTTTCATTTTTCCATTGCCCACAGATTTTCTAGACACAGATAATCTTCATTCTCTCTTTTTCACTCACCATGCAGGGAAAGAGTTCCATTCCTCACTGCCAGGAACTTGACTCCATAGGGAAAGAAGGTGGAAGAGTAGGAACTCCCATAGAGTTTGATTTGAGCTCTGCTTTGGAAGGGCTTGGCCTCAGATCCAATCCGGAGCTCTCCACCATCAGAAACAAGGATGGCATGGGCCCTGAGCTCAATGGGTCCTAGGTCCATGAAAATCAGCTTGCCTCCTAATGGGATGAACAAAGCAAAAGCTGTCAGTCGCTGGAAGGCTGAGACTCACCCTATTGTGATCATTCCAAGGTCAGATGAAATCTGTGTTTGTAACCCCTGATGAAATTTATACTTACTTTATATTACCCTCTCTTCCAGGAGCACAAAAGGGTAGATTAGATACCCAGGAGTAGAAGTGCTATGTTACTAAGCCAGTTCAAGTTAGCTATCATGAATCACTACAGTGTTACTTTTTAAAATATTTTAAGATAATAATCTAAACGTTCAATAATTTAGCCATAGTTAAATAAGGAATAAGAAGGTCACCAAATTTACCAACGAATAAGAGATAAAAGCAACTTATAAAATTAAGGTTTAAAAATGACTGGGAAACAAGTATATAAGAAATAGAAATATAATAAAATGTTCCAAAACTATAAGAATTATGGTAAATTAATGTACAATTAGATCTAACATCATGGCATTTGTAGTGTTTTAGCTGACTGGTATCCATTATACTTTATTTTAATAATGATCCTCATTTCCTTGAGGAGTTCCTCTGCCTCAATAAAAGAGTAGGACTGTCAATGAACTTCTTATCCTCCTAAAGCCTGAGCCTAATACCTGGGTTTCAAAAGGATTGAGGAGCAAAATGGAATAGAAGACGCTAAATGTCTTCCAGTAGTGACATTCTAAGGCATAAGAGCACATCCTTGCTTAAGAGGCTATTACAGGCCAATCTCCCATTATCCTCCAAATGCCATGATTCTTTCCTAATTTCTGTGCCTGATTTTCCAGACTGACTTCCATTGATTAAGTCACACAATACCTTTTTAAAAAATTTCCATTTCTTAACAAAGACTTGTTTCCTGTCATCTAACAACAAAATGCAGATATGATTTTACTATACTGTCCAAATCTGCCATAACATGTGAATATTACTTCATAAAATTACATTTTCTGAAAAATATTGAAAACTTTTGTCCTCTAACACCTTTCCTTAAAATGATTTAGGAAATTTACACTTCACATATAATTTTCTCAACAATGTCGACATAAATTAAAACATCCCTTATAAATACTTTAAACTGAATTAGTCACCAAATTCACCTTCCTCCTATGAGTGGTTTGCAAAAGCAATGAACTGAACTCATCCACCCTGTGACAAAGTGCCCAGAGTTGTGACTTTATATGGGAAACCCCAAAGATCCTCTTATCCAACCCCTGCAATAGCTTTGCATCTCACTCACAATAAAGGTCAAAGTCCTTTTATGGGGCTAGAAAATGCCCCTCATGACTTGCTACCCCATCTTGAATACTTCTCTAACATCATCTTTTTTAAGATTTATTTATTGAATTATTTATCTGAAAGACAAGAGTAACAGAGACAGAGAAACAAAGAAAGAAATCTTCCATCTTTTGGTTCACTCCCCAAATGGCCTTAATGGCAAGGGTTGGGCCAGCCCAAAGCCAGGAGCCTGGAACTCCATCCAGGACTCCCACATGGGTTAGCAGGTGCTCAAGCACATAGGCAATCTTCCACTGCTTTCCAAGTGCATTAGTAAGGAACTGGATCAGAAGTGGAGTGGCCAGGACTCTAGTGGCAGCTTAGCCCGCTGCACTGCAATGCCAGCCACCTCCAACATCATCTTCTTAAACAGACCTATTCACTCATCTGCTACAAATTCACGGCCCTGCGTATTAATTCTCAAACAGTCCTCTGAATCTATGTGAATTTTCCTTACCTGGAAAGTTCCTCTGTCAGACGTTCACAAGGCCCCCTCCCTCCATCTCTCTTGATTCCATTCAAACATTAGTTTCTCACCCAGATCTCTCCTTTCCAGTCTATATAAAAATAATAAGCCCTAGTCCCTTACCCAAATGAATTTTTCTTCATAGCTCTTGACATCAGATATGATGTTTCTGCCTTTGTTTCCTGCCTTCCCACACCCCACCTCTACAATATGTGCATACATCAGGACAATTATCTGTTTTGCTCATTTCTCAATTCCTAGTGTCTACAATAGTAACTGACAAGTAGCTGAAACTTAACACATAATCGTTAATGAATGAAAATGAACAAATGTGTCCATAATTGAGAATATGATTTAAGCAGTTGAATTTCCTTATACATACATACATACACACACTGAGTCCCACTTTCTCAAAAAGCATACTATTGTGTTTACTCTGTAAGCTCATATGTTGTTTCAATGAGCTATAGTAAAGTTTGGAGAGAGAGCAGAATGTCAGAAATGGTGTAAAAGGCAGATTCTACCATGAATAAGTAAAATCTTAGTGAGGGTTCATGGAGAGCAAGACTTATTACCTAAGTTTATTTCTAAATTGGACATTTTTGTTTACCATTATATTAGTGCAGAGATTGTGATCAATAAATATTTGAACCCAATAGATGGATGTGGAGGCCACTTTTCCCCTGACCTTTTAATCAAACCTTCTGTTCAGTGTTTCTTGGCTTTTTTCATTAAGCCTCCTCATCCTAAAACCCAAGCCACACTCCATCAGTAACAGTCACAGTATGTTTATTTGGACTAGATCCATTAAATTGCTCTTCCTTTACTGTTCCAGTTTTGAATGACACACTCTGTCTAGGTATCCAGTTTCTTCTTCTAAGATTTCTTCCCTCAAAGAATTATGGTGATATTTGTTGAAATAATAATTGCAGATCCCTGGTCTAGGGTTTGATGCCCACTTGACACTGTGATGATGTGTGCTGCGATCATCATACTTACCATCTGTATTTCCCCCTTATTTCTTCTACAGTTGCCCCACCTTTTAGTACTACCCTTCTCACATCTCACTATTTCTAGTCCTAACATTCCTTTTAAGATATGTCAATGTACACTGTACTCTCAGTAAACAATTTAAGAAGCAAGGAACTATCCTTGGGTAACCTGTAGGCTTAATGCCAGACAACTACTACATTGCTTCCCAGAGTTTGAAATGATCCACCAAAAATTTGAATTTTCTCCTGCATTGTCATCACACATAGAAATGCAGTAATGAACATGAATTCTGCTGTGAACAAGAAGGAATAAATGTGACCTGTGATGTTTACTAAAGCTTTTTCACTCCCAGCCACATGTCATTAATGTCCTAACTAATTACATTCAACTGATACACCATGGATTTGCATGTCAGGACTCCCTTATCATAAACAGTCAGGAAATCTGAACTGACCTTGATGAGTAAGTGGTGAAGGGGGGGCACAGATTCAGGGTTACTGTCCTGATGCTATTTACCTCTCAATGAACCTAGATAATTCCTACAAAATTTCTGGGCCTCAGATTACTCAGTTTTCAAAAATGCCCTACTCAATGCCTAGCAATGATCTATTTTCTAATCATAAAAGTGGAAGATAGACTGTGGCTGGCATTGTGGTACAGCAGTGTAACCCACCACCTGCTACACCAGTATCCCACAGGAGCGCAAGTTCAAGTCTGAGCTGCTCTACTTCTAATCCAGCTCCCTTCTAATGAGGCTGGTAAGGCATCAGAAGATGAACCAAGTACTTTGACTCCTGTCACCCACATGGGAAACCTGGATGGAATTTCTGGCTCCTAGCTTCAGCCTGGCCCAACCTCGAGCATCCCAGTTATTTGGGGAGTGAACCTAATGGATGAAAGATCTCATTCTCTTTGTCTTTCCCTCTCTCTGTCATTCTTTCAAATAAATAAAATAAATCCTTAAAAAAAGTAGAAGACAGACTGTTGCACTCCCTGAGGCTCCTTTGAATGTTAGAACATTTGATATCTGTATCTTTAAGAATGCAGTCAAATATGCGTTTAACAGTAATGGTGATAGAAATTCATGTTTTTTGATACCACCTATAATGCAGTGAACTTTGAATTTCACTTGAGAACGATTTTATGTGCATGGTCAGGAATTCAAATAAGGCTACAGGGAAGACAAGAGGACTAACATTTATTAAGTACCTACCAGGTGCCAAAATCTTTAGATTTGTTGCCTGAAATGACCTTTGCAACCAACCTGGGAGGTCAGTGTCACATTCCATAATTCACAGAGCAGTATGTGGGTTAAGAGAAGCTCAGATCTCTTCCACTCAGAATAGGCAGAGCCAAGCATTAGAACCTAGCACTACCTGCTAGAAATGCTCATATTCCATCCATTTCCACAAACCCTTCCTGGTAGCTTTTTCATTAATTAGGGTTGTTTTCATGGTTACATTTAAAAGAAAACATGTGTTAACCTAAGTAAGTTTGCCTATGGCTTGTTTATATATGATTTATTTCAACTTTATTAATGTAGATACACCTTGCCTCATTCCAAAATGAATTTGAAGCAGATTACAAGGATTAGTGGATAAACATATAAATCTGCACTCTGTCCTTTGTAACATTAAGCAAAATAGTAAACACACTGAAACAAATTGGTAGAAATTTTGAACCATCATTTACTGACAGGAACTAATAATGATGTTAATGAAGGGAGAAAAGCTCAGCCCCAAGAAAATGAATGATTTGTGTTGTCAAGAGGGCTGTGAGCAGGACTAATTAATTGATATGGACATTATTAACCCCTGCTAAAAAGCAACTCCTCCTCACTTTATCAGTGGGTATAAGGACATCTACGTACATGAAAGAGAGAGGCTGATGAAGAATCTAGGATTAATCAAAATGAAAGTTGCTTCATGGGAAAGAACGTAAAGCTTATGTTTCATCTAACTCTGTGCCAAAGTTTTCAACCTCACACTTCATTAGCTTAAAATAAATAGATAGTGAACTGCCTCAAAGAATAGTTACTTGAGTACAAGAGGGCAGTGGGAGGACTTTATTTCTCCGCTTTATAGAGCCTGACCCCATTTCTGGAAGTTGAGTGGAGAGCAGGGTAGAAACAAGCCTTTGGCTGTGACCCTTACATTGCTTGTTATGACTTTCATGAGAGCTGACTGTGTCCCACAAGTGACCTTGGGTAATTTCATAAAAATCAATCAACCATCATTATTGTTACTTCCCCTCTAAAGTAAATAAATGAACACGACTTTTTACATGTAATCACTTCTTCCCATTAAACATCTTTTTAATTTATTTTAAAGAGAAAATAAAGAGACTTTTAGCAGCTAAAAACATCAAAACCTGTTTTCGGCTAACTCTACTATTAACCGTCCTCTAAAATAGCCACAAAATAATTTGTTGGTTTTTATTTTAAAGAAAATACGTACATAGTTACAGTTGTTTCACCCTACAGGAAAAAAAAATTAGAGTGTAAATATTATCCAACGATGATACCCTTCAAAAGTGCTGTAATACCTGCTAATTTCAACTCTTCCCTTCCACTCTCTTCCAAACCCTCCCCAGTCAAGCCTTTGCCTGAGCATTCTACCAAAATTTTTCTTGTCTAGATCATAAATGGCAACCACACTGGTGAATCCTAGGTCCAGTGCCTAATCGTCAGTTTTCTGAGTAGTTGGCAGCATTTGATAACACTTTTTCACTCTTTTTTCCCTGGAAATCCTTCCCCTCGGGCATCCAGCACTGTGTTCTCCTAGTTCTCTTCCCACTTCCCAGGTATTACCTTGTTAGCCTCTTCTGCCAGATGCTCCTGATCCTCCAACCACAAACTTGAGTTCCAAGACTCAGTCCTCTGAACACTTCTTAATCTATGAACTCCACCTTGGTTGATCCATATTCTCCTGAAGTTTTAAATACCATAGGATGCTAATTGCTGATCGCTCCCTGACTTTGGGCTTCAGCTGAAGACTCAGACACACAACCACCTACTCAACATCTCTACTTGGAAAGGGTTCTTAACCTTGCATCTCGAAAGGTGGACTCCTCGTCTTGTCCACAGTCTATCCCACCTGTGTAAATGATAACCTCATTCTTTCATTTGCTCCATCCAAAAACTCTAGTGGCCTTTCTCTATCTCTTACCCCACAACTTATCCTTCAGGAAACTTAAGTATCCTACCTTCAAAATAACCCCAAGATCCAATAGTTCCCAGCATCTCCAATATACTGCTGGGGTCTAATCACTTGTATGCCACCCCTGAATTATTACAGCAGCCTCCTTTTTCAGCTTCCTATGTCTTCCCTCATCTTAGGGCCAGTTCTCAAAACAGCACCAGCATTGTTGGCTTTTCTTTTAGTATAAAGCCTATCACATATCACCTCTCTGGTCTACATTCTCCAGAGGCTCCCATGACCGTCAGAATGGAAGCTGATCACACTCTCAGGGTTGGTCTTCTCTAGCCCAATGCCTATCGCCCTCTCCCTTGCTCACGGTGCTCCTGTCACACTGAAGTTTTTGCTCCCACAGCTTACAACTTGTGCCTTTACTGTGTGGAAATTCCCCAAGCTACCTCCCTTATGTAGAATCCCCACTCACTTTTCTGCAGCTTTTTTCCATGGCACCAAACAAGTCTAAAAACATGTATACTTTTTTTTTTTTTGCTTATTGACTATTTGCCTTAGAGAAGTAAACTCCATGAGAGCAAAGTTTTGGTCTATTTTGTTCCCATCATAGTTTCTGTGCCTAGAACAGTTCTTGGCAGTTGGAGAATGTGATAATCATTCACTAAGTCATTGTTGAAAGAATGGAATTAAAGTGACAAAAATAAGTGAAATCTTTTAGGGAGTATAAACAGAAGAGAGATGAGGGAGAAAAATTATCAAACATCAATATTTAAAAGCTTCTTAAAAATGAGTAAAATAAAAAGTTGTGGCTTTAAGAACTATGAAGGAATGGCGTAGTGGTTAAGACATCATGTAGGATGCCTGCATCCCATATAGAGTACTGGGTTCTTTCCAGTTCCAGCTTCCCATTAATGTGCATTCTGGGAGATAGAAAAATTGACTCAATAGCTCTGTCCCTGACACCATCTTGGAGATCCAGACAGAGGCCCTGGTTCCCAGTTTTGGCCTGGCAGAGTCCAGGCTATTTTGGACATTTAGGAAGTAAACCAACAGATGGAAGATCTCTCTGTCTCTGTTTCTCTTTCCACCACCATCCCTTCCTGCCTCTTAAAGAATGAAATGTTCAGCAACCTATATCTCATTACCTTTGAATTGTTAAATAGTTAAAGGAATCATCAGCGGAGCCTATGGAATTTCCTTTCCCTTAAGATGATCATCCATCGAAGATGGACAATATGCCCTGAGTCATAAAGAGAGTCAGCTGATTAATCTGAGCAGACTTGGGGTACATTGCTGTGCCCTACCACATCGTGCTGCTTTGGGGAGGGCAGTCAGAAGGAGGTAAAGAGGAGAGCAGCATTTAGGGAAGGCAGCCACAGCCCGAAGCTTGCATTGTGATGGGGATGCACACAGCTTCCTTTGTTGGCAAGATCCGGATTAGACTTGTGTCTGATCCACTGGAGCAGAGCCTGGAAGCCTTCGAGGTGGGCTTGTCCCCAGCCAGAGAGGCGGAAAATCAATTTGGCTGGCAAACGAGAGCCCCCAAGAGCTCAGTCCACGCTCCATAATCCTATCCACTAGCAGCTCAGGAAATAGATGCCTGAGCTCTCACATATTCATGGGGGATGTGAGGCATAAATCAGGCTTTAAGGATTGGGGGCAAAGGGAATGGACTCTCTGGCTGGCTACTAATTAATCAAGCACAGAACACCTAAACCTAGCAACCTGGGATGAAGCCACACACGGAGGAAGAGGCTGCTGCTTCTGCATTTCCACTGCTTTTTTGTTTCAATCAAAACAGATATCAGAGGAAATTTTCCTTTTTAGCTGATGCTGCTTATGCATCCCCCTGTTATTCCTTTAATTAAAAAACATGCTTATTGCAATACTTGCCAGAATCACTTTAATGGTATTTTAATTGTAATGTCTTTGCCTGATTAAAAAAAGAAAATATGAACTAGAGAGTATTTACAAAAGTATTCTCTGTAAGCAGGAAAAGAATCATACACCTCCCCAGAATGAATGCCACGTACTAATTCTTTAATTAGCCTGGTGCTACAGTCAAATGGGTAATGCCAAGGGAAACACATATCTAAAATAAAGTCTCTGACTCAGAGTAGCAGATAATAACAGTTGGGAGCAATAGTTTTCACCAGTTCAGATTTCTCTGGTAGGATAAAGAATTACGTACAACTAGAAATGCTATGCCCAGGATAAGCACATTCAATGTAGTCAGACAAGTTTCCAGTATTCTTTGCAAAGATTCAAGTAGCCTTTGGGAAAAAAGTAGCCAGGCGGGTTATTTGGCTCCCACTCCTTACAATGAATGCTACACGGTTCCATTTATTGTTTTAGGCATACATCATAAGCACAGACTGGTGGCCTTACCTCCAGAGTAGGTTTGCTGTGGGACCCCAAAATTTATATTTCATGCAAGTCTCAAGTGACAAGAAACATGCTTTTGAGCGCTACACTTTGAAAGCCACTGCCTTAGGTAAATTAAGTGATTCTCTAGGCCTCTACTGGGTTGCAATACTTGATATCACCTAACACAGTCTAATAAATACAAACCCAGAACTATAAATTAATTATCTTAGTCATTCAATCAACATTTACCATTGGTTTCCTGCTCCTCTATTGGGTGCTAAAATAAAAGAAAAATAATAGAGTCTTCACTCTCGGAAACATTGCAGTGAAGTTGAGTTTCTTTGAGTGAATGAAGATACTCAGGTTTTAGTGCATTGGCCAAAGTACAGATAACTGAGACAAAAGATAAAGATCATGACTTGGGTTTTGACTGTTTTTACCTATTTTAACAGTATATTCAATATAAATCATAAGCATAAACAGAATTTCAGAAAAGAAAAAACAGATATAAATAAATCTCTTGTTATTATAGCTACTGTTAGCAATTACTACCAAACTAAACCTAAATTTCTTTTCTACCTCTGAAAAACCACTACTTCCTTTTCGCAACAAGCCTTCTGGCATTTAAATGTGCAGGCCCTCAGCTGCCCTATGGGTTTCTAAAAAGGCACTTAAGACTTTAGAAAGAAACTTATTTCTGAAGAGAAACATAAAAGACAAAAAAAAGTTTTTCCCCAATATCTATACTGAGCAGATAAAAATATTCCTCATTACCAAGTTCTTTCAAATAATCTTCTCCCTCCTCTTTTATCAAAGTTCAATTAGCATCAACCTAATCACAATTTTTTGTCAGCCTGCAATTTGATACACTCCTCTGAGCATCTTCTTTTCCCAAAAGGTTCCAAACAGTATTTTTCTCTGAATATTGTAGACATGACTTGGCTATATAAGATATTAGTGTTGGATATGAAAGATACCAGTTGTTTCCTTATAATTTCATTAACTGAAAAATTGAGAATATTTCCTGTCTTTACCTGACCCCAAGAATATTATTTAATACATGGGAAACAATAACAATGAAATACTGAGTCTCTATTATATTTTCATTTGTACAAGAATCCTGGATACAAAAATATTCCAGATTTCTAGCTCCATTCCCATTCTGGATAAAGAGGATCTAGGGATCATCAATCAACAAATGAGATAGAGAGGTAAGGAGAAATCAAGTCCTGGAGGACCCTGTAAACCATATTAAGTTTAGACTTGAACTTAAAGGCTAAATGGAAAACCAATGAAGGGTTTTAAGTAAGGAAGTTTGAAACATTTATCTTTCATTACTGAAAATATTATAACCTTCTGTGCTAGGAAGGGACTGGTCCCTTTCAATAGCATTTTTCATATTACAATATCCAAGTTGTCAAAACATAAAACTGTAAATTGTTTAATATCTATCTATCTGTCTGTCTGCCCATCTATTGAAAGCATGTCCTTTCTCATAGCAATGGCTTATCTTTCATTTAAGGCTAATCAAGTGTGTCTGGGACTGTTCTCTGGAGGTAAATTATTTAAGTCATTGTCTGATTGGGAAAAATAAGGGGTTTCAGAGCCAAGTGTCCCCCACAATAAAAAGCCTTTGTCTCTGATCTCCTGATACACAAATAGCAAATGAAATTGCTGTCTGGACTTACCCACTAACATTTGAGGGTACCAGGAAGGACTCTGGTCATTGAGAACCTCACAACTACCACTGATTTGCCTCTTCAAGTCAGAAGCTCATTCATTAGTTCACTTCTCAACAATTACTTGAGTACTTGTTCCCTGCCTGGAGGTGTAATGGTGCTGGTAATGCAAAGGTGAAGAAAAACCGACTTGATTCCTGCTGTCTTATCTATGTCCTAGTTCACCATATGCTGCCCTGAAGGTAGAAGGAGGAAAAAAGTACCCAAATGTCGTATTTGTAAAGAATTGACATAAAAGTAATTCAAGTTCTTAATCAATTCAGAATTCTATCAGTGATCCAATTAGTTTGAGTCATAGGCAAAGTCCCCACTCCCAAAAGTAAGTCACATTAACTTGTCACCAAGAAAAGCCTGGCCAAGAAAGAACACAAGGGAAAGGGATTTACACCTATACTTTAGCAAATCTAAGGTTAATTTTTTCTGATACCGACTTGTTCCTCAAGCTTCTGCTCTGGACAATGGCAAAGACCAGCCCCATATGCAGGGCCATGCTTGAAAATATAGGCAGAAAGTCTATTATCTCCCTTACTGTTCTTCCTCTACCAGGTGCACACAAGCGTTAGCATCTGGTAGGGGTTTATCCAAGCCACTTTCCTCCTATAAAGGAGAGGAAATCACCATCATTTCTATTTGGGCATTGATTTGGGGACTAGAATCTTACCTAAATCCACAAGAGGGTATGTGACAGACTGAAATTTGAACTCGGGTCGAAGATTTCTGACCAATCTGCAATGAGCCAACCTCGCTGTATTGGTTATACATAATCATCCCATTCCTGGTCTTTAGGGGTAGCTATGTTTCAGCCAATATTGGAGGTAATTCAGTGAATCCTCTTTCACAGCCATCTTGCAGATAAGTTACTTAAAATTTACCAATGTGAGACAAATTTTACCAGCCCACAAAACCCTCACATATTGATCAAAATAGTCCCCAGTTACAAAAAGCAATAGTAATACAGAATACTTCATTTCTATTCAAAACTCCATCCTGCCTTCAGATATATTTCCTTCAAGTCCAACCTACCCTCTGTAAGGTCTCAAAATTATAGGCACAGGGTAATCTGTGCAGTGCGTCAACTGACCTGACACACAGAGAGGCCACAAGTAATATCTCATGGAAGTCTTCTTTCATTGCATTTCTAAATCACTGCATAGTAAAGCATTATCTGGAGCATGCATCTGAGACTAGTTCGGTGCTAACTAGAAGTAACAGTGCATAAAATACCTGTCATTTAAAACAGTGTTCTGGAGGGTGGGGGGCAGCATTATGACATAGCAGGTTGGGCCTCTGCCTGCAGTGCCACCTTCCCATACAGGCACCGGTTCAAGACCAGGCTTCTCCAGTTGCAATCTATCTCCCTGCTGATGCTCCTGGGAGAGCAGTAGGAGATGATCCAAGTGCTTGGGGGCCTGCACCAATGTGAGAGACCCAGAGGAAGCTCCAGGCTCCTGGCTTTGACCTAGCTCAGCCCATGGCCATTGCAGCCATTTGGGGAGTGAAGCAGCAGATGGAAGATCTCTCTCTCTCCTTTCCGCTCTTAACTCTTATCTTTCAAAAAATAAAGACAAAAAATAAAAAGTGTGTTCTGGGTGTAGCACTTAATACTTCACTTTTAAATCCCCAAACCTTTGCAATGAATGAAGAATTTCTACAAAGAAATTAACAGTGGTTCAAGCAAAGGTGCATCATCTCAGTAAGCCAATTGTATGCCATAGAAACCCCAAATAAACTCAAAGAGATCCGAATGTCTTCAGATTGTAGACTAAAAAAAGAGTTTAAAGAAAATGAAACCCCATACTAAGCTGCACCAGAAAAAAATGTGCTTCTATGAAGTCAAAGTAGCAAGAAGAGTGTAGGCAATCAAATGGATAGACTCTGCGACTTCTAATCTGTATTCTTCCTACTGTCACAAAAGAAAGAAAAACACTTCAATATGCATTTCTAAGATAACAGAGGCAAAAGCAATACAAGGTCTTTATTACCCAGCTAATTCTTTCAGTAATCCAGTTTGCCTTGTATATAGAAGCAGCCTCTATCTGGAAATAAAATAACTTCAGCCTGATATTCAGCCATCTCTTCTGTTATCTCTGTCAGTCCAAAAGAAACAACTAACATTAATTGAATTCCTAACTCTGGACCAGGCTCTGTACTAAGAGCTTTACAAATATTCCCTCATTCAATACTCAAAATGTCCATAGGAAGTCAGCAACCCATCATCATGTACATATGTCACGTCCAACCATATGTAGTAGCTATCATTATTGATGTCGCTGTCACGATAATTAGGCATTGTCCTAATGGGGAAAATCTGAGGCCTACCGAGATTCTCAGCTTCTCAAGGTCACAGAGTTTGTAGTAGTGGAGCCCAGATTCAGACTAAGTTCTTTCTGTCTCAAGAGCCTGCCAAGCATTAAACTGCCTTGGTGTATGCCAATAGTCCAAGAAATAGAAAATCACATTAAAGGGAACCAGTGCACTATTAAGCAGCAATAGAGTCTGGAAACAAGTTTCTGAAGAAGCATTTTAAAGCAATAGCATTGTGTGTAGGAAAAAAAATACAAAATGTTGTCCTTTTCGGTGTATATATTTAAGGTTTACAACAATCTTTTTGTATATATAGTGAAGTGATTACTTTGATAAAGCAAATTATCATATTATTTCACATTACTCTTGGGAACCATGAATGAGAGGGAGAAAGAGAGAGAACAAGTCTAAAATACAAAAGCTTAATACCAAGGGGAGAATTTATTCTCCCCTAATTGACTCTTTATCTATCATTATCTCTAGGCCACTTCACGCCAAGCAGCTTGACCACCAGGTCAGAAGAGAGTCATTGATTCATTTAAGAAAAAGCAGTGCTTTCCCAATCACAGATCACACGCCCAAAACCTCTGTCCGAGACGCCTACTGCTCTGACAAGAGAGTAATGTTTCTTTCTTTGTTATTACGGCTCATCATAATTACTTGGAATAAAAATAATAAATTTTAATTCAGTGATGCCTATGGCCGTTGGGCATCTTAACATAAAAGAATGAAAAATATAATTAACTAAATCAAGGCAATATGCCTATTTCCATCCAGCTCATTAGTATTAATTGATTGGGTTAATTCTCTTTTGTGTTTAACAGTATCCCAAAAAATAATTTAAAAAAAACTGGAAGAAGAAAGAAGTAGAAAAAGTTCTGGATTTTTTTCTAATGAAAGTCAAATAATAATAAATGCAATAATGGTGACAAAAAATGTCATCTTTAATAAAATTCAAGAATCACCTTATATCTTCATAAAAGATGGCACAAAACTTTGTCACTGGTGTTAGTTCCCAATAACTGCAAAGAAATTTAAAATGCTCCTTTCTACTAAATAAGGCATAGTTATAAGGAAAAAATGGTGATTCTATTTTATAGATGGAAATAAAAGAAAGGCACAGAGTTCAAGACTGTTGAGGACATAAATACAGAAGTTTTGGTTTGTCTGACGTAAGAGTCTTATCCTCTACATATTAAGATCCTGGTTTCCATTAATGGAAAATAATATCTAGAACATAGTATGTTCATAAAGTAGTGACAAATGTAGCTGTTAAGTAATCTACCTTCCCTTTTTTTAATCCTTAATCTGTCCCAAGTATATTTACTTCATGTAGAATATATTCTTTGGAATATTATAGAAATAGCTGAGAACTTGCCAATGGATTTTGTTTCCAACAACTCTAAGTCATATACATATGTACATAACTGTGTGTATCCATATTATATATATAAATACATATATGTGTACAGAAGTGAATAAATGTGCATGTATGCACATATACATATATACATAAATGTGTGGTATATGATTATATGTATATGTGCAACCATGAGAAAAACAAAGAACAGTGAAAGTCAGTTGGGGAAAGTAATATTTAAAAGTGTAAGTATTTTAAAAATATACCTCAAAACTCTGCACCATTTACTTGTCCATTCACTCAACAATCAACACATAATATTTGAGCCCACATCACACGTCAGGCACTATCCTAGGCCTCAAGGAGACAACAGGAAATAAACTGAGTCTTTAGCCTTTTTGAACTTATTCTAGAAGAGGAGTCAAACCATAAACAAGCAAATAAATATCTAATAAGTCCTGTCATAATAAGTATTATGAGAAAAAATAAATGAGAAACAAAAAGAATAATGAAGATGGATTATAATTTTAGAAAAGAAGACTGAGGGGGCCTGCTCTGGTACATTGATATTGTCTATCAAGAAGCAAATGGAATAAGTGGGGCAGTCACATGAATCTAAAAGAAGAACAATCCAGGCAAAGGACATTGTGTCATGGGTAAAAGTTGTGAGGTAAGTATTTTCATAGAAGAACTGGGGCAACATAAATGAGGAAGACAAAACTAATGAAAGGATTAGAAATTAAATAATGATAAGGATTCTGGACTACAGCATAAAAGCCTAACCCAAGAGCTTAAACACTCAAGGTCTTATTTTTCTATCACAAAACCAATTTCAGAGGTGGGCAGTCAAACAACAACTCCAAAGTCATCAAGGTCCTGTGTTTCTGCTATTCTGCTTTCCTAATGAGTTACCTCATGATCCAAAATGGCCACTTAATATGCAGCTATTATACATAAACAACAGAAGGTGAAAAACCAAAGAAATAAAAAGAAATAGGGTATGCCTCCTTCTGGGTCAGCTCTGCATAGGGAATTCCCAGATACCTCACATAACGCTTCCCCTTAATTATTTGATTAGCTTTTAGCTGTAAAGTTATATCTAGCTACAAAGGAGGTCAGAAAAATGTAGCTGGGTACATTACTGCTACAATTGAAATTGGAATCTGCCATTAAACAAGACAAAGAATTGGAAACATAGAAACTAATTAAGAGACAAGTTAAAATAGTTCAGGCCAAATTTATGGTGGTTAGGATTAGCTTGATAACAGTGGAGATGTTAATACATGGGACACAGGTTGAAGATTCAGCTAAAACAATGGCCTGATTGATTTATCAGTCTCATTTATCATCTCATCAGATGTGAGAAAAACAAATGTGTTTAGGATGCTGCTAAGGTTGTAGCCTGATTGGACACACAGAGTTCCAATAAGGGAGATGGTGAAACTCCTCAAATTTTGATTTTGTGTGTATATTAATATCCATGTGACCAAAACACATCTCAGACACAAATAATACTCCTAAGCTCCTCATCATTCTCCATCTCTAATCTCCCATCCTCTACTCTGAATACTTCAGTCCACATTCTGTCTCATCATTGTTTTAGAACCAGAAATTTCGTTCTATTTACTTCCCATGTTTCTTTAATAAATGTACAAATCACTGACATTAACTATTATTCCTCACATTTTTCTTTAATTTCACACAGGTTTCCCAAGCAACTTAATATGCATTCACAAATTGTCCGTGGAACAAAATTTGAGCATGTCCTTTCCTGTTCTCATTCTTGCTAGAAATTAGGGCCTACATATTTACAATAAAAATCTCAGTTTCAATCTAGGCAACTCCCTGCCATGCCAACAAATTTGTTAAAGACAGCTTTTATTTAATGAATACACATTTCATAGGTATAGCTTTAGGAATATAGCAGTTTTCCCCCCATACCAGTCCTCCTACTCCCACTCCCATCCCACCTCCTACTTCCTCTCCCATCCCATTCTTCATTAAGATTCATTTTTTAATTAACTTTATATACAGCAGGCCAACTTTATACTGAGCAAAGATTTCAACAATTTGTACCCACACACACAAAGTAGAAAGCACTGTTTGAAGACAAGTTTTATGGCTAATTCTCATAGTTTAACTCATTAAAGACAGAGGTCCTACATGGGGAATAAGTGCACAGTGACTCCTGTTGTCCATTTCACAATTGACACTTTTATTTATGATGTCAGCAATCACCCCAGGCTCTTATCATGAGCTGCCAAGGCTGTGGAAGCCTTTTGAGTCCACAAACTCCATCAGTATTTAATAAGAGCCATAAGCAAAGTGGAAGTTCTCTCCTCCCATTAGAGAAAAGTACATTCTTCTTTGATGGCCCCTTCTTTCCACTGGGGTCTCACTCACAGAGATCCTCCATGTACAACATTTTTTGCCACAATGTCTTGGCTTTCCATGCCTGAAATTTTCTCATGGGCTTTTCACCCAGACCAGAATACCTTAAGGGTTGATTCTAAGATCAGAGTGCTGTTTAGGGTGTTTGTCATTCTGAGTCGGCTGTGTGTACTGCTTCCCATGTTCATGCCAACAACTTCTGTGTCCTAATTGTAATTTAGTAGTATTATATTATTATATGCCTACAAACTGTTCTCTCAAAAGAAAGAATGGATCCATCAGAAAACTGACTTTTTCCCTCTCCACAGGGTAAAAGTTTGTTCTTCCAAATATGATTCACTCATTCTAAATAATATGAGAGTAAAATTTTGCCTAAAGAGGAATATCACAGAAAATCACTTTTGGAAGGTAACAGGTTGGGGTAGATATTTGGGTTACTCAGAACTTGAAACTAGAAGAGTGAGAAGTTGAATGTATACTATATATCCTCCTGCCTTTCTCCTACCCTTTGCTTTCTCTATCTCTGTGATGCCCTTTCTCCTTCTTTGGTCTATGATGCTATCACTAACATTCATTGATTAAACATTTACCTTGGAGTAGTAATATACTCAGAGACAGTAATCCAAGACTCTAAGCTTGGTGACACCTATGGGGGGAGCCCTATTAAAGGCACACCAAAAGGATCTGTTCTATGATAAGGCTTTAAGTCTATAGTTTTCTTTTGTCATTGCTAGTCCTTAGAAGGTTATTGTTTACAACAAATCAGTACTCCCCATAGCTACACACACACACCACAAGAGCTTTAGCTAGACCATTTCCCACATAAAGGGCATTGATTGATTGATTTAACTAAAAAAATTATTCTTAGTATAAGAGAAGAAAAAAAAAGTGTCCAGAATGTACAATGGCAAAAAAGACCCAATCAGAAAAACCTGACAGTCTGTAAGAAACAGGAATCAAAACATATTACTTCCCCTTCATGTACCCGTAATCTTACTCTCATAAGAACAAATGTCTGCAGCCAGCACTGTGGCGTAGTGGGTAAAGCCACCACCTGCAGGGCCAGCATCCCATATGGGCACTGGTTTGAGTCCCAGCTGCCCCACTTCCAATCCAGCTCTCTGCTATGTTCTGGGGAAGCAGTAGAGGATGGCCCAAGTCCGTGAGTCCCTGCCACCCATGTGGGAAGACCAGGAAGAAGCTCCTGGTTTCTGCCTTCAGACTGGTGCAGCTCCAGACATTGCGGCCAACTGGTGAGTGAACCAGCAGATGGAACACTGACCTCTCTCTCTCTCTCTCCCTCTCTTTCTCTCTGCCTCTGCCTCTCATTCTCTCCTGTGTAACTATGACTTTAATAATAAATAAATCTTTAAAATAAAAGTGAACAAATGTCTGAGTAAGTGTTAAATATGTTTAAAGTTGGGGCAGATGTGGTAGCATAGCTATATAACGTCAGCAGCCCATCTCAGAATGCCATTTTGAGTACCAGCTGTTCTGCTCCTAACCCAGATCCCTGCTAGTGTACCCAGGAGGGCACGAGAAGATGGCTGTATTTGGGCCCCTGCTACCCACATGGGAGACCCAGATGGAGTTCCTGGGTCCTGAATTCAGCCTGACCCATGCCTGGCCATTGCCAGCATTTGTGAAGTGAACCAGAGGATAGAAGAACTTGATTTCTATGCTCTCTGACAAATGAATAATCTTTAAACACATCCTTAAAGAATAGTGTTTCAATGCAATATTGTGGATACCCCAAACTAATTGCATCTCCCAAGCAATTTTCATTTGCTGATTAACAGGGACACTTTGATAACCATTCCTTATTATCAGCCACTAGAAGGAGAAAGATTTTTATTATTATTTAACAGATAAGGTACTAAATGGCACAAGGAAGTGAAATAGCCAACTTAGTCATTTATGGATGTGGTAGAAGAGCTGAATATGAATTTTCAGTCTCCTCCAAGTTCCTAGGCCCTAGAGCTATGTGGCTTGTCTTGCAATAAGGAAGCCTATTTATATGACTTTCCATGGGACCAAGTAGTCAAAACCACAACATGGGGAGAGCAGGAAGACATTGCTTTCTTGGCAGGGAAGTTCAAAGACAACAGCATGAACCGATTTCAAGGCATTTTGCTATATTGTGGGGGCTGCACTGGTTAAGCAAAACTACAAAGGGCTTGAAGAAAACAGTATATTCTTTGAGAATACTGTTAACCTTCTTGCTTTTGTAAAACTTAAAATAATCCCACTCTGTGCTTCTAAGAGTCATAAGGAAGTCCTTTCATTTTGAACCTTCTGACCACTTTTTGGAAAATAAATGTTCCACCAAGTTCTGGAACCAACCCAAATGTCCCCCTCCTTCCAGCCCCTACATGTGATAGAACTGTGTAGAAGAACTTTCCTGATAGTCAAGCTCCACGGACCTTTAACGTGCAGCAAGTTGAGGATGCTTGTATTGGTGTCAAGCAGTAGCAGCTGGCCACTCTCCACTGTGACGTTGTCGCCATCTTGTGGCACTCTCTCAGGAAACCAACTGTGAGCCCTGGACCACCTCCGGCAGAACTGAAAGGAAAAGTTGCCCTGAAAAACAGAAGTGATTTTTTGTTGTTGTTCTTTTGTTTTTACTGGATTGCTTGTTTTTATGCAGAGAGTTTTTTTCCGTTTTCCATCAAGACAGCATAACTGCCCAATCAAAATATAAATTTCTCAGAGAAAGTTAAATATTTCAAATGTCTCAGTAAAATTATTCATCTCTCTATTCATACAACTAATCAAACAGAGAAAAAAAATAGAAAAGGCAAAGTTGCAATTGAAGAGCAGCTGAAATCAGTCCCCAGAATATCATTTTCCCCTCAGCCCAGGCCTCCTTCTACCTAACAGATGGAGTTGATTCCATTTTTTATTTTTACAGACATGTATTGAGTCTTGGACAAAAAGTCATAAATAGCCTGGAATAGGGAGAATTAAAATGTTCTGCTTGATAGGTGGCATTTTGCTTTATGTAATTGATATCATTTTTCACTGGCTCTGCTGCCAAGTGTTCCTGTTTTATAGGAACATTCCTCTTTTCAAGTACTGAGATCCATCCACCCAATTGGCCTTTTTCTCTTTTTTGGATATTATTTTTGCATGCCCTCGGTGCTTGGTGCACCAGTGCTGAACAAAGCTCATGCATGCATAGGTGCAATGCAGGCTGACTGCATGGCAACTGAATCGCCCCAAACTTTTGAGTGAGGGGCAGGGGACAAGAATGAGGGAATGACTATAGAGCAAAAAGCACCTCTTCTCCATCCCAGCCCCTGTCCCCTGCTCAGAACTTCTGACTTTGCTGTTAAGTTCTCATCACTCTGAAGTCATGTGTTTTTCAAAACAAGGATGTAAAAATCACAGAAAGCATTCAGTATTAACCCCATGCAAGAGGCTGAGAACAAGTTTGTGTGTCTGGTGATGTTATACATCTCTCATTATGTTAAATATGATGAAAATCAGGTTAGAGAAGGTGAGTCCCTCAAGGTAATGATACAATATGTGTATCCCTCTCTTCACACAGTCATTTTCCCATCCAGATTCCAACCAAATGTGAAGCCTGAGTTCCTATGAAATAAACTGCCTAGAAGGTCCTCAGTGACGCATGAGAGGCAGATGGGAGAAGATCATTAAGAAGGGAAGGCATATTTATAATACCGACAACTATACCTACATGCAGAAGAGTGCCCTGGAGTCTTTCCAAGAGAGAATATGGAAAAATGTGTTGCCAGAAGACCCAGTATACATATTTTCCAGAAGGGAGTACTGACCTCTAGGTCATTAGTCCTGCGTTACAGACCTAATCCAATCACCAAGGTTTTGGGATAAGGAAAAGCAAGGTCTTTTCATTTTCTACATCTGCAAAGGATGAATGAAGGTCTACGACTCCTCCCCATTTAAGAAATAAAGAGGCAAAAGGCATAATAATACCTAGTCTTGGCACCACAGAGAAAAGGACAGGTTACACACAAGTATCCTGTGACCCGTGAGCCATGTGAACTGTGTCCCTCCATGATGATCCATGGACTAAAACTATAGACTGGCACCAGGGAAGAAAAGGAACCGAAAGTCCTTTATATAAGGCTGTACATTTACATTCATGTAATACTTTTACTCCTATAAAATACAGAAAGATGATACGAAGCTAGAGTGGAATAAAGAGATGAGAAAGTAGAAAAGACTGAGACACTAAAGTAAACTGAAAAGCAAGGTGAACCAAAATTCTAGAACCACTATTAGGCAAGGACTACAGGGTGGAGAACTACAGCCAAAAAAAGGACCCAAGAAGTTTCCTCCAATCCAAGACCCAAAATTAGCAAACTGGGCATGGTGGTATGAGGACAAACTGTAACCACTGTAAGAAACTCAGTAACAGAATGCTGTCTCAGACATTAGCCTGGGAGTGAGATCTGTAGCTCAGCTACAAAATACAGAGAAAACTATGGCTCATGACAGTGAAAAGATCTGAGAAACAGTCATTAGTTGGGTACTTCAGTGCAACAAAAGCAGACCATTTCATTAATTAATTCTATTAGTTAGAGAGAATATTTAAGGTTCTTAAAATTAGTACCAATATCTGTTATCTAGTTTTCGGTGAGCTTCAAAGACTTTCTCTGAAGCACCTGTGTGCACCATTAGCTTGTTTCCATGTATTATAACATCTTCCAATTTTAGTATATGTGCTGTGCTGCCAAAGCAAGCACATATTATAACATCTTGATCTGGTCTGCCAGCCATCAAAAATATCTATACTGAGCCATTATATCTCCACTTTATCATTGAGGAAGCAAAGGCTCAAAGTATTCAAATGATATGTTAAGGATCATAGCAATGGAGACAGACTGGAGTCATGCAAAGCAAACTCTCACTGGATGTCTTTAACTTCCTGTGGCCTTCCCTAGGACATTCTGGCCCCCAAATATCCAAATGGTTCACTCCCTTACTTCATTCATATCTCTACTTAAATATCACGCCTTCCCCTGTATTCTTATTTTTCAAAAGTACTTGCAATAACTCTCTCCCCTCAATGCTCCTTCATACCACGTTAAAAATACAAGATTCCTTGTGTATTTATCATTGACTGAGCTCACTCAAATGAAACAGGACCTCTTGTTTTGGTCATTGGTATACCCCTACACTCTTAAAAACTTTCTGACAACTAGTAGGTGCTCAATACAAATTGTTGAAGAATTTTTAAAATGAATGTTCTACCTGATAATCCCAGGCATTTTGTTATAGCTATCACACCACACACACGCACACACATACACACACACACACACACCACATCTCCATGACTCTAAATAAGTTTCAAGACTTAAAATGTTACATCCTGGGGCCAGCACTATGGCGAAGCAGGTAAAGTCACCACCTGCAGTGCTACCATATGGGCACCGGTTTGAGTCCCAGCTGCTCCATTTCTGATCCAGCTCTCCTCTATGACCTGTGAAATCAGTATAGAATGGCCCAAGTCCTTGGGCCCCTGCACCTGTGTGGGAGACCTGGAAGAATTTCCTGGTTCCTGGCTTTGGATCAGCTCAGCTCCAGCCTCCGTGGCCAACTGGCAAGTGAACAGGTAGATTGAAGACCTCTCTCTCTCTCTCTCTCTCTCCCTCTCCCTCTCCCTCTCCCTCTCCCTCTCCCTGCCTCGTCTTCTCTCTGTGTGTAACTCTGACTTTCAAATAAATAAATATATCTTTTTAAAAAATGCTACATCCTTTAACAGTGGGTCTCCTGATACATTTGTTTATGGCCCATATATTTTCACATTCTTTTTCATATTTTCAGGCTGTAATTAGACATAAAATGATAGAGATTACTTCTGAATTGGAATCTGAGAATAAAATTTAATATTCCTGTGAAATCTTCCACTAATTTTTTCTTTGCCCTTCTCTACTGAATGTGACACAAGAATACAAGTCCTAAGCTTTCAGTTTCAAGAGATTTACACCGCTTTGTGCCTAAATCTATCCATGAGATGTATAAAATATTTATTGGTGATTCATGACTTCGTTTTAAACAATCACTAAATTCCAAAGCACATAAAAATCAATGCAGCTTCAACTTCTTAACTGCTGGTAGAGCAATGTATCTCCATGATTTCCAATTGTCAATATAATCCATGTTTACTTGCATGCTGCCATAAGAACCTTAGCACTCCTACATTTTCACAGTTATCAAGGAAAGTGGGATCATCCCCAACACAGGACTCCCACAGAAATGCCCCATGAGACAGTGGGGATATTGACCTTCCAATACCTTTATCGAACAATTTCTCTCATTTTGGTCCAATCAAGAATATTGAAAGAATTCATAAAATACTGTATGTCACTATGTTTCAGAGTTTTTCTATTGATACCAACATGATATTTTTGGTAAATACCAGGCTCCATATCACCAGCACAGCCGATAGGTCTATGCGGGTTTCGCTTCCACCTAATACAGGCTCTCTCCAAGGTGCTTTTAGCCTTAAGCTTTAGTTTTCTTCTTTGTTAAATGAATCACCCATTTCTATTCTGCAGACAAAGAAAATCATTTCTGCACAGGCCTATGAGTTCATGGATGGAAATAAATACACAAGAACTATACAGAACATGCCCTCATTTTTACCTGAATATACAATCCCCAGTGAAACCACAAAAAAAAAAAAAAATGTCTCAGCTAGGAAGCTTATGCAATTTGTTTTCTTCTTACAGCATGTCAGCACTTCTCTGAACTTTGGGGAATGTGCAGTGTCTGCAGATCTTTCATGTCACCTTAAATGCATTTGCAATACCACCAGAGCTATCTGGAAAGAAGTCATTGATCAGCAAGTTGGAACACCAGGCAAAGCAAAGACCTATTTGTAGTCTCTGCATTGAGCTGCATTAGCAGAGGATGGAGCACATGGGACTCTCTCTAGTCACAGTGTGTCCTGACTGACAAAGACAAGGAAGAACTGCTCTGAAACCTCATCAGAATGTCTTCTTCCTCCTCAGCATGCAAGTCCTGGAAACAGGAAAAGACAGTCCTCATAATCTACATTTTCTCCAACACTTTGTTCCCTTTATTTTCTCCAAAGTTCTTATTGCCACCCAAAATATTTTATATCCCTTTATGGCCAGTCAACCCCTAATAGAATGTAGATGTCACAAAAGAGTGTTTGTTTTCTCCTGGATCCCCAGTACCTGAAATGCCTGGCATGCAGTGGGCACCCCAACATATATTTCAACCAATGAATATTCAACTCATTTGTACATATAATCACTATACCATAATTTAAAATGTTAACTTGATACAAGGCAGTATTTTTTAATTTGTCCTTTAGTATCCCTTGGCATAGAAATATTTTTAATTTTTATGAAACTAAGTTTATTTACAAAGGCAGGCATTGTTGTGCAGTGGTTAAGCCACCGCTTAGGACACCTACATCCTCATTGGAGTGCTTGAGATTGAGTCCCACCCTGCTTCTGATCCAGCTTTCTGCTAATGCGCCTGGGATGCAGTGGATGACGGCTCAAGCATTTTAGTCCCTGTCACCTACACAGGAGATCTTGATGGAGTTTCCAGCTCCTGGCTTCAACCTGGCACAGCCCTAGTTCTTGCAGACATTTGGGAAGTAAGTAAATGGATGCAGGTTTCTCTCTCTCTCTCTTTTAAAAAATAAACATCCTCAATGTATTACATTTTGTGATATCCTTCTTTTATTCTGACACTTATGCTTGTGTGTTAGCACTGATTCGTACGATTTGATATTGATTGGCACATTACTCCTCAATTATCTTCAAATTTTTGTTTTTTTTCTTCTTGCTTTTCCATAGTTAACTGAGTATCTTAATATCATTTATGAAATAGTATTTGCTACTCTTGGTTATATTGTACAATAAATGCTGGATATTAAGCTTGGTAGTCAATTAAATCCCAATCGTTTTTGTGTATGAGCATGTAAAGGTATCTCTCCCAAAATAAATGTGATCTCGGCCAGCACCGCAGTTCACTAGACTAAACCTCCGCCTGTGGTGCCGGCACCTCAGGTTCTAGTCCCGGTTGGGAGCGCCGGTTCTGTCCCGGTCGCTCCTCTTCCAGGCCAGCTCTCTGCTGTGGCCCGGGAGTGCAGTGGAGGATGGCCCAAGTTCTTGGGTCCTGCACCCGCATGGGAGACCAGGAGGAAGCACCTGGCTCCTGGCTTCAGATTGGCACAGCGCACCAGCTGTAGTGGCCATTAGGGGGTGAACCAACAGAAGGAAGACCTTTCTCTCTCTCTCTCTCACTGTCTAACTCCGCCTGTCAAAAAATAAGTAAATAGGCCAGCGCCGTGGCTCAATAGGCTAATCCTCCGCCTAGCGGCGCCGGCACCCCAGGTTCTAGTCCCAGTTGGGGTGCCGGATTCTGTCCTGGTTGCCCCTCTTCCAGGTCAGCTCTCTGCTGTGGCCCGGGAGTGCAGTGGAGGATGGCCTAGGTGCTTGGGCCCTGCACCCCATGGGAGACCAGGAGAAGCACCTGGCTCCTGCCTTCAGATCAGCGTGTTGCACTGGCCGCAGCATGCCAGCCAAGGCGGCCATTGGAGGGTGAACCAATGGCAAAGGAAGACCTTTCTCTCTGTCTGTTTCTCTCTCTCACTGTCCACTCTGCCTGTTAAAAAATAATAATAATAAAATATGTAAATAAATGTGATCTTATCCTTTTTCTTTAGGTATTTATATTACCATTGAAAAAATATAAATAATCAGAAAATTAAGACGTGATTTATTTATTTAATAATTAAAAGCATAACCAAGGTGTTATGTGAGCTCAGATGATTAGATGACTGACCCTGGTAGAGACTGTTTTGCCACTGAAAACCAGTGTATTAATCACATGTTTATTTCTTATTTATATGTTTATTTTATTTGAAAGCCAGAGGGAGAGAGAGAGACACTAATAGACAGTGATCTCCCATGTATTGGTTTGCTCCTCAAATATCTGAAACAGCCAAGGTTGGACCAAGCAGAATCCAGAAGCCAGGAATTCCACCTAAGTCTCCCACGTGTGTGAGTGGCAAGGATCCAGCTGCCTGAGTCATCACCTGCTGCCTCCCTGGTCTACTTCAGCAGAAAGCTGGAGTCAGGAGGGGAGTCAAGACCCGAATACTGGTGGTGTGGTCTGGAACGTAAGCATCTCAAGCAGTGCCTTAACCAGTAGGCCAAACACTTGCTCCTACATTTCTCTGGACACTAGAGATAAATTAACATGAACTGAAATTATTTCAGCTGATTATGAAACAAATGATACTTATTTTTTTAGAAAAGTTAACCATATACAAATCCAGTATTATGAATAGAGCCCTATAATCTAATAACTCTTTAGGGAACAAAAAGGAAAATAAATTAGTTTGGCATAGTCTATCCTTACTAAGCTCATGCTGCCTCTAAGTGGTCGCTTTCTTTTCTTGGTGCTTATAAACCCTTCACAATTAGAAGATAACACAAGAAAACCTTTCCACAATTCCCAGCACATTGGCTCCTTAAAGAAATGTCAATAGTACCTTTTCCCAGAGACTTGCACCAAATTCAGATTTGTCCTATGTCTCCCTTAGAAAAGTCAAGCAATTCATTGGCTTATCTTATGGTTCTACATACTTAAGTTCTCTATTGTTTCTCCCAGAATACTGACACAAGCTCAGTCCTACATAAATGCAAATTACTTGCGCTCTTGAACTTCAGAGAACTATCAAAGCCACAAACTGAACAAATGTATAGACTCTTCCTTTATCTCTCTTCCATTTGAATCTTCAAATCTCATCTGTCCACATTCCTTCTGAATTTTAAATCTGAAGATCATTCCACTTGCTGGGAAACTGTAATATTGACAATGATAGCTAAGGAATGCTAAATGCCATGAATGTTCCAGGCACAGTATTAGACTATTACTTACAGAATCTTTAATGCTCACAACTGAAAACTGTAGGTATTTTCTTTCTCCACCCACAGTTTAATGTTAAAAATGAATAAGTGAGTGCACTTACCAGGTACTATCTCACTTAATAATCACAGATTCTTTTCAGACTCCTTGCCTCTAGCTGTTCACTAGATGGATCCCAGCATCCAAGGAGTATCTATGAGCACCAACTGCTCCCAGACACTGGTCTAGTCCAAAACAAAACAATGCCATGACTTCATAGAGCTTATATTTTAGGAACATAAAATACAAATAAGACAAATAGTGTCCTCTCAGGGGAAAAAAAAGATGGATAAATTGGATCAGAAGTACCAGGGTGGGAGGAGCTATTTGATACCACATGACCAGGGGCCGCACCTCTGATACAGGATTGGAGCAGAGAAGCAGAGTGTAAGCCAGAGGCTATCTCGGGGAAGCCCTGAGGAAGGACCATGTGTGCACTACTGCAAGTGCATCAAGAGCACAGACAGGACAGCTGGACCTGAAGAAAGGAATACACACACACACACACACACACACACACACACATACACACACCCTTTCTGCTGATGCAGTGGGAAGTACTGTGTAAAGACCTACATGATACCAAGTTCTTCATATGTCATAGATAAAGGAATTAAATAAAATATGTAGTAATTTATAACAGGACCCACAAACCATAGCCACAGCCCAAATCTAGCCTATCCACTATTTTAGTACTGACACATGGCTGTGACAGTTCATTTATATATTGTTTATCACTGCTTTAAGTTTGTGACAGAGACAATATGGCCCCAGAGAATCTAAACTACTTACTACTAGGTTTTTTATAGAAAATGTTTGGGGACTATTGTTTTATTTCAGGTGATAGTATGAACATAATATCAATGATAAGCTCAGTATACTACATCTATACTCCATCAATATTGAAATATGTTCAAAATGGAATCTTCTGTAATAAAAAAATAATTTCTTAGTCAAGAATATATACCGAAGGAGTGGAAACTGGTTCAATTCTTATCATTTTCCAGTGAACAATAAGCCTGGCCATGGAAATCCACATAAAGACAAGTGGAAGTATGAGCACAAATGTGTACATATGTGTACATTCCACACACAACTGCACATGTGCATTCATGCACACACACACACACACACACACAGAGCCAAATCAGATGATTGACAGATACACGCTAGCCTTTTTCACAGAGCTGACACACTGCCATTTAACCATCGAGCATGGCGCACGTGTCCCTGTTCCTAGTCACCAGTAAGAGACAAGGTTAACATTTTAAGTGATGGACTACAACATGTTATTTCCCCATGCAATGGACCCGTGACTGCACAGCCTTCGAAAACACTTAATTTCAGTGATTGAATACACAGGAGCACACTTTCCCTGCTATGGACCTTTGACAGCTCCTCAGTTTCATATACCAGGGGAATATATTTTTCCCCTTTTCTTTCCTCCCCTTTATATCTGAAGGGAAGCAAAATAAATATGTGGCAGCACAGTAAAAAGGGAGAAGCCCAGAGAATGAAAACCAGAGTACAAGCATCAATGTATCTTACCATAAAAGTATTCACTGCCATCTGCTCTAATTACTTCTAATGTTTGGGCTACCATCTTCATACAATAGAAATAATGATCTCCTTAAGGGAAAGGGGAAAAAAAAAACTTAACAGAAACAAACAAAAGTTGATTACATTTAGCTTCCAGGCTAAAGAAGTGCCAAGCTACTTCATAGTGAACAATCAATTAGGAGAATGGGTAGGTCTCTGATTAACACTAACAAATTAGGTTCCCTTTGCTGTTCCTTCACCTTTCCTCTTTTCTCATCTCATCAGAGGACTTGAGTCCAGGGCTCCTAAAGGACAAGACACATTCCTAGGTCTAAGGACACTCCATACTAATTCAATACAATTAGATCAGAATTGCACAACTCCAAGCATCCTCCTGGTCTCCTTGTTGGCATCAGACATGATTTATCTTTGATAAACACTGATTATAAGGCTAGATATTTTACCGAGATTCCAGATCACCTCACAGGACAAACTTTTTAGGAGTTACCCCAAGACTGAACCCTTCTAAGGAAGCTAGAATCTGTCAATTTAGCCTCCTTCAAGTTTTTAGGACAACCCAGACCAGGCTCTTTTCTTAGATCTAAGTTATATATATGGAATCCAGGAAAACATGCAAAACTTCCCCACAGGGAATAAAAACAACTGCCACAAATGCTGGATACCACATATACTAAAGTAAAATTCTTCAGTGTTCCACATGACCCCCACCCATGGTACACACATCCTGTGCAATCCTTACCCCCTAACAGGAGCACAGTCTCTGAATATGATCAGATATCAGAGCCACAGTTAGGTTCCTATGTGGGAGTACAGGAGGAATTCTGCGGGTACTATTACATTCATATATCAGTTCACTTTGATATGAATCAACAGAGAGATAGACTGCACCAAGTCACCTAATATTAAGGACTCTATTGCGTCCATAAAAGAGAGCTTTCCCCCCCGGCCTTGAAGGGACATACAGCCATGTGGCTAGGACTCCAGAACAACCTGAAAGTGGTCTCTGGCCAACAGCCAGCAAGAAAATGAGGACCTAACTTCTACAGTTCAATGAACTCACTTCTTTGGGCAACCTGAATGAGCTTGAGAGAAGAACTCTCCACATGAGAACAAAGCTGGGTTAAGACTTTTTTTTTTTTTTTTGACAGGCAGAGTGGACAGTGAGAGAGAGAAAGAGACAGAGAGAAAGGTCTTCCTTTGCCGTTGGTTCACCCTCCAATGGCCGCCGCGGCCAGTGCGCTGCAGCTGGTGCACCGTGCTGATCTGAAGGTAGGAGCCAGGTGACAGGTGCTTCTCCTGGTCTCCCATGGGGTGCAAGGCCCAAGCACCTGGGCCATCCTCCACTGCACTCCCGGGCCACAGCAGAGAGCTGGCCTGGAAGAGGGGCAACTGGGACAGAATCCGGCTCCCCAACCGGGACTAGAACCCGGTGTGCCGGCGCCGCAAGGCGGAGGATTAGCCTGTTGAGCCACGGCGCCGGCCTGGATTAAGACTTTTATTTCAGCCTTGTGAGACCTGGCCTGAAAAGCCAACTACTTTGTGCCCAGACTCCTGGCCTAGAGATCTGTGAGATAATAAATAGACATTGTTTTTAAGTCACTGAGATTGGGGTCATTTTTTATGCAGCAAATAGAAAAATAATATGGTCTTCTCCAGAAAGCAATTTTTACAGAGGACATTTGGGTTTTTCTCTTTTCATTTAAGTTATTGCTCAAGGATATAGATAACAACAGGATCATGTAGGAATACCAGTGCTAGGCAGAAAATCAGGTTGTTCTCTTCCTGCATAAATGACCCCCTCCAACACAGAACATCACATTGAATTTTTAAATTTATGATAACAAGAATTATCTATGAAGACTGGGTGCAGAACTTCCATTTGTTCAGGAAGAGTTAGGACTACCAAGACACACAGTAAATGCCACAAGGACTTCCATATCATCAGAAACTCTAACTCTGTTAAAGAAATGAAAAATACTCCTGAACCTAAACACAACCACACATGTGTTCTTTGGGAGATACTAAGAAATTTTTAAGATTTATTTATTTGAAAGGCAGAGAGAGAGAGAGAGAGAGAGAGAGAGAGAAATCTCCTATTCAGTATCTAATGGTTCACCACCCGAGTGGCCCTAGTGGCCAGGATTGGGCCAGGCTGAAGAGTCAGGAGCCAGGATTCGATTTTACATGGGAGGCAGGAGCCCAAATATTCAGGCCATCTTCCAGTGCCTTCCCAACTGCATTAGTAGGGAGTTGGATCAGAAGTAGAATAACCAGGACTCAAACTAGTGAAGTTCCCTTGTTGTAGCATTGCAGGTAAAGCCTCCACCTGCATCACCTGCACCTTATATGGGCACTGGTTTGTGTCCTTGTTTCTCCACTTTTGATCTAGTTCCCTGCTAATGGCATGGGGAAAAGATCACAAGATGCCCCAGGTGTTTGGGCACTGCCACTCATGTGGGAGACCCAAATGAAGCTCCTAGCTTTGGCCTGGCCCAGTCCTAGTCCTTGGAGCCACTTGGAGAGTGAATCAATAGATGTAAGATCGATCTTGTTCTCGTTCTCGTTCTCTCTCTCTCTCTCTCTCTCTCTATCTTCTCCCTCCCTCCATCCCCCTCTCCCTCTCAATTTTTCTGCCTTTCTTTCTCTCTCTAATTCTGATTTTCAAATAAATAAATAAACTTTTTTTTAAAGTTCATATTTTGAATTTCCATGTTATAATTAAATTTGAATATACCGACAGTAATTACATCCTCTTTCACAAGCATTTCTTCCTGAGAACAGAAAGGGATTTGGCTTTTTTATTTTCTCTTAAGGAAGGAAGGGAGTAAAGAAGGAAGAGGGGGAAAGCAACACATTACAGGGGAATATCAAGCTAAAAAACCAGAGAAATCCATCCTGCACCTGCTATACTCACTGGCCTTGACTAAACTAATTCCCTAATTCTTTAAGCTTCAAATACAGATCATTGTACTTTTTAAAGAGGACAAAGGGAATGTTAATTTAGGTATTTTGATCTCCAGTAAGTAGCATCATGTGCTATTAAGCATGCATGGATTGCCTAGTATATGATAATGCACAAGGTAATTCATGCTAAGGCTAACACCACAAAATGATCAGTCCTACATGAAGAACCCCAGAAAGATGTATTTCACAGCTAGGATGAAATCTCAAGAACCTAGAATTTGAGAAACTTATCTGTGGTACTGCAAATGCCTTTCTCGTTTATGCAGGTTACGCTGGTTAAAATCATCACCATCACCTTTTGTGAAAATTCACCAGGTGCTCATCTGGAGCCAGGCATTGTGGTACCCACTCCTGTACCATGTATGCATAATTGAATTTCTAAGCTCTTAGAGCCCAGTTTCAAATGCATTGTTCCCTTTAGTCCAAACGCATCCGCCACACATTGTCCCTTTTCTGCCAAACCCTGTTTATTGGCTCCAGATGCAATGAATCATTTACTGACTTGAGCGACATTAGAGGTAAACACCAAGGTTAAAATGTAGAGATAATTGAATAACACCAACTACCAGTAACAGCAGTCCGGGCAAAGGAGGAAATAGACCCAGAGATTTCAGATATAGCAGTCTGATGGAAACCCTCCACTCTCAGGATCAAAACCACATGCCATAGTGACATGATGGAAAAATAAAATCTGCATTTTGTTTTTTCAAATTTTCATATGCCTGTTATCAATATGGGTAGAAGCAACAAGCAGGTGGTCACATAATTTAAATGACTCGATGATTAAGAATAATATACTCAAAAATCAACTATCATGCTTTTAGTGTATCAAAGCAATGTGCTTAAAGATGTTTTTAAATATATACCTAATTTATTGTTTTCACTGATGATATAAGATGAATGATATTTATGCATTTTCTTTCACAATAAACTCTTCTTCAGAGAAAACCCTATAAAGCATTTTCCAAAGTCCTTCCAAAAATTCATAAAGTTCAATATCATTTCCAGATAGCCAAATGCACTTTAATCATTCGCTTTACAGTCACCTGGAATTCATTGTATACTTTGACATAATATAGAATAAACATGAGTGCAAAACATACAAACATAAGTTTCTACAAACACTAGGAAAACTTTCCTTATATGTCTTTAAAGGTAGAAAACTCAGAACTCTTGATGAATACTAAACAATCCACAGGCATAGTTATCACTCAAGAATACCCTCATGGTTTAGAAGTTAAAAAAAAAAAATCACATAAACCCCCATGAAAGGAGCCTTATAGTGGTAGTTACCAACTATGTGGTATTTTAAGGCTGAACTAATACAATGGGCCATACTGGAAAGTTATCAGAGACACCACACCTCTCAGAAACAAAGCCTTTCTACAATTCTCCCAACTTTGGGGAATTAATCCCTTCCTGAAAATCAATTGCTCAACTTACTGTGCACTGATTATTCAGGTAGCTCTCTTTCACTTTAAGAAAACAAACCTTTTCCCAATTTCTCCAATGGGAAGAAATAGAGCTCTCAAATAAAAACCCTGTGTTAATTAAGAGTTAATGAAAGCTTAGATATCTTCTAATACCTCATTTTATGAACATGAAATGAAGTGTCTACTGTAAGATTACCCAATGAATTGAGTAAGGGTAGAGTCAGGACAAAATCCAAGTCAAAGTGATTTCTGTTCTTTTAAAAATTTCTTGATGGAGCAAACACTATTGCACTCTAGTAGGTAGGAGTCAAATCATTAGATTCCATGAAAAAGCTGGTGACCATGTAGCTCAGGCTTCTCTATCCCCCATTTCCTATTAACTGACAATGTTCTGATATCTTCCCTCCAGAGGCAGTTTCCCTTGCTTGGCATCTACTCAAAAGAGTATTTGCTTTTGTCTTGCAAAATAGGTGGAAAGTATATATTGTATTAATCTTTACTTCTTACTCTCACCTCCTCCTCACTTTACTCAACTAACGAGACCAAAGAAAACCTAAACCTAAAGCATACTTATTTTAAAACATTATCATAAACCTTTTGAACAATTTGGAAACATTCAAAGACAATGTAATAGTCATAAACAATGGAAACCTTGCTTGACTTCCTAAGCAGCCAAGAAGATAAGGTGGTACCCAAAGTAGGTTTATAAGACAAGTGCTAAAAGAGGAAAATAAATGGAGCATAATCACAATCTGCAGACTAAGCAGGAAATTTAAATTTTAAACACAGAACTTAAGGTAACTTAAAATATAAAACATTTATTTTTACAAAAGCAAAATCTTTATGGAATTATATTTGGCAATGATTTCTTGGACTTGACACCAAAAACAGCAACAAAAGAAAAACTAGATAAATTGAACTTCATCAAAATTAAAATGCTTGTGCACCAAAGGAAAATAACAATGGAAGGAAAAGGAAAGGCAGGCATTTGGCACAGCAGTGAAGACACTCCTTGGCATGGCAGAGTCCTCTTCCAGAGTGCCTAGGTTCGCCCCCTGTGTGAGGCAGCAGATGATGGCTCAAGTAGCTGAGTCCCTGTCACCCACAAGAGAGACTCAGACTTGAGTTCCTGGAGCCTGACTTCGGCCTGGCCTAGCCCTAGTCGTTATAAGTATTTGGACAGTGAACCAGCAGATGGGAGTGCTTTTCCACTCTCTAGATAGATAGGTAGACAGCCACCTTTTAGATACATAAATAAGATTTAAAGCCACTCAGAATGCCTTTTAAAAAAACTTAAAGTTCCCCAATTCATGCAGAGCTTCTACAATTAGTTTGTAATTGGGAAATTTTAGAATATTCAATCTCATCCTTTTGCAGATGAGAACACTGGAGCCCAGAGAACCAATCACTCTCTCAAGCTTATTTAATGAAGAACTGAAAAAACAAAAAAGGCAACCCTCAACATATACAGCAGCCTTGTTGCTCTGTGAAACGTGGGTATGTGCTCTGTTTCTGTGTGTGTGCTTGTGTGTATCCACAGGCCTTCAGTCCTTAGGTTTCTGTTTACCCTTCCACCTTTCTCCTCCATTCCCTCTGTAAAAGCATACAGAATTCATCTACAGCCCTCAAACACACTCTGCCGTTCTCCTTATCGTCATTCATTGAGTTACCTCTAAAGCTTCACGTAGACGAATCTTTCAACCCTATTGTACCAGGCACATTCATTCTACAAAAGCTAGGCCATACCTTTGTCTCTGTGAATCTTTTGCTGGAGAACCCCCACCTGACATGAGCTACACCCAATCCCTCTTACAGCTTGCACTGGGTTTTGGAGTTGTAGCGCCCACCCCCACTGCTCCACAATACTTGGTGTATAATAGTATTTTCTATTTCTTCTCCTGCCATGCCTAAAGCCAAATGAGAGGCATTTCAAGAGAACCAGTAGGAGAGCTTAATGGAAAAGGCACTAGTATTTGATTCATACTTGGAGATTTTTTTTTAAGACTTATTTATTTATTTGAGAGGCACTTTACAGAGAGAAAGAGATGGAGAGGGAGGGAGATAGAGAGGAAGGGAGAGAGAGAAAATGAGGGAGATAGAGAGACAGGAAGGGAGAGAGAGAGGGAGGGAGATAGAGAGGAAAAGAGAGATATAGAGAGAGGAAGAGAGAGGAAGGGAGAGAGAGGGAGGGAAAGATGAGCGAAAAAGAGAGGGAGGGAGAGACGGATGGAGAGAGATCTTATCTGCTGGTTCTGGTCTGCATTTTGCTCTCACTGTGTGTGTGCTTCAAGTTTATATCACTATGTACCTTGCTGGAACCTCAGTTTTACAAGAGACTACATAGTAACCTCCTGTGTATTTCAAATCACAAGAACAATGCCTGGCACACAGTAGGAACTTACCAAATTAATTAGAACAAAGCAATTGAATGCACTGATTCACTGCCAATGTGGAACAGACAGCCAACAAACGGTGCACTTCAGAGACACCAAAAGCTTTCTTTTGCCTGAAATTTTACAACTTCTTTAAAATTGGTTAAAATTACTTAGTATGCTTTTAGAAGATTATAGAAAATAATCAACAAGGCACAATTCAAACTGCACAGAATGCCTCTACTCAGCTTCAATAAATTGATAGCACTTATTTGTAATTTGCAGTCCCATTTGTATGCAAATAATTAATGTGCTAGAGTCCATAAAATTGATTTTTCTCTTAAGTTAAATATTCCTCCTACAATGTTGTTAGTGTATCAACTAATGAAGTTTTACTATATTCAACCAATAAACATTTATTGAGACAGGTACTGTGCTAGACCCTGAGGATAAAATGATAAATAACCTAATTCCCTGCTTTCAGGAAGCTCACTGTCGAGAAGAAATCTACACACAAGCCAATCATTACAATAAGACAAGCTTGTTCCTTTTCTTATAGGGGCAAAACCTGGAGATTGATGGAAGCAGATAGAGAAGAAAAAAGCTAAAAGATAGTGTTCTTAGGATTACTTCCCAGGCTATGATCCTACTTGCAGAAATATATAATGACTTGGCTTTTAAAAGAAATCATGCAAATATTTAATACTCTGAGCAGCATATTTTACTTAACATGGCCCCACATAGTGAGTTAAATATGGACAATAACTGAGCATAGCCTGTTTCAAGCAAGTAACTGCATTCCTGTTCATTTCAAGATGGTTCACAGTTAACAGCTCTCAGTAGGATCACCATGACATTTGTCCAAATCAGTTAGCCTCTGGAAAAGTCTAAACAAACTGTTGACAAAGACTGGAAGGACAGTGCAATTTTCTTATCTTGACCAAAAGTGCAGGGGTCGGGCGAGCCACAAGAGTCACAATCTCTGTCTTGGATCCATGCCTACTCCCAAGAGGGATCACCATAAACCCTCAGAAGAAACCTCTGATACAACAGGACCCCCTGATGCACTCACCCCACATACTGTTCCCACTACTCTCTGGAGTCTCAGAAGAACCACCGTGCAACTCAAGCTCAAATTTCTCAAAGCATTGTGGCTACAGAGACTTTTAAAGTAGACTCCAAAATCTACTGAGGAACCATCCCTGAGCCCCGTGCCCTGGCTCCGTGAGCCTCCTGCGCACATGCTGAAGTCCCAAGCATGGCTTAGTCAGTGTCCAGCAACCGCTTACAAATTCAGAAAGGGAGCAGCACAAAGCATGCTGCTTGCAAACCACAACTCATAAGAGGAACAAAGCCAGTGTCGAATTTGTAATTGGAATAGAATTTTATCATAGAATTTAACATAGTGGGTTGACCCACAGTCACAATTGCACAAGTAAACTTTGACCAAGTGAAACAGAATTTTTTCTCACTTAATTTTCCAGGTAACTACAGTGATGAGAACTGGTCAGATTACAAATAATGAAGGTGCTTGCTTGTCTTGATATTTCAATTTGAAATATCATTACCATGTAAACAGAATCTCCCTGTACATATGTATCCAGACAGAGCTGGAAACAGCATCTGAGCACATAATCATATCACAGTGTGTTTCTCTCTCTCAAAAGCCAAACCTTCTGCCTTAACACTTTCACACACTCCTCCAGGCCTGCTTCAAACAGTCAAAACACTCCTCCTAAAACTCAAAGACACATCACAACACCTTTGTAATAGGCCTATTTCCCATGGGGGGGTGGATAAAAGGAGAAGGCAAATTAAGGGAAATGTGGAATATAAACTTGAAACCTACTGTCAATAAAACCAAAAACAAACTCAAAGCGGAGGTGAAGAAAGCATGGGGAGGAAAAGCAATGTTAAATGGTCATCTTTATTCTCCTTTTATTTGAGGAAGTTAAGTTTGCACAGCTCCTTACAAGCTGTCTTTGGCTAAAATCACTATTAATGAGCTTTGACATTTGAAATTTCACTGAGCATGAGCTAACAGCTTCCAGCACTGCACCACCCATGAAGGCAACTGGAAATATTTTGCTAGGGCCTAACAGTGTGTTTATTGAAAAGACACAGCTTTCAAGAGAAAGTGTTTATAGCAACCACTTTACCTGCTATCCCTGCTCTGTGATGCCTGTTTGGTTTCAGAGTTTCGGGGTTTGGGGGGGGGGGGGTCCTCTTTAACTCTTTCTAGTCACTGATCTAATTGTTTTCATGTCTAGCAGGGAAACGTTTATGAAGCTCTTCACTATACAGCAACCTGGATCATAAAGACAGATTGGAAGCTTTGAGTTATGACAAAGGGGCACATCACAAGAACACAGAGAGTCTTCAGTCCTAGCATTTGCTCATAAGAAAGACAGGATAAAAATACTCATGTTTTATTGGTAATGCACTTCAAATTATTCTTTCCTGAAAGAGAACACAGTGTACAGATCAATGAAGCCAGAAGGATGGCATGGATTCTTCTTAGCTGAAATTCTGGTTCATTGAATGAAAGTGAATCAATTATTAATGAAGTGGTTTCCCCAAGAGACGGACCTAGAAGGAAGCTATTCACTTTACTCCTCAACAAGGAAGGCTTTAGGCATCCTGACTTGTTGATGGAAGGAGTAAAAAGAAAAGGATAGCATATACACCCTGGTCTTGCATAAAATTTACATGTTGTCAGTTTCCACTTCATGATGTATTAAAACAAAGTGGGAGACTAATTCTGAATTGCAAACCACAGTCCAATAAACAAGGTTCTCTGCTCAATGATCTTCTATGGGATCTTGACCTTGAACATGTGTGGATACCAATATCAGTATGAAATTCAAAACCATACTGTTGCCCTGAAGCCAGTGTTATGCTGGAGACTGTAGGAGTATCCTTTGCCAGGGGCATTCCGGGACCAACTCAAAGTAAAATCAAAATTATAACCTATCCTGGAATGCCTCTGAGGGATGGAGAGGAAATCTCAGTTACAAAGAAAAGGAAGTTCAGAATCTGTGAACTAGAAATAACACATAATTCAAGGTTTTCACCCACAAACCAGCAATGGGCTACCCTACCACACAAAGGAAAACATTTCAAGGATGATACCAAATCATCGAAGATGCTGCAGAGTTTACAAGCAGAGAAGGAACAAGAAATAATCAGGAAAGTCAGACTCTTTGTCTCAAGATATTTTTGTCATTTCTAGATACTTTTTCCATAGAAAACATAAAAATTACTGGATTATAATTTACTTTAAAACACCCAATATATAATTAATGTTCTTTTATTTTCATGTACTATATGGCTCCTAAATTATTTCTTGAAATTTCTTAATGGGCAGTATTTAAAAAAAATCTGTAGTAAAGGTTTCAACAGTTTGCACCCACATAATTGAAAATGAGTCTTGATGTGAATGGGATGGGAGAGGAAGCGGGAGATGGGATGGTTGTGGGTCGGAGGGAGGTTGTGGAGGGAAAAAGCCACTGTAATCCAAAAGCTATACTTTGAAAATTTATATTTATTAAATAAAAGTTTAAAAAATTTGTAGTAATCACTAATGAGTAATGAGTCAGAGTATACTTCTGATAATTGTTAACAATTGACACACATTATGTTAATTTTTTAAGATTTTATTTATTTGAAAGGTAAAATTACAGAGTGAGACAGACAGACAGACAGAGAGACAGAGACAGAGGGAAATCTTCCATTTGATGGCTCATTCCCCCAGATGGCCACAAGAGCCAGAGCTGAGGACATCTGAAGCCAGGAGCTTCTTCCAGGTCTCCCACCAAGGTGCAGGGGCCCAAGCACTTGAGCCATCTTCCACTGCTTTCCCAGGTACATTAGCAGGGAGCTGGATCAGAATCTAAGCACCCAGGAATCGAACTGATACCCATATGGGATGATGGTGCCACAGGTGGCGGCTTTATCTGCTACACCATAGTGTCTGCCCCAATAATTTATTTTTTAAATATCTATTTATTTATTTGAAAGTCAGAATTACACAGGGAAAGGAGAAAGAGAGAGAGCGAGCGAGAGAGAGAGAGAGAAAGAGAGGGAGAGAGGTATTCCATCCGCTGGTTCTCTGCCCATTCGGCCTCAACAGCCAGAGCTACACCAACCCAAAGTCAGGCGCCAGGAACTTCTTCTGAGTCTCCCACACAGGTGCAGGGGCCCAAGGACTTGGGCCATCTTCTACTACTATCCCAGGCCACAGCAGAGAGCTGGATTGGAAGTGGGGCAGTTGGGTCTCGAACCGGCGCCTACGTGGGATTGCCAGTGCTTCAGCACTGGCCTCCCCTAACAATTTATTTTTAATCTACCCTATTTCAGTTATAAAAGAGAAAGTTAAGTAAAAATGTAGAAGAATAGTAATAAATTATTCTGTTTGTAGGTTCTATATTGTTATAAGTATCTATTACATTAACAAAAAAATAAAATGTGAGTAATATATAACATTTGGCTGGAGTATTATAGAAACACTGTATTAGATCTTGGTGGCAGAAAGGCACAAACTAATCTTTCACAGTTTCAGTCATGAAGATGACAAACAAGAAATGGCGAGAGAAGCAGCAATCATGATGACCCACACTAAACCTTGTATACTTCTGTTAGAAGTGTCTTTCAAGGCTGCCCTCAGAAGCTTTTTCCTAGGATTTTGCCTATACATCTATTAAAATGTTGTTAGTTTCTCAATTGGTGAAGAAAAAACAGAAAGATCAATTAAAAGAAAGTAGGCATTGTTAGCAGCATCCAGACATGACACAGCAGCCCTGATAGCAAGAGAAGGGGCAAAATATAACCATTAGAGTCATAGGGTGCTTGGTAAGAACCATATACTTCCCTGCGATTTCATTACCCTACCAAGGGAGATGTATTTTTTATTTTATTTATTTAACGGGCAGAGTGACAAAGAGAAAGAGGGAGAGGAGCAGAGACAGAGAGAGAGCAATCTTCAATCCACTGGCTCACTCCCCAATGACCAGGAGACTGGAACCCTATCCAAGTCTCCCACGTGAGTGGTAGAGGCCCAAGCACTTGGGCCTTCTGCTGCTGCTTTCCCAGACATGTTAACAGGGCGCTGGATCAGAAGTGGAGCAGCCAGGACTCAAATCAGCACCCCAAAATGGGATGGCAGCATCACAAGTGATAACTTAACCCCCTGTACCACAATGTCAGTGCCTACTAATTTTGAAAAGTAAAATATTTATGCTGATGATCCAGAAGCATCAAGAAAATGATTTGCTATGACTGCCTATATTCCATTAAAAGGACAGGAAAGCCTTCACTATGTTTTAGAATATCCAAAATAAACACGGTTAGGTATTTAAAGGAAAATTTTTCAGTTGCCTGGAAAATTATCTCCTGTGGTATTCCTCATTCCTCCAAGAAAGTACAGGAGCGAGATGTTGTGAAACTTGAAGCTGGCCAAATATATGATAACACTAGGAGCTTGGCCAGGGAAGAAATTTGGAAATGTCATTCATCAGATAAACATTTCTGCACCAGCTGCTCACAACCAGGCACAGCATTAGGCACATGGACTATGCCCAAGGCACATACACAATCTAGTAGGAATCAAATCCAACAGCACATATTAGATAGAGCAGTAGGTACAAACAGCACATGAGTGTCAAGACAAAGCATTAGCTAGTGAGAGAGCCCAACCAGGTTATACATAAGACACATGCATGGCATAATCTGAGTCAGATGACTTTCTTACCCACTCAGATGACCCCATTCTAGTAATATACTATGTAAATTGTTGGTGGGCATTTGGGGACTGAACCAATAGATAAAAGATCTTTCCCTCCTTCCCTCTTGTCTTACTCTGTCATGCTGCCATTTGAATGGAAAAACGAATGAATGAATGAGTGAATGAATGAATGAATCATTTTAAAAAACACTCAGCTGAAGGCATGTTGATGGGGGAAATCATAATAACAGCAACAATAATGATCCACAGCAAGGGTTTATTAGATGCCAAGCACTGCATTAAAGTCTTTATTTTATGAGTCTGCTGTGTATCTCACTTCCCATGTTGGATCATTCTCTCCCTTTTTGATTCTATCAGTTAGTATTAGCAGACACTAGTCTTGTTTGTGTGATCCCTTTGACTCTTAGACCTATCAGTGTAATCAACTGTGAACTGAAGTTGATCATTTGGACTAGTGAGATGGCCTTGGTACATGCCACCTTGATGGGATTGAATGGCAGATGTCCTAAATAGCACTCTGGCCTCAGAATCAGCCCTTAAGGCATTCAGATCTGGCTCAAGAGCCCATGAGAATATTCTAGGCATGGAAAGCCAAGACACTCTGGAAAAAAAAGAAGACCTAAATGAAAGATCTCTGTGAGTGAGATCCCAGTGGAAAGAATGGGCCATCAAAGAAGGAGGTACCTTTCTCTGAAGGGAGAAGAGAGCCTCCATTTTGACTATGACCCTGTTGGAATAAGATTGAAGTCGGCAAACCCTAAAGGCTTCCATAGCCTCGGCAACTCATGACTAAAGCCTAGGGAGATTACTGATGCCATAAACAAGAGTGTCAAATTGTTAAATCAACTTCAGGAGTCACTGTGTACTTACGTCTCATGTGGGATCTGTCCTTAATGTGTTGTCCAATGTGAAGTAATGCTATAACTAGTACTGAAACAGTATTTTACACTTTGTGTTTCTGTGTGGGTGTAAACTGATGAAATCTTTTCTTAGTATATACTGAATCAATCTTCTGTATATAATTAAAAATGAAAAAAAACTTGGTGTTAAATTGGAAATTGCATAGAAAATTAATCAATTTAAAAAATATATATCATGTAGGATCTCTGTCCTTAATGTGCTATATATTGTGAATTAATACTATAACTAGTACTCCGACAGTATTTTTCACTTTGTGTTGCTATGTGGGGGCAAACTGTTGAAATCTTTACGTAATATATACTAAACTGATCTTCTGTATATAAAGAGAATTGAAAATGAATCTTGATGTGAATGCAAGGGGAGAGGGAGTGGGAAAGGGGAGGGTTGCAGGTGGGAGGGAAGTTATGGGGGGGGGGAAGCCACTGTAATCCATAAGCTGTATTTTGGAATTTATATTCTTTAAATAAAAGCTTTATAAAAAATAAAAAAATAAAAAAATAAAGTCTTTATTTTCATAATCCTTTTTTTTGGGGGGGGGGCAGGCAAAGTTAGACAGTGAGAAAGAGAGAGAGACAGAAAGGTCTTCCTTCCATTGGTTCACCCCCGAAATGGCCGCCAAGGCCGAAGATACACCAATTCAAGCCAGGAGCCAGGTGCTTTCGCCTGGTCTCCCATGCAGGTGCAGGGCCCAAGCAATTGGGCCATTCTCCATCGCCCTCCTGGGCCACAGCAGAGAGCAGTACTGGAAGAGGAGCAACCGGGACAGAATGTGGTGCCCTAATTGGGACTAGAACCCAGGATACCAGCATCGCAGGCAGAGGTTTAGCCAAGTGAGCTGCAGCACTGGCCCATTTTCATAATCTTTTAAAACCTCACATCAACTTTGCCAAGATCTACCTGAATAGTTCTATTTACAGATAAGAAAACTGAGACTTTCAGAAGTAAAATATTCTAAGTCAAAATGCAAAAATATGATTGAGCCAGAGCTTTGGAGCTCTAAGACTTTAGCAGCTTATATTCCTTCACACTATAAAAACTTTTCAATAATGGTTAAGTTTTCATAAATCTAAAACAATAAGAAAAACATAGTTTCAGATGATCAAATCCACTGAATCCCCAATCATTGAGCTTCATTGTGGTGCAGTGGATTAAGACATTACTTACAAAGCCAGGATCTCATATTGGAGTGTCTGTTTAAATCCTGGCTGCTTTGCTCCCAATTCAGTTCCCTGGTAATGCATCTGCAAAAGCAGTGGAGATTAGCCCAGGTGCTTGAGCCCCTATCACCTACATGGGAGACTGGACAGGGTTCCTGACTTCTGGCCATTACAGTCATTTGGGCAATGACCCAATAAATAGAAGATCCCTTTCTCTCTCCCTCACTCCCTCCCTCCCTTTCTTTCTTTCTCTCTCTGCAATTCAAATAAAGAAATAAATCTTTAAAAAGGTATATCCAGTCAGTTTTCTGTCCTCATGGGAAATGTCTTCTGAAAAATGTAGATTTTCAGTACTTTCTTAATTGCATAGAAGACCCTCAACTCTTAATGACTCATAACAGTTGTTCATTTTACCAATTAAAAAAAATTGGGCTTGGGAGAAGCAACACAAATTCAGATCTTAACTCCAAACATAATCATTGTGTGAACATTGCTAATCACCTAGTTTCCTTGAAACCCCTCATCCATTTTCCAAAAGTTCCTTCAATGGGTTATTTAATATATGTGAAGACTACCTCAGTGCCTTGCACAAATCAAATGCTTGATAAATAGCACTGCTTACTTTTTGTCTTTCTCCTATTTCCTTAAACAAAAACAAAGAAAAAATAGATTTCATAAGGTTCAGTTGTTGCATCATCATTTATGACAAATGATATATACATAAATAAAAATAATGAAAAACAACTTGAGTGAGGAAAATGTGTTGTCTTGACTTTGAGTATTGCTTCATAGTATACAGGTGCCTCAAACATTCATGAAAAAATGGAATTAAAAGATAAATTTATTTTGGTGAAAAGAAATCTTGAAATTCAGTTTTTTTGTTAATATGAAATTTTCATGAACTTTTTGAATGTATGTAGAGATTATGATTTTTTGCAGCAAATAACTTTATCTTTAAATTTTCTGGATTTATTGATTTGACAAATGGAGAGAGCACTTCCATCCATTGGTTCACTCCCAAATGCCAAGATCCAGGAATTCAATCCAAGTCTCCCTCCTGGGTCACAGGGACCCAGCTGCTTCCACTGGAAATTAGACACAGGCACTCTGATATGGGACACACACATCTCAACTGCTAGGCCAAATGCCCACCCCAAACTTATCTTTCAATTCCATTTTCCATGAACATTTTGGATAACCCTCATATGAAGACCACATTGATATGGTTAAATTCCCAGACCCTCAGTTCTTTAGGGATGGATTAAATGACTGGCATCATCACTCAAAGAAAAAAAACTTTCACTTGATTGAACTTATGTTTAGAACTAACTTTTTTTTAACTTGTATTATTTGATTCCACATCTTTATGAATTATTTTAAGTGCCTTCATGGCTCTGAGAAATTAAGTCAAGGATCCAATAAGGCATCTTGGGCAGATGGTGTTGGCAAGGACTAGCACCCAAGACTTCCAGCACAGAGGCTCATGCTTTCCCAATATTAACTTAATGCCTTTTCTAGAGGAAGGGATGATAAGACCCTTCAACTTGTGTCAATTAAAGATGATACTGCAGAGCCCTACCTGCTGGGACCAAAGACAAAAGGTTTAGGTGTTCAAGTCTTGTCACTATAGAGCAGGAGTGGAGAACATTTGGCCCATGGACCATATAAGACCTGCACAATCATTTGGTCTGGCCCAGCCAAGGCAACTGCAAGTGGAACTCAAAATTCAATAAACCTGCAGCAGGGCTAGTTTTCCAGTGGGTAATTTTGTGTGGCTCACAAATGATGTTATAAATATCCAAATGCTCCTTGGTAAAAATAAGGTTCCTCACCTCTGCTTAGAGAAGGATGGAATCTGCCAAAAAATATTTCTTTACTCTTTCCAGAGTTGCTTTTTGGAAACCAATATTTTAACATCCAGTATGATTCTTCTCATAGGAAACTGTTAATGCTTTGGATACACTACAGCTTTTAGGCACCTTGCCCTGGCACTACCATTTTACCTTCTACAAAAACTTTATAAGGGGAAAAAACTTGTTTTTTCCAGGTTAAACAAAAAGTAAAACTTCATGCTAATTAAAGTCATACGCTTATAGACCAAAACAAACAAAACAAAACAAAACAACAATATCTCAGTTCTTCGTTCTTTCCATTTTCCCCTACAAAACTTTTTTTTTTTTTTTTTGTGACAGGCAGAGTGGACAGTGAGAGAGAGAGACAGAGAAAAAGGTCTTCCTTTGCCGTTGGTTCACCCTCCAATGGCTGCCGCGGTCAGCGCGCTGCGGCCGGCGCACCGCGCTCATCCAATGGCAGGAGCCAGGTGCTAGGTGCTTTTTCCTGGTCTCCCATGGGGTGCAGGGCCCAAGCACGTGGGCCATCCTCCACTGCACTCCTGGGCTACAGCAGAGGGCTGGCCTGGAAGAGGGGCAACCGGGACAGAATCCGGTGCCCCGACCGGGACTAGAACCCGGTGTGCCGGCGCCGCAAGGCGGAGGATTAGCCTGTTGAGCCACGGTGCCGGCCTCCCCTACAAAACTTATTTCAAAACTAAAAGGATCCAAATAAAGTTTCCATTATCATGAAATAGAATTCTGTTGATGCAGCAATACTAGGCAAAAACAATTTTATTCTTGCCCTTCCAAGAGTAGATATAGGTAACTGTGCAAAGAACTGTGCCTGTATTGGGTATACCTGAGTGGGTGTCTCTGTATATATGTGTACATTCAGGGAGGAAGACAGGAGAGTAATCACAGAATTGAATTCATCCATTCACCACAAATAAACTAATATGGTATATCATATGATGATATATTGTTTTATTATCTAGAGGAGTTTTGGTTTGCTCATTTTTTATCTTGCCTTCTCAAATTATCACTACTTTACTGACAGAAGGCTAATGAAGGCCTTTATTTCACCTCTCCTGGGATTTTTTAAAAAGACTCAATCTCAATCAGACCATTTAAAAAGTTCAAGAGAAAAACATAGAATCTATAATTCTATCTGCTAAGTTCCACAGTAATAACTCAAGGTCTATACTAGTGAGAAAGATAGTGACAAGGAAGGTAAAAAAGGGAATGAAGGAGAGAAGGGATAGAGAGAGAGGGGGCAAGTGAGAGAAAAGGAAACAGCCATTTCACTTATCCCATCCATGAGCCTAGCAGCTGCTTTTATTGTTATTTATTTATTTCCTTCTCTTTTAAGCAAGATCTTTTTTTCTCATTTAGTCCAACACAGATTGTCCTCCTGGAGTGACCTTTTATTCTTTCCTTTTCCTTCACTCCTCCAGGCTATTGCCCTCATGCCAGTAACTAGATAACACACTCTATCAAAGATTTTTTTAAAAAAAAAATCATTGGGAAGGCACTAGGGCTGATAGTGGCATCAATCGTAGCCTGACACGGGCTGGGGTCAACCATTTATCTCTTCGCATAGCCTGTGGTTACTGCAGCGGCCATCTTGACTTGCTACATCTTAACAACCTTGTGCAGATGTTGCCTCTCCCAGCACTGATAATATCTGCTCCCTAGCCTTCTGCTTGCCTTGTTTGGCAGAATTCTTTGTTTTATTCCAGCTGACGTCTTTTCACACTCTATCAGGGTAGCAGTGAGTGAAACCCCTCCCCCTTCTTGAGAGCCCTTCCGTATTTCAGGAGGGAAACGGTGATGGATTGCAAAATGATTCCTGTCCTTTTAGTCAAAAACTTCAGAATACACTAAAAATATTTTTGTGCCTTAGTAAATACAGTCATATCTTTGGAATTACTGATACCTCACATAGCATTGCTGTTATTTTACTAAATGAGATTTTATCAAAAGATTTCTTGAGACTAACTCAAATTTATTTCCCATGCTCTTCCACCCTTTTCCAGTCTCAGCTTTTCCCAGCCCTGACATATTCACTCTCATTTTTAATAACTTTTTCAGCAGGCAGCATCACGGTTAAGAGAAAGTTTAATGTTAGGCAGACTGCATTTCAAACTCCTGGCTCCAACATTATTAGCCATGGGGCCTTGGGCAAGTCTCTTAACCTTTCAAAGCATTCATTTCCTTATCTGTAAAATGGAGCTAATAATCTCTACACCATAATGCTGTGAAAATAATGTAGACAAAATGCTTATATGCCACGTGACTGTCACATATAAATGTTCAATATATTTGAGCTACCATTTATTGCCTTAAAGTTAATGAATAGCTGGTTTCTCAGGCAATGGAATTTGACAGGGTACCAAACAGACCATCTCCTATACAAAAATCACCTTCACTGTCAATTCTTTACACTAAAATTGTACTTAACTTGGATCTCCAAGAAATCTGTTTCAAAATACAAATATACCTGGGAAGCTTTAGACCTTATGAACTAAATCTTAAATTGGAGTGGAATAGAAGGCAGAAACAAAAAAAGAAAGAAATGAAAGACTCAAAGGGAACTTTGTGTGTGTGTGTGTGTGGCTCTGATTTTTTATCTAAATTCCCAGAAGTCTCATGCTTCTATGAATTCAAATAAATGTAAAATAGTCACCATTTTCATACTAAATTATGAAAGATCTCCATGTCAAAACTTCCCTTTATCCTTAAAATCATGGTATCAGATTCCTTTCATCAAAACATAGTTTTTACATAATCCTCTTAAAAGTTTTTTTTTTTAAGTAAGTAAAATGATTGCTATGGAATCCAAGTGATGAGTGCATGGAGTTTATTATGCTATTCCTTTTACTTTCATATGTTTGAAATTGTTTATTGAAAAAATTAAAGAAAAAAATTAGCTCCAATAAATATGTTCTCTTAAATAGGCCAACGGCAAGGTACTTCCAGTTAATGTGTTGTAGAAATGTGTGATAGGCCAAGTAGAGAAAAGAGTCAATGTCTCATGTTAGCTAAAGAAATGGTTTCTTAATGGGAATTGAGGCAATCTGAAAATTTGATTCATGATTAACCTTATGGTAGATCCATAATCATATAGAAGTACATGTATTATCACAATTATTTTCGACATTGTTTATATGATACTTCCAATTCTACTCATTCAATGTATAGAGAATGCCTTTTATTTTACCATATTACCATACTACTATATCCAATGCCTGTAGACATTGAAATCCAGAACTGCTTACTCTGAGTTCACTCACAGGGCAAAGGTGCCCACGAAGCCATTTGTGCCATCACTGAGCAACACGTTCTTGGCCAGAGCCAAAGCACTGTGTGCTGAAATGATAAAAGATCTTACTTTCACTTTCAAAGATTCTTTTTTCAAATCTTCTACTCTAAGTATATATTATATATATTGGGTAGTATTGTGGAGTGGCTGAAGTGGTAGGAAGATAGAATCTGAAATTATGGGACAGTGTAGGAAAACACCTAAAAGTTATGAAATGTCAATACCTCCCACGCCACCATTTATCACCCCTACCTTATAGGACATCATCCTTCACTCCTCAGAAAGTCAAAAAATAGAAAATTAAAGCACACAACCAAGAACTACAGATCTGGCCACCCATGCCTTCAGTAAAATAACACTGTAAAGGAAATTATGAGGCTCCCTCTATAACACAAAATAAAGTAAAAAGTTGTACCAAATGTTACATTATCAAGTCTAATGAAAGAGTTCAGAAAGCATGAACACCATTGTGTCCAACATGTCTCTGCCTTTGCAATCTGTATGTAAACCCAGGTAGCAAATGACAAAACCTTTATTGTTTTAGAGACCAAATGGTTTCCTTTGAAGTAGGAAGACCCTTCTAAAAGAGACCACCCTTGGTCTGACTCATTTCTTTGGACTGAGTATGGTGCATTCATCTTTTCTGATGCTCATAGTCTCAGCAACAGTTTCTAGAAGTCTCACAATAGAAGTTTTTAGGATGATTTCAAAAACATTGCTTGGCTGGCGCTGCAGCTCACTTGGCTAATCCTCCTCTTGCAGCGCCAGCACCCCGGGTTCTAGTCCTGGTTGGGGCGCTGAATTCTGTCCTGGTTGCTCCTCTTCCAGGCCAGCTCTCTGCTGTGGCCCAGGAGTGCAGTGGAGGATGGCCCAGGTGCTTGGGCCCTGCACCCGCTTGGGATACCAGGAGGAAGCACCTGGCTTTGGATCCACACAGTGCCGGCAGCAGCACACCAGCCATAGCGGCCACTTAGGGGTGAACCAACAGAAGTGGAAGAACTTTCTCTCTGTCTCTCTCTCTCAGTGTCTAACTCTGCCTTTCAAAAAAAAAAAAAGATTTATCAAAAAAAATGTTGCTTATAAAACCTTATTTGCTACTATAGTAAACACAGAAAAGTTATAAATCAGACTTTATGTTGCATTTCATTATCCCACCGAGACACTTCCATTCAAACAACTGGCAGAGCAGAAGTTTAGAGGAAGCAGAAAATTTCACTGGAAGGATCTAGAACACAATGCTACAAGGAGCCGGAACCCATAGGAAGTACAGCATGTGGGGCAGGCAAGGAGTCAAAGCCACGTTCGCAGGTGTGGATGGAGCTCAGAAGATAAATTTTCATAGATTTGTGTGTTTTCCACTATCCAGTTATCTCCACAAATTTCTAAGTTTACAAAATTATGTTGGAGAACATTCACAAAAGAGAACAGATTTTCTTTTTTATTTTCAGATTTTTCTTTTCAAAAGAAAACTAGCAGTCACAGTACATGCTGTTCATCTCAGTTGAGTTCCTGCTCTGGCACTGAGCCGTGTGTGCCCTGAAACCAGCTAAGGGTCCCTGAACAGTTCTTATCCTGTGAAATGGACATGATATTAGTAACCCCTCTAAGGCTTCATTCTGAAGACTAAATGGGTAGTTGAAGTAAAGGACTTCACACAGTTCCAGGTGAGAAGCAAGCAAAAAACGATGCCACTTTCTGTTGGGAGTAGTGGTATTTCTTTGCCGTAAACTACATAATATACTTCTCTCAATGCCATCATACCAGTCCTAAATAATCTATTATGTTTTTCCTTCTGTTTTCCTCAGTAGTCCCACAATAGCAATTATATACTTGGTTCTTTCATTTTAATGGTAAGAACAACAGATTCATCCAAATGAGGTAAAGAATTTTGTGAGCAGGAAGGATGCAGCAAAGGGATGAAGAATCATTTCCCTATGCAGTGGGCCCTGGATTGGACAGGTGCAATGTGAAGATGAGTATAAATGCAGGAATAGCTCTCCCAATTTCCACACCACTTCCTTTCCAAGAAGCCACCCATATGTAAACGTTTTCAGAACAATTTTACCCAGAGACAAGGAACTGCACCCCGTGTGTTCTCAAGGCTCCCCTCAGGCATGGGCACTGAAGGCTTCCATGAAAGGTTGATGACTCTAACTGTGGCACAAATTTCATGCCACCCAGCTGAAGGAGGCTTTTCTGCAGCAGCCGTGCATTGTTAGCATACCAGAAGCATTAATATATTCCTATCTCAAATGTGCAGAAGCCTCACACAAAGAGAGAAGCACGCTGGTCCTCTTGCTGCCCTTTCTAGCTCTGGGTTAAAAAGGGACACATTTAGTATTGCTGGTGCAAGGGTCCTGGTTCAAACCTTCAGTCCCTGTCCCCATTAAAATGTAAAACCAGATTCAACCCATCATGCAGTGGCACCAGAGGATTGCAATTTCATCCAGCATGATTTTTATTAGCCTTGCAATTTCTTAATGGGCTCCCCTGAGGGCTGGCTGGTAGAATCCTGTACTACCAGTCCAGATTTGCTACAGGCAGCGTAATAAACATGGCATCTGCCCCGTGACAATGGTCATCATATCCGACCAGGGCGTAGACAGCAGAGGTAAAGGTTAACAAAACCACTGCTCAGCGGGCAGAAAGACAAGTGGGGAATATGTTGGAAATTGTAATCCAGAGGCAAAGGCTCCTTGCTGGGGCTGGGCCTGTGATTTTTCCAGCCTGGCCAGACTTACCAGGTTCCTAGCAGGCAGCTCACCGCCTCCTGCAATCAGTGTCTTTTACACATCCCGTCAGTGTCACCATTCCTGACACCTCATTATGCACCAGAGGTGGAAGTGGACAGGTACAGAACACGCGAACTTTTACTTTTCTTATTATTTCCATAGAGCACCATGGAGCTTGGAGTTAATTAAGTCCTGTGGGACAGACAATCAGTGTCTTTTTTGCTAGGTTAAATTACATTATATACAAATGCAAAAAAAAAAAAAAAAAGAGGAGAAAAAATAATCCCTCAGCTCTTTTCTGGTTAATAGAGTAGGTTAGAAATATGATGATTCCAAACTAGAAGCTGAAGTTGATAGCGCCTTAGCATACAAGGTGTCTAATGAAGTCATATGACAAACCCGCCAGGGATTTCCTTCCTCAGAGGATCTCAAGGCTCTTTTTAAGAACTTCTTGTATCAACACTGAGAGAAAGTTGATTAGAGGATGATAGCAATCCTCTATTGTAGGTGGCAAAATTCACTCACCTGGACTGGAAGAGCAAACTTTCTTTAGATTCATAAAACCTGAGACTGACAAGAACCCTCCAAGAGTAACAGAGCCCCAGAAAACAAGAGAGTGGAAGAACTTTGCAAACCACCTGGTCCCAATTTTACAAAGTGATCCACAAGAAAAAACAAGATTCTTATGACTACATAAGTTTGGGAAAGGCTGGTTTCAACAATAAAATTGTCTTCCTTCCTGCTGGACTGCAGCTTTGTCGGGTTGCTACCCGGGATGACTCTCAGAGGGGAATGGAGTCTGTAGTTACCTTCCAACTTGCTGGACACAGAAGGCTTTTATTTTTTTAATAGGTCATCCTTCCTTCCCAACTGTCTGCAGAATCCACATTGGAAAGCATGTATTTAGTCCAATTCCTCATTATGGATGAAGAAACTGAAGTTCTCCCAGGGACTCATTAACAATCACATGGGGAGTCCTGGGAGGTAAGACTCAGACCCTACGCACTCAGACCACTACACCCCATTGACTCTCTGTAGCCTATCAAGAATCTAACACCCTGTCAACACTCACTCATGCTCTCTTGTCTCTCTGGAAGTCAGCCAGTGTTCCCCTCCATTACATTCATCCTTCATCCTCCCACATATGCTTTTTTAAGACCCCTCCTCCCTTACAATTTTAGCTGCACTGGCATCAGTGCCCTTCAAGTACTCGCATCCAAGATCTACATGTTTTAAGACCAACCTGTCATAGGCCACAATCCAGCAGGACTATCATTCAGATTTTGATATGGGCTGTAGGGGACATTTATGTGACAAAGTGACACCTACAAAATTTATAAAGCTTCTCACAGCTCTATGTTTCCACCTAACTTATGTTCCTTGATTTAGTGCTCAAGACTCTTCATGATGTTTTCTAACCTTTACTTCCAGTCAATCCCTTCCTGAGTACCTTCTTACAAATCTTACACCTAACCAAATACAATTTTATATAAACCCTGTTTTCCTACCTCTAGGACTCAGTAACACTAGTATGCTTTTTATTCCTCATCCAACTTCTAGTCATTCTTTTAGGCTCAGATAAAAGACCACCCTCTCCAGGTGATTTTTCCAACAAAAAGATGTTGTTGCTTTCACCGATTTTTCCACATCTTAACACAGATATCTCTGTTATCCTGTAATTATATTTTTGCTTATAATATAGTCTTGGAATTTTTATTCCTTTATTGAATAGTATATTCCACAAAGTAGAACTTGTATATCATTCATCTATACAATTAATGCAACCCTTTCAAAATCCCAAGGGTTGGACTAGTTCTAACACTCTGGATTTTGAATATATAATTTTATTTAAGCCCTTCAAAATTTCACAGTCCTAAACTAATATCAAAACAATCTTAAAATCCCAAAGAGTTGGTAATATAATGAATGGAGCCCTCTGAGTGATCTGTAAATAATATTTGAGAAGTATTAAAGAACAGTAATCTCATTTTCCTGACACAGGAAAATGCCCCCTCTGTTGGCCATATTGTTTTATTTGTTCTATGTCTTAAGTAAGTCCTTAGGTAGTGTCCTTCAAAGTCAAAGGAATCCGTGCCAGTTGAGACAGAAAAAAAATATATTTGCTTCTTTTGGACTACATATTTTCCCCTATGGGAAAGAAAAGAAGTTAAATGACACTGCTTTTGAGTGATTGGATTGTGACTGTGAGCCTCAAAAGTCAAAGTCCTTGATTTGACTTTAGTCATTTGGTCTACTCTGTTCTATAAATAAGTATTCATTACAAAAGAGGTTGGGAAATTTAATTAATATTTGTAAATAATTTAAGAAGCAAACATAAAAGCAGACCATTTTTTTCCTTCTATTGCTCTTATATTATTAGCGTTGTCTTGAATAGAACTGAATGATGAGCCATCCTCAGCGGGAGCTGGTACATCATCAAAACAACTACAGTCATTTTAAACCAGAAAGGTATATGTCACAAAAGAAACAGAGAACTAATTTTGTGGTCCCGTAGGCAACTGAAGGCATATTCACTTTATGCAGCCATTAGTCTTTCTCCTTTACTTGTTCACTGAAAGCAAACACTCAGGAATGGTGATGTGGCACAACGGATTAAGCCACTGTCTACAGCATCAGCACTCCATATGGGTGCCGGTTTGAGTTCCAGCTGCCCCACCTCTGATTTGGTTCCCTGCTAATGTGCATGGAAAAGCAATAGAGGATGGCTTGAGTATTTGGTCCCTTGCCACCCATGTGGGAAACCCAGAAGAAGCTCCTAGTTTTGGCCTGACCCAGCCCCAGACATTGCAGCCATTTGCTGGGTCAATCAGCAGATGGAAGTTTCTCTCTCTCTCTCTCTGTCTTTCAAATAAATAAAATCAAATATTTTTAAAAAAGCAAACACTCTATGAATTCTAAGTGAGGTTTGCCCAACTGTATTCTGTGTTTTCTTTTTTGTAAGATTTATTTGAAAGATAGAGAGTTCTTCCATCTTCTGGTTCAATTCCCAAGTGTCCACAATAGGCATAATGGAGTTTGGCTGAAGGAGGTGCAGAACTCCATCCTGATCTCTCATGTAGGTGATAACGACCCAAGTACTGAACCATTATATGCTGTGTACCAGAATGTGTACTAGCAGCAAGCTGGATCAAATGTAGAGGTAGGATTCAAACCTAGCCACTCTGATATAGGATGTTGCACCAAAAATGCCCACCCCAAACTCTTTTTTCCTCCACTTATCTTATTTCCATATACTGCCAAATGCAATGCCTTACGTTATCAAAAGGAAGCCAGTAAAGAGAATCAGAGATAAGAGATCTTGGTATAGAGCTATTAAGAGAAAAGTAGGGCCACTATGTTCAAGCACTGGATAACTACCCAACAACCATTCATGCTTCTTCCTTGTCAATAGCCTCGAGAGTTTCCTTCCAGGTATAACTGCTCTCAGATTCTCACCAACATGTTTGGGATAGGATTAGCTCTATTCTAAGGTCCACCATGGACATTTATTGGCCAAAAACAACAAAGTGCAACACCCCATACAGTGCAGTCAAGGAACTCAATTTGAAGTCACCTGTTGGGGGCATTTGAGATAGAAACTTCCTCTTTCTGAGATCTTGCCCATGAAAGACCATTTTGCTTCCATGTGATATAAATACAGAAGCAAAGACCCCTGGAAACTACTGCCAATCATCCTGTGGCCACAGAAAGGCAGCCATGGGTTGAATCTGACATTATAGAAGACAGAACAGAAATATGGAAAGGGCCATCTCAATAGGGAGCTCTGAACTGATGGAACAAGCAATTCCTGTAACTCCTGAGCTTTCTCTGAGCCAACCTGCTAGCTTTATCCTTTAAGTCCATTTAAGGCATTTTCTTGCTTATGATTGGTCTTCATAACAAGATTTTTTAAAGTAAAATTTAAAGAGAGCATAAGCATACGGAAAATACCTATAAGTAGATTTTACAGATCCATAGATGAGGAGATAGACTATAGATACAGATATATATGTCACTTCACAAATTTCCTTGATGTACCATATTACACAATGTTCTGGGGAGGAAATAGAGACTTCACATAGAAGAAATGTTAGAAGTAGTCCTGTCTCCCCACAGATTTCCACTGTTTACAACATTGCTGATTGATTAGTTTCCCAGCACTAGCATATTCCACAAAGGATCCTCAGGGCTTGGAGATTGTGAGTGAGAATGGAAACACATCACTAACGAAGCAGAGGAAAGCAATAATTCAAAGGATATAAAGATGTTTGTCCATTTTGCCCCACTAAGCCCATAAGTCTATACTTGAATGATTCCATGGAGACTCAGTAATATAATACCTGGCACATTTTGAGGGCTTCTTATAAAAGCTAATGACCTACATGCATTTTTTGATTCTTTAAAAAAATTTACTTACATAAGGGGAACAAATTTCATATATAATTATTTAAGAGCCTAACGATACATCCCACTCTACCTTCACTCCTCCTTCCTATTTTTCTCTCAATTTTTACAATGACATAATTCTAATTTGCTATATAAACTTAACTCTCCATTAAATAAAGAATTCAACAAGTAGTAAATAGAAAACCTACTGTTCCTCAAGAGTATAGACAAAGGCTATTAACAGTAATCAAATCTCAAGATATCGATGGCTGAGGGCAAGATGGCGGAATAGGAAGGCAGCACACTGATAGTCCGGGGAGAGACAGTTTAATAAAAGTGGAGATACTGCAGGTTCAAGGAAGAGTAGGGGAAGAAACAGCAGAGGAAACTCTTCCGGAACTAGTGATTCACAGTGGACCTTCGAGGAGAGCGTGGGAGCCCACAGTTCGGGACACTGGCGGCAGACTCAACGCACCAGCACTGGAACGCGAGGTGATCCAAACCTCAATATCCCCAGACACCGGCAGGGAAGCGGAAAGAGGAGACTAGAGCGAACAAGGCTTGAAACCCTGTGGGGAAAAGTTCACCAGGCTAACTAGACGAGAGAGAGAAAGAAAAAAGTGGCTGATACGGACACGAGTTTCTCTCTCTCTGCCCACCACTCAAAGGTGAGCAAGACAAAGAGCAGGCACCATTTTGGAATACGTCATAAGCAGGGCGACCTCAGGTCTGCACCGGCCCTGAGCCTAGCAGAAAAACCTGACTCTGGGCGTGGGGGTAAAATAACAGGAGATTAGAACCTAATGAATGTGTGGTGCTAATGAACTGAGACTGTGAAAAAAAAGACTGTGGGGGAGAGAACTCACGGAATTCACCACGTGAGTACTCTCCAGAGACGCTACAATTCGGTAGCCTTGGTAGCCCAGTGGTAAGACTACAGGAGAATTTGAACCCACACTGAAGGCCGCAGAGATTCCCTCTGTGGTCCTTGGGAAAGAGCTTCAGAACTCTGGCTCCTGTGGGTATATCATTTGCCTGATAACCACCCCCAATTCCACTCAGCTGTGTGGAATTACTTCCCTTTTGAATCAAAAATAAAGAAAGAAACAGAGAGAGATTTACCACGCCTAACCTGGGAGTGTCACTTTTGGCACACCCTCAACCCTGAGGAACCAAACAGAGCTATCAGGCCACACCCATCTCAAGCCTCTAAGGCTCCATTGAAAGCAGACAGTCCACTTATCTAGAGTCAGAGTATAACAAGGAAAAACACCACAGTGAAGAAACCAATATGCCAAACAACAAATGCAAAAACCGAGGTAACAAGAACAAGGAAGACACTATGGCATCCCCAAATGAAAAAGACACCCCAATTCAAGATTACGAAGATAATGAGATAGAAGAAATGCAAGAAGCAGATCTCAAAAAATTGATAAGAACACTAAGAAGTACTCAAAAACAAATTCTTGAACTACAGAAATCCTTAATGGACAAGGTAGAAAATCTCTCTCGTGAAAATGAAATATCAAGGAGGAATCAAGCTGAAATGAAACAACTAGTAGAACAAGAAACTGTGATAGTGACGAGAAATCATAATGAAGTGAAGAATTCAATAGATCAAATGACAAACACATTAGAGAGCCTTACAAACAGAATGGGTGAGGCAGAAGAGAGAATATCGGACTTAGAAGACAGAGCACAGGAAAATATACAGTCAAACCAAAGAAAAGAAGAGGAAATTAGAAATCTAAAAAATATTGTTGGGAATCTACAGGATACTATTAAAAAACCCAACATTCGAGTTCTAGGAGTTCCTGAAGGCATGGAGAGGGAGAAAGGCTTAGAATGCCTTTTTAGTGAGATAATAGCAGAAAATTTCCCAGTTTTGGAGAAGGACAGAGACATCCTAGTACAGGAAGCTCATAGAACCCCTAGTAAACATGACCAAAAGAGGTCCTCTGCACGACACATTGTAATTAAACTCACCACAGTGAAACAGAAAGAAAAGATCCTAAAATGCACAAGAGAGAAACGTCAGATTACTCTCAGAGGAGCTCCAATTAGACTCACAGCAGACTTCTCATCAGAAACCCTACAAGCTAGAAGGGAATGGCGAGACATAGCCCAGGTACTAAGAGAGAAAAACTGCCAGCCCAGAATATTATATCCTGCCAAGCTCTCATTTGTGAATGAAGGTGAAATAAAGACCTTTCACTGCAAACAGAAATTGAAAGAATTTGTTGCCACTCGTCCAGCCCTGCAAAAGATGCTTAAAGATGTGTTACACACAGAAACACAGAAACACGGCCATCAACATGAAAGAAGGTAAAGGAAGGAAACCTCACAGCAAAAGATCACAGGGAATTCAAAGCATACATTTGGATAAAGAAATTATGGGACATGTACTCTATAGAATACTATACAGCAGTCAAAAACAATGAAATCCGGTCATTTGCAATAAGATGGAGGAATCTGGAAAACATCATTGTGAGTGAATTAAGCCAGTACCAAAGGGACAAATATCATATGTTCTCCCTGATCGGTGACAACTAATTGAGCACCAAAGGTGAAACCTATTGAAGTGAAATGGACACTATGAGAAACAGTAACTTGATCAGCTCTTGTGCTGACTGTTGTTGTACAATGTAATACTTTATCCACTTTAGTATTTTTTAATTCTAGTACTATTGGTTGAACTCTGTAATTAACAAACAATTATTCTTAGGTGTTTAAATTTTAACTGAAAAGTGATCCCTCTGAAATATAAGAGTGGGAATAAGAGAGGGAGGAGATGTACAATTTGGGACATGCTCAATCAGTCGTGCCCCAAATGATGGAGTTAGAAACGTGCCAGGGAATTCCAATACAATCCCATCAAGGTGGCATGTACCAAGGCCATCTCACTAGTCCAAGTGATCAATTTCAGTTCACAATTGATCACACTGATAGGTCTAAGAGTCAAAGGGATCACACAAACAAGACTAGTGCCTGCTAATACTAACTGATAGAATCAAAAAGGGAGAGAATGATCCAACATGGGAAGCGAGATACACAGCAGACTCATAGAATGGCAGATGTCCTAAACAGCACCCTGGCTTCAGAGTCAGCCCTTAAGGCATTCAGATCTGGCTCAAGAGGCAATGAGAATATTTTAGGCATGGAAAGCCAAGACACTCTGGAAAAAAAAGAAGACCTAAATGAAAGATCTCTGTGAGTGAGATCCCAGTGGAACGAATGGGGCCATCAAAGAAGGAGGTACCATTCTCTGAAGGGAGGAGAGAACCTCCACTTTGACTATGACCCTGTCAGAATAAGATCGAAGTCGGCAAACCCTAAAGGCTTCCATATCCTCGGCAACTCATGACTAGAGCCTAGGGAGATTACTAACGCCATAAACAAGAGTGTCAAATTGTTAAATCAACATCAGGAGTCACTGTGTACTTACGTCTCATGTGTGATCTGTCCTTAATGTGTTGTCCAATGTGAAGTAATGCTATAACTAGTACTGAAACAGTATTTTACAATTTGTGTTTCTGTGTGGGTGCAAACTGATGAAATCTTTACTTAGTATCTACTGAATCAATCTTCTGTATATAGATAATTAAAAATGAAAAAAAAATCTTGGTGTTAAATTGGAAATTGCATAGAAAATTAATCAATTTAAAAAATATATATCATGTAGGATCTCTGTCCTTAATGTGCTATACATTGTGAATTAATACTATAACTAGTACTCCAACAGTATTTTTCACTTTGTGTTGCTATGTGAGGGTAAACTGTTGAAATCTTTACTTAATATATACTAAACTGATCTTCTGTATGTAAAGAGAATTTAAAATGAATCTTGATGTGAATGCAAGGGGAGAGGGAGTGGGAAAGGGGAGGGTTGCAGGTGGGAGGGAAGTTATGTAGGGGGGGAGCCATTGTAATCTATAAGCTGTATTTTGGAAATTTATATTCTTTAAATAAAAGCATTATAAAAAAATCTCAAGATATCAACTTCACTCATATACATTTTTGTACTCTGTATATTAGTTACGACAAATTATGAAAAAAAATTGTCCTTTGGGACTGGCTTATTTCACTAGTCATAGTGGTCTCAAATAACAATTGAGAAAAACAGGATTTTATTCTTTTTCATGGCTGACTAGTATTCTATTGTGTATATATACCTTAATTTATCTAGTCATCAGTTGATGGGCACCTGAATTGGTTATATATCTTAGCTATTGTGAGTTGAGTAGCTATTCACATAGGGATGCAGATAACCCTTTCATATGTTGATTTCATTTCCCTTGGGTAAATTCCCAGGAGTAGAATGGTTGGGTCACATGGTAAATCTATTTTCAGATTTCTGAGAGATCTGCATAATGTCTTCCATAATGTTTGTGCTAGTTTACATTCCCACCAGCAGTGTATTAGGGTACTTTTTTCCATACATCCTCACCAGCATTTGTTATTTTTTTACTTCTGGACAATTGCCATTCTAACTGGGGTGAGGCAAAACTTCAGTGTGGCTTTTTTTTACATTTCTCTGATACCTAGTGATCCTAAGCATCTCCTCATGTGTCTGTTGGCCATTTATATTTCATTCTTTGAAAAATGCCTGTTCATATCCTTAACCCATTTCTTTTTTTTCTTTAATTTTTTTTGACAGGCAGAGTGGACAGTGAGAGAGAGAGACAGAGAGAAAGGTCTTCCTTTTGCCATTGGTTCACCCTCCAATGGCTGCCGCAGCTGGCGTGCTATGGCAGGCGCACTGCACTGATCCGATGGCAGGAGCCAGGTACTCACCCTGGTCTCCCATGGGGTGCAGGGCCCAAGCACTTGGGCCATCCTCCACTGCACTCCTGGGCCATAGTACAGAGCTGGCCTGGAAGAGGGGCAACCGGGACTAGAACCCAGAGTGCCGGTGCCGCTAGGCGGAAGATTAACCTATTGAGCCATGGCACCGGCTCCTTAACCCATTTCTTAACTGAATTGTTTTGTTGTTGAGTTTTGTGAGCTCCTTATATATCCTGGATATTAATCTTTTACCAGATGTTTAGTTTACAAATATATTCTCCTGGGGCTAGTGCTGTGGCATTGTGGGTAAAGCCAATACCTACAGTGCCAGCATCCAATATGGGCACTGGTTCAAGTACCAGCTGCTTCACTTACAACCCAGCTCTCTGCTGTGGTCTGGGAAAGCAGCAGAATATAACCTAAGTCCTTGGGCACCTGAACCTGTGTGGGAGACCTGGAAGAAGTTTCTGGCTCCTGGCAGAAACTTTGGCTTGGCACAGCTCTAGCAGTTGTAGCCATTTGGGGATTGAACCACTGGATGGAAGACTTCTCTGTCTCTGCCTCTCTGTAACTCTGCCTTTCAAATAAATTTAAAAAAAATCTTTAAAAAACAAATATATTCTCCAATTCTGTCAGTTGGTCTCTTCACTTTGTTGAGTGTTTCCTTTGCTGTGCAGAATCTTCTTAGCAGAAGTAATCCCATTTGTCCATTTTTGCCTTTATTTCCTGTGCTGGGTGTTATCCAAGAAGTCTTTGCTTATGACAATATCTTGAAGTGTTTTGTTTATGTTTTCCTGTAATAATTTGATGTTTTAGCTGTTAGATCTATATCTCTGATCCATTTTGAGTTGATTTTTGTGTAAGGTGTAAGGTACTGGTTGTGTCTCATACTTCTGCATGCAGACATCCAATTTCCCCAACACTGTTTATTGATGAGTCTGTCTGTCCCTTCAGGGAGTGATTTTAGCCTGTTTGTCAAAGTTGACTTTTGGATGCATGGAATAATTTTGGGGGTCTCTAATCTGCTTCAATGGTCCATGTGTCGAAATTTGTAACAGTAGCAGGCTGTTTTGATAACTTCCCTGTAATATGTCTTGAAATCAGGTATCGTGAGGCATCCAGCTTTGTTTTGTGTATCTTGTTATTCCAAATGAACTTTAGTCTTTTTACATATCTGAGAAGAACATCTTTAGTATTTTGAATCTGTAAATTAGTTCCTGTACTATGGACACTTTGAGGATATTAATTCTTCCAATCCATGGACATGGAAGATTTTTCCTTTTTTTGGTGCTTTCTTTTATTTTTTCCTTAATGTTTTGTAATTTTCATTGTAGATATCTTTGATACCCTTGGCTTTTCTAACAGTAATGCAATACAGATACATGTTTTAATCCACCAATTCATCAAAGACAAATCAACTTGGATCACACCCTCACAGAGTTTAGTGTCCACGTAGATGTGATGTTTAAAAGTACAGGTAGGGGCCAGCACAGTGGCATGGAGGGTTAAGCCACTGCCTGCAGTGCCAGTATCCCATATGGGCACCAGTTTGAGTTTCCTCTTCTGATCCAGCTCTCTGCTATGGCCTGGGAAAGTAGTGGAAGATGTCCCAAGTCCTTGGGCCCTGCACCCATGTGAAAGACCTGGAAGCTTCTGGCTCCTGGCTTTGGATCAGTGCAGTTCTGGGTATTGCAACCATCTGGAGAATGAACCTGTGGATAGAAGACTTTCTTTTTCTTTCTTTCTCTCTTTCTCTCTCTCTCCCTCTGTCTCACTGTGACTCTGCCTTTCAAATAAGTAAATAAATCTTAAAAATACATGTGATTGAAATGTATAAAAAGATAAATTCCATAAAACAAGTACAATAAAATCCTTATGAGATCTCCTAAAAGAAAAACTCGTCAATTTTAAAGGAAGGAAAAACCTTTCTTCTGGAGATACTCATTGATGAGCCAAAATAAATTTAAAGGTAAAAATATTTCAGAAAAAAATGGCATTGATTGAACCATCCAAACATTAGAGTTGTCTAAGGTGTATTTTGTAGTCACTAGAATGAATGAGATGAGAAAGCTGTAGAGGGTGGATTTTGCCAAATCAAACAAGACACCTAAAAGACCACATCATTAATCAAAGCACAGATAACTTAAGAAAACTATCTGTAGCACTAATGATAGCAAGAATAAGCATGAGGAAGTTCCTACCCAAGCACAATCCTTATCTGAATCCTAGGTTTCCTGTTTGTGATCTATGCCACCTGCATGCATTTCACTGCTACTCATTCACACCCACCAATACTGCCTCACAATCTCCAATTTCATTAAGGATCTCATCATATTATGTTTTGATATGTCTCAAAACACATTACTTCAAACTCTCCCCTAGCCTGAGTTCTATGAAAGAATTTTAAACACACTGTTATCAGGAGAATCCTTTGCCTATGAGATTTTGCCTAGAATTATAATTCTTTTTATTTTTTATTTATTTTTTATTTTTTATTTTTTACAGGCAGAGTGGATAGTGAGAGACAGACAGAGAGAAAGGTCTCCCTTTACTGTTGGTTCACCTCCAATGGCCACCGAATTGGTTATGATAACTTAATAGCAAAACTCAGAGAGTGTGACTTCTTCAGTTTTTAAAGGTAGCTTTCTCTATTGTACATCATTGCATTTACATTTGTTTTTTTTAAAATGATCCTGGAAACTTTCGCCAAAAAAGAACAACTATTGAGATGTTTTATTGGAATTACATTGACTCTACAATTTAGTTTGGAGGAACAGCTTAACACTATTCGAAATAACAATAATGGTTCTCTTTATGTTACTTCTGATTGAGATTCATTACGTTTTTCATAGTTGTGGCTATATAGCTTTCTCCAAATTTATTAAATCTTTACTGTCAATTCTTTGAGCATTTCTCTAACTCCACCTCTCTTTTCCTTCTGTAACTCCAATTACACAAACATTAGACGACTTGACATTGTCCCAGAGATCATGGAGTCTCTGGCCTTTATACCTGCTCCTTCTTTTGTTCTTCAGTTGAAGTAGTTTTGATTGTCCTGTCTTGAAGGACACTGATCTTGTCTCCTATAAAGCCCAATCCAATGTTAAGCCTATACAGTGAAATTCTCATTTGATATGTTCATCTTTCAGTTCTATAGTTTTCATTAATTCTTTGAAATTGCTTCCATTTTCCTACTGATATTTCCTATAACTTTATTTTATAGTTTCTTTAAAACTTGAATGTTTATAATAATTACTTTAAAGTCATTGGTACATTCTGATATCTCTATCATGCATAAATCTATTTAAGTTAATTACATTTTTGTTTTTTTTCCAGGTTCAGGATGTTGGGCATTGTGGATACAATATTCTTGAAAGTCTAGATTTAGTTGTCTTCTTCTAAACAGTGTTAGACTTTTCTCTAGCAGGTAATTAATTTACTAGAATAGTTTAATTTTGTCAGTACCTATTTACAGGATTCATTTGGATTGGTCCAGAGTAGCTTTACTGTGGGGCTAGACTAAGTCTCTGTCTAAGGGTTTCTCTTCCTGAGGTCTCAATTCAGTGCCCTGGCATTGAATGAGGTCTCTCCACATTAATTTGTCAGCATTCAAAAATCTCCCAGTTACTGTATTTACTTCAAAACTCCCAGTGGCCAGTCTGACAGACATTGTGGAAATACACTATGTTACTGTTATATACTACTGTTAACTATATGGCCAAAGACTGGAGGGAATCCAGGGAGATTTCCAGAGATACTTCTTTAAAAGCTCACTCTTCCCTGATACCATGTCCTGCAAACTCCATCAATATGAGCAACTCTGAACTCCAATCTCTGATTTTTCCACTAAGAATCTTTCTCTCTCTTTGAGTTCCATTTCCCTGTGCTGTGTTTTCTCAGACAGAAAGTCACTTCTGTGTTTCCCTTATGGCCAGGATCATAACCTTATGCTGTCCATTATCCAAAGCCTAAAATAAATTTTGATGAGTTTTTATAGTTGTATATCGAAAGAGAAAAAGCCTGAAACTCATCACTGTCTCATGGCCAAAACCAGAAGTCCATCCATTCATACTGGACAGGAATGCACTAAAAATTTAAGTGGCCAACTTGTTTAAGTGATACTTCATGAAGTATCCAAATTCCAGTATCTGTGGGTCTTTTTTCTGATAAAATCTTTCCAGGAAGTTTCATCCAGCCTCTTCCATGAAAGGAGTAGGACTTGTTTTCCAGAATTCTGGACCTGGGCAGAGGAAAGAACTTTGTGAAGGATAAATGAGTTGCCATCACTTTAAGGAATAAGCCAACTTTTCACTTATCCTCTAGATTTCAGTTGTATTCTCCACCCCTAATCTTCCCTGTGTATTAATAACCTAAACAATATCACGTCAATTCAATTTGTCCAAAAGTTATGCATCTGTGGCCGGCGCCGTGGCTCAACAGGCTAATCCTCCGCCTTGCGGCGCCGGCACACCGGGTTCTAGTCCCGGTCGGGGCACCGATTCTGTCCCGGTTGCCCCTCTTCCAGGCCAACCCTCTGCTGTGGCCCAGGAGTGCAGTGGAGGATGGCCCAGGTGCTTGGGCCCTGCACCCCATGGGGAGACCAGGAAAAGCACCTGGCTCCTGGCTCCTGCCATCGGACGAGCGCGGCGCGCCGGCCGCAGCGCGCCGTCTGCGGCGGCCATTGGAGGGTGAACCAACGGCAAAAGGAAGACCTTTCTCTCTGTCTCTCTCTCACTGTCCACTCTGCCTGTAAAAAAAAAAAAAAAAAAAGTTATGCATCTGCTTCCTGGACGATAGGATAAGAATATCTATCTGACCTAGTCAGCTAGGAATAGTATCCAGTAGATATAACTATGGTTTATAAAAGTTAAACAACCTCAGTTGTAGTCCCCTGCCTCATGCTTATATTCTGATACTTCTTTAAGTTCAGCATTTTTCCAGTATTCTCTCTAGCAAAATGTCTTCCGCTTTATACAAATTTCCTGGGGAAGATGTTTGGCCCAGCAGTTAAGACACCACTTGGGATACCCATGTTCTATAACAGAGTCCCTGGTTCAAGTCCTGGCTCACCTGCTTCCAATGCAGCTTCCCGCTAATGTATACCCTGACAAGAAGCAAAAGATGGCGCAAGTATTCAATCAGGGGACCACGATGGAATTCCAGGACCCTGGTTTAACTTGGCTCAGCCATGCCTTTTGCAGACATTTGTGGAGTGAACCAGCAGATAGAAGATCCCTATGTACCTGTCCCTCATATAATATGAAAATTGTATTAAAAATGTCCTTTTACAAGAGCTTAGTTTTATTTCCTGCACCCTGTTAAGTTATTTCCCATTCTATTTACTTTCCATCTTCACATAATGTGGTTTATTTTACAAATATTTAATTTTATCAAAGAAAGAGCAATGTCTCCGATTCTTGTTTTATGCCTACTTGTCACAGAAGGTTTATTCTTTTTTTTTATTATTAATATTTTTTGACAGGCAGAGTGGACAGTGAGAGAGAGAGAGAGAGAGAGAGAGAGAGAGAGAAAGGTCTTCCTTTGCCCTTGGTTCACTCTCCAATGGCCGCCGCCGCCAGCACGCTGCGGCCGGCGCACCGCACTGATCCGAAGGCAGGAGCCAGGTGCTTATCCTGGTCTCCCATGCGGGTGCAGGGCCCAAGCACTTGGGCCATCCTCCACTGCACTCCCTGGCCACAGCAGAGAGCTGGACAGGAAGAGGAGCAACCGGGACAGAATCTGGCGCCCCCCACTGGGACTAGAACCCGGTGCGCCGGTGCCGCAAGGTAGAGGATTAGCCTAGTGAGCCGCAGCGCCGGCCAGGTTTATTCTTACATGTAGATGACTACATTAAGCTTCTCCGCCACATTATTGACAAACTTTACTCTCTACTTGCTGTTTGAGAGTGTTTTTTGTTCCTCAATATTTTCCATATGCCATATTTTCTTTCTTGGATTAATTTTATAGTTTGCCAGAGCACATCATTTTTCAGAGTGGACACATGGTGATAAATTTTCCAAACTTTCATATACTTTGAATGCTATTTTGCTCTTATTCTAATAGTATTTGACTGCATATGAGATTCTAGGTTCAAAATCCTATCCCAGAGAACTAATAAGCACTGTTACTGATGTCTTTCCCACTGATGTGACTCATGAGATGTTCAGAAACCCTTGCAAGTATCCTCAACTGAAATTGCTGGGCTAAGCACTGGATGAATCGAGAAAAGCAGAGGAACACCTTGGATACTGAAATGAGGAGAAAGCTGGTTCATGCTGCCCTTTCCCTATTTCTGAGTCTGTCAATTTCCTTGAGCTTGGTCCAGTTTAACACTGACCCTAATATCCACAATAGACTAACTATCTCCTGTCCCTAGACAAATAATCCCTCTATTTTTTATGAACATCTCTTTAGACTTTATCTTGAGAACCAGAAATTCAAACACTCCACATACATGAGAACAGAAAAAGAGAAAAGGGAGTGAGAGAAGGAGAAGCAATGTCAACATAGAAGTTCTCATTGATTTCCTTGATGTCTGCTCAATCCGCTCTTGGAATTTCTCCCTGAGCTCAATTGGAAAGCATAGTTATGCTCCTTACAATTCTCTTTAATTTTATTTGGATTCTGATTGTTCTGTTGTAGTTTCTCTATTCATCCAACTCAACCTGCTCTCTGGGCATCAGAAATCCCTTAAATTCTCTGGCTGGTTGATGGCATTCTGTTTTGTCTTCTAGCACATTTGTGCATTCTTTTTCTAATATCTTTTCAATGTAGCACAGTGCCTGATATATATATATATATATATCATATATAATATCCTCTAATATATTATAGATATAATCAATGTCTTCTGAAGGAAAAGAAAATTTTACCCATGCTTAAATGAAAAGATAACCATGTTATATTCATTATGTATTCATTCATTCATTCATTTTATTGAACTTTACTATATACTAGGCATAGCTTTTTTTTTAATTTATTTATTTGACAGGTAGAGTTATAGACAGAGAGAGAGAGAGAGATAAAGGCCTTCCTTCCTTTGGTTCACCCCCCAAATGGCCACCATGGCTGGTGCTGTGCCGATCTGAAGCCAGGAGCCAGGTGCCTCCTCCGGGTCTCCCATATGGGTGCAGGGGCCCAAACGCTTGGGCCATCCTCCACTGCCTTCCCGGGCCACAGCAGAGAGCTGGACTGGAAGAGGGGCAATTGGGACAAGAACCTGGCACCCATATGGGACACCAGCACCTCAGGCGAAGGATTAACCAAGTGAGCCACGTCACTGGCCCAGGCATAGCTTTAAGATCTGGAAAAACAAGTGTCAGAACAAGGCCCCTCTTTTCATAAATTTACATCTAGATTGCTATTATGTTTTTAAAATACAATTTGAAGAACAATAACATCTTTTGTGCATATGGGTACACATATAGCTGTATGTGTATGTGTATGTGTATGTTTCCTTTTAGATACAATCTTCAGTAGTAGGGGTTTAGAGAAGCAGCACAGGATAAGGCTGATTTTTTTGTACTTCATTTGTTTTTCTGTATTGTATTTGTATTTGTATTGTATTGTATTTGCTAGTGTACTTGACTCAGACTCTGTTCTGTGTTTGATACACATCACTGAACAAAACAACTGGTCTTTCTACCTTCTTAGAGACCAAATTTTAGCCAGCAAAGTCAGACACCAAATAATAAAGATACAAATTAGTACCTTAGATACTATGTTAGCAGGTGATAAAGACTATGGAAAAGTAGAACAGGATGATGAAGATTGCAATTATGATATATGTGATCTGATAATGCTGGGCTGCAATTTTAAATAGGATGGCAAGGGTAGCCCTCATAAGGAAGTAACATTTCAGCAGGAAATTGTGTTTAAAGAGGAAGGGGTAGCAGAGGGACAGCACTGTGGAGCAGCAAGTTGGGACACTGACCATCCCATTTGGCACCAGTTTGAGTCTTGGCTGCTTTACTTCTGCTCCAGATCCCTTCTAATGTGCCTGGAAAAGCAGTGGAAGATGGCCAAGTACTTGAGTCACTGCCACTGCAACTCATGTGGGAGATCTGAATGGAGTTTCAGGTTGCTGGCTTCTGTGTGACCCAGCTTGGCCTTTGAAGCCATTTGGGGAGTGAATCAATCAATCAATCAATCAATCTCTCTCTCTCTCTCATTGTAACTCTGCCTTTTAAATAAATATAATCTTTAAAAAATAAAAGAAAAAACTGGGGTAGGGGAAGGGATATGAATTGGGATTTGGCTAAGTAAAAAATACAGCTACCATCAACTCAATTCTAGGCATAAGGGGAGAGAGGAAGGAGGAGGAAGAGCCCAGTATACTTATTTCATTCATTTACTTATTTATCTCAGAGGCAGACAGAGACAGAGAACTCTCATCTGCTGATTCACTTCTCAAATGCTAGGGAGCCAGGAATTCAATCCATGTCTTGCACATGATTGGCAGGAATTCAGCTACTTGAGCAGTCACCGGCTGCCTGTCTGTGTGCACATTAGTAGGAAGCTAAAATCAGAAGCAGAGGCAGGACTCCAACCTATGCACTCATATAGGATGCAAGTGTCCCAAGTGCGGTCTTAACTTTTATATCAAGTGCCCTCCTTCTTTTAAGGAAATAGTATTCTAAGAAGAGGAAACAACACATACAAATGTTCCAGGGTGGGTGTATGCCCAGCATGGCCCAGAAACAACTGGGGGCCAGGGTGCCTGGAGCAGAGCAAGCAAAGTCAAGAAAGAAGTGAAGCCACAGAGGATCTTGCAGTGAGGGTAGGCAAATGCAGTATATGGTCTTTGGTCATTATAAAGACTTTGGATTTCATTTTGAGAAAGCCTTTGCCAGGTTTTCTAAGAGGAGAGTGAAATTATCTGGCATATTTTGAAAGTATCATTGTGGTCTATTAGAATAGGCCAAAGGAAAGTTGAAGTAGGGATGAGGAAGAAGGCTGGGAGACCTGGTAATAAATAGAAATAAATGATGGTGATGATGGTAGCCATTAAAATTGCTACAAAATTGTCAGAAGAAATAGAGCCAACAGAATTTCCTAATGTATCTGATTTGGAATCCGGCCTAAGTAAAATGATTGAACTACCATCAACTCAGTTCAGGGAATAATGGAAGGGAGAAGGGGAGATGAAAAGCCCAATTCAGAATCTGTTAAATCAGAGATATCATTTTGATATCTAAGTGAAGATTCCAGTAGATAGTGAGGTATGGGAATTTGAAATTCAGAGAAAGTTCCAGTCTGGGCCAGAAATTCCAATTTGGGAATCAGGAGCATAGATAAAGAATATTCAAATTTTTGAAAACCCAGAATATAACTTTTCTTATCTACTATACTTAAATTCCCAAAACTTGGATTACTTTGTCTAATAGAAATTAGCAAGTGTTGACTATTGAGTGTGTTCCTCTTTTCTATTCCTTATGCCATTTCCATTCTCTAGTTACCTCTCACTTGGTTTAGATGCTTCTGTCTCCAATGGGTTTACTATTCAAGTCATCCTGTACCCAACTACCATATTGATATGACTAGATCATTTATCTGATCGTGCATTGACTACTTGAGGATTACTTGTCACCTGCCGAATTAAAGAATCAAATGCTTAACACACAGCATAATTTTCCAAATCCATAACTTAACATTCCCCTTCATATATGCACCAAGCTTCTTGCACGATTCCAAGATCATGGCTCAGTACCTTTGTGCATGCTGGTTGCTCCATCATAAATCCCTTCCTTCAGCATCATCATGCCTAAATGCTTCAACAGAGCTTGGTGCACTGTCCATTTGACAATGGACTTTCCAATCTTGGAGCTCCTACTGCATCACAGAACAAACATGGCAAGGGCAACACTTCCCAAAAGGAAGGCAACAAGACAAATAACAGCTTCAGGAGGAATTTTGGGAATAAAGAGCTCCATAGACAAATTTGGGTAATACTCCACATCATGACCCTTCTTAGAGATTCATATTGTGTATTCATATATTGAATCTATCAAAATTCCTTTGGCAGTAAAATATACATAACTTTTATTTATTTTATTTATTTATTTATTTTAAAGGCAGAGTTAGAGAGAAAAAATAAAATAAGACACAAAGAAAGATCTTCCACCTGTGGGTTCACTCTCCAAATGGCCTCAATGGCCAGAGCTGTGCAGGTCTGAAGCCAGGACCCTGGAGCTTCTAATGGGTTTCCCACATGCGTGGTAGTAATCCAAGTACTTGGGCCATCTTTTGCTGAATTCCCAGGCACATTAGCATGGAGCTGGATCAGAAGTGGAGCAGCCAGGGCTTAAACTGGCACCCACATGGAATGCCAGCCCCTTCACAACTCTTTTTAACACAGCTTTCTCAAGTGCATTTGACTTTGGAACCCTTATAATCATCACTAAATGCCTATCCTAAGGAGCTAGCATCTCAGGGTACTCACATAGAGAATTCTTGAACATGAAACCAGGGTCCTGGATTCTAGTCCTGATAAAGTACCTGTCAGCGCCGTTCTTCCTTATATATAAGCCCAGATAAAGTAACTGCATCATAACACAGGTGACACATTGTTCCCAGTCCAAAAGTAAGAAAAATTGTATATCTCAAAATAGGTAGGGTAATCATGCATTACATGTAGGTGACAATTTTTCCCAAGTCCAGATAGCATAAGCACAAATCCAACCAGGGTTACATTTTATTCCAGCACAATTAATTGTGCACCTTGCATACTCAAAAGTATCCTGGTTTAGGTGATAAATTGTAATATCACTTAGTTATAAGACTCCACCTATATAAGTCATTAGACCTAGCTCTGAAGTAAGCCAATCCATTCTACAATAGAGTGGAACCAAGAATTAACAATTTCACCATGACCTAGAATTTTGTTTTTTCTGTGCACTTGGCAACTAAGTGCCCACTTAGCCATGGTAAGCACTCCTATCATATCGATTCATTCAATACAATGACTTGTGCCTGAGTTTCTTATTTCATTCTGTAGATGAAAACTGTTCAATTCAGGTGATTTCACTATAAATCCCTAACACTGTTTCACAACAACTCTTGGTTACTTGATAGGGTCATGCTCTCAGTAGACAGTTTAAAACTACAATATTATCACCAACACTTGCCCACAACACTTTAAAAAAAATGGAAAAGATTTCCCCTTTACTCCCTCAGGACTCAGTTTCCTACTCACTTGCTCTAGCCTAGTAGGTTTTGACAGATATGTCTCCCTGGCTCCTTAAGAGGGGCTTACTTCCCCAACAATGACTATTGGCCACATAGTTCTTTATGCCAAATAACTAGTTGTGTGACCTTTATCAAGTCACCTCTTTTTATGATTCTTAGTTATCTTTGAAATGAGACGACTGACCTGGATTATGTCCAATTCTCTGTCCAACTGTGGTGAGTTGACTTTACACACCCTTCTTTGAAGCCTACCTACTTCCTTATATGCCCTTATCTCCTTATTATTCCTAAATGATGACATCTGTTTCCATATTTTATCTCCTTCAGCCTGTGGCAGAGGACCATATATACTTATGACATAAATGTACAGGTGGCATAAATATTTTAAATTTACAAAGCATTCCAGCTCCAAAAAATCATAATTAAACCCCAAAATAGTGACAGATTAAATGTAATCTAAGAAGTGAAGTGATGTAGTCAAAGTAGCAAACACTACAAGGAAATAATTCTAGACTACTTTCTAGCATTGCTATAGTGAACCACCACTGCCAATAATAGCTAATGATGGGCCAGTGCCACAGCTCACTTGGCTAATCCTGCACCTGTGGCGCTGGCATTCTGGGTTCTAGTCCTTGTTGGGGCACCAGATTCTGTCTCGCTTGTTTCTCTTCCAGTCCAGCTCTCTGCTGTGGCCCTGGAGGGCAGTGGAGGATGGCCTAAGTGCTTGGCCCTGCACCCACATGGGAGACCAGGAGGAAGCACCTGGCTCCTGGTTTCGGATCAGTGCAATGTGCTGGCTGTGGCAGCCATTTGGGGGGTGAACCAACAGAAGGAAGACCTTTCTCTGTCTCTCTCTCTCTCTCTCTCTCTCTCTCACTGTCTAATGTAGCCTGTCAAAAAAATAAAAGAAAAAGAAAAAATAGCTAATGGTGGACATTTACTACATGTGAGATATGGTTCTCAGTGGCTCACATGTTGTATGGCTTATGATTACTCTAGTAGGTGGATACCATTATTATCCCCACTTTACAGATAGAACTGAGCATAGATGAGTTAAGTAATTGCCTGACATCTCCCAGGAGCAAGCTGAGCAGTCCAGCTCCAAAGCCCACAGAAACGTCCACTGTGGCAGCCTGGCCCACACTCCCTTTCACCAGCATTTGCTCCCATGAATATCCTAACACCAGGCTTGTATCCACCCAAGCGGAAACTAAGGCCCAGAGAGGCTTGATGATTGCTCACTGTCACACCTGACTATGATCACTGACATCCACCTGCTGAGAAAGTAGCACGGTGTGAATTGGAGGATGTGATTAGGAGATAGTGGTCCTGGAAATGAGGAATTAAAATTGGCAGTGAAATGTTATACTACTAAAGTTTTAATGATCTATAATTATTTGAAACTTTACTGTATATTGGCAAAATGGTCATACTCCCATTTGATTACTGCGTACAGCCCTTGCTTATATTACCACTGAACTAGGGTCTTTTTACTTGTTGATTTCTTTCTTTAGGGGGGCATCAAGCCCCTGACCATAATGTTAACTAATATTATCTCGAACACTAAAAAAGAAAGAAAGGAAGAGGGAAGGAGGAAGGGTGGGAGAAAGGAAGAGAATATCATTATATTCTTAGAATTGTATCTAGGAACTAAACTGATTCTGTGTTAACAGTACCCTAACATGATTAAAAAGTATTGAAAAACATTTTGGAAAAATAAAAATAATGAACTTGGCAGTGAATTGAAAGGAAAAGGTGTTTTTGATTAGTGGTGTGGGCTGTGGAAGGGGGCACAATGATGCATGAAACGACAGCCCTGGGCACTCACCTGACGGAAAGCGAAGGTGGGAGGGAGAGAGAAGCCCAGGAGTGATGGGACAGAGAGCAAGGCCCCAGGGCAGTGGGAAGGTGAGGAGGAAGGAGGAACAATGTTATTTGCAATTGCATGCAAGTTCAGCACCAGCACTACCTTTATAGAAGAAATATGCAATACAAACCAGAAAGTACAGTTTTGGATTCGAAGTACGGCTTGACTGAAGCAGCATTCACGAAAGAATCCAGACTTGTGTATGGCACATAATAGGCACTTAATAAATGTTTGTTCCAAATAAGAGAGACCAAAAGAGGAAAATCTGAGAGTTCCTTTCATAAAAAGAAAGGCACCTAAGGGAGTAGGTGCTCAATAAATATTATTTTTATCTGTGTGCAGTGAGAAGCCTGGGGGGTTATAAACGATTATCTGATACATTTCCAAAGAGCTCTTAGCCTCCGATTTCAATTCTCACAAATTCCCTGGGGAGGCTGTAGACACTGTCTCACTGGGGAGTTAAGAACACACTCTTACAAGAGCCATGTGGAGGGCGGGGGTTGGATGATCTCAAAATGGATAAAGGGAGGTACAGGCTAAACCCAGTGACACTGCAACCCTTTCAGTTTTAAGTTCCAAGCAATTCCCACAGAAAGGCGAGTTTCCTCTGATCCCCATAGAACAGAGATAATCTGGATTGACCGGCAAACACTGCCTGCCGTCCCAAACTGAGGATGGCAGAGCGATCTGGCAGCCTTCCAGAAGTGCCTCGTTCAACTGTAAGCCACTAATTCATGAAGAAATAAAGCACCGAGAGCCCATTTCAAACATATATGCGGAAATCAGGACAAAACACTGAGATTATCTGCTCGGAATTCGCTTTAAGAGAGCCCAGGCAGCGCTCATTTATTTTTGAGAAAATATATGATTAACCATAGTTAAGTATGAATTCAGATGTTGTACATTAGACCAGCTTCTCGAAGTTTGAGAGCATTTAATATTATATATCGCTGCCATTTGGACTAAATTGTTTTTTTAATGTACACAATATTACAAATTTAATTTGAGCTGTTTGAATGAGTCTGTACAAAAGATTTGATTATACCTGAATGTTCTGGCCCCAGCCTTTCCGTATCTCAGTAATCTTGGCGGTAATTGGCTGATTAGGCGTCTCACACTCCATCTTTGCCTCAGTTTCCATGGTAATGTTACAGGAGCTATTATAGATGAGAACTTCATCTCTTTCCACTTTAGGGCTGAAACGAGAGGGGAGGTTAAATGGGGTGTCATCAATCTTAATGAAATGCAATTATTTTTACTCTTATTAATCATTGCAAGCCATTAGCTTGTGGCAACTACAGGCCACCATTTGTCAAATTTTGCAAATTTCTGTAATTCTGTTTCCATTCTTTTATTGTTTATTTGTTTTCCCTTTATCTGCACACTCTGCAATGAAAATGCACATGGTAAATATCTTTCACTGAGGCCTTTCTCTCTTCCAAATCTATTAACAACGTTAGCAAAAGCGTTTCCAAGTCCAACTTAACAAACAGTATGCAGGCAACAATTCTAGTTCTAAAAATGGAAGCAAATGTTGAGGAGACTTTTTTTGTTCTCCTTTCCCCTTCCCACTTCTTGCTCTTACTCACACTTAAGTGTTGGGGGAGTGAATTGCCTGAATTCCCCCTAGGGCAGAGGGAAAAATTGGAAAACCCACACAACTGGCTAACTGGTCCCTAATTCCAACTGTGAAAAAATGAGCTCATTTAGGCTTGCAATTCCCTCTCCCCAGCTGATGGCAATGAGGCTCTGTTGCTAGCAGTGGAACATTAACTTAGTAAATTAATTAAACTTACTTAACAGCCCAGACTAAGGAGATTCGATATATGTGCCAGTTATACTACCAGCCACTCACTTTAAAAGTCCTCTTGCTTAAAGGGGAGAAGTCAGACTGGATGTAAAATGCAGCAATTTAGCATCATAGAAAGTCTTACAATGTGTGGTCTAGAAGAAGTGAGAGCGTGGACATTGAAGGGATTCGTCCCCAACAGGTGTGATACTTATTCAAGAATCATCTTGGCTTTAGGCATTGTTGCCACTAATTCAAAGGCCATTAGGGATAATAATGCATGTTTTATGCTTTTCAACACTTTCATATGTATGACCTCATTTCAGTTTATAAATTAGGTAGTGGTATAAAAAAATGACCAAAAGATCAGGAGATTTGCATAAAGTCAAACCCAAGAGTGTGACAGCTCCAACAGCAGAACCTAGGTGTCCTGTTTCCTAGAACAGTGCTCCTGGATTTTGAGATGCTGATAGAACACAGGCCAAAAATACGGCAGACCCCATGAGAACACCAGGAAGTGTGGAGGAAAGGGCAAAAGGTCACCTCTTGAGAAACCATGAATCACAACGAACTGTAGCATCTTTTATCAAATCCATGTCAAAATGGTTTCTCCCACAATTTGCTAGAAATAATAAGCAGGATAACTCACATTTCACCACTTAATCTTCTCTTTTCCAAGCTAACTCATTCTCTGCTGTACATTAACCTAAGAGGTGACTGCCATACCCTTTGTCTTTGACCTAACTGAGAGGGTCAATTAATTTTTTTAACATTTCAACACCAGAACTGAATACAGAGTTTGAGCTGACCACTAGGGCTCTGGTCTCCTTTTACATAAGCCTTTTCCTCCAGTGACACTATTGTATTCATTGTAGTCTCCACACTTGCATGAAGATGTGTAATAAATTCCAATTCTCAGAGCTGTCATTGCCCAATGATTTCTACAAGCCACACTTGCCCAGTTAATTTTCCAAGAAGCATTAGCATGATAAGGTTCGACCTGAAGAAAGATCAGCTAGATTTGGGTCTCAGCACAGGCAGCCACCATCTATATGACATTGAAGGCATCAATCTGTAACCTTTACCTTTCCATGCTTACAAGACTGAATCACTACCAATCCAGTATCTATTTTGTAGAGGTGTTGAGAAAATTGAACAAAATGAAGCTTACAAAATGATTAGCACAGAACCTAGAACAGAGTGACTGTGATAAAGGCAGTTCTTATTAGTTTTTAGCAGTTGTTCTGTTAATAGCATTATTGTAGAAATGTAAATATAGGAATTTACATTCATTATTGTTGTATTTCATCTCACTGATTTGGACCCATTGCTCAAATATATTTTAAATCTGAAGCCTATAATCCAGCTATAAATCCATCTAGCTGAGCCATTTCCATGGGTTAGACAAAGCCATAGGATAAATACAGCATTTGCTCCTGGAGTGTCTGTCATACTCCAAGACTCAGAAAGGAAAAGCAAAGTAATTTAACTTTTAAATTAAAATGTAATGTAATATTTAAATAAATATGGAAATAGGGTAGGATAGAATGCAAAATTCACATGGGCTTTTGAAACACCTGACTTCAAAGAAATTTAAGGTTTCTTTCAGGCCATTTTGGGCTTTCTATCCAGAACACTTTTTTAAACTTTTTGCTACTTGGGTTGGAAAGGTTACTGGGATAGTTTAAGAAGGTCTGTATGGTCACAGCAGGTCTTGTCTTCCCAAAACTCTTGTAGTACTTAAACTGTTCAAACTTTAATGTCTTAATATTGATGGTTGGTGGATTAAGGGAAGATGTTTGGTCTAATTATTTGAGTTAGGAGGTAGAGATAGTGGGAGGTGCTTGGGCCACTGGGAGCATGCCCTTGGAGTGAAGTACTCACAAGAGGGTTATTATTTGAGTTCAAGTTTGGTCTAGGTTCTTTCTCTCCTTCCTTCATCACTATGTGACTGTGCCTCTGCACCTGCCATGACCAGCATCCTCAGTCACCCGTCTCTAGGGCCTTTGGATCCTGAACTATAAGCTCTAAACTGTAAGCTGAAGTAAACTTTTTCTTTCTCAAAAAGCTCCTCTCTGTCATTTTAGTTAAAGTAACTAAAAGCAGATGAATGCAGTCACCTCCTATATTTGCAGTAAAGCTTTCTACACCGTCACATCATTTGTGATTTCATTCCAAAAGATAAGTTGACTTCAGTTCTAAGGCTAACAAAGCATCTGATTAATAATCATCCTAGAATTCTGTCAGGGATAGTATCCAGGTTAGGTGTCTAAATTTACATTATTCCCTCTTTTGAATTCAGAGAATATCTGTTCATCATGTCTGTTTGTTGTGTGCCCCTCCTCATGATTCATTTTCAGCACTGGATCATGAATGATGATCAATCACCTAAGCAAGTTTTCTATGCTCTATATATAAATGATCTAGCAATACAGACATGAACCAAAGGAAAGTAGTGACCAATTTCTTTAAAACCTTTTTAGCCTGGGGCTTCCACCCTCCCAAAGAGCCCTCTCCTACCCTTTTCTAAGCTTATTGTCAAAAGTACAAGTAGAATAGGCTGAGTCACTCTGTCCTCCTTTTTTGTTTGCCTGTTAGCAATATACCATCTTACTTAATCACATTCTTCTTGCTCTTAAAAAGAGTTAAATCCATTTGCTCTAACATTTACTTTTTTATAATAAGCTTTAGCTCATATTCCTTTTTGTTTTTTTCCCTAATAATCTTGCTACAGATTTTTTTTCATGGAAAAGTACTCAACAAAATTAGCTGAAACACTAAGATATCAAAAATACATTGACATTTACAAAATTCAAAATTTTTAAGAGAATGGTGGGGGCAAGAGGCATGGAGTCACCACACAGACCCCCAGAGTCGGGTAAAAGCAGGCCTGAGGCAAGCAGACTATAGACTCGTTTACTTCAGTTGCTACAGCTGCTTATACAGCCAAGGTAGCCAATCCGGTCAAGGGGTGGTCTTTACCCTAACCAATCACACCCTGTTGCCAGGCAGTTTCCAAAGCCATCCAATCATGGCCTGTTGTCAGTCAGGCTCTGTTGTCATGTGGTTTCCAAAGCCATCCAATCACAGCCTGTTGCCAGGCAGTTTCTGTTGTCAGCGGCCATCTTGGCATGACCTTCTCATTCCACCATAATTATTCCATGCTTTCTTCCATAATAACTCTATGAATTAATAAGTGTAGTTGAGGGGCTGGCTTTGTAGTATAGTGGGTTGGGCCTCCACCTGTAGTGCCAGTTTCCCGACTGGGTGCTGATTCAAGTCCAAGGTGCTCCATTTCCAATCAAGCCCCTTGATGATGTCCTAGGAAGGCAATGGAGGATGGCTCAAGTGCTTGGGCCCCTGCAGCTGCATGGGAGACCTGGAGGATGCTCCTGGCTCCTGGCTTCAGATCAGTCCAGCTCCAGCTGTTGTGGCCATTTGGAAGACCTCTCTGTCACTCTTTCTCTATGTCTGTAGCTCTGCCTCTCAAATAATCTTTTTAAAAAAAGCACAGTTGACCATACATATGTGTGCATACATAGAAACTGTATATGTACAGAAAAAGGCAGATGGATATAGATACAGATATAGATGCACATGCATACAAATATATATGCATACACATAATTACTTGGGGACATTTAATAAAAATTATTAGTCTAAATGTTGGCAAAGGTAGTTTTAGAACCTAATATTCCTAACCTTTAATCTATTGTTCCTTCAACTAATCAGATAGTAAAGTTAGCAAGTGACATTCTTGCATGTGCTCTTTAGACTAAGTAATGAAATTCTATACCCCTCACTTAACTTGAAATTGTTTCCTATGGCTCCAAGAGCTCACTAGATCTACACAGTTCAGCTAAGGCTTTCATCACAGGTGTCTACAGCATGGCATCTTGCCAAGTACACCACGAGTCAGAAGCCTTGGGTTCCACTCCAACACTGTGTTCCCTTCCTTCTCATTCTATTCCTGACCTACCGGCTTCTGAACAGTTCATAAAACCCTATGGTTTCTTTGAATTTACTGCCTCTGCTGCTTGAACCTCCATGGTAACACCTTCTCAACTCAATACAAAAGACACTTCCTCAGAGAAGCATCCTCTGGAAATTCTGCCTAAAGTACTCTATATCATTTTCCATCTCTTTATAGCACTTATCACAACATATGATTGTCTCAGTTATTTTCTGAGTTTATCCTCTATCTTTGAAGACAGAGCTTTCCTGTCTCATTCACTACTGATTCACCAGCATCTAGCACAAGTAAAATGTAGCAAGCACTTGATAAATACTATATGATACATGGATGGATGCAAGGACAGATGCATGGAATGGCGGGTGAAAGGATCCATGCATGCATAACTATATGGATGGGTGTAGGATGAATAGATAGATGCATGAATAGGGAAGAAAGAGTGGATGGATAGATAGAAGCATGGATGAATGTGTGGATGATGGCTAGACGGCTAGATAGCCTGGGTTTATTTTTGTTACAGGTACATATCTGCCTTTATCAAATGTCATCAAATCTATAGTGGTAGTAGCTAACAAGGAGATGGAAGTCAGTTCCCTTGGAAGATTCTGAAAGTGGTCCTCCAGGTTCATAAGCATAGTCTTAAGAGGAAACAAGAAAGCCATTTGGCACATGATTTTCTTATTGTCTCTTGAAAAAATATATAGTGTATTACGGGTTACTGAATCAGCATACATTCAGCGGAAAATACATAAAATCTCAATGAAGAAAACAAATATGATCTGTACTCCAGCCAAATAGAAATAAATACTATCAAAATTTTAGAATATATTCTTCTAGTCTTTTTTCTCTTTTTTAAATGTATATTTATTTACTTGAAAGTCAGAGTTAGAGAGAAGAGAGAGAGTGACAGGGGCCACAATGGCCAGGCTGATGTCAAGAACTGGGACTTTAGCAGGGTCACCCATATGAGTAGCAAGGCCCTAAGCACCTGGATCATCATCTGCTCCTTTTCCCATGACATTATCAGGGAGCTGGAAGTACAGCAGCCAGGACTAGAAATGGCACATGTATGGGATACTCCTGTTGCTGTCAGTGGCTTTACCCACTACACCAAAATGCCAGCCCCTCTACTCTTTTTTTCTAATTACTTGTGTGTAAGCAAACACATTAGGATATACAACAGTATGGTTAATTTAATATACTATTTGTGACTTGGAATTTTCACTTTGCAATAACATTATAAGGATTTCTGTATTTTATTAAATATTCTGCATTATCATATTTAAAGGTTTCTTAGTATTGTATCATTTGGATGCACTTTATTACTACAACTTCAATGGATACTTCAAAAGTTCACGAAAATGGAATGCAAAGATAAATTTATAAAAAGTAAGAAGAAAAAGAGTATTTGTCAGCTAAGTGAGACATTTCAGTCCTCTCTCCTCAGAGACACAAATTTGAACAGGCATTCACATATAAAGTCACATTTACAAGAGCCACGGAAGCCAGCTGAGAGACTATAGTAGCTGATTTTACTATAATAATAAGGAAAGACATATTGAAGAAGGCAGAAAGGAAGGATTTGTCAAGCGACCCCACCCCCAACTCCAAGTAGTGCAGCAGGGAGAGATACCTCCCACTTAGGAGAGGGAGAGGAAAGAAAACCTAGATCATAGCCCTTAATCCCAGCAGCAGATATGCCACAGTGAAATAGAATCAAAGAGTCAGACAGGACCCATGGCCTCTGCTCTCAGGCCATAACCCATAGACTAGGACTTTGGTCAAGAGTCTCCTTTCACTACTCCTCACCCAAACTTCAACATAAAGTAAAATAAGATGATAGCCACTGGAGAGTGGGGTGAGCAAGTGAACTTAGGACTTTGCCTTGAAATTCAGAGCCGGGTCTGCTTCTATGAGAGCCAGCACCAGGTAAAACTCACAAGACTGTCTTCAGGGTCAGTGTTGACGGACGCAGCCCCTAGATGTCTCCTGTCATCAGGAGGAAATTTGAGCCCTTATGAGATGGATTCATTTCTGCTTGTGTCTCCACCAGTCCAGTGCAAGTCAGAAATGCACCCCCAGGAATGTGCAGGCTTGGTGTATGTGAGACCCACATGTGACACAGCCTAGTATCAGCCTGGATGACCAAAGGACTGCCACTTCTCTGCCACCACCCTTCTCCCAATTTGTGGCAGTCAGCAGAGCAAGACCCTAGTAGCCTAGTAGTTAGAGCAGGGCAGGAAAGCAAGCTTAAAATTTTCCCTGAAGCTCAGAGTTAGACCTGCTGTAGTGAGACCAAGGACCAGATAAAGCCCGAAGGCCTCTATCTCCATGCCAGGACTCAATGAAACAGCCTCTAGATCTGCCCTGGCATGAGGTAGAGACCTGAACCCTGGTGGAATGGGTAAGTTTTTAGCCTGAATAACCCCCAGCCTCTGGTTTCGTGCGCATCTCTAAGACAACATAGAATTCTGTGGCTGAAAGACTCAGACGCAGTCCAGCATAATGTTAGCCTGGGTGGCCAAGAGACTGCCTTCACCACCCTCTGCCAGCAATGCACAGTAAACCAAGAGCAAAACTTCAGCCCTTGTAGGTTAACGCTCTACCTGTGGTGCCAGCATCCCACATGGGGGCCAGTTCTAGTCCCAGATGCTCCTCTTCCCATCCAGCTCTCTGCTATGACCTGGGAAATCAGTAGAAAATGGCCCAAGCACATGGTCCCCTGCACCAACATGGGAGACCCAGAAGAAGCTCCTGGCTCCTGTCTTCGGATTGGCACAGCTCTAGCCATTGCAGCCATTTGAGGAGTGAACCAGCAGAGGGAAGACCTTTCTCTGTGTCTCTCCCTCTCACTGTCTATAACTCTGCCTGTCAAATAAAATCTTTTTTTATAAAAAGTGATAGAAACAGCTAATTCACAGATACCCAAATGTTAATGTAAGGACACGGGAAGTATGAAAAGCTAGGCAACATTATACCTTCAAAGGAACAAAATAATGCCTTAGCAACAGACTATTCTGAAGAAAAGGAGACTGATGAAATGTCTGAGGGTGGGAAGGATCACTATGTTCCTAAAGTTGTATTTATAAATGCATGAAGTTTGTATACCTTAAATAAAAGGTTTCTGGGTTTTAAAAGAAAAGCATTCATAGGAAAACAATTTAAAAAAAAAACAATAAAGAGAAATGCCTGACACCTGACAAATAATTCAAACGACTTATTATAATCATGCTCAAAGAGATGCAAGAAAACACAGACAAATAGGTAAATAAAATAGGGGAAACAACATATGACATGAATTAGAAACTCAACAGAGAGATAAAGATCTTTAAAAGGTGCCAAAGAGAAATTTTGGGAAAAAACAGCAAAGTTTAAAAAAAAATACATTTGAGGGACCGGCGCTGTGGTGTAGTGAGTAAAGCCATTGCCTGCAGTACCAGCAAACCATATGGGCGCCAGCTGAAGTCCCTGAGCTCCATTTCTGATCTAGCTCTCTGCTACAGCCAGGAAAAACAGGGAAAGCAGTGGAAGATGGCTCAAGTTGTTGGGCCCCTGCACCCAAATGGGAGACCCAAAGAAGCCCCTGGTTCCTGGCTACAGATCGGTGCAGCTCTGGCCATTGTGGCTGTTGGGGAATGAACCAGAAGATGGAAGACTCTTTCTCTCTCTCTCTCTCTGCCTCTGTTTCTCTCTCTCTCTGCCTCTGTTTCTCTCTCTCTCTGCCTCTGTTTCTCTCTCTCTCTGCCTCTGTTTCTCTCTCTCTCTGCCTCTGTTTCTCTCTCTCTCTGCCTCTGTTTCTCTCTCTCTCTGCCTCTGTTTCTCTCTGCCTCTGTTTCTCTCTGCCTCTACTTCTCTGTGTAACTCTGACTTTCAAATAAAACAAATAAATCTTAAAAATAAAAATACAGTTGAAAGCTTTAATAATTGGAAGGATCAAGCAGAAGAAATAATATCTAACTTAAAAACAGTCATTTTGAAATATCCCTTTCAAACAATACAAAAAAGAAGAAGAATGGAGTCATCCTTCAACACCTGTAGAACACTATTAAACAAACACATATTCCAATGATGGGGATTCCTGAGGGCAAAGAGAGGAATAAAGGTTTAGAAAAACAATCCAGGCCGGTGCCTTGGCTCACTTGGTTAATCCTCCACCTGTGGTGCCCGCATCCCATATGGGCTCCGGGTTCTAGTCCCGGTTGCTCCTCTTCCAGTCCAGCTCTCTGCTGAGGCCTGGAGGGCAGTGGAGGATGGCCCAAGTGCTTGGGCCCCTGCACACACATGGGAGACCAGGAAAAGAACCTGGCTCCTGGCTTCAGATTGGTGCAGCACCAGCCATAGTGGCCATTTGGGGAGTGAACCAATGGAAGGAAGACCTTCTCTCTCTCTCTCTCTCTCAATGTCTATAACTCTACCTGTCAAATAAATTTTTTAAAAAATAGAAAAACTATTCAGTGAAATAAGAGCTAAATGCTCCCCCCAATTTGGGCAAAGATATGGATATCCAAGTACAGAAAAAATTCTCACCACAACCCATTATAGTCAAACTCTCAAAAGTTCAATACAAAGAAAATACAAAAATTTTCAATATCAAATACTAGATCACTTTTAAGAGAACCCTATTAGATTAACAGCTGACACTTCAATGGAAATTTTATATGTCAGGGAGAATGGAATGATATATTCCAAGTTCTAAGAGAAAATTACTGCCAGACAAGATTCTTTTACACAGTGATGTTATCTTTTATAGAATAAGAGGAAATAAGTACTTTCTAAGATAAGCAAAAATTGAGAGAGTTCATCAACATCAGACCAGGCTTATGAATGATGCTTAGGGAGCCCCATATATAAAAGCTAAAGAAAAATATCAGCCATCATAAAGACATGGAAAAGAGTGAAGTCCACTAGAAACAGAACAAATGAAACTCAAAGTAAATGGAAGAAAATTTTGAAAATAACAGGACTAGAGTTATTAACAATAACTTTGAATATAAATGGACTAAATTCTCCTATTAAAAGATATAGACCAGCTAACTGGATTAAAAAACAAGACCTAAAAATGCTGCCTATAAGAAACACAGTTCACCAATAAAGACACAGGTGGAAACTGAAGGGATAGAAAAAGATGTTTTCTGCAAATAGAAATCTAAGGTGAACAAGAGCAGCTATTCTCATAACAGACAAACAGACTTTCAGATAAAAATGACAAGGTCACTATATAATGATCAAGAGATCAAATCAATCAGAAGATATGAGAATTATAAATGTATATGCACCTAATGCCAGTGTACTCAATTGCATAAAACAAACATTAGTCAATCCAGAGAGAGATAGGTTTTATTGTAATAATAGTGGGGACTCTAACATCCCACTGTCAACCAATGCAAGGATCATACGGACCAAAAAAACAAAAAACATCAAAGTTAAACTACACTAGACCAAATGGATCTAAGAGATATTTATAGAACATTTCATCCCACAACTATAGAATTTCCTCTTTTTGTTTTTCCAGTAAGCACATGGAACAGTCTCTAGGATAGATCACATATTAGATAAAAAAAAATGCTCAATAATTTTTTTAAAAAAATTCATACATTTTTCTTGATTAAAATGGAAAGGTCAACAAAAATCTCTAGAAATTATACAAATATATGGACACTGAACAACACACTCCTAAATGAACAATGACTCATTGACGAAATTGAAAGAGAAATTTAAAAATTCCTTAGAACTAATAAAATGAAAACACAACATATCAAAACTTATAGGAGGCTGGCACCGTGGCTCACTTGGCTAATCCTCCACCTGCGGCGCTGGCACTCCAGGTTCTAGTCCCGTTTGGGGTGCCGGGTACTAGTCCCAGTTGCTCCTCTTCCAGTCCAGCTCTCTGCTGTGGTCCGGGAGTGCAGTGGAGGATGGCCCAAGTGCTTGGGCCCCTGTACCCAAATGGGAGACCAGGAAGAAGCACCTGTCTCCTGGCTTCGGATTGGCACAGCACCAGCTGTAGCAGCCATTAGGAGAGTGAACCAACAGAAGGAAGAACTTTCTCTCTGTTTCTCTCTCAGTGTCTAGAACTCTCTTGTGTCTCTCTCTCTCATTTTCTAACTCTGCCTGGCAAAAAATTTAAAAAAGAAAAACTTACAGGATACTGTAAAAGCAGTTCTAAGAGGGAAGTTAATAGTAATAAGTGCCTATATTAGAAAATAGATAACAAGGCCGGCACCGTGGCTCAATAGGCTAATCCTCCTCTTTGCGGCGCCGGCACACCAGGTTCTAGTGCAGGGCACTCTCTGCTGTGGCCCAGGAGTGCAGTGGAGGATGGCCCAAGTGCTTGGGCCCTGCACCTGCATGGGAGACCAGGAGAAGCACCTGGCTCCTGGCTTCGGATCAGTGCGGTGCGCCGGCCACTGGGGGGTGAACCAATGGCAAAAGGAAGACCTTTCTCTCTGTCTCTCTCTCTCACTGTCCACTCTGCCTGTCAAAAAAAAAAAAAAAGTCTGTACAATTTTTCCATTAACTCTTTGAAGTACCCTTGTATGTACCATGCTGTCTTACAAGATAAGCCCAAACTACTTGACTTATATGTTCAAATCAATAAGGAAAAAGCTACAAATGACAAACCCACAACCAACCTTTATACTGAATGGGGAAAAGATGAAAGCATTTCCTCTAAGACCTGGAACCAGACTGGGATGTCCACTCTCACCACTCATACTCAATATGATACTGCACGTTTTAGCCAGAGCCATTAGACAAGAAGAAATAAAATACATTCAAATAGGAAATGAGGCAGCCAAATGTCCTGTCTGGAAATGTGATGATCCTGGACAGAGTGAAACCTAAAGATTCCATAAAGATACTATTAGAACTGATAAGTGAATTCAGTAAGTCACAGGACACAAAGTCAGCACACAAAAATCAGTTGTATCTTTATATACCAACAGTGGACTTACTGAGAAATAAACAAGAGCATTCCCTTTCACAATCACAATAACTTAAAAAAAAAACTTAGAATAAATTTAACCAAGCATGAGTGAGTCTTCTAGAACATGGCTATATGTAAACACTACATACTTTCACCTGCTTTCTTAAAATCCAACAAGTGAAATCACTAGGGGACACAGTATGAAGAAGTCTAAGGTTCTTGGTACATCGCCAATAGCCCTCTAGAGTTTGTACTAAGCTGCCTTCCCACTGGCCATATACAACTCTGCAGGTTTCCCTCCACTGCTCATCAACACCCAAACTTTGCTGAAATCACAGGGCACTTCTCTTAATTTTTACTAAGAAAACACGCCCACTTTTGCCCATTGCAATGGCAGGAACATGGGGCAGTGCTTTTGAAATGATGTTGATGAATAAAAGCTCAACTTTTAAAGAGTTCTGAGACTCAGTGAGCTCAGCTACCTCCTAGAGCAAAGAGAAAAATCGTGGGAAAACTCCCAAGAAATAGCTGAGAGGATCCAAAGCCTCTGCATTCCATGGAGACAGGAACTGCTGACACAGACTTCTTGGTGCCCTTTATGGAAGAGTTGAAATCCAGTCTCACCTGAGTACACACCCAGTATCCCATTTCCTAAGTGCCATTCCAGGAAGTAACCAGCAACGTGGGGAGTCAAGGGTCCCTCTTTTCTTCTAGCTAAACTCAAACCTCTGGGTGCAAATTCATACTAATACACAGAATATTTCAGAACATCAAAATGTCAGATTTCCTTAGAAGGAGGGGTTATCCCTTTCATCGTGCATCGTTTCTCTTGTTTAGTTTTCTATTTGAATGGTAAAATAGGTCTTGATTAAATAATCAGGCATACCCACTCGATCTAGATAGGAAATAAAGGAGGATGCCCTGAGATATCTACCACCCTGCATAGGGAAAGAACTGCTTACTGAAAGTAAGGCTATCTAGAATGACTAACAGGGTCCCCTACAAAATAATTTTTAGAAAAGGGGTGGGTGTCCCTTTGAAAGTTCGTTAGGGTTTTTTAAATTCAAAAAATCCCTAAAGCTTACGGCTTCCAAATCCTAGATCTACAGGAATTCCGCCTGCACAGCCTCCCCTTCTTTTCAGTAAACATTGTACAATCTGCTGGATTTCTCTATGGCTTTTTTTCATACTAGTGAATCTGTTTGGAAAGAAAAGAAAAAGGAAGGGAGGGAAAAAGCCTTCTGTTTTTCATAACGTCTAATCTTTTTCCCCATTGGCATTCACCAGATGTTGCTTTGGATCGGAAGATAAATATTAAAATCCAAGCAAGAACAAAGCGAGCTGTTTACTGGGCAGATTTTTCAGATGTTCTCCTGAACACTTAAAAAAGACAGGAGATGCTTTGATATGCAGGCTGGCTGAAATCCACAATGGAGTGGCCCCTGTGAGAGGCTGCATCCCCCCAGCCTGCAAGTTCTGATGGGTCCCTTGGCCCACTGGCCGTACCTAGTTGGGGAGGCTCAGGGAAGGAGAACGTAGTATCACCTGATGAGGAGGCCCGACCAGGTTGGGAAGGCTGACTCTGTCCAGTGATCTGGCACAAGGCGGCTCTGGAAGCTCTCTGCACAGATGTAGAGGTAAGGCCAGGACTCAGGCGCTCTCTCTGTTCCCACAGCAACAGTCAAATCACACTGCAGGTAGGTGAGGCTGGCGACTTCACAGCGGTCCTCCTCGGGCTTCAGGTCACACAGGAAAGCCAAGGACACTAAGGACATGGTGCACAACAGGTTAGGTAACAAGCACGAAGGAGCTGTGGGCCCCACATTGTTTCCTGAGTGAAGTTCACATGTCCTTCCTTGGCCAAAAAGAAAATGAGGTTACGTGCTCACTTGTTTTAATAAAATGTGGTATGTTTCTAGGGCATACACAGAAGAATATGAAAGGATTTGAAAGGTTCACAGAAAAACAAATTAGAAGATAAATCATATTTCCATAAATTTTTTGAAGGTTCTGTCTATAAGTAACATTATTCTAAAATAAAAATCATCAAAAAAAAAAAAAAAAAGCCACACTCATCTGACTCCATCAGCCAGCATCAGGTCTGAAAACAGCAGAGATGGTCTTCAATCTGTGCACTCGAGCCAAGCGTATTCCCTCAGTTCTCAGAAATAACCACTTGGCATTTTTCAAATAGTTTTGTCACATGGCTTTGTTTTCCTAAACAAGAGCTGATTGAGTTTTACTTGTTTCGGAACTTTATAGAATGTAATTCCTAACAAGATATGCATGACCCTTTTTTCATTCGGTATATTTCCACTATTCATCCACATTATTGAATACAGTTATTGATGCATTTTTACACTGTTCAATATTGCAATGCATGAAAGTACTATAATGTATTTATCAATTCTCTTACCATTGGACTTTTGGGTATTTCTCAGTCTTTGACACTCTAAACATGTACCAACTGTTCTCAAGGGTACATTCTTATAAAGAAAATTGCTTGATTAAATGGTGGGTACAAGTTTAACCTTACAAGGTAGTGTCATGTTGTTTTCCAAAGTACATTCCTAACCAGCCATAATTATAAGTTTCCATTACTCCACAAAATTGACAGCACTTGAAATTATCCCTCTTGGGGCTGACGCTGTGGCACAGTGGGTTAACGCCCTGAAGCACCAGCATCCCATATGGGCACCAGTTGGAGACCTGGCTGTTCCACTTCCAATCCAGCTCTCTGCTGTGGCCCAGGAAAGCAGTAGATGATGGCCCAAATCCTTGGGCCCCTGCACCGGCATGAGAGATCCGGAAAAGATCCTGGCTCCTGGCTTCGGATCAGCGCAGTTCTGGCCATTGCGGCCAACTGGGGAGCGAACCAGCGGATGGAAGACCTTTCTGTCTCTCTCTCTTCCTCTCCTCTCTGAAACTCTGACTTTTGAATAAATAAAATAAATCTTTTTTAAAAAAAAGAAATTATCACTCTTAATTTTTGCCAATGAAGTACATACAAAATGGTATCTCCTTGTGACCTTAATTTGCATTTTCAGTGTTTTTTTGGTTGAGCAATTTTTCATGTTTAGCAATAACTCATGTTTCTTCTAGGATATTGCTCTTGTGACATTTGCCCGTTTCCTTATAGGACTGTGTCTCCTTTTCTTATTGACTTTCATTCTTTAGAAATTCTGGGTACTTATCCTCCAGAGATTACATGGTTACCAACACTTTTTCCAAGCTTAAACCTTTTCTAAGCTAAACTTTTCATTCTCTTTTTAGGATCTCTTGATCAATGGAAGCTCTTAATTTTCCTGTAATTATGGCCTTTGACATTTTATAAAGAAGCAAAGCAAGTATTTGAAGGCCTTTCACGTTCAGGCTATTTCTTTTTGGATCAAGAGATACATGAAAGTATCATTATGTTCCTGAATCTGTATATGTGAAATATATGAAATTTGTATACATTAAATAAAATTTTTAAAAAGGCACCAGTAAGCAGAAGGGCCAGAATGTTTAAGTTGGAAATGAACAAATTCCTAAATGAGATGGTTTTGGGGTAGCTTTATCTGAAAAACCTTAATAAAGAGGGAAAAAGAAAACTCTCTCTTGCCTGCTCCCTCTGCAGCTGGTCAGCTGAGGGAGGTATGTGGCAAATATTATCAAGGAGGAAGGGCTTGAGCCAGTATGCACCTGCCCTGCCACAGCTGTACAGCAGGGAAGGGATGAGACAAGGACCTGTGAGAGAGCTTGTACTTACCCCGTCACACCCAAACATCACAACCCTTGCTGGCACATTCTAAAGCACTTGACATCTAGGAGGTTCTCTGTGATTGTGTTTTGCGTAAATTATACCAGCTTAAAATGACCAACACTAAGACTCTCACATGGAGAGACAAAGCAAGAGACCTCCTCGGTGAGTAAGCCCTAAAGCAAAGAAAAACAGGTTCAACACCAGTAAAACAACAATTCACTTAGGTGATTAAGTAGATGTGAATCAGAAAGGTGCATTATGAAAAGCAGCCAGGGCTGACAATCAAAATCCATGGATTCTACTCACAGTTCTGCCTCTGACGAGCTGTGTGACCTTAGTAATTTCAGCTTGTGGTGCCTGACGAAAAGTCAGTCTCCATGAAAGAGTCAGGAGGTACAATTTAGAGTTTAAATGTAAGAAATGCAAAAGATTTCACTCATTGTAAGCAAATACAAAGTATTAGGTTCCCACCTAGAAGGATGTTTCAACAATTCACCATGTAAAATTAAAAATTTTCTTTTCTGTAAGAATACAATTTTGGGAGATGTTAAAGACAGGTGACACCAGAAGTAACAAAAGCAGTTTTCAGAGCTTCGGCTGTAACCACCTTGCACATCAGGGTAGTGACAAAGGGGCAAGCAAAACAGAGCTGAGGGGAGTTTAAAATCTAGGCCCTCATCTACAGCTTGGAATGTGAAACATCACTCTTGGGTGCACACTGCACAGGAAAACTCAAAGCAAGGGTTGTAATTCGGTGACCTGCGTAAATCACAGAGATTAACAGAAACAAACAAAAGACCAAATGAAAAGAGAAAGGCAGTAAACCACAAAAGAAAAAGAAGTCACATAAATATGAGGAAAGGCCAACTATGCATCTGCGGGCATGTGTCACACATGTATCACACACACACACACACACACACACATGCATTGAATAGTAGCAGGTAAAAGATTACAACCAACAGGGACTCTATAAACAAACATGGGACTAGATTATATGCAGTCATTTTATGATGCTACTCAGTATGGCAGAACTCACTTGCCCGAAGTAGGTACCTAGTTATGGGATAAAATTAGGAAAGAATGTAGAATTTCACAGAGGATGTAGAGGAGAAATACCAATAAGCTTATCTGGAACATTTCTAGGGCTGAAATTTGGTCTAATATCCCCCTATCAGAGGGTCTGGGTGCAAATCCAGCTTCACTCCCACTGCCACCATCCTGCAGCAGGTGATGACTCAGATACTTGGGTCCCTGTCACCCATGTGAGAAACCCAGACTGAGGTCCTGGCTCCCAGCCTCAGCCTACCCCAGCCTTGACTGCTGCAGGCATTCAGAGAGTGAAACAGTCTCTGTTCTACTGCATTTCAAGTAAGTGAAACACATTTATCCGCATCTAAAAATAAAGGATTCATATTTCTGACAGCACTCACGTGACACACACTTTAAGAACTGCTACATTAGGAGGATTGAGATGCTCAGCTTTCCAAAGGGCCCCAGGCTGATTGAGGCTAGAGAAGGTGGAGTGGGGGAGCGTCAGGGAGGCAGAGGGGTGGATGTCTCTGAGAGGAACCTGAAGCACCTGCAGACATCGCTGTTGGGAAGTCCTCTCCTGAAAGACCTCATAAATATGCAAGATTCTTAAATACATTGGTCGTACACAATCACATCTGATCGTGGAGGGTTAACCAGTAGTTTCTAATATTCTCTGAGATGCACCTCCTTTGACTATTTGGTGTCCCCTATGCACCTAATTCCTAGAAAAGAGAACTACAGTCAATATACTTTATCCAAATTCCTAGGGCTGACAGAATCCTGAAATTCTACCATGTATCCTCTGGAGTTGGTTCTCATTAGCTTCTCTTCATCTTTAGACAATGTGGTTAAAAGACTTCTTTCTGACAGAAGAAAATTAGTCAAATTATCCAGTGTACCTTATACAATTGGTGAGTGTTTGGTGCCACCTAGCGGTAATATTAAGAGTCACAGCTTCTAACAGGCTTTCCTATTAAAATAAATCAAGGGATTTGGAGACATCCTTTTCCAAAACAATCTTTTGAAAGATAATTTTATTATTTTCCTCCTAGGAGTTATAAAATGTAATTAATGCAAAATATTCTTGTACATGCTTTTTTCACTAAATCTATTTCAGTATTATCCATATTATTGAATATAGCTATTTTATCTTTACTGCTATTCAACACTGCATTGCAATACCATGATTTTTCTTTTTTTACTTCTAGTTAAAATTATATGTATTTATGTGATGTCAATGGACTTTAAATTGTATTAGTTTAAGCAGTGTGTGAGACAACTTATAGGAGCCGGCGCCATGCCACAATAGGTTAATCCTTCGCCAGCATCCCCTATGGGTGCCAGTTCTAGTCCTGACTGCTCCTCTTCCAATATGGCTTTATACTATGGCCTGGGAAAGCAGTATAAGATGGCCCAAGTCCTTGGGTTCCTGCACCCACATGGGAGACTGGGAAGAAGCATTTGGCTCCTGGCTTTGGATCGACACAGCTCCCGCCGTTGCGGCCATTTGGGGAGTGAACCAATGGAAGGAAGACCTTTCTGTCTTTCTCTCTCACTATCTGTAACTCTATCTTTCAAATAAATTAATAAAATATTTTTTTAAAAAAACTATATTATGGATCAAAACTAGCAATATGAAATCACGTTTTCTTTTTTCACTATTTCTCAAAGTCTCTCACTTAGCCTTTCACGCATCAATTTTGCGCATCTCTGTGCCAACACTATCATATGCATAGTGAATGAGACAGACAACACCATGAAGCTAACTATTCTGTTCTACCTTAAATTTCTCATTGTAGAATTAATCTGCCTTCCATAATATTGTGATTATAAATGAGTACATGCTGAAAGCAGGAAACTTGATTTCTAATATCTTAAACAAAACCTTTTCCTCCTCATCTCAGACAATGTAGCATAAATTACCATTACAGAAGTCGTATCCACCATTGTCCAAACTCAACTTTAAAATGGCACTTTTATCACTTTCTGAATCCTTAGCCCACATTCAAGTTGCAGACAAAAAACTAGGGACAAGGGTAGGTGTTGGGTACAGCAGGTTAAGCTGCCAGTTGGGACACTAGCATCCCACATAAGAGCCCCTATTCAAATCCCAGCTACCTTGCTTCAGATCTAGCTCCCTGCTAATGCAACTGTAGAGTAGCATATGAGTATTCAAGTACTTAAGTCCCTTCCATCCACGTGAGAAACCTGGATCAAGTTCTTGGCTCCTTGCTTTGGCCTGGCCCAGACACAGACACAGCTATTGTGGTCATTTAGTGAGTGAACCAACAGATGGAAGATCTTTCTCTTTTTCTCCCCCACCCCTTCCTCCTCTCCATCCCTCCCTCCAACATTCTGTCTTCCAGAAATAAATAATTTTTAAAAAATAAGAACATAGGTTAAATACCACCAAGAAAGAACATGTGTAAAGTCTTAAACACACAAGATCTATGATAATGCAAACAAAATAATCATCTGGTTAAATCTGAGCTATTCCAATTGCAGTAAAGTCCCATAGTCCTAATGACAATTTCTTTCCTTTCACTTGTTTTTTCCTGAAGTTCTGTGAATATTTACCATGTTCTGTGAAGCCACAAGTTTTGCACCTTACTCTATAACTGCTCCCCCCATAAAGACAAGGCTTCCTGTACCACTATTTACATGTGGTCTATACAATCATGACAGTTTATTGAGTAAGGACTGAGTAACTAACTGGGCAATGCAGAGCCAGAGAATAATGTGAATGTTGGCTATAATAGGAATTCAAGAACTGAATACACAGCGCCAATATTCAAGAGATGTCCAGCTTGATAATCTCCATCCTTTTACTGTTACCTCTAATAAATAGATTTTCCAGCAACCTCACTTTAGAACAAGACCCACAGCTTACTTCCTCCATACTGCCTACTGATATCATTGAAGCGAATATGCAGAATCCAGAAAGACCTTCTCCATCATACAATTGCAGTTGCAAATGCAGGTGATATATTTTTCATTAGTCATTTAACTATGACCCATTGCTATGATAGAAGTTACTATGAACCATTTTAATAGGTGGCCCTTGTTTCTAACTACCACTTCAGATGGAAAGCAGAAAAATTCTTTCCCCAGATACACATAGAAAAATTAGTGATCGTTACAGCATTAATTACAAAACTAGAATCAGCCAAAGAAAATCTAAGAAGCATTTCTACTCACCATCCAGGGGCAGAACCAAGCAGCTAAAGGCAGACACAGTAGCATTGGCCAAGACTTGGCAGGGAGCACCACATACAGCAGCTGAGATATTCCCTGGGGAAAATCCTGCTCCAAACACATGCACCAGCCTTCCATCCAGGCAGCCTTTAAATACAGAAGTACAAGTTCATAACCTTAGAGGGAAATCTCTTTGCTTAACTCAAAATTCAAACCTTTGCTTTCTTCCCATTCTTCATATGACCTGCAGAATCCACAAAACTGGCCTTAGGTCCCAAACATCCTCAGCTTCTCCACTTCCCCTCTGGCCTCCTGAGCCCTGTTGGACCCCAACCAAATCCAACAACCAATTATTCAGAAGGACGTTTTAAAAATGTAACCATTTGATATAGAAAATAAATAGTTACTCATGGTTTTTAAATGTTGTATACAAAAGAACACAAAACGAAAGTAAAAGTTCTCCTAACCTGCTATCTCATTCCCCAGTAGGCATCTATGTACAGTTTCTTATGATTCCAGAATTTTTATTCTATGTACATTACTCTACTTCTTGCTTTTTGTGTATTAATTGAAAATACAATAGATATTTTCCAAACCTACATAAATAAAGCTCTTAATAGTCACTTAGAATTCCATTACATGATTACACTATAATTTAGTTAACAATTTTCCTCATGATTAATACTGCCATTATTTCTCCTCTTTTGCTGTCATTACTAGTGCTGTGATAACTATATATATATATATATATATATATATATATATATATGAGAAATTTGCATGAGTAAAACTAGATCATACCTCTCACCCACACTGGTAAATAGAGTTCTGGGCTCAGGAGTCCTCATATCAAGCCCAGGAGGCACTTGGACAACTTTGAGTGCATTTCCTACCCCTACTCTGCTACCATCAAGATCACTGAATCTTAGAAAGCACAAGAGGGAATTTAGAGAGCATTCATCTCATGTTTCTTCATCAAATAAGGAAGCTAAGTCAGAAAAATCAAACCCCAGTTAGCTAAGTTAGAAACAGACTCCAGACGCAAATCCCAATCCCCATGGCATTCCACCCAGCTGAGGCCAAATTTGTTCTAAGAGATGGCTTGGTTAATATTTTACCAGCCTAATAGTCTGCTTCTGTAATTTCCCCAAGACTCTCTAAACCACAAATTTGAACTATCTCAAGTGCAATCAGGCCTTCAGTGAGCAGAGAGTGAAACTGTCCTCAGAAGAAAAAGCAATGAACTTCAGCATCTCTAGGAGGGAAAATGCATCAATGACGCTATACTCTGCCAGCTGCTTACTGTTGGTAGCATATGAGCTCACCTGTGAAATATTAAGTTTTAAATAATGCAAACTGGCATATACTCACAGGCCTAAAAATAGGTGGAGGTGCTTAAATTATCTAATTATGAGCTCTTAAAATGGTATTATTTAAAACACAAATTAAATCCAGTTAATGTATCAGATTAAAATATAATCAAGCACTTACAGAATATATATAATTTTCTTGGTATAAAATATAAATTCTCATAAATGGAACATAACAAAGTCTCAGGAAAACACTGGGACAGTAAGAGGCCAGCCAGCCCTCTTGTCCCTTCTTGTATGCAGACTTATGTTGGCTTTGTTCCCCATGGAACAGAGAGGAGCTACAGATATGCTCACATGCCCTGTCTCGTTTGCTCGACTTACCAAAGTTCTCGGTGACTGCTGAAATCCTAACTGTTGATGTGAACGCCAGCACTGATGAGGCCCACCCTCTGGTATGGTCGTAGCCAGTGACTTGGTATTGCCCAGCAGGAAGGAGCGGGGCCATGCATTGCAGAATTGTGTGGTTACCAGAGACTCCCACACAGGCTGACGTCCCAATAAAAATGTCAACATTCAGAGCTCCTGAGATCCGGCTCACTGCAAATGTTACCATGTCATCAGTCTGAGAAAGAGAGAGCAGCTCTGGGGTGAAGGCGGTGCTGTAGCCAATGGCTCCCACGTGGTATAAAAGTCCATCTACCTCTAGTTCCAAGGTGGCTGAGCCATTTCCTGCAGGCACAGTGCAGCAGATGAGCTCAGCACTGATGTTCACCATGTGGCAGGCCTGCTGGCCAACATAGACGAACGTGGTGTTCTGTCCTCTCAGGGCCGTGCCCTCTATGGCCAAGAGGCCTCCACCGTATATGCTGAAATTCTTTGGGTAATAATGAATCACTTGAGGCATAACATGAAAGTATCTGGAAATGTTCCCAAAACAAGTATATCCACTCCTTGCATGAAAAACTGATAAGTAGTGGCGTCCTGGGGTCAAGTCACCTATCTGGCAGGCCAGGAGGCTTGCATTGAAGAAGGTGACATTGCAAGGAAGTTGGTCATCCACAAACACCAACGGCTCATCTGCTGCAGTGCCTAACCTCTGACCCCTCATCACCACGGTGGTCAGAGACCCACTGGTGTTTGTGGCCAAGGTGTCCACAGTAGGAGTTGTCTCTTCCCACATGAAGACAGTGCAGTTCCCCTGGCACTCACTGCGTAGCCCATTGACCAGGACTGTGATGTTCAAGCTGAAGGAAGCTCCAGGCAAAGGGTCCGCTATCAGGGTAACCCGGCAGACAATTGCGTGATCTCCCAAACTCAAAATCACACAAGTGAAAGGACCCGAGAGGTCAACCTGAACTGACCTTCTGGAGCGGAAGGCCACGCCCCTCACAGTGAGCACTGTCCCACCACAGGCAGAACCCTGTGCTGGGGAGATGGTGGCTATCTGAGGTGTCACTACAAATTGCTGGGGCGCCGCAGACATATCAGCCAATCCCATCTGCTTCTGACGTACTTGGAGAGGATAGATGCCCGCCTCCAAACTGAGAAGGGGAAAGGAGCACCCAGACAGGTTCGTGCGACTCCCCAGAGAGTGCGTCTCAAGTTCACACGTCAGGCTCCCCAGAAGGATGACTGCATCCGAAAGGTTATTTCCTTGCACATAGAGCATCAAGCTATCATTTGCGATTTCTCCCCACAAGGTGGTAACCACCGGTGTTGAGGCTGCTTCGTACATGAAAGTAAAGCCCTTCCCCACCAAATGTGGGAAGGGTCCACGGGGGGAGGACGTGCTGCCAGCCCACACCTCCACGGGGGCAGGGACACTGAGAGCATTGGTGTCGGGCTGCACAGGGGCCGGCGAGGTCTTGCACCACACGCTCACCTCAGTGACATTCACAACCTCGCAGGACTGATTGCCCACGAGCACCCATACTGAAGCTGGGTCCCTGCTGAACCCTGTTCCCGAGATGCTGAGGATGGTTCCACCTGAGATGTGAAGATGGAAAAAAAAAAAAAAACCTGAAAAGCTGATATTCAGACCTAGGGACTCACAGCACCTATGTCGGGTGGTGCCCTGAAGCAGGGTATAAGTGAAACCTCTTGTCACCCAGACAATTGTCAGATGTCCTAAAATTCATATAACAGAAAAGAATATGTAAATTGTTATACAGGATAGCCATTTGTAACACTTAAGGAGAAACTTTTCAAGCACCTTTTATATCCTAGAAGGCACCACTGCCATCAACACGCATTAGGGAAAAATCAAATTTTTTACTTTTCTCGTCATCTGCTATATTACCTTACTGTTCTGTATGTTACAATGTAGAATATATGTATATTGTCCTATATACAGTCAACCTACTAATGAAAAATCAATTCATTGAAGTCTTCTACTTATCTTCTATATTAATCTGTATATTATAATATTCTATATATTATATATCCTCATATGTTCTATATTTTCTGTTGTACATGAAAAACCCATCAATGACCACTGAATCATCCCAATGAATGTGCTGCTATATCTATAGACCTGGTCTTACTCTCCTATTGGACTATGATCCAAAATCAAACCCCATCTTCAGAAAAGGAAGTGGACCAACACAACCCATAGCCGCTTATAAAGCAAGTCCACTGTTCTCATACACTTACTTTCTCAGTGGTTATCCACATACTTTCAGCTTTTCTGAAAAAAAATAGTCATTCCTCTAGAGTCTTGTCTTGATATCTCCATACTTGCCTCCAGAGAAGCAAGTGAAGATATCAAAGTCACTTTCCTTCCCGCCTGGCACATACAGTGTTCAAAAGGCTGATGGAAACTCTTCCCTTATTTTCCTAACTCAGCTCAAAAGCACTGCCCATTAGATGTTTCAGCTTTTTCATGAGAAGAAAACCAGATACACGTCACTTTTTCATAAGCACCTTTTAATTTCCAGAGTTAACCAAGCTAGGAATCATTGGGTTTTGACACCCTTTGAAGTATACCACTCACTTTGTGGAACTTAAAAAAAAAAAAAATAACGTGTTGTCTGCCCCTATTGTTGGCCCCAGTGATCACTAATCCAGGCACAAAATCTGCATATACAGGGAACAGGCTTTCTAGATAAATGACACCAGCGGGTTTCGAGCCACTCACCCAGAAGAGACCCACAGCAAGGCTGGATGCTGTAAACATCTGTGATGTACTGGATGTGGAGATCAACCCTACAGGAGATGGGAAGGTGGTTAGGAGAGAATAGAGCGAGCTAGAAACATGAGAAAGAATCAGGGAGAAGAAATGTATGTCTTTGGGAAAATATAGAAGCATGAAGGAGAGCAAGTGTGAATGACACTACCTAACAGAAAAGAAAGGAAATGGTGGTGGGAAGATGTGTGGGACATTGTCCTGGACCACTGCTCAGTGGTGACATCTGTCCCATAGACTTTACTTTCTAGAATAAGCAGAGGGAACTTCTTGAGAAATGCCAGGCAGAGATTTCAGGGCAGTGCCCACTCCACTCTCACCCCAACCAAGTTCCATAAAGTTTCCATTTCCTCAGCTAGTAAGTCAAAACTGTCTCCTGCATTAGTCTAGGGATAGAGCTGTCTGGAGCTCTCCAAGATTTGTTCATGTTATGATTCTCATGACTTTATACCCTAACTTTGAAGAAAAAGGGTGGGGGGAGAAAGCCTTAATGCAAAATCAGAATTCTGGGGCCTGCGCTGTGGTGTGGTAGTTGAAGCTACTGCCTGTAGTGTCAGCATCCCATGTAGGTGCCAGTTCAAGATCCAGCTGCTCTGCTTCCAATTCAGCTCTCTGATGTGGCCTGGGAAGGCTATAGAGGATGGTCCAGGTCCTTGGGCCCCTGAACCCATATGGGAGACCTTGAGGAAGTTCCTGGCTTGGGATCAGGACAACTCTGGTCATTGCGGCCTCTAGGGGAATGAATTAGCGGATGGAAGACCTCTCTGTCCCTCTCTCTCTGCCTCTGCCTCTCTGTAACTCTGCCTTTCAAATAAATAAAATCTTAAAGAAAAAAGCAAAACAGAATTCCAGGGGTGAGTTTTGACATAGGAGTTAAGATACTGCCTGGTTTCCCACTTCCCATATCTGAATCCACCTCCACTCCCAATTCTAGCTTCTTACTAATGCACACCCATCAAGGCAGTAGGTGATGGTTCAAGTATTTTCTGCAACCCACATGGGAGATTTGGATTGAGTTCCTGGCTCTCAGCTTTGGCCTTGCCTAGGTTCAGCCAAAGTTTGGCGAGATTTAGGGAGTAAGTCAGCAGATGGGGTATCTCTTACTTTCTCTCTGCCTCTCATATATGTGTGTATAAATATCCCCAGCTGAATCAATAGACCAAACAGACACAATATTAATGACAACTGTCCACCTCACCCTTGTGAGCAAATGTTGACCCCATTGATGGAGACTGAAACTCCATAGAGGCCGGTTGGCAGTGCTGGCAGCACCACTTCCAGGCCCTGAGCCGTCTGTGCATGAATCTCAGCCAAGGCATCCTGGATGCGAACCTCCATATCCAAATCTGTGTAGTTCACCAGTTGTGTCATCCTGATGAAAAGTGCTTCACCTCCTGTGTTGAAAAGAATCTATTAGCCTCTGTGATATGGATCTGTGGCTTCTGTCACCTTTTCTAAAACTATTTTTAGGATTATATACATGCTTTGCACCATGTATAATATTCTAATTAATAATTCTAATGCCAACCTAATTTTTTTTCATGAAACTGCTAACAATTTTTTTTAACAGAACTAAAGCCTATAGCCTTAAGGGCATGAAAAGCAAAACTATGAGGACAATTGTACTGAAGAGAGACTAATATTCATATAAAGGCAAATTGGGAAGTGATTTGCAAGGCTAATAGTATTTGTAATCAGCAAATAACACCCCATGTCCTTTTCTTTAACCTCCACTTTTCTACGATAGAATTCTAAGCTTTATGTTCAGAGAGCACTGGGCCTTACAAGGATATTGTAAGCCAATACAGTCATCATAGTTTACAGAGAACATTCATGCATATTATGCTATTTGGTAGTCAAACTGTTTTAATGGCATATGGGAATATTCAAAAACTTTGTGGAAAATCCTTTTTATAGAGCAGTTATGCACAGTTTCAAAATGTGTACACCAAAATAAACTTATTTTTGATTCCATTTTCAATGAATCTTTTGAAACCTGCTTGTGTATGAAACAGGTAATATGACAGGCATTTTGCATTTAAGGAAACTAAGGCTTAACCACCATGGCTTCAAAGCTCATTAATGGAACAGTCAAGACCCGGACCCAATCTTCTTTCAATGACTTCTGTATTTCAATGACTTTTCAGTGTAACTTGCAACTCTACCAAAATATTATGTATATTATGAAAATTTCAATTCAACTCCTTTTAACTCAGTATTAACAGAATATCATGAAGAGGATGCAAAGCACACAAAAATAAGTTAAAGACAGACCCTGCCCTAAAAGAGGCTCAAAAGTCATAAAATAGGTGAAAAATAGCATCAGTAGAAGACATCCTATGAAGCGTGACAATTAAGCATTCGGATTATTCAAAGCAGGGCAACATTCTGAATATTGGGAAAGGCTTTATGATAAGGCAAGATGACACTTGAAATTCAATCTGAAAGGTAAATTGAGAAAATGTTAGAGAAGGTTTACAATCTAATTTTTAAATTTTACAACTTTATCTGAAGTCTTTTGTAACATATTCTCAATCATTTATTGGCATGATGAGAAAAAGAAGGGAGGGCCAGCACGGTAGAGCAGCAGGTTAAGCCAACATCTGAGATGCCAGCATCCATACGAACACCAATTCCAATGCAGCTCCCTAATAATATTTCTGGGAGAGCAACAGGAGATGGCCAAAGATGGTCACACCCACATGGGAGACTCAGATGAAGTTCCAGGCTCCTGACTTCAGCCTGGCCCAGTTCCTGCTGTTGTAACTACCTGTAGAATGAAGCAGCAGATGGAAGATATCTCTGTCTCTGTTGTCCTGCCTTTCAAATAAGTAAAATAAATCTTAAGAGACAAAAAAAAAGAAAACTGGGTAACATTCTAGAAGACAATGTACATGTAGCTACAGGCACATGTATGAGAGTAGACTTAGTCGATGGTGATTCTATGATTGAACATGAAGAAGACTAATCCTGAGGATTATCTACATTAATTCAGAGGCTAGTGGAGACCTCCAAAGGTTTCTAAGCAAATGAAGGATATGATTGAAGCCATCTTTTCAGTTAAAAAAAAGAAAGGTAAAATGAAAACATAGGAGATGAAACAATCTGCCCACAGCTATAGTCTAAATGAAGGCCAGATCCAGAATGCATAGCCAGAGTGGAAATAAATACACTTACCTTTCCTGTGCCTCAGTGTGCCCATAGTTTGGCCTAAAGTTCCTTAAGATTCTAACATTTGAGATTTACTGTAGAACTGGCAACTGCAGGATGCCACAGCCAAATAGATGAAGAGGAAAAAGAGGTTGCTTGAAAGAACAATGTCAAAGAAGAGGAATGTGGCAAAGTTGGAAGAGTGTGGGTCTGCATTCCAATCCTTAATCTATCATTTAACCACCTCTATGACTGAGTGACTCACTTTGGACTTTCCAAGTCTGGGATTTTTCATCAATAAGATAACAATAAAGCCCATCCTATTGTTGTGAGAACTACCTTAGGTATTTTGGGAAATCATCTGATATAGCACAGACACAAAAATACCTCAACTAACTTCATTTTCTTCCTTGGCCCCACAACTTCTTGACTTGTTCATGTCTTCCTAACCTCTGCTGTGCTGTCTGGACTTACAGTGTAGTGAGTTCAAGAAATTTCAGGGCGGACCATGGGAAAATACATGACTATAAGTGGCAGTAGCACAAAATGAACTTTATTTGGGTGTTGCTCTGACCAGATCACACAAAAGGAGGAAGTCTCATGACATAAGCCATTCCAGAGGCAACATTACAGGGCCACCACCCAGAAGAGAAGGAATGCAAAGAGTCCCTCAGGGAGACAGAGATCAGAAAGGGGCTTATATGTATACATGATGCATTCAGCAGCCTCATAAGTAGACTCTGGGTCACATAGCCACAAAGACCATCAGCATTTCAGGCCAAGATTTATCTATGACTGGCTGATGCTGGGTAGACTTTTGTGGGATATATAAAGTACGCTGACTCTACATGGCTAAAAATTCTGCTTCTTTTGGTTATATTTAAAACAATTGGATGTATAACAATTTGAATTAGGCATTGGTAGGCTTTTGACCCAATAGGACCCAAGGTGCTATAAAGCAAAAAATATAAAACCAACATGCAGAGCTCATCTTCGACTCATTGATAGTGCATTAGGTAGCTGGCAAAATGGCAGCTTTCACTTCAACAAAGTATTGAGTGCTTAGTTCATGTCAGTTCCTGGATTAGGTCCTTTTGCCTACTTTTTCTTCAATTTTCACATTTACATAGAAATAACTACTCCCACATAACAAATAAAAATGTCAAAGATAGAAGAAGTTAACTATCTTACTCAGGGAATATGTTAACTTAAACTAAATTTTTCCTGAGATCGCCTTCATGCATTGAGTAAAATGAACCTCAACCTTAACTTAATAGTAAACAAACTGAGAGCCTAATTCAGGAGTATTTTTTTTGTAACAGCTAGCTAAGGATCAGTCAATCACAAGCTGCCAACTGACCAGACCATGCTCAAGTAAGGAAAACACTGAACTGGAACCAATCAAGCTGCTTCTGCCCCCGACTTCCATTTTTCTGGCTATAATTGGTGCCTACTCATGTTGTAAAGCAAAATTTTGTAATCTTTTCTGGTACTCAGGGCTCCCCTATTTGTAAATCATCCTTTGTTCAAATAATCTGTTTAATTTGTTGAGATAAATCAGATACAAAAGGCAATTATTGTATGAGTACTTAGGTGAGCTACAAAAAAAAAATCATAGATAGGACAGCAAAGGTGACCAAGGGATGGAATGACGTGGTAATATGGAGTTACTATTTAATAGGTACACGCAGTTTCAGTTTAGAATTGTGAAACAATTCTGGAGACAGATAGTAATCATGGTTGTATAACAATGTAAATATAGTTAATGCCATGAAACTGCAGAATTAAATATGGTTAAAATGGTAAATTTTATATTACACATACTTAACAAAATTTAAAAACTGAGATTACCTATTGAGAAGAAAATTTGAATTTGTCAAAAGTTTTCATTTTAACAAGTAGTTGAGCTGGGATTAATTCAGATCCAGTTCTTTCTGGCTACAAAAAACAAATTGATAATCCTATACCTCATATTCTTCCTCCCCTCTCACTGCTCTCCTCCTCTTTGGCTTCCATTTCATCTTGGCTTCACCATCATCAATGTAGCACTCCAGCATAAAAAAAACTCCTAATAGGCTCACATACTTTGTGGATTTTTATAGCATGTTCTTCCTTATTTTTCTCATGGAAAGGTTTAAATGCAACTATAAATTCAGAAAGGAGTGCACTGAATTGTAGGTATCAATAATATGAGCTTTTTGGGCCCTTGGTCAATTGTCAAGCTAATCCTAGATGCCTTTGAGGCACTGATGCAATGTATTTATTCATTTCATTATAGGTAAGAAATTTTATTAAAAGGCAAAAATCACTGAAATCTGAATGTAACATGGGGCTCCCTCCTCCCCTTTCTACCTTGTTGGGAAGAACCTGTACCACTAAGGAATTTTACACACTTTGCTTGCCCGAGGCAGCAAATTCTTCTTCTGCACTATCTGAGCCGAATAATATTGAGAAGCTAAAGGACACTTCCCTTTATTTATGTACTCGTGAACTATGGAAAATGAAAATAGTATCAGAAAAAATTGAGTTCAGGCTCTTTCTCTGGGAAGCATGATGGTCTTCTTAGAATAAGGCCCTGATCCAACTACCATAAACTCTAATAACTGGAAATTCAATTAACCAGAAAGGGGCTTTACCTGCTACTTTGCCTGATAATAAACTGATAATTCTACCTGTCATATGATCTGAATCACCAAAGAAAGATTAAATTATTTCACATAGCTGGTGAGAAAGAATCTATTATTTTAGTATATATAGTATGTCTCAAGTAATAAGATTTCTTGGTTATCAGAGCACTTTATTCCCTAATCATATTAAATAATGGCTACAATAGAACCTATTGCCAAAATGAGTAGTCTATAGTTAGCTCTAGGTGGCTAACAGCTTAGAATCTGCAAACACATTGCCTGAGTTCAAATCTCAGCTCCTTACTAAAGGAAGCCTCTTTAAAAAGTCATTTATTGGGGCTGTGCTGTGCCACAGTAGGCTAGCCTCTGCCTGTGGTGCCAGCATCCCATATGGGCGCCACTTTGTGTCCCAGCTACTTCTCTTCCAATCCAGCTCTCTGATATGGCCTAGGGAAGCAGTAGAAGATAGCCCAAATGCTTAGGCCCCTGACCCACTAAATAGACCTGGAAAAAGATCCTGGCTCCTGGCTTCTGATCTGCCCAGCTCTGATTGTTGTGGTCATTTGGGGAGTGAATCAGGACATGGAAGACCTTTTTCTGTGTTTTTCTCTGTCTGTAACTCTACCTCTCAAATAAATAAATAAAATCTTTTAAAAATTATTTATTCTCTCTAATCCTTGGTTTCCTTATCTGTAAACTGAGACTAATGATCCTGCAAATTATTGGCAAGGATTAGATTGATGTCCATTATATGTCTATTATTATTGAATTATTACATTTTAATTTCCACCTTATCTTCATGATGGAAATAGGAAGTATTTATAAACAGATTGATTCAATAATGGTGAAGATGAAAGAAACAGTCTCTTAGCTTTTAGGGAAAAAATTTCCATTCAAAATGCAATAAAATGTATTCAGGACACTGGCCACCTTTTGATAGGAACAATTGACACAATGGAGAAAATATTTAACACATTACATATCTTTTAAAGGATTAATATCCGAATATATAAGGAGCTCAAGAAACTCAACAAGAAGCAAGCAATATAATTAAAAATGGGATAAGGATATGAACAGGCATTTTTCAAAGGATGACATACAAATGGCCAGACATATGAGAAGATGCTTAGGATTGCTAGCCTTCAGGAAAATACAAATAAAAAGTACAGTGAGCTTTCACTTCACCCCAGTTAGAATGGCTATCATCCAAAAATAAAAAAACAACAAATGCTGGCAAGGATGTGGGGAAATGGTACCTTATATATTGGGTGGGAATGTAAACTAGTACAAAGGTTATGGAAGACAGTATGGAAATTTCTCAGAAATCTGAAAACATATCTACTGTATGACCTAGCCATTCCACTTCTGGGACTACCCAAAGGAAATGGAATCAGCATATGCTAAACTCACAATTGCTAAGGTACAGAATCAACCCAGGTGTCCATCAACTGATGACTAGATAAAGAAATTGTGGTAAATATACATGGTGGAATACTACTCAGGAGAGAATATTCAGCCATAAAAAAAGAATGAAATCCTATCTTTTCTAACAAAAAAGATGCTTAGTGAAATAATCCAGTCACCAAAAGACAGATATCATGTTTTCCCTAATTTGTGGTAATATATGGAGCAGAAAAAATGTAATATATATGAGCAAAATTGACATTTTGAGATTTGATTATTGCTTATAGCTCATGTCTATACTCTTGAGGAACACTGGTTCTTCTACTTACTAATTGTTGAATTCTTAATTTATAGGAGGGTTAACCTTGTGTTTATAAAGAAAATTGAAGGAATGTCATTGTAAAAATTAGAAAAATAAGAGGAAGAAGAGGCAAGATGGGGTAGGGGAAGGGTGGAAAGCACAATTATGTTCTTAAAATTGTCTATATGAAACAAAAAATAGGTTCCCTTTATATAAATAAAAGTAAAATTAAAAATGCAAAGCCCATCCACTTACAAACACAATCTTGCAATATTGGGAATTGTACCTGCTATGCTGCTGTGGTTTCTGCTCAGAGACAAAATCACTGGATTTAAAGAAGGGACAAATGTAAACCCACTGTGAAGAACTGCAGAGTAGCCCCCAGAGATCACAGTCACATTCACAGTATGTCCATCGTTCCCCTGAAAATTTTAAAAAATCAATTCAATTTTAAAAATCAAATCTCAGCAAGTAAGAATGATTTGAGAAGTCCATACAAAATTAGCTTAGAAGATAAATTTTTAAAAGCTTTTATTAAAGAGTATGATAGAGTATGTTGTGACTTTCATCTCTCTCTCTCTCTCTCTCTCTCTCTCTCTCACACACACACACACACACACACACACACACACACAAACACTCAAGTGCTAAAACTAGGCATATGCATTGTTGAACAGAAGCAAAATAACCTTTCTAAGAGGGAAATAAGAATAACACAATCAACATAGCAATTGTTCCCACAAAAAATGGAAACTTCAAATAAATGCCTATACCTAGCTCAACTACCCAACATGTATGAGTGTACTTTTTTAAAAAAAAAAAAATTATTTATTTGAATGGCAGAGCTACAGAGAGACAGAGGCAGAGACAGAGAGAGAGATGTCTTCCATCTGTTGGTTCACTCCCCAGATGGTCACAAAAGCCCGGGTGTGACCGATCCAAAGCCAGGAGCCAAGAGCTTCTCCAGGTCTCCCATGCAGGTGCAGGGGCCCATGGGCTTGGACCATCCTCTACTACTTTTCCAGGCCATAGCAGAGAGCTGGATCAGAAATAGAGCAGCCGGGACTCGAACTGGTGCCCATACGGGATTCTGGCTCTTCAGGCGGCAGCTTCACCTATGCCACATTACCAGCCCCAGTAATGTAAGTTTCAGAAAATCTTTCTCCCACATACTCTTTTGTAGCATGATTCTAAAAATTACAATCTTACAATAATCAAGAAAGAAGAAAATATGAACTCCAAGATAATAATGACTCTACCCAGGGAAGCAATTAAAGAAAGTGTTAAATTGAAATCTATTGAACAGATCTAGAAAATAATCAATTTCAATTGAAGGAGAACAGATAACTTCAAGGAAAAAAAGTAATTGATATGATGGAACTTATTAACATGATGATTTTTTATAAGACAGACATGGTAAGACAAAGGGAAGTTCTAGGCTAAAAATTGTTGAATAAACCTAGAAAATGATCAACTTCAATTGAAATATGAAAATAGAGAGCTTCAAGGATAAAAAGTAATATGAAGGAACATTTTTAAAAGATGGTGACTTTCTTCGGATCCAGCTCGCTGCTAATGCTCTAGGAAAAGCAGAAGATGGCTCAGGTGTTTCAGCCCCTGCCAATCACCATGGGAGACCTGACTGAAGCTGCTGGCTTCTACCTGGGCTGGCCCTGACTTTGGCAGTCATCTGGGAGGGTGAACCAGCAGAAGGAAGGTCTCTCTATGTCTCTCTCTCTGTGTGTCTCTGTGTCTCTCTCTTCTTCTTCCTCTCCCTCTCCAGTGCTGACTTTCAAAATAAATAAATAAATATTATTAAAAGATGGTGAATTTTTATTGTAAGTAAGGCATGCTATGACGAAGTAGATATTCTAGGAAGAAGGCAAATAATTATCAAATGAAACAAAGATTATCAGGTTCTTCCAGCATCATTTAGTTATGATTATATAAATGTTTTACTGATTTAACAAATAAGGTACTGCAGCTATATTCAAAAGAATTAAATGTTCTTGTTTCATAAATAGGTACTTGAAAGATGAAGGATAGGGAAAACATGATTTTATTTATTTTCCTTTTAACTTCTGTATGTATTATTTAACCAAAGCTAAAAGTCCTCTTTTTCAGTGATTATCCATGCTAACATAAGAAATCTAAACAGTGAAATTTTACCATTAAATGGATCAGTGCAACTCTGGCTGTCGTGGCCATTTGGGGAGTGAACAAGCAGCTCTCTCTCTCTCTCTCTCTTTCTTATTCTCTTTCTCTCTGCCTCTTTGTAACTCTGCCTTTCAAATAAATGAATAAATCTTTTTAAAAAAAAGCACCTAAATATCCAATAATAAAGAATAGATAAACAGATTACTGTACCACCATATATTGGAATTACATAGTAGTTCACAAATAAAAGCTAGCTTTTCATAATATTTAACGAATTACAAGAGATAAACATGTAGGACTTGTGATCAAAGGGTATTATGAATCCTAGCTCTTGGGGAATCTGTTAGTAGACAGATCTTTTGGGTCATGGTTGTACTAGGAACGTTGATGACATTGAAATCAACTCTGATAGAAAGTTCAACTGCAGCTCTTATTGTAACTGTCACCAACAGCACCAGGGAAGTGTCTGAATTCAAATCCCTTCGCAGCCCAGCAAATAGCACCCTGAGACAAAGAGATGCCAAAAAAAACTCCACTTACCCTGGAAGGAACTTTGCATTCAATTCTTTGTGAATTGCTTGCACTGACATTGATGGCACAAGACTGAGATCCAAATAGCACCATGCTAACACCCTCCAAACTAGAGCCTCGGATAGTGGCCCAGATTCCTCCTGTAGCAAAAAGAACATATTCAAAGGGGAAGCATGGCCATATAGGCAAAAATCTTTCATTGAAGAGAGATAAAATTGAATCAATATATAAAACTCTTCAGTAAAAACACAAGGCAATACACAAACTAAGAGAATAAACTGAAGTTAAAGACAAACACACACACACTGGGGGAGATAGTTACTAGAGGATAGAGGAAGTAGTAACGCATCCAGGAGACCTTTAAGATAAAGCACGGAGATGTAATACTGCCACAAATCAAAGAAGTGAAGTGGATAGTTTCTGAAAAATAATTCTGCCCTAGATTCTAGAACATCACTCCTTCCAACCCCATAAAATTCACGATTTTCTTCGGATGCCAAGTATAAAAAAGCAGCATGTGGAAAGAGCAGTGGGCCCACTTAAAGCAGGCCATTGACAGTATCATCCTAGAGCGCGTTGGTCCCCATTTTCCTCATCTTTAGTTGATGGAATTCCCTTCCACCTTTGCAATTCGATACCACACATACAAGGCTCTAGGCACCATGATGGTATAGAAGTGACAGACATTGCCACCCACTGCCAACAGGACTTATATGACGCCCACTGCAGAGCCACCAGAGAAACCCCCAGCTCCCAGCTCTTCACTGCTCACATTGTTAAGAAGAAAGATGGCACTCATCCTACTGATAACATGTCACACTTTTCCATTTGGAGGAGCCACTCTTGACCAGATGATGTACAGAGAACCCACTTATTATTGATGAACTCAATGATTCATATCTGCCACCCCCCAGGAGGAATACGGAGAGGCAATGAAGGCCAGCAAAGAGGTGTATCCCTTAACAGTGGGGCTAAGGTGAAGGAGCAAGGTCACTTTCCCCAGCCACATCAGGGAGAAAAAGGGGGATTTACACAATCTGAGAAAAACCTTTGGGGATGATGTGACTGGGTTCAATAATAACCTAAAGTTGAATGTGTAACTTCCCCTAAAAGGTCCAAAGCAAGACTACAATAGACTTCAAAGGTAGAGGATAAAATAAATCAGCAATATATAAAAAGTAGCATAAGAGATATAATGCCTGGAAACAAATTTGACAAGAAAAATTTGGGAAGATAAAAAAATCAAAGAAACTTTGAAATTATGCTAAAGGACTTAGTAGATGGATGAAAACTTGGATAAGAATGCTAAAATAAATGAATAGAATGAATACCATAAAGCTATCCTATCTTTGCAAATTAAACAAAAACATTAATGTAATTTCAAAGAAAATATAAACGGGATTTTTGTTTAAATTAGATAAGCTGCTTTGAAAATTTAATGAAAATTAAAATACCCAGATAATAAAATTTCAAAAATAAAGGTAAAAAGTTCTTCTTTACTACATTAAATGTCTCTCAAAAATTTTATTGTGGCAGTTATTTGGAAGAGCTGTTAAAAATCACTGCAACCCACATTGAAGTGAGTTCAGGGTTCGAGTCCCAGCTCCAACCCCAATTCCAGCTTCCTGCTAATGCACACCTGGGAGGCAGCAGATGATAACACAAGTGCTTGGGTCCCTGTCACCTACACAGAAGACAGTAATGGAGTTCTGGGCTCCTGATTTCAGCCTGGCTCAGCCCTGCATGTTCCAGGTATTTGTGGAGTGAACCAGAGATTCACTAGAATGATCTGTCTGCCTTAGCAAGATATGACAATGATACTCATTTGCCAGTATTTCAAAAAGTTCGTGGAAAATTTGCATTATCTTTTGATTCCCTTTTCCACAAAATTGTAAGAGCCCCCTCAAGCTTTGCTGCATAGAGAATAAATCATAAGGCCCAGCACTGTGGCACTGGGTTAACGCCCTGGCCTGAAGCGCCGGCATCCCATATGGGTGCCAGTTCAAGATCTGGCTACTCCATTTCCCATCCAGCTCTTTGCTATGGCCTGGGAAAGCAGTAGAAGATGACCCAAGTCCTTGGGCCCCTGCATGCACTTGAGAGACCCGGAAGAAGCTCCTGGCTCCTGGCTTCGTATCGGCGCAGCTCTGGCCATTGCGGCCATCTGGGGAGTAAACTATCAGATTGAAGGCCTCTCTCTTTCTGCATCTCCTCTCTCTGTGTAACTGACTTGCAAGTAAATCTTTAAAATGAGAGAGAGAGAGAGAGAGAGAATAAATCATATCCTTGAAGGATGATTTTTTTCTATTTATCAAAATTCTAAATACATATAATCTCTTCACCCAGCAATTCCACTTCTGAGATATTATATACTAATGTGTTCACCCAAATACAAAGTCAGGCAACTGCATATGTATACATAAATCATGAAGCTGGACTATTTGGGGTATTAAAAAGTTTATATGTTGACACCCTAATCCCCATCACCTGAGAATGTGATCTTATTGGGGAATAGGATCTTTGTAGATATAATTAGTTAAGATGAGGTCAAACTAGAGTAAGGTGTGCCCCTAATCTGACATGAGTGGTGTCCTCATAAAAAGTGTGTGTGGGGGGGGGGATTTGAACACAGACTAGACACAGGGAGAATGCCATGTGAAGATAAAGGCAGGTGATGTTTTGCAAGCCGTGGAAAGCCAAAGGCTCCAGTGTGCCCTCAGAAGTCAGGAGAGTGGCATGGAAGAGATTCTTCCTTAAAAGTTGGTTCAGAAGGAAATAGCCCTGCTAAAACCTGTATCTCCTCTCTTTTGCAAAAAAAAAAAAAATAAGCCAGTCCCAAAAAGACAGATACCATATGTTTTCCCCAATCCGAGGTAACTAACAGAGTGTCTAAAATGTAAAGTATTGGAGTGAAATGGATATTTTGAGATTGGGTGATTGTATACAGCCTTTGTCTCTCCTATTGAGGAACAGGTTTTTTTTTTTCATTCTATTTGTCAAACTACTTTACTTACTGTAAGGTTAACTTTATGATCATTAAGTAAACCAAGAATGAAAGATCTTTATAAAAATAAAGTGGGAATGGAAGGGGGAGGAAGAAGGGTTGGAGCATGCTTGGAAGGAAGGGTAGGGTGGGAAATATCACTATTTTCCTAAATCTGCATAGATGAAATACATGAAACTTGCATAATGTAAATAAAAATTTTTAAAAGGGAATCACAAGAGTATATAAGGCAAAACCAGTCTTTTCCTCCAAAATTGTGGGTTGCTTCATATATAGGTAAATGATAATTTAAAATATTATTAAATTCATTATTATATATATTGACTACCTATTCAGCTATAGATTTCTTTTTGGTAGGCCTAAGCCTGGTTCTCTTTGACCTCCCTATAGCCACATTTCTCAAACTTTATTCTTCATAGAAATTGCCAGAGGATCCTATTAAAATGAAGATTAATTCAGGAATTCTGAGATGGGACCTAAGACTGTGCATTTCTAACAAGCTCACCAAGTGATACAAAAACTGCTGGTCTAGGACCACACTTGAAGCCCAAAGTCGTTAACATCTAGCAGAGGGTAGTATGCAGAATGGCTCCATCAGTGCTGAATGGGTATGTAAGTGGCAGATTAACACTGGTTGCTACTATGTAGGTAATAGGGCAGAGAGGGTCACTAGGGAAAGTTTAAATCCAGTTTTAAAGAGGCAGACCTGGAGCCTCTCCCTCTCACCTTCCCTCTCTCCTTAGTTTTAATGAAAGTTACTTTGCATCCATCTGGCATTACTCCTTCTCAGAGATTTCCATCTTTTGCTGAAATGTACAGCAATGAGATATGATCCTCCCAGAACTCCCTGTCCCTTCATGAAATACTGTAGGTATAGCATTCCCCAATGAATAATCAACTCATTTCAACTTTGGACCAAGTTTTAGCACTAAGAATTCTGCAAATCAGTTTTAAAACTGAACGTCTTGCATCTTGGGATCCCTCTGAGTACCAGGAAAACTGAGAGTTAGCCAACCTACGTGTGCAAAGCACCCTGTACAGGGGAAACAAAGATGACTGAGTCACCTACTATCTAGTGGTGGGGAGAGAAGTTAAAGAAGGTTGCACGGCTTGGACTGCAAAGGTAAAACTATAAAGATCAAAACACCTGTGACTCTCATGAGAAGACTAGTATTGCCTTAAACACAAACCGACAATTATGATAAACTAGAATATAAACTTTCCCTGTGTACACCACACAGCACCTGTGTCCTTCCTTAAGTCACCGAGACATGAGAGTAAGTGCAGCTTGCTCTGTTTTAAATATAGAAATGAGGTGGGGTGGGTTTCACAATTCACAATCCCAGGAAAAGCAGAGTCACAAATAATCTGTTCCTGTGAACAATGAGTCTGTGGCCAGAACATATTGCTCTAAAATATGTTCTGAAGTTCAGGCCTCTGGCCACTATAATAAGCAATGACAAAAATCTAAAGTTTGGGGAAATGAGTCTTATGCTCTGGAATGTATGCATATCTTATGTTAGCAAACATAAGCATGAGTGTTCCTCAGATTCTTAAAATCCAGCGTGGTTGATTTTAATTAGTCCTGTCCTTTAGAAAGCAGCAAGTCATAGAGAGGTCTGATTTCCCTTGGAACTTACCCAATCCATGGAGTTGATATTGATAAGACCCACTGCCCTCTGTATTCCCCACTACTCAAGTGGCCATTGGTTTTGCACGCTAACCAAGCATCCAGTGTTGGTCAGTTAAACATTTGTGAAACATCACCTATGTATAAATCCCCTAGTAGTTGAGGAAAGCCCGCACTTCACATTTGTCAAAAGTTGTACATGTAAAGGAGCTTCCCCACCTCACACAGAACTAAGCATCATATAAGTCAAGTAGTTTGGGCTTATCTTGTAAGACAGTATGGTACATACAAGGGTACTTCAAAGAGTTAATGGAAAAATTGTACAGACTTTTAAGCCTTAAATGAATTCACTTGCCACATCATTATTAAAGAATAAGCTTACTAATAAAAATATTTAAACCCATGCATAATTTTTTCATAATATTCATTTTCCATTATCTTTCTGAAGATTCTTCATAGAGCCAGCAAGGACCAGATAGTTCTGGTTTGCACTCTAGCTCTGTCTCTCTCCATGGGAAACCTTGGGCAAATCACTCTCCTTTTAGAACCAGTATTATCTCATCTGAAAATGTGGATAATAACTCTACCATTCAGACAGTTCTAAACATGTAAGGTATGTGAGAATTTAGCATAGGTATTAAATAAATGATGTTATGCTATTATGGCTTTCATCATCATCATTATTAGGAAACTAAGTACCAGAGAAGTAACTGCAAATTCTGGGCTCACACATCTGACTTGGGGAAGAACAAAAACTCAAGCATATGTGCTAACTCCCAATCCAGTGTTGCTTCCAGTAAAGCAAGTGGCCCCGATGACTCAGTGGCTGACCCAATTGTGCCTGACTCCACCCCAGCCGAACTATAATGCTTAGTGTGGCAAGTGAGTTCATTTAAGGCTTAAAAGTTTGTTCATTAAAAGAAATACTCGAAAAAATCAAAGGCTGTGAATTATAGTAGATATGGGATTTAAGACACTTAGGACCTACAGATCAGCCAGAATGCTAGCTTGCAAAAGTCAGATGCATTGGGAAACCCTCCCCAGATTACCAATCTCTGCAGCTCTGGAAGGCTCCACAGCATCCAGTCTGGGTTCCACATTGAGAAAGAGGCCTTCTCCACTGGCACTGACAGCGAGACCACAGGGTCTCACCAACATGGAGATCTGATGAACTCCAACCGGCAGCAGGTCTGTCTGACAGACCACATTTGTTTGATTTGAGAAAATAACTTTGCAACTCGTTTTGTTCACTGTAACCTGCAAAGATTTGGAGTCACCAGAGAAACCAGTTCCACTAATATAAACCAGTAGGTTGATGTCACCATCTTAAATGAGAGAAGACATTAAAAAATAAAAAACATTTTCTCAGTGATATCACTCCACTGCAGAATCCTCTTCTACATTAAATGTTCATTCCCTCTCACCTCCCTGCTCCCCAGTGAAGAGTTGAACACTAATGTAACCATTGAGCATACACATGTATTCCCATAGTATAGAGCTCCCACTTTAAATTTTCTCAAACTAGTCATGAAGGATTGCCAGAGATTAAACATTTTAAATAATCAAAAATCTACTCTTTCCCATTTCAAATCATGATCATATCTCCTAGACAGACAAAAATGTGCTTCCTGCTGTGTCACTCAACATCCAACTAATGAACTGATGTATAATCTACACCCTCCCCCATCACCAGCTGTATTCTCCTAGCAAAATAACTCTGAGGTTCATGCCAATCTCAGTACCAAGTCTCAAGTCATACCAAGGGAATACCACACAGAATGCATGTAGGGTGTTGACTCCTGGAGGTACTGGAAAGAGCAGGTCCCTGGGCAATGAGCTGGTATGTCATTTACTAGCACAACCACCTGAAAAAGGCAAAAGCATTTTTTAAAAGTATGTAATTCACATGCACAAGGGTATTCATAAAGCACTTGTGAATTTCCCCCAAACAAAAATGTGTTAACAATTTGACTTATTGCATTTTCTTCTAGTTTCACAGTACAAATCTTAAATTGTAATGAATACCACAAAACATACTAAGTTTTCCTAACATGATGATAGATATTGTAAAATCCATTTCAGAACTAAACTTGCAAATTCTTGAGTAAATCTCTATCACTTAGAAGTAAACTTCATTAACATAAAATGCACAAGGACTTCTCTCTCCATATTTTCAACTAGCTAATCACTGCAAACCCTTTGCTTGTTAATAAAGACCAACAAAGTAGGCACCTGTCTTCTAACATCAGTCTGTGACTGTACGTGTGTATGTGTATAATATCACTCTGTGACTATATACATCCCTGGATAGATGTGGGTCCATTTTTGTTACATATTGGTAGCTCCCAAAGAGGCTATGTCTTTCTGATTCACGGAAACCAATGCTAATCTGACAGAACTCAATACTTGGAAATCAGGAAGGTGGAAAATATAGGACTCAATTGATTCTCTACCTAAAAAAAAATGGATTAAAAGCACAGATATAACATTTATGATAGCACTTCCTTACGTAAGTGAATAGTATCAAAATGGCAGGGGTAATAAAGAACATTACAATTTTATTGATAATGCTTTATTCTTTCCATAAAGACCTAAAATACAAATATATTTGATGTTGACATTTGTTAGCCCTGTTCAGGTTCCAAGGTGTTAGTTGTACCCCTGCTTATTGTTTTTGTAATTTAAATTTTTCTCAAATTAAAAGCAAATGACTTTTAACCAGAATGCTGATAGATGGGAAAGAGGAATACCTTTAAAACAAAAAAGTTGACTTAGCTCATTTGCTTTCCAATGCCACTGTCTAGAGGCATAGATAATATTTTCCCCTAAGTTCTCTACTTCTTTGCATCAGAATAACAGCATCAATAATTATAACACAATATTATGTTATAAAGCATTAATATTTTCACTGTAATTTACATACCCTGTGGAAGTAGAATGAGTACAACCATAATTGCCTTAGTTTTACTTATTGAAAATATTACCCTCAGCTGCTAAATGCATGAGCCTATATTACAAATCAGTGAATATCAGCAAGACTTGGAAACTGGTACTTTAAATGCTCAGGGGTTGACGTCGCATGACAAGCCACTGCGTGCAATGTTGGCATCCCATATGGGCACTGGTTCAGGTCCCGGCTGCCCCATTTCCAGTCCAGCCCCTCTTCTAATGTGCCTGGAAATGCACCAAAGAACAGCAGAAGTGCTTGGGTCACAGCATCCTCATGGTAGTTCTCATGGGAGTCCCTCCTGGCTTCAGACAGGCCCAGCACTGTCTGTTATGGCCATTTGCAGAGTGAACCAGCTGGTAGATGACTGCTCTCTCTCTCTCTCTCTCTCTCTCTGTCTGGCCCCTGTCTCTAACTCTACATTTCAAATGAACTAAATAAACCTTGAAAAAACCGCTCACCCACTCTCACCTGAGGGTGCTGATTGGCAGTAGCCAACATGTCTCCAAATATGGGTCCAAGAAAAACTCCACCATCGTATACCACCCGAGTAGTTGCAACAGGATCCAATCCAGTAAGATCTTCATCAGAGACCTGAGGGGGTTACATTTCTGATAAATTCAGTCATGGAACAGAAATCCAATGCTAACTAAAAACAAATAAATTTGTCAATTCTGTTACATATCATCAGATAGCTAAAAAGTGAAAATGGGGTGAAAGAGAATTGAAATCTAGAAACCTAAAAGTAAATAATGAAAAGCAGGTAAAGCCGCTGCCTGCAGTGCCGGCATCACAAAGGGGCACCAGTTCGAGTCTCGGCTGCGCCACTTCTGATCCAGCTCTCTGCTATGGCTTGGGAAAGCAGTGGAAGATGACCCAAGTCCTTGGGCCCCTGCACCCGAGTGGGAGACCCAGAAGAAGCTCATGGCTCCTGGCTTTGGATCAGTGCAGCTCCGGCCGATGCGTGTATCTTGGGAGTGAACCAGCGGATGAAAGACCTCTCCTCTCTCCACCTCTGTCTCTCTTAACTCTGCCTTTCAAATAAAATAAATAAATCTTTTATCTACTTGTATGTTGAATTATCAAAGAGTTTAACAAATCGATCTTCTAAATCTTGAGATATTTAGTTTCAATACATTTCTCTATGTTATATGCTTACAATTGAAAACAGTAAAATGAAAAGAAACAGCAATACCGGATGAGAGCAAGGACTACTATCCGTCTTCCATCTCCACTCCAGGACTCTTAAAACCAGATTACCCGCAATACCATATAACCAAGATAAAATTTCATCTTGGGCTTCATTTATAATAACTGAATGCTAGATGATTATTAGATTATTTTTTAAAACACTAAATATGCAAGAGCATCTGGTTTTGTCATTATCCAAAGACAGCAAATACTTTTCTAAACTTCCTTCTGCTATGCCATCTGCCTCCATGATAATCTAAGTCAATCACATCTGCTTAAATTATCCAATAACAGATGTAGAATTATTATATGGTGGACACTGACCACTGTTCTCTACCTTTTCCCAGTTAGAAAAGGGGATGTTGCATTTAAATTGTTTTACTGGGGCATGAGATCCAAACTGTGTTTAAAAGCTTCCAGAAACAAAATATTCTAACAAAATTAATAATGACAGTTTTCATTTGTATAATTGATTTTTTTGCCAAGTTTCTGTAGGGCACCTAATTGATACCACCAAAGGGATACCATACATACCCTGATAAAATTGGGCAAATCCCCAATCTGAGTGGACCAGGAAAGTGTCCAAATATGTTCATAGCAAGAGTTCAGATCCTCCTTTACCGTGAAGTCAGTGACATTGAGGTATCTGGATGTGAAGTTATCAGCATTGTTCTGTAAGAGCTTCTGAAGATAATTAGCAGAAATATGCACAGGGACGTCTGTGAGAGAAGGGTTTGAGAGGGAAAAGAGGAGAGCAAGACACTAATTAATCCACTTTTCAGGGTCTCATCAACAAGGATAGCAGAAAATAATAGGATGCCTACTAAATTTTTAGGAAACTCAAACATATACCTTCAAAAGAATGCCCAGGGGCCAGTGCTGTAGCATAATAGGTTAAGCCTTTGCCTGTAGTGCCAACATCCCATATGGGCACCAGTTCATTTCCCAGCTGCTCCTCTTCCAATCCAGCTCTGCACTATGGCCTGGGAAAGCAGTAGAAGATGACCCAAGTCCTTGGGCCCCTGCAACCTTGTGGGAGACCCAAAGGAAGCTCCTAGCTGCTGGCTTCAGATTGGCTCAGCTCCAGCCAATGTAACCATTTGGGAGAGTGAACCAATGGATGGAAGACCTTTCTCTATGTCTCTCCCTCTCTGTCTGTAACTCTACCTCTCAAAAAAAAAAAAAAAAAACAAACAAACCAGCGCTAGCTAGTTAGACCTAATTAAGCCAAACACAAGTAGATACCCACTTTTAACCTCATAATTCCTTTTACCAATACTATATCACGTAGCTGCGGAGAACACAGTCATGTCAGACAAAACAATCTCAACTGTTAACTGGAAATGTTAGCTCCAGACACCTTTGTAATGACTGAAAGCCTAATTAAATATTGGATTTTCCCTGGAAAAAATTAGCTGGCCCTGTGAACAGAGAAAAGTTGGCCACTTTTCACAGGGAGTGAGGGAGGCAGAGAGCAGCTGACACCCATAAAAAGCTAGCTAACCCAGCTGGGGAATGCTGGCATTTAACTTCAGTTTCTCTATTAGAATTTCCTTTAAGCCCAACCACCTGCTTCCCCATTCCACATCTCCAAACAGAAATAACAATGCTCTAAGTTTGAACTCTGCTTCATGCTTTACCAAAAGTTTCCATTTCATTAGCTACTCCCAATAGCCTGAGAAGTGGGTAATTTGGGTACCCTAATGGCAACCTTAGAGATGAAGACAACGAAACCCAACAGCATTTAGAAGCCGACCCAGAAAGTCAGATTTAGCTTAGAACAGAGGTTGCCCTCTGCCTACTCAAGAGCTTTCCTCTTGAATTCCAATACTGTCCTAAAAGGTTTGCAAAATAAATTTTGCTGAGAAAATTCTCAACCTTTGAAAAAACCTTTTTCTATACTTAATGTAAGAATTTGGATGCTCTCCATTTTAAGTTTCTTTGCTCATTTTCATCTCCTTGAAAGATGGGGAGAGAGAGATCTCTTCTAACCACTAGTTCACTTCCCCAAATGCCCACAACAACCAGGGCTGGGCCAGCCCAAACCCAGGATCCCAGAACCCCATTCAGATCTCCCATGTGAGTGGTAGGGGCCCAAGCACTTGAATTATCAGCTGCTGCCCTTCAAGATGCATTAGCAGGAAGCTGGAGCAGAAGGAGAGTAGTCAGGGATGCGAGTAGCCTAAAAGGAAGCTGAACTCTCTGCACTACTACACCTGCCCCAGATTCTCACCAGTTGAAAAGGCCAGGGTAAGGCTGAGAAGTTGTTTTCCAGGCAGTGATGGGAAGAATATCCACAACAGAAAGTTGGAGCAGAGAAGTCTCTCTGCAGGTAAACGCTCTCATTTGTGAGAAGAGAAACACAGCACAAGAGTGGGCCTCTTGGGGGCAGGACATTGTTAGCGCTAGGTTCTCCTACACATTAGGTTCTAATTGCCAGGGATCCTATGTTTCCCTCTTATAGTAAATACACACTCCTGTTCCTCCAGGCCAGAAAAGTCCTTTGCAAGCCTAAAATCATTCTGCTGGGAGGACAGAAAACTTTTGCACCACGTGCCAACTCCTACATAGCTGCTTTTGAGTTCTCCTGAGCCTCCTTTCTGCTTCTCTCTACCAAATAAGCAACATATGACACAGCTTCAAAACATTCACGCTGCAGAAATTTTTGAAATCCATGTATATGAAGGGTCTCCAAAATATTCATGAACATGCATACTATGAAAAATATGAAGATTTCAAAGTTATTTTCCATCAAAATACTTATCTTTTAATGTCACTTCCACATCTTTTTTAAAGTACCCCTGTATCTCTAACAGTTCTAATCTTTGTCCTTTTTGAAATGTGCGTTCCTTGAAGATTTAAAGGCTCTACTCTATTGGAAAGCTCTTCAGTATTTTCTGTGGCCACAAAAATCCACACCTCGTGTATGGTGTCACCCTGGCCACCATGGATCTTAGTCTAGAAAACTCTAGAGAGAAGAGAACTGACCTGAGACCCAAATGCCCAGGTTCACAGCTAGACATTGCTACAACTCTTCGTATGACCTTCAGACAAGCCTCAGTACGGTTTGCTAAGTGGTGGCTTCTAAAAGTTATGTTTGTGACCTAATTCCCAGAATACATGAATATTACTTTAAAAGGCAAAAAAAAAAAAAAAAATGAACCTTACATGGCAAAGATCTGATTAAGTTAAAGATCTTGGAGTGATGATCCTGGATTATCCCAAATGCAATCACATATATTCTTATGCAACAGGCAGAGGAAGTTTTGAGACAGGAACCCCAGCAGCATGCAACAAGGGAGGCAGAGGTTGGAGAGAGGCAGACACAGCCAAGGAGTACTAGCAGCCACCAGAAGCTCAAGGAGGCAGGAAACACATCCACCCCTAGGGTCTTCAAAGGGAGTGTGGCCCCACTGACAACCTGAGAGAAACTTCTGACCCCAGAAGTGGGAGAAAACATGTTTCAATTGCGTTCAGCCACCAAATTTCTGGTAGTTTATTACAATAGGCACAGGAAGCTAATTCACTCAGTTTCCACATTTACAAAATAAGATGACTGGGATCATATTAATAAGTCCCTTTCCAGATCTTTAAGAAAATCATTTTCAGATACTGGAAAATAAACAGCTTTAAGACCACCACTCTGTCTGACAACCTGAGAGTTGTTGCTTCCCTGTGACTATCTCCAAATACGGAAATGAGAAGAGCCCCACCACCACCACCTCCCCCACTGCCCCTTTACCGGGAATCACCGCATTAGGAAGGTGGATGCGAAAGTGTCCTCCCAAAGGTGGGCTTGTCCTCTGCAGTCTCTGCGTTGTCCCCTGGACCAATTCAGGTCCTTCTTCGGTTCCATTGGTGGGCACAGAGCTGTGGCATGTCAAAAGCAAAGCTTTACTCACAGTAGGTATCAAGGCGTGCTGATCCAGACCAAATACAGCTCTGTCTCAAAGATCAGGCTGCCTCCCATGGTTCCAGGCTCTGAGCTCAAACTCCCAAATACTGGGTGTCCCTCTCTTGTAACACCAGAAAAAGCACAATAATAAGCATTAGGATTATTTAAGAATGTTCCACTCCTCTCACTGCCCTGATCCTGCCAGTAAGGCATCCAGCGCAGGAGTCAACGTGATCACCAGAGTTCTGGTTCTGTGCAGAGTTGAAAGAATCTGGTTTTCTCTAGCCCTGTGTGCATGTTCAAACAAAAAGTCAGTGTTCCCTGGTCCAGAGGCTTCCCCATCCAGTACCCTGACTGAAGCATGGCCATTGAGCTGGCTCGCTTCTAACCTAGCTCCTATGTTTAAACACATTGCCTGTCCAACCATGCTTCTAGTATTACAAGAGGGTCCAGTACACTGTGACACACTGTGAGATAGAATACTGCTCAGCCATTAATATGGACCGAATGTCTGTGTTTCCCCACAGTTGTCATGTCCAGTCTGACTCCCCAAGGTGGCAGTAGTAGAATACGAGGCTTCTGGAGAGGGAATTAGGTCACTTCCTAAAGGTGATAGAAGGCAGACCTCTCATGAATGAGGTTAGCATCCCCAGAGAAGCCCTGCATAGCATCCCCAGAGAGGCCCACATAGCTTCTACCACGTGAGGATTCGGCAAGAACCCGGAAGCAAGCACTCACCAGACCTTGAATCTGCTGGTGCCTTAAACTTAGACTTCCCTTCCTCCACAACTCTGAGCAATAAATATCTATTGTTTATCAAGGTTTCCATCTATGCTATTATGTTACAACAGCCAAAACAGTTGATGCAAGTCATTAGAAATAATTTTAGAAGGATGTTTAATGAAATGGGGCATAGTCAATCAATACCATTATGTAAAAAAGACACATTACAAATATAATATAATGTATGATCTCAATTTAAGAATTAAAAAGCAAATACATATACACATTAGTGTATAAAAAATTTCTTTAAAAAGGCCATTAGAATGTGACTCAATGCATTAATAGAAGTCACCTCTCACCTGATGGATTCTCAATGATTTTTAACCTTTATGTGTTTTTCTCTGTTTCCTAAAATTTCAGCAATAGACGTATGATTTATATAAATAACATTCAATAATATTATTTAAGTACTGTGTATTGATCAGTATACATAGAAGCATAGAAATAGAGTGACACTGACTGGGTTGGGACACGCACCTAGGAGAATCTAGTCCGAAGGTTGTCCTGTCTTTCAGGCCAGAGGCTTCCAGAAGGAGCTAAAGAACTTGCAGGAAACTCAGAGGGATCCTGAAATCATCCATTCCAAATACAAACTTGTTCAGAGTTACATAAAGAAGTTTGTATTATCTCAGATTTAGTAACTTTGGCATTTGGAGCCTGCCAAAACAGTAGCTTCCTGTCTACCCTTAAAGCTTTCTCGCCTCTTCATTCTATTGATGGTTTTCTTGTTTTCACCCAGAGGACCAGGAACAGACTCTAAGTCCAGCAATGTGGAAAACAGATTCAAGTTTTCTGCACCTGCATTAGATATACCACCCCAGCATGCTGCAGGTAGGAGAACTCATGTGGGAACATGGCAGAAAACACAGAAATATATGTATGTGGTATCCCAAAAAGTTCATGGAAGATATGTAACATGAAAAAAATTAGACATGAACTGCAAAAATTCACTTTTAATTCCATTTTTTCCATGAATTTTTTTGAAGTGCCCTGTGTTTTTCCCCCTCTTTCCCCATATATATGCATATGTATAAAAGGCAGAGCATCTCAACTATCCATACTCTACTGAGGATTAAGTGAAAAATTAAAAGGATAAATTAGAGCATACATATATTCCAGTGACTTGCAGGAACCTGATATTTAATTATTGCTTTGTGAACTGCAGCTAAGAAGCAACACTTATGGGGTTTTAGTGCCATCTGGTGGTGAGTTCTTAGAAATACCTGTTTTGTTGGACTATCTCATTTTCCTTCTAAGAATTTCAAAGAGATTAATAGATGGCAAATGGATTGAGGGGGAAAAAAAAATCAGAAACCATTGGTAATGTGTTCCTCTGAGAAGCATAAAAGACAGCTACTTTTTTTAAACAAATGCAATAGAAATTAGTTCTCAAGCTGTAGTCCCCAGATGTGCAGAATCAGCATTACCCAAGAACTTGCGGAAAAGTACAAATTCTGAGAATCTACCCCAAAACATACCAAATCAGATTATGGGTGTGGAGCCCAGCATTTTGGGTCTTCTTTAAAGAGTTTTTTGTTCACTTTAAAGGTAGATTTATAGAAAGAGAGAGAGGGAGGGAGAGAGTAATCCATCTGCTGATTCATTCCCCTAAATGGTCACAACAGCCAGGGCTGGGCCAAGTCAAAGCCAGGAATCCAGAATCCCATCCAGATCTCCCACGTGGGTGACAGGGGCCCAAGCACTTGGACTATCCTCTGCCGTCCTCCCAGGCACACCAGCAGGGAGCTGGCTCACCAGTGTAACAGGTAGGACTCAAACCTGCTCTCACATGAGATACTGGCTTAATCTGCTGTGCCACTAAGCCAGCCCCATGATTTGAGCTTTAACAAAATATCCAGCTCAGAATGATGCTACAGTCTCAGGATAGAAAATGTTGCTTTAGGCAGTAAGACAGGTAGCTTTTTCTAGGAAAATTCTCACTACTGTGTCCTCCCAGCCAACCAGCAATCCCAAGGAGGAAAAGGTGTATAAATACCACTCCTTACCATGCAGTGATGAGTGGGAGCTCTGTGACGCACCCTGCCAACAAGGATATATTGTAGATAGGAGGGGATCCTGTCACAGAGATTGATTCCACTAGATTGCCTCCTGGACGAGCTGTTCCAGAATCTTCTTGAGAAACTACAAATAAATGATCCAGTTAGTATGAAGTAACTCAAGACTTGCTGTGTGGAACATCTTAACTAGAGTTGCTAACCTACTCACATCCCAGCACACACATACAGCAGATTCCTACCTATATGGTGTCATAAAGCAAAGGGAAAGGAGGCCAGAGGATCCACCATTTGGTTTAATGCCAAAAGGAAATTGCATAGTTCAAGGAGAGGAAGATTGATTCCATAGCAAAATCCAGCCAAATGTCACTCTCTGTGCTATGGAGCTTCCCTACACACATCATTTATGTCACCTTCTTTCTCCCCTTTCCTTCCCCCAGTCTCTGGCAGGTATATGTCCCATTCTAAGAAACACAGAGTACACAGGCACCCACTGGGGGTGCTTGAGTGCTAATGCACAGTTTTGAGTTAGCATGTATGCAGAATGAGTATAGGCTTTAAGAGACCACTGTTCAAATCATGTTCTAATCCTCTTGGGTACCCACTCAGCTAATCCACATAAGCTCCCAAGAGTTAATTATTTTAAAGAAATCTATCAATACTTTGGATTATCAGGGTCACAGCAAATGCAATCACCAGTTCTCAATATGACATTACTACAAAGAAAACAGATTCAGTGTAGCTCATAGATAGAATTCTAAAAATATGATACTTTCCTGCCTCCCTATCTCTCCCTCCCCACTTCCTTCCTAAGACTCAGTTTTTACATTTGTAAAGTGAGGATCATAGCAAGAAATTTTAGTGAGACTACAGATTTAAAGTGACTTGTACCACATATTTTAAAATTCTTACCCCCTCCTACTATGCACAGTCCCTAAGATTGTTCACAATCAATATGGCAAAGAGGTGTGGGGCCACATCTTTGCCTTACTCAGCTTTGCATGCCCAGTGCTTATCACAGCACTAGGCACCGAGTAGGTGCTCAATAAATGACTATTCATTCAGCCAGGTAGGTTCAGCACAGGTGTCAATGATGGCTGGGTTCCCGTCTTCACCAACAACACTGATGGGTGCTCAGGGCATAACACTCAACCCCTTTTTTTTTTTTTGACAGGCAGAGTTAGACAATGAGAGAGAGACAGATAGAAAGGTCTTCCTTTTCCATTGGTTCACCCTCCAATGGCCGCTGGGACCAGCGCGCTGTGGCAAGCGCACTGTGATGATCTGAAGCCAGGAGCCAGGTGCTTCTCCTGGTCTCCCATGTGAGTGCAGGGCCCAAAGACCTGGGCCATCCTCCACTGCACTCCCAGGCCACAGCAGAGAGCTGCCCTGGAAGAGGAGCAACCAGGACAGAACCGGTGCCCCGACCGGTACTAGAACCTGGGGTGCTGGTGCCACAGGCAGAGGATTAGCCTAGTGAGTTGTGGCGCCAGCCTACACTCAACCCCTTTTAGCCTTGGTTTTCACCCCTTGTAGAGTGGGGATTCTAGGGCTATCTCTTAGGCCTCTGACAACTAAATGAGAAAATTGGAAAACACCACTAGATAAAAGACATCGGAGAGATATAATCAAGGATTAATTTAATAAAATAAATGACATACAATTAACTATGAATATCAAGACTAATCACATAGATTTTATTTGGCCATTAAATGATTCTTACGAAACAGCCATTGCCAGTAGCGTAACCTAACAAAGCAAGAAGCCAATTGTTTCACCCAAACCAACCCAAATCTTCTTTCTTGTTTCCACCCTCTCCCTTCAATCACCCCTCTGCACCTCACCTCTGGATGATTCCAGATACACAGAGCATTTTGTGATCAAGAATAGGATGCAATGAAAAAGGGTTCCAAATCCTTGCCTTCAAAGGTTTGGAAGGGCAGGATGACATTTAAAGAAGAGGAAAGAGGGAGTGACAAAGCATCTATTATCTAGCCCTGAGTTTACCAATTAGCGGGTTCAAGTGAGATACCAATCATCTCAGTTCTCTGCACATCTGGGCAGCAGTTGGGGTCAAAGTCCCCTAACTAGTTACTTTATACATCAAGAAATTCAATCAGACATCCCATACACAAAAACTGGGATGACAGCAAGAGCAAACACTTTGGTAAATAGGAAAAGAGGCAGAAGTAGCTAGAGAGAAAGGGAATCAAGGGCACACAATCAAATCCCAACCCCGGCTGCTTCCTAGAACCAAGGCAGGCAAGGTAGACATTCACCTCTCTTCCCCCCATTAGAAGAACAACCACCCTCGGCAGGCAAGCTTGAAGTAGGCATTTGACAGGCCCACGGAGAACAGAGTTGACAGTCACCTGTCAGATTTGTGTCTGCAATGATAACTTCATCCACGTAGAGCAGGCCCTTCTCTGGAGCCAGAGGGAGGAGGTTGATCTGAAGAATCAACACCAGAGGGTTTGCCAAACGGGGCTGGAGATCCCTGAACTGATGCACACAAGTCTCCCAGAGGTTCTCACAAGTGAACTGCCAGCTGCAAAACACAGAGTGAAAAGGGGCCTCCCAGGAAGCATCTATAGCTGTCTCCCAAGGACTCTGCAGCAAAGAGAGAGACCTGTTGACCCAAACAGCCCCATGTGCCACAGGTACACACATCCCACCAAGATGGACTCAGCTTGGCACCTGGTATAATACCACTGATTGAATTTAAATCAAGCATTCATTCATGACATTCAATGTCAGCAGTATTTTCAAATCACAATTTAATTGTGTGGGGTTTTTAAATATTTTGTTTGAAAGGCAGAGTTAGAGAGATGAGAGACAGAGAGATGTGTCAAGCAGATTGATATCTTGCACATTACCTTGATTTTAGATTTAAAATCTCTTGTAAGACTCACATAAAATATATAGAATGTGATTGAATCAGAGGATCAAGACACCTGAAATTTATTCCAGAATTACTAGCCAACGCATTTTTTGATTAACTAAAATTTCTTGGTTTTCCACACCTGTCCTGTCAAAGAATATTCTCTAAGGTGCCCCATAAATGTTCTATGATTCTATCCTATGACAGAAGTTACTTCTAGCAAGTGTTATATTCTTTCTTATTTATTTGAAAGGCTGAGTTAGAGAAAAAGGAGGAGGAGAGAGAGTTCTTCCATTCACTGGTTCATTCCTATAGCAGGGGCTCCTGGCCAAAGCTAGGAGCCCAGAGCTTCTTCAGGTCTCCCACATGGGTGCAGGGGCCCAAGCACTTGGACCATCTTCTACTGCTTTCCCAAGTGCATTAGCCGGGAGCTAAATCAGAAGTAGAGCAACCAGGTCTCAAATTGGCTCCCATAGAGGATGCCAGCATCATAGGCAGAGGCTTAACCCATTATACCATAATGTCTGCCCAAGTATTATATTCTTAACAACTGCTCTTGAATCAAACTTGTTTGTCAAATAAAATATATTCAAGCCTGATCACTAGTACTTTGGGTGGGCCACTGTCCTCAACAAAGGAATGCTCCTGGTGGACAAAATTCCCACATGTCCCCATCCATCAGATACCTGTTGGGGTTGATCCCAGGGAGACTCCAGTCACAGGTGGTATTCTTTATGATGTTTTGCAAGCCGAGTGTGAAGAACACAGTCATCTTCAGAATGTTACTCGTGTGACCTTTGTATGCAATACATAGCTAAGGATACCAAACAAGCCCTTCAGTTCTAGTAATGCAAGAAGCAGCCAATCAAGCCATATCTACTCAGGAGTCTAAATCCTTAGAACCCTACCACAAGCTAGAAGATAAAACGATTCCTGCCTTCCTGGAGCCTACCAGTCTAGCTGAAGAGACAAATAACGTATAGTACATTGTTATTTACTTACCACAGTAGAGCTAGAGAAAAGTCAAAATTGCTTTTTCTGAGACCAAAAAAAAAATTGTAATTCACTAAGGTGTTTTAATGCTTTCCACCATACTTGGCAGTGAGGATTTAGAGTACCTCAGTTGGAAGATCCTTTTTCTAACCCAACTACCTGTGCAACCATGAGCAAATCCGTTAACCCCTTTGAGCCTCTGTTCAACTCTGACTGCCAGGCCCTTGGCTTATAACCCAATTAAGGGCAAAGTTAGTGGCAAGAGAATACTCAAGCTCAGGAATTTTCACCAATGATGGACTTTCTACAGATTATATTCTAGCTCTGGACTCTTTACAGAAAATAAGGGAACTGATCTAAAACAGTTTTTTTTTTTTTTTTTTTTTTTTTTTTACTATCAGCAATACTGACATGTTGGGGGCTATGGACTTGTTTTGGAAGCTGCTCTATGCATTATAGGATGTTTAGCAGCATTCCTGACTTCTACCCAGTAGATGCCAATAACACTTCCCCAATTGTGGCAACTAAAACTGTCTCCATATATTGCCAGCTCGCTCGCTCTCTCTCTCTTTTAACAGGGAGAGTGGACAGTGAGAGAGAGAGAGAGAGAGAGAGACAGAGAGAAAGGACTTCCTTTGCCATTGGTTCACCCTCCAGTGGCCGCCGCAGCAGGCGCACTGTGTCCGGCGCACCACGCTGATCCGAAGCCAGGAGCCAGGTGCTTCTCCTGGTCTCCCATGGGGTGCAGGGCCCAAGCACTTGGGCCATCCTCTACTGCACTCCCAGGCCACAGCAGAGAGCTGGCCTGGAAGAGGGGCAACTGGGACAGAATCTGGCACCCCGACCCGGACTAGAACCCAGTGTGCCAGCACCACAGGTGGAGGATTAGCCTATTGAGCCGCAGCGCCGCCAGCTCTCTTATGGAGCAAAATCACCCCCATCCAGAGCTTCAGCAGTAAAGGGGGAGCTGAAGATAACTGGAACTCCTGACCTGAACTGTTCAGCCCTGACTCCCACTGGACCCTAAGAAGGAAAAGACTAGGAACTACTGCCCCAGGCTCCAACATCCCAGCAAGACCCACTCTGGTTCCTAACGTGGCAATTCAGTGTGCCTCTTTCATGAAGGACAGCAGAGCTATATAGAACTGTATATATGAAACACATAAAGCCTGTTCTCTTTACAATTATAAGAATTTTGAAAGAACTGACAGCAAAAAAAAAAAAAAAGTTTGTCAAGAACAACTAAATTATGAGTCTTCATTGAGTCCTTACATCTGTGCAAGCACTTTACTAGATTATGCTGAGAGTTGAGCCACACGGTTACCTATTTGCAGCTATGTAAGCTAAACCTAGCGTATATTTAAGTAAGACATTGAGAGCACACGGAATGTAGGTAGAGTGGAGTTTGTACTCCCAGAGATCAAAGAAAACAATACAGCCAATTAAACCTGCCATAGGTCTTACAGCTAATAGAAATGCATTTCCAAGTAACAATATACAACAGGCCAGGAGTGTCTAAAACAGCAGTTAACAGACCTACAACCTCAACCTGAAATGCCTTTGGGAAATCACTCTTCTGTGCTTTCGTTTTGGGGGTCCCAAATCCAGAGGATCATACTAATGCCTGCCCCCCACCAACTATGTGGCCTGACAACATATCCTGCTACTCACGTGTGGATATTGATCTAGCCGAAAGCTTTTCTGGGGAGCTGGTGGGGTCAGGACAAGATGTTGAGGCTGATGGAGGCTGAACCTGCCACAAAATGGCTCCGTCCCAGTGGTAGGATCTCCATCAGAGCTGTAACCTTCTAGGCCTGGATGTGATTCAAATAAAAATGGAAGACAAGCATTGATGGTAAACAGACAGAGCCTCTGGTGTGGGTATTTGAAGTAGCAGTTAAGAAGTTCATGACCCATTCAGAGTTCAACATCCACCTTGAGTTCCTGAGTCTGGCTTCCTGCTAATGCCAGTTCTGCATTGTAATAGTAATGGCTCCAATTATCTAGTTCCTGCCACCTACCTGGGAGACCTGAATTGAGTTCCCAGCTCCAGGTTTCAGCTTCAGCTCAGTGCACACCATGGAGTGCTCTTGTGCTCAATTGATCGTTCTCCCTCCTATCACTATCTCTGTTCCTGTAAAATAAATCTCTTTAAAGAGAATAGACAGAGCTCTCAACATGTATTTATGACTGAGTAGTGATTTCATTGTATCACTGGTACCTCAGCCCTTGAGGAGTTGGGCAGGGCCTGAGCGGCCAGCACCCTCAGCCTGAAGGCCCCAGCTATTAAAAAATCCTGTCTGCCCCAAAACATGGAAAATCCATTACTATTTTCTCTGCATACCAAGACATAAAGAACTATGAAGAAGCAAAGATATAAACAAAGTCAAAAGGAATTTAGTTCACCTTAGCATTTTTTAAAATTTTTTATTTTCATTTATTTGAAAAGTAGAGGAAATAGACAGATATATAGATATTTTCCATCCACTGGCTCATTTCCCAAATTTCCCAAAACAACTATGACTGAACTAGACCAAAAACAGGAGCTTGGAACTCTATCTAGGTCTCCCAAATAGGTGTACATAAGCAGGAAGCTGGAATTTGAAATAGAGCTGAGACTGGAACGCAAGCAGTCTAATAAGGCATGCAGGCATCCCAAGCAGCGACTTAAATGCTCTACTAAATGCCTATCCCCAAGCTCCACCACCCCAGCAAGCCCCACTCTGCTTCCCAAAGTGGCAAATGAGTGCACCTTTTTCATAAAGGACAGCAGAGCTATTGAAGCAAAGAAGGTATGGTCATGGTCATGTTCTTAGAATTCTATCTATGAAACACATAAGGCCTGTTCTCTTTAAAATAAGAATTTGAAATAACTGACAGTTAAAAATTTTTAAAACATTATATCTTAATAAATATTATAAATAATTTCTGTTCCCTATTTTCTACACCCTGTCCCCATGAATAGCATTGGATGTATCTGGGGAGTGCTCTGCCCTATCTAACAAGGTGGCACATCAGGAAGACTTTTATTTTTTACTGTCATCTACACCAAGCCATCTCCCTCCGAACTCATAGTTACTTCCTCGGCCACTCAGTGTCCAAATCCAGTTTTCATTTTTTATTTAACTCTGCTAGTACCTTGGATAAGATATGGAGATTATTCCCATTTTATAGGAAAAAAGTATGAAAACACAATGAGGGAAAGATCGGAGTTTGTCAAAAGAGAGGTAGTACCTTGTTCAAATCCAAGTCGGAGCAAGATGTTAGCTGAATGGGGTTCCAGTTTGCATTTTACTGCAAGTAGCTCTTCAAGGGTTGTTTGAATCTATTAAAAAGAAAAAACATACTAGGATTTCCTATTGTGACCATAGAGAGCACCTCTAGTTCTCCCACACTTGATTATTTGAAGAAAGTTCCCACCTGATGTGCTGTGGCATTTGCAGGGATTGGTTGACTGGAGACATTGTCCCAAGTAAGGAAAAATGTTCCTCTGCCTGACACGTTCAACATCTAAAAAGTCAAGAGAGACAGGACTAAATGATATGTGCTAACAAGCCAGAGAGCCAGTCTTGGAAGCCAGGGCATATATCAGTTTGCTATTTTCCATTATATTTTTTTTTGGAAAAATTTGAGAGACAGAGCTCTATTATCTCCTGGTTTACTCCCCAAATGCCTGCAACAGGTGGGGCTGGGCCCAGACAAAGCTAGGAGCCAGGAAATCAGTCCAGGTCTCCTACATGCATGACAGGAACCCAATTACATGTGCCATCACCTTTCCCCAAGGTCTACATTCTTCAGGAAGCTGGAGCCTAGAATCAAACCCATGGCTAAGTTTCTGCTCTGTAATGTCAGTGTTCAAAACACATTGCCATCTAGAAATCTTGATGGACACAGTATTATCACCTAATGAAATCTTTTCCTAAAATAACATACATGTCCATCTCCCTATCTATCCATGCCCCTTTTTGTAGGGTATGAGACTTACAGGTTCATCCCTTCCAACCAGATGCTTTCTCCATGGTGTGGACTGCTAGTCATAAGCCATAAGTGTGGTATGCCACACTGTCTTGGAGACTTGTTCAGTCTCCACTTTGCTTCCAACATGCTCCCCATTGTGCAGAATACACTCTGGCTATAGAGTGAAATCTATACACTCTTTAACACGTTAAGTCGCTTATTATTTTATACTTTGTCCTATGGTTATCTGCATACATGTTATTAAAATGTAAACTTTAGAATGTAGGGTCCATACTGATTCATTGTTGTGCACCAAAATGTGAACAAAAATTGCATTAATGTGTTCAAGAAAAACATGGGCACAACAAGGAGACCCGCAGAATGACTTTTGGAAAGTAGACTTACAAACCACCACATACACAGAAAGAGAGTCTGGGCTGTATGTGTGTGCCTGCAATTGTATGACTTATATATTGTTGTAAAACAAACAACTCCCAAATTCAGTGGTTTAAAATGACAAAAAAAAAAACTTATTACCATCCCTAAAAAATTATGTGTTTGTTCATGTATGTGCACATGTGTGTGTGCATGTGTTTGAAGGGCCTTTACTCTGGGGACTATGTTTCTAAAAGAAAAAAGTTACTTAGAAGTTAAATAGCCAAAACTAAGTCAGTTAGTAAAATAATCTCAATAAATTGACTATTTTTAAAAAAAACATCTTTACTACCATGTTGGATAGATACCCTATTTCACTGGTGGCAGAGTTGCAATTATTACTCAGGTACCCTGGCTCCCAGACAGTGGTCCTTCAGCCAGGTAAGACTTTTATTTCTAGAGTTTAATGTTCACGAACTGGGAAGAGACACAGACCTGTATTTCTGGAAGTCTCTGGGCTCGGGCTCGGATCTGGTGCTTCTCCCGGAGGTACGTGTTGACCACATCAGGATTCAACCAGGTGTTATGAATCTGGACACCAATCTTCATCCCCTTGCTAGGGGAGATCCCCACATGCTCTGCTTCCAGGTAGTATTGGACTCCACTCAATAGCTCCAACTTGGGAGTCTTCTGTTGCCAAGCTCCTTCATCCCCATTCTGCTCCCAAGAGTCAAACCAATCAGCAGTGCCAGCCCTGATAGAGGCCACTTTCACCTGTGTCCAAGTAAGCACATCAGAAGGAATGCTATGAAGCTCCCAGGCGCTCCTTCTGAAACATTGTCTGGATACCATTAACAGGAGATGTTTTAAGTGTTCTACAGTATTCAGCAAGTTAGCTCACTCACTTTGGTCCTCTGATTAGTTATGCTTCCTCTCTGCCTCACTCTTTCCCTCCCTCTCTCATTTGGATAGTACTCAAATGATATTCAATGTCCCATTGTTAAGAGCAGGATCAGCCAATATAAATCCCTAGGTTTACATGACACTGTGAAGAATTATGTCTTTGAAGGGCCCGCAATGACTTAGCCATATCAAAATCCATGATGTTTCTTTAACCCTCTAGCAAACCAGCTTTGTTGCTGTGGATTCGTTCCTGAGAGGAGGAGTGTGGTGGGGGCAAGAGACGCGGAGTCACCACACAGACCCTGGGAGTCGGGTGAAAGCAGGCCAGAGGCGAACAGCCTGCAGACCCACTTATTTCAGTTGGTACAGCAGCTTAAAGAGCCAAGGTAGCCAATCCAGTCAAGGGGTGGTCTATCCCCTAACCAATCACACCCTGTTGCCAGGCAGGTTCCATTGCCATGTGGTTCCCAAAGCCATCCAATCACAGCCTGTTGCCAGGCAGGCTCCATTGCCAGGTGGTTTCAAAGCCATTCCGGAGTTACTGATGCTCACTTGCCAGCAGCCATCTTAGTATGGCCTTCTCATTCCACCACGAGCTTCAAAGAAGCATGTTAATAATTTGGAAAACAAATGCCCCCTGATCAAACTGTACAGGTGAATTTTGGTGCTTGTCAAGGCATCTTTTCTTATCCTTCAAAGTTGATGGGGAAATTCCTAAGAAAATTGGCTGTATCTTTATCAGCACAAGTTTTAGAATCAGACAAATCTGGATTTTAATTCTGAATATACTCTTAATATCCAAATGGTCATGATTGACCAACCAGTCTTACTAAACCTTAATTTCCTCATCTGGAAAACGGAAATAAATATGTGTCTCACAGAGCTATAGTGAAGATGAGGGATGAAGCATGGAAAAGATGTAGCATGATGCCTGGCTTACAGTAAATGCTCAAGAAACAGTAACATGACATTTGGCCAAATTCTTTTTCAGTAATTGATCAGTCACCTAATGAAGAACAATCTATAGACCATTAGAGTTTCAAGCTTTGGTTCTTTACTTTTTTCAGAGGCACTAGTAATAAAGAAAAAGATAATGCGATAAAGGTAAATACCTGAGTCCTTGGTTCCTCTGACCAGCTGAAATGCAAGGAAGCTTGGCTATCTGCCTGGATCCAAAATGTGTAATTATTTGTCTCTGGGGCCACAAAGAACCCACTGAGCCGTGCTCTGCAAAGCAGAAAAGCACAAAGTCAAACGAAAGCAACCACAGCTTAAACCACTGAACTAACAAATGATCGCCCTTACACTTTTATTTCCCTTTATGATATGAGATTTATTTTTTCCCCTGCGTAACTGTCCAGAGTTGGCTAAAAGGAGCTATAGTGCTTGCATAGTCTCAATGTCCCAATCTACCTCTTCATAGTAGGTACATGTCTCCTTGCAGCTGCATCATCTTTGGGAATGTTATGGGAACTGCTATGGAGGCTCAGCTGAGAAAACACCTATCCTAGCCAGCACAGGTCTAGGATCACAGTAGGAACTCAATCTACAGTAAATATTTGTATTATTAGAAATAAAAAGAGGTCACCAATTAGAATCTGTCTTGAACTTACCAGGGACCTCGACACCTGCATAGCATTTCTCCAATTGAAAGAAAAAAAAAGTAGTAGCGAGAAGAGTCAACTCAGGGTATAAACCATTTAAAATTGAAAGCCATAAAAATGAAACACTTAAGAAGACTGCAGGCAGTTTTATAAAATATTTTGAAAATAAGACCATTTTTAAGTGTTTAAACTCTAGTGGATTAATGTAGAGATGTAGTTAAAAACTGATTAAACTATATAAACAAATATATTCTCTACTAAGTTTTTTTTTAAAAAAATCTACAGATTACTAATATAAATTCTGTTTAGAAATTTAAATTTGAAATTATTTCAAAAATAACTGTAAGGGGGTCTTCAAAATTTCAGAATATATACTTTATGAAAAACTATGCATGGATTTCAAAGATTGTTGCAAAGCAGTCTTCATTCCATTTTCTACAAACTTGAATCGTTTCGTAGTTTAAAGATCTATGAAATCATATTAAATTTACCAAATAAACACGCCATATTTTATATAAAAGCTTTAGATTTGAAAGAAATAAATTAGAAGAAATGGAAATTGAGGTTGGTTGCTCCTCAAAATGTTATTTAAAAGGGGCATCTCTTCAAGTCCTACGATACTAGTCAAAATGTTCTTTGCCTTTTGAGGCAAGCACAATGAATATAACATTCCTTTGGATGTTGTGAATGATCCTCAAGAGCTGTGATATACTTATAGATATATTATTAGGTGCTACAATGGATCACAAATTATCACCACTTTAAAACCATATTGCCCATTAAATATCTAGTTAGAATGACTTCAGAAAATGCTCTTTATTCACAGATTATCTTCCTAATTGATTTCTTCAATGCTTGAAATTCCCTAAACAAGAGAGGCTTTCAGTCCATAATGGAGTCAAGATCAAGAATGTTAAAATCCTGGGCACAGGTCATAGCCTGGCTGAAATTCACATTCAAGAATCACCACTACCCACTCTGAAAAGGATTTCTCAGGGAGAAAGGATGGGTCACAGGGTCAATGATTTATCCCTCTAAATAGACACTGAGAACTCATGAAGGAAACTTCATCTAAGCAATTTTTGAGCATTTTATCACTTTAGAATATTGGAAATGCTAGCTACATCTTTGAAGGGATAATAAACAGGAAAGTGATAAGCATGAAGGTCATAATGCTAATGTAATCACTCCTATAGAAAGCAATGTCTTAGCTCGTAAGGGCCTCCCTTGGGATACACTGGCCATTGGATTGATCCTCAGCACTGAGTGGTTGCTCCAATAGGATTATTGCTGCCACGCCTTTGCTCCCTAATGTGCCCAAAGGGCATTTCCCAAAAAGCAAATTCTTGCATTTTCTTGGCATGAGGCAGGTGTTAGTTTGATCTCACAACTACACACTTGCAGTTTTACCCTGCCATCAATCAAGCCTCCTGGTCTACGGAGTTCATTGTTCCAAGTGATAATCCTCCCCACCCCCACCAGTAGATTACTAACTGAGCTGTAAGAAATATGAATTCTAAATTAAAATTTAACCATATACCTACAAAGGGTCTATTGGTCACTAACATGGGCAACCCTTGAGAACCGTCAAGTTCTGTTGTTGTTGAATTGGCTGGTATTGTAAATTCTCTCCTGACAATATTACTGTCTTACTCGTCTCTATTCTAGCCTCACCAAGGCTAATAAAGATGCTTTTTATACAAACTTCCAATTTTCCTACAACATACCTGAAAGGCTGTCCTTCCTTTGACCAAAATCTAATTGGAGAACTGGCATTAGGGACAATCTGCCACCTATACCCAGGTGTAGTTTCAGTCAATTCCAAGCCTTCAGCAGCATCTGCAACTTCAAAAAGAAGTCCTCGATTTCCTGGAAGAGATCCACGGCTTGTGAATACTAGAGGCAGTACTCCCCAGATTCAAGCATTATTTTATTTCAAATTACAGCAAGAAAGATAATCCAGGTACTGTTTGCAAAGGAAAATAGACCAAAACCCAGATAGTCACATGAGAAGCTTTGAAGATAGTAGAAATACACTGGAAAACAGAAGAGACTTGTTAAGGAACAGTAAGGGCAGATATTCTCAGAGGACCAGAGACAGCAGGAATCCCTTTTTAATGTAAGCACCTACAGCAGAGAACCGGGTCTTAGAGAAAATGTGGAAGAGCAAACAAATGCTGTGGTTCAATACAAGAACAATGTGATTGTATGCTTGTGAAACAACTTGTCTTTATGTTTCTGAAAGCCATAAGTGCACTTCAGTACCCTTTAAGGTCCAGTTCAGCCTGGAAATTCTATTCCCCAAAACCCTTTTTTCCCAGAAAAATGGCAATCTTTAAATTTTTCAAGAGCTACGGTCTTAATTTGTGGACTTGCACACAGAGCCAAGTATGCGGTATGCTGCTGTTCAGTGGCATTTTAAATGATGCTGTACTTTTAAATTTGTGTTTTATATTAAGCAAACCCTGTGGCCAAAGGCACAGGTGCAATCAATATTGGATACTGACTTAGGTTGAGGGTTAAAAACTCCAGACTCATAGCTATGTGTTCTGATTCCAGCTCTGCCACTTGCTACAAGGAAATGTGTAGCTCTGGGGAAGTTACTTAATGCACCTGTGTCTTCAATTTCTCATACATCAAATGGGGCTAAGAATAGAAACCGGGATAAATGGAAACAGGATATATACAAAAGACTGAAATATAGTAAACACTCAATAAAGGCTAGCTATAAGTATGATTCTTTTAAACTATCACTGTTAATTCCTAAAATGAAGAAAGATAACACATAAGCAGAAAATTGAGAGCATATGTTAAGAATATTATCTTAAATCAGGGTTTATCAATCTCAGCACTTCTGACATTTTAAGCTGAATAACTCAATCCTTTGTATTACATTGCAGTATATTTAACAGTCTCCTTGGCCTTTACCCTGGAAGCTACTATTAATACCACCCTAGGCATAACAGCCAAAAATATTTCCAGACATTGTCAAGAGCTCCAGGAGGCAAAATCACCCAGTGGAGAACCACTACTTTACATAGTAATGTGCCCAGATTTCCACAGAAGAAATGTCAAAAAACTCTTCTTAAAGGAAATTTCTAAATAATTCCCAAACAGCTATATTAAGGAAATTATCCTACCACTACCCAAATAGCTAGAGCAGGAATTGCTCAGAGAAAGCAGACTGTTTCCTGATATGTGAAATACACATTCTCCCAATTACTTGTTTTCATAGTTTTGCTTCCTTGGGTGGGAGCTTTCAAAACTGCAGATGGGGAGCCTGAGAATTCTCAAACCACAGCTTTGCATGCATTTTCACACCTGACTGGCCTTTCTTTAGAATGATTTTGTCCCCTACTGGGCAACTTTATGTATAGGTACTGAGCCCCTGGAGTTCTGCTCACTGCCTGTAGTTTAACCATTAAATCAGCCCCCATGTGCCTGTAGTTCCAGGCAGGATAACATGCCAACCACTCTTAATCCCTAACTACAGTTATACCTCCCATTCTCATACTTATCAGGAAAATGTTGTGCATTCCACTTGCATCTGTGGAAACTGCCACCTGGTCTCCTCCATTCTGCCTACTTTAGGCATAAACTGGTGGTAACGTCACAATCCACCACTACTTTTCAAAGCAGCAGACATATGCCCACTGGCGAGTAAAAACATTTAAATGCATACCAATGTGCCTCATGCTGCAGCATAATCTCATGGCATTGTGATCAGCATAGAAGAACACACTATTGATTCTTAATGGATAATGGGCATGCAACTGACCCATAGTAAGCAGGGAGCAGTTTGTGTGTGTCCACCAGCAACTTTTACAGTGTCTTGATAACAGTTAGGCTTTCAGGATCATGGTCTCCCCCGAATCCCTGGCCATACATCTGACCAGAAATAAAGGTATAGTACTGGAAGGCATCAGAGCAAAGCAAGTACTGCCCTGATGTGAAAACCTTGACAATGGTGTTATGGACAGGGCTCACTGAACTAACCAGACACACAGAGGTGACAAACCTCAAATGCTTTTATTTCTACTCCCCAACAACTCGTGGTTAAAAGTCTAACTGGAGTTTCCCTAAACAGTTCTGATGGCCTCCTTACCTGCCTGAGGAGGAGTGAGCCTTGCACCTTTTCCTGGAGGCCTGGTGGTACACTCAATCTTCCTGGAAGACACGTGTCGAACATCACACGGAATGCCTAAGGAGAATTCAAAAGTCTCACAGATACAAATATAGAGAGACATGTAGATGTCAAAGCAGGGCCAGACTAAGGTAGACAGGCCTGTGTTCTAAGGCAAAGAGCTGGATGTGTGTAGAATATCAAAAGCTGTTATCCCAAGTAAAGGAGACTAAGAAAGGGAGAGTGCAGAGAGTGGAACATAGGTCAGGTTACAGAAATCAGAAAGAAACCAAGCAGTGCAGTGGCATCCGCTGGGGTGTCTAAACCACTGGGCTCAGCTGGGAAGGAAAGTATGACAGGGCAGTGTGAGCCCACTGTCTTACACCAACTACAGGAGCATCCCACCTGGCAGAACAGAAGGTTCTAGACAGGTACCACAAAAGGGTTTGCCAAGGTGGGAGGGACATTCCAGAAGAAACTGCACAGCAAATGCCCACCCACTTCTTCTAAGGGGGAAAGGGTTGAGAGAGTAGACCTTCGCGAAGGCAGTTGTACTTCTGCCTTCTCTTCACTCCCTTAATGGAAATAGAGAGAATCCCCCTTGTGCAGTGAGCATGGCCACAGGACATTCTGTTGCTGTTCTACATTTGTAGAGCAGCAGGAATGAAATCCCGTCTGATCTCAACTGAACACAGGTGCAACACCTCAGAGCAGGGTGGCATAATTAGTCAGAAGAGATGAGACCTGCCTCCTTCCACATTCCCCAGGCCAGAATACATACATACATACAATCTCCTACAGCATTTCAAATTGAACTATTGTCAGCCCTTTCAACAGTTACCTGCAATAGTAACCTGAGCAGAATTGTCAAAGAAGTCACCCGTAATTGTGACATCTGTTCTTCCCCCAATGCTCCCAGTTTCTGGAAACACCGATAGTATTTCTGAAAGAGTTCAAAACAAAATAAGCTCCCATATTAAGGCCAGAATATGACCCGGATAACAATAGAAGCAATCATAATTTATTTCTTACCTTAGGTTTCTAAGTCCAGCAACAGTTGGATTTTTCCCAGAAATAGCCACTTTATACTATATGATATATATAATTATATATCAATGTATAGTATATAGGATCAACATTTGAAAGGAAGGGGAAATGCAGTCACTAGTAGTATCAACAAAAGCCTCTACATACTGTGGTGCCTCTTGGAAAATTTAACCCTTGACCTCAGAGACTCTATTTATAGCTTAGGGAACGGTAGGTTACATATGGATAAATCAACTTTGGATTGGCAATGCCTCAAGTTACCTTTTTGAATCTGCAGTTTGCTCTAAGCAGGAAGCCCACAGAAGGCTCATGAGGCAGCCCTGCCCCATGAGAAAAGCACTGTGTGCCCAGGGGAGACGGAGATGGTGGCTGCCAGGATAGAAGCCCCTACAGGGCAAACATCTTACACAGGGTAAACATCTTAAGTAGAATCTGGTGGGAAAGGCAAATGTAAGCTGACTGCAGCTGTGACTTGAGTCCTTGAGTCAATCGCCTTGTTATTGTAGAACACTGGCACTCAGCTACTTTGACCGCGACTACCAATGACGCTTGCTTTTATTGTTTGCTGTTTAAAGCTGTGCACTCTGACAAGGTGGTGCAGATTACTGACTGATTGCCATCCATCACTTCTATAAGTAGAATAAATCCATGTCTCTTGCAATTGGACTTCCAAGTGTTTTCTTTGGAATAGGCACTCTCGTGAGCCCTCTTGGTCCTCGGGCCCCCACAGTGTGATAAATGCCCTTCCACGCTTACCCTCCTATGCCTGTCTTTACATACATGCACTTGTTACCTTTCATGTTGCTTCCAATGGTTTGAAACTCCCCAACATAATATACGACAGATCCCCAAGAATTTAATTCTGTCTCGTCCTTTCCTGTCCTATGATCAAACATTGACAGTTCTGTGTTTTATTCCCTCCAAAGGGAAGAAGACTTGTGCTCCCTGATAAACTGAAGGTATGCATCATGAATGGTTGCTACTTCAAACTGTGCATTCTATAAAGATGTTTCCTAATGCTTTTGCCCATGAGACAAAGCAGAGGCAACACAGGGGCAAAGATTGATCCTCCACACTCAATATCAAAATTCAACACTGATAATAACCACCTTCTTTTAACCCACTCCTTTATAATTCTTCATTGTTTTTTTCACATTGACATTGAAATTTTGTATAGGCATCATGTAGAGATTAATACAATCTTCTGTTATGCATTCAAAACTTCACAGACCACAGACAAAATGATTTATAAAGTTCTTAAGCTTTCAACATAGTTATGGATATTTTATAATTCTTTGACTTTCACAGAGCACCTAGTATATGGCAGCAGGGATATAAAGATGCATACAAAGTAGTTCCTGTCCTCAAGGCGATCAGTATGGCAAAAGGTAGGTACACTAATTTTGAAACTTGTGTTGGTGAAGTTAGGGTATAGGAAAGAACAGAGAAGTTGGGGCTGGCACTGTGGCGTAGCAGGTAAAGCTGTCTCCTGAAGTGCTGGCATCCCATATGGGCACTGGTTTGAGTCCTGACTGCTCCACTTCCAATCCAACTCTCTGCTATGGCCTGGGAAAGCAGAATTTGGCCCAAGTGCTTGGGCCCCTGCACCTGCATGGGAGACCTAGAAGAAGTTCCTGGCTCCTGGCTTTGGATTGGCTCATCTCTGGCTGTTGCAGCCATTTGGGGAGTGAACCAGCAGATGGAAGACCACTCTGTCTCTCCATGTCTCTGTCTACCACTCTTCCTCTCAAATAAATAATCTTTAAAAAAAAAAAAAAAGAAGAAAAAGAAGAACAAAGAAGTTTAGTAATAGGGTTGGGGGAAATAGAGAAGTAGAAGGAAATTTCTGGAGACAGCATCTGTGCTTCCTCTTAAAGGATGGATTAGAACTGGCCAAGTGAGGGGAAGAGGGGAAATTTAAAGCAAGTGAAGGGGCCAGCGCTGTGGTGCAGCAGGTTAAGGCCCCAGCCTGTGGTGCCAGTCCAAGTCCTGGCTTCTCCTCTTTCAATCCAGCTCTCTGCTGAAGGCTGGGAAAGCAGTGGAGGATGGCCCAGATCCTTGGGCCCCTGCACCTGCATGGGAGACCTGGAAGAAGCTCCTGGCTCTTGGTTTCAGATCAGCTCATCTCTGGCTGTTGCAGTCATTTGGGGAGTGAACCAACTGATGGAAGACTTCTCTCTGGCTCTACCTCTGTCTGTAACTCTTTCAAATAAATAAAATAAACCTTCCTCTCTTGGAACCCCCTCCTGACTGCTGTGGAAGGAGGTTTCTGACTTCAATAAATCTTGCTTTAAAGTAAATAAATAAATAAACTATATAGCCTGAGTGTGGGGAATTGCATATGCATATGAGAGTTGCTGGAATATGCAAGAGAGAGAGAGAGAGATGCAGCTAGAGAGGCAAAGAAGAGATCAGAAGCTTAGGCCTCTTTGCAGGGAATGGGAAGCCACTGGAGGCTGCAATGCTGCAATGCAGGTTTGTGCTTGATGTGGAAAATGGTGGCAGGTGCACAGAACCTGTATCAGCAGGGAACAAATAACAGGTGGGGAGCCTTGTAAAAACCATGCAATATGCAAGATATGAAGGGCTACAGAATTAGGTAGTGGCAGTACATATAAAGTGAATACACTGTATCAGAAATATATAGGAGTTAAAACTGGCTGAAACTGGTAATAAATGAATGTAGAAATGAGCAGAAGGGGAAATATTAGATAAACGAACATTCTTGTTCTTGTACTTCTTTAGACAACTTTTCAGGTTAGACGGGCAAACACAACTTTGTCCATTTTATAGGTATTTCATTGAGGCTCAGAAAGGCTAAATAGCTTAACCATGCACAGCTAGTGATTGAATGCCAACCCTTGAATTCAGTTCAGGGTCCTTTTGATTAGCCACCTCTCCTTTTCCCACAGCCTCCTCTGCTATGTAAAATCTCTGACCTGTGAATCCTCTTCTCAAGATGACATTGGCCCTGAAAATATAAAATATGAGGGTCTTTCAAAAAGTTCATGGAGGGGCTGGCATTTTGGCGTAGTGGGTAAAGCTGCCTCCTGCTGTGCCAGCATCCCATATGGGTCCAGATTCGAGTCCCAGCTGTTCCACTTCTGATCTAACTCTCTGCTATGGCCTGGGAGGGCAGTGGAGGATGGCCCAAGTCCTTGGGCCCCTGCACCCACGTGGAGACCCAGAAGAAGCTCCTGGCTCCTGGCTTCGGATGGGCACAGCTCTGGCCATTGCAGCCAACTGGGAAGTGAACCAGCACATGGAAGACCTCTCTCTCTCTCTCTCTCTCTCTCTTTCTGCCTCTCCTTCTCTGTGGGTAACTCTGACTTTCAAATAAAACAAATAAATCTTTTTTTAAAAAGTTCATGGAAATGGAAGTAATTGATAAGTCTGGATGTATAGTTTTTTTTTCTAAATCTATGCCTATTTTATTTCTTTAAAAATTTATTTTTATTTATTTGAAAGGCAGAGTTACAGAGAGAGGGAGAGAGAGAGAGAGCATGAGAACAAGAGAGAGAGGTCTTCCATTGGCTAGTTTACTCCCCAATTGGCCGCAATGGCAGGAGCTGGGCTGATCCAAAGCCAGGAGCCAGGAGCCTCTTCTGGGTCTCCCACATGGGTGCAGGTGTCCAAGCACTTGAGCCATCTTTCACTGCATTCCCAGACCATAAGCAGAGAGCTGGATCAAAAGAGGAGCAGCCAGGACATGAACAAGCACCCATGTGGGATGTTGGTGCCACAGGCAGAGAGTTTAGCTTACTCCACCACAGCACCAGCCCTAGCATTTACTTTTTAGTATGATGGTTTACTCATCATCATATGGCAATGTAATAACTTAGCATCCATATAAGTAAGTCATAAATGATTGAAAAAATGCTCAGATATGGGGTGTTTGAACAACTGGAAAGATGTGCTTTTAGATTTTTAAGTGTCACCACTTTTCTGTTGTTTTTCAGAACACATGAGAAGGCATAATTCCCATTTCTTTCATTATCTTTATCCGCTTACTTTCTATAGAGATCTATAATCAAACCTCTTTTAATATAGTGACTAAAGTTGACAATGAAACAGGCAACTTAATCTCAACAAAAGCCAAAAGACCATCCATGACTATAGAAACAGTTTCAGGTGTTAATGGTCAAACAGAAATAGCCAGAAGGAAAGCAAGGGGTGAGGCATGATGGGGAGTACAGAATAAAGGAAAACAGTACCTGAGTGTGTCTGATACAGGAAGAGGTCCTGCTTAGCACTGATCAGCCATGCATTCTTGTGTACCATTGACCTTCAAAAAATAAAAAGTTGTGTTTCGAATGAAAACATATCTGAAATAGCATTTTTAAATTGGTCTCCTGAAAGGAAGATAGTGAACTAATAGTGAACTAACTGCTAGCATCATTTAGAGTAGTTTGACACAGCTTATAAATAGATTTTACAGTTATAGACTATAGTTTCTAATAGTGTTAGTGATCTTTAGAATAGTTTGATCCTTTTGATGACTAGAGAACAACACCAATGGGTTCAAGTTTATTTTCTTATCTATAAAATTATTGTACAAGAATAATACCCACATCACAAGCATTAAATGGAATGATGAACTTAAAATGGCCTGATACGGAGCTGGCCTATAATAGATTCTCAAGATACTCTCGTTTATAGGGGTGAGATGATCTCCATATTCTGAGTTATGTAACTATAGTTAATGTGTTAGTATCATCACAATAAAATTAGTATCAGAGAGGCAATGAACTTGCAAGGAAAATGCCAGGCAAATTATACAATAGAACACAAGAGGTAAGACACACAGAAATTTTGAATTATAGATTATCTCTCCAAAGGTTGACAAGATTTGGACCCTTTCCATCTTGAAGAAGGCATTTCCTAGAATGAGGACAAGGTATTTTATCAAACTATATGCCACATGAGACTCTTACAACAGTTTAAGCTCAGTACTTTCCAGTTGCTAAAGGAGTAATTCCAAAAATTCCGTATCATCACCACTCTGAAACACTTACATTGCCTATAGATGACTGCATGGGACATGATTATATTCACCCAGTAAAAGAAATCAAGGCACATGCAGTTTCATTATTTATATATGCTTGAAATTTCCCAGGATAAAAGGTGGAAGAAAGTAAGTAAAATGAGAAAGGTAGATAGTATAAGATAAAGACAGATTTCTCTATTCTCAGATACTTACTTTCCTTTGTTAAATACTGAGAAACTAACATTTTGGGAACCTGCAACACAAAGAAACAGACATTAACACAAGAATCTTCCTGAATCCCTAGGTCAGGCTATTGCTCCATAAACCCAAAGACACTAATGCCATCAAGTTACTATCCAAACCTATAAGTTCTTTAAGATTGCCCAAAATAAACACCTGACAGCCTCAGTGCCATCAGCAATAAAGACTTAATCACAGCTGGCGCCATGGCTCAACAGGCTAATCCTTAGCCTTGCAGCACCGGCACACCGGGTTCTAGTCCCGGTCGGGGCGCCGGATTCTGTCCCAGTTGCCCCTCTTCCAGGCCAGCTCTCTGCTGTGGCCCGGGAGGAGAAGGATGGCCCAAGTGCTTGGGCCCTGCACCCACATGGGAGACCAGGAGAAGCACCTGGCTCCTGCCTTCGGATCAGCGTGGTGAGCCAGCCACAGCGCGCCAGCCACGGCAGCCATTGGAGTGTGAACCAACGGCAAAGGAAGACCTGTCTCTCTCTCTCACTGTCCACTCCATCAAAAAAAAATTTAAATAAAAAAAAGACTTAATCACAAGGATAAATGTACTATTGCATAACAAGTGAGAGCCAGGCTTGGAGTTAGACCAAGCATTATTTAAATCCCAATACTCTAGTTATTAGTTTCAGTTTTCTCACCTATAAAGTAAAAATAATTCATTTACTGTTGAAGATTAAATTAGTTTTTATATAGCCTGCCTCATACAGTGTTTTTCAGAACGTTCTCAAATGATAGTTATTATTATTATCCTCATGAGAATCAGTTTGATTTTTTTGGGGGGGTGGTTACAGAGAAATGGATAAGACTTTAAAAGTATGTTACTTCTCTAACCAATGTAGTCTCCTTCTACACGACACTGTAGAGTCCCAAGACCATGGTCTTCCTGAATAGGATAGCTATGGAAAAGCAAAAAAAGTTAGAATCACCAGACAACTCATTATAGAAGTTGTGACTCTTTAACCAGAAATGCAAAACACAAGAGGCAAATTAGTGAGAAAATGTTGATAAGTACTGAGATATAATGAACTCACTGGGACAAATACTTTGTGTAATATGAATTAGTGTTATCATCAGTTTTTAAGCTATCTGTCAGATATACACAGTGTAAGAGACAAAATTTAGCTTACTCCTAATCTCCATTTGATGCTGTCTTTCCAAAATCTGTTATTTGACAAATACAGGAAACCCCTTATCCAAAAAGATCTAGTATCAAGTATAAATCCAAAAAACAAAAGACAAAATTGACCTGAGAAATTGGAGATATCATGAAGAAACTATCTCATAGAAATTGACTCTACTAAATACAAGTACTGGGGCTGGTGCTGTGGCATAGTAGGCTAAGCTTCCACCTGCAGTACCTGCATCCCATATGAACAGCAGTTGGCATCACAGTTGCTCCTCTTTTGATTCAGCTCTCTGCTATAGCCTGGGAAAGTAGTAGAAGATAGCCCAAGTGCTTGGACCCCTGTACCCATGTGGGAGACCTAGAAGAAGCTTCTATCTTTGGATGGGCCAAGCTCTGGCCTTTATGGCCATTTGGGGAATGAACTAGCAGGTGAAAGACCTTTCTCTCTTTCTCTCCCTCTTTCTGTTCATAACTCTACCTCTCCAATAAATAAATAAAATCTTTATAAAAATACTAGTACCAAAAGCTAAGTCAAAGTATAATTCTTATAATAGCCCCCAAAATTAATCCACCTAATACTGATTGAAGTAAAAGCACATCAGTTGTGTGAACTGAGTAGACGTGCATTTTAAAAATAATTGTAGTTAGGCCTGCGCCGTGGCTCAATAGGCTAATGCTCTGCCTTGTGGCACCAGCACACCGGGTTCTAGTCCCGGTCAGGGCACCGGATTCTGTCCCAGTTGCCCCTCTTCCAGTCCAACTCTCTGCTATGGCCAGGGAGTGCAGTGGAGGATGGCCCAGGTGCTTGGGCGCTACATCCGCATGGGAGACCAGGAGAGGCACCTGGCTCCTGGCTTCGGATCGGCGCAGCGCGCCAGCCGCGGCAGCCATTGGAGGGTGAACCAACGGTAAAAGGAAGACCTTTCTGTCTGTCTGTCTCTCTCACTGTCCACTCTGCCTGTAAGAAAGAAAAAAAAAAGAAAAAAAATTGTAGTTATTCTGTTCTTTGGCTCAAGAACATAGTAGAGTTGCTAAGAGCATGAATTCTAGAGATTTGTTAACTAAACAGAATTTAAACTCCAGATCTGCGACTTACTTTCTGGAAATTTGAAGAAGTTGCTTAACCTCTCAGTGCCTCATCTATAAAGTTTCCTCACAGATGAAACTCATCATATAGATGAGTTTCCTCATCTATGAAGTGAGACTAATAGCCAAACATACTCAAGATTATTGGATGACCTAAATGGAGGGCATTAGAGCAACTACTAATAAATACTAGATTTTTTTCTCAGATATTTTTAAGAATCCAGTTCAATTTGCATTTTGAATCAATTCATGTGTCTTTTGCAGGGGGTCTAAAGATAAGGGCAATCAATAGTTGTAATTCAAATTTTAAAACAGATTTATATGTATGTGTTCTATTCATGAGGAAGCACTGAAAAGTACATATGTTGGCAAGAAAAAGAAGACACTCACCAGCTTCCTGTCTGCTGGTTTACAAGAGAGCAAGGAGTGACCCATCTGTCTCTTTGAGATTCCAAGACCAGTGGGCTGGATTTAAAAATGCAAACAAAAGATAGGAAACAATAAGGCAGTGCTCTAGTAAATATTCCTGATGAAAGTGAGAACAAACTTGGCTGGAAACCCACCTCTGGATTTACCAGGCAGTGTTGTAGATATATGAAGACTATTATGCCTAAAGGTTATGTCCGTCAAATTCTCAGCCAGACGGTAGAGGTGCATTCATGGTCCACACTTCACACTGCAGAGGGAGCATTTCCCTTTCTCAAGAAAATCTCCATCATATCCATGCTAATTATATTGGTTCTATGTGGAGCTTTTGTGGATTTTACACCTTTATTCCCCCTTTCTAAGGCTGAATCTCAGACCAAGATTGAGATGGAACCAAGTAGTGGATATGGCACATTGTCAAGGTTTTACTTTGGGTCTCTATCCCTAGCAGAAAGGATAATTTCCTTATAAGATAAGTTGACAATTACTTAATGCGAGGAATTTAGATCCAGAGAGGAGTCAAATCGCATTTTTCTTTAAATATGGCAGAATCAGGGAGATAGAGCAAAAGAGATAATACCTTCAACCTGTCCAGAGGTGAATGAAATTAGACACAGTGTATAGAACCTACCTAGCTGAATGCTTAAGTGAGATTATGTTCCTTCTACCTTAGAAAGCCCCACTACAATTATTTCATTTGTTGAAATGAAATATTAAAATGCCCCACAAAATCCACAACTTCAATACCCAATCTAGTTTTCTTCTCCCTAGCATGGGTGAGGTAATAGTGACATTCTTAAGATATCTTTTGTAAAAGTCATATTGACCTCCTAGTTATTCCCAGAAAACATTAGAAGTCCAATAGCTTATAGTACCTGTGTCCTCATTTTCCTCTGATCCTGCTAGCAGAATTTCTAATTGTACAAAAATAACAACCAAACAAGGAAATTCTAATGGGCTTTGAGGTTTATACATCATTTTTAAAGAATTTACTTTGGGCACAATTGGTAGCATATAGTACTTATAAGAATTTACTTTGGACTGAGAAACAAGGGTGGGGGGAGAATAAAAAAAAAATCAAAGAAGAAAATTCAGATGCAATTATGGTGCAATTCACACTGAGCCTGTAGTGACTAGTTGTCAGTAAATGAATGAACCAACTTGATCAACCAGTTGCAATTATATTAAAGTTTACTGAAGTCCAGCTTATGAAAGACCATGAACTGCAATTAGGAAAACAGCAATTCTGGGTCAACTGCTTACGATTTATTGCTATCAGGAAAGTTGTTTTCATGAAGCTACCACCATACACAAGTATATAACTAGTTAAACACAAAAACAAACATGCTTACCTATCAATGTACTCGGTATCAAAATCAAATGTTTCCAGTTTTCCAGTGAAAATCCAGCCATGTACACGTATTAGGCTTCCTGTTTTAAGAAGATTCTTTAAAATTTAATGTACTAAGCTCAAACTCTAAATGTACAATATAAACTATATTTCTTTTCGTATATGTACACCCAACATGGCAAAGTTGGTCATGACCCAGAAAATCAACAATTGTTATAAACCACGGCAGTATGGTCAATGATAAAACCCAGTGATCAAGTTTATGCACTAGAAAGGCTAAAAATAACCAATTGTTTTGTCTGTGCATAAAGCATAGAAGGAACAATCAATCTTCTTCACAGTCCCTTAAAGAGTGAAGATTTCAGGAAAGAAGGGCCAGTTTTCACACACTGTCACGTTCCATTCTCTTTGCTGCATGTAGACCAACCACTCAATGTTGGATTTAAGAACAATGTGCCTTGGGGTGTTCCACATTTCATGACTTTCTTTTGAACACTTATTAAAATGAATATGTGACATGAACTTATTCATCTCTTACAATCTAAGGGGTCTTCAGGGATCCTTAATTTTTTCTACACCTCAAAGTGTAAAAGATAAATGTCACAGATGACCTAAATGGATATGAACTTTGGAATAGTATAAAATAGCATCAGAGTTATGGCTAAAGGATGAACCATTGGGAGAAATCCCAAGATGGTGGAATAGAGAGGGAGCTGACTACTCTAGTTTAGGGGAAGATAGTTTTAAAAAAAATGTGGAGAGAGTGCAATCTCAGGGAAGAGATAGGAAGAAAACTGCAGTGGAAATTCCAGGGAAGTTACAGGGACACTGTGGATCTACATGGAGGGTGTGGATGTGCAGCATGAAAACAGATATGACACAGGACCCCAGCAGCCAAGAGCCTCAGACCAGCTTTAGAGAGTGATGTGAGACCAGCCTGCAGCACCTCAAGCCACTGGTGTTATAGCTGCAGGGAAAGCCTGGCATGAGTCCAGTCTGGAGTCCTGTGAGAGACAGTATACTGCCAACTAGAGGAACAAAAGGTCAGGTTTCTCTCTCCCCAACCCACTGACAATAGCACCCTGCAACTAGCTGAGAGAGTGCAGATGATATTTTGGACATACATAATAGCTGTACCAGCTTGTGTCCACGCACCAAGTAACCAGCCAAGAGGAGACATCTGAGTCTGTATAGAAGGACTAACAGGAAACTGAGTTCCCATATAGGAATGTGAGATGTCCCCAGCCTCCTAGCACATCACAGGTGGCTGGCTCTGGATGGGACATACTGGCAGAGTAGAGTGGATCCTCAGTGTCCCATGACTGTGGGACTATATAAATACTGTGGCTGTGTGGGAGGGTGCAGGGTGTGGCTGGGTCTCTTGGCAGCTCCACACTTTTGGGGCTTCCCTACTTGCCTGGGGTGGGTATATAGTTGCAGGATTCATGTTCACACTGAGGATTGCATATATCCTTTGTGTTGTCCTTGTGGCAGTGTAGATGAGTGTTGCATCCCCTAGAGTTAGAGCCTGGATATTGGTCACCTTAGAGGAGTGGGGGTGAGGGTGAGTTATGCCAACAGAGCTGATCATATCCTCCCCTCTACAAAAAAAAAATGATGATGATAGAATTATAATGTAGTATGTGGGTGTCACCTTGGATACTCACTTCACCCTCAAGCACTGAACAGAGCTCCCTTGCCACACTCAGCACATGCTTCTAGGTATTCACTGAAAGACCAGACACTTCACTAAGCCACAGAGACATATTATAAAGTAAAAGCCCAGCCAAGATGGCAGAATAGGGAGGGAGCTTACTGATAGTGTAATCTGTCTTCTCCTGGACTATCTTCACTTCTATTAATCTCAGGGAAGAATTAGGGGGAAAATGGTAGAAGAAATTCTTCCATAATTAGAGGGACACGGTGGATCTATGTGGAGGGCACGGGCGCCCACGCTCAGGACCCCAGCTGCCAAGAGTCTCCGCACCAGTGCTGGAAAAAGAGGTGAGACAAAACTGCAGTAGCCCAAGACACTGGCAGAAAAGTGGCAGGAAGAGCCTAGAGGGAACAAGGCTTGAAGCCCCATGTGGGAAAGTGCACCACTTAACTACAGGAGAGAAAAAATAAAAAGGACAGTATGGACACGATTCTCTCTCTCCAATCACCTTACAAAAGTCTGAGCTGATAGAGTTGGTGCCATTTTGGACATGTTACAGCTGTGCCAGCCTGGCAACCAGCCAAACAGAAAATCTGACTCTGGTGGGGAGTAATAACAGGAGACTAAGACCTAGTGAATGTGTGGAGCTTCTGAACCATGACTGTGAAAAAAAAAAAAAATGAGGGTGTGTGGGAGAACTCACAGTGTGGCTGAGACTTGAGTAGTCTTGGTGGGAGACAGCCCTGGCTACCCGGTGAGAGACATAGCAGGGGAATCAGCTTACACTGAGGACTGCACAGATCCTTTGTGTGGTCCTTGGGACAGAGCAGATGAATATTATACCCACTGGGGCTAGCACTCAGGCACTGATCGCCATTGAGGAAAAGAGCTCAGCCGAGCAGAATCACTTCGCTTCTTATTTAAGAGAGAGAGACAGAGAGAAGATTTACCATGCCAAACCTGGGTGTGTCTCCTTGGGCACACCCTTAACCCTGAAGAACTGAACAGAGCTCTCTGGCCACACCCTCCACAAGCCTCTAGAGAGTCACTGAAAGCAAACAGTCCAATTACAAATGCCTAACAACAAACGCAACAACCAAAGAAACAAGAAAAAGACAACATGATGCTACCAAAAGAACATGACACATCAATATAAGATTATGAAGACGGTCAGATAGAAGAAATGGAAGAAATGGAACTCAAAAAATTTATGATAACTATTATTTAGAAGTAACCAAAAGCAAATGGATGAACTACTGAAATCAATGCAGGACATGACAAAAAAATCTCATGAAAATGAAATCTTAAGGAGGAATCAAAATGATATGAGGAATTTAATAGAACGTGAAATTAAGATATTGAAGAGAAATCAAAAAGAAATGAAGAATTCAATAGAACAAATAAAAACCACAGTTGAAAGCCTTAAAAACAGAATCATTGAGGCAGAAGAGAGAATATCAGACTTAGAAGACAGAGCACAGGAAAGTATACAGTCAAACCAAAGACAAGAAGAAATTAGAAATCTGAAAAATATTGTTGAGAATCTACAGGATACTATTTAAAAATCCAACATTGGGGTTCTAGGAGTTCCTGAAGGCATGGAGAAAGAGAAAAGATTAGAAGGCTTTTTTAGTGAGATAATAGCAGAAAACTTCCCAGATTTGGAGAAAGAAAGAGGCATCCAAGTACAGGAAGCACACAGAACTCCCAAGAAACATGACCAGAAGAGATCCTCACCACAACACATTGTAATCAAACTCACCACAGTGAAACATAAAGAAAAGATCCTAAAATGTGCAAGAGAGAAATGCCAGATTACTCTCAGAGATCTCCAATTAGATTCACAGCAGACTTCTCATCAGAAACCCTATAGGCTAGGAGGGAATGGCAAGATATAGCCCAAATACTAAGAGAAAAAACTGCCAGCCCAGATTATTATATTCTGCAAAGCTCTCATTTGTGAATGAAGGTGAAATAAAGACCTTTCATAGCCGGCACCATGGCCCAACAGGCTAATCCTCCACCTTGCGGCGCCGGCACACCGGGTTCTAGTCCTGGTCGGGGCGCCAGATTCTGTCCTGGTTGCCCCTCTTCCAGGCTAGCCCTCTGCTATGGCCCGGGAGTGCAGTGGAGGATGGCCCAAGTCCTTGGTCCCCGCACCCGCATGGGAGACCAGGAGAAGCACCTGGCTCCTGGCTTCGGATAAGTGCGATGCGCTGGCCACAGTGCACCGGCCGCAGCAGCCATTGGAGGGTGAAACAACGGCAAAAAGGAAGACCTTTCTCTCTGTCTCTCACTGTCCACTCTGCCTGTCAAAAATAGTTTAAAAAAAAAAAAGGGTATTATATAAAAATATTCAGCCTCGGCCGGCGCCGTGGCTCAACAGGCTAATCCTCCGCCTTGCGGTGCCGGCACACTGGGCTCTAGTCCCAGTCAGGGCACTGGATTCTGTCCTGGTTGCCCCTCTTCCAGGCCAGCCCTCTGCTGTGGCCTGGGAGTGCAGTGGAGGATGGCCCAAGTGCTTGGGCCCTGCACCGCATGGGAGACCAGGAGAAGCACCTGGCTCCTGCCATCGGATCAGCATGGTGCGCCGGCTGCGGCAGCCATTGGAGGTTGAACCAACGGCAAAGGAAGACCTTTCTCTCTGTCTCTCTCTCTCACTGTCCACTCTGCCTGTCAAAAAAAAAATTCAGCCTCACTGCCCCTTTCCTTCTCTGCCGAGATAGAGCAGGCTTAAAAAAAAAAATACCTTTCATAGCAAACAGAATTTGAAAGAATTTGTTACCATTTTCCCAGCCCTGCAAAAGATGCTTAAAGATGAATTACAAACAGAAACACAGAAATGCAGTAATCAATATGAAAAAATATAAAGGAAGAAAATCTCCCACTAAAAGATCACAGGAAGTTCAAAGCATATATTAGAAATATCTTTGGAAAAATGGCAGGACAAAGTCACTTCTTATCAATAGTCACATAGGGCGGAGCCAAGATGGCGGAATAGTGAGGACGCGCACTAGCAGTCCGCAAAAAGATAGTTTAATAAAAACAGAGTTACTGTAGCCTCAGGAAAAATCTCAGGGAAAAAAATGCAGTGGAAATTCTTCCGGACCCAGTGAATGAGACGCAGAGGACCTAGGGGAAAGTAAGTTTGCGAACGGCAAATCGTGCCTTAGTGGCACAGGAGCTGCCGGGAGGGACGGGAACCGGACGGAACACAGTCGCCATTGGAATTGAGCGCTTAAACGGGAGCCGATACAGGGATCCCGAGACACTGGCGGGGGGAAGCAGACGCCAGGGGGGAAACAGCACAATTGAGGCGAGCCCACACGGACACTAGCCTCTTTCGTTGCCCACCCTGCTCACTCGAGCTAGACTGAACACAGTGGGACGGCGCGCGCCCGCCGGCTGAACCGGAAGCCGGGCGGAACACAGTCGCCATTGGAACTGAGCGCTTGAACGGGGGCCGATACAGGGATCCCGAGACAGTGGCGGGGGGAAGCAGACCCCCCACGGGGGAAACAGCACAATTGAGGCGAGCCTGCACGGACACTAGCCTCTCTCGTCACCCACCCTGCTAATTCGAGCTAGATTAAACGCAGTGGGACAAGGCGCGCCCGCCCGCCCGCCCGCCCGCCCATCACTGAGGCAGACGGAACCAAAAACCCGAGGCTGTAGAAACCTGAAGGGGATCCAAAAACTGGGAACACACCGCGCACACAAACTCCGTTACCTTGACAACCCAGAGAAAGAGTGTGGGGAAAAAAAAAAATGCCAAATAAAAACAGATTCCGAGGGAGCAAGATCAAGGAAGACGCTATGATGACCCCAAATGGAAAAGACACCCCAAGTCAGGATTATGAAGATAATGAGATAGAAGAAATGCAAGAAGCAGATCTCAAAGAATTGATAAGAACATTAAGAAGTTCTCAAAAACAAATTCTTGAACTACAGAAATCCTTAATGGATAAGATAGAAAATCTCTCTTGCGAGAATGAAGTACTACGGAGAAATCAAAACGAAATGAAACAACTAGTAGAACAAGAAGCTACGATAGTGACAAAAAATCTTAATGAATTGAAGAATTCAATAGATCAAGTGACAAGCAATCTTGAGGGCCTTAAAACCAGAATGGGTGAAGCAGAAGAGAGAATATCGGACCTAGAAGACAGAGAACAGGAGAGGAAACAGTCAAACCAAAGACAAGAAGAGGAAATTAGAAAACTAAAAGATATCGTCGGGAATTTACAGGATACTATTAAAAAACCCAACATTCGGGTTCTAGGTGTTCCTGAAGGTATGGAGAGGGAGAAAGGATTACAAGGCCTTTTTAGGGAGATACTAGCAGAAAACTTTCCAGGCTTGGAGAAAGACAGAGAAATCCTAATCCAGGAAGCTCATAGAACCCCTAATAAACATGACCAAAAGAGATCCTCTGCACGACATATTGTAATTAAACTCACCACAGTGAAGCAAAAAGAAAAGATCCTAAAATGTGCAAAAGAGAAACGTCAGATTACTCTCAGAGGATCTCCAATTAGACTCACAGCTGACTTCTCAACAGAAACCCTACAAGCTAGAAGGGAATGGCGAGACATAGCCCAGGTACTTAGAGAGAAAAACTGCCAGCCAGAATATTATACCCTGCAAAGCTCTCATTTGTGAATGAAGGCGAAATAAAGACCTTTCATAACAAACAAAAATTGAAAGAATTTGTTGCCACTCGTCCAGCCCTGCAAAAGATACTTAAAGACGTGTTACACACAGAAACACAGAAACACGACCATCAACATGAAAGAAGGTAAACGAAGGGAACCTCACGGCAAAAGATCACAGGGAATTCAAAGCATACATTAGAAAATATCTGGCAAATGGCAGGGCAAACTTACCACTTATCAATAGTCACATTGAACGTTAAAGGTCTAAACTGTCCTGTTAAAAGACAGAGATTGGCTGATTGGGTTAAGAAACAAAAACCATCTATTTGCTGCCTACAAGAAACACATCTTTCCAATGAAGATCCATACAGACTGAAAATAAAAGGATGGAACAAGATATACCACGCCAACAGAAATGAAAAAAGAGCGAGTGTAACCATCTTAATATCGGACTACATAAACTTTAACACAAAAACTGTTAAGAGAGACAAAGAGGGGCACTATATAATGATTAAGGGATCAATACTACAGGAAGATATAACAATTCTCAATGTATATGCACCTAATTACAGGCCACAGGTTTATTTAAAAAATTTGTTAAGAAACTTAAAGGGAGACTTAGACCCCAACACAATAGTACTGGGGGACTTCAATACTTCACTCACAGATATTGACAGATCGACAGGACAGAAGATCAACAAGGAGACAGTAGATTTAAACAACACTATAGCCCAAATGGATCTAACAGATATCTACAGAACTTTTCATCCTACACGTAAAGCATTCACATTCTTCTCAGCAGTACATGGAACCTACTCTAGGATTGATCACATATTAGGCCATAAAGCAAGTCTCAGCAAATTCAAAAGAATTAGAATCATACCATGTAACTTCTCAGACCATGAGGGAGTGAAGTTGGAAATTAGCAACTCAGGAATCTCTAGAGCATATGCAAACACATGGAGATTGAACAACATGCTCCTGAATGAACAATGGGTCACTGAAGAAATCAAAAGAGAAATCAAAAATTTTCTGGAAGTAAATGAGGATAACAGCACAACATACCAAAACTTATGGGATACAGCAAAAGCAGTGTTAAGAGGAAAGTTTATATCAATAGGTGCCTACATCAAGAAACTGGAAAGGCACCAAATAGATGAGCTTTCAATGCATCTCAAGGATCTAGAAAATTTGCAGCAAACTAGACCCAAATCTAGTAGAAAAAGAGAAATAATCAAAATCAGAGAAGAAATCAACAGGATGGAATCCAAAAAAACATTACAAAAAATCAGCCAAACGAGGAGCTGGTTTTTTGAAAAAATAAACAAGATTGACACCCCATTGGCCCAACTAACTAAAAAAAGAAGAGAAAAGACCCAAATCAGTAAAATCAGAGATGAAAAAGGAAATATAACAACAGACAGCACAGAAATCAAAAGAATCATCAGAAATTACTACAAGGACTTGTATGCCAGCAAACAGGGAAACCTATCAGAAATGGATAGATTCCTGGACACATGCAACCTTCCTAAATTGAACCAGGAAGACATAGAAAACCTAAACAGACCCATAAGTGAGTCAGAAATTGAATCAGTAATAAAGGCCCTCCCAACAAAGAAAAGCCCAGGACCAGATGGATTCACTGCTGAATTTTACCAGACATTTAAAGAAGAACTAACCCCAATTCTTCTCAAACTATTCAGAACAATCGAAAAAGAGGGAATTCTCCCAAATTCCTTCTATGAAGCCAGCATCACCTTAATTCCTAAGCCAGAAAAAGATGCAGCATTGAAAGAGAATTACAGACCAATATCCCTCATGAACATAGATGCAAAAATCCTCAACAAAATTCTGGCCAATAGACTGCAACAACACATCAGAAAGATCATCCACCCAGACCAAGTGGGATTCATCCCTGGTATGCAGGGATGGTTCAATATTCGCAAAACAATCAACGTGGTACACCACATTAACAGACTGCAGAAGAAAAACCATATGATTATCTCACTAGACGCAGAGAAAGCATTCGATAAAATTCAACACCCTTTCATGATGAAAACCCTAAGCAAACTGGGTATAGAAGGAACATTCCTCAATACAATCAAAGCAATTTATGAAAAACCCACGGCCAATATCCTATTGAATGGGGAAAAGTTGGAAGCATTTCCACTGAGATCTGGTACCAGACAGGGATGCCCACTCTCACCACTGCTATTCAATATAGTGCTGGAAGTCTTAGCCAGAGCTATTAGGCAAGAAGAAGAAATTAAAGGGATACAAGTTGGGAAGGAAGAACTCAAACTATCCCTCTTTGCAGACGACATGATTCTTTATTTAGGGGACCCAAAGAACTCTACTAAGAGACTATTGGAACTCATAGAAGAGTTTAGCAAAGTAGCAGGATATAAAATCAATGCACAAAAATCAACAGCCTTTGTATACACAGACAATGCCACGGCTGAGGAAGAACTGCTAAGATCAATCCCATTCACAATAGCTACAAAAACAATCAAATACCTTGGAATAAATTTAACTAAGGACATTAAAGATCTCTACAATGAAAATTACAAAACCTTAAAGAAAGAAATAGAAGAGGATACCAAAAAATGGAGAAATCTCCCATGCTCATGGATTGGAAGAATCAATATCATCAAAATGTCCATTCTCCCAAAAGCAATTTACAGATTCAACGCAATACCAATCAAGATACCGAGGACATTCTTCTCAGATCTGGAAAAAATGATGCTGAAATTCATATGGAGACACAGGAGACCTCGAATAGCTAAAGCAATCTTGTACAACAAAAACAAAGCCGGAGGCATCACAATACCAGATTTCAGGACATACTACAGGGCAGTTGTTATCAAAACAGCATGGTACTGGTACAGAAACAGATGGATAGACCAATGGAACAGAATAGAAACTCCAGAAATCAATCCAAACACCTACAGCCAACTTATATTTGATCAACGATCCAAAACCAGTCCCTGGAGTAAGGTCAGTCTGTTTAATAAATGGTGCTGGGAAAACTGGATTTCCACGTGCAGAACCATGAAGCAAGACCCCTACCTTTCACCTTACACAAAAATCCATTCAACATGGATTAAAAATTTAAACCTACGACCCGACACCATCAAATTACTAGAGAGCATAGGAGAAACCCTGCAAGACATAGGTACTGGCAAAGACTTCTTGGAAAAGATCCCAGAAGCACAGGCACTGAAAACCAAAATTAACTACTGGGATTGCATCAAATTGAAAAGTTTCTGTACTGCAAAAGAAACAGTCAGGAAAGTGAATAGGAAACCGACAGAATGGGAAAATATATTTGCAAATTATGCAACAGATAAAGGGTTGATAACCAGAATCTACAAAGAAATTAAGAAACTCCACAACATCAAAACAAACAACCCACTTAAGAGATGGGCCAAGGACCTCAATAGACATTTTTCAAAAGAGGAAATCCAAATGGCCAACAGACACATGAAAAAATGTTCAAGATCCCTAGCAATCAGGGAAATGCAAATCAAAACCACAATGAGGTTTCACCTCACCCCGGTGAGAATGGCTCACATTCAGAAATCCACCAACAATAGATGCTGGAGAGGATGTGGGGAAAAAGGGACACTAATCCACTGTTGGTGGGAATGCAAACTGGTGAAGCCACTATGGAAGTCAGTCTGGAGATTCCTCAGAAACATGAATATAACCCTACCATTCCACCCAGCCATCCCACTCCTTGGAATTTACCCAAAGGAAATTAAATTGGCAAACAAAAAAGCCGTCTGCACAGCAATGTTTATTGCAGCTCAATTCACAATAGCTAAGACTTGGAACCAACCCAAATGCCCATCAACAGTAGACTGGATTAGGAAATTATGGGACATGTACTCTACAGAATACTATACAGCAGTCAAAAACAATGAAATCCGGTCACTTGCAACAAAATGGAGGAATCTGGAAAACATCATGCTGAGTGAATTAAGTCAGTCCCAAAGAGACAAATATCATTTGTTTCCCCTGATTGGCGATGACTAACTGAGCACCAAAGGGGAAACCTGTAGAAGTGAAATGGACACTATGAGAAACAGTGACTCGATCAGCTCTTGTGCTGACTGTTGTTGTACAATGTAATACTTTATCCATGGTAGTATTTTTTTTTTCTTTATCCTAGTACTAGTGGTTGAACTCTGTAATTAACACACAATTATTCTTAGGTGTTTAAATTTTAACTGAAAAGTGATCTCTGTGAAATATAAGAGTGGGAATAAGAGAGGGAGGAGATGTAAAACTTGGGACATGCTCAATCGGAACGGCCCCAAATGATGGAGTTAGAATTGTGCCAGGGGTTTCCAATACAATCCCATCAAGGTGGCATGTACCAAGGCCATCTCATTAGTCCAAGTGATCAATTTCAGCTCACAATTGATCACACTGATAGGTCTAAGAGTCAAAGGGATCACACAAACAAGACTAGTGTCTGCTAATACTAACTGATAGAATGAAAAAGGGAGAGAATGATCCAACATGGGAAGCAGGATACACAGCAGACTCATAGAATGGCAGATGTCCTAAATAGCACTCTGGCCTCAGAATCAGCCCTTAAGGCATTCGGATCTGGCTCAAGAGCCCATGAGAATATTTTAGGCATGGAAAGCTAAGACACTCTGGAAAAAACAGAAGACCTAAATGAAAGATCTCTGCGAGTGAGATCCCAGTGGAAAGAACAGGGCCATCAAAGAAGGAGGTACCTTTCTCTGAAGGGAGGAGAGAACTTCCACTTTGACTATGGCCCTGTGGGAATAAGATCGAAGTCGGCTAACCCTAAAGGCTTCCATAGCCTCGGCAACTCATGACCAGAGCCTAGGGAGATTACTGATGCCATAAACAAGAGTGTCAAATTGTTAAATCAACATCAGGAGTCACTGTGTACTTACGTCTCATGAGGGATCTGTCCTTAATGTATTATCCAATGTGAAGTGATGCTATTACTAGTACTGAAACAGTATTTTTACACTTTGTGTTTCTGAGTGGGTGCAAACTGATGAAATCCTTACATAGTATATATTGAATCGATCTTCTTTATATAAAGATAATTGCAAATGATTAAAAAATCTTGGTGTTAAGCTGAAAATTGCATAGACAATTAATCAATTTTTAAAAAAAAAAAATCATGTAGGATCTCTGTCCTTAATGTGCTGTACATTGTGAATTAATACTATAACTAGTACTCCAACAGTATTATCATTTTGTGTCTCTATGTGAGGGCAAACCGTTGAAATCTTTACGTAATATGTACTAAATTGATCTTCTGTGTACAAAGAGAATTGAAAATGAATCTTGATGTGAACAGAAGGGGAGAGGGAGCGGGAAAGGGGAGGGTGGGGGGAGGGAGGGAAGTTGGGGGGGGGGAGCCATTGTGGTCCATGAGCTGTTCTTTGGAAATTTATATTCTTTAAATAAAAGCTTTATATAAAAAAAAAATGTCACATAGAATGTAAATGGCCTCAACTCTCCAGTTAAAAGACACAGAATGGCTGAATGGATTAAAAAACAAAACACATCTATTTGCTGCTTATAAGAAACATATCTCTTCAAGAAAGGTGCATGCAGACTGAAAGTGAAAGGTTGGGAAAAGATATTTCATGCCAACAGAAACCAAAAAAGAGCTGGCATAGCCATCATAATATCAGACATAATAAACTTTAACACAAAAATGTTGAGAGACAAAGAGGGGCACTATGTAATGATTAAAGGAGTAATCCAAAAGAAAGATGTAACTATTATAAACGTATATGCACCTAATTACAGGGCACCAGTTTATTTAAAAGACCTGTTAAAGGACTTAAAGGGAGACATAGACTCCAATACAGTAGTATTGGGAGACTTCAGTACTCCACTTTCAGCAACAGACAGATCAACCAGAGAGAAAATCAACAAGGAAACAGCAGACTTAATTGACACTATTGCCCAAATGGATCTAACAGATATCTATAGAATTTTTCATCCTACACTTGAAGAATACACATTCTTTCCAGCAGTGCATGGAACTTACTCTAGGATTGACCACATAATAGGCCATAAAGCAAGTGTCAGCAAATTCATAAGAATCAAAATACCATGCATCTTCTCAGACCACAGTGGAATGAAGCTGGAAATTAGCAACTCAGGAATCCCTAGAGCATATGCAAACACATGGAGACTGAACAACATGCTCCTGAATGAACACTGGGCCATAGAAGAAATCAAAAGAGAAATCAAAAACTTTCTGGAAGCAAATAAAGATAACAACACAACATATCAAAACTTATGGGATACAGCAAAAGCAGTGTTAAGAGGAAAGTTTATATCAATAGGTGCCTACATCAAGAAATTGGAAAGGCGCCAAATAAATAAGCTATCAATGCATCTCAAGGATCTAGGAAAACTACAGCAAACCAAACCCAAAACTAGTAGAAGAGAAATAATTAAAATTAAAGAAATAACCAGAATTGAATCCAAAAAAGATTACAAAAGATCAGCAAAATGAAGTATTGTTTTTTTGGAAACATAAATAAAATTGACACACCATTGGCCCAACTAACTAAAAAAAGGAGAGAGAAGACCAAAATCAACAAAATCAGATGAAAAAGGGAAAGTAAAAACAACCACCACAGAAATAAAAAGGATCATCAGAAATTACTACAAAGAGTTGCATGCCAGCAAACAGGGAAATCTATCAGAAATGGATAGATTCTGAACACTTACAACCTACCTAAATTGAACCATGAAGACATAGAAAAAATAAACAAATCCATAACCGAGTCAGAAATTGAATCAGTAATAAAGGCCCTCCCAGCAAAGAAAAGCCCAGTACCAGATGGATTCACTGCTGAACACTACCCAACAGTCTTTAAAGAAGAACTAAATCCAATTCTTCTCAAACTATTCAAAACAATTTAAAGAGATGGAATCCTACCAAATTCTTTCTTGTAGCCAACATCACCTTAATTCGTAAACCTGAAAAAGATGCAGCATTGAAAGAGAATCACAGACCAATTTCCCTGATGAACATAGACACAAAAAATCCTCAATAAAATTCTGGCCAATAGAATTCAACAATACATCAGAAGGATCATCCACCCACTCCAAGATTTATCCCAGGTATGCAGGGATCGTTCAATGTTCGCAAAACAATCAACGTGATACACCACATTAACAGACTGCAGAAGAAAAACCATATGATTATCTCAATAGACACAGAGAAAACATTCGATAAAATTCAACACCCTTTCATCATGAAAAGTCTAAGCAAATTGAGTATGGAAGGAACATTCCTCAACACAATCAAAGCAATTTATGAAAAACCCTCGGCCAGCATCCTATTGAATGGGGAAAAGTTGGAAGCATTTCCACTGAGATCTGGTACCAGACAGGGATGCCCACTCTCAGCATTGCTAGTCAATATAGTTCTGGAAGTTTTATCCAGAGCCATTAGGCAAGAAAAAGAAATTAAAGGGATCAAATTGGGAAAGAAGAAATCAAACTATCCCTCTTTACAGATGATATGATTCCTTATTTAGGGGATCCAAAGAACTCTACTAAGAGACTAATGGAACTCATAGAAGAGTTTGGCAAAGTAGCAGGATATAAAATCAATGCACAAAAATCAACAGCCTTTGTATACACAGGCAATACCATGGCTGAGAAAGAACTGCTAAGATCATCGCTTCTCGGCCTTTTGGCTAAGATCAAGTGTAGAACTGCTAAGATCAATCTCATTCACAATAGCCACAAAAACCATCAAATACCTTGGAATAAACTTAACCAAGGACGTTAAAGATCTCTACGATGAAAATTACAAAACCTTAATGAAAGAAATAGAAGAGGATATAAAAAAAATGGAAAAATCTCCATGCTCATGGATTGAAGAATCAATATCATCAAAATATCCATTCTCTCAAAAACAATTTATAGCTAGAATGCAATACCCATCAAAATACCAAAGACATTCTTCTCAGATCTGGAAAAAAATGATGCTGAAATTCATATGGAGGCACAGGAGACCTCGAATAGCTAAAGCAAGCTTCTACAACAAAAACAAAGCCAGAAGCATCACAGTACCAGATTTCAGGACATACTATAGGCAGTTATAATCCAAACAGCATGGTACTGGTACAGAAACAGATGGATAGACCAATGGAACAGAATAGAAACACCAGAATTCAATTCAAACATCTACAGCCGATTAATATTCGAATAAGGATCTAAAACCAATTCCTGGAGCAAAGACAGTCTATTCAACAAATGGTGCTGGGAAAACTGATTTCCACGTGCAGAACCATGAAGCAAGACATCTACCTTACACCTTACACAAACCTCCAATCAACATGGATTAAAGATCTAAATCTATGACCCAATACCATCAAATTATTAGAGAACATTGGAGAAACCCTGCAAGATATAGGCACAGGCAAAGACTTCTTGGAAAAGACCCTGGAGGCACAGGTAGTCAAAGCCAAAATTAACTATTGGGATTGCATCAAATTGAGAAGTTTCTGTATTGCAAAAGAAACAGTCAGGAAAGGGAAGAAGCAACCAACAGAATGGGAAAAATATTTGCAAACTATGCAACAGATAAAGGATTAATAACCAGAATCTACAAAGAAATCAAACTCCACAACAACAAAACAAGAAACCCACTTAAGAGATGGGCCAAGGACCTCAATAACGTTTTTCAAAAGAGGAAATCCAAATGGCCAACAGACACATGAAAAAATGTTAAGGATCACTAGCCATCAGGGAAATGCAAATCAAAACCATAATGAGGTTTCCCCTCACCCCGGTTAGAATGGCTTACAAATAGAAATCAACTAACAATAGATGCTGGCAAGAATGTGGGGGAAAAGGCACACTAATCCACTGTTTGTGGGAATGCAAACTGGTAAAGCCACTATGGAAGGCAATTTGGAGATTCCTCAGAAACCTGAATATAGGCCTACCGTACAACCCAGCCATCCCACTCCTTGGAATTTACCCAAAGGAAATTAAATTGGCAAGCAAAAAAGCTGTCTGCACTGTAATGTTTATTGCAGCTCAATTCACAACAGCTAAGACATGGAATCAACCTAAATGCCCATCAACAGTAGACTGGATAAAGAAATTATGGGATATATACTCTATAGAATACTATAAAAAATGAAATCCAGTCATTTGCAACAAAATGGAGGAATCTGGGAAACATCATGCTGAGTGAAATAAGCCAGTCCCAAAGGGACAAATATATGTTCCCCCTGATCTGTGACAACTAGCTGAGCACCTAAAAGGAAACCTGTAGAAGTGAAATGGACACTATGAGAAACAAATACTTGATGAGCCCTTGTCCTGATTGTCAAGGAACAATTTACTATTTTATTCCTTTTAGTATTTTTTGTTCTACTTAATACTATTGGTTGAACTCTTTAATTAACACACAATTATTCTTAGGTGTTCAAATTTAACTGAAAAGTGAACTCTGTTAAATATGAGAGTAGGAATAAGAGAGGGAGGAGACGTACAGTTTGGAACATGCTCAATCCGACTTACCCCTAATGATAGAGCTAGAAACATGCCAGGGGATTCCAATTCAATCCCATCAAGGTGGCATGTACCAATGCCATCTCACTAGTCCAAGTGATCAGTTTCAGTTCATAATTTATCATAATGATAGGATTAAGTGTCAAAGGGATCACATAAACAAGACTAGTGTCTGCTAATAATAACTGATAGAATTAAAAAGGAGAGAGTGATCCAACATGGGAAGTGGGATACATAGCAGACTCATAGAATGGCAGATGCCCTAAACAGCATTCTGGCCTCAGAATCAGCCATTAAGGCATTCGGATCTGGCTGAAAAGCCCATGAGAGTATTTCAGGCGTGGAAAGCCAAGATACTCTGGCAAAAAAAGAAAAAGAAAAATGACTTAAATGAAAGATCTCTGTGAGTGGGATCCCAGTGGAAAGAACAGGTCATCAAAGAAGAAGGTACCTTTCTCTGAAAGGAGGAGAGAACTTCCACTTTGATTATGGTCTTGTCTAAATAAGGTTGGAGTTTGTGAATTCAAGAGGCTTCCATAGCCTTGGCAGCTCATGACAAGAGCCTCAGGCGATTACTGACGTCATAAATAAGAGCATTGATTGTTAAATCAATAATGGGAATCACTGTATTCTTGCTCCCCATGTAGGATTTCTGTCCTTAACACATTGTACTATGTGAATTAACAGTAAAACTAGTACTCAAACAGTACTCTATACTTTGTGTATCTGTGTGGGTGCAAACTGTTGAAATCTTTACTTAGTATATACCAAGTTGATCATCTATATATAAAGATAATTGAAAATGAATCTTGATGAAGAATGGGATGGGAGAGGGAGTGGGAGATGGGATGGTTGTGGGTGGGAGGGAGGTTATGGGGGGGGGAGAGTTGCTATAATCCAGAAGTTGTACTTTGGAAACTTATATTCATTAAATAAAATAATGGATTTTAGACATTATCAATTCTTGTTTTTGTTTTGTTTCTAAATAAAGAAGCCAAAGCCTGAGACTGATGAATGACTAAGTCAGACCATGGTACCAGGGGATTTTGCATCACAGTGAAGGGCTGTTAACCACATATAGAAATTTGACTGCTCATAAAATGTTGTCTTGCCTGCCTCCTCCCCATTCCCCATCTCCCTGGCTGATATTCTTGGCAGGCTTCCCAAATGAAATGAGAGCAATCATCTGGAAAGACATTGGAAAGATGTAGCCGTGTGGATCCTGCCTGGAGGGACCACTCCAGCCGGGACAGCCTCCAATCCTTCTCCCACAAGGTGGAGGAGATAGTGAGCAGAACTCCAGCTTGGTGGGAGAAATGGACTTGACAGATCTGGGTGCCAGCTGACATCCTATTTCACACCTCGAATGGCTGACTCCTTTCTCATCCCTCATCCTAATAAGACTGCTGCCATCTAAACAGGATTTTTCTACCCCCAGAACAGCAGAAATCAAAATGTCTGCATGTGATTTTCACAGAACACATCTCTTTTTCATGAAAAACTAATGTGTCTTGATTATGCAAATAGAACAAACCTATGTAAAACCCAGATGAATAAGATAATGCCAAATTCATATCCTTCAGAAAACAATTTAAATACACACATCTAAAGTCTGTATTTATACACATACATTCACAAAATGTGTACATTTCAATAAGTTATATATTCATTTTGAAATTCTTGACCAGTCAAGCTAATCAAAATAAGTTCAATTTATACATTTTGATGCAATTATAGATATAAATTTAACACTTGCATTTCTACAATTATATCATTTTTGAATCCCTAAACAAATGAAAACCCTGTTTTTTTATCAAACTACATTTTAAATACTTGTCAAACAAATTGATAGGAATTATATACTCCTATCTTTTTAATGATGTTTTGACGGTTTTAAAATTTATTGTATATGAATGAAATTGAAAACCTTCCTTTGATTATTGTATATAGCTCATGCCTATTTTCCTGCCGGACTATGGTCTTTTACTTTTTATCTGTTGAACTCTTTGTGTAGTGGAGCCAATAAGCCTTTGACAATAATATAAATTAAAAATATGTATCATGCCAGGGGATTCCAATACAATCCCATCAAGGTGGCATGTACCAAGGCCATCTCACTAGTCCAAGTGATCAATTTCAGCTCACAGTTGATCACACTGATAGGTCTAAGAGTCAAAGGGATCACACAAACAAGACTAGTGTCTGCTAATACTAACTGATAGAATAAAAAAGGGAGAGAATGATCCAACATGGGAAGCGGGATACACAGCAGACTCATAGAATGGCAGATGTCCTAAATAGCACTCCGGCCTCAGAATCGGCCCTTAAGGCATTCAGATCTGGCTCAAGAGCTCACGAGAATATTTTAGGCATGGAAAGCTAAGACACTCTGAAAAAAAAAAAAAAAAAGACTTAAATGAAAGATCTCTGAGTGAGATCCCAGTGGAAAGAACGGGGCCATCAAAGAAGGAGGTACCTTTCTCTGAAGGGAGGAGAGAACTTCCACTTTGACTATGACCCTGTCGGAATAAGATCGAAGTCGGCGAACCCTAAAGGCTTGAATAGCCTCGGCAACTCATGACTAGAGCCTAGGGAGATTCCTGACACCATAAACAAGAGTGTCAAATTGTTAAATCAACATCAGGAGTCACTGTGTACTTACGTCTTGTCAGCTCCTTTGGCCGCAAAAGGAACGACGCTGCTCACAGTTAATGGGTCTTCAGTAGACTTTTACTTAGAAAGAGTGGGAAAGAGAGTGGGGGACCGGGAGAAGGGGGAAGAGATGGCGCGCACGTTCCTTAAGGGGGAAAGCTGGCGTGCGTGCTCCTTCTCCCGTGGTCCGCTTATATACAGAATTCAACCAATCACAGTCAATCAATCACAGTCCATGCACAGACTTCTCCACTCTGGCACTTGATCATGCTCAGCTGTGGAGTCACGCAGCAGGCAGGGCATCAGCGCCATCTTGTTGTTTTCCACGATCCTCAGCTAGATGGAAAGTTCAATCAGCTGCTACATCCGCATTACTGCTATAAGCCAAGCCCAGCATGGGGGGGGGGGGGTCCCATGGCAGGCCTATCCATGGGTCCCCACAACGTCTCATGAGGGATCTGTCCTTAATGTGTTATCCAATGTGAAGTAATGCTATAACTAGTACTGAAACAGTATTTTTACACTTTGTGTTTCTGTGTGGGTGCAAACTGATGAAATCTTTACACAGTATATACTGAAAAGATCTTCTGTATATAAAGATAATTGCAAATGATTAAAAAATCTTGGTGTTAAATTGGAAATTGCATAGATAATTAATCAATTCTTTTAAAAAAAATCATGTAGGATCTCTGTCCTTAATGTGCTGTGCATTGTGAATTAATACTATAACTAGTACTCCAACAGTATTTTCACTTTGTGTCTCTATGTGAAGGCAAACTGTTGAAATCTTTATGTAATATATACTAAACTGATCTTCTGTGTATAAAGAGAATTGAAAATGAATCTTGATGTGAATGGAAGGGGAGAGGGAACGGGAAAGGGGAGGGTAGCGGGTGGGAGGGAAGTTGTCGGGGGGGGAGCCATTGTAATCCATAAGCTGTACTTTGGAAATTTATATTCTTTAAATAAAAGCTTTATATATATATATATATAAAATAGAGAAAAAATATGTAATCTGGAGGCTGGCACTGTGGCATAGTGGATTTTTTTAAGCCATTGTCTATAACGTTGGCATATCATATGCATGCCAGTTTGAGTTCTGGCTGTTCCTCTTTTAATCCCGCTCCATGCTAATATGCCTTGGAAAGCAGTGGAAGATGGTTCAAGTCCTTGGATCCCTGCACCCACGTGAAAAACCTGAAAGAAGCTCATGGCTCCTGGCTTTTGCCTGGACAAGACCCAGCTGTTGTGGCCATTTGGGGCATGAACTAGCAGATGGAAGATTTCTTTCTTTCTTTCTTTCTCTCTCTCTCTCTCTCTCTCTCTCTCTCTCTGTGTGTGTGTGTGGAACTTTGCCAATCAAATAAACAAATTTTTTTAAAAATTTATCTCAAAAATAAGTAAAATAAAATATTTTTAAAGCCTGGAATAGAAGTATAAATTTATGAAGAATCAGTCAGCAAACTATATATAATCCTAGCCATGTTTATCATCCAATATTAAAACAGATTTAACATTCCTGAATCTATTTCTGAGTTGTAGTCTGTTCTCTTTTTGTATAAATCTGCAGCTTTACAGAATCTTCTTTCAATATCTATATCTATAGTTACAGTTATAGATATAGATATAACTATATCTATAGTTGCATCTAAATGCATAAATTGAACTTATCGTTTTGATTAGCTTGACTGGTCAAGAATTTCAAAATGAATCTTCTTGTAAAACGGTGTGCTCTCTAATGCACAAACAAATCCCCTGGATGAAAATCAGGGCTAATATTCTTCATGTGATATCCAACTCACCTCAACACAAGATAAAGCTGTGGATGTTCAGACTACTCTGGACTCTATCTGAGTCAAATAACAGCTATACCATTTAATATCTCTACCACCTCTATGAGTATAGGCAAATTACTTAACCTCTTGCTACCTCATCTCCTCATCTACAAAATGGGAATTACAACATCTGTGATTTTATTAAGGTTTTGTGAGAATCTAATGAATTAATGTATGTGCAAAGCCTAGAATGTAACCTGGTACACGAGTCCAAAGAAACTGTGGATGATTATAAAATCAAGACAAATTATTACTTATATTTCATCCTTCCTCCAATATCAGCTGGTTTGAAATTGTTGGTCTCTTTTTTTGTGTTTAAATTCTTTTTGTTATCAGTGAAGTAATAGAATAAAAGTACCCGGGGTAAAACCAAATCAGGTTAAAAATGAACTAGAGATTGAAACTTATTTTCAAAAAAGCAACATAGAAGCAGCTAAATTTTCTCACTTACAGAAACTAACCACCCAGGTAGAAGAGTTTGCAATAAGTTTTGGTGACAGGATTTACAGCTATTCTTACTTTAAAAGATTTCTTACCTGGAACTCCACTTGATGGATTAACGTGATAAACAATGGGTGTCTGTGCCTTGGAAAACTGTTTAGAAAATAGGGATAATCACAAGTATCACAAGTGAGCATTTCATTAGAATACCACAAACACAAGAAGCACAAGCCATTCCTCATAAAACATAGGGTTAAGGAAGCAAATGTTTATGTTTCCTTAAATCACCTTCAAACCTACTTCCTTTTATTTTCATAATATTTCTATGATGCACAGATGACTGGTATTATTCTATTTCTTCAGTAGATGAGGTAAACAGAATTTGATCAAGGTCATAGAGCTCCCTAACCTGCAGCAAGTTTTCTAAACCCTGGCAAGCCTGTTTCTACATGCCCACCTGGCATACCCAATAACATGTTTTAGCAGAAGGAAAGATAAGCACACTATCATCCAGAATGTCAACTTTTCATTTCACTATTGTAATTTGATGTCTTTAGGCCATGAAGATTTTTAGTTTTCTAGAAAAGAATTCACTTATTTAATTGGAAGGATTCAAACAAATTATTATCAGCCAGAACCTTGTTAGGTATCAGCAAACTACAAAAAAGTGGAAAGTTGAATGGAAACATGAGAAAGGTGCTTGTTGAAAAAACAGAAGGTACCAATTGAGAGGAATATTATTCAAAAAATTCAAGGAATGGAAAGCAACTTTGATGGAGAGGTGAGATCCTGGGAAAGCCTGGTTGTGACACTCCAGATCCATTTACACTGATCCTCCTCCTGAAGCTCATAATGAGTTCAATGAAAGCAGAGACAATGCCTGACTCAGTTGCTGGTAAACCCTGTGCAGAGTCTGGTATGTGGAAGACATTTAATTTTGTGAAAGACTGGGGTATTATGATCTGAGATTATTGATATACTACCTGGAAGGAGAGTAGAGAATGAAACTATGCCAGGATTCCATCTCACCTGCAAGAATCTAGGTTAGTCTGAGATCAGGGCATTACTACATCAGGACATCACATGGCAGCTCATCTGAAGAAATGGAGAAGCAGAAGGACAGACTGACCTGACAAAGATTCGAACCATGAGCCAACAACTCACCCAGGGATACCTGGTCATCCTCACCTCTTCTGGATCCCTGGAATGCCTACATTCCACACAACCCATAGTGCTTCCCACTGGCAAACATATTGCAGCAAATGTTTAGTTTGGTCTTCTTCCAGCACCTTAGCAGTCTATATTTCCAGGTGAGACTATCACCAAAAGATAACTTCACTGTTAATCAACAGCCCTAATCAGACATTGACAATCGACAGATTTGTCTACAAAGCTGACGGTGGCTTGACAGGTGGGGAGTTAACTATTGATCCATATGGCTGTACGGTCTGCTATCATGGATAGTTTCCTCACTTTCTAAAAGAAAGGGTTAGAAAATAGTTCACAGAAAATGTGTACAATCAGAAGTCAAAAAAAAAGAATGCTGTGATTTCACAGATTGGGAGCTGGCCCTGATTCCACCAAAAGCTAAAGATTAATGGAGTTTCATGCACACTTGCCAAACATTCAGTCCCCACTCCACCCTTCCAGTCAACTTTTGCACCCATGACTTTACCTCCCTCCAGTTGGAACTTTACCAGAAGAGCCTAGTGAAGTGGTGGTCATTGCCCTCTCTCACAGATGTTAGAAACCGAGGCAGATGGCACAACCAAGCCCAAACCAAATAAGGAAGCATATCTCTTGATTGCAGACGTGGCTTGTTAGATCTAATCCTTCCACTAAAGTCTGTGGGGAATACTGACACTCCTTTATCATTCCATCCAACTCCTCATAGTAGTGAGGCAGACTCAGGTTGAAGCTTCAAAAAGGGCTTCACTTGTGATTCTCTCTGAGCCAACACAACATAAAAATCGTACATTTCTAAGAGAAACAGGCTCCTCGTTATCCACCACGCTAGAGACATGACAAAGTGAAAAATTAATAAGCTTCCAAATCAAGCTTCCTGCATGCTGATCCTTGAGCCCAAGTGAGGTCAGCAACACCAAGAGGGAGAGAGGAAAACAGCAGATTAGAACAGCAAAGCCACAGCCACCAGCTGCTTGATAAACCTTCCGCGAGTTGTGCAAACTTGTCAGTGCCCACAGCAGGCTCTCTGGAGTGGACTGGCAAGGTGGAATTAATTTTTCATATATGTGGTTCCCTGAGAACAAGTCCCCAAACAAAGAGACACAGTGTATTGCATTGAGCTTGGGATGCCTCTCGTTAACTGCATCTCCTGATGATTTTCCAACTCCCCCAGCTAGGGAAACTGCTCATGGACTTGTTTCTTTGATGTGCAATTTTAGGATATGTTTCTCTTCTTTTCCCCTCTCTCTCTCCTTACTGATCTTTTAATAAGTAGGAAAACTACTATTGGGATGAAGAGAAACATGGTGTGATGAAACATTTTCAGCTGTATCTCTTCTGTTACATTCCCTGAGACAGTGGACAGGCAGTGGTATAGGTCTTAATAAGAATGATTTTGGTTTTTTTTTTTTTTTGCTTCCTGCTGCATATGTGCAGAAGCAAAATTTCCAGAAAACAAGGGTCTCTTAACTGAGGAACAAAGTGTTAGATGTGAATCAACAGCAAACATTAAATTTCAAACACAAATTGCTATATAAAATGGGGGCCATTTTAGAGATGAAGTCAGATGGTGAAGTTCTCAAGGAGCACAGATTAGTGACTAAATTATACTCCTTGGAACAGCTCTTAACAGAAGCACCCTATGTAAAGAACAATCAGGTCAAGTAAGAGTACTGTAAAGCTTTTTGCTTTTTATGAAAAGTCTAGGACCCACGCATCCCGAGATTCTTCTTTGGTTAAAAAAAAAAAATTAATCTGAACTGGCCAATGAACTAAACCAAATATAAACTGAAGCTACAGTATAGATAATGAGGCTTTAAAATAAGTCAACATTGGCCTTCTAAACTCTCTCTGCTTCTGTTACTTCTCTCTCTGCTTCCCTTTCAGTTTATCTGAGCATGAAGTATTCCACCAGCATACGGCCTCGGAGTCTGGTGTTGCAAAGAGTAGCGGAAAGCTACCATAAAGTAGAGGGAGAAGCAGAACTTGGGTCCCTGAGGACCCTCACTATCCTGAGACTTGGCATGATCAGATAAAGACAGCCTTTATGGTTCCTCTGTGAGGTTCAGGTGAAGTGACATTTAAAGCAAGGTGAAGGTACAAATCCTGGTTCTGTCCTTTATCACCTACAGGACAAGGGCAAACTAGTTAATCTCCCTGAGCCCCAAATTATGCATATGTTGGAACAGGATAATAAATACCCACCCATAAAATTTTTGTGAGCATTAAAATGGACAAATACATAAAACAGCTACAGCCTGACATAAAAGGGTTCAACATTTGGCTTTAAACATAATATAGTCTATGAAGCTGTATCACTAACTTTCTTCTTACTCTTTCAAACAGACTCTGGCTAATTTACAACTTGAGTGTTGGTAACACAAGCAAAACCTCAGACTAAGAAAATACATATTCCATCATCCTGGGGCTGGCATTGTGGTGCAGCAGGTTAAGCTGCTGCATGAGATTCTGGCATATCATGCGTCCTCTGGTTCGAGTCCCAGTTGCTCAATTTTCAATGCTGCACTCTGGGAATGTACCTGGAAAAGCAGTGGAAGATGGCCCAAGTGCTTGGGCCCCTGTCATCCATGTGGATAACTAGGTGTAGTTCCAGGCTCCAGGCTTCAGCCTGACCCAGCCCTGGGCCATTGTGGCCATTTGGGGAGTAAACCAACAAACGGAAAATATCTCTGTCTCTCTCTACATCTGTCTGTCTGGAATTCTGTATGTTTGTGTAAAACATTCTTCCATCTGTAAAACTCACCTTGAAAATACAGCTGTCTTTTGATACTGGACTTGGATTATCTAACACTTGTCCCTCAGAATGCACTTCCAAAGAGTATAGACCTTCATGGGTTTCAGAAAGCAGAGATCTGAAGGCAGAAATTGGAAACACTTATGAATCAAAAAACACCAATTCCAAAAGCTAGCAGCTCATTTAATCACTTCCAGTTTTCTCCCTGATTGCTTGTAGAACAGAGCTAATCAAACAGTATTACATCCTACCTTTCACTTCCTAGATCCATTCTTTTTTGTAAGAATTATTTATTTATTTGAAAGTCAGAGGTACACAGAGAGAGAAGGAGAGAGGGAGGGAGGGAGAGAGAGAGGTCCTCCACCTGCTGGTTCACTCCTCAGATGGCCACCATTGCTGGAGCTGCACCAATCTGAAGCCAGGAGCCAGGAGCTTCCTCCGGGTCTCCCACGTGGGTGTAGGGGCCCAAGGACTTGGGCCATCTTCTACTGCTTTCCCAGGCCACAGCAGAGAGCTAGATCGGAAGTGGAACTCGAACCGGTGCCCATAAAGGATGTCAGCACTGCAGGCGGCGGCTTTACTCACTGTGCTGCATAGACTTTAAAGACTGGATCCTTCAGGAAAAGCAAGGTAATTGAAAAGTCTCTAAAATTTAAGAGAAACAAAAATCCTATTTCTTACAAGGTTTCTGGGGGGCGGGGAGGGAGTCTCATTTCTCAGAAGCATCAATTCATAAGCATTTAAGAATTAGAAGGTACTTTGATAGATACTCTCATCCCAGTTTCTATAGTTTAAAAATGACAGTTATAGATAGATTAACTTATGTGTATGAACACCAAAGGTCAGGATAAAAGGGGGCTTGAATCCTAGTTCTCATAAAAGGTATTAATCTTACTTGTTTCCAAAAATAGCAATAATGAATCTTCATCTTCCGAGAAGCTGCTAAACATCTCATGTGTCCATCAAGACAAAGGGACTTAGTTCTTCTCTCTTTGCATAAATATCACAGTGGCCTCTTTGCCACTCTGAGGCTGCCATCCACAATGGATTTTTGTCATAGGGAAGATATGATGAGTAAGAATAAAGCTAGATTTAAGCTCTGCTTCTTTGCCAAATCTTCCCAACAAAATCTTCAATATGACCTTCAATATTTAAATATGAAGAGTCCATTGTGTTAGCAACTAGCATTATGTGTTTACCAAGCACTTGAAATGTGGATAGCTCCAATTAATATAGACTAGGATCATAAAACAAAATCCAATTCCCTCCTTAAAAACATCTCAAAATTTTTCTCCATATTGTCATCCTTCCTTAAGCCCTAGAACCACAGGGACCTTTAAAGGATGATATTCACATGGAATATTTTCAAAAACTATAGCTGCAGGCCAGCATCATGGTATAGTGGGTAAAGTCACACCCCACAACATCAGCATCCAATATGGGTGCCAATTCATGCTCCACTTCTGATCTAGCTCCCTGCTAATGGCCTTGGGAAAGCAGTAGAAGATGGCACAACTGTTTGGTCCTCTGACACTTATGTGGGAGACCACATGAAGCTCCTGGCTCCTGCTTTCAGCTTGGCCCAGCATTGGCCATTGCAGCCATTTAGGGAGTGAAATAGTGGATGAAAGCTCTCTCTCTAGCTCTCTCTCTCCCCTCTGTGTGTGTGTGTGTGTGTGTGTGTGTGTGTGTGTGTCTCCCTCACCTTCAATAATTCTGATTTGAGAGAAAGAAAACAGGAGAGGAGGGGAGGGGAGAGAAGGAAAGAGAACTATAACTGGTAATTAATCGCAGTAGGAGTTTCCCTAACACATCACAAAAGGCTACTAAGACAAGCACTCATATGCTCATCCTGTCTGGTCTTCCTATTACCAGACAGGCACCTGGTCTGGCATTTCACCACAGGCAACTGCAAGAAGACAGGAGAGACATCACAGGGGACACTTGGCAATGCAGGTACCACCATGTTCACCAGGCGTATCTTCAGCTGAGAGCCATTGGTAGGATAAAGGACACTTGTCTCCAAACCTAAATACAAAGGAAAAGGGGAAATCTCAGATAACCAGAGTTATGATACACTCAGGGTAATGTGAAAACATGGCCATATAGGGACAATGTAATTTATGCTAAATTTACCTAAGGATTAAAGTAACATTACTCCTTTCCAAAGGAATTTATGGCTGCAATCTCTTGGGATGTTCTAACTTATGGATTTATAAAGGGATTTTTGTCTCTTTACGTCTATTTAAATCCAAGAAATGTTTCATCCCTGAAAGTTATTTTTGCATTGTATGGGAGATAGGAATGCTAGACTGTGGTTTAGAAAGTCCACCACATAGAACCCATCCCTTTTCACTGGGTTACATCTCCATGTACCCTTTTTAAGTTGAAAAGAGTTGAGAATACCTGGTCAAAATGCAATCAATACACCTCACCTGTGGAACATCACACACTGTAGAGAATTGGTTGCTAACCCTCCTGATTGCATGGCCAATAGGGAGCTGTGGCTCACGGCCAGTACCCAGCACCATGAAAGTATGTGTACTGCTATCCAGGAAAAGCATCAAAATTCAAAACTCAAAGTATAATTTCTACCAAATCTGTATTGCTTTCACACTATAGTGAAGTTGAAAAATCAGAAGTCAAACCATTATAGGAATAAGTATTTGGCACAGCAATTAAGATACCCATATCCCATATCAGAGTACCTTAGTTTGACACATGGATTTGCTTTTGACTCCAGCTTCTTGTTACTGCACACCTTGGGAGGCAGCAAGTAGATGGTGGCTCAAATGGATTTTTCCCACCACCCATGCGGGAAACCTGGAAGGCATCCCTGGCTCCCGATTTCAGCCTTGCCCATTCATTGCAGGCATTTGGAGAACAAATCAGTAAACGAGAGCTCACCTGCTCATTCAGTCTCTCTGCCTCTCAAATAAATGTATAAATTTTAAAAAACATTGTAAGTCAGGGACCCATTTGTATAAAATTATCTATAAGGAAGACAGCACAGATTCTGGGGAACATATTGTCAAAGTTGTATGATGTTACACATCACAAAGTTTTCTGCTTCTCTGAATTAGCCAGTGAGCATCTGGAGAGAAAGATGTTAATCCCTCTGTCCTTCTCCCTTCAGTCCCTCTTTTACACTTGTTCTTAGAAAAGGAAGAAAACCAAATTTTGTTCTTTAGGATTGTGTGTCCATTAAGAAATTCACATTTGATAAAGTTCAAACTTACCATCAAAAATAACTGTGATCCACGTTCCCCCTGCAAGGCTACCTTCCTTGGGCTCAATACGTAAAGTCAGGTGTGGTACTGTGAATAAATGAGAAAAACAGTGGCATTGAAGGTCAAACTTGATCCAGTAGCTTCCCCAACATTTTAAAGTAAAACAACACGCAGGGGGCCAGTGCTGTGGTGCAGCAGGTTAAAACCCCACCCTGCAGCACTGGCATCCCACATGGGCGCTGGTCCAAGTCCTCACTGCTCCACTTCTGATCCCACTCCCTGCTACTGCATCTGGGAAAGCAGCAGAGGATGGCCCAAGTCCTTGGGCCCCTACACCCATGTGGGAGACCCGGAAGAAGATTCTGTCTCCTGGCTTCGACCTGGCCCAGTCCCAGTCATTGTGGACATTTGGGGAGTGAACCAGCAGATGGAAGACCGACCGACCTCTGTCTGTACCTCTCTCTGTAATGCTCTCAAATATAATTAATTAATTAATTAAATACTTAGCATGCATTAGAATGACCAGAAGAGCTTGATCAAATGCAGATGATGAGCTCTGCTATAAGAATTTCTGGTTCAGTTGATCTGAGACCAGCCCTCAAATTTACATTTCTAATCTGGTGCCCCTGGTCTGGGGCCACACCTTCAGAATCCAGATTTTGTGGAAAACTCTGACTTAGCCCTCTCGTTTCAGACATTCAAAAACCCAGTGCCCACAAGGACAATCCTGAGTTTCATTTTCCTTTGGGAAGAGGCTCACTTTGTTCCCTAATTGAATCCATAGTATCTTCCCTCTCTTTCCAACCTTTTTACCAGCTGACCATTTTAATTGTAGAAGTAACCACTTGCTTCTTATATTTCCACTTTGGGGTGAGGAGGAGAGACTTCTGGAAGCTGTTCCTACTTCAATTTTCCTGCCTAATCCACCATCCTCTACTCTCCCCTGGAATAAGTGATCAGAGTGAATTCCCAGACGGATGTGAAATTCTGTAGCTTTTAGCCTCACTGCTCATAGCAGAACCAATGTGTGGATCGTTGCTGGAGGATTACACAAAGCTAAGCCCTATTGACTACACATGCTGGGATAGATTGAGTCTTCCCATACAGACCATCAGCTGAGCTTGACCATTATCAATCCTTCCATCTTTAAAGATGTTCAGGGACATGCCCTGACAAAGGAAAAGCTATTTCAAGGAAATCAGCAAAAATCATCAGGCGCTCAGTAAGGAAATAAGCAATGAAAGTGTTATCTATAGAACACCTGTCAATTCTATATCACAAAAAAAAAAATGATAAAGGCTCATGTAGGCCATGCTAACTGTGGCTGGCCTAGGACTTCCACGTGCAGCTATGCAGGTGGCACACTGCACACCTAAGGTAATGGAGAATGATTCACATCAACATAACCATTCATGGAGTTCCCAACCAGAGCCCTCAGAGATGGTTAGATATTTTTAACCAAGAAGACCAAAAATCAATGCCACAAGAAGATGTAACAGAGTATAATAGAAACTCAGAGAAAGCTGAAGACATGGCTTGAGAAGAGAATATTATAATACAAGAAGTAATCACTAAGACAAAATAAGTTATACTCCCTTTGGGAAGAGAAAGTGGTAAAATCTAAAAAGAATTAGAACACAAAGTCCAAAGGCTGATTATAAAAGAAAGGTCACAAGTCATTATTAAAAGCGCTGAAGTACAACAGCGATTTCCACTGGCCATTAAAAGTTTAAGTAAATATTCACAACAGTTTAGTACATAACCTCAGCGAGTAACCGGGAAAAAAGTTAAGCAGGAAATTTAAACCTGGATGCAGATGCTTCAACTCTGCCACTCAAAATAAACTTTATAAATTCATTTTTTCAGTTGATAAGTGGAAAGTACATGTCTAAGTATCAATAATATTTTTCAAGGGAACCTACGAGGTTCCTATCTGTAACCCTGTGAACACACATTCTACTCACCTGCCAAAAGCAGTACTTCAATACTCATCAGAGGGATCAGCCAGCCAGTCATTGTGTCTACTTAAATCAAGATTTCTTAGACATTAAGATCATTTTCTGTTCTGATGGATGCACCATAGCTGTTCTGCTATATAAAAGATAAAGTAAAAATTACGAACATTTTTGCTTCCATACCATCACTTTGTTGTATTGAAACTTGAGAAGTTAAGGAGCTGACACAGAAATGGCCCTAGTGTCTCCAAAGGGACCCACTGTCTTTCTAAGCTTGGTAGAAAGGGGCCATGTAAGAATTTTATATGCAGTCATCACCGTTCCTCCTTTCTTGCTTCACCAGCTTATTTTCGGCATCTTTAAGCTGGTTAAATAATAGTAACCTCTTTCATCAACTGAATCAAAGCTGAAGTTTTAAAAATAAATTCTATTTATTAAGATACTAGTTAATGTGGTTGGGGGAACTGTATGTTTTTACACTGTTTGCCCTAGCTTTTCAGCTTTCCCTCCATGGTTCTCCTACTTGAACCCTGTACTGTCACCTTACTGTTCTCCTCATCACTCAGACGGGCCTTGCACACATCAGCCTTTGCCTTAGCTCCTGCTGCTCCCTTCCTGGCTTCTCCAGACTTTCTTCAAGATCCTGATCCTCGCACCTGGCCTAACTCAGGGGCCACTTCCCACACTGAATCTTTCCCCAAGCATTCCAATTCTCATCAACCTCCCTCATCTCAAAATAATAACAATAATAATAATAAACCTCTGTAGAACCTGGACCAGAAAACACAGTAACACTAAGGCCTCTTCAACATGGTGCATTCCTTGAAGAGATCCAGGGACCCATTTCTACACCCTCTTACTACAGTTGGTTCACACGATGCTCAGTAAATTCTAAGTAATGAATACGTATGTGAACACCCTAAATCTGGCCATACCTAATCTGAAAGAGATGACCTCCATATCCATGTGGGATGGGCAGAATCCTCAGAAGCCTGGCTAAAAACTCATGCTTTGGATAACACCCTCATGACTGCTCTGTCCAAGAGTGCTAAGCTATTCTCCACAACCCAGGCAGCTTGAATCAGCAAAACCCTCTAACAGACCTTAGCTCTGAGATATTCTTAAAGTTCAAGAAATTGCAGAATTATATATATGCATATATCCCTCGATAGACATTAAATTTTTAAAGAAAATGTGGAGATAAACAGAAGTAATTACATCATTTCAGAAAAGATAGAAGCCACAGTAAACTCCCAGAAAAAGAACATCTGCCCAAAAACTCATAATAAACTTACCTGATAAGTGTGCCTTGATTAAGAGAACCCATAATACAAACATTTATATTTAATTTAATATTGAAAATATTTATTATAGTACTACTGTATACTGGGAATACTGTGCTAGGAATCTGGAAAACAAATAACCTGTGCACCTGTCCTTAACTTGTGCACAAACAGGAAGCTGTTTGCATTTCTGAAAAAGAACTCTAATTTACAAGTAGATTCAGCAAGTGTTCCCGTAAGTCACAAAATGCCCTGTACTTTTAGGTCTATTGGAATAGAATTCAAGTTATAAACATTCAATTTTTAGAGATACAGCTACTGCATAGACGAAGTACCCAGGAGTATTTACTACGTAGTCCAAAAGCACAGGATCTGACCTGCTTGTTGCACCCAATAGAATACACTCAGCACAGAAAATTCTATTTCCGATCTGGCTACATGATTTTTAACATTTTATCTTAGTGTCTACTCCCAACTTATAACAATGAAAACAAATATTCACACATTGGTTTCTTGAAAACCTATTTTCAAACTTGCATCTTTTCCTCGAAAATAGAGCAATCAATAACAAATGTAATTTTCTTCATGTGAATTAATCAGTTCACTAACTCTTCCTAAGGATAAACTCACAATCCCTTTATTCTTTTAACCAGAAAATTTTCAACTGCAGAAAATAGCTATGTCCATTCAAGCAGGTCTTCTTTCTCCTCCCTCTTCTCTTGTGGTTTTCACTCCATTTTCCTTTCTCCTTCCCTCCCCTCTCATTTTCCCCTCCTTTGAGACCTTTGAGAGATGAAGTTGCAAGGTTGCTACTACAGATCTCTCCCCTTCTTTCGTTCACCACAATATTAACAAGAGATGCAATACCCAAAAAGAGAGAACAGTACCTTTTTCTGTTTATGTCTCGAGATTCAAGGGAGAAATTACCTTTCCTCTCCAAATGATCTTTGTTTCTCTCTACCAAGAACCACTGATCCTGTTACCTAGCTAGAGCCTCGTCTGAAGCTACCATACAGGTAACTAATTCATGCTGGAGTATAACTTACCTAACTCATTTGTGTCCTGTCCAAACATGTACCAGAGTAAAAGTTCAGAATTGACCATGGGGCGAGTTTAATGATTAACATAAGCTACCTTGGCTTTTTCCTCAGGGCCCTTTATTAATGACCAAAGAGAGTGTTTTGCATTTTTCTCCACTGACTGCATGTGTCCCAGATAAGAATCTTAAAGTAAAAGTCCATCTAGTGAGACAAAGCAGCATTAAGCATTCAATAATTGAAAGAATTTGCCAGCAAGTCATGGACCAAAGAAAGGTCCCATGAAGAGGGGCCACAGACTCTGATCCCTCTTCACAGGGAGTTCTGGGTCTTTATCACGAAGAGCTGCTAATCTGTGCTATGGGCTAGCATTCATGCATTTACTGTAGGGGTAGGCTTAAAAAAAAAAACAGAAAAAGGAAGGGACTCTGTTTTTTTACCTTCCATCCTCCCTCATGACCTTGCTTTTTATTATTTTTGTTTTACTATTTTTTAACATTTGCCACATTCACTTCAACAATAAATGTAGACATTATATACATACACATGTATACTATTTTTTCTTGAAAACAGAGATATTAATATCACAGAGTGAGGGGTTCATGACAATGATCATAATGTGGAGAAATGCTCATTTTCAATTACATGGTATGATTCAGCAAAGCAATATATATAATCAAATACTAAATGGTATGACATCCATTCAGTTCTTATTCTCTATATATTAACTACTACAAAGCAGAAAATATGTGGTATTTATTTATTGGGATCTGGCTTATTTCACTCAGCGTAATGATCTTTATTTCCATCCATGTTGGTGCAAATGTCAGAATTTCATTCTTTTCTACGGCTTAGTCCATAATCCATTTTGTATACATACGACCGTTTCTTTATCCAATCATCAGTTGATGAACGAACGTGTAGGCTGATTCCTGATCTTTGCTATTGTGAATTGAGCTGCTATAAACATGGGACTGCAGGTATCTCTTTCATATGCTGATTTCATCTCCTCTGGATATATTCCCAGGAGTGGGATGGGATAGCAGTGTCATATGACAGGACTATTTTTAGCTTTCTGAGGAAACTTCATACTGTTTTCCAGTATGCTTTACTAGTTTGTATTCCCACCAAAATTGTTTTTTAATACGTTTTCTCTACAATCTCACAAGCATTCATTATTTTTTGGTTTGTGGATAATAGCCATTCTAACTGGCGTGGTTTTTATTTGCATTTATCTGACGTTTAGTGATCCTATGCAGTTTTTCATGTGTCTTATGGCCACTTGTATTTCATCTTTTGAAAAATGCCTATTCATATCCTTTGCCCATTTCTTCACTGTATTGTTTTGTTGGTGTTGAGTTTTCTGAACTTCTTATATATTCTGGATATGAACCCTTCTTTTTTTTCTTTCCAGAATTTGGATGTTAATATGAATTTTTGATTGTTAATTTTTGAATTTTTAATGTATAAAGATTTAATGAATTTCATAGATATGCTTCTAAGAATACAATGATACTCTCCTCTCTCCCTTTTTCTTTTTAATTTTTTGTGATATCATACTTTAAATAGACTTAATATTCATAGACTCTATGCTCCTCTAAACAAAGAGCTCTACAAGTAAAAAATAGATAGGCCATTGTTCTGCAGGGTATAGACAGGGGTTATAGACAACAATCAAATCACAAGATGATAGTTTAGCTTGATTTTTTATATTCTATATATTAGTTACAACCAATTAGAGAAAACACAATATTGTGTTTCAGTCTGGCTTATTTCACTAAGCATAACAATGGATATTAATCCTTTATCAGAGCATAGTTTGCAAACATTTTCTCCCATTCTGTCAGTAGCCTCTTCACTTTATTAATTATTCCCTTTGCTGTACAGAAACTTCTTAATTTGATGTAATCCCATTTGTCTATTTTTGCTTTTATTGCCTGAGCTTCTGGAGACTTATCTAAGAAGTCTTTGTCTAGTCCAGTGTCTGGCAATGTTTCTCCATATGTTTTCCTCTAGTAATTTGATTATTTTTAAGTTTCAAGCTTAGATCATTGATGCATGGTTGATTTGATTTCTGTATACGGTGTAAGGTAGTTATCTTTCCAAACTTCTACACGTGGAAATCCAGCTAACCAAAGATGTGAAAGATCTGTATAATAAAAATTGCAAAACATTAATGAAAGATATAGGAAAGGCACACAAAAAATGGAAAAATCTTCCATATTCATGGATTAGAAGAATTAATATCACCAAAATGTTCATACTACCCAAAGTGACATACATATTCTACACAATCCCAATCAAAACTCGAAGGACATTCTTTAAGGAACCAGAAAAAAAAATTCCTAAAATTCACATAGAAACACAGAAGACCCAAATATCCAAAGCAACCTTAAACAATATAAACAAAACTGGAGGGATCACAATACCAGATTTCAAGACATACTATAGAGCTGTTAACAATCAAAGCAATCTGGTACTGACACAAAAATAGACATGTAGACCAACAGAACAGAATAGGAACCCCAGAAATTAATCCATGCACCTAAAACACCTAAAACCAACTAAACTTTGGGGGAAAAAAGAACCAAGCTAAAATCAGTACTTAGAAAAAGGACAGTACCAAACTGATGAAATCCTTACATAGTATATATTGAATCGATCTTCTTTATATAAAGATAATTGCAAATGATTAAAAAATCTTGGTGTTAAGCTGAAAATTGCATAGACAATTAATCAATTTTTAAAAAAAAAAAATCATGTAGGATCTCTGTCCTTAATGTGCTGTACATTGTGAATTAATACTATAACTAGTACTCCAACAGTATTATCATTTTGTGTCTCTATGCGAGGGCAAACCGTTGAAATCTTTACGTAATATGTACTAAATTGATCTTCTGTGTATAAAGAGAATTGAAAATGAATCTTGATGTGAACAGAAGGGGAGAGGGAGCGGGAAAGGGGAGGGTGGGGGGAGGGAGGGAAGTTGGGGGGGGGAGCCATTGTGGTCCATGAGCTGTTCTTTGGAAATTTATATTCTTTAAATAAAAGCTTTATATAAAAAAAAATAAAATAAAAAAAAATAAATAAAAAAATAAAAAAACAGAAAAAAAAAAAAAGAAAGAGAAAAAGGACAGTACCTTCAACAAATGGTGCTTGGAAAATTGGATTTCAACATGCAGATGTTTGACCTTGCTTTCGTAACCAGAGAAAAATCCCTGCCTTGCACCCATCACATTCTAGTAGGAAGACCACAGGTCTGAGTTGTTGTTTTGACTGTCTCCAGATAAAGAATCACAGACCAGAGTGCAAAGGGAGGTCATCACTTCCTTTTTCAAAATTACTTATTTATTTATTTTAGACTCAGAGAGAGAGAGACAGAGAGAGACAGAGAGAGAGATGGAGAGAGAGCAAGTGAGCATTCCTATCTGCTGGTTCACTCCCCATATGCCTACAAAGGCCAGGGTTGGGCAAGACTCAAAGCCAGGAGGAATATAATCCAGATCTCCCACATTAGTGGTAGGAACCTAATCACTTGAGCCATCATCACTGCATCCCAGGATCTATATTTTCAGGAAGCTGAAATCAGAAACCAGAGCCAGAAGTCAAACTCATGTACTCCAATGCAGATGTGCATATCAACCACTGAGCTAAATGCCCACTCCATCACAGCCTTCTTACTTGGCCTGTATCTGACTTCTCTGTCCCTGTTTTACTGTCAATTCCAATTCAGATCAATCGCTTCCTAATCATGTCAGTCCCTGTCTGGTGGTGCCTGACAACATGTTAATATTTCCTTTCTGTGCCATTTCCTTTCAGAAAATAATTTGGTAGAACTTGATAGCAATGAGTTTCCACCTTCAAGAATCCTTTATAGACCTGGGAAAGCATGTCCCAAAAGATACTATTTAATCCCCAAGAAGATGAGGAGTCTTCAAAAAGTTCACTGAAAATATGTATTATGAGAAAACTGTGTATGAATTTCAAAATTTTTTGAACCAAAATAAACCATCTGTTTAAAAATAGGCACCATTGTTTGGTTTATTATTATTATTATTATTATTATTATTTTGACAGACAGAGTGGACAGTGAGAGAGAGACAGAGAGAAAGGTCTTCCTTTTGCCGTTGGTTCACCCTCCAATGGCCGCCGCGGTCGGCGCACTACGGCCGGCGCACCGCGCTCATCCGATGGCAGGAGCCAGGTGCCAGGTGCTTTTTTTTTTTCCTGGTCTCCCATGGGGTGCAGGGCCTAAGCACCTGGGCCATCCTCCACTGCACTCCCGGGCCACAGCAGAGAGCTGGCCTGGAAGAGGGGCAACCGGGACAGAATCCGGTGTGCCAGTGCCGCAAGGCGGAGGATTAGCCTGTTGAGCCACGGCGCCGGCCTTGGTTTATTATTATTTTTATTTTTATTTATTTCAAAGGAAGAGTGACAAAGAGTGAGAGGCAGAGAAATCTCCTATCCACTGGTTCACTGCCCAAATGCCTACAATGGCAAGGGCTGGGCCAGGCCAAAGCCAGGAACTCCAGCCAGGTCTCCCACATGGATGGCAAGGACTCAAGCACTTGAACCATTACTAGCTGCCTTTAAGTGTACACATTACCAGGAGGCTGGAGCAGGAACAACTGTGACTACATCTCAGGCATTGTGATATAGGATGGTATATCATCTAATGTACTTCAAAAAGTGAAGTACCAGGGCCGGCGCCGTGGCTCAACAGGCTAATCCTCCGCCTTGCGGCGCCGGCACACCGGGTTCTAGTCCCGGTCGGGGCGCCGGATTCTGTCCCGGTTGACCCTCTTCCAGGGCAGCTCTCTGCTGTGGCCCAGGAGTGCAGTGGAGGATGGCCCAGGTGCTTGGGCCCTGCACCCCATGGGGAGACCAGGAAAAGCACCTGGCTCCTGGCTCCTGCCATCGGACGAGCGCGGTGCGCCGGCCGCAGCGCGCCAACCGCGGCGGCCATTGGAGGGTGAACCAACGGCAAAAGGAAGACCTTTCTCTCTGTCTCTCTCTCTCACTGTCCACTCTGCCTGTAAAAAAAAAAAAAAAAAAAAAAAAAGTGAAGTACCCAAACACAGCACGATTACAACAGTAATGTTACTATCCCCTGGAAAGTGTGGAAGTTTATCTCCAACTTAGAAAGTCATGAAATCAAGTCCACATCCAGCTGTAAGATGACTACACATTTTGCTTCAGTTCAAGAGTTTTCCTAGGACATGAAACTTTAAGTGTTAGCCGGCGCCGTGGCTCAACAGGCTAATCCTCCGCCTTGCGGTGCCAGCACCCCGGGTTCTAGTACTGGTCGAGGCACCGGTTCTGTCCTGGTTGCCCCTCTTCCAGGCCAGCTCTCTGCTGTGGCCCAGGAGTGCAGTGGAGGATGGCCCAGGTGCTTGGGCCCTGCACCCCATGGGAGACCAGGAAAAGCACCTGGCACCTGGCTCCTGCCATCGGATCAGCGCGGTGCGCAGGCCACAGCACGCTGACCACGGCGGCCATTGGAGGGTGAACCAACGGCAAAGGAAGACCTTTCTCTCTGTCTCTCTCTCTCACTGTCCACTCTGCCTGTCAAAAAAAAAAAAAAAAGAAACTTTAAGTATTAAAATAAGGAAAGTGGAGCAAGCATTTGGCTAGCAGTTAAGATATGGGCTGGGATACTGGGATCTATATTGCAATGCTTTGGTTTGAGTCTCCCTCTGCTCTTGATTCCAGTTTCCTGATAATACAGACCCTTGGAGCAGTGATGACTCAAGTGGTTGGGTCCCTGCTGCTTACATGGGAAACCTGGACTGATTTCCCAGGTCCCAGCTTCAGCCCGGGGCTGTTATGGGCATTTAGGGACTGAATCCGCAGATCGGAGTGCTTGCTCTCTTTCTCTCTTTTTGTCTATCACTGCTTCTCTAATAGAAAGACTAAATAAATAAGTGATTTTTAAATGAAATCATGAAAGTCACAGGTCAGCTAGGATAGCTGATCATCCTCTATCCAACACCATAGCAAAATGAGTGTGGTATGCTTTAGACAAATCTTATTCCAACAAAGTTAAACATTTGCTAAAACACTTAGTAGTCAAAGGGAATAGACTTCAGGACTTTCGTGAAGTAACTCAATTCCTGCCATATCAGATAAAATAGATGTTACAATAGCCAACATTGTCCAGACCACAGAAACATTCTTTTCTTTGAATTCAGAGCTTCTGTGAGAGATGTGGGAAAAAACAACATATGTCAGCTTCTGATTTACAGTACAACTCCTTGCTCCCTGGGTTCAGTAGAATTTAAAATAAAACATACCAGCAGGGAGCAACAACACGAAAGCAATTAATTCCTTCCTAGTTTGATATCATGTTACTATCTGAGGTCCAGGAGCCCAACTGAGATTTCTGAAGTGTATCTCACAGTTTTTAAATTATGAGTGACATTGAAGTCATGCATTTCTGCAGCCTGGTGTAAAGCTTGCTTTAGCAGAAGAATGTTATGATACTGTCAAGTTTTATATCTTAAAGAAAATTGTTTTTAAAATGGGAAAAATGTTAGCCCTTTACTGGCAAATGTTGCACAGCCAATAGAACAGCATTGAATCCAATACCTGACATGAGGGACATGAAAGCGAGGAGACTCTAGAAATCAGGAAAAAAAGATTGCCTTCATATTTCAATGACAACAAAAGCAAAGGGTTACATTGACTAGTAAGTCTGAAAGCCTCTTTAATATAGTGAGGAAACCATTTGTTTTTAGGTTACTATTAAATTGATAGTATATCTTTTTAAAGGTATATTTATTTATTTGAAAAGGAGAGAGGGAGGAAGAGGGGGGAAGAAATAGAGAAAGAGAGAGAGAGAGAGTTCTTCATCTTCTTTTTCACTCCTCAAATAGTTTTGTTTTGTTTTGACAGGCAGAGTTAGACAGTGAGAGAGAGAGAGACAGAGAAAGAGAGAGACAGAGAGAAAGGTCTTCTTTCCGTTGGTTCACACCCCAAATGGCCGCTGCGGATGGGGCACCGTGCCTATCCGAAGCCAGGAGCCAGGTGCTTCCTCCTGGTCTCTCAGGCAGGTACAGGGCCCAAGCACTTGGACCATCCTCCACTGCCTTCCCGGTCCACAGCAGAGAGCTGGACTGGAAGAGGAGCAACAGGGACAGAATCTGGCGCCCCAACCAGGACTAGAGCCCCAGGGTGCCAGCGCCACAGATGGAGGATTAGCCTAGTGAGCCGAGGCACCGGCCTCACTCCCCAAATTGTACCAACAGCTGGAGCTGGGCCATGCTGAAGCCAGGAGCCGGGAACTTCATGCAGGTCTCTCAGATGGGCAGCAAGAACTCAAGTACTTGGGCCACCACTTACTGCTTCTCAGCTATATTAGCACAAAACTGGATCAGAAGCATAATAACTGGGACTCAACCTGATAATCCAATAAGGAATCCATGCATCCTAAATGGCATTTAACCTGATGTGCCACAATGCCCACCCACCAATAGCCTATTTGTGAAGTTGGGTAGTGGAGGTTTTTTAAAGAAAAACTGTCATAAGCATTTTGTTAGTGATCTCATCAAAACTAATAAAAGGCAGCAGTCCACATTTGGCTGTTGTAGCTTAAACTTAAGAACAAAAATGTCAGATACTCAACATTTTAAAGAAGATCACCACCAACTGTGTCTTGGTCTCCTCAGAGTTCTCTGAGTATGACTGAATAGGCTCCACCAGTACAAGGACAGGGTTTACAGCAACTAGCACATACTAGGTGCCCAGTAAATATCTGTTGAATGAATGAGTAAATGAATGCAAACAGTGCACACTCATGTCTCACATTTTTTGGTGCAATGAATTTTTTATTTATATATTTTGTATATAGTATACAAAAATAGTATAAAAAGAAAATAAAACAAAACACTGTTCCTCAACAGAAGAGACAACGGCTATAAAAATCATTGCTTCTCAAGATATCTATTTCATTCTAATGTAATACATTATATTTCAGGTACTCAGTTACCTTGGATCAGGGAGAACATCCGATATCTTTCTGAGACTGGCATATTTCTCTAAGTACCGTGGTTTCCAGTTGTGACCCTCTTGTTGCAAAAGACAGGATTTCATTTTTTTTTACAACTGAATAGTACTCCATAATGTATATATACCATAATTTCTTTATCTAGTCATCAGTTGATGGACATTTGGGTTGATTCCATGTCTTAATTATTGTGAATTTTGCTGTAATGAACATGGAGGTAGAGATAACTTTTTCATATACTTTTTTTTCTTTTGGTTTGGGTAAATTATCAGAAGTGGGATGGCTAGATCATATAGTAGGTCTATATTCATTAATTCTGAGAATTACTAGCCTTTAATGAGCTCATCATCAACCCTTTCTTTGTTTTTTCATTTATTTCTCACAATCACCTTAACAAGTTGGCTCTACCATTTTCTCCATAGGGAAATTAAGGCACAGAGCTTCCAAGAAAGGTGGTTAAGGTCATCCAGCTAATGAGATCTGCCTGATTCCACTCCAGTATACCTCTCTTTGTGGACAAGGTTGCAGCGGGTGTGTAAGCTGGATGGTCTTAAACATGCAAATCCCATTAGCAGCCCCTAATTCTGATTTCATGCCACCAAGGAAGCATCTGATTACAGCTGAGCTCTCAGGCATAGGTGTAAAGAGACAGCTGTACCATCCAAAATCTTCCAGATCACAAACTAATGAGCACTGGAGAATAAGAATTTTCTTAGAATTTGATGAAGAAAACACCCTACAGTAGATTTCCCTTGTTATGCTTAGGGATCAGGTTTCTAAAGTGAGTTTCATCATGGACTTGGGAATTTGCCTCTGGTTTCAGACTCAGACATGGCTTTCACCTTTCTGATCCACACTCAAATAACACTGCACTTGAAGAAAACACTGCACTTGAAGGGATCCAGTGGTACTGGGCCACACTTACTTTGGGAGCATCTTGCTTCCTTTCTGAGCTTCATCCCCTTGGTCCATTAGCTGGTCCCATGCACTCCTGACCAGCGCTGCAGAAAAATTGTTATAATTAGTAACGTATTTTGTTATTTATCTTGTGACTACTAGAATCACCTTTAAAAATCATTATTTCCTGCAAATCTTTTCAATCCCACACTGCTACGCCAAGCTGGATCCCCAAACTAAGTCAAATAAAATGAAAACACTGCAGGGTTTGGAGCAAAGCCTGGGAAGACTCAAAAGAGATCAGATTCTGATCATTACAGAATAATCTCTGATCATCCAATACTTAAAACTCAAACAAGCAAATAGACCTTAATGAGGTTTGCTTTAACTTAAACTACACTAACTAAAGCAGTTCAAATTAAAGCAAATGGATCATAAAAGAAAATGGCGTTCACATCTTGAGAGAGTGATTCAGATCTAGAATTAAAACCAGAGCTCCTGCTTTCAGTAACCTAGCTTGTAGACAATCCTTTAAAAATAGACAATTTCTTCTTAAAAGCCTGAAATGGAAACCACTCTTCATTCATCATCCAACAAAAATTTAGTGGGTGAATGGATGAGCAGGTCTATTTGGTTACGGAAGCAACAAGAGAATGAGAGAAATACTGATGAGCAAGTAGGATGGGCCAATGTCTGAAAAGCATCATGAGCCATGCCTTGATAATAATTACAGCCTGTACAGCATAATGATATTTTGGTCAATGATGGGCTATATATATGATTATGATACCATAAGATTATAACAAAGTGGCTGGTATTGTTGGACAGTGAATCAAAATGCCACCTGTGACATCAGCATCCCATACTGGAGTGCCAATTCATGCCTGACTGATCCACTTCTGATCCAACATCCTGCTAATGCACATATGAAGGCAGCAGAAGATGGCCCAAGTGCTTGAGCACGTGACACACATATGGGAGGTGCAGATGTTATTTTTGGCTCCTGGCTTTGACACAGACCAGTCTTGGCTATTGTAGCCATTTTTGAAGTGTACCAGCAGTTAGAAGACTGACTTTCTCCTCTCCCTTTCTCCCTCTCTGTGTGTGTGTGTGTATGTGTGTGTGTACCTCTGTGTGTATCTCTCTCTCTCTCTTTCTCTGTGTTTGTGTGCATCTGTCTCTCCCCCTCTTTCTTTCTGTCTGCCTTTCAAACAAATAAGTAAATATTTTTTAAAAAGATTGGGGCTGGCACTGTGGTATAGAAGGTTAAGCCACTGCCTACAGCACTGGCATCCCATATGAGTGCCAGTTCAAGTCCCAGCTTCTCCACTTCCAATCCAGCTCCCTGCTAATGCACCTAGGAAAGTTGCTGAAGATGGCCCAAGTCCTTGGGCCCCTGCTACCTATATGGGTGATCCCAGAAGAAGCTCCTGGCTCTTGGTTTCAGCCTGGTCCAGCTCCAGCTGTTACAGCCAATTGGAGAGTGAAGCAGCAGATGGAAGATCTCTCTCTTTCTCTTTCCTCCTCTCTCTATATCTCTCTTCCTTTTAAATAAATAAATAATTGTAAGTTAAATATTGCGTGTTACTCAGTGAAGTCATAATCATTCTAACACCATAGAATAATGCATTATTCATCCCTTTGTGTTGATGCTGCTGTTAGCAAGCTACTGAGCTGCCAATTGAAGAACTCCATAGCACATACAATTATGTATAGTGCATAACACTTGACAGTGATAGTAAACAACTATATTACTGGTTCATACATTTATCATATTATACTTTTATCATTCCTATATGGCCTACTGTTATAAAAACAAGTGTACTGTTATACATTATGCCATGTCACATAGGCAGCAGCCTCATGACATCTTGTTGTTTGCCTCGTCTCTTGACTGCATCAAGAGGTTACATGGAAAGATTGGCCTAAACCATACCAGTTCGTGTAAGTACACCCTATGATGTTCACACAATGAACAAAAACTCTTCTAACAATGCATTTCTTATAATATATCCCTGTCATTAAACAACACATAACTCCTATGAGTTTTGGAATCCTGTCAATGATTTAGACCATTAAATGATAAAAACACAAACGATAACTCTGGGTGTTGTGTGGATTAGTGGAGGGGAAAACAGATGCAGAAAAAGAAATGAGGAAGCACTGTGAATGGTCTAAGGAAAATTGATAAATACAATTATGATAATGATGTTTAAAGTGCTAATATAATAATAATGACTACCTCAATTCTGACAGCAGCCAGAGGCATGGAGGACAGAGAGCAAGTTTGAAAGAAATTTCTGCTACAGATCTAAAGAAAAGACTTTGGAGTGGGCCTTGTGGCACAGTAGGTTGAGCTGCATGTCCTATCTGAGTGCCAGTTCATGTCTTGGCTCCTCCACTTCCAATCTGACATTCTGCTAATGCACCTGGGAAGGCAGCAGGTCATGATTCAACTACTTGCATCCCTGTCATCCATGTGCGAGACCAGGGTGGAGTTCCTAGGTCTGGCTTGGCTGGCTATTGCAGGTATATGGGGAGAGAACCACTATATGGAAGGTATCTCTCTTTCTCTCCCTCTAAATAAATAAATAAGAGAAAGCGAGAAGTTCATCAGTGAGGTAATGAGATAGAAAGACATCAAAGAAGAGTGAGATCTCTAGTTTGGGAAGCTGGATGAATGGCAGTCTGAAGACTGAGAAACTGTGGGGGCTGTTCAGGTCCCCTTTATCAGACTGATGCCCCAGATGCTGTGAGCATGGCTTCCCTTATAGCTGCACCTTTCTCCAGAGACTTATTCTCAGCCCTGGGAACCACCATGCCTAGAAAAGCCTGGAAGATTATACTCTTCCCCCAAAGCAACCCAAAGCTACTTGATTGACTGCTGTGTAGTACAAAAGTTCAGTAAGCTTACTTATCTCAAAGAGGAGCAATTCCTAGATATGATTCACTCTCTGAATTCCTGCCAGGATTCAGGCTGAGATTAAACTTATCATTAGTGCTACCTCTCAGGGAGATGTCCAGGAGGAGATGTGCAGGAGGTATCACTGCTCTGGGAAAAGTCTGAACTGATGTGGGCTATGGGCTCCAATCCAAGTTCTCCTTTCTTTTTTCTTGCTTCCTAATAAAGGGAAGCAAGAAACAGTCTGCCAAGTGTGACAGAGCTTTGATTATTCTCTGTGGGGCTTTCATGCATATTTTACACCAAGTTGAAGGTGGGAGGATTGAGAAGAGGTTGGGGAAGAAGTGTGAAACCAGGATCCTTCCCTAACATTGCACTGCTTTTTCAGTGTTCTCATAAGTGAGCCATTCCCTTCATCTCAAAGCTTTGATGGCACTGGGGCATGCCTTATTTATAAACAACAACTGGTTCAGAACTTCAAAGGAGGCATGTAGCCAAGCCCAAGATACAGAGGGAACACTCTGATGTGCTAAGTTCTCAAGTTCAAAACGGAAAGCACGGTGCACAGCAGCTCTGAGACCTAGCCCTGACCATTCCAGGAATGTCCCATTTCCCCCTAAGCACAGTAGATGGCCAAAGTCCTTTATGTCAAACCCCAAAGTGCAGTTTTCAGCCAAGGCAGGCAATACAAGGCATTTCATTTGGCTTTCTGCCACCATCTGACTTTCATATTCACCAAATTAATCCGTGACTGTTAGAGATCATGATTTCCAGAAAATAAACCATCCAATTTCTACCTTAAAATCTTTAAAACCAAATAAGCTAAAAAGTCAATGTAGCAGCTTTAATAATAGCCTTTCCAGAGATGTCCCAATCTCAATCCTCAGAGCCTGCTGACTATGTTACCTTACATAAGAAAAGGAACTTGGCTGATGTGACTAAGTTAAGAGGCTCAGAGTGGAATTATTCAGCTAAGTCCAATATAATCACATGGGTCCTCAAAACAGGGAGGCAAGAGGGTCACTCTGTAGCGGGTAACACAATGAATGAAGTGAGAAGTTGGTATGACAAAAGAAAGTAGCTCTGAGGGCCGGCGCCCTGGCTCACTTGGTTAATCCTCCGCCTGCGGCACCAGCATCCTATATGGGCACCAGGTTCTAGTCCCAGTGGCTCCTCTTCCAGTCCAGCTCTCTGCTGTGGCCCGGGAGGGCAGTGGAGGATGGCCCAAGTGCTTGGGCCCCTGCACCCTCATGGGAGAACAGGAGGAAGCACCTGGCTCCTGGCTTCAGATCGGTGTAGCTCTGGCCATAGCAGCCATTTGGGGGGTGAACCAACAGAAGGAGACCTTTCTCTCTGTCTCTCTCTCTCAGTGTCTAACTCTATCTGTCAAATAAAAAAAAGTGGCTCTGCATCAAGGAATACAGGAGCATCTAGAAGTCAAAAAAGGCAGAGTGCTGTGGCTTGAACATATCCTCAAAACTCCTATGTTGGAACCTGAATTCCTAATGAAGAAGGGTAGAAAGATGAAGTCTAGTGGGATATTTAGGTCAAAAGGGTATTAGACCAGTGCTGTTATCATGAGAGTGGGTAGGTTTTGGCATGAGTGGATTGTTATAAAAGCGAATTGGGTTTCCTCAGCTCATTTGCTCCCTATCCATCTCTCTCTCTCTCTCTCTCTCTCTCTCTCTCTCTCTCTCTCTCTCTCTCTTTTCCAGCATGTTATGAAATAACATGAAGGACCTCAGCAGAAGTTGAGCAGATGCTCCAGTCCCTTGCTCCTATACTTTGCAACCTCCAGAACCATGAGCTCAATAAGATTCTTTACAAATTTCTCAGGTTGCTGTTACTTTGGCATAGCAAAAAAAAAAAAAAAAAAAAGACTAAAACACCAGGAAACAGGTTTTCCACACAGAGGCTCAAGGAATCAGCCCTGCCAATGCTTGACTTTAGCTCAGTGAGTTACTTGGGACTCTGTCCTTCAAAGCTGTAAGATAATACATCAGTGTTGTTTGAATCTATAAACAGCAGCCTTCAGGAGCTAACACAGCCAGGAAACATGCTCATTTGGTGACCTTAGAACTATATACATTCCCTCTTGGAAGACATGCATGCAGCCGTGCATAAATCATAGTGAGTTACTTAGGTCTGAGTTATTCCTTTAATATTTTACCCTCTTCCTCCTAGTCCCTTCAGAAGGACAAAAAAAAAAAAATATTTAAAACGCATAATCTTAATTCAAGTTCAAATGAACTATATCTCCAAAAAGTCTAGGGGGAAGAAAACCCTTTTTTTAGATTTGGAGGCACGATATGAATTTGTACGTATATGTATAGATGAAAAATAAAAGGATATACACACAGAAATGGTGTCAGTTACTTTTTCAGCAATAGTATTCTGGCTTTTTCTTTTTCATTTTATTTGCATGTATTATCCATTTTAAAAGATTTATGGGCCAGCAATGCAGCACAGCAAATTAAAGTCCTGGCCAGAGTGCTGGCATCCCATATGAGTGCCATTTCTAGTCCTGGCTGCTCCTCTTCTGATCCAGCTCTCTGCTATGGCCTGGGAAAGCAGTGGAAGATGGCCCAAGTCCTTGGCCCTTGCACCCATATGGGAGACCCAGAAGAAGCTCCTGGCTCCTGGCTTCGGATCGGCACAGCTCCAGCTGTTGCAGCCATCTGGGGAGTGAAACAGCGGATGGAAGACCTCTCTATCTCTACCTCTCTGTGTAACTCTTTCAAATAAATAAAATAAATCTTTAAAAAAAAGATTTGTACGATACCTGTGTCCCAAAGGGTTTTAAGTGATGCTGTATCCCAGAGTGTAGGGTTTAGACAAAGAAATGGTACTGGAACACAGGCCGAAATCTGAAGCAGCTTTGTTCCTTCAGCATCTCTTCAAAAGATATACCAGGAACACTGGTCACAGCACTATGCTCAGCAGAACACCATTGAAAGCTGGAAGAAACCAGTCCAAATCAGACACTTGAATACGCAATGTATAAAGGTGTATATTGCAAGCAGGAACAGCCCTCCTGCTCCTGTTTTCCTACATCCTGGACATGCTCTAGCCCTTGCTATTAAACGTCCTGGAAAACTAGCCGGTGCCGCGGCTCAGTTGGTTAATCCTCCGCCTTGCAACGCCGGCACACCAGGTTCTAGTCCTGGTCAGAGCGCCGGATTCTGTCCCAGTTGCCCCTCTTCCAGGCCAGCTCTCTGCTGTGGCCCGGGAGTGCAGTGGAGGATGGCCCAAGTCCTTGGGCCCTGCACCCACATGGGAGACCAGGAGAAGCACCTGGCTCCTGGCTTTGGATCAGCATGATGCACCGGCTGCAGTGCGCCAGCCGCGGCAGCCATTGGAGGGTGAACCAACGGCAAAAGGAAGACCTTTCTCTCTATCTATCTCTCCCTCTCTCTCTCTCACTATCCACTCTGCCTGTCAAAAAAAAAAAAAAAAGTCCTGGAAAACTGTTTCTTGGGTAAGCAGTTTCTTCCCACTGTCTTCTTGACTTGTGATGAGTAAATAAAGCTTTCTTTTGAGCAACTCTCTCTTGTGGTTGGTTATTTGGTAATACCCCAGAAAACAGACCCTTTGTGTCCACTAATAATATCATACACAGTAGTAACAGTACTATCATTTTTTGAAGACTTTAGAAGATTTCATTTTGTAGAAATGCTGAAATCCCTTTCCAATATTAGGACAATTACATAGAAAATTGAGGATCTGACGGAACTCACTGGCAGGCAATATTGAGGTCTTAAAGATGAACACAGAACCAGATAGCTCTAAGAAAGTGCTAATTAGGAAAAAATAGCCATCCAAAATGTACAATTTCAAGCACCCCAGCTCCTGACCTGGCCCAAAGCATCTTCACACCAATCAATTTCACAGAGATGTATTAAAACTCATCTGAAGTATATCCTGTAAAATTCAATGATTCATAAAAATTATCCATAATAAAACAGGTTTATAGTCAAATAAGCTTAGAAGATACTAAGTTACACTCTCTCTAAAGACTTAAAAGTACACTGACTACCTAACATCTCCAAGAAGTACTGAAGAAAGGAATCCTATTTAAGTTTGTTCAAGTATCTCCCACTTATTCCATCACAAATGTACTATTTTTTACATCACTACAGTAGTGTTTTCAATATTCTTTGTGATACAAAAGTCCCCAATATATCGTCTAATAGAATCAATACATTCACAAATGCCAGTTGGACTTCAGAAACTAATTTTTCTGTAGTTTGGTAGAATTCAATCATTTCTAGAAGAATTAGGCATCCTTTTGATTGCTAATCCATTCTTCAGTCACCAAAGAACTTGTATTATGAGCTAGGAGAAGAGAGATTTGTTCTTAAAAATTCTGGCAGAGGGGTCAGCACTATGGCATAGTAGGCAAAGCCACCTCCTCCTGCAACACCAGCATTTCATGTGGACAGTGGTTCAAGTCCTGGCTGCTCTACTTCAGATCCAGCTCCCTGCTAATGTGCCTGGGAAAGTAGTGGAAGATGGCCTGAGTGCTTGGGCCCCTGTACCCATGTGGAAGACCCTGATGAAGCTCCTGGCTCCTGGCTTCAGAACAGCCCAGCTCTGACCATCGCAGCCATTTCAGGAATGAACTAGTGGATGGAAGATTTCTGTCTCTTCCTCTCTCTTTCTCTGTAATTCTGATTTTGAAATAAATAAAGAAATATAAAAAAACCAGTTCTGGCATGCATCCCCAGTGAAGGAACTTAGACATCCTGGAAAGTAGGCAAAAGCACCATTGTTTCCCATAAACAGGATTCTTCCCATGGAACTCTGAGCTGCAGGATCTTATTTATTTAAGCAGCTTCTCCAGACAGGTGGCCAATGTGTCTCAGTCATATGGGGGAAATCAAGGCAGCTTAGCAACGTCATCATCATCAGCGGGGTAGATACACATTGGTATGGAGTGGGGGAAAAAAGGGAGTCTGGAGGAGACTACAAAGCAAAAAGGAGCCATAGATCAATATCCTGAGCTGAGAGGCCTTACTGCTTACATTATCAATCTGTCAATTACTCATATCAATATTATCAATATCAGTCATGTAATTAAGCTCTTCATTGTTAATGATGAGGAAACTGAGTCCTACAACAGAAATTATTTGCCCAAGACCACTGAGCTTGCTGGGGGAAAAACCAGGCCCAGCACCTCACAGCTTTCCTACATCACCAACTTAGCTTCCTTAAAGGAGGCTTTTGATGAATGCAAACTCAGAGGCAATCCTATGTGATTTTTCTTGTAGCTTTGGCACTGGCTCCTTTTACAAACCCAAGCCTCAGTTTATCCCATGCCTTAATAAGCTGTTTTGAGTAGAGAGGATTTTGAATGTTCCCAAAACAAATATATGGTAAATGTGTGATGTCACAGATATGCCAAATACCCTGAATTGATCAGTATACATTGTATATATGTATTGAAATATCATACCATACTTCATAAATATGTACAATGACTAGATGTCAACAAAAAAGAAAAAAAAAAAAGAATAAGCTGTTTTCCCTAATTCTCCACCACAGGGAAAACGAGAGCTAATGCTGATAACTGTGATAAGGAGACAGGGAGCAAAAAGTGATGAAGCCGAGGTCCCTCCCCTTGTACCTCACCAGACCCCGAGGATGGAGTCCTGGTGGGTTTGGCTCTCTTTATTAGAGTGCAGGAATCCAGGACAAACCTTTCTGAGTCTCACTCTCAGCAATGTGTCTATGCAAGTGAGATGTGGACAAATTGAGCTCCAAATACTGACTTAAGTAACTCAAAGACACATAACTTAGTGCTGGAGGGAAATGAACGGAAACAGAGGGAGCTACCTCACCTAGTTGGCTTGCCTTAACAATGAGGAATCTCAAGGGGAGCCAGTGGAGAACAGCTATGGACTTAGAACGTGGATATCATTCCCTAGGGTTTGTTGTGGATTTTTAAAATATTTATTTACTTATTCACTTGAAAGAATTACACAGAGCAGACAGTACTGTGGCATAGTAGGCTAAGCCTCCACCTGTGGCACTGACATCCCATATGGGCATCAATTCGACTCCTGGCTACTCCACTTCTAATCCAGCTCCTTTCTAATGGCCTGGGAATGCAACAAAGGATGACCCAAATTCTTGGTCCCCTGAACCCATATGGGAGACCCAGAGGAAGCTCCTGGCTCCTGGCTTTGGGTTGGCCCACCTCTGGCCAGTGAGGTTATTTGAGGAGTGAACCAGGAGACGGAAGACCCCTCTCTCCCTCTCTCTGTCTGTAACTCTGCCTCTCAAATAAATAAATAAATCTTTAAAAAAAAAAAAAAAGAGTTACACAGAAAGAGGGAGAGACAGAAAGAGAGAGAAACAGAGAGAGATTGTCCATCTGCTGGTTCACTCTCCAGATGGCTGCAACAGCCAGGACTGGGCTAGGCCTAAGCCAAGTGTCAAGAGCTTCTTCCTGGTCTCTCATGTGGGTGGCAGGGACCTAAACACTTGGGCCATATTCTGCTGCTTTTCCCAAGCAATTACCAGGGAGCTGGACTGGAAGTGGAGCAGTCAGGGCACAAACCGGCACCCACATGGGATGACAGTGTTTCAGGCAGCAGCTTTATCCACTGTGCCGCAATGCAGCCCCAGGGTTTGTTGTTTGTACTTTGTGTTGTAGAGCTCCAGTTGGTGGCCTCCTTGGGCCCCTGTTCATTCCCTTAATCAACACATCACTTCACCATTACCACACTCCCTCTCCGCACCCACCTCCAGGAGTAGGATCTAAGAAAGTCACCTGATTTGAGCTGGATGACTTTAACAAAGGCATCTGGACAGGTTCAGGAGCCACATGGAACCTCTGGGAAAGTGATTTACAGTCACTGATCTAAGTTAAGAACAAGACCAGATTTGCTTTGCCATTTGACCTCCCACCTCCAGGCAGCCTCTATGCACTTTCTAGTAAGGACCTCCTTTTGGGGTGTCTGGCAGCAGCACCCTCCTGGGACACTGGCTCCCCTTCAGCTATGCACATGGTGGAGGGATGGCACTATAGAGAGGATGGAGATCCTGCTTTGACTGCTACAATCCCTCCATCTCGCTTTCTTTCAGATATGTGCTGTCAGAAGATACGGGTAACTTATCTCTTTATGTCGAAGACTAGAGAAAATAATCATGAGTATACTTTGTAAACTGTAACATGCCCTCAAATACAAGGTATTAGTGTTATTTTAAAGTTTTACTGGGGGTCAGCGTTGTGGCACAGTGGGTGAAAGCCCTGGCCTGAAGTGCTGGCACCCCATATGGGTGCTGGTTCTAGTCCCAGTTTCTCCTCTTCTGATACAGCTCTCTGCTATGGCCTGGGAAAGCAGTAGAAGATGGCCCAAGTCCTGTGCCCCTGTACCCATGTGGGAGACCTGGAAGAAGCTCCTGGCTCCTGGCTTCGGATTGGTGCAGCTCTGGCCATTGTGGCCAACTGGGGAGTGAACCAGTGGATGGAAGACTTCTCTCTGTGTCTCTATCTTTCTCTGTAACTCTTTCAAATAAATTTAAAAAAAAAATCTTAAAAAAAAGAAAGTTTTACTAAAAGGGTAACATCATATGCAATTTTAAAATGCAGAGATAGATGGTGCTAGGAATGAAATTTTAATAAATTATTAAATTTAAATCAGATTTCAGAATACTATATTTCAAATTGGCTTGAAAATTAAATCAAAATGAACTGAAAACGTTTAAAAGGAGAGGAAAAGCAAGAGTAAATGAAACTATCCTTTTTATTATAACATTCCTAACAATTGGATTGAGCAAGGTACAAAAGAAAGACTGTAAAATATATTTGCAGTAATACTGATACACACAGCCGTTCTTTCTCTATTTTTTTGTTGTTTTTGACCTTTTTTTTTCCTTTTTTAATTTTAATGTGACTTATTAGGATTTTTATTATCCCCTTTCATGAAAAGTTGAAGTCAACACTGGAAGTACCAGGCCCTTCTCTGCCCCAGTGCCTGGTGATTAATCATCTCTCTTTGGAGCCTTCTGATCCCCTGCACACACTTGACAACCACCCGCACGCATGGCTTCTCAAGGGCAACACGAGATTCCTGAAATGTGAGCCCCAGATCGCCATCCCAGACACAGTTGTTCACAGTGGAAAAAATCTCCCTATGGTATTCAGCTAGATTGGCAGTCTCTGCTGAGGAAGGGGGAAAATTCGCAAGGGATTTGGTGGCACGTTGCCCTCTCGTCCCACCTGCTCCTTCTCCTTCTGAAAGGAGGCAGCTGCCTGTCCTCAGAGCAAACCATCTCCTGCCCAAGAATTAAAAGATCTGACTGTACTCCCAGGTGCTTTAGTGGCAAAAGCTGCCTGGAGAAGCCACATGGAAGACCCCAGCACAAGCAAGACATTCATTCATGGCAAACAGCTGCTCCTAAGAAATCTGAGTGGGACAGAATGAGTTGTGTTGAGTTTCTGAACACAAATTTGAATTTAAAATAGAACTTAACAGGATAATCAACTAGACCCATTTAAAATTTAAAAAGAGAGAGAGGAGAAATCTCTGTATTCTTCACTTATACCATGCTACTCTGAACTTTTTACAGTAAATATTTAATTGACTTTAAAGTATCTTAAATAGGAAAAGCAAAACTTACATAGTTTCCTACAACTGATTCAGTTACACAAAGATAACACAATATTCGTGTAACTATACCATGATGTGTTTTTAATTGAAGACATATGCATCACTCCTGCCTTTTGTATTCCTGAGCCATCTTCTGCTCCCAGGTAGCACTGCATAACAGGCACCAATGAGAGATTTTTAAAAGCAAAAAAAAAAAAAAAAAGTAATTAAAACATAAGTTTATACTGATAAAATAATTTTTGAAATCTATATAGTTTTTTCATAATATACATTCTTGAAAATCCCTGGTATGCATAGATTTAAATTATTTTCTACCAAAAAAATTTACCTTTTCATTCCTTTGCCATGAACTTTCTGAAGTACTCTCTTGCAGATGTCTCCCCCACCAAAAGAAGAAAATGCTTCCATTTGTAGCTGGGTTGAATGATGGTCACCATACCTTCATTCCTTCACAGTCAGTTTGTTAATAGGGCAAACTCTGGAGTAAGGCAGAAAGGAGACTCAAAAACATACTGAGTTGAAACACAGAGTTTCCATATCAGTCATCCCCGGTATCTGCAGGAACCAGTGCTAGAACTCAAGAAGAATATCAAAATTCATGCATACTCAAGTTCCTTATTAAATATTAGTATTTGCATGTAGCCTAGGTACATCATCTGATATGCTTAAATCATCTCTAGTTTGCTTCTCATACTTAATACAATATAAATAGTAAATATGTAAATAGTTGTTATGCTATCTTTGTTTAGAAAAAGATCCGTACATGTTTAGTAAAAATGCAACTTTTTTCTGAGTCTTTTAGTCCAAAGCTGAATCCATGTACATAGAACCTACTGATGTGGAAGACTGACTATGTGTCCAGAGTAGCCTTTGATAGGAGGCCCCAGGTAGGACTCAGCAGGAAGAAGAGATTCATCTCTAAGTTTCCAGTTGGAGATTGTGAACACTAAGACATTCAGTACAGCAAACATCTTCCCAGAGAGAAATAGCAATGTTGGAAGTACAAAAATATTTAGGGAGTTTTGATCTCACACGTGCAATCTGATACTGGTTTTAGTTTATCATCCACTTCCGTGGCTTCACGTACTATCTATGTGTTGATGACTCAAATCTTCTGAGCTCCTGACCTGAATATCCAACTGCCAACACACTATTTCCACTCAGCTATCTCTCAGACACCCGAAATTCAGCAAGGCCAAGGACTCTGAGCCCTTAATCTGCCTGAAATCTCTTCCTCCTCCAGTGCTTTCTGTCTCCAGGAATAGAACAATCATTCACACAGGTGCTCACGCTAGAGAATGTAGATTCATTGTGACACAGTATAGCTTCCCACTCCTATCTATCACCAGATCTTATAAATTCAGCCTCTGAGCTGTTTCAGACTCACCACCCTTCACCATCCTTCTGCCACACCACTAGTTAGGTGACCTCAGTCTCCTGATCTGTGGTTCAATGTCCGTATGTATTCTCCAACCCACTTATCTCAACTCTTTTTTTCAATGGAAATCTAATTTACATATTTTTCTTTAAATTTTTTCATGGCTTTCCAATGAAATACAAAATTTTAAGAGACTAGGAGGCTCTCCATAATTTTTTATTCACTAGATAAGTGTTTTCTAGGATGTTTCTGTGCATGACTACTTAAACACTGAAATTTAGCAGTGAATGAAACAAACCAAAATCTCTACCATTAGTGAACTTACATTCCAGTGGGAAAAACAGAAAATAAATCAATAAATAAGATATAAAACAGGTTTCATTTAGTAAGGAGAAAAATAAAGAAAAGACAAAATATCAGGATGGAAATTAAAATTTGTGATGAGAAATTGAGGGAAGCTCTCCAGTAAAGACACGAAGGGGCCAGTGTGGTTGTACAATGAGTTAAGCTGGTGCCTGCAACACTGATATCCCATACCAGAGCATTGTTTATATAGTCCCAGGTGCTACACTTCTGATCCAGCTCTTCATTAATGCAACTGGGCAGGAAGTGGAAGGATGGTCTAAATGCTTGGGCTCCTGACACCCACATGAGAGACTTGGATGGAGTTTTTGGCTTCTGGCTTTGATATGGTCCATCCTTAGCCAATGCAGCCATTTGGGGAGTGAACCAGCAGATGGAAGACCTCTCTCTCTCTCTCTCTCTCTCTCTCTCTCTCCATTACTCTGCCTATCAAATAACTAAATAAATCTTTTTAAAAATAAATGAAAGAATAAAGGGACAAGTCCATAGATACCTTCAGTAAGAGAGCACCTGGCTGAAGAACAGAAACTATAAAGGCTCTAAGAAAGGGAGGCAACACAACATAGGAAAGAGAATCCTGCCTTATCCCAAGGATGACTGTTAGAAGACTTAAAAAGATCCTATAACCCCTGAAGGACAGGGCTTACTCAGTACCTATTTCATCAGTCAGTCAGCCCCAAATATTCAGAGGAAAATCCAGAAACTAACAATGGGGCCCCATGAGCCAGATGCTAGATACAGCTTTTGGGGTGTTGAATAATGGAGACAAGGCTAAAGAGGAAAGGAACTCCGGCGTGGGAAGCAACAGTCCAAAAAATAGACTCATATACGTTAGCAGTCACTTTAACTAGTGCCCTGAGACCTCACTGCCAACACAGGGGGCATCCAACCATGGACGAAAGTTCCAAGAGAGAATGTTTCAGGTGTGGGAAGCTGGGACATTGGTGTAAGGAATGTCCCCACCTTAAAATCTCACCAGTGTAAACAAGAGGGACACTGAAAATGGGATTTCCCTCAATTTTGAAGGAAGAAGACTCCCTTACATCTTTATCCAAGAGCTGATGGGGCTGAGAAATTCAGTTAGTTCTCATAACCCATATGACCACCAGGTTCTGGAGTCCAGGGTAATACTGAATGTCACATGTAAGAATGTCAATTTTCTAATTGATAAAGGAGCCATTTACTCTGTTCTGAATTGCCATGCAGGGCTTCTATCCTCAAAGAGTTGTGTCATATACCACAGGGCAATTACAACCAAAACAACCTCATACTTGCACAAAAACTATAGACCAATGCAACAGAATAGACACTCCGGAAATCAAGCCATGCATCTACAACCAACTTATCTTTGACAAAGGAGTTAAAATGAACCCCTGGAGCAAAGACAGTTTCTTCAACACTGGGAAAACTAGATCTCCACTTGCAGAATTATGAAGCAAGACCCCTACCTTACACCTTACCAAAAAAATCCACTTAAAATGGATCAAAGACCTAAGTTTATGACTCTACACCCAATACCATAAAATTATTAGAGAACATTGGGGAAACCTTACATGACATTGGCATAGGCAAAGACTTTTTGGAAAAGACTCCAGGAGCACAATCAAAGCCAAAATTGACAAATGGGATTACATCAAACTGAGAAGCTCCTGCACTGCAAAAAAACAAAGTGAAGAGGCAACTGACAGAATAGGAAAAGTTATTTGCAAACTATACAACTGACAAAGGATTAATATCCAGAATATATAAAGAGCTAAAGAAATTCAACAACAACAAAACAAAACAATCCAATTAAGAAATGGGCAAAGGACTTATGCAGGCATTTTCAAAAGAGGAAATCTAAATGGTCAATAGACACATGAAAAAATGTTCAGGACCACTAGATATCTGGGAAATGCAAATCAAAACCACAATAAGGTTTCACCTCATCCCTGTTAGAATGGCTCTCATTCAGAAATCAACAAAGAACAAATGCTGGCAAAGACATGAGGGAAAAGGTACCCTAATTCATTGCTGGTGGGAATGTAAACTGGTGCAGCCACTGTGGAAGACATTATGGAGATATTTCAGAAATCTGAATATAGACCTACCATATGACCCAGCCATCCCACTCCTTGGAATTTATCCAAGGGAAATGAAATCATCATACCAAAAAGCTATCAGTATTCCCATATTTATTGCAGCTCAATTCACAATAGCTGAGATATGGAATTAACCCAGATGTCCATCAACTGAAGACTGGATAAAGAAATTATGGGATATGTATACCATGGAATACTACACAGTGGTAAAAAAAAAAAAAGGTGAAATCCTGGCTGGCACTGCAGCTCACTTGGCTAATCCTCTGCCTGCAGCACCTGCACACTAGTCCTGGTTGGGGCGCCAGATTCTGTCCCGGTTGCTCCTCCTTCAGTCCAGCTCTCTGCTATGGCCTGGGAGTGCAGTGGAGGATGGCCCAAGTGCTTGGGCCCTGCACCCGAATGGGAGACCAGGAGGAAGCACCTGGCTCCTGGCTTTGGATTAGTGTAGCTCTGGCCATAGTGGCCATTTGGGGTGAACCAACAGAAAAGGAAGACCTTTCTCTCTGTCTCTCTCTCTCACTAACGCTGCCTGTCAAAAAAAAAGTGAAATCCTGTCATTTATAATAAAATGCATGCAACTGGAAAACATTATACTTAGTGAAATAAGCCAGTCCCAAAAAGACAAATACCATGTGTTCTACCTGGTCTGTGGTAACTAATAGAGTAACTAAAAAGTAATCTATAGAAGAGAAATTGATACTTTGAGATGTGATGACTTTGAACAGCCCTTGTCTCAACTGTTGTGTAGCAGGTTTTTTTTTTTATATATACTATTTGTTGATTTTAATGTAGGGTTAATCTTATGTATATAAAGTTAATTGAAAATAGATTTTAGTAAAAAATAAGAATGGGAATAGGAAAGGGAGGAGGAAGAAGGGTGTGAGTGTAGATGTGAGGGAGGGTACGGTGGGAAGAATCACTAAGTCCCTAAATTTGTATTTATGAAATGTATGAAGTTTGTGTACCTTAAATTTTAAAAAAAGTTTAAAAAATCGTGTCATCATGGGAGCTGATGGCAAGTTCCATGCCCAAAAATTGACTTTGCCTCTGGTTTTCTAGATAGAAAATGTCGAAGATGGCGGAATAGGAAGGGAGCACACCGATAGTCTGGGGAGAGACAGTTTAATAAAAGTGGAGATACTGCAGGTTCAAGGAAGAGTAGGGGAAGAAACAGCAGAGAAAACCCTTCCAGAACTGGAGATTCACAGTGGACCTGCGTGGAGAGCGTGGGAGCCCGCAGTTTGGGACACCAGCAGCAGATTCAACACACCAGCGCTGGAACGCGAGGTGAGCAGAATCTCAATAGTCCGAGATACCAGGAGGGAAGCGGAAAAGGGAGCCTAGAGCGAACAAGGCTTGAAACCCTGCAGGGAAAAGTTCACCAGGCTAACTAGAAGAGAGAGAGAGAGAGAGAGGGGAAAAAAAAAAAGTGACCCGTACAGACACAAGCTTCTCTCTCTCCGCTCACCTCTCAAAGGTGAGCAAGACAAAGAGCAGGCGCCATTTTGGAATACGTCATAAGCAGGGCGACCTCGGGTTGAGCCTAGCAGAAAAACCTGACTCTGGGTGGGAGGGGTGAAATAACAGGAGATTAGAACCTAATGAATATAAAAAAAAAATCTTGGTGTTAAATTGGAAATTGCATAGAAAATTAATCAATTTAAAAATATATATATCATGTAGGATCTCTGTCCTTAACATGCTATACATTGTGAATTAATACTATAACTGGTACTCCAACAGTATTTTTCACTTTGTGTTGCTATGTGAGGGCAAACTGTTGAAATCTTTACTTAATATATACTAAACTGACCTTCTGTATATAAAGAGAATTGAAAATGAATCTTGATGTGAACGGAAGGGGAGAGGGAGTGGGAAAGGGGAGGGTTGCGGGTGGGAGGGAAGTTATGGGGGGGAAGCCATTGTAATCTATAAGCTGTATTTTGGAAATTTATATTCTTTAAATAAAAGCGTTATTAGATAGAAAATGTCCTTGTCTCCCACCACTTTTCAGTGATGCCAGAATGTATGACTCAGTTACTAAGCAGAGATTTACTTTCTTCCCTGAATATTTCTCTCAGGTCAATCCTGCTAGATCTAAATCTTTTTATTGTGATGTTATAAGTAACAAGACTATGTTAACATCAAAATAGAGTAGATCCTTGGGCCTGAGATCAGGGCATACCTGGACAGGCTATAGGTACTGCCCCCATCACAGACCTCCAAAGGACAAGGCATGGCTTCTTCATCAACACCAACACCCCTTCAACCCAGAAGCCAAATGGAAACTCCAACTTTTGATCAATAAATTTCTTAGTCATGGAGTCCTGGTTCTGTGTCAGTTCTACTGCACCACTCCCATTATTGATTTATGTATGTCATGTGAAGAAGATTCTAACAGAATATGGCAACAAGTTTCTTCTGGCATAAGACTCCAAAATCATAACAATTAATATTCCTAGGAGACCCAGTTTTGTTCAAGATTTGGAGGAAGTGATCCCACTCTGAGCAATTACACTCTAATGGAAAGGATCTCATCAAGTGCTAGTTAACAATCTCATTGCAGTTAAATTACAGAGAATTTCTAGTTGGGTACATACATCAAGAATTCAAACTATACCTCTTGAATCTTCACAGGCACACTCAGTTCTGCCTACTCTTATGAGCCAATTGACAATTTCAAGCTTTTCTTCGAAAGGCTAAAATATAAGTAAATTTTTTTCTTTTGCCATAACTTCTCTCTAGAGAAAGTCATTAAGGCTGTTTCATTTCCCAGATGACACACTCTTTCCAGCTATCCTATTTCTCAAGAAACTGCCATTGGCAGGAAAGCCCCACACCACAATAGCAAATGGAGAAAACCCTACTATGTACCTTGAGATCACTTTGAGAACCATTTCTGCTGCCTTGGGTGACTTAGTGAAGACTGCTGACCAGGCCCTAAAACAATTACAAGTTTCTTTAGATTCTCTAAAGTGGTCACGGACTACCTACTAGCCCTAGATTATATATGGGTGAACAGGACAGAATATGTGCAATGATTAATAAAACCTGATGCACTTGCATTAACAGTAGCAAAAAAGCTACTGTTAATAAAAAGATATCAAAGGATTTATGATCAAGCCAAGTGGTTCCATGAGTTTGGTAAGGGAAGTCTTTTAGCTTACACCACCTGGGAAGAAGCACAAAGTACTCCCCCTTCTCTGACATGGTTCTTACTCTTGTTCCTTTTTGGTCCATGAATACTCATCCTAATTGTCAAGATTTTTTCTTCCAGAATTCAACGGTTTCAAGCAAAAATGATGTTGATGCAAGGATTTCACCATTACCAATGACTGGTAGCTCTTCCAGTGGAATTTTAAGATCAGTTAGCAGGGCTGGCACTGTGGCATGGTAAGCTAAGCCTCCATTTGGATTCTGGCTGCTCCACTTCCAATCTATCTCTCTGCTTGCAGCCTGGGAAAGCAGTGGAAGATGGTCCAAATGCTTGGGTCCCTGTACTCACATGGGAGACTAGGAAGAGGCTCCCGGCTCCTGGCTTCAGATCAGCTCAGCTCTGGCTATTTGGGGAGTGAACAAACAGAGGGAAGACCTTTCTCTCTGTCTCCACCGCTCTGTCTGTAACTTTGCCTTTCAAATAAATAAATAAATTTTAAAAAAAAAGACCAGTTAGCAAGAGAAATGTTCATTCTCTGGCTAGGAAGGAATGACACCCTGACAAAGCCTGAAGAAGTTACAGAATGTAGACCTTCCTCCCTCAATCTCCTATAAAGATTAGGGGATGAAAATTTCTGAAGGGGAAAAAGATGATATATGTGAAGAGGTATCCAACAAGGAGCTGAGGTTCCCAGCCTTCCTTGTAGACTTGCCTGCACTAAAGTCCACCTGTACCTCCCAAGCACTCCCCTTTTTCTGTATAGCAGAAATCCATGGTTTCTATGCTACCCAAAAATAATACACATGGCTGCTGTCTTCATTTCCCTAAAAAATTTTTAACTAATTATAAAGACATTATAATAAAATGATGCTGACTGTCCTACTCCTATGATGCACCTCATGCCTTGACAATGCTGAGGTTCCAAAAGAGAGCAAGAAAATGTTGGTACTCAAGCCCCAGCCCAAACACAAGTCCTTGTGAATATTCAATTAAACTCTACCCTAGGTACCACCTCCTATGCCTCTAGATGATATAAAGGGATGAACCTGAAACTCACGGAATGCAGCTCTCTCTTGAACATACCCATGCTCCTTACTGAGTATGTACTTTCACTATGCTTGCAAGTAAATCTTGCTTCTCTTATGACCTTTACCTACATCATATCCTTGAATCCTTTCTTGCATCAGAAATAAGAACCTGGACCTAGCCATCTGACAGCAGATCATCTCAAATCAATTGGCTCAGCTGAGAAAAAAAAAAGATCCAAATGCAGGTTACAATGCAAATAGGTCAGCTATGGTACCAAAGAAATACACAGCTGGTTACTACTGACTGATGTATACAACAAACCTGCTTCTGAATGTAGGATTGCTCTAAGGATAGCTCCTCAAGGACAGGGAATGTCTCTAATTTATCTCATACACACAGCACCTAATATAATAATATACACACATCGGCTACTCAATAAAGGTTTGTTGAATAGAGGAAAGAAGAAAGGGAGAACAGAAAGGGAGAGTAAGATGCTTTAAAGTTCAGTAACACTAAGCAAACTAAAGCCCTTGTTAAAGCATGAATTTATTAACGAGGCGCCTCTCCTCAACACATACACACACACACAATACAAAAATAAACTGTTTCTGCCTTGTTTATGCTACTCTCTTAGATACATGCAAAGGATTCCACTTGATTGGCCAAGGTTTTAAGTTGCCATCTGCAAAGGAAGAAACTAAACAGAGATGAATTTACAAGATTGCTTCCCCTCATCTATAAAAAGACATTCGTGGTGCCATTAACAGCAACATGGTTAAAAAATAAATAAAAACCTGAAAGACTCAGAAAAGAGCTGCCTTGTTATTGACCTCACAGGACAGAAATTTTTCAATGCTCGCTTGGTAATGAGTCATTGCAGTGGTAGGACCAGCTACTATGGGGAAGCTTGTCTACACCATCCTGATTAGGGGACACCAAAGGAAACTATAACTATGGATTTTTTCCACCCGCAAGAAAGAATCCAGAATTCTGCAGCTCTAAGCTGGATAGGGAAACCTATACCAACTGTAGCTGCTCCTGTTTCACTCTGTTCCCATCAACAGCCACAGGGTCTGCTTCTACAAGCAATTTATGGTTCATGCAGCTGCTTTGACAACTGGTTTGGGATTTCTTTAGTTTCAGCCACCAGCTCAGTCCCGTGTAGCCCTCATATATCAGCCAGTGTTTAGGAGTTGTACTACCAGCCTTCCCATCATAGGGGCAGCAGATGTGCTGAATGGGGGAGAGGTATGACTAATGGGTCTCTCCTCTCCACCCTTGCCATCTAAACAATAAGAGTGTCAAGTCTATCTTTATGTCTGCTGGTCATAAATAAACTAGAAAAATGGACTTGGACTTGTTTCACTTAGTAACATGGTATAGTGTTCTTCACACTGTTTTATTCTATGACACAGATATAAGTGACTGAAAGAGAGGACTAGACAATTTCTTTGCCTTATAGTAAGGCAAATATGTTGCTGAGGCTCAAATCTTCATCTTAAACAATTTTTCCATCCATGCATCTATTTATCTCTCTCTCTCTCTCTCTCTTGCTCTCGCTCTCGCTCTCGCTCTCTCTGTCACTCTCTCTCCTCAAACTATTTATCATGTATGCCTCTAGATATCATCACAACATGCTCAAACTGAACTCACTGTCTACCTTTACAATGCCCCTGCCAGAAATTTGCCTCCTTACTCTCCAATCCTCCCACAATTCCCAAATCTTTAAGGTCTTCTTTTGGTCTCTCAAACCCAGCCACCTTTCATCTTTTCCACAGTCATTACATCGTTCAGTCCCCAACACCTTGTGCCTGCATTTCTGTCACCACCTCCTAACTAGCCTCACTTCTCTGAGTCTTGGAAATCCCTGTATCTAACAGGACTGTAGAAAGTACACCCTAAAGTGACTCCAATGCACCATGCACTTATATTTCCTCCCTCTTAGTGTGTACAGAACCCATGATTTTTTCTTAGCTAATAGAGTGTGCTAATGGATGACCTTCCTTTGATTATGCTGCTTTATATAAGAATGCATTTGAGCAAACACGAGTGAGATATTCTCCTGCTGAATTTGAACAATCAAATGGCTATATTGTGAGCAGCCTATTGTGAGGGCCAAATGAAGAAGACCTATGTGCTGTCTGTAGGAAATGAGGGAAGGGGGAGCTCTAGCTGACAACCAGTAAGAAGCCAGGATGCTCAGTCTTACAACTATAGGGGAAATGAATTCTGCCAAAACGCTGAATGAATTTGGAAGTAGATTCTTATCCATTCAAATCTTCAGATGAGAATGCAAACCAGGCAATATCTTGATTGCAGTCTTAAGAGACCCTACCAGGAGGGTCCATTCTGCCAAGGACCATTTGGGTATTTATAGAGTCAATTACAGGCCATACAGAATTACCAACTTAAAAATTAGCCTGCTATAGATTTATTGAACTTCAGCTTCTGCCTGCAGTTGCCTTAGCAAGCCAGACCAGATGATTTTGCTAGCCTAACAGACTCCACAGGAAAGACATTCACCCACCCCTGCAAAGACCCAGTTACACTGCACTTGGTCATTGAGGTAATGAATGGAGATTCTCATCTGGAGATTTGACTGGACAAGTATCTGCTTCCAAATTCATTCAGAGTTTTGGCAGAATTCATTCCCCCTATCGCTGTAAGACTGAGAACCCTGGCTCTTACTGGCTGTCAGCTAAAGACCCTCCCCACCTTATTTCCTGGAGACAACACATAGGCCTTCTCCATTTAGCCTTTATCATAGGCAGCTCACAATGTAGCAGTTTGATTGTTCAAAGTCAGCAAGAGAATCTCTCACTCATTACCTCCATTACAAAAATAAATGTGTGTTGTTTTAGGCACATAAGTTATGGTAAATTGTTACTCAGCAATAAGAACTAATAAAAAGCTCTAATACTATTATTAGTATTAAAATTAATGAAAATGGAATTTATCATTAAATTCTTCAAACCCTTTATTCCTTGACTCCTCCCTGTCCACCCTCTATGCTCTCTAAATCCGTGAGGGTTCTTCCTCCAACACATACCCCCTAAATCTCTGTATCTTCTCACGGCTCCATTCCTAATTATTTTCCTATTAGATTCCTGGCATCCATGTGGGAGACCTGAATTGAGTCCCAGTACCAGGCTTCAGCTTCAGCCCAGCCCAAATCTTGCCACTCTCAAATTCACCTTCTTCACAACTGAGAGAAGAGGCTGTACAAAACATAGCATGATCTGAAAGATGATGGCATACAAGACCCTACACACCCTACCATTTGCCTACCTCTCCAATCTTAACTTCCATCATTGTACACTGACAGTTTTAATGATTTGTTGAAGTATAATTAATATATGATAAATTGTATTTATTTAAAATGTTTCATTTGATACATTTTGACATATATAAATATATATATCAAACTATCACCACCATCAAGATAACAAAAATATCTATCACTCCCAAAACTTTATTCATACCCCTTTGTAATACTTCTCTCTCACCAACCCCCAACCTAATTTTCCAAGCAGCCACATATCTTCTTCCCTATCACCATAGATTTATTTACATTTTCAGGAATTTTTAACAAATAATTTATCTAATATTTATTATTTTTATCTGAATTTTTTCACTCAGCAAGCACAGTTATTTTATATACATCCATGTTGTAGCATGCATAAAAAAGTCATTCTTTTTTACCATTGAGTAGTATTCCATTGTATGTCTAGGTCACAATTTTTTACTACTCAACTGTTAATGAACACTTGATGGTTTCCAACTTTTGGTCTTTACAAATAAAGGTGCTATGAACATTTATGTACAAGTATTTGAATGGATATATGATTTCTTTTGTCTTAAAGAAATACCAAGGAGTAGAATGGAATGGATATATTATAGGGATTTTGTTTGAGGTTGCATTGAATCTATAGGTCAACTTAGGAAGAATTGATGTCTTAACAATACTGAGTCTTGCCGGCGCCACAGCTCGCTAGGCTAATCCTCTGCCTTGCGGTGCCAGCACACCTGGTTCTAGTCCCAGTTGGGGTGCCGGATTCTGTCCCAGTTGCCCCTCTTCCAGGCCAGCTCTCTGCTGTGGCCCAGGAGTGCAGTGGAGGATGGCCCAAGTGCTTGGGCCCTGCACCCCATGGGAGACCAGGAGAAGCACCTGGCTCCTGGCTTCAGATCAGTGTGGTACGCCAGCCGCAGCGGGCTGGCCGCGGCGGCCATTAGAGAGTGAACCAATGGCAAAGGAAGACATTTCTCTCTGTCTCTTTCTCTCACTGTCCACTCTGTCTGTCATAAAAAAAAAAAAACAATAATGAGTCTTCCAATACATGAATAATACATATAATACATATATCTCTCCATTATTTGATCTGCTTCAATTTTTCTCAATCATGCTTTACAAATATCAATGAAACATAGTCAAGTGTTGCATAATGGCATTTCAGTCAAGGACATTTCAGTCAGTAATGAACCTCATACAAGTATATGACTATATATATATATATATATGTAGTTTATATATATATATAGTCTTGGTGTGTAACAGGCTAGATCATGCAGGTAGGTTTGTGTAAGGGTACTTTATTAAGTCCATATAATGAAATTGTCTAATGACATATATCTTAAAACCCATCTCTATCCTTAAATAACATATGAATTTATAGGTCCTTTGGCCTCCCCAGACTCTAAGCTACATGTCCACAACTCAAGAGATTACACTCAGCTCCATCAGGGCTCCTACTCCCTGCTCCATAGCCTGAAAGCATTCTCAAACAGGAATCTTGGTATATCTTAGGACCTCATTTGTTTTTGTCTCTGAAGAACTACTGTCCATTTCCTGATGTACAGCTTTTTCAAAACATGTCTAATATATTTTGACTGGGTTTTTTGGTATCAGAAATCTCTGCTAAGCTGATCTTGTTTCTAATCAATATGCCATTCTGTTTCCTGCCTTCATGATTCTCTCAAGCTATTCTTTCTATTCAGAGTGACTTTTCCTCCTTATTGTCTTGGATAGCTCTCTTGCTTATCTCTCAAAACTCATTTTACATGATAACTCCTCTAAGAATATCCCCCCTGAATCCCAGGGCTGAGTGTTTCTCCCTTTCCTCTTTGCCTCACTTCACTGTGAATGTGCCTGCTACTTCCATTTTTACTACCTTATGTTCAAATTATCTGGTGCATAACCTATTGCCATTTAATTGTAAGACCTCAAAGACAAGGGCCAAGGCTTATTCACTTGTTATCTTCAATTCCTTCATAAAACTTTGTTATATAATAGGTACCCTGTAAATATTTTCTGATCTTCATTTTGGGATGCAAGTTATTAGCAAGGGGTAAGAAAGGATTATCTTCCTTTGTAGATGGTTACCTCCAGAAGGGCAGGGATAACATCTGAAAATAACAGTCAGCTCCACTAATTCAGCTCTACTGTTGCTCAGTGGAAGATGCCACTTCAAGAAGCTGGATTGCTGGGTCAAATTGCTACTCATGCAAATTATTCTCCAGAAAGCTATCAACTTTGTACTACCAATAATTTTAGAATTCTTGTTTCTTCTCATCCCAGCAATATTAAATAGTGTACTTTCATTTAATGTTGCCAAACTAATGGGAGAAAATTATATCTCATTACACCTCATTACTTATATGTGATGTTGAGGAGCTTCTACATAAAGATTTATTAGATATTTATTTTTAAGCTGGGGATGCCTATTCATGACTGTCCTGCTTATTTTGTTTGTCCCACCTCCACCAGAGATCCATTCGTCATCCTTCTATGCCTTGGCCTTGACCAGGGTTGCTGACTTACATTCCTGAGACTCAGTTACAGGAAGGAAACCCCCTCAACCAGAACTCCAACTCTCTCCAAGCTCCATGAAGTCATTCTTCCCCTTGTGTCTCCAGAGTGTTAATGCCTACTGCTTTTGCTAATGCCTTTTTTATTTATCCTCTTAGTTTTGGATACAACTCTATCAATAGTCTCTTCATAAACTCTTCTTCACTGAAATCCTTTGAATAGTCCTTGTTTCCTCTGGGATTTGACCAATACAATAATCTATACCTGTTTTTGAATTGTAAGTTTATGTCATTTTATTTATTTTGGCATTCTATATATTAGAGATATTACTTTTGCTAATATATGAGTATACATGGGTAGTTTGCAAATATTTTCTCCCAATTTGTAGTCTTTTAAAATAGTCTTTGTACTCTTCTAACAGAAAAAAAATATTTTTTTCTTTTATTCCATTAGTTTAGCTTATGTTGCAACATTAAACTGGAGCAAAAAAAAAAATGCATCTGTCTTACTTCCAGATTTGACTAGAAAACTTTTTTGTATATCTTCTTGTTAATTCTTTTCCTTGGATCAGGTTAGGCCTCACCAGGAATTAACACAATCCAGATTACATCAGGGTAATTAGCACTCAAGTGCTCCCAGCCCTCTAATTAGAGTCCTTGGGTAGAAGCCACAGATGACTATAGGCCTTCCAACTATATATGACTCCTCTTTCTCCAGATATCCACAGACACAGGAAAGAAAACATTAACTTATCTGATAAACGGTAAGCTTCAGGAAGACAGGGATCCATCTTGCCCTGATTAATACTGCATTCCCAAGTTCTAGCGACACTGTCTAACACTAAGTGTGCAAAACATGTCTGTTGAATGAATTAATGATAAGGGAGAGAAAATAGCATTTCCCTTTTTGCTTTCCTATCACTATGAAATACACCACAAATCAACCTAGCTGATGCCAGGCCAATTATTATGCCTATGGAATAAAGAATAGCCATAAAATAACCCAAATGCTATCTATGTTACCTGGGAAACTTTAGAAATCAGGTTCATGGTGGGAGCACGGGGATGGGCAATCAGATTTCACATGGGGCAAAAATCCTGAGAGATTACAAAGTTGTATGTTTGTTTCCTTTTATTCATCTTAAAACTGTAAAGCTAGCTCCTATTTAGAGGAGGTATACATAGGGATAAGGAAAGCTCTCTTTAAGACAAGAGGACGGGGGGCCAGTGCTGTGATGCAGTGGGTTAAAGCCCTGGCCTGAAGTGCCGGCATGCCTATGGGCGCCAGTTCTATTCCCGGCTATTCCACTTCCAATCCAGCTCTCTGCTATGGCCTGGGAAAGCAGTAGAAGATGGCTCAAGTCCTTGGGCCCCAGCACCCACAAAGGAGACCAGAAGAAGATCCTGACTTCAGATTGGTGCAGCTCTGGCCATTGCAGTCAATTGGGAAGTGAACCAGTGGATGGAAGACCTCTCTTTGTGTCTCTACCTCTCTCTGTAACTCTGTCTTTCAAATAAATAAAATAAGTCTTTGAAAAAAAAAGACAAGAAGAAGGAATGCTATCATTTGTGAAAAGGGGTAAAATTAATACTTCCTTTACTTGTAGTGTAGGAAGGCTAAGATGGTAGGCAAGAGAGACAGACTGTGAGAAAGCACTGGGACAGGGCACTGGAAATGCACAGGAATTTGGATGCCTGGGTCACAACCCAGAGTTGTGACAAAGCTGAGCTATGACCCAGAAGATGCAGAAGCAGTGCATGAGGGAAACAGCTCTTGTGTGAAGTACTCAGGTGTTGGAAGCCTTAGCAGGCCATTATGTGAGCAGAGCCATTTGTTTAACAAACAAGTCCTAATCATTGAATAAAACATCCAATGTATTATTTTATCCACTATCCTTTCTGTGCACTAAGACTATTCCTCTAATCTCCAGACAGTGTCTGTATAGGAGCATGACCACGCAGGTAAATATCCTCTAATAACTAATCATTTGTCCACCTGTGAGGTAAACCCTTGATATGCCCTAGACATTTGTAACCCCAGGAGACCACCTCTAGATCCCTAGCAGAGTGGAAAAGGGAGGCTGTCCATGAATGGTCAGCTAGGATAATTTAATCTGGGGAAGAAGAGATACAGACACTCCTAGTGTATGTTCTTTCAGTCTTATTAGACATTTCAAAATAAACTAGTTTATTTCAGTAGTCTCTCCTCACCTCCTCTCTTCCAGAGCACAGGCTCAATGTCAAACATTTACTTAGTTCCTTTCTCCTGATGCCCACATTAAACACATTGAATCAAAATTCCAAAACACTCTTCAAGTGTGGTTAGGACTAGTTAATGATTGTCTCATCACGAAAGAGTTGATGGATGTTCCTTCTCAGAAACCACCCTGCCTGAGTCCTCCATTGACCATTCTGCTGATTTATGGGCTCACTTCATGGCCTACTTTTTAAATGGTTTTTGTTCAAAGTACCTAAGACCCACCCTGGTGTCCAGAGACCTCTGATCTCAGTGCTGCTCCCAACCTTGCCCTTAAAGTCTATAGTATCTTTCATGACATAAACGCTAAAAATATTCTTCCCCAAGAAGCTGAATTGCTACCTACCAGGCATTATTTGAAATTATACAAATGGTGTTCTCCACCAAAAGGAAATTCAAGTGGGGGCCAGCAGCAGTGGCGGGTGGGAGCAGGGTGGTTAGCAAGAAGGCCTTTTGTGCTTTAGGAAAATTCCTTCTGTTCAACAGGTTTTTGTTTTAAACATTAACCAGGCAACATGCCAGTCTCAGGCTGGGAGGGCATGGCTGGAGTGAGGAAACAGGTGGGAGGCAGTGACACTGTCCACAGATGAAGGAGGCCAGGCAGTTCGCACTCCCCATTCTCCTGCAGCCTTCATGAGGGCTACCCTCCCTTGTCTCCTTCAAGTGATTGCCAGGAAGACTGCGATCTGTTCTAACTAGTCAAGCAGAGGGTTCACAGAGAAGGTTCAGTTTTGCTTTGGAAAAAAAAAATCAGGGAAAATAAAGGCTTAATTCAATCAGAATTATTGAAAAAATAGTAGCTCCCGGTCTTAGGATTTTGTGAAAGGGCGAGGGCTCTAGGGGTGGCAACTCAAGAGACAGCTGATAGGGAAAAAGGAAGGACTTTGACCAGTTGTTGCTCACAAAGAACGAAAGTTTTTAAATGTAACCGGAGTTTCCACAGGGCCCCCTACATTGGAATGTGGTGGCAAATGTGGTGTCATTAGCTCAAATGTCCCTGGCACTTGCTCTTTTCTACATGCTCAGCAGAACTTTGGCTTCTTACAATTTCCCTTAAATACATTACAATTTCTGAGATGCCTGGGGGTGGGGGTGGTTATATATTCACAAATAAGTGCACAAGCTACCAAAGGCCTCTGCTAGGTGCTACTGACAATTCCTTGGGTACTGTAGGAAAAAAAAAAATAGATGCAATGCTACTTCTCATAGAATCTACACAAACACACCTCCTCTGAATCATTCTATAAATTTATTTGTGTCTATTTTACATAGAGTAAATATTAATAAACTCATAGACAGAAATATCCCCTACTTATTCTCATATAAGTCTCCCTGATTGAACTCATAATATGTGAAACTACTAGGAGAAAAAGTACAATTCAAAATGATGTTGGTGACTGATTAGCCTGCTTCAATCAAGACCCCATAGAGATGAGTGTTTGGCCTAGTAATTAAGACACTAGTTAAGCCTCCCATGTTCCACAGTAGATTCCCAGCTTTGACTCTGACTCCAGCTTTCTGCTAAATCAGACCCTGGGAGGTAGTAGTGATGGCTCAAGTAATTGGGTTCTTACCACTCACACAGGAGATCTAGATTGCATTTCCAGCTACTGGCTTCAGCCTGACCCAGGCTTGGCTGATGACAGTAGTTGGAAAGTTAAACAGAAGATGGGAGCACTCCATCTCTCTTTCTCTCCCTTACCTCTCGTTCTCTGTCACTTTCTTTCTCCATCTCTCTCTCCATTTCAAATAGATAAATAATTTTTTTTTAAATCAAGACCCTATGAAACTACAAAAGAGCACAGCTACCTGTTTTTCTCTTCTTTGATATATTTCTCCTACAACAAAGTTTGACATTAGAAATGGAACTTTAGGCTAACATTAGGATGCTCTGAATTTAGATACATAGAAAAATGTCAGAGGAATGATGACAAGTTTTTGGACAATTTTATTTTAATGATTAAATCTCCTTAATTCCTTATTATCAAATAATGCATTGCTCCTGAGTCACCTAACACTAGATACAAGCAATAGCATGGAACCTTGTGATATCTTTTATTTTTCAAACATCTAAATTTGAACATTAAACAAGTGGAAATGTGTTATTGGAAACAACACATTAAGCTGTTGTTGATGAAAACTGAGAGTATTGGCAAAAATGTAAATAACTTTTGGGTTATATGATTGCAGAAAACATTTGATTCTTGGGGCATTATTAGTAGATGCAAAGATGCTAGATGACAAGACCACCATTCATGAACTCAGTGGTTCATTCATTCACTCATCCGACATATCCGAGTAACTTCTAAGTTCCAAGCACTACTAAGACTAGTCAGGATATATTAGCATGAAAACAAAGATTTCTACCCTCATGGAGCTTATAAAGATAAAAATATGGAGGGGATATTAGTTATCTGTTATCAGTGACAAATTGCTCCAAAGTTTAATGGCTTAAAGTAAGACATTTTTTACCTGGCAGTTTCTGTGGGTCAGGATCCTCTGCTTCACTGTCTTTCACAAGGTTTCTTTGTGATCCTGTTTCTCTGTGTTTCACAAAGTGTCAGTTCAGGGTCTGCAGTCTCATCCAAAATCTTGGCTGGTGAAACACACACTTCCAGGTCCACTCAGCATGCAGTTCCTCACAAGTTGTTGGACTGAGAGTCGAAGCAACTCTCAGTTGGTAGCCAGAGGTCTCCTCACTTTATTGTCACATAGGCTTCTTGCTTCATCAAAGCATACACATTGAGAAGGCAATGGGGTCTGCTAGCAAGATAGAAGGCAAAATTTTATATAACATAATCATGGAAGTGACTTTTCCTCAACTTTGCCGTATTCTATTAGCTTAAAACAAGTGGATCAAAGAGAACGGGTTACACAAGGCTAGGAATACCTGGAAGTGTAGATCACTGGGGATTATCAGATAGGCAATCTACCACAGAGGGTAACAGGCAATTGAGAATTCTAAGCCAAGAAATATTCTTGCAGCTTTTAATAATAATCTCCAAGTAGGTCTCATTGCCAATCACAATTGAACAAAAATCTGAGGGAGATAAAGACATCAACCATATCAATACTTATGGAAAATATGTCAGACAGAGGAAACAATGAATGCAAAATTTTAAAACAGAGGTATCTCCAAGATGCAGAGGGAGCATCAAGGAGGGCAGTGAAGGGAGGAGGAAAGGGGGGAGAATATCAGGGGACGGGGAATTGGAATCGGAATGGGAGATATCTGTAGGATCTTGTAGGTCAAAGACAATGGTTTTTATTCTGGGAGAAAGGGGAATGATGCAGAGGGTTGTGCAGAAGATGGACATCTCCTGACCAATGGTTTTAAGTGATTCCTTAGGCTGCTTTGTTGAAAAATAACTATAAGAAGACACAAGCAGGAACAGGGCTCTCTCTTATTCCCAATTAGAAGGCTACTGCAACAATTCAGACAAAAGAAGATAGTGTCTCACATGGTATGTTATTCCACCACACTGAAGTTGGGGGAATCTACCACTCTCCTTGCAAGAAGCAAGCCTGCTCTTTGGGTGGGAAAAGATGCAACCTCCTCTGGAGATTTCTCACTGCTCTGAGGAATGGCTCTGGTAAAAAGCAGTGAGCGCCTTGCATTCTTCACATACCCAGCAAGAATATGCAGGGACACTCAGGACCTGTGGTGGATTGTGCCTCCCAAGAAAATACTCCTATGATAAGGTAACAAGTTCTCGAAGTTTTGCCATTTCCAGTTCTTTTAACAAAATTGAAGAACTTCATTAAGTTCTCAGTGATGGATCACTAATAATGATTTTGATAGTAGAATACTATATGATTTCTGGCATAAAATACAACTGCAGTTCAAAGTATTTTGTGAAATTGCCATAAGAACATTTGATTCATACCTTTTTGCTTATGTGAGCAAATACTCTCAGTGCTCACATCTATAAATGGAAAAAAAATAATAGAATTGATGTCAAACCTTCACTCTAACAATTTCTGATTGCATTAACTCATGGAAAATTTAAAATCCCTATTAACTTCATAAGATATATTTCCAATAAATAATTTTTATGTTTAGTAATTATTAACTGCAACACATTTATACTATTTTGAGTTACCGCGTAATAGTAATAATTATAATTCAATCTAAAAGGACAATTTTTATAATGAGTTCTATTCCTGTACAGGAAATTTAAAAAGTTTTTATCTTTAATTAGAGCTTAAATAGTTCAATATTTGTACATACATTTATCACAGCAAATTGTCAATAGGTGTTAAAATACTTGCAAATAGATTGTACTACAATAGGATAAGCTTTCTTGTGGGAAATAAAATGGGGTAACACAAGTTCCAGAGGAAAAAGAAGAGTTCTCCACTGTTTAGAAGAGCTTGCTTTTGTCTTTCCTTTCTGAAAGATAGGCAGTGTCAAATTGCTATGGATTAGGTTTCATTGGATATACTTAGAAGAATGATATAACATTTGAACTTTAAATGTCAGTATTTATAATACCACAGAAATTAATTATTTCAAATAATTATAATTTTGAAGTACAGACATACATGTTACCATGTGAGGATGTGTCATTTAAAAAACTTATTTTTAAACGTACACAAATAAGACAGGCTGTGTTTTTAAAATAACAATCCAAATTCAAAAAGCTGCAGTATGATATAAAGGACAAAGAAAACAATCCCTGGAGTTCAGCATCTATTTTGGGCAAATGGGAAGTTTTATAAGGATTAAATGAGAAAAAAAATGGGTGAAACCAGCTGGCTTGGAGTTTCTCACCCAGGAACCTAATAAAACTCAGTTTACCTTATATTTAACTAAAATTCCTCTGGTACAATGAAACCACATATCCTCATGTTAATTGAGGGGGTGGACCACATGAATCAACTTTCACTTAATAACACTTCATAAGCTCTAAAGAGTTAAATCATCTTTCAGGTTTCTTTTAAATTCTAAACAATCCAGAAATGCTAATAACAAAAGAAGAAAGGAAAAGGGAAGAAAGGCAGAGCAAGGGGATGAGGGAATGGGAGAAAGAGTAAGGAAGAAAAGAAGGAAGGAAGAACACTGGTAGAATTTTTAAAATTTAAAACATTTTTTATCTCATTTCAAAGGCAGAGAGACAAACAGACAAAAATCGCCATCTACTTGTTCAGTCCCTAAATGTCCATAACAGCCAGGGTGTGCCAGACCAAAGCCAGGAGGTAAGAATTCAATTCATGTTTTCTAGGTAGGTGATAGGGACTTGAGCCATCATCTGCTATCTCCCAAAGTACACATTAACACGAAGCATAGACTTGCACCAGGTTCTCTGGTATAAGCTGTAGGCATCCCAAGCAGCATCTTCACCCCTGTGCCAAACACCTGCCCCAGATGGATGGTTTTAAACACTATATTCACTGTCCTCCAAAACCAAGCAACTGGGTCAACTTGTGTTGACTTAAGCATACATTTTACCAAATGGATTTTCCATTGTTCCCACCTGTTCCACCAAATAGTTTCAACTGTTTTGCTTTTGACCTGCTTTGGCCCAGTCCTATAAGGAATCTGCACTGTTGGAATACCCCACTTCTGGGCTCCTGCACCACAGATCAGGCCTTAGTAGCAGCTGGAAAAACCTCCAAAGGAACAGCTGGTGATCGAAGCCCTTTATCTCGGCCATCACCCAGGGAGAATATTAGCTTTCTGTCATAACAAGCTCTGGAGGACATATTTCAATAAAATAACACTTCACATTTGTGTATCATTGTATTGTTGACAAATAACTGTCACAATCATCTCATTTGATCCCACTCAGTCAGAAGAACAGATCTGCCCAGCTCTTTATCATGAGTCAGGAGCCAAAAGGTCTGTATTCTGATCCCAGCTATCTCTCTCTGATGCTTACTCCAAAAAGAGTGGCAATGGAAAAAACAAATAAATAAACAAAAATAGCATTATAAAAAAATAATTTTGTTTCTCAAGACTCCATTACCTTACTATAAAATGAGAAATTTGGATTGGATCTTCCCTTAATATATAGTTGTGGTGCCCCAAGCTGAATGTGCCTTCATGGTCTCTTATTTTTAACATATCACTCACTGTTTACCACTCAAAAGATAACTGAAACAAATAAACCCAAACCAAATAAGCTACTTCATTTAATCTTCTAAACAAACGTAATAGGAATGGGTCATATTTCAATTATTATGACCTCTAGATTTTAGAAGTGGACATTGAGGTACGAATCAGTAAATTCTGGCAATCACACTATAGGGGAAAAAAGCCCTACCTTCCAGCTCTGAGGAATCTAAACCATATTGGAAACACAAAACAGAAGTTGAAGGTTAATTCTTCTCTCTCTCCACCATCCTGACAACTGTCAGCCACTTGGTTGGAAACAGGATGATCAGCTAGGGCACTTGATACTTTATATGATCCCTGATCTGTGCCAGCCATGTTCATGAAGACAAACATGTCTCTGTGTCAAGCCTGAAATTTCCAGCACATTTTCAAATTGCTAATTCCTTAAGTGCAGAGATAGTGTCTAAATTGAAGCCTTTACCTCCAGGTGGCTCTGCCCTGTATGTGCCCTGCACATCCCTGTAGATTTGTTTCTTCTGTATCAGGGTGGGTCTCTCTTGACAACTGGGGGCCACATTTAGCTGAGCAGCTGCTCATTGGCTTCTAATGCCTGCAATATGTAGTTTTGGCAGCATCTCAAAGGATTTATTATTATCAACCCATGATTTCATTATTATTATTATCACCCTTATGAAATTCAGGAGCCTACTACAAAGCATTGAAACCATTTTCAACAGGGAACAATCTGTTCTCTACACTCCCCTGACAGTTGTGTGGTCCCTTTTCCCTCAGTTTCTGCTCACTGTTGAAGAGCTGTGAAAGATGACTTCCAACCATGAATAAGCCAGCCTGAGTTCTCCCTTCATCACCACCACCCAGCCCTGTGGTGGCCTGGAGAAGGAGAAGCTCCTTAGAGGGAGTTCTCCAGCAAGCAGGAGACAATCATCACTGATATAAAGTGTCCCAACCTGGCAGTCAGGGAACCCTGGTTCTATGACCAAAGCCATGGCTTCTTGCTAACCAGAGCCTTGGTTTCTTTATTTGCTAAATGAGATAACTGAGCGAGAGAGTCTTGAAGGATACTTCTTGCTCAGATCAGGCTAATTTTACACTTTTTTGGCTTCTGGAGACTGCCATGGGAAACAGCACCTCACTTAGAAAGATCTCAGGGAGACTCTCCCCACTCCTCATCTTCATGGCTACTTCACTTATCAGTTTGCATCCTTAACAACCAATCTGGTTCATACAAGACTTTAGGGAAAACAAAAGTGGCTCCTTATCAAATGAAGTCAGAATTCTTGAACTAAAACACACTGAGGTGAACAATAGAATTGATTAGGAGTCGTTACACATGTGTTTGATCCCAACTTCTCAGTAACTAGCCTTGTGGGGCCGGCTTCATGGCACAGTGAGCTAAGCTGCCACCAGCAATGCCAGCATCCCATACTATTGCACCAGTTGGAGTCCCAGATGCTCTGCTTCTGATCCAGCTCCCTGTTAATATGCCTGAGGGTGCGAGGGAGGGGGCCAGCAGAGGATGGTCCAAATACTTGGTCCCCTGCCACCCATGTGGGAGACTTGGGTGGAGATCCAGGCTTCTGGTTTCAGCCTGCACCAGTCCTGGACAGTGAGGCCATTTGTAGAGTCATCCAGCAGATGGAAGATTGATCTCTCTCTCTCTTTCTCTCTCCATCAAAAAAAAAAAAAAAAAAACTTCTTAGAAAATTATCCATGTGGTCCTCAGCAAGTTTCCTCATTGCTGTATACCTCTGATTTCCCATCTTCTACATTCGAATATCAAGACCTCGCTGACATCCACCACGGTCACGGTCTACAAGATGCAGGAGGATTTGTAACTTAAAATGTAAAGCATAAACCTACATACATATAAATCACTAAATCACCATCAGTTTCCTCTTTTGATACTAGGTAAGTATCAGAAGAACTAAAAGATTGATACTACATTAAAAATATGCTCATCTTCTTAGTAGGGTACCTGGTGGGTTTATATTTTCTTGTAACCTCTTAGTAAACCTTTGGTCCAATTCTTTGGAAGCTCATAGTATGTTTTATATTTTGCTAGAAACAAGAAAAATCAAAATTAGTGTACACTTGACTTCCAGGAGTTCACTGTGTTGTGAATTCTAGACTTACATAGGCACCAAAAAAAAGTAAAATAAATTTTAAAACAGTATAACGACATGTTGAAGCATATGCAGATCCATAGCAAATGCGTAATCCAGGCAGCTTGGACCTGAGCTTTCAGTAAAGGCAAAAGTGTTTACTAGAGTTCAAGGCAGGCTGTAGGAAGGAGACAGAACTGCTGATACAGGGTGAATGAGTCAGGCTAGCAGTTTTCTACCTTTATAACTGCAGATTCTCAGTAACAAATGCCAGATGAAAATAGATATTTTCAATATTTTATAAATTAGAAAAAAGTCTATTTCTTTCTGAATATTCAATAACAATGGATTTCAGACCATGGTTATTTAGATGACAATTATCAACAAATTCAAATTCATATTCATATGAGAAATCCCATCAAAACTATAGCCCTTTTCAAATGAAGTTGCCTGTATATGGGTTGTTTCAAAGAATTATTTTTTTTCATTTTTGTTTTCTTATTTTTGAGATGACATATTTTTAATTTGCATTATAGTCAAAGGCTTAATGCTGCACTAAAATAAAGAGTTTAATAAATAAAAAGTAAAAAAGATCATAAGTCATCAGGAATATAGGCCAGGGCTATAAATAATAATCAAATGAAAAGATATCTATAGAATGCTTTTAAAAATTGAGATATCCTACTATCAATATATTTTATCAAAATGGCTGCTTTGTGCCCAAGGTATTCCACAAGCTAACCCCTTCACAAAGCACTGGATCAAGTTACAGGTTAGTGAGTATTTTCTGAACATACTCTACACATTCCTACCTCCAGTCCTTTGCTCAAGCCACTCTCCCTTCCCCATAGGAGAAAGCTTCCTGCTCCCCCACCCCTGCTATTTGCTCTGTTTGCAATCCCTCTCTGTCCTTCAGGACCCAGATGAAACCCAGCCTCCTTCAGAAAGTGATACTACCTGGTCCACCACTTACTGATCTCTGTTTCTGAATGCCAATAGGACTTATTCTCTGCATTATCAGTCACCAGTTTTGTTCCATATATATCCTCTATTCTCCCCCCACACTCAAGTCCTAACCCCCACAAAAAAAAAAAAAAACAGTAAATCTTTTAAAAGCAAGGAACATAAACATTTTTACATTCTTTTCAAGCTTAATATAGTATACTACTGAGGACATACTGTGATGCAGTAGGGTAAGACTCCTCTTGCGATGCTGGCATCCCATATCAGAGCACTGGTTCAAGACCTAGCTACTCTACTTCTGATTCAGCTCCCTGCTAATGTACCTGGAAAGCAGAGTACTTGGGCCCCTGCAACTCTAGTGGGAGACTGGAATGAAGTTCTTGGCTCCTGTCTTTGGCCTGGCTGAGACCTGGCTGTTGCAGCCATTTGCAGAGTGAACCATTGGATGGATGATCTCTGTCTCTTGCTCTGTCACTCCACCTTTCAACTAAATAAACCTTCAAAAATAAAATGAAATATGGTATGCTGCAATCTGGCAGGAACAAAATATGTGAGGATACTCCCAAAATTTCATGGAAAATGGAACCAAAAGATGAGTATATTTAGTGCCAAAAAATTTTGAAACTCATGCAGTTTTTACATAAAACATGTTTGCCATGAATGCTTTGAAGTCCTCTTATATGGATAGATTTAAAATTGGTTTTTGTATTGAAATGAATTTATTATTTAATTCCATTTTTCATGAACTTTTTAAAGTACTCTCATATGTTTTTAAGTACTCAGTCAAGCTCCAAACTACTCAGGTTTTCCCTAACTCTACCGCAACCATCTTCCCACTGGAAAAATGAACCAAACAAGTTATAGACAAGCTAAAATAGCTGCATCTGAAGTGATTTATATTGTTATAGTCCAAAGGAAACCCAGAACCAAGAGACGGGGGTTCATTCATTTGAAAAAAGTGATGCTCTTACTCTGAAATAATGTGTGCACCATTTCAGTATATTCCATCAACAGAAGCATTAATACGGATTTGCCTATCTGAGAAAGGATTTAGCAAAGGACATTTCTCCTGCCCTGAGACAGCTGAAGAGGTGTAATTTAACAGCTTTCAGAGGCCCGTCACCAGGGTGATTGAGGTGGACAGAAGGCATGGACATGACCATGGCCCTTAAAAGACACAAACAGGTGGGAGAGTGTGCTGGGGGTGGGCAGAGGGCTGGAGCATTCAAAAGGGAGGAAGCTTGCCTTTGGAGACCAGAGACAAGAGGAGGCAGGGAGTTGAGGCTGCCCGAAGAGAGGAGAGGAGAGGAGAGGAGACCTGAAGCTGAGCCACATCTGTGAGCAGGACACAAGTCAGAGGTAACGCTGGAACACATGACGGGACCAAAGAAAAGAGGAACGGGTGGACAGGGCATAGTGGGGGAAACAGACTATTTGGTGAGGATAGGGGAATTCAAGAAAAGGAAAGAGGAAGATGGGAGCTGTCTGTGAGACTGTGATAGAGATTAAAAAGATAAGAAGCATGCAGGCCAGGGCAGGGGAGGAGTAAAAAGGGAACAGGTGAGGTGAGAAAATAAGAAGCACACAAGTACCGATTCAAATGCTCAGAAAATCACCAGGCTGTTGGACTGAGCCGGAAGAAGAGCCACAGCCCGCCCCACGAGGGGCCGTCGGAAAGACAGAAGCAGGCAATTTAAGTCACTAGTTACCAGGGTAAAAAAGGAAAAAAGAAAAAAAAAAGAAAGAAAGAAAGAAAATGGGAAAGGTGAGAGGCAGGAGAGGGAAAACCCAAAGGAGACGTTGGCCCAGAAACCTTTTTAACTTTCCGAAAGAATCTTCAAGGCCCCAAACTAGGCCAAGATTCTGACTGACATCTCTGAGCTCACCAGCTGCCGTTTCCTTGAGAGAATTCTGACAGGAAGGTGTAGAAACACAAGCCAACCCTGCTAGCGCTGGGAAATAAATAAATAAATAAGTAACGATCCTTGTTCTAAACACGTCAACGGGGGGCCGGGGCTGAGGCCTGCCAGCGGGAAGAAATCCCACTGAGGAGGAGGGACCTGCCTGCAACTTTTCCCCAGGTAGGTGCTGAGCTTTTCCTGCGTGTGCTGCTTTCTCCTCTAATTGTCCTCTGGCTCTTCCTGCCTTGCCCATCTGTCTTTCTTTCTTTGTGAATTTTTGGGAAGCCCTGCAGGCAATCAGCTTCTGTCATCTGAAGCCAGCGCTGCAGTGTCTTTAGGAGCAGGTGAAGCTCCAAGTTCTGTGTCTCCAAATGGGGGCTGTGCAGGGAGGGAGACTGCTAGCATCCAGGTCCATCAGGCAGAGCGCGGGGAGGGCAAATGAATGAAAAAAATGGCTCCTCAGCCCACAAGCTCCACGCATGAGAGTGACTTGTTGGCTAGCACTGACAATGGACTTGCTTCTGTGTGCTGAGGCTGGAAGTAGCTGCTGAGGGAGAGGAGGTTGAGCCTGGAAGACAGAGGGACAAGGAAAGGCAGCTAGTGGGGGAGACTTACAGCAATCACCCAAGGGCTTGTCAGTTCCCTAAAAAGCAGCTGTGGGGGAGGGGAGAGTGGATGAGAACTGGACAGCATGTGACCTTGAACTTGTGGCTTACCCTTTGACTGCCTTGCCAAAATTTATTTAATGTATATTGAATTTTTCTTCCAAGAAACTCAAAGGAATTTAAAAAGTAATGTGTCTCAGATACTCCACTGCTGAATGGGAATGGGTTTTGGATGACCCCAGAGTTGTTCCCACTAAGAAACATGAACTGCTAACATATTTTTAACAAACTAATAAATGAAGTTTCTGAGGCATGTATTTCTTAGGAAAACTGGGGTAAAGACCCATTGCTCCTAACTTGGTCCCTGGGCCTTAAGCAATGCTTATTATCAATTTAATAAGTGCACTTGAGACATACAGAGAGAGATTGGTTTTGATTTTGAGGGGCTAAAGATTTTTATTGTTGTTCTCTACTACTAGAGTATGATCCTTCTGTAATCATGTGCGCTCCCATGAGTCAGTGAGCCCTCTGCTGGGCTGTCTTCAGCAGTCACTTCTTTTACACATAATCACCAAACTCCACTGGAGATTTACTTGTAAAACTTGGAAGCCAAAGAGATCATTAGCACTGACACATTACTGCTCAAACCGAAAGCATCTAGCAATGTCCCAGAGAAGAGTGGGTCTCCCCTCTCTGTAGTGTTGCTGGTTTGTCTACACCCTCGTTGGAGAAAGTGCCTACAATCACATCCTTGACATGGGTTTCTCTGTAGTTTTTCCTGGTCTTCCTCGCCTCCTGGTTTTTTAGGCGGCTGAGAACATTAGGACTGTGCAGCGCCATTAACAACTACCTAGAATAGTCAGCCTCACAGTATGGTCCCAGACCAGCAGCAGCAGCAGCATCACCTGGGAATTGTTAGAAACACACATCCCCTCATCTCACCCCTGAACCTCCTGAATCAGGAAGTCTGGCAGTGAGACCCAGTGCGCTGTGACTTAGCAAGCTGTCCAGGTGATTCTAATGCACTAAATTAGAAGGCTAAGATTTTTTAAGCATGGTTTCCTAAGCCCACAGTATTCAGACCTCTTACACATGTAATGCTAATTGCCTAAAAGGCTAGACTTCCCAAAGGAGAGTCCTCAATAAACACACTCTCATGGTTCTTGTTTTCCTTCATCTGTAAAAAAGGAATATTTCTAATACAAATTACCTGTTATGTTACAGTGCTTAGAACATTGCTACATGCAGTAGGTATTTCATAATGGCGTTGGAGTGGGGAATCTGCTTCAACCTTATTGTGCAAAAGGCCTTTACCAGTTGGGTTAAGAAATCAAACTCCGAGGGGAGCTCCTCGTGCATTTCGGGTACACAAGGAATTAGACTGCAAGGTAAGAGGTGATACAATGTGTCCCAGATGACACACAAGAGGAACTGAGAAGAGGGACAAACAACTGAGAGAAAATGTGCTAAAGAAAGTTTGTTTGAATTGAGCCTTAAAGAAAGAGGAATTTTAACTCATAAAGAGTACAGGGAAAAGAACATTCCAGGTAGAAAGTAAGCATCAGAAACATTGAGAAAGTAAGACATCAATTGTAGCCTTTCTGTTACTAGAATAGGAATTACTCATGGTGATACCCTATTTCTGATTCTAACCATTTATCAGTGTTACAGAAGTTCTTCCTTTAATCCAAGCAAAATTTCCCTTAGACCATTGTGAAGAGTCCTTTCCAGTGTTAAATATTTCATTGCTTTAGAATCCCCCCCCTTCTCTCTCTCTATATATATAGGTATGTATGTATATGTTATTAGATAAATGCTTTTCAAAGTTCTCTGACCACTTGCAACAAAATAAAATTGAAGTGGAGGTAATGCACATTCCTGGGCCCTCACCCAGATCAATTATGTCAGCATTTTCAAGAGTAATTAGAAGAATCTGCAAAGAATTGTGTAATTCTCACGTTCACTCACATTTGAGAACAATTCCCTGAGAGCTGTGATTTACTGAACGTGGAATTCATCTGGGGTGCCTGTTAAAAAGCTGGATCCCCAGTCATCCCAGCAGATTCTGATTCTGTGCCCCTGGAGCACAGTGTAGGGAACAGGATTCTTCAATATAGTTGATGGCACTAAGAATCGGGCAAGTTGGAAAATGTGAGGTGTTAGAATGAACATGTGCCTTGGGTTAGAGAGAAACGTCAAGTGGTATATCTGCCATTTACTTGCTGTGTTATTAAGTTTCTTAACCACTCTCTGCCTCGAAATTACTTAACGTGCTTCAGATGGTTTTTTCCTGTGTAATAAAATGTACTTCACAGGACTGCTAAAAGCGTACACACTCTAAGAAATGGCTTTATATAATGTTGGCCCCCTCTCTGCTCCTTATGCCCTCCCCCACTGAAGTTCCAGTTCCATCTCTCTTGGATGAGGACCAGGACAGGGGCAACAGTGAAGGTGAAATGTCCCCAACACTCACCTCTTCTGAGAAAGGGGCAATCGTTTTCTGCAGAGAAAGAAGATGGGCTCTCAGAACTGGCATTGCTCTTGCCTCTGGGAAGTTAACATATAACCCATGCCCATGATTGAATCAGCATTCAAATCTGGCCAGTCCTCTAAAAATAGCAAGACATACTGGCCGAGTCCCAGGAAAAAGAAGGGAAGTCCTATCCCAACATGCCACCCAGGAGTGCCTTACAAGGATCGCCTCTACTTTATTTCCTACCTCCTCAGCCAGATGACTGTAAGCCTCAAATAATTTGGCTCTTACTTGGTGAGCTCAAGAACAGCTTCTGTTTCATGGACAGCCACCAAGAACACCAGTTGTAGATATCAGTGCCTAAGGTCACTGCTTCTCAGATTTCCAAATGGGTGCACCTGTGCCGGCCACGCCTCCTGCAAATACTTGAGGGGTTCTAGTTCCCATAGAAGTATGCAGTTCTGATCACATCTTTAAAAAGCTATCAACAGTTGTTTAAAACTTCCAGGCCTGTCTGAAGGCAGAGAATGGGTAGGAATGCTAGGATATTGGTACTTATCAGAAATTCCAAGAGAGAGCTACTACAGGTGATGGTCCGTAGAGTTTCCTTGGTTCACCCAGCAAAGAGCTAATGAACTTAGGGAAATGCTTTGTAGTCAATAAGGGACAATGTGAAAATCTCAACATACATATCCTGTCATAAAGGCCCTTAAAATGAGGCTAGGAACTCAGAATCTCTAATGATTCTTATGAGAAATGATACAAACAAGTGCCTTTTTCTAACATAGCCTTCTCAAACATACAAAAATGCTTGAAAATGATATTTTTAAAAGCAGACTAAAACTATGGGAGGGATTTTTTGTTAACATTTATTTAAACTTTCCCAAGTACCTTTCTGTTCCTTCTTGCATAAAAACAATTGTCATGTTAATGAAACCCTTTTAAGAAGATCAAACATAAAACTCCATAGAGTGGATAGATTCAGTTGCTGTAGTAATATTAAAATGTCATTATAGTCTAATATTAACTGATACTAGGAAATATTCTAGTAGTACTAGAGATCATTAGTTAGACTACTAATATTATGATCATGGAACTTTACATAAATCTATCTCATGGGAGCCCTCTAATGCATCAACGCTATTCTCACTTTACAGATGAGAAACTGAAACTCGAAGAGGTTAAGTAGCTTGATCAAGGTCACAGATGCCCAAGCCGGCTGTGCTCTTCCTCCCTGTACCCCTCACCAGCCAATAACCTTGAAGTTTACAACATTGTGTTAGTCTCTAATTCGACTTCTCTCTGTCTCAATCTGTCCTTGATTTTCCCCAAATGCAGGAAACTGTCTCAGGACCATTAGTGGGAATCACCATCTTTATGTCACTGTAACGTCGGGTCTCGGTCGTTTACCTTCAGTGTGCTGTGCAGTGAAAGAAATAGAACAGGAACCATGACTGCCGTTTATGTTTCTGAAATTCCTTTTATTGTTGATTAAGTCGTAAATGTTTTAAATGGTACTTGCTTCTCAGAAACACAGGATAGGATGGCTTAGTGATTTAAAGCTTTTGAACAATTGTCTGATTACGGGGCAGAGTTGGATGCAGAGGAATAAATCTTGTTTTCAATAACATGTCGAGTGACATTTTATATCACCATTGGCCTATTCTAAAAAACTCAAGATCTTCACATATGTTATCTCATTAATCTCCAACCCACCATTTGGTGGGCAGATGGGGTTACACAACTGCTATTTACAGATAAAAGACATGGGATCAGCTACAGAGATGAGAGGCAGAAAGGTGGTGATTTTACTGGTATCACACAGCACATATGAGGCCAGGTGACACATTAAACTTCCCAATCCTATCTACTGAAGTCGAAAGATTCAACCAGGTAGGAAATTAAGTAATTCAGAAAAACCTACATCTAGTTGCTGTATCAATGTCATTTGTCCTATGCTAAATGCAGAGAAATCTTATGTTCCTCATTCTGGACTCCCGCCTTTACCCCTTCCCTCCTATCCTCCACATGTTTTCTTGGTCTTAAATATGTTAGTTTGATTGCAGTTCTCGTTTTGTTTTGTTTTGCTGGTCCACCTTTTGTGGCTCATAGCATTAACAAGTGTGGCAAATGAAACCTGTTAACAGACATAAAAATAAGAAGTCACTTGTTCAAAGCACATCTTCTATAACAGGATCATTTTCAGTGCTTTACCTGTGTAAATGCCTTAAATCCTCACTAGCCTATGAAGTAATTCTCTTATCTGGTTTCATAGATCAGGAAACTGGGTTATGTATAAATTAATCTATATATAAGTAAAAGCTAATTCCTTTCAGAAAGACTAATTGGGTTAGAGGCATAGCCTTTATACTCCGTTTTGCAATCTGTTCCAATAATTTCCTTCCTTGCATCTTTTTTTTATATGAACTTTTTGAAGGACCCCTTATATGCACAGATTTCAAGGTATCTCCACGAAAGTAAACTTAGTTTTTAATTCCACTTTCCCAGGATCTTTTTGAAGAACCCTCCTATTAACTCATTCAGCTGACTGGTCAGGTCCTGATCAAGTGCACAGCAAATTGTGGATATGCCTGGTTCTGAGTCCACATCCAAGAATGCCAAAGGGTATAGGAATAAAATACTCTGAGACTATCGTCCTCTCCCCACCTCCAAATTCATTATTTTTCTTCTATTTTTTCATCTGATTTATTTAAATATTTTAAAATCTATTTATTTATTTGAAAGGCAGAGTTACAGGGAGACAGAGAGAGAGAGAGAGAAAGAAGTCTTCCATCCACTGGTTCATTCCCCAAATGGCTGCAATGGCTGGAGCTGGGCCTATCCAAAGCCAGGAGTCAGGAGCTTCTTCTGGGTCTCCCATGTAGGTGCAGGGGCCAAAGGACTTGGGCCATCCTCTACTGCTTTCCCAGGCCATGTCAGAGAGCTGGATGGGAACTGGAGCAGCTGGAACTCGAACCAGCACTCACATGGGATGCTGGCACTGCAAGTGGTGTCTTTACCTGCTGCACCACAGCGTCAACCCCCCTTGCATCTTAAGTTAGATGCCCAGGAAAAGTGGAATGAGGGTTTAGATAGAACTTTCATCATAGATGTTCTCATTCCAAACTTGCTCTTGATTTTCAAAATTCTTTGTGGGTTCAAACTTATTAAGAATTTGGTTTCCTGAACTCATAAACTATCAAGTAATGGATCATTAACATGTTTAAATGTCTTTCTGCAGTTTTTAAAGTGAACTTTTACCTTTTTTTTCATTTATTTTCATCTACTTGAAAGGCAGAGCATGGGGCTGGTGCTGTGGCATAGCGAATAAAGCCACCGCCTGCAATGCCTGCATCCACATGGGCACTGGTTCAAGCCCCAGATGCTCCACTTCTGATCCAGCTCTCTACTATGGCCTGGGAAAGCAGTAGAGGATGACCCAAGTCCTTGGGCCCCTGCACCCACGTAGGAAACCTGGAAGAAGCTCCTGGCTTCAGATCAGCACAGCTTCAGCCATTGCAGCCAGTTGGGGAGTTAACCAGTAGATGGAAGACCTCTCTCTCTCTCTCTCTCTCTCTCTCTCTCTCTCTCTCTCTCTTCCTCTGCCTCTCTGTAACTCTGCTTTTCAAATAAATAAATAAATCTTAATTTAAAAAAAAGAAAGGCAGAAATCTTTCATCTGCTGGTTTACTCCCCAAATGCACACAACAGCCAGGGCAAGGCCAAGAAAAAACCTGGAGCCCAGAATTCCATCTGGGTCTCCCAGGTAGGTGTCAGGAACCCAAGTACTTGAGCCATGACCTGCTGCCTCCAAGGATTCATTAGCAGGAAGCTGGATCAGAAGTAGAAGTGCTAGGACTCCCATTGATACCCCCTTTTAAGAAACATAAGAACATAAGAAACATCAAGCCTAACATATAAGGTTGGGCTTGATGAAAACAAAACAATTCACATCAGTTGTTGAGGACAATGTCAGGAGTTGGTGAGCACTCTCTTGGTCATCTCAAATTTTTTTCCCAGAAATCTTTCCATTTTGCTTCTCACATGAATTCATGCCTTCTGCACCTTTAAGACTGGGTCTTTCTGGTTCTTTGGACCATAAACCTCCATGGTCCCTCTCATCAATGCAACTCCTCACTCCTAACAATTCACATGTCAGACACTTCAGAGGTCCTTAACCTGACAGATTTAACTAGTTAACTAGTCTAACTAGTTAAAATGAACATTTGCTCAGCTCTTAAGTTCCCTGGTTCTTGGGAAGAGATAAGACAATTTTCTCAAAGGCACAACCTCTTCTTCTCCTTTGGCTGGAGACCAGCCACCTCCCCTCCCCATCTGCCCCTGACACCATGTTTTTGATATACCACCACACCAAGTAACAAATTCTCATACCCGTGAAGCTTATACCTGAGCATGAGAGAAAACTGGTTTAGGAGCAGAGCTTATTCACCAATTGGATTGGATTAAATGAGTTGTTGGTAATTCCCAAGATCAGTCCAAGAGATTTCAACTGGGATGTCTAAGACGTTTTCCTATTTTCCTAAGAAAAAGCCTTGTTTCTAAGCACCACCAGTGCCCCACCTGCAAAGCTACAGAGGAGTAAATGGACAAAGGTACAAAGCCCTGGTGTCTGCTTGCCTGCCTGTCTGCCTTCTCAACACCTCTCATTTCCACACCTCTCTCTCTCTTTCTCTCTCTCTCTCTCTCTCTCTGTCTCCATAAGTAGATCCAAGGCTGTGCCTCCAACCCAGTTAATCTTTTTAAGAGGAATTGCCGTTAACCTATGTGTAAATTAATTTGTTTCCATGACCTTCTATTCCTCATCTATGAAGCCAGTTAAGAGAGCTTCTTCATAGGGTAGTGAGGACTCAAGGAGCTTACACAGGCGCAGCACTGAAAATGATCCTGTCATAGAAGATGTGCTTTGAAAAAGTGACTTCTTATTTTTTTGTCTGTTATCAGGTTTCATCACCACCCTTGTCATGCAGTGAGCCTCAAACTTTCTTTGTGATCCTATTCTCCTGGCCTGCTTCTCCCTGTTTCCTGGCATAGAACCAGATGCCATGAAGCTCAAAACCCCAGCTCCCTCCAGCAGGGGTGGCCCGGCCAGACAGCTGCCAGTGTCCCTCCCTCCTCCACAGCTCAGGCCTCACAGATTGTGGGGCAGGTGATGGGCTCGGGGGAGTGGAAGCCAAACAAAAGGGGCCTTCCCACAATGAACCATTGTGTTTGGAACGCAGCAGCAGCAGCTGCAGCCCATGCACAGGCGGCAGGGAGGCGTACAGTAAGAAGTACAGTAGGGCCTGAACGTGCTCTTAAACATGAGTGCCACTCCACGCACACACAGAATATGTCTCTGTTGGATTCTCTCTCTCTTTACTAATTCACTGAAATCCGAGCATTAAAAAAGGCTATACACAAAGCAGCCACAACAAATTAATTCATAGTTACAAACAAAGGAGTTGATAGATTGTAAATCAGTGAAAGTCAATGCAGTTCCAGTCTGAACAAAGAGGAGTGGAAGAGATTCCATTCCCATTCCTCATGGTAGATTTATTCTAGGACAGCTTGAGGGGTGGAGGGTGCGGTGTAATATGGATGAGACCAGGTTCCAGTGGGCCTGCACTCTAAGCATCTCCCTCAAGCCCTGGGCAAGGAGGAAAGATGTGCACGGCCCCATCACAGATGCTGGACTGCTTCGGATGACCCTGCTTCCCGAGGCCACATGCTTCTTTATATCCCCATACGGATTACTTTGCTATGGAATGTAAGGAAGTGTGTGGTTTCGGCAGGCGCCTCTTCGCTGGCCCCATGGACCCACCCAGAGAACAGGCTTGATGACTTTCTACTTCATCAGGGCTTATGCCAGCAGGGGTCTCCCTCATTCAGGGTTCCTCCTTCTCCAGTGCCTCCCCCTCTTAAGGTTGTAGGCACACTGACTGATGTCCCAGAGTCCCCTCCACAGCCCACCTCTCAGACCCCACTCCTCACCCCAAAGGTTTTTCACAGACTCAGCCCTCGCCCTCCTGGCTCCTTCCTCTGGCCATACAGTTCCTGAAATGAGATGTTTCTAAGGAACCGGATGGCAGTTTCTTTGTGACTGCATCATGTGTCTGTAGCAGTTTGCACATTTCCTAGGTGTTTTGTCCATTATAGACCAAATATGGGGCTAGAAACTCAGGGATCCACAGCCAGAGCAAAGCGAGTCACCTTGGGTCCCCATCTCCTGACCCTGCTCTGCTGTCATTTCCATGCACACACTACACAAGTGAAGCCTCTGGCAAGGCTGTGTGAGGAAAAGATTTGAGATGTGAAAATAACAATACATTGCTCTGATGGACCAAGTTCCTTTCTCCTCTGGTCCCTGTGCCCCTGTGTTGCTAGTTCTGATTCTCAAGGACCTGTGCCCACACCAAGAAGGAGCTGGATGTACAGAGGGAAGGCCTGAACTGGATCAGAGACCACAGTCACACAAGGTGTGTGCCATTCCCAGTGCAGAGTTCCAGAGCGAGGGAGGAAAAGGCAGTGGTCTCTCTCTCTCACTGGAAGTACAGTCCAGTGAGTCCAGTCCAGTCCCAGGATGGCTTCAAATGCCTCTGCCTCCTTGTTTTTAGGAAAGGTATGTGTGAGATGAGATGAGATGAGATGGCACCACACTAAATGAATACCAGCCCACACAATGAAACAGCACAGGGTTTATGATACATACCAAGATGCACAAAGCAGGCTCTAAGTGGAACTAAGCAGCACAGGACAAGGATCCAGGGAGAGGAAGAAAGGGAAGGAAGGATGGAGGAAATGCTGTGTTTACACACAGAGGCAGAGGACTGCAGAGGACTGGAAACAGAGGGTCTCATCCTCTCAGAAGCAGCAGCCTGAAGCACACACACTAGGCAGAGAATCTCCCACCATCCCCATCTGGGCAGCAGCAGCACCCATGACACCACCCAGCTACCTCTTCCAGGAGCTGTGGAGTTGTGGCGTTGCCTTCAATGAAACACCATCCTGTACTCTGCAGAGGAAAGGGGGAGGGGTGTCTTAGAAGAACATCAGGGAATTCAGAGAGACGCAGCCCTTACAAGGCTGAACATATAAACATATGGCTTTAGGCTCATGGTTCTTTAGTCAGAGCCTATTTTATATCCCAAGGGGCATCTGGCAATGTCTAGAGGCATTCTTGGTTGTCACAGCTGGGGAACAAGGGTCATTGATAAATGTCGTGCAATGCACAAGACAGTCCCCTACCTGATCCCAAATGTCAGAATGCTAAGGTTGAGAAGCCCCGCTGGGGATGGCGGAGCTTGGAATGAATGAGATGTCTGACATCAGTATTCTATGGCACCCCATGTATTCCAGGGAACATTCCTGTCCTCTGTTCCCTGAACCTTAATCTTCATGTCTGTGGCCCAAGGTTGTGCTTCTTTCCAAGGACAGCCCTTTACCTCCCCTAAAGCATAACTGCTCTAAAGATGGTTTTCTTTCCTTACCCTGAGGTTGATTTTATGGCATCTGCTCAGAATTCAGGGGCATGTTGTATGGGTGGGTGTGCTGCTGGAGGTGGGACAAGACATGGATAAAGGATGGCTGAAGACCATGTCCAGACTGAAGAAAGGTCACTGAACAGGGCTTGTCACTCTGAAGTGCTGGACAGGTGTGCTTTTCCAGGCCTGGTTTCAGTCTGCCTGCTGCCTACTCCATTGCTCTACAGAAGGAACTGGAATGGGAACAGTGTGGGCACAGAGGAGGGCAGCCAGGGGAAAGGCTGGCAGACAGCAGCCCCAAGGCAGCAATGCCATTGGAAGGAGGGGAAGGAGAAGGTAAGTGCCTGGTTGCAGAGTCAGGAGGATGCATACCACGTCGGAGGGGCCTCGGTACAAGAAAGCAGCTTTGTTAACATCACCCTGCACAGATTGTTCTAGAGCCAAGCCATGTTTCACTTTACTCTGCATTCATACACCCTCCCCCCAACACACACACACACAGTGTGTTTTTACCAGGTGTCATTTCTAAGGTGCTTCACTGAGTGAGCTGAAGTCTGGGAGCTCTTATTTATCTTAGACAGAGCTCCCAAGCTGGAGTCCATCTGCTGGGAGTCTGCTTGGATGGTTAAACTAGTTTTGGGTTTCCTGATCAGTGGTTTCAACAATTTCAGAGAAGAAATAAAAATCCTAGCCGCTAAGAGAAAAGAAACACATAAAGGACAGGCCTCAAAAGCAGTCAGAATTGTCTCTAAGGATGCTCCCACAACCCCTAACACTGTCTGCCTTGCAACAAGCCAGCGAAGTGGGTATGCTCCCCCACTGTACAGATGTAGAAATTGTGGTTTAAATGTCACACAATCTTCTAAAGTAAAAGAGTCAGGAAGCCATCAGTGGAATTGGAACCCAGAAGTGTGACTCCAAGGCCACATACTTTCCATTTGATGACACAGCTCTTCATCAGGGAAGGGAAGTAAAAAGACATGTGATGCTAAGCCGCAAAGGAGGAGAGCAGTTCTCTGATATCAAACTGTCCCCTCTGCCTACCGCTTCCCCACCTGCTCCAATACGTCCTCAAGTCAGGTAGGCTGCCTTTCTTTCTGAATCATTTCTCTGCCCCTTTTATTAGACTCCACCAGGAGGTGGCTCCCCAACTGTGGCTGTATCAAAATCTAATGGGCAGGTCATAATACACATTTCAAGACCCCCTTCCTAGATGTTTGGAGCTGGCACATTGTTGCTTTTCCTTTGTAAGATCAACCTACGGGCTCTTACACATTGGAACCCAGCCTTCTTTAAAATAGAAAAGAATAAAAGATTTTCCTACCTCCCTTGAGAAACTACTTAGTTGATTCTACCCATTTGTGAAACCGGATAGCCTCAATGTCTATTTCTGGGAGAAGAAATAAATAAACTGCATTATGGTCACATAGTAGAAAATCAGAAGATAATGAAAATTAATCATCTACAGCTACCACATCAATATGTATGAAGCTTACCTATATCATTTTAAGAGACAATATCAAGTCACAGAAGAAAACCTGTAATATCATCCCATTATATGCTAAAATAGACACATATGTTGCTTAGGAATATAGGCACACAAATGGAAAATACTATAAAAAATATTCAAATTATAAGAAAAATGAAATTCATATTAGAGTTACCCTTGGGGAGCATTATAAAGAGATGAAATGGGAAAAGTATTCAGAAAACTTAAACAGTATACATGAGAACAGGTAAAACGTTCTTATATATTCAGGTAGATGGTTGTTTGTGGGTGTTGGTTTTATCATTGTGTCATTACTGGCACATGCAATACATATACTTTATATGTATATGAATAAAAATATTTGAATAAAAATAAAACAAATTAAGATGTAAGATATTCAAAGAATATATGAGTACTCCAAAATGTCCAATATATTTTATAAGATTAAATAAAGAATTATGGGATACTGTGATTTTCCATATTCAATAATCCCATACCATTTTTTTCTTTATGACATTTCTATTGAAAAAAAATATTAAGTCACAAACCTTGTAGGAGGACAAATCCTGGGCAAGGAGATCTCCTGGGCTTTGATACATGCTAATGCTGGTGCTCTCTGTGTTACAGGCTTGGACAAGTGATGCTTGGGACCTTCCAAGGTATCTCCACACTAAGATTTACTACACACCAAGAGGCTGCAGTCATCTCCCAAGGGAGCCGCCCCCTGCTCTGGCTGGTCAAACGGAACCAAGTCCGTCTTCCTGAGAGGTTTGGTCCCCTTCAACCAGCTACAGCAGGGCTGGCAATGCCCAGTCCTTGGAGAGACAGAAGAGTCACCTGCAGCTGAAATCACCTGCTAAGACTTTTCCCTGAGAAAACCACTCTGGTTTTGTCATCCTACTCTCATGCTCCAAAGGAAGGAAGAAGAGAGGAGCCCCGAGGATAAAAGTGAGCAAGATTTTCATGTCCGACACAGAGCACTCACAGCTAGAACATCCATAAGCCCTTGACACACAGTCAGTTAAGAGTTTGAGTATGGAGTTTGTGCCAGCCCTGACCAGCCAGCAGAAGAGCTTGAACCAGAGAAGACAACTAATATGTACAGATAGTCTAAGTAAAGAAACTGGATGTATGTTTATGGCGCAATTCAATGGAATTGCAAATTAGGGCAGGCATGGCTACTTGCTCCTAGATATATCCTTCTTATATAGCCCACTAAATATGCCTGGTACGTCATGTGTCATCAACTCTCTATTGACCCATTCAGCCCAGGATAACTATGCACTAAGCAACATGCACATGCCTCGGTTTCCTGATCCACAGAATGGAGGTAATAACAATAGTACCTGCCACATTCGACTTTGTGCAGAATGAAATGAGAATAGATGGAAAGGAGATGGAAAGCTCTCAAAAGCTGTTACCTGTTATCAAGGAACTCCTAACCTGTTCTTCCAATTTCTCCTCCAAGACTTATATCTATGATGGTATTTCTAGTAGCATCCTAGGACTTAGCTAGCGCTGGATAAACATGTGGTTTTTTCAATTCTACAAACATGTGTGTTCCTAAGCTGTATTCTGACACAAATGTGGTAACATAAATGCCCACAGCTTTTCATAGTGTCCACACAGAGCACACAGTGGTCACCAATACAAGTTCTGGAGTCAGGGAGATCTGGGTTTGAATGCAATCCCTCTCATTCCTTAGCTATGATGAATCCTCTCTGAACCTCAGTAGTTAATATTACACAAACCTTAGTTTCTTCATCTGTAAAATGGGGACAAAGATACTTATGTCAATGTAAGTTTTTAAATAGAAATGCTTTTAGAGAGCTAAATATAAGCCCTGAATAAATGGTATATGTTGTGGTTCGACCATTATCAATGACAACAGCACAAGATCAACATTTTGTCCATGGGCACTCATACCTGGACAAGTTTTTTGTAAGACATTCTCAATGACACAGAGGTTTTTAACTTTTATTCATTTGAGACAGAGATAGAAGAGAATCCTCCTAGCAGCTGGTTTCCTTCCCAAATGCCCAAAAAGGTCTGGGGTGGGCTGAGCCAACTTTGGGAGCTGAGAACCCAATCCAGGTCTCCCCCGTGGGTGTCAGAGACCCAGCTACTTCAGCAGTCACCTGCTGCCTCCCAGGTTATGCATTAGCAGGAAGCTAGGATTCAGAGTTGATCTGGATCTCAAACCCAGGCACTCAGATATGGGATGTGGGCATCTTGATTGGTATCTTAAACACTAGGCCAAATATCTGCCCCTCAAATTTATTTTAAAAATAAAATAACTCAAAAAATAAATAAGACCCTGTTACTAGGTACTTTATATACCAGTTATTAATTCTAATATCATGTAGCATTCATTCACTCTAATACAAATGACTAATATATGACAAGTTTCACTTTTAAAAATATGCATCTTATGTGAGATTGATATTATCACTTAAAAGGAATATCTCAGGGGCCAGCGCTGTGGCATAGCTGGTGAAGCCACCGCCTGCAGTGCCGGCATCCCATACAGGCGCCGCTTCAAGACCCAGATGCTTTACTTCCAATCCAGCTCTCTGCTATGGCCTGGGAGAGCAGTGGAGGATGGCCCAAGTGCTTGGGCCCTGCACCTGCATGGGAGACCTGGAGAAAGCTCCTGACTCCTGGCTCCCTGTGCCCAGCTCCAGCCATTGTGGCCATTTGGGGAGTGAACTAGTAGATGGAGGATCTCTCTCTCTCTCCCTCTCTCTCTCTCTCCCTCTCTCTCTCTGTAACTCTGACTTCCAAATAAACAAATCTTTAAAAAATAAAAGAAAAAGAAAATCCCATCTGGAAAGCCTTCACTTGTGAGTGCCATTGAGATCCCATCTGTCATCACTTCCTCCTGGGTGTGCCAAGACCATGAGTGTAAATCCCAGAGGATGGCACCAAGTGGAGCTTGCACATGGGCGCTGAAGCGACACTGCCCTCGCTGGAGTCTCAGCCTCCATCTCAGTGGCCATGTCACCTTGAGCAAGTGCTTTAGCTCTCTGAGTCTGGATTTCTTCATGTTTTGGGGTGCAGATATTGATAATAGTATTTCTCTCATAGGATTTTCATGAGAATGAAATAAAAATACATGTAAAGGCCTAAAACTAATGTTGGGTGCACAAGAAGTTCTCAAGAGTTTTCATCTTTGACAATGTACATAAAGTGTTCCTGAAATTAAATTGGTATTCAATAAAAATATCTAATAAATGATCCCCTTCTTTGTTCTAAATACAAACTATGGAATCATGTACTTTGCAGTTCAACTATTTCTGCTTATTGTTATAAACATGGCACGTGGGTTTAAACCAGTAGCAAGGGAGAAGGACCACTGGCCAGCTTCTCTCTGCCTTCCCAGTTCTCTGGTTTGATGGAGCCTCCCCTGGAGCTAGCTGTAAGCCTCTTGAGATGGAAGGGGATGATCTGGGCATGTGGTCATGGAGCTGCCACCTGCAGACACCCTGAAGAACAGAAGGGGTAAATCACATCAAAACAGATATTGTAAGGTCAAATGCTAGATGTGCTTAACAGAGGAGACATCTTCCACCTGAGAGGGCAGGGATCAGGTAGGTAAAAATTAGATTGAACAATGGCAGATATAGATAACAGAAGAGTAAAGAGAGGGGCACTTTCAAATTTGGGATTTTATGGCTAAAATGCCTGGTAAAACTGAAAGGACTATATAAGGCTAAGCATAAGCAATGCTAGAAAGAAACAAACCCACAGAGTTGGAAGGCCCCTAGCCACATCCACCTACTGGCTGCTTTTGGCAGGTAATAGGACTGCTGGCAAGTGTTTGAGAACAAGACGTGAACATTCCCATGCACGCTTCATTCCCCACCTTGCTCTCCGACCAGCACATCTTAAAGAGCCACAGCGCAGAAGCAGTTCTAGCCATCGCATGCATCCAAAGTCATGACACCATATTGGGCCCTCTTATTCAGCTCCTTGAAACTACAACTTCAGTACAAGTTTCTGTTTGATTTGCATAAAACCAGAAAAGGAACAAATATATTCCTGCTCCTACTCACCACTAAAAAGACTGACAAAAACTTTAAGAACACGTACGTTTTCTGGTAAGTCTGAATGGTCTTGATACTCATGTCCAAGTGTTCCATAACATCAAACTCTGCATTTTAGTAAGAATCACAGAAAATCAAAAAAATGGACTTCCTGCCCCGAGCTGCTATTGCTCATGCTTCCACAGCCCCTTTTCAGGGCAGAAATCTAGGTTAGGCCACTCAGCGTGGCATGCGGTTTGGTTGCTGTGCCCCTTCACATGTGTTCCTGTATTATCATTCTGTGCCAGTAAGAGACAGACGCATGTCATCACACTGCACAGATACGACATCTCTGGATACTACCCTCACATATGGAAAGCATTGTCTCGAAGAAGGGAAAGTGACAGCACACAAGATCCCCAGAGGTTTTGATGGGAAATAATGCTAAGGCTTTCTATCTTGCAGAAATTCAAACAGGAAATTTCATTACGTGTAGTTCACCAAAGAGTTTTCTTTGTAATGGTAATTCCCAGTGCTGGCGAGGCTGTTGGCTAACAGGAAGCTAATATGCCATGGGAAGGAGTAGACACAGGTATAGGTTTTTTAAAACATAATTTATCAACAGATATCCACTGAGGATACTATGGGGACTTCAAAAATTAATGGAAAATGGAATTAAAGGTAAGCTTATTTTGGTGCCAAAAATTTGAAATCCATGCGTAGGCAGCATCTTTAAAAAGTTCATGTAAGGGCAGGTGTTTGTATCCCGTATCAGACAGCCTGTGTTAGAGTCCCACCTCCACTTCCCATCCAGCTCCCTGCTAATGCATACCCTAAGTACCAGGGTCTCTGCCACCAATATGGGAGACTTGGATTGTGTTCTGGGGACCTGGCTTCAGCCTGGCCCAGCTCCAGCTGTTGTGGGCATTTGGAGAGTGAACCAGTGGATGGGAACTTGCTCTCTCTGTCTTTCAAGTAAATTAACTAAATAAACCAAGCAAAAGCTTTTAAACAAAAGGGTTTAAATTCTTGGCAAATGTATTATGAAAAACTACACATATACTTCAATTTTTTGTATCAAAATAAACTTGTCTTTCAATTTCACTTTCCACAAACTTTTTGAAGAATCCCCACACTATCATCTTTGCCCTGAATCCTCTCTTCCTCGGTTAATAACTCATTCTCCCTTCCTCGCCATCCTGAAAATGACTTTTGTTTTCTCCATTCACCAGGTTCCTACAAGACCCTTTCACAATTGCACACCACTAATGTAAGCTATCCAGCAAGCCCACTCATGCAAGTCTGGACTGTGAGCTGTACAGATAAGGGATATATTTCCCTGTGGAACCAAAAGGGAAAGATATGAAGCTCCCCAACCAATACCAATATTTCCCACCAGTGTTCAGTAAGAGAAAATAAACCAGTTACACAAGAAGATACTGAAGAGAAAAGAGATACAGAGGCCTGATGACATTTATGTCCTCAACCTGGTTGTTCCCAAGACCCAGTTCCTTGGCTCCATAGCCCTTTTTACCTAAGTCACTTAACACTGAAATTCTATCACTTGGAGACAAATGGCTCCTAGCTTCTGTAGTTTCAGACACACACCCTTGACACATAGGAGTTTATTCTAAAGATGTCAAGTCATAGCAGCAGATTAACATGATCCATTCTTGTTTTATAAAAAATACATATGTGTATACTTTGAGAAAAATATAGAAGCCTCTAGAACTAAGGTCAATAGTAAATATTTTTAGATGGTATATTGAGGGGAGGTCTTCTCTGCCATAAATTTTGCTCAGTTAACATGTAGTACAAAAAGTAAACAGCAATTTTTAAAATTTTTTTATATTTTTAAAAATTTCTCTCAGAGCTACATGTGTACCAGGTTGAAATTTGTAAAGCTTATTGTGAAAAACAGGAGTCTCCTGCCCCACCCCCAATTTCACCTCATGATAGTATCAACATTCAAAACAATAAAATATATTTAAGAAGAGAACACAGGTCATTGTTGGAAGTGCAGTTTGAAGATCTCCCTTGGGTCAGATCTGGCCATCCTTGCTCTACACGTGACTAAAGAGCCTGATGGCTCTTCAGAGGCAGGCCTGGTTCTGACACTGACTTGGTGCCTGTACAGTGCCCCCTGAGTCCCTGCAGGCAGGAGGAGCCTGGGAAATGGCAGGTGGAGTCACTGATGCCACTCCATTCAAGACCCAATGTGGAACCTTCATGACCAACCTGTTCTCCAAGGAGTGACTCCACATACACCCTTGAAAGGACCTTGCTTCTAAAAACTCTCCTTTATGCCCCACATAAATCCCCCTACTGCTTTCTAAACTCATTTCCCATTGAGTTCTTCTCTGGGGAAACTAATAACAGTTGCATGTTCCACCCCAAAATAATTTTCAGTTCTCTCTTCCATAGAAGATCAATAAGTGGGTCCCATGTATTTATGTGAAATATAATGAATTCTTGCTCTTTTAATAGAATAAGTTATGCATAAAAAGTACACTTGTGGAACTACATTTTAAAAATACAGATGTGTATAGATAGCCCAACTCACTGCTATTCCAAAGCTAGACTCAAGGGACCATGCTCAAATAATTGTCTTCATAAAAAGCTTAAAATTTCCATAGATCTATTAGTAAAGCTCTCCAGAGAAACAGAACCAATAGGATGAGGGTGGGGGAAGGTTTTCAGAAAGTTCAAGAAAAATGTACATTATAAAAACATTATACTTGATTTTCAAATTTATGCACCAAAATAAATATTTTTTCATTTCCTTTCTAAAATTTTTTTATATTTTTAATTTTTTTCAGAGAAACCTTCTATTTAATGAATACAAACTTCATGCATTTCTTAAGTACAACTTTCGGAATATAGTATTCTTTCTGCAGTGCACGCCCTCCCACCCCACCCCCACCCCTCTTCTTCCTCCCTCTCCTATTCCCAGTCTTATTTTATACTATGATCTACTTTCAGTTAACTTTATGCACAGAAGATTAAGTCTATAGTAAGTAAAGAGTTCATCAATTTGTATGATAAAAGAAAAAAAGTAAAAGAAAAATAAGAAAGACATTTTCTCAACAGTTGAGACAAGTGCTGTTCAAAGTCATTGCATCTCAATGTTAATTTCTCTTCTTTTTTATTTTTGAGAAACTTAATAAACTTTAAAGAAACACCCAAGAGTGATACATCTTTTGCAAGCACTTAGACATAACTGTAGCTTATGAGACATGAGTATCCTTCACTTAATACTTTAAGAGAAAGTAAGTCTTTGGGAACAAATTTTGTCATTAATTAAAGAATCACCTAAAAAACAAGCAATGAAGTTGGACACTTTGGCCTAACTAAAATTTATGAGACATAAGTATATACACTAAAATGGAATAAGTCTTTGAAAACAAGTTTTATTCCAATTCTCCTAAAATCTTTGATGTACCCTTGATTATAAAGAGATTTACTGTAAGGAATTGACTCACATTTAGGGAAACTGAGTCCCAAGATCTTCAGGATCCAGAAGTTCTGCGAGTGTAGTTCCTGTCCCAAGTTAGCCACATAGAAGGAGTTCTCTTATTTGGGAGAAGGTCAACCTTCTTGTTTCAATCAGGCCTTCAGCTGGTTGGCCAGGCCCAACCACATCCAACCCTACCCTTGTATAGGAGGCTATCCTCTTTTCATTTGACCTGCTATTAAAATGTCTATGTCATCTCCCATAGAAACATCCAGAATGATGTTGACCAAATACCTGGTCACCCTATAGTGCTAGGAAGCTGGATTTTTCTTTCAGTTGGCAAAGAGGCAGAATAGTCTGTTTAACTCCTAATTCTGGGGGATAAAAAAAAAATCTACGTGAGAGAAAAAATGTTGCTATGTAAGATTTCCTTACTTCTCTGTTTTCTCATATTAACCTACATATCCAAAATTTTATTGTGGCCATTGCTTTGACCTCCGTGGAATGTAGACATTTATATCCATATCATGACTCTACAAAGCAGCCATCAGCTTTTCAACTGTTTCTTATAACAAAGTATATGTATAGCCACATTTCCCCCAGATCTCTCTCTAGCCTGAAACTCCCTCCAATCCCAGATTTCTCTCTCTCCTCTGTAATCATCCAGGGAAGAAGGATGCAGATTACTTGAATTTGCTTTTTATAAAAAGAGCTAAAAACCCATGCCTCATTTTTCAGTTCCCATTGAAGTATGCCAACAAGCCATACCACAGTAACTTTTAAAATAGCCCTCAGCACCCAAAAAGCTTGATGGAGGCCCAGGGTCCCAAGAGGTACCTGAAGCAGAAAGTCTCAGTGGTCTTTCAATCCTTAGAGAGCAACCCTGCAAGAAAGCAGTAAGCTCTGTCCAGCTGAAGCCTCCCTTGCTGTCGCCCTCTCGCCTTCCTTTTCTCTCTGGAACCTTCTCTGAGATTTCCGAATGCCCCCAGAGCGCTGCTTTGCTAACCAAGGCAGTGGTATCTTCTGAGCAAAATGTTTCTGTTCCATTCTCGACTTTGTGGAGAGGATTACTGGTCAAAGACATTTAGCCCAGTGGCCTAAGCTCATAGGAATGGCCTTGAAGCTGCCTGACCCTGTTCAACTCAGCTGTTCAGCACTTAACAACAGCACTCATAGCCTCTGTCTCCCCCTCCCAGTCCCCCTATATTTCCATATCCTCTTCCAGAAGCAGCAACTGTGGGAACCTTGGAGAGCTGGAAAAAGGACATCCTAGAAAAAAGAGCCACCTGTTGACCAGCTTTTCCTGGGCTTCAACCTCCCAAACCAAGGGCGCTTGATAAGACATGTCAAAGTGACCCACTGTTCTGTTCAACTTATCCAGACTGGAATGTTCCACAGCAGCCAGGGTCCCATGCCAGAAAAAAACATTGACAACCTATGACGAAGAGAGGTCCTTATCACACACACACACACACACACACACACGTGCACGATAGAGAAATTAAGGCCAGAGAAAGGAAACGAAAGGGTATCCTTCTCGAAAAAATAAACTTTTTGTATTACAGACATTCCTTTAGATCCTAGCCCTTCCAAGTGGGACAAATGGCCCTTTCAATCACTCTCCATTGAAGCCAACCAATGTGCAAGGAATGGAGTGTGGTGGGACGAGAGGACTTGGGAGGGGTATGAAAGAATGGAGACAGAAGAATAGAGGAGGGAGAATGGAAGACAAATAAAAGTTTTTTTAAAAAAAATACAGAGCATAAACACTGCATTTCTGAATCATATATCTTCCAAATAAGTAGTTTCATGTTGAGAAGTTTCTAAATAGGATTGAACCCCCCTTTTTTTAAAAAAAAATTATTTATTTATTTGAAAGGCAGAGTAGGCCGGCACCGCGGCTCACTAGGCTAATCCTCCACCTTGCGGCGCCGGCACACCAGATTCTGTCCCAGTTGCCCCTCTTCCAGGCCAGCTCTCTGCTGTGGTCCGGGAGTGCAGTGGAGGATGGCCCAAGTCCTTGGGCCCTGCACCCCATGGGAGACCAGGAGAAGCACCTGGCTCCTGCCATCGGATTAGCGCGCCAGCTGCGGCGGCCATTGGAGGGTGAACCAGCGGCAAAAAGGAAGACCTTTCTCTCTGTCTCTCTCTCTCTCACTGTCCACTCTGCCTATCAAAAAAAAAAAAAAAAAAGCAGAGTTACAGAAAAAGAGAGAGAGAGAATCTTCCATCCACTGATTACCAGTTACCCCCCAAATGGCCACAATGGCTAGTGCTGGGCCAGACCAAAGCCAGGAGCTCCTTCTGGGTCTCCCAAGTGGGTTCAGGGTCCCAATCTCTTGACACTCTTCCATTGATTTCCCAGGTGCATTAGCAGGGAGCTGGATCAAAAGTGGAAGCAGCCAGGACTAGAACCAGAGCCCATATGGAAACCAGCACAGCAGGCGATGGCTAAACCCACTGCTATGCCACAGCACCAGCCCCATGGATTTAACTCCTTTGCAAATTCCAACAATGTAGCTTTATTTTTATTTAATCCACAGAGGTATTATTCAATGAAGGAGGAAGGATCCAAAAGAGTCTCAAGTAAACTGATTAGTGAAATTAACAAGAGGCAAAAATTTAGAGAAGAAAAAACCAATGGAAAGAACAAGCCCTACCGAAAACCCACACGTGTTACTAGTTGCAGGTATTTTTCTTTGTAACGTTACTTGCTTCTCCTGCTTTCCTTCATCCCTCCCTGATTCCACCTCATTGGACTTCCGTGGGAGGTGGCTGCCTTCATCCTGTACTTGACAACAGGCCCCAGTCCCATGAGACTGATCTGGCCCTGTGAGCATCACATCCAGGAGGAAGACACGGTTCCCTCAGGGATGGGATCTCAACTTGCCCTCAGAACTTCATTGATTTTCTGGACAGTCACTAAGTCCTTCCAGCCAGAGATTCCAAGCTCCAAACTGGCTGAAATAGTAGAAGAACTGAGCCAGACATCTTGTCCGACATCAGCTTGAGAGCGAAAAGAGAGATGTAAACAAAGCCAGATCAGGAGCATCCTGGGAATGAGAACATAGATAAAATACTGGTTAGGGCCACCAAGGAGTAACTTCTTTCTCCAGTATTCTGCAGGCATGCATTTGTGTATATCATTTACGCCACTCCTACTTTCTCAAAAGTAGTAACTCCTTGGGGTTGTAGTTTTGACTTTTGTAAGTGACTCCAAAAGCCCATGACAGTAATTTATAATTTTGCTGAAACAGGAACTTATGTTCCTTTTGAGGCTGTTGTAGAGAAGTGAGTCATTTAGGAAGTGAGGGAACCCCAGCAGGCTGCTCTTCTGTCCCTCAGACTTAGGGGTTCTCATTTCATCCATGGTCTCATTCAATCCTCACAGCAACCCAGCAGATGGCTGTTTTTGTCTCCATTTTGAAGGTCATTAACTTGCAAAGCACATACTATAATCATGTACTTGAGATTTATTTTCAAAGGTTCGAGAGTGTTTGAAGGCAGAGAGTCAGAGAGTATGAACTGAAATATGTATGGAAGTGGAGCAACCTAGAACTTAGGAAAAGAAGGTCACTGCAGTCAAGCATTAAACCAGCTAGGAGCTTCCTGGCAGCCAAGGCAAGGGGGAAATACAACAAACCCAAAGAACAAAATAGCTTCACATTTTGATCATTATATTACTTGCTTAATGAATCACCTGCATTTGCTTGTTAGAGATAAAGATGCTAAAAGATGTTTTTAGAAAAGGTCAAAGCATCCTCACAGTCCCATGGGGTCAAGTCCCTCACAGAAATCTGAGTGGTGGATCTCACCATCCACCTCACACATCAGTACTACTAAACCATGTGTTCTCATCAGTGAAATTATAACCTTAAAGGGTTATACAAAAGGACTTCCTTTTAGAATGGTTTTCATAAAGAAATACAGAATGATGCTAAATGTAAAAAAGGAACATACACCTCAATGGATGGCCAAGTAAATAAATAGGCCAATGTACAATATTCAGCATACCAGATGATCACAAAAATCTCCAAGGAATATATTCCTATGAATAAATTTCTCTTATATACACACTTATGAAAACTATAATAATGAAGCAAGCAAGTATTAAATGAATATAAAGGTCATCTAAACCACAAAATCCTCCCCCTATACTGAGAAACCTATATAGGTTAATGCTACCAAAATAGAGCTAATTCCCACTTACAGATTGACCAGAAAATAGAAATGAGCAAATGCTACCCATTTGTTTTATGAGAATAGTAGAATCCTGATACTAAAACCATTTACAAACTGTGATAACAAAAAAATTCTACTCTCCTTTTCACTTATGAATACAAATGTGTGATAGTCCTAGGTAAAATATCAGCTAACAAAATCCAAAGAATAATAAAACAAAAATAATATATCAGGATCAAATAGACTTTTCCTCCTAAAAGTGATATAGTTGGACTTCTAAAATATCTGTGTGTATCTACAACATTAATAAAAGGTAAAATTAGCAGAGCGGGAAAAAAAGCAAAATCATTTGATTATTTCAATAGGAAAGAAAAGGTATCTGGTATCTCATTGACTATTTAAAACTTTAAACACAAACTAAATCATATTTCAATTTGGTAAAAAGCTATATACCAAAAAACAACAGCAAACACTTATTAGAAAAACTTCAGTGCATTCCATTCAAGTTTGTAATCAAGGGAAAAAACAAAACACGCTGCCCTCCTCTCCCCTTGCCCTTATTACTATGTCAAACATGGTGATGGAGATTCCAGACAACATGGTGGCACCAGGTGGTTTAAGCATTTGAAGGAAAAATAAAAAATTATAATTATGTATAGATGATAATATCATCCCCCTACAAAATACCAACAGAATTAACAGGAAAACAATTGGGAAAAGAAAAGGAAAAAAGCATGTTTGGCAAGGTTGAAGGAAGTAAGATCAAAGTTTTTTTGTTTACAAAAAAAAGCAACAACATTTCTCAACATTAACAACCAACTGCAAAATATGTTTTTCGAGTATGATATTTTGGGAGGTGGGCATTTGGCCTATATTAACATTGTGTTTTAGGACACCACATCTCATATCAAAGGCCTGGGTTCAAGTCCAACTCCACTCCTGATTCCAGATTCCTGCTATTGCAGAACTTGGGAGGAAAATAGGTGATGACTTAAGCCACTCGGTCCTTGATATCCGTGGAGAAGACCTAGAATGAGTTTCCAGCTCCTGGTTCAGTCCTGGCCAGCCCAGCCTTTGCAGGCTTTGGGAGAGTGAACCAGCAGAAGGGAGCTTTCTGTCTCTCTTTCCCAGGATCTCCTTATTCTTCTGTCTCTCTTCCTCTCACATTATTTTTTAAGTCTTTTTTTAAAAAGATTTCTTTATTTATTTGAGAGGCTGAGTTACAGACAGAGAAAGGGAGCAACAAAGAAGGAGAGAGGTCTTCCATCCACTAGTTCACTCTCCAGATGGCTGCAATGGCCAGAGCTGGGCCGATCCAAGGCCAAGAGTTGGGAGCTTCTTCCAGGTCTCCTATGTGGGTGCAGGGGCCCAAGGACTTGGGCCATCTTTTACTGCTTTCCCAGGCCATAGCAGAGAGCTGGATTGGAAGAGGGGCAGCCAGGACACAAACTAGTGCCTATATGGGATGCCAGCACTACAGACGATGGCCTTACCTGCTACACCACAGCACCAATCCTTTGTCTTTTTTTTTCCTTAAATAAGATATATTTAAACTCAGTAAAGAATTAACTGAATGTGTGATTTTTGCCCTTTTATTGGATGGTTGGTAGAGTAATTCTCCCCATAAACTTAAACATTTAATGTAATCTCACATGAAATGACACTTGGCTTTCTTTATCTTTTAGAAATGAATTCTGTTTGGCTACAAAATAATGAAAGAATTCTAACAGCTGGTTAAGTCAACCTAAAAATGAGATAAGCATCTTTCTACACTACATGATAAGACCTATCAGAAAACCATGCTCTAAGTTAGTTCCATGTAGAATTGATGCGAAATGGAAAAATAAAATAATGAAAATGTTATGGATAGATCCACATGCATAAGGAAACAATGAGTTATTTAAAAGCAAGTCCCATAAGTTAATGGAAAAGAATAGTGGAGAGAAAATTTGATTATTTTATATAAATAAATGAAACCAGATTTCCACCTAACATCACCTGCAAAGGTAGACTTCAAATAAAGATTTAAATGTGAAAAATAAAGCTCTGAAGTTAATAGAAGGCAATAAAAAATATCCCTGATACCTGGGTTTGGGGAAGCAACTCTTAAAATTTCCAACCATGGGAGCAGGGCATTAGCTCAGCGGTTAACATGTCAGTCCCACATAAGAGTACCAGGGTTCAATCCCTGGCTGCAGTTCTGGATTCCAGCTCCCTGTCAGTGCAGACCCTGAGAGTTAGTAGTAATGGCTCAATTGGTTTTTCTATGTGGAAGACCTAAATTGAGTTTCTGGCTCCCGACTTTTCCTAGGCCCAGTCTCAGTACACTCACTCTATCCCTCACTCTCTCTCTAATTAATTAGTTTTATATTTTTTAAATCTCCAGCTAGGAAGCAAAATTCATAAATTCAAAATTCATTACATTCAACTATGCAATAAAATTCACAGTATAATCATGGAAACATCATCAAATAGACCATAGAGTTACAGAAAACTTTTTCAATGTATAAATCAGGTTGTCAAAATCAAGCAAAAGGGTCTAGTGCTGTGGTGCAGCACTGGCATACCATAGGGGTGCCAGTTTAAATCCCAGCTGCTCCACTTATGATCTAGCTCTCTGCTAATGCACCTAGGAAAGCAGTGAAATATGGTACAACTACTTGGGCCCCTGCAGCCATGTGGGAGACCCAGAAGAAGCTCCTGGCTTCAGTCTGGCCCAGCTCCAGCCTTCCCAGCCATTTGTGGAGTGAACCAGCAGATGGAAGACTTCTCTCGCAGCCTCTGCCTCTCCCTCTCTGCTTTTCAAATAAATAAATAAATAAATAAATAAATAATAAATAAATCTATCTTTTAAAAAAAGTCCAAGCAAAAATATGAAGGTTCTTCAAAAAGTGCTTAAGGGAGCTGGTAAGGTATGATTGGCAAGTGGAAGCAGTTACTGCGTAAAGCTAGTCTTAGGTTGTAACTGGTCAATTGACAAGTAAAAATAGGACAGGCTGTTTACTAAGTTAGGTTCTGTAGCAAAACTACTGGAGCAGCACCCGGAACCTGAGTGTTTCCTCTTCTTTCCCATGGTCCCACCCTCCTATTTAGTAGGATAGGATAAGAATGACCCAATTTTGTACAATAAGTTTTCATAAGGTAGTGCAAGTCAAAAAACTTAACACTGTATTTATAACATAAAAGCAGATCTCGCCAGTCAGCAATAAGATGGGAAATATAAAAAGCTAACAAGCCTAGAAAGAGATGTTCAAAACTAGTTGTAATCAAAGAAATGCTAATGAAAACAACAGTGAGATATAACTTGACACCTAACAGATTTGCAAAATATTATATATCAACCTGGATAGAGGAGCCCTCATGTGCTTCTAAAGGAAGTGAAGGTTGAAGAGGGTTCTGGCACATCTCAATAAGTAGATATGACTATGCTTTATGATACAGAAGTTCTACTATATGTGTAGCTTAAAGAGATCCCCAGCAAGAACAGTAAATGAGCACGTATAAGGATATTTATTGCATTCTTACTTGTGGTGGAGCAAAGAAGTTGACAGCAAGCTGGAATCTATCACTGAGAGAGGGGCTGGGTAGAATGGGGAGGGTACACACCATGGGGTCAGAATCAATGGTCAAGATTTGCATGCAGTTACTTGGATGGCCCTTATAACATTGTGCTGAGTGAACCAAGTAAAAGACAGGATGAGATCTACAGCACAATTAACATTTGGGGAAGTTTTAAAAAATACATGTGCATGAAACAGCACATATTCCTCAAGAACTCATACAAGGAAAAACATACACATTAAGCTCATTTTAATGTTTGTTTAGGATGGGATGACAGTAAGAGAAGAGGATGTGGGAATAAGATGAAAGAGGGACAGGGAGAGGCAAAGAGAAAGAGGGCTTAAGCCAACCACAGCTAATGTTTAATAAATTAAGAATGATGAACTCAACCTCATCAAAGAGGATGAGAGAATACGCTCATGAAGAATTTTGAATGTACTCTTGAAAATGAAATTTTCTTATGAAAGTCTTTTTCTATGAATAAGTCTACTATCCCCCTTATCCTTTCCTCAGCCCTACTTCCTTGCATTCCTCAGTACCCAATTGCAGCAGCAGAAGCAGAGACAAGAGCAAATTTAATGTCCCATAAAATACAGTTATGAAAGTAGGTCACTTGGGGGCCAGCACTGTGGCATAGCAGGTAAAGCCGCTGCCTGTAGTGCCGGCATCCCATATGGGCGCTGGTTCGAGTCCCTGGCTGCTGCACTTCCGATTCAGCGTCTCCTATGGCCTGAAAAAGCAGCAGAAGATGGTTCAAGTTCTTGGGCCCCTGTACCTGCAAGGGAGACCTGGAAGAAGCTCCTGGCTCCAGACTGGCCCAGCTCCAGCTATTGCAGCCATTTGGGAAGTGAATCTCAATCTCTCTCTCTCTCTCTCTCTCTCTCTCTCTCTCTCTCTCTGCCTCTGCTTCTCTGTAACTCTTCCTTTCTAATAAATAAGTAAATCTTAAAAAAAAAAAAAAAGAATGAAAGTAGCTCACTCGGCGGGGGCAAGAGTTTGGTCTCAACAGTGAAGACACCTGTGTCCCATACCAGAGCACCTGGTAGTGATGACTCAAGTAGTTGGATAGCTGCCATCCACATGGGAGATCTGTATTAAGCTCCTTTGGGAGATCTGTATTAAGTTCCTTTGGGCACCACCACCATTGTAGACATTTGGAACGTGAACCAGTAGATGGAATCTCTCTCTCTCTCTCTCTCTCTCTCTCTCTCTCTCTCTCTCTCTCTCTGTGTGTGTGTGTGTATGTGTGTGTGTGTCTGTCTCTTTCTTTTGTTCTCTCTCTTTCTCTCTCTGCCTCTTAAATAAAAATTTTTAAAGAAGAGAAAGTAGGTCACCCAAATCTGTGTAGTCAAAAATAAACAAACAACATGATGCATTGATCAGTTGACAGATTGGCATTTGGGATATTGATTTTTGGTGTCCTGACATAGAGCCATTGGAAAAATTAGGTTCTGATTCTCTCTGACTGAATTTCTCTAACACTTTGAAATAATGTTGTTTTCCTGGCCTCTGTAAATTTCTGCAAATTGCGGAAGCCAGGAAATTTCTATAAAATAAGGAATCCAGTAAATGAAAATTAACTCTATAAATAAATAAATACTCAGTAGGGCCTAAAGCCGGAGAATAAAATTTAATAGAATCCAATATAGCATGTTCACTCAAAGATAATAATTTCCTTCAATAGTTACTGGACACCTACTATGCACCAGGCACTGTGGTAGAAATGGGTACAGATTTCAATGTTTGAGATAAAACTTATTCCTCATAACCAAACCTTCAAAGACTGGATGTACAACTGCCTATAATGCATAAGTGAGATAATGTGACATAAAATAAAATTATATATAAATATATCTATAGTAGTTGATTATCTTTGATAGGCAAAAGAAATTCTGGAAATATTAAGACTAATACTGTATGATTTGCTTGTTCCTTTACTGCTTCTATTGAATTAACCCCTTCCTCCCCCAAAAAGTATTAAAGCAAGTGTTTTAGCTTTAAATACGTGCCCTATTCCAAATGTAAAACAAATAGCCTTCCTCTTAGGTTCTTTGTGTCAACAAAGATTTCTGCAATATTTTAAGCATAGTATAAATGCATCTTCTACATACTCCTATGAGAGAGACCCATATTTGCTGTAGCACTTAAGACACCAGTTGTAACACCCACATCCCGTATCAGAGTTCCATGTGTTCCAGGTGTTATTTAAGAAAGTTCCTCGGGCTGTCAATGCCTCAGTGGAATAAAGACAGACTAATGATATCTAGCTCATGGCTGCCTAGTTCCAATTCTCAACTCAGATCCTGATTCAGCTCCCTGATAATATGCCCATTTCCTGATAATTGACCAGCTGGTGATGGCCCAAGTAGTTGTGTCCCTGCCACCTCTGGGAGACCCAGATTGAATTCATGGCTCCTACCTTTAGCCTGGCCCAGCCCCAACTGTTGTAGGCATTTGGAAAGTGTACCAGTGGACATATCTTTTTTAAAAAATATTTATTTACTTATTTGAAAGTCAGAGTTGCACAGAGAGAGAAGGAGAGGCAGAAAGAGAGAGAGAGGTCTTCCATCTGCTGGTTCACTCCTCAATTGGCCACAACAGCTGGAGCTGAGCCAACCCGAAGCCAGGAGCCAGGAGCTTCTTCCAGGTCTCCTACGTGGGTGCAGGGTCCCATCTTCTACTGCTTTCCCAGGCCATAGCAGAGAGCTGCATCGGAAGTGGAGCAACTAGAACTTGAACCAGTGCCCACATGGGATGCCGGCACTGCAGGAGGCAGCTTTACCCGCTATGCCACAGCGCCGGCCCCTGAACATATCTTTCTGTCTCCCTCCATTCCAAATAAGCAAAAACAAATAAAAATCTAAAAATAAATAAATGATTACATGTTCCACAGAAATAACCAAGTTGCCATATTTCTTTTTTTTTTTTTTTTTTTTTTGGACAGGCAGAGTGGACAGTGAGAGAGAGAGACAGAGAGAAAGGTCTTCCTTTGCCCTTGGTTCACCCTCCAATGGCCGCCACGGCCGGCGCACCGTGCTGATCCGATGGCAGGAGCCAGGTGCTTCTCCTGGTCTCCCATGGGGTGCAGGGCCCAAGCACCTGGGCCATCCTCCACTGCACTCCCGGGCCACAGCAGAGAGCTGGCCTGGAAGAGGGGCAACCGGGACAGAATCCGGTGCCCCAACCGGGACTAGAACCCAGTGTGCCAGCGCCACAAGGTGGAGGATTAGCCTGTTGAGCCATGGCACCGGCTTAAGTTGCCATATTTCAAAATTCAGGAGGCATCGAAGTAGGAATAGAGTGTCACCTGCATTTCTCCTGAAGATCACTGGAACATTGTCTCAATGACTTTCCCCACCGACAATTGTCTAAGCACAATCTTCCTACCAAATAGTTCTGAGCAGCCCCAGAAGGCTTTGGCCCTGTTTTTTCTAAATTTTTCTTTTAGACATTACAAAAGCTAAATTAGAAGATTCCTATGTAAAAGAAGGGATAGTGGCAGTGGTGGGCATAAGGCCCTTAGCCCCACCTGTCAAGCATCTCCTTCCTTTATATCTCTCATGCATGCTGAACAACGTGTATATCACAAATCCCAGCTTGGAAGTCAATGATCCTGTCCGACCCCATGATTTTAGAAACAAGAAATGGAAATATGATCACAAAATTGAAATACGGCCAAGCTCAGATGTCTTGGAACAAGACAGTAGGAAACTGAGCTAAAAGTCACAATCAACTTTCCACTTTCAGTTTATTCCCTATCACTGGCCAGCTTAGTTTAAGTATCCATTGTAAAGCAGTAGTTACAAGCATGAGCACAGGAAAAGGATCTCTTTGGATTATACTTCCAGCTCTACCACTTATCATCAGTGTTATTTAATAAAGTTTTTCGGGCTGTCAATGCCTCAATGGAATAAAGACAGACAGTAATGATATCTAGCTCATGGAAGTCTCGTAAATGTTAAATGAGATATGTGATCCATCTAAAGCTCTTACAACACGACTTGGTCTTCAGCACACTCAATGAATATGGTTTATTATTTTTATTGTTATGTGGAGAAAGATAACCTAAGGTTTTAGCTTATAATAAATCTTAGCTTTGTCAAGAACCACTTAGTTTTTCATACACCAGAGGCAAATACAGTGAAAATACCCGATCCATTTTGTTCAACATAGAGAAAGGAGATCACTGTGATTTGGAAGACTTGTGCTATTCCTCAAACTTGCCACCAGGTGGCAGCAGTTGACAATGGGAAAACCAGCCCAGGACAGCTGACTAGTGTTTCCTCCATTTGAAACTTTCCTATGGGCATCTGTTCAGCATTTATTAAGCACACACCTTTGTAAAATCCTGCTGAAGAGTCAAATTCCTTTACTCACTAGAATGTTATAGAAGAGAAAAAAATGTATCGTTTCCCCTCTCATCACAAGTGTCATGGCTGACAGTCATAACAAAAGACAGATTAAAAACAGAAGAGAAAAGCATAACGTCTATTTAATAAAGTTTATATGATGGAGGAGCCTTCATCTAGTGATCACTGTATTTCTATGCTAAGTCCAGTGAAAGAGGAGGAGACTTGTGAAGAAATATGATTGGACAAAAAGGGATATGATGTAATGAGAATAGATGGGAGTGACTGAGGCTCAGCAAGACCTTTTTGCCCAGATTCTTTTCTCCTCTGTGTCCCTCTAAGCTATTGCTTCCCTCTGGGAACGGAAGAGGACACCTGTCAGATGAGGGCCTTCGAGGGGGAAAAGAGGAGGCCAAAGACTCTTCTAAGTTTTATGGTCACTTTACTTTGTTTCTATGATCTGCCTTGATATAGAGAAATGCTAGTCTCTGTGAGGTGCTTGTGGGAAAGAGGAAAGTGGGAGATGGTCAGAGAGACCTGGCTTTGAGATCCTCACAGTTTCCTTCCATTCAAAGCACACAGCATGCCAAGGTACCATTCTTCAGTGCATTTTGTTCTGAGACTCAACAATTTTTAGCCTAAAATGCATGCTGCCAACAAGTATTTAAACATGGAAGAGCACACTCTAATTAATATACATGTAGTTATCAGGCATTTTGAGATAACACCACAATTTTAGAAAAACCCTGTGTATGAAGCCTAACCACCAAAAGCAGAAGGAGCAAAGGGACTGAAGAAAGAGATAAGCAAATCCAGAATTACACAGACTATAATTTATCAGGGACTTACAAACAAACATGTCATGGGTGGCAGCAAGATTTGAGGATCTCTGACCAAAAGGCAGAAGAAAGAGTTTATAACTATAGACAAAGATGGCTTGTGGCCAACCAGAATGTACCTGGACTTCATCAGAAAATATTAACATTTATAAGAGACATTCTAATTGTCAGATAAGAGACATTCCAGACATCAGATAAAGAGCAACAAGAATGTGTACAGCCAAGATGGCTGCAATCATGGTAAACTGGATACCTACAAATGCCAATAAAAATTTAAGAACTATGGATTTACACTAAACCAGATTTTCACAGTGAATGAGCTATGCCCAAACCAATATAAGTACTTGTTCATGAAATAAAATCCTAAGCATCTGCAAAAAAAATTCAGATTCCAGCCCTGGTTAATTTTGACTTATTTTTAATGATTCTTAAAAAAAATTGGTGAGAATAATGGCATAAAGTTTACCACTTAAACCATTTTTAAGTGTATACTTTAGTAGTGTTAATTATATTTATATTGCTGTGCAATAGATCTCCAGGAATCTTTCATCTTACAAACTGAAACTCTATACCCATTAAGTAACAACTTCTCATTTTTCCATCTTCCCGGTTCCCACCATTGACTGACTTTTAATTGAAGCATTGAAAAGTCATTCTCAAGATGACTTTTTTGCATCCTCCCAGCACAATTAGGCTAAGGAGATTCCAGGAAGAGGTAGGAAGAAACTTATCTCACTGCTAAACTTCCCACAAGAGATGATGTAGATAATCAGTCACACCTGAAACCTGCATTTATCACCTAGGTGTTTTATTGTACCCTTGTAATCAATGATTGATAACATTTTGTGATCTATTAAGGGAACTCTTTGTAACCCCAAAAGTCTTTTGGATATGTAAATCTTTTGTGTGCCTTCTTGTATACAACTGGTCATGCTTAAATACTACTGGATTTGTTGAATAAAGGAGCCTTGATCAGGATTTGTCTTGGCTCCATTCTTTGCGTCCTTGTCCCCGCACTCCCACTCTCTGTTTCAGGAAACCCGGTTCTTTGTGCTGCAGGCCGGCACTAGTGGTGCCCGAACAGGGACTTGAGAATTAGAGAAGCAGTGAGGAACCTGGATTCATGGAGTCGCGACTATAGAGGTGTACAATTTGTGGTGAGTACCCGACACCAAAATTGTGGAGATTTTTTTTTTTTGAGCAGGCATTATGGGACAAGCATTAAGAAATAGTAAAGGCAGCTAAGGCATTAGTACAGACGTAAGGAATAGGGTTAAAAGAAAAAGCAATAGAGCAATTTCTAGAAACCATAGAAATTACATGTCCTTGGTTTATTGAAGAAGGCCTTATAGATGAGATGCACTGGGGGGACATGAGAAAATTGAGGAAGCCAGAAGCTGTGATGGCGAGGATAATCGATCCCTCCGATCCTCTAGTTCTATGGAAAAGGTTACTCCCTCCGCCCCTCCCTTTAAATTCTTTATAAAAATAATAATGATAAAAATCATCGCTTTGTCAAGAAGGGGAATGTTTGCCAAGCTAAAATAAAGAGCCTCATATATCCTGAAAAAGGTGTCACTCAAACCCTGAGGGAAGCAGCAGAGCAAGGCCTGGAGGGAGCTGAAATCTTTTTTGATGCTTTTCTGGTGGAAATATATACAGAAGATGGCCAGGAAATACCCATCACCATCCAGTCCCCTTTAAAATGTTAAAAGATTTAAAATCTGCTTGTGATGCATATGGGCCCACTGCTCCCTATACCGAGGGCCAGGAGAAAGAGAGAGGAAAAATTCCACAGGTCTCTCGACCTAGAGAAAAGTCTTGATCTGATAACCCTTTCCAACCAGATAAATTTTTTTCCATCCTTGCAGCTTATGGTAGCTCTGGTATGTCTTGAAAAGCTTTTGTATGCTATTAACTATCTGTTTTAATTGAGTGGTTGCAGTAGCCCTGATTGGATCTGGCTCTGGTTGAAGATCTCAACTTGGTGGCTGTTTTAATTAGACTAAGCTACCCAACCCCAAGGCCAGTCCTGCTAGGCCCTGGCCTGTGCAGTTTTCCCTGTAAATGAGGGACCACAGCCTTTCTCTGCACTCTATTCCAGTGAATGTGGCCTGTGGCACCCATGCAAGCTTAGCCCCGTATCTTTCGGGAAAGTGCTCCCCAGGGCTGCTTTTTTTCTATTTCCAATTCAATAACCTCCTCATTAGGAGGAGGGCAGGGGAAATGCCTCTGGCTACTGCTGGCCTTACCTAAGGGAGTAAGAACCTTAATCCATTAACCCTTTCTAACCTGATGGGTCTTTCTCTTTACAGTCAATAAAAACTTAAGCAATGGGCTCATACACTGATAATCAACTCTTTCTGTGCTACTGTAGCTAACTTATCTGATGAGAGTTTTCATATGTCTTGAAGGTTTCACGTTTTTCTATTGCCAGTATGAGTCTTGATTGGAAAAACTGCAACGCGAAGTTGTTTACGTTATTTGCCTGTCTTTAATGGTTGAGTGATTACCTAACTGATCAGATCTAGCCCACAGCTAGATTAAATGTACTAATTTTTAACTAAAACAGCTTGACCCTCTGACAGTTTAAAATTCTAAACCAAGTCTTTCAACTTTGGGGCTTCCAGTAGGATCCCTGGAACTCTCAAAGGCTGAGACTCAAAAATTTGTTAAAGTACGACTGTTTGAGTCAATTCAAATTATGCAAAGTGTATTAAAATATGGTAAGTGATGTCAGACCTATGTTGTATTCTTGTTTTTGCTTTCCAGCTAGAGTAGTCTTATAAAAATAAAAGTATTATGTGTATACAAGCCTTTATGTTGTTAACTAAAGTAAGTCAATACAGATTAGTTCAGAAAATTGGGTTAATGCAAACGCCCTTTGGTTTGTTTAGTCAGTTTTACATGTTTTTGATATGCTTAAAACTTGTTTCTCTTAAAGATGAAGATCTTTTCAAAGTTGTAAATATGCGCTAGAGACTGTGTTTGCTGCTCAGGAGGTTCTGTCCTTATGTTACTTAAAAGCATAAAAATATAATTTTGACTTTTAATTCACATAATGGGGTGTTATTCATTAATAACTCAGTGTCTTTAGGCATCAGTGCTAAGTACAATGTGGAAAAATGTATTATGTGTACTTTTAACATCTTAAATTTGATAAGCGAGACTATTTGAGTTTGTCAGCATGTATTCTCAGAGGTTGTCCATTCATGACAATTCAAGACTATGTAAAAGTAACTATGGATGTAAGTTTCAAAAAGTGTGAGCAAGTCACAAAAAGCTTTAAAATGTTTGCAATTTTAAAATATTGTTTACAGGGTTTTCTATAAGTTGAGTGTTAATGCCAAAATTATACTGACCTAAAGTTAAAGTCTGATCTTCTGTTACAATGGGATTTTTTAAAATGTGTACTAATATTAGTAAATATCTGGAAATGGTCTGAATCTTAAATCTTAATCTGTTTTTGCAAAAACTGTAACATCTCTTTTTAACAGTGTCTGCTTATTTGGTTACTCTGCCATTTCTAAAGTTAGGTCATGTAAGCTCTTTTTAACTCTGTTAAATAGTTCTGAGTTATGTGATGATTTTGTGTGCTCTTATGTTCAAGTTTTTTTTTTTTTATTATTTCTGGTTTATTCAAGAACAAGAAACATAGAATCCATATTCTGCCAAAGTAATCTACTATGTGCTCTACTGTCTGTTAAGTTATGATTGATAAAAAGCATTAAGTCTTAAAAAGTTATGTTAAATATCATTATGATCAGATCTGTTCTAAAAGTGTTAAAATCACTCTGACTAAATGTTAAGGAATTCTATTTTGACCAGATACCCTTGAGTTCTCTTGGCACTTTTACCAGACTTTCTGAAAATCAAAGTTTTAAATTCTCTGGACTTTTGATACCTCCAGACGGGCCCCTGGAGATGTCAAAAGATATATCTCTCATCTTGCAGAGATAATAACCAATTGGGCTGTTTAGATTAAGAGTGGTGCCAAGATATAAAATGATGCTAAACTTCAGTTATAAATGTGTTTCTTTCTAGCTGCTCTAGTCTCTGGCTCAGAAGCCAGATCCTTTAAAGAAAGACTGACAAAGTCTTAAAAAGTGTCCCGTGGTCATGATTTACATCACCTTAAATGCCCAGACCTTAGGACTAAGATATGGAATCACCCGGGAACAGGCAAGGCAAATTGTAAAATCCTGCCCTTCCTGTGTTACATTTCTCCGGGTCCCTCACTATGGTGTAAATCCTAGAGGATTTATGCCTAATCAGCTTTGGCAAATGGATGTTACCCATTTCCCTGAATTTGGTAAGCAAAAATGCATACATGTCTCTTTAGATACATGTTCAGGTATTGTTTTCGCCACCCCGCAATGGGGTGAGGCTGCCAAACATGTCATCTCTCACTGTCCAGGCCTTTGCTGTTTTAGGAACCCCTATACAAATAAAAACTGATAACGGCCCAGCGTATACTTTGACCCTTTTAAACACTTCTGTACTAACTTCCGCATCTCTCATATCACCAGGATTCCTTATAATCCCCAGGGACAAGGTATTGTGGAACATGCACATGCCACATTAAAAAATCATTTTCAAAAAATACAAAAGAGGGAATACGGAGCCATAGCACATTCCCCGCAAAAATGGCTATCACATGCGCTTTTCATCTTAAAATTTTTAATACTGGATAATCAAGGGAAATCTGAAGCCAATTGTCACTGGCATCCTGAAACCAAAAGACAACAAGTCTATGTGAAGTGGAAAGACCCTCTAACTGCTCAGTGGTATGGACCTGACCCTGTTTTAATATGGGGATGTGGACATGTTTCTATATTCTCGCAGAAAGACAATTAAGTACGGTGGTTACCTGAGCGACTGGTGCGGCAAACAGACAATATCGCGAAGCAGCCCCTTGATCTTGATTATGATAACATTGCTGATGGGGATCCCCCTGAAAATTAATGAAGCTTGCCGGCTCACATCAAGCCAAACCTACGTTACCACCTCTACCACCTCTGTTGGTTCGCTGGTAGTTCTAAATTGTTCATGTACTTAGGATAATGGAATTAAAACAGCAGGGTTTGTACAATGGGTAAGGAACAATCAAACCTTGTTCCGTATTGGGAGGGATATAGTTGAAAATCAATGGCTTTATGTGACTGATCAATCGAAAAGGGAGAATACTGATTTTAGCATATCAAAACTAGTCACATTGTCAGACTCCAGGGTATACCTTTGTCAATTCTGGAAAAAAGGCCTCGTTGATGTATTGGTTAAAACTGTTAAAGTAACTCTTATGGTCAATTCCTCCCTCTCTGTCTAAAGTAGCAATTTCTGGCTACATTTAGCTGCGTTGGCTAATATGTCATCCTTTTGTGTAAATACAGCCGATTCTTCCACCAACCTGTTAACCAGCAATATCCTTGGAGTTCTTCTACTAAAAAGGAGTTTACAAAAATTACTGACATAAATCCTACTTCTTTAAAAATTAGCAATTTGACCAAAAGAAGCATCTGGTCTTGCTGCCTCCTTGCTGGGTGTTCCAGGTCTTGCCTACGTTAATAATCAAGGTTTAGGAGAACTAGCATGTATTGTTACCAAAACTGTGAACACGACTGCTGCTACTTTAGCCAATATCACTGAGGAACTTGATCAGGTCTGGACAGGTGTGTTGCTCAACCAGGCTGTCATTGACTACTTACTACTGTAAGATCGTATAAGCTGTGGCTTGATTCCTGGAGGTTGCTGCTTTAATATCTCAAATAATGTTCCTTACATAAAATATCAGGTACAGCAGCTAAAAGGTAAACTTCAGCATATGTTTCTAACTAATCCCTTTGCTTTTGGTGGATTTCAATGGACCCACTGGCCTTTAATGTTGCCGGGTCCTTTATTGCTGCCCCTGCTTTTTCTTCTGTGCCTCCCCTGTATATTCCAAGGCCTCTCTGTATCATTTGGTGCCATTTGGTCTGAGATTTTAAAGTTGCATTCACAGCTTCACCCCCGAGCCAAAAAAGTTGACATTGAATTCCAATGACTGGTAAGACTCAGTCTCCTTGTACCAACCTAAGGACAGGAGCCTCAGAGAATGACTGGGGTGTCCAATGACGGGTAAGGACAAAAAGAGACATGGGTAACCTAAGACAGGAACAATGCCTCAAAAAATAAAAAAGGGGGAAATGTGGGCAGCCACAGGCAGTTGCCTGGAGACATCCTGGCACAGACAATTAGGCTAAGGAGATTCCAGGAAGAGGCAGGAAGAACCTTATCTCACTGCTAACCTTCCCACAAGAGATGATGTAATTAATCAGTCACACCTGAAACCTGCATTTATCACCTAGGTGTTTTATTATACCCTTGTAATCAATGATTGATAACATTTTGTGATCTGTTAAATCTGTTTAAATACTACTGGATTTGTTGAATAAATGAGCCTTGATCAGGATTTGTTTTGGCTCCATTCTTTGCGTCCTTGTCCTCGCATTCCCACTCTCTGTTTCAGGAAACCTGGCCGGCACAACCTTAGTCTTTCCAAACTAAATTATGCTACCAATGGATATGCAGACTTCAGGTGTGTGTGTGTGTGTGTCAGGGGAGGGGAGGAATAGGGTTACTGTAGAGAATTGGTATAAAGAAGTAAACAATAGCCTATTGGGGTGGACATTTAGCCTAGTGGTTAAGACACTGGTTAGGACACCTGTGACCCAATTGTAATGCCTTGACTCATGTCTTGGCTCCAGATTGTAACTCCAGCTTCTTACCAGTGCAGACCCTGGGAGACAGAAATTATGGCTCAAGTAATTGGGTTCCTGATACCCAAGTGGGAATCCTGGATTGAATTCCTGGCTCCTGGCACTGGGCTGGCACTGGCCATTGTAGACATTTGGGAGTGAATAAGTAGGTGGAAGTGTTCTCTCTTTCTCTCTTTCTCCCTCTCCCTCTCCCTCTCGCTCTCTCTCTGAGCCTCAAATAAATTAATAAAAATTATTTTAGAAAATTATCTCTATAAAGGAGTATTCTAAAGCCATGTTGTCCAGTGAAATAGCTACCACTTACATGTGCACATTGAGCACTTGAAATGTGGCTAACAGGATAGAGGAAGTGAATTTCAAATTTTTCTTAATTTTAGTTGATTTCAAAACAAGCAGTGTAAAAATATCTCTGTTAAATGCAAATTTATTGTTTTGGTCAGACTGCAAATTTCTCAATTCAAATGACTAAATCCATATGTTGCAGTGAAGAGATAAATGAATGGGGAGTCGAGTCAGGTGGCAGGATGCTCATCATATCATAGCCTTGACCAGGTGCTTTAATTTCCTTGGACCTACTTCCTCAGAGCTAGATGCATCCTAAGATGCCTTGACATACTAAAGTTTCATGATTAAACCATATTATCAGAATCCATTCTCCAGGATGGAAATTTTAAAACCATCTATGTTCACAGATTCAGCAAAATATTCAGGATGTTCCTCTGGTGACAGAGTACCTTCAGTTCCTGGGAAGACAACTTCTGCACACTCCTTCACTGTGTGCAGCCATCAACTTGTGTGCTCACTCACCCCTTCCCCAACTCCTGTCAGTTATAAAATTTTATAACCAGCTGGATCTTAACCACAGAAAACAATAGACATAGAAATGGGGAAATGCAACAAAAAGTTAAGGTCATTTATCTGTAGGTAATGAGTGGTGAATTTTATAGGGTTCAATTTTCCAAAATGTGCATAGAAATGCTGTTTACCAAAATGTTCCTCCAAGCCAGTAGCAATCAGCATGGACATGTAACTGAAGATGTCCAGGACTGCAATTGGTGCTGAATCTTAAAGTGGCTACAGGTCAGGGTGTTCTACTCAAGTCTAGGATTTGAAGATTAAAAACTAGTCTCTGAGTGGGCGAGGGAGAAAGAAAATTTATCTCCTTTGCCCTTACAATACTCCATTCCGCACACTTACTCCACCCTTACCCCACACATGCCTATGCTGCTTCTCTGCAACCCCCAGGTGCTCTTGAAGAATCAAGAAAGACCCTTCTCAAGTAACTCACACCACCCTGAGCATGATTTATTATCACTCTATTTTACTTTTAATAAAAAGAGACTTACAGCTTATAGTAAAGATTGTGGGGGGAAAATTATCTCCTTAGCCTTTTAACCACTTTAGCTTCCCTAAATGCAAGTGTAGCCTGGATTTTGGCATCTAAGTGTTCAACTTTCTGTTTTCTTTCCCTGTGGACAGCAAGAAGGTTTTGATCCCCAATGTGGTCTATCAGTCCCTGATCTTGATGTCTTAATGCCTACAAGATTGGCTTGGTCTGTGCTCATCCAAACATGGAGCAACTCTCATTAAAGTTTCCAAATCCAGCATGGAACCCTGTGGGGGACAGTACACCTGCCCACCTAGAGAGAAAAAAGGCGGGGGGTTCACATTTCTCTCTCCCCATCCACCCTACACCTGCAACCTATAACTAGCTGAGAGGTTGCGGGAGGCATTTTGGACATACGAACATATGTAACAGCTGTGCCAGCTTGTTTCCACATGCCAAGCAACCAGCCCAGGGGAGACGCCTGAGGCTGGCTGGGAGAATTGACAGAGGGCTAGGTGCTTGTGACTGTGGGAGTCTTGTGTCCTGGGACTGTGAAAACACTGTGGCTGTGTGTGAGGGTCTAGGGTAAGGCAGCATCTTTGGGTAGTCACTGTGGGAGGCTCCACACACTTGGGGCTCCCTGATTCTCTGGTGAGGATCATTGCTGCAGGATCCATGCTCACGTAAAGGACTGCACAGATCCTCTGTGTGGTTCTTGTGGCAGCACAAACAAATATTATACCCACTGGGCTAGTGACCAGGCAATTGTCTCCTTGGAGGAGAGAAGGTGAGCATGAGCCTATGCCAACAGAGCTGAACAAACCTCCCCTCTTTAAAGAGAAAAAAAAGAGGAGACTTACCAAGGAGACTTACCATGCCCAAAGTGGGTGTCACCTTGAACACTCCCCTCACCCTAGAGCACTGAACAAATCTTCCTGGCCACATGCAGCACATGCCTCAGGGTATTCACTTAAAGAGCAGATGGTCCACTAATCCACAGAGGCATAGTCCAAAGACAAAAGCCATCACAAAGAAAAAAATAATAAAAACCAATAAGTATCTTCACAAATGCCTAAAAAAAACCACAGCAATTGAAGAAACAAGAATAAGGAAGATGACACGATGTCTTCAAAGCAACAAAACAACACTTCATTACTGCAATGTGAAAATGTAGAAATTGAAAGAATGCTGGAAATGGAATTCCAAAAATTGATCATACAATTACTTAAAATCAATAAAAAGCAAATCCACAAATGAAATAAATCCATACATGACATGAATGAACATTTTCCCCATGAAATTGAGATTTTAAAGAGAAATAAAAATGAAATACTGGAAATAAAGAATTTAATAGATCAAATAAAAATGTGGTAGAAAGCCTTAACAACAGATTCACTGAGGCAGAAGAAAGAAAATCCAATTAGAAGACAAATCTCTGGAAATTTTGCAGTCAAAACAAAACAAAAAAAAACCCACAAAGTTAAAAAATTAAAAAAAATAGCATTGGAGATTTATGGGATCCTATCAAATGATTCAAAATATAGGTTTTAGGAATTCCTGAAGGCATGTAAAAAGAAAATAGATTAGAAGGCCTTTTTAGTGAAACAATTATAGAAAACATCCCTAGTTTGGAAAAAGAAAGAGACATACAAGTATAGGAAGCACACAGCACTCCTAAAAGACATGACCAGAAGAGATCTTCACTACATTGTAGTCAAACTCTCCACAATAAAACATAAAGAAAAGATTCTAAAATGTGCACAAGAGAAATGCCAGATTACTTTCAAAGGATCTCCAATTAGACTTATAGATTAGGAGAGAATGGCAAGGCATATTTCAAGTCTTAAGATAAAAAACAAAAACTGTCAACCCAAAGCTCTCATTTATGAATGAAGGTTAACTAAAGACCTTCCATAACAAACAGAAATTGAAAGAATTTGTCACTCCTCATCCAGCTTTACAAAAGATGCTTAAGGATGTGCTACACACAGAAACATGGTGATCACTATGAAGGAAGATGAAGGCAGAAAATCTCACAGTAAAAGTACAAAGAAAATCCAAAGTAAACAATAGGAATCTTTGTGGAAAAATGGCAGGTCCAAGTCATTACTTATCAATAGTCACCTTGAATGTAAATGGTCTCAACTCTCTAGTTAAAAGATACAATCTGGCTGAATGAATTTAAAAAACCCATCTATTTGTTGCCTACAAGAAACACATCTCACTAACAAAAATACACACAGACTGGAAGTTAAAGTATGGAAAAAGATATTCTGCTAACAGAAACCAAAAAAGAGCGGTGTAGCCATCCTAATAGCAGACAAAATAGACGTTAACACAAAAGCTATTGAAAGAGACAAAGAAGGGCACTATGCAATGATTAAGGGTTCAATTCAACAGGAACATGTGACTATAATAAATATATATTCACCTAATTGCAGGGCACCTGGCTATTTAAATGGAGTGTTAAGGGATGTAAAGAGAGACATAGTAATGGGGAAATTCAATACCCCACTTTCAGCAATGGACAGATCAACCAGACAGAAAATCAGCAGAAAACAACAGTTAATTGATACTATAGACCAAATGGACCTAACAGATATCTACAGAACTTTTCATCCTACAGTTGCAGAATACGTAGTCTTTTCACCAGTGCATGGAACTCTCTCCAGGATAGACCACAGGCTAGGCCATAAAGCAAGTCTCAGCAAATTCAAAAAAATCAAAATCATACCATGCATCTTCTTGGACCACAGTGGAATGAAGTTGGAAATTATCAATTCAAGAATCTCCAAAACATATGCAAACACATGGAGACTAAACAACATGCTCTTAAATGAACCCTGGGTCACAGAAAAAATCAAAAGAGAAACAAAAAACTGTTGAGGAACAGGTTTTTTTTTTTTTGTCATACTATTTGTTGAACTCTTTACTTAGTATAGAGTTAGTCTTCTATGAATGAAGTTAATTGAAAATAGATTTTAATAAAAAATAAGAATGGGAATAGGAGAGGTAGGAGGAAGATGGGTGGGAGGACAGGTATGGTAGGGAAGAATCGCTATGTTCTTAAAGTTGTATTTATGAAATGCATGAAGTTTGTATACTGTATACCTCAAATAAAATGTTTCTGGTGAAAAAAAAAATAAACCAATGCCACATGGAATGTGACTTTCTAAGAGTTCCCAAAGTAGCAAAAGATTGTATTATGGAAGTGGACATTCTGATGACAGAGGATGTACCATAGAAGCCACAACCTCTCCACTTGTTAATCTGGGGCTCAGGTACCCAAAAGGCATCTAAGTATATCTCAGGCCTCTTAAAGTGTTGCCTGCAAGGAAAAGGAGCATCTCCTCTTCAGTCATGATAAGATGCTGGTATTCTGCAAGCTCCTATATCAAAGACATATGAAGAACAAAACCCATGGTTACATTTGTTTTCTTAAAAGTTCCTTAAAATTTTCAAAAAAAATTCTGTTTTCTGATTATTTTTACCTTACATTTGTGATAACTGACAAATAACTGACAAATAATAAAATATTCAGTATTATAACAACGAAGAGTCCATTGCTATTACAATTTCATTCTTTCTTAAATTTTAAACATTTAGCTTTTTAAAAAATAGTTGTTTTAGCACTCTGGCCTCAGAATCAGCCCTTAAGGCACTCAGATCTGGCTGAAGAGCCCATGAGAGTATTTTAGGCATGGAAAGCCAAGACATTCTGGCCAAAAAAAAAAAAAAAAAGACCTAAATGAAAGCTCTCTGCGAGTGAGATCCCAGCAGAAAGAACGGGCCATCAAAGAAGGAGGTACCTTTCTCTGAAGGAAGGAGAGAACTTCCACTTTGACTATGACCTTGTCTAAATAAGATCAAAATCAGCAAACTCAAGAGGCTTCCATAGCCTTGGAAACTCATGACTAGAGCCTAGGGAGATTACTGACGCCATAAACAAGAGTGTCAAATTGTTAAGTCAACAACAGGAGTCACTGTGTACTTACTCCTCATGTGGGATCTCTGTCCTTAATGTGTTGTCCAATGTGAAGTAATGCTATAACTAGCACTGAAACAGTATTTTACACTTTATGTTCTGTGTGGGTGCAAACTGATGAAATCTTTACTTAATATATACTAAATCGATCTTCTGTATATAAAGATAATTGAAAATGAATCTTGATGTGAATGAAATGGGAGAGGGAACGGGAGATGGGAGGGGTGCGGGTGGGAGGGAAGTTATGGGGTGGGGGGAGCCAGTGTAATCCATAAACTGTGCTTTGGAAATTATACTTACTAAATAAAAGTTTAAAAAATATATTTGTTTTCATTTTCACCTACTTAAAAAGCATAAGTCAGAGAGAGAGATGTGTAAAGAAAGAGGCAGAAAGAGAGGAAAGAGAGCTCTTCCATTCAATGGTTCACTCCCCAAATGCCTGCAACCAGACAGGATTGGGTTAGGCCAAAACCAGGAGCCCAAAATTCCATAAGGGTCTCCAGTGTGGGTGGCAGAGGCCCAAGTACCTGAGCTATCATGTTTTGCTTCCTAGTATACATTAACAGAAAGCTAGTTTTAAAGCAGAATAGCCAATATTTGAACTGGCATTCTCATATAGGATGTGTAGGCATTGCAAAAAGCAACCCATTGTGCCACAATATTGATCCCCAACATTTATCTATCTTTGGGACTCTTTCTACATTGTTCCTTTATTTGCTATGTTGTTTGAGGCATAAATTCAAACTAATTCAATTCTTTTTCAATTATACCTTTCCTATTACATGCTGGTTTTCTTATCTTCACAAGCCTATGAAAGTTGCTAAGCCATTCCATAATTTCTCACATATATATATTCTTATGTCTTGTAGGAATTGAATTGCATTTTTAACTTCAGTCAGAAAAAAAATTTTACTGGGAAATTACATCTTTTTAACATCTCTCATCCTATTGGCTTATCATTATTGAGATACAATCTCTTCATTTGCATGGTTTCTGTAAGTAAACTTGAAATTTTATCTCCTTAAAAAATAGATCATAAATAATCTTAATTCTTTTCCATTCATCCATCTTATTAACATTCAAAGATTTACATATTGGAAGTATTGACCTATTTTGTTAACTCATCAACATTTAATTTTCATGCTAGGTGACATAACTATAGACCCTTCATCCTAATAATTTTAATAGTATTCCTTGATAAACAAACTATATGTACTTCCTCTCTTCGCCTTTATTTCTACTTGATTACCAGAAATCTGTTAAACATTATCTTCTTACACCTTATACTTCTAATATGGGATCTAATTTGCCAATGAATTCTACTTAACTAAATCTGAATTCACTCACATCTGAAGTGTCACTTCAGAAATAAAAAGCCTTACTTTTTTTTTTTTTTTTGACAGGCAGAGTGGACAGTGAGAGAGACAGACAGAGAGAAAGGTCTTCCTTTGCCATTGGTTCACCCTCCAATGGCTGCCGCGGATGGCGCGCTGCGGCTGGCGCACCGCGCTCATCTGATGGTAGGAGCCAGGTGCTAGGTGCTTTTTCCTGGTCTCCCATGGAGTGCAGGGCCCAAGCACCTGAGCCATCCTCCACTGCACTCCCAGGCCACAGCAGAGGGCTGGCCTGGAAGAGGGGCAACCGGGACAGAATCCGGTGTGCCCCGACCGGGGCTAGAACCCGGTGTGCCGGCGCCGCAAGGCGGAGGATTAGCCTGTTGAGCCACGGCGCCGGCCTAAAAAGCCTTACTTTTTTATGACATTTAGTACATGAGTAACTTAGGACACATTTTTTAAGTTATCTCAGTCTTAAGTGTAATGGTTTTTGTCCTTAAATATTATCAACCTCAATTCTTAAAATATTTTAAAATGCCTTCAGGGAGTTTATCACATTATCATCAATTAGTGATTGATAAATTAAAGATGAGGAACCATGGTTTGAGAGCTTGTGTAGTAGTTCATTTTAAATAATGTAAACTATAGAAGAGCTAAGATTTCAACTCATGTACCTGGCTACAACTACCCTGGAAGGATTTACAGTATTACTGGAAATATAATCACAGGCACATATGCACACAAATGTTAGAATCATGTTTTTTAACATGTGGTACACACAGTTTGTGTCCTTAATTGGAGTGAATAGTGGGGAAAGTATTTTTTAAAAGCTCCTCAAACTCCTCCCTGGTTAGGATGCACTGCTCTGGGAAGTGAGCGATTAGTCCAAGATTCAGTACAGATACAGCCCAATGGATGTGACTATGATCAAAGAATGGGTAGGCTATGGATATTGGGGGTAGGTGTGCTTTAAGTGAAGGACCACTATGACAAACATCAGTGCAGAAAAGGGGTTCTCTTCACACCCTAGATGGGCATCTCTGTCTCATAACCTCCCATCTTCCCAGGCTCTGGTCTGAGGAAACCAAAGCATTGCCAGCTGACAGGCAAGCATAGATGACTAACATCCACATACCCTGCGTTATCCAGCTCTCCTAGCAATCTCTCTCTCCTATAATATGTTACTAGCAAAAATTCAAACCTTTACTATTTGCACAGTTTTTGAGCCATTCAGCCATGTAACAATCAAAAAGAGAGGGTTTGTCTATTTTCTGATGAAGTGATTGATGGGAGCAAATCCTTGGCAAAAGAGTGGGAGCACTGTATTTGAAAGACAGAAAACGAGTAGGACAGAAGCAGAGCTGGGAATCATAAAGGACAGAGGTGGATTAGAAGAAAATTCCAATGTGTGGAGGACTTCATCAAAAACTGGGAAGTCTAAAGTTTAGCCTACAATAATTTCACATAGGAAAACCTGTGAAAGGAACAATGGTTAAGGAAGACAGATGTGATTTGGTGGAGCAAGACAGACTAGAAGGAGGCTCTGGAAGTTTGAAGTCCATAGTAGGAGACAATAAGTAAAGTAAAAGCAGGTGGTAGTGGGACCTAAACCAGAGTGAAAAGAACTTCACCCCCTCCCTGTCAGAACACCAGACAATCAACAGGACCTGGGAACCAGTTGAAATTGGTGGCAGACTTAGAGGGAAGTAGCAGGGGAAGAGAAAAAGAAAATGAAAAATCAATGATAATGAAAAAGATTTGGGTTTGGTTGATTCAGAAAATACTGCTTAAGAATAAAACAAAACAAATGAATTGGATTTACAACTGAAGTGTGAGTTCGGTTAGAAAGCAGGGTAAATTTCCAGGGCAGTTGTGGTATTTCTTTCTCTCAACGTGTTTAAATAGAGCATGGCCCCTAAGACAAGTTTTTAAGAACACTTAGAAGATCATCAGAGGAGCTCTCTGGATTATCCCCACTGTTATCCTGCAAGTCTATGAATCTACAGCGCTGTCTACAAGCTACCCAAATCTAAAGATGAAAAGTGAAAAACTTAGCCCATCCAAATGTTATAGTGCATAAACAAGCACTATCCAGCAGAAAGTAAACAAAGTATTCTGATGACATGGATTTTTGTTATTTGAATGTTTTGTTATTTTATGGATGCACTCACAGAAGCAATTTCTTACTGAGACAGCTTGTAGCAGATAGGACTTCTATTTCTTTCTGTTTCATAATGCAGAGTTGGCATCATGCCTGGAAGATAAGAAGCCCGTACCCCACATCATAGTACCTGGATTCCATTTCTGAACTCCAATTCACTAAACTTCTTAGAAAGGCAGACCCCAAGATACGGCAGTGATGGTTCAAGTAACTGTGCTCCTGTTACCCACATAGGTGACTGAATTGAGATCCTGGGTACCAACGTCAGCCTCAGCCACGCCCTGGATATTTGTGAGCCAGAAGATGGGAGTGTCTCTTTCTCTTTTTCTACCTCTTGAATAAATATATATTCTACAAAGTATGTCATTTTGAGCTCTGATAAAAGTCATTGTTATTGATTATGAGTATGGTGACTGATTAAAAATAACAATGTATAATATTTATGTCTCTGTCCAAACAGCATTATATACATTATCTATTATAATCCTTACAATAACCTTATGATGCAAATGCTAATATTCTTTTGCCATTTTAAAAATGAGGATTAAGGCTGTGAGAATATTAAGTAACCTGACTAAGGTCACATAGCTATTACACAATGGCGTGAATTCAAAAGCATCTAACTCCAAAACTGTCCTATTGTTTATGAACCTGTAATATGTATCTAACCCAGTGATTGTCTAAAACCATGTATTCAGCTGCTTTTTATACTGTAATTCTTCAAATGTTTGTTGGATGAATAGATGGGATAGATGGTGGATGGATGGATGAATGGATGGTAGACGGATGGATGGATGGATGGTGGATGGATGGAGGTATTTGATGAATTAGGATAGCCAGTAGGCAACACATTTCTGCAGAGACTCAGGCTCCCGAACAAAATACAGTGCTACTACATGTGCACAAGGCATCTCCTGAAGTTCTCCTGCCAACCACTTCCTCAATGGTTGTTTACTCATCATCTCCAGTAGATGCTAGGTTTAGCCCAGAGGGGGCCCTGGCTCTCTGTCTCTCACTTGTAGGTGTTAAGTTCACCACAACTGATTACAATGCCTTATGCAGCACATCTTACCAAAGAAAAGTTTAAAAACCACATAGGTTCAGCAAGATTGAAATAGACCTACATAAAGTGTATAATTATTTTTAAAGGTGACATATAAGCCTATATCTAACCTTTCCAGACAGGGAGAATATCCTGTAAAGATAGTAAAATCTATCATTTGTACTTTTCAAAATGCTAAGAATTAAAACCTAATAAGCTTAAAACCAAGATATACAAGAATGTATAGATACACACATATATATATAAATTTCATAAACATATATATACAAATATATAAAAATAATTTAAATATATTACCATAAACAAAATAAAGGCAAGTCAAATCACTCAACTGAAGTGAAATATTTTTTTTTTTGGACAGGCAGAGTTAGACAGTGAGAGAGAGAGAGACAGAGAGAAAGGTCTTCCTTTTTCCATTAGTTCACCCCCCAAGTGGCCCCTACAGCCGGCATGTTGTGGCCAGAGCGCTGTGCTGATCCGAAGCCAGGAGCCCGGTGCTTCCTCCTGGTCTCCCATGTGGGTGCAGGGCTTAAGGACCTGGGCCATCCTCCATTGCACTCCCAGGCCACAGCAGAGAGCTGGCCTGGAAGAGGGGCAACCAGGACAGAATCCGGTGCCACAACCAGGACTAGAACCTAGGGTGCCGGCACCGCAGGCGGAGGATTAGCCTAGTGAACCATGGTGCTGGCCCAAAATAATAATGTTTTAAGACCTGGTGGCATCCTTGCCAAGATTTGATAGCACAGAGGAAAGAAATTACTTCACTATCTATGTGCTTTTTCTCTGTTGCAGGAAGAAGTTTACTTAGACTACACACATCTTTTAGAAAGTCTGCCCATCCACAACTCTCTTCTTCCAGAATGGGCTAACCTAACCACGAGGTCAGACCTGAGCAGCCCTGTTTGTATCACGTAATCCTCTTCTATCATAGCTTATGAGGAATGCAACTCAAAACAACAGACTGCTGAAATTATGGCTTGAAATGAGAAACGCCTATCACAGTGCCCCCTGGGAATGTGTGAACTTGGGAAAGACAAAGAGTCAGCGAAGCAGGAATCTGCAGAGAGAGGGAATTGACATAGGTCAGGAGGTCAGGGGAAGAGGGAGTTTGAGAGGTAAAGAAAGCAACTGCCTTGGCCCCTACTTGTTTCTTAGCTGCTGTTCTAGTATCTTCCTAAATCCCTGCTGCAATGTCTTCCCTTGTTTGTCTGAGAAACTTTTATAGCCTTATAATTAATTCCACAATCCCATTCTGCTTAAATCTATCTCAATTGAGTTTCCTTTTTACAATTGTGTCTGTTTTAAAGAAAAAATGGACAGAGAAACAACACAGAAACTGAAAGAAGTTTCTCATCCATCGGTTCACTCCTCAAATGCCCACAACAACCAGGGATGGGCCAAGTGAAAGCTAGGAGCCCAGAACTCAAAACAGTGTCCTGTGAGAGTGGCAGTGACTCAACTGTGTAAGCCATCACCTGCTTCTTCCCAGCATGTGCATTAGCAGAAAGCTGGAATCAGGAGTGGAGATGGGATCAAATTCAGGCACTGCAATATGGGATGCATGCATCCCAAGCAGCCAAATGACCATCCCTCAATTGAGTAAAGAAGCAAAGAATGAAACTACATTGTCAGGCCAGTGCCGCAGCTCAATAGGCTAATCTTCCGTCTTGCGACTCCAGCACACTGGGTTCTAGTCCTGGTCAGGGCGCCAGATTCTGTCCCAGTTGCTCCTCTTCCAGGCCAGCTCTCTGCTGTGGCCAGGGAGTGCAGTGGAGGATGGCCCAAGTGCTTGGGCCCTGCACCCCATGGGAAACCAGGAGAAGCACCTGGCTCCTGCCTTCAGATGAGTGCGGTGCGCTGGCCACGGTGGCCGTTGGAAGGTGAACCAATGGCAAAGGAAGACCTTTCTCTCTATCTCTCTCTCTCACTGTCCACTCTGCCTGTCAAAAAAAAATTAAAAATTTTTTTAAAATTTATTTCAAAATGTAGTGGCAGAAAAAATCCACCTCTCATATGGAATTAATTAGCATCTTCATTTATAATAATGACAACTATGTAACTATGTAACTCCTTTTCGTTTTGGCTACCAAGAAGCTCAGAGACAAATATAACTGTATTGGCCATTAGGGAATGTGACTTTGGGGTTTCTTTTCCCCGATGTTGACTTTGTCTGTTTCTACATTCATATTTTTATTTCTAATATTATTATCTGACATTTTATTATAAATCATCTCAAATCCTTCAAAAGCCTTTGGAATAAGAGAAATTAGCATCATTGTGTCTTGATTTTACCATATTTCCAATTCATGGATCTGTCACCTCCTTGTAGAATGCTCTATAGTATTTAAAGAAAAACCAATTAGCAATTTGTTCCAAATTCATATGCTACACTGTCACACTGTCCTTTCAAACACATTGTATGGTTGTTTCTAAAACATATTAATTTCAAAATTGCTAAAAAGAAAATAAAGCTGATAACAATTGTCCAACAGCAATATGTGGTTTAGTTTTCTTGTTTAATTTTAGGCTTTACTTTTCAGTGACATCCGTTCAGACCTGAAAAAAATCTGTCACTTGTTGACCTTAATTCTTAGAGTGTAAGATGAAGTCATTATTACCAAAGGAAAGGCCAGTCATGAAACAGATTTGCATATAACTGCTAATGTTTAGGCTTCTAATAGTAAATGTATTTGGGAAAAAAATGGAAAGTTTTCTGACCCATTTTAAATCAGAGTTTCAGTAAAAGACTACTGAGAAATTTACATAATGAAGAGGTTTGGTTTCCATGAGGTCAGTAGTCATTACTCAAAGGAGAAATTGACATGTTCGTATGATTTGTTTGTAGATCGCAATGTAGGGATTGGGGAAACACTGATGGATTGTGGTTGCTTTGATATGGCATGAGGTGACACATCTTTTTTGCATGGATAGGTCTTTTTACACTTCTAGGCACTACTTCAGTAATTCGGGGCTGGGAAACAGGATGAATGAAGAGCAAGCCTCTTTTACTCTCGTAATAAAGGCATTACACACTACTGAAAAGTCACCAGGGACAGGATACCTTTCAGTCAAATGCCTAGCATAGATAACATCATAGCTGTTCAACGTTCTTTGGGTCATACGGAGGAGGTCTATTTTTTAATGAAGCACAAAGCGTTTTGTGATCTGACTCCATCATATTAAGAAAGCTCGGTCTGGCCTGGGCTGGCACTGTGGCATAGTAGGCTAAGCAGATGGGCTAAGATAAGTGGGCTAAGCCTCCACCTGCAGCAGGTCCCATAGAGCCGCCGGTTCATATCCCAACTGCTCCTCTTCCAATCCAGCTTTCTGTTATGGTCTTGGAAAGCAGTGGAAGATATACTAAGAGCTTGGACCCCTGCACCTGTGTGGAAGGCATGGAGGAAGCTCCTGGCTCCTGGTTTCAGATTTGCCCAGCTCTGGCCATTGTGGCCATTTGGGGAGTGAACCAGTGAATGGAAGATCTTTCTCTCTGTCTCTCCCACTCTCTGTCTGTTACTCCCTCAAATAAATAAATAAATCTTTAAAAGGAAGGAAGGAAGGAAAAGAAAAGAAAAGAAAAGAAAAGAAAAGAAAAGAAAAGAAAAGAAAAGAAAAGAAAAGAAAAGAAAGCTTGGTCTGTATTAGGTAGAGCAAACATCAAAAAGTTGTAGTAGAGGAAAGAAAATTACAGAACATAGTCACAGATGATTTTCACAAAGGAGGACACTTACCCACAGATCCCACGGCCAAAGGTGAAAACACAGAATCCAAATGTTGAGAAAAGATTCTGCCTCCAGTCTCTTAGCCCTTACCAGATCATTAACAACTCAGTTAAAAAGTCTTCATGTCTTTAATCATCATGTCATATAAGAAAGGGATTTCCCTTGTACCTGCTCCTGGAGTGTTCCTACCACTAATTCCTGTTACAAGATTTCACAGACACAGAAAATACATAACAAAATTATGTGTGAGAACAATGACACTTCAGGGCTAATACTAAGACTGCTATTTCCTATTTAACAAACCATATTAATTTCAAATCTATTAAGTTCAAATTCTTGCAGGACAATATCTTTAACCTCAGAGATGAACCACTGGTATGTAGCAATAGTAAAGCCTTAAAGTTGGGGTAGATACTCCAGATCTTGATAAACTACATCTAAATCTGGATCTCAATTAAATCCTCCTTTACAAACCTTCCAATGCCATCAAGATGGTTCTCTATTGCAAATACTCTCCTCTCTTATCATCTCTTCCTTTTAAATGTCTGTTTGACATTGCTTCTTGTATGCTGGCCCATTTTCAAAAGACCATGCCACTTGAGAGAATTCCTTCCAGCTACTCATTATTCTCTACATATAAGATCGAGAGTGAGAGAGAGGTCTTGCCCCATGATGTACATAGCATCAAACAAAATGCAACACACCTCCTTGAATAGCCATTGTCTTAATACTATAGCACACATTAACCAGTAACAATCGCACCATACCCCTCCTATGTGGAGATCATTGTTAATTTTTGTTTAAAACCTGGTAAAATAGAAATTAGAAAGTAAAATAGAAAACAAATAGTCTCTCAAAGGACTGCTATCACCTAAGCAAAAACAAAAGATTATTTGTTTATTTATTTATTTAGCATTTTAGTAACAGTCTTACTTCGATGTTACAATTACACAAAAGGTTCTACAATACTTTCCTGGATGCAAAAGGAAGAATTTTTCTTTCATTATTTGTATTATTCTCTACAGTAAATAGAAAGATATCCTGTTTAATGGACTAATAATTTCAAGAAGCCTTGAAAATCATTTCCCTAAATCAGTAAGCCTACAAACATTTCACCAGTATCATCTCTTCAAAAATGTTTCTGGCTCCTGGGAACATTTCCTAGTCTCAAGTTGCATAATTTCTCCGCAGCTACCCAGCTCCCAATTCTCAACATGCAGTCCTCTATTGTGTTTGGTCATCTGGTTCTAGCCCTCAGAGAAGCTGGATTGATAAACCTAAAGATAATCACTAGGCAAAAGTATCATGCCTAATTTAACTGCTCCCATTTGTTCTTTATTATTTTCTTTTCTCCAAAAAGTCATAAAATTTCTTTAATTTTTTTCCTCTAAAAATTCATAATCAAAGATTAGCTGACCTAAAGACCCACTTTACAAATGAAGGAACTAAACTTCAGAAAGGTCAACTAAGCCTAAAAGAAGCAGAGCCAAGTCAAATTAAAACAAAAGTGCCCTCTTCTCCCATGTTCTATCTGCTCTCAGTCCAGCCTTCATTCTGCCTGAAATGACTGTGATCCAAACCTGAGTCAGCTTCTTCTGCAAACAACCCCAAAGAAAGAGCTTCTCCCTGTTCTCCCACCCTCTCTCTACTTCCAGATGTTCTCCAACTCAAGCATTTGCCAAGGAAATCAGCCCTACTCAAGACTGAGCACACCCAGTTCCAATCACCAGGTCAAAAGAATGATTCTCATCATTATTTTATCTTTTAGATTTATTTATTTATTTGAAAGTCAAAGTAACGGAGAGAGAGAGAGATCTTGCATCCATTGGTTCACTCCTCAATGACCAGGCCAAAGCCAGGAGCCAGGAGCCAGGAACTCCATCATGGCATCCCACATGGGTGACAGGGCCCAAGTACTCAGGCCATGCTCTGCTGCCTTCCCAGTTCCATTAGCAGGCAGAAGCAGAACAGCTGGGACTCAAATCAGCACTCCAATATGGGATGCTAGCACTGCAAACAGTGGCTTAACCCACTGGTTCACAATGCCAGCCCTTCCATCCTTATTTTAAACCAATTGTGGTAGAGAGGTTACCTGGTCACCTAATGATAAGAAAGTCACTAGAGAAAAGGTCCACCAATAAGGAAGACACTAGTGAAGATTTCTAGCAATAAAGCAATCACTACAGATGAAAAGAAGTTCCTAGCCAACAGCAAACTATTTTATATATATATACATATATATTAAGATATAATTATAAATGTATATTATGTAAGTATATAATATATTTATATTGTAATTAATAATATAACAATATAATATAATATATTTATATTATAATAAATATATTCTATATTTTATATACATATATTTTTATATATAGTAGTCTCTGGGCAGCAGCCAGATCCTTGTTGTCCTGACTGTCCACTGATCCCTTGCAGAATATTTAACAAATCTAACTCTGCTTACTCTATCAGACTGCTCTGTTCAACTGATCACTTCTCATGACATTCTGTATGTCCACACAGGGACTTCTCCCATCATGGAGAGCCAACTTCCTATTTGTGGTGTAATGGGCAATGGCAGGTCATCTGGGCAGATCCACACACACGATTGGCCCCTTGACCACTCCTAGCCCTTCCTTCTCATCCATTACTGGTCCCTGGGAGATAGATTGCCAGTGCATGGGCAACTAAGTGATTCACGGTTCATGGTCAGGGCCACTGTCTAGTGCTGACAAAAGGCCTTGTTCTTGGATACTTCATACCCATCGCCCTGGGGATGAGGAGCCCTTTCATTCCATCTTAGCAGGTTCCCTTTGTCCTTCACAAAGGTCAAAGGCCTACTGCTCTCCCATTTTTTGGCTAACCACCCATTTGGAATCATTTGAGCCTGAAGGATTGATGCTTCAAGGGTAAATACAACTTGCTGTTCCTTTCTTCCAGACCTGGACTGGCTACTCAGCAGCAAAGAGTTTCTCTCTTTAAGGGGACATGTCAGGGCATCCTTTTAGCCAAAGGAGCACTGAAGGTACACTTCAGTGGGTGGGATGCTACTGCAGAAGTGGACACCCATCTAAATTGAGCATCTCCCTTCCAGTGGGACACCACCGAAGGGTCTACACTGGTAGTCTCTTAGTTGAGCCTTTCTTCACCACTTAGTTGAGCTATTATGAAGAATGGGACAATTGCCTTCCATCTTTCTTGATTCACCCCTGAAACACATTCCAAAGAATTAAGATCACTTTTAAACCCAGATCCTAAGATGGAAGCATCTAGTTTTCCCTTGTAATGTTGTGTGGCCCCGATATAAACTTCTGGAGTAGGGGCCTGGCATTTGAACAGAACTCTGAGCTACAATACTGCCCTTCTGTTTCCATTGCAATCTTTCTAAATGGTCTGAGGTCCATTACATTCAAGCATTCATGGCCCTGTCCTGAAACCCTGACCTATCCAAATGCAGCAGAATGTACTTTGCGAAATGTCATGGACCCATGGATCACCCTGGCATATTAGATGACCCTTCTTTTACCTTCACCCCGAACCACCCTCCTCACAATGAACCAACAACTCCTCCACCATCACTGGTTTCTTGCCTACTCAGGGGTACAAGAAGAAGCCAGTGGCTGAGGGACTAACATCTGCCAAGGCACTTCATATTTGCTCCTACTACCACCAACCAGGACATGTAAGTCAGTACTGTCAAATCCTGCTTCTTGGACTCTGCTGATTTGTAAACCACAGGGACAATAAATGCCACTGACTCTGTCCCCTGATTATGAGGAACTCAATGCAACAGAAGAGAACTATGCTAGCTCTGTTTTTTTCCACCTGCATGATTGAGCCTTGGGTCACCTTGGATGTGACATGTAACAAGACAGAGCTCTTAGCTGATGTGGAGGCTACACACTTTGTCCTTACTACTTTCTCTGTATTTACCTTTGAATTCTTAATCATCCTTTCCAATGTAGATGGACAACCTAGTCTAAAGTACGTACCCTACAGAAAATACCTTCCCTTACACCTTTACTATTCCACCCCTCACCCAGAAGGGATATTATAGCAAAGCTTTGCACTGATCTTTACTTAAATGAACTTGCCTGCCCTTTATCAGCACTTTTGGCCCCTAATATGCTAGTCCCCTATTCTCCAACAGGTCCTTCCAGAAGTATGGGACATCTCCACCCCAGGATGGTCATTATCTGCAGATCACATAAGAATTCACTTAAAAGGCCCTAGCTTCTTTCTCAGAAAACTCTAATACCCCTTAAAGCAACATGCTGGAAGAGATGTACAGCCCCTAATTGATAAGTTCTTGGTCACTGGCTTACTGTCTCCCTGCAACTCACAGTGCAAAAACCCCATTTTGGCAATAAAGAAATCAGATGGCAGCTATCAGATGGTGAATGATCTGAGAACCATCAATGAGGCAGTAATCCCTACATCCCTAATGTCCCTATTCAATTTACCCTTCTATGGCAGATCCTCTCCGACACTTCCTGGTGTATGGTGTTACATCTCAAGGATATTTTCTTCTATATCCCAGTGCACTCTGATTCCCAGTTTTTGTTTGCCTTTGAATGGCAGGATCTTTCCACCCAGGTCACACAGCAATTGTCCAGGATGGTCCTCCCCAGAGGGTTCTGGGAGAGCCTACATTTATCTAGACAGGCCCTAGACAAATATCTGTCTACGCTTTAGCTCCCCTGTGGTATTGCATTGTTATAATATGTTGATTATTTATTTATATGCACCCAAGAGGAAGGAATCTCAAACGCAAACACTATAATGGTATTATAAAAGTTAGCATCTTACATTCTGTCTCATTCTAATGTCTCCTTTCTAAAGCCCAGATTTCCTCCCAAAGTGGACAGTTTCTAGTATTCATACTTTATACTGGAACAAAGTGTTCATCAGACCATTACAAAGGCCTTATTTTAAATATGACAGTCCAATCAACAAAACTACAATTGTGCTCCTTCCCAGATATGCAGGATTTTGCCAAACTTCTGTACCCCAGTTTGGGCTATGAGGCTTTACAGGGACCAAAGAATGATCCCTTAGAACGGATTCCCTTAGAATGGAAAGAGCTCTGAGAGTCCTCAAACAGGTTCAGCATTGCCAGATATGAGGAAAACCTTTTCATTTGTGTATCCACAAAAGAAAAAGCATTGCCCTCAGGCTCTGGACCCTCCCAGGGCCAAATTGCATGGTTATCCAAAAATCTCAACTCAGTGACATGAGTGTGGCCTCTACCTTCAGGCAGTTTGCCATCAGCAAAGGGTTATCATTATCCTAAGGCTTGGAGGGACAAAGGCTTGGAGGGAGAAAGGCCCTGTCTTCTCACTCATCTTCCTGTTCCCCATTTTCACTCTTCTGTCCTCCACTCTCCATGTGGCTAAATGAAATGAAATCCAGCTGTCAAAGGAGTCCGATAAAGTAACTTTGCAGGGTAAGTCCTCTGAGCTATGGAATGGAGCAAAGTAGGGAGAACTGGATCTTAGAACACCTCAGACCTAGAATCCAGCAAACTTACTATTCACTCCAACGGCAGAGTTGGAACTGCTAATCGGACTTCCTGAGGTACTGTGTGGAATATGAGAAACATCATTCATCTCACTGTCAATAGGGTGCGGAGAAGGGTAATGTAAGTTAACCACATCTGTATCCACCAATCTGCCTTCTTTATCATCCTTGTCTGAATCCTCTGCATTCCTGGGGAAGAACTAGTCTCAGGGACCTAACATCAAAGCCCATCTCACTTAGAGAATACATAGAAGAGAGCAGCTTCTTTCTTCCATCCCCCTCATGCCTCCTCTTCTTTCATGCTCTCATTACTCCACATTCCCTTTTGCCTGCTTTATCTCCTATCCATCAGTTTCTGCTATCCCTATATTTATTTTAAATTCCTTCCTCACTTTGTCCAGCCAAATCCCTTCACTCTCATTTCTCCATCTCACTCCTCCCAAATACAGCCTCAAAACACCCAGAGTACCAAGATGCCTGGAAGCATGCAGTGTTAGACCTGACTGTATTGTTAAATCTTATGCCTCTGGAACCTAGTTATTAGCTCTTTGGGCAAGATAGACACTCAACAAAACTCTTGTTAAATTCAGTTAAACAGACTGTATCCTATCATCATTAAATTATTTATCTATTTTGTTTATATGAGAAGTTTCTTTACTTTGTCTCTACAACATGTGGTCAGTGAATCTGGTGAGGAAAAGAAAAATCAAGTGGGAAGTAAAATATGTAACCCTAGAAGATCTGTATGTTATGTCAAACTTTATTTCACTATGAGCCATTATAATAGATAGTAGCTCTTTTGACAGTTTCATATATGAAAGTACTTCAAAATGTTCTTACAAAAATAGAATTCAAAGATAAGTCTATTTGGGTATAAAAAATTTGAAGTCCATGCTTAGTTTTTCATGATACAAATTTTTCATGAACTTTTTTGAAGACCCCTCATATGCATGGATTTCAAAATTGTTGTACTGAAACAAATTTACCTTTAATTATATTTTCCAAAAACATTTTGAAGTTCCCTTGCATATTCATAAATATATGGTATTAACCCTCAGCAAAGCACCTTTGTTCAAGTAATAATAATTTGATGAATGAAGAGAGGACATAGTTTTTAGTAATGTGAACTTCTGCTCTTCCCATTTTCCTTCAGAAACAGATATGAGAGGACTTCAAAATGCTCATGAAAAAATAGAGTTGAAACCATGAAGTTTTTAGTGCAAGAGAATTTCTGAAATTCATGCGTAGTTTTTTTCATAATATGCATTTTCCATATATTACGGATAAAAATTTTGAAGCAAAAATTTTTACATCTCAATGAACTCATACTTTTTAATTCCATTTTTCCATGAATAATTTTGACGTATTACCTGTCATAAAGGGGAGGTCTTCTCTGACCTCAATTGGGGATGGAACTTTTAACCAAAATGGTGTCACCTCTGAACCCACTTTGACACCAACGTAAGTGACCACAGAAGGAGTAAAGACCTATAAAAAGAGAGAATGTAGTGCCACACTTTGTCCACCTCACAACAGACACAGGCTCATCCAACACCAGTTGATCAAGAGAAGCAACGATGTCGCTTGGGAGGATTTCATCTGTGGTGAGTCCTGCACCAATGTTAGATGTGCTCATTACTTTATATTAGATAATATTCTGTACTGTGGCTTGCATGTTGCAATCTGACTATGGAGATCCATGAATACTGAATATGTAGGAAAGGAAATGAAATCTTTGGTAGATAGTTAAGTCATTGTGCTGCAATTTTAAGAACTGATGCATATCAGTGTGAAAGATGAGATTAAAACTGAAAGATAGCTATATTCAGGCTAAACCACACAAAAAGCATCACATGATGCTGAGTGATAAGAAAAAAAAATATTTGTAGAAAGTCTGCTTTCCTGAGTACAAAGGATTTAATATAAGTCTCCCATGACATCTTTAATCCATAATAAAGGGAGTCATTGTCCCTAAGGATTTGAAAGCTAGGGCAGCAACCATTGTTTCCATTATCTTATTTCATATCTTGGAACATCAAAAACTATTTAATAATTAAATATATGTGTAACCATGCTTCAGAATAATAGGCTTTAAAAATATTTCACCTAAAACCTCCCTCTTTTTTGAAATCTGATTTTACCACAGAGTCAATACATGGTAAATTCAGAACAATCAGAAAATATACCTAAGAAGATGTAATGGGGACCTAGTTCATAATTGGATGTTTGCCAGGGATACCGCCAACATTTCTAACATGAATGCTGAGAGCACACAGATGTTCTACAGCATTTTCTCCCAAGATGCACTTCACATAGGTTTCCCAGAATGCTAAGACTGAAAACAGTGATGCAGACAGACATTTCCTCCTACAAATTCAGGGTCATTATTTTCCCAAGGACCTGACAGTGATGCATGTGCCGACAGTTTAATGACACAGCATGACTTGACATTTTTATTTATTGGCATCCAATATATAATGTGTCTTTCCTAGGCCAAAAGAAGAAAATTGAAAACAGGTTTAAAAAGACGCCATGATCTCAACATTGTTTTTGGTCATATAAACTATTTTTTATTTAAAGGATCTGAGTAAATACTGGCCACAAACATGTATGTGTTCTATGATTAACAATATAATCACTGTCACTTTAAACCACATACTAATCCAATCTCCCACCTCTCTCATTTCCTGTTTAGCTCCAGTCACTGCTGCTGCTGCTGTGTTTGGTGGCTACTGTGAAGACTGGAGTAGCAATGCCACGAAATCCAGGATGTCCAGATGCTGAGGACAAGAACTTTCCCCAGAATGTAAAAGTCAGCCTGAACATCCTTAACAAGAGTGTAAATTCCCGAAGGCCTTCTGACTACTACAATCGATCTACTTCACCTTGGACTCTCCAGTACGTAAGGGCCCCAGATAAAATCTCCATATTCTTCAATCCTCCTATGTGCCTAACAATTAAATCATCTTGAGGCTGATTTTATTCATTCAGAATCATCAAGCAAGGGACATTGTGCAAAGCAAGGATCCTCAAACTTTCATTCTACAGATCTATCAGAGCACAGAACACCACTTTCACCCACTGTAATATCTATCCTGCTAGCTCTCATTACTACTGACACCAAAATCCAACGCAAATTAATGGCAGCCATTATGCTAGTATTTGTGAGATCCCGAGTCTGTTACTGATTAATGCCAAAACAAATGCAAAGAGTTTACCATAGGGGATAAGGCTTGAATTAACTTGTTGAAAATTAGTCATCAACCAGGTTTTCTGTGTCTTTTTTAAAAATCATATTAACACTAGGAAAATATAGTTAGAATTCTAATGGAAGAAGTATCATGTTGGGTGCTTCCACCTCATTTTGAGTTAGATTTTATATACATCCCCCAACATACTTGATACCTGCAAGTGTCTTTAGTACACTCAGTATTTTGAGCCATTAAGGATTAAATACAAAATCTACTTTGATTATTTGATTTTATGAAATGAGTATCAGTTAAGTGGTGTCTACAGATTCTGCTCATTATAGGATTTCATCTCTTCTTCCCATTGCTAATAGTTAAATCAATTCAATAGTCAAAGCAAATCATTTATACAGATAAGGGAGAGAGGGAAGAGAAGGTTATGGTCTTGAGGTGTTTTTTTCCAGGTCAGGCATATCAGCTTTAGCAAAATTTTGCTTCACTTTGTCTTTTGAAGATGGATTTTATCTAGTCAGATAAACAGCTGTTTTGTTGCTAAATAACTCCAATCAATTCTTTCCTCAGTCTTTTTCACTTTCCCAAATCTACCCTAAAAGATTATCATTTGTGTCAGGCTTAAATTCTTTCTGTAGCCTCAGTCTATTTTATTTTGTTCATTCTTCAAAGCAATTGGAAAAAATTGTTACACATCGTGTGTTTGAAAATCTAAGTTTTTGTCCAAAGTTCTTCAGACTAGTATCACTTAGAGATTTTGTCATCCTGTAAATGTATCTCCCTTCATTTAGTCCCATTCGATTTCCTTTTTTAGTATCAAGAACTCACTTTCCTCCTGGCCTTTGTCTTCCCTGCAGCCGCAACGAGGATCCTGAGAGATATCCCTCTGTGATCTGGGAGGCCAAGTGCCGCCACTTGGGCTGTGTCAATGCCGAAGGGAATGTGGACCACCACATGAACTCTGTCCCAATCCAGCAAGAGATCCTGGTCCTACGCAGGGAGTCCCAGCACTGCCCCCACTCATTCCGGCTGGAGAAGATGCTGGTGGCTGTAGGATGCACCTGTGTAACCCCCATCATCCATCATGTGGCCTAAGGGCTTGGAGCCAGATCCAAAGCAACCTGCAACTGTTAGTCTTTCCAGACCTTCAAGAACTCTCATCCTTCAAAAACCCAGCCCCACTTCTGACCAAATTCACTAGAGTTCTTAAAACAGTTCATCCAGTTGAAGCTCCAGAGGCAACACTTTGGTTCTGAGATGGGATCTGAATTACCTTCCCTCTCCCCAAGGTGAAAGGTTTGGACTGCTTATCAATTTGCTTCTTGTTTGCTCTTCAAAGGGCTTTAAGTTATTTATGTATTTAATATGTCCTGAGGTAACTTTGAATCTTAAGAACTTGTTTTAATGAATTGCCGCTTTTACCTTGTATTTCTTTTTAAAAGAAGACAAGATGTAAGACTCAGGAATTTTATTATTTAAAAGATAAACCTATATTTATATGAGATATTTATGAATCTATTTATGTTTGCTCAGTCTTTAAAGAAAGGTGGGAGACTGGTTATCAGTTCTGACATCTAGGGAATCTATCCTAGATAGAATTGAATCCGTTGAAAATTTCTGAGTATTTAATTCATACAAAAATAGTATTTTTTCTTCTTTTTCTCTTAACAAAACAACTAAGCTTACTTTAATATTTATTAACTTAAATTTTGTAAATTGTCAACCATTCACAAGAGATGACAAGCCTAACTCTGCTCTGCTAAAGAAATAAAATCACTCTGTAATAATAAATTTTGTGTAGGAAATTTGTTTCCTTATTCTTGGTCATTAAAAGTACAATAAGGGTGGGTATTTGGCACAGGAGTTAAGACACACCTTAGGACATCTTATATCAGATTCATCTTAAAACAGAGTCCCTGCATCCGAGTCCTGACTCTGCTTCCAAGCCAGTTTCCTGCTAATTTGCACCCTAAAAGGCAACAGATGATGAATCCAGTAGATGGATCCCCATCACCCATGTGGGAGATCCAGAGTAAGTTCCAAGCTCCAGGTTTTAGCCTGGCCCAGCCCTAGCTGTTGTGGGCATTTTGGAAGTAAACCAAGATGCAAAGTTTCAAGATTTGGGGAGTAAACCAAGATGCAAGATTTCAAGTTCTCATGTCCTTTCTCTCTCTCTTTCTCTCTCTATCTCTGCCTCTCTCTCCCCCTCACTCCCCAAAACCCTCCCTTTTAAATTAAAATAAATAAATATCCTACATTAAAAACTAATAAAATAGAGGTAGGCAGTTGACCTGGCAGCTACAGATGCTTCTTAGGATGTCTGTGCCCTGGGCCGGCATTGTAGCATAGTAGCCTAAGCCACCACCTAGGGCACCAGCATCCCATATGGGTGCCGTTTCAAGTCCCAGCTGCTCCAATTCCAATCCAGCCCTCTGCTCTGGCCTGGGAAAGCAGCAGAAGTTAGCCCAAGTGCTTGAGTACCTGCACACTCATAGGAGACCCAGAAGAAGCTCCTGGCTCCTGGCTTCGGATTGGCTCAGCTCCAGCCATTGCAGCTATTTGGGGAGTGAACCAGCAGATGGAAGACCTCTCTCTTTGTCTTCCCTCTCTCTCTGTAACTCTGCCTCTCAAATAAATAAATAAAATTTTTAAAAAAAATACCTGTGTCCCACATTAGAGTGTCCCGGTTTTATACTTGACTCCACTCGTGATTCCAGCTTGCTGCTAATGCAGATCCTAGGAGACAGAGGTAATGAAGATTAAGGCACACCAGAGATCAACAGGGGGATGCCTCTCTTGCTGAGGCCACATTCCCGGAATCTGTTCTCTTTCTGATTCTGTGAACCCTAGGAAACATAAAGGACCCAATGTGGCAAAACAAATATGGAGCTGATATAAATTCATCCCCGGGAAAATAAAAACGGAATCATAGTCAATTCCAGAGTAGTTTCAAGTTTCGAGTCACAACCATTTCCGCCCCTTGGCCCACTGTGCTGCCTTGCCCCACTTCTGGAGGAAAGCCTGGAAATTCTCAGGCTTGTCCCCTTCACCCTCCAGCCTGCTCCAGACCCAGCCTGAAGTCCATGACTTTTCTCTACTCCTTTACCCTTCCAAATCCAGAGGTTGACTTCTTTAGCCCCTCCCTTCACTGTCATTTTATGCTACTACATCTTGATTCCTACTCTCTTACTACAAGAATCCATTGGTTGTTTCAAGAATCCACTAGCAGTTTCTCATGGCCTTTATGCAGTGAAATCTGCTGCTCATTTTTCCGCTTTGAATGGTGACAGTGAAAAAAAGTTTGGGGGCCAGTGCTGTGGTGTAATGGGTAAAGCCACTGCCTGCAGTGCCGGCATCTCATATGCGCACTGGTTCAAGTCTCAGCTGCTCCACATCTGATCCAGCTCTCTGCTACTTGCCTGCGAAAGCAGTAGAAGATGGCCCAAGTCCTTGGGCCCCTGCACCAGTGTGGGAGACGCAGAGAAAGCTCCTGGCTCCTGGCTTCAGATTAGCGCAGCTTCAGTGGTTGTGGCCAATTGGGGAGTGAACCAGCAGATGGAATTCCTCTCTCCCTCTCCTCTTTCTGTATAACTTTCTCTATGACTTTCAAATAAAGAAATAAATTGTTAAAAAAAAAAGAGAAAAAAGTTGGTTTTGGTTTCGGTTTTTGAGGAAGAAGGCAACAAAAGGGCAATATATACAAATGTACTTCGAAGTTTGTGAAACAATGGAATCAAAAGATGAATTTCAGGATGGGTATTTTAGCCTAGTGGTTAACAGGCTAGCTAAGATGCCCACATTCCACATCAGAGTGCCTAGGTTCAATCCTCAACTCCAGCTCCTGATCCAGATTCCTGCCAAAGCAGACTCTGGGATGCAGCAGGTGATGGGTGAAGTAATTGAGTTCTTGCTTCCCACATGGGAGACCCAGATTGAGTTTTTAGCTAATATCTTGAGTTTGGTCCAGTCCTGGGTATTGGAGGCATTGAAGGAGTGATCCAGTAGATAGTAGCACTCTCTCTCCTTCTCAAATAAGTAAATTGAACATTTTTAAAATATGTTTATTTTGGTGCAAAAAATTTAAATTCCAACCATAGTTTTTTCATAATACACCTTTTCCATGAACTTTTTGACTCCTTATATGCCTATGGTCCTAACCATTAATTCACATGATTGTTTCTCTGAACATTTTTGGAATGGGAAAAATTGCTTCCATGTCCCTGCTCCCTTGAAATGCTTTGCTTTTATTCATTGTTCGTTTTCCCTAGTGAGGACTACTGTCCACCCAATCATTCAAGCTATAAATCTGTGAAGCTTCTCGGAGTCTTCCCCCTTCTCCTCCCTTTCTCCTAAGTCCATCCATCATCAAAGTCAGTGGTTACACTTCCCAAAAGCTCTCAGATGAACCCCTTTCTACCCATCAATACCATGCTGTCAAGGCTCAGGATCTCACCATTTTTCGTTTCCTTTGCAGCCATTGCTCCTGTTCCCCTCAATCAATCCTCTATCTACCTACAGCACAAAGTCAAATGTGACAAAAAGCACCCTCTGTAACTTGGCCTGCTGCCTCTCCTGCTTTATTTCATGCCACCTCCTTCCTGGTGTACCCTCCCGTTTTACTGAGGTTCCTGTGGTTCACACCAATGCTATTCTTGACCCCAATCCTGGAGTCATGTGGTCCCCTCCGCTGCTCCTCTATTCATGCCCAGCCCTGTTCTACCCACCCTGCACTGCTCTGCTCATGCTTTAAGACTCCACTTAATTCAGGAGTAAAACTAGGGAGTTCAGTTGTACCTCTGTTGACTTTGATATGTCTATGAGTTACTTCAAAGTTCAGTTTAGTATTGATAGTCTACCAATGTGCCAAGTCAGGCATTGATGTCCCTCATCTCAAGGGACCACAAGCTAGTGAAAGAGATAAGCTCGGGCTGGTGCTGTGGTGTGCTGTTAAAGCCCTGGCCTCTCTCTCTCTCTCTCTCTCTCTCTCTCTCTCTCTCTCTCTCTGCCTCTGTCTCTCTGTAACTCTGACTTTTAAATAAACAAATAAATATTTTTTTAAAAAGTCAACAGAGATACAACTAAAATCTAGCTTTATTCCCAAACTGGCTGCCCCTCTTGCTTTTTCTGTATCCTGGAATGGCATCACCTGAGCCAGAAACATGGCATTCTTCCCCCCATTTCCTCAAATCAGTGACAAGCCCCACTTCAATGTCTCTTGTGTATTCCCCTCCTAACTCCAAAGTAGTTGCTATAATATGATCATCACTGGTCTCTCTGCTTTGCTTTTTATATTTAATCACTTACTGTCTCTAAAACTTTAAGAGGAATCTAGAGAGATTAGGAATTAAGAGCTCTGCAACAGTAAAAGCTAAAATGGACAGAGGGTTATTTCTTGTGCATGTTACTGTCCAACCAGGGTCTCCATTGAGCCACTCAGGAATCCAGGATGACAGACTCCACATTTTCAGATGAGCAGAACGTATACTGCACTGTCTAATTGTGAAGCCACCAAGCACTCATGACTACGGATAACTGAAATCTGGCTAGTCATGATCAAGTGGTACTATAAGTATAAAATACATAGTGTATCTCAAAGACTTCACTTTTGTTTAAAGATTTTATTTATTTTTTTGAGACGTAGAGTTACAAACAGTGAGAGGGAGAGACAGAGAGAAAGGTCTTCCTTCCATTGGTTCACTCCCCAAATGGCTGCAACAGCCGGAGCTGTGCCAATCCGAAGACAGGAGCCAATCCAGAAGACCAGGAGCTTATTCCTGGTCTCCCATGTGGGTGCAGGGGCCCAAGGACTTGAGCAATCTTCTACTGCTTTCCCAGGCCATAGCAGAAAGCTGGATTGGAATTGGAGCAGCCGGGACTAGAACTGGTGCCCATATGGGATGCCAGCACCTCAGGCCAGAACATTAACCCACTGTGCCACAGTGCCGGCCCCCCAATTCATATTTCTCATGTACAGGCATCTAACATGAAGACACCAAAATAAACAGAAAAGAGAATTGGGAGGAAGCTAAAAACATTCAAGAAAAAAGCAGAAGAAATATATCTTCATACAAAGAATATCTGTGAAATCACTGAACTATGAAACCAAAATAGGATGAAACTTAAGAAAAAGGAAAATACCAAGGATTGGGGGGGGATGCTTTCAGAAATTGAAACTATTGTAGCAGAAATAGAGCAATGAAAAGAATGCTGGAAGAGCACGTTGAGAAAATGTTTCAGGAAGCAGAGCAGAAGGATGAAAAATAGGAGAGAAAAGAAAAGAGACTATCCAAGAAGAATTCTATCAAGGTAGAAAGGACAGGCCGGCGCCGCAGCTCAATTGGCTAATCCTCCGCCTGCGGCACTGGCACACCTGGTTCTAGTCCCAGTTGGGGCGCCAGTTCTGTCCTGGTTGCCCCTCTTCCAGGCCAGCTCTCTGCTGTGGCCAGGGAGTGCAGTGGAGGATGGCCCAAGTGCTTGGGCCCTGCACCCCATGGGAGACCAGGAGAAGCACCTGGCTCCTGCCTTTGGATCAGCACGGTGCGCCAGCCGCAGCAGCCATTGGAGGGTGAACCAAGGGCAAAGGGAGACCTTTCTCTCTGTCTCTCTCTCTCACTGTCCACTCTGCCTGTCAAAAAAAAAAAAAAAAAAAAAAAGGACAGTGAGAAACTGAGTGGAAACCAATAACTAAACACATGATCAAAAATTCCCAGAACTTAAAAATGGGTTGCCAGAGAAGGACTCAGTTTCCAGTTTAAATGAAACTACACTGTTTCAGAACATGAAAGAAAAAGAGAAAGTTCCACAGGCTTCTTGGGAGAAAAACAGATCATATATAAAAGATCAAAATCAGAACAACTTCAGAATTCTCAACTATGCTTCTAAGAAAATAGAGCACAATGGGACAATATATTCAAAATTCCAAAGGAAAATCTTTTTTTACATAGAACGCCAAACAGTGAAACTGTATTATGAGAGAAAAAAGAAGAAATTCTTCAGATAAGCCAGATCTCAAATAATTTGCTGCCCATGCAACTGTCCTCAGGAAACTATTTGGAAGACAGGGTTAGCAATGAAGATGCTACAGGAGATGCCAGCACATCATATCTGAATACCTGGTTCAAGCCCCAACTCTGACCCTGTTCTACTTTCTGGCTTCTGTGCACACTGGGAGGTTGCAGGTGATGGGTGAAGGACTTGGGTCCCTGCTATCCATGTGGAACACTTGGGTTAGGTCCCCAGATTAAGTGGCCCAGCCCTGGCATTTAGGGAGTGAACCAACAGATAGATGGGAGATTTCTCTCTCTCTCCCTCCCTCTCCCTCATAAATAAAAGCTAATAAATTAATAAAAATGAAATTACTTGAGGATGTACTACATCAAAGCAATAGAGGAAACCAGCCAAGTCAGGAAACTGAATGCACAGGAAGCAGGTTAAGAGACTTTCTGCTAAGATTCAGAAGGAGATCTAAGAATATGACAGCTATGCACCAGGGGTAGAGATTACCCAGTCCAGATTGGCGCCATATGATTCAAGGACAGACATGCTGAAGATTTGTCAGCAGCATCCCCTCTGCCACTCAGATGTGTTTTCAATTTGAGGACAGAATGGCCAGGTAAGTCTACCCCAGACTTCTATTTATACCTGATCTCTCTTGGCTGTGAGCTGATGAACTTCCTCTTGTCTCCTGCTTGCCCCACTGCCTAATTAGTTTAGGCTCTCATTTCTCGAACCAATGTATAAAAGCATCTATCTTTGAAAATGGGAGATTGGGCATGGTAGAGTCAACCCAAGAAAATAAAGAGCTGCCTGCTCATCTTTTTTTTTTAATATTTGTTTATTTATTTGAAAGTCAGAGTTACACAGAGAGAGGAGAGGCAGAGAGAGGGGGGCAGGGGAGCGAGAGAGAAGTCTTCCACCCGATGGTTCACTCCCCAATTGGCCATAATGGTCGCAGCTGCACCAATCCAAAGCCATTAGCCAGGAGCTTCTCCTGGCCCTCCCATGTGGGTGCAGGGGCCCAAGGACTTGTGCCATCTTCTACTGCTTTCCCAGGCCACAACAGAGCTGGATTGGAATTGGAGCAGCCGAGTCTTGAACCAGCACCCATGTGCCAGCACTTCAGGCCAGGCATTAACCCACTGTGACACAGCGCTGGTTCCCTGCTCATCTTGACCGTACTTCTTCTTGACATCAAGAACCTGCACAATCAACTAACATGGGCTAGAGAGCTGAAGAACAGACTCCAAAATTCACAATGTGCAAACAGAAGTTTATTTCTCACCCATATAAAAGTTCAAGTGAGGTGCTTCTGGTCAGTGGGCAGGACATGTCTCCTCTATTTGGGATTCAGGAACCCAACTTCCTTTTTTTTTAATTATTTATTGAAAAGACAGAAAGAAAGATAGAGATAGATCTCCCATCCGCTGGTTCACTCCCCAAAATGCCTGCAGCAGCCTGGGCTCCACCAGGCTGAAACCAGGAATCCAAAACTCAATCCAGGTACCCACATGGTGGTAGCACCTATTTACTCAAGTCATCATCTGCTGCCTCCAGGAATTACTCTATGTTTTGAAAAAGGATAATTTTGACTTTTTATTTGTAATTTTTGATTGTAAGTGAGCATCTATTTCTTTTAAAATGGGGAGTTATATTCATAATCTGAAAGTCAGCAGCTTTAAAAATAATTGTATTGGATAATTTAGATAAGCTACTTTCATTCTTAGAGCAACAGTATAGTGAATAGGAAAAAGGAGGTTGTGTGGAAAAGGCTCTAAAAATCAAGTTAAAAAAAAAAAAAAACAGTCCAACAGTCTTCCTAGGTTATGGCCTATTGCATCCCCTGGTGGTTGCATAACAAAATAAAGAAAGAGCAAAATGAGAAACCACTCAAGTTTGAATAAAACTGCAATATATAGCAAATACTCCATAAAAATACTTCATCTTCAAAACAGCAGGGAAAAGCTCTTGTACAAACAAAGCCATCCTTAACTAACAGGTGCTTTTCTCCTTTTTATGTCATTAGTATTGTCTCTGCAGAACCAAAGATCTAGAGCCAAATATGATGCATTCTATAGCACAACTGAGCAACTATTCATACTGAAGAACTCAGCAAGTCTACTTAGGGCATCAACTGTCCAAATGGACTAATGATCAAATGAGGTCATCACTGCCACATCTCCATCATTTTTTCAGCTTTGAGACATCTAAGGTGACAAACCAATTCAATACAATCAAGAGCAATGTGTGGTGGCAGCATAGGGGTGGATGTGGGGACACAGGAAGAAATCGGGTTCAGTAGAACCTCATAAGCGCCAAAACTTCACAAACTGAAACGCTGAGACAGCAAGAGTAATTTTCCACCTCTCAGATTGTAAGTGTTCTTAAAATATTATCACACTCCTTCTAATTAAGCTTTCACTCAGTTTTTTCTCCAAAATGGCTCCTGTCACCATCCCCAGCGGCTTCAGTGTTGCTAGATTTCAATGTCATTTCTCTGTCCTCATCTTAATCTGCCTCTCAGTCACATCTGAGATTCTTGAGCACATCCTCCTTCTCTTTTCTTCCCAACTCCCATTCCACGTCTATCCCTTCCACCCACAAGTTTTCTTCAGGTGTAAAATGACTGTGTTTGAAGCATTAATGACAAAGATGAAGTAAAGAAATCTCACACTTACGAGCTCTTCTGCGTGACAGGCAGGTGAACACAGTTAGTCCTCAGGGCTGCCCTTCCTCTGTCTTCAGCATCAAACTCCACATGCCTGTCACAAGGACCTGAGTTACAGACCCAGCCAACCTTCCTCTTGGTCTCCTCTTCAGGTTGTGGCAGAAGCCTCTTTCTTCTGCTGCCAACAAAGAAGTCTGAGCTATTTTCCTAGAGGGAAGCAAATGACCCTCTTTAAACTTGACCCCAGAGAACTAGGGAAATCCATGATTCTTGCGGCTCACCCTACCCCCAGGTGGGTCTCCTATAGTCAACTCTTAACCCAGTGCACCTGGCTGGACTTCACGTTAGGAAGATCATCTCTCATCTGTTTTCCTGGAGTACCTGTAGTTGAATGTCTTAGGCTCTGAAAAATTTTCATAGTGCCCATCAAGATTCCCTGTCTAATAGACTCATAGTAAGCCTGCCCTAGATAAAAATTGTGAATGGGATGAAATCTGGCTTCCCTGGGCCATTTAATGATTCCTTTCCCCAGTGATTTGTCTACTGGCTTCCAGCTGCAGTTCCCCATGCTTCCCATGCTGACTATATTTACAAAGGGAAAGTACATGAAGACATGAGGTCTAAAAGAGGTTTGGAAACAGTTTCTAGGGGAGAAGGATTTGAGGTGAATACATGGAAACTTAAAGTTTTGGGGTAGGAATTTGGCATAGCAGATAAGATGCTCTTTGGGACACCCACATCCTATTTCAGAGTTCCTGGGTTTGAGTTCCAGCTCTTCTCCCAACTGCAGCTTCATGCTAGTGCTCACCCTGGGAGACAGCAAGTGATGGCTCAAGTACTGGGGTTCCTGACATCCCATAGAAGACTGAGATTGAATTCCCATTGCCTAGTTTTGGCTTGGCTCCCCCTGGCTGTTTCATGGATTTGAGGAGTGAGGCAGAAAATTAAAGACCTCTCTTTTCTTCTCTCCCTTATAAATAAATAAATATTTTTTAATTTAAAAAGCACTTTAAACTGTTGAAATTTTCGGGATGGATTCCAGAGGGCAATGGAGGAAATATTTAAAATTCAAACTGTGATTCAAAATTATCCTTTTACTTACCTCTCCCCAACAAATCTAGCTTTCTACTTTCTCTGAATCCTTGTCTCAGCCATTTTGCTGGAGCTTTCTAGTCCACATTAGGACATGAGTAGCATACATACATCTGTCATCAATCCTCACACATTTCCATTCCCAGAGTGGATCTCTAGTAACCCAAAAGAATTGCTCTCATAGTGGGATATACAGGCATCAGCAACAAGCAGAGCAAAGAAGCCTTTTCTAAATTACCAAGAATTAGAGGCAACAGAGTATACGGTGAACAGCCTAAGTTCATTTTCAACATCTCTGTTGGATCCCAGACTCAGTTTTAGTCATTTTGTGAATTTAAGCATTTTATTTGATATCTTATAACCTCAGGTACCCACCTGGAAAATGAAGAGAACAATAAAAACAACCTTAAATTTGTTCTGAAAGTTAAATGACATGGTAGTAGTGCCTAGGATATAGAAACATTCAATACATTTGTTATTTTTTTCCTACCTGATAGGCCACTGGTTATACCATGTACAAGAATGTCCAATAGGAAATCTGAGTCTCCATAATATGGTGGTGGAGTACAGAGGAAATAGAAAGGGCTAAGTCAAAATCTTCTGCCTCACAATTTGTCTTATTCCTGGGGTGGGTTTCTGCTACTACTGCAAAGTTCTTGGATATGTCCACGTGGAGGTCAGTCTGCCCCCTACTTTCTGCCTTTTATTAGCCCTAATCAGGAATAAGAGGAAAGAGACGCAAAATTCAAAATAATGTGGGGTTTGCTATTTTGATGAGTTTCTCATTTTTCCAAATATCTATTGAGTACTTAATCTGTGCACGTTCTATTACTATGTCTTTATAACAGTAATGGGGAAACCTACAGCCATCTCTCTAGAGGAGGTAATGCTTACCACTCCTGAGTTTCCTCCTCCCTTCTTCTGCATTTGCTTGTTTGAGATAAAAGTTCACCAAGAGGGACAGCTTCTCTAGAAGTAGGAATGCATAGATGGGTCCATTTTACAAACGTCTGAAGACTTAGGCAGTCTTTTGAAGGCCAATTCACATTAGACTCAACAATAAAAATAGACCCACATCCAACAATAAGTGTTATTTAGTGTAATTGTTAAGATTTTCTTATTTGGCCAGCACTGTGGCTCACTAGGCTAATCCTCCACCTGTGGCACCGGCACCCCGGGTTCTAGTCCCGTTGGGGGCGCCAGATTCTGTTCCGGTTGCTCCTCCTCCAGTCCAGCTCTCTGCTGTGGCCTGGGAAGGCAGTGGAGAATGGCCCAAGGGCTTGGGCCCTACACCAGGAGGAAGCACCTGGCTCCTGACTTCAGATTGGTGCAGCACACCAGCCATAGCAGCCATTTGGGGTGTGAACCAACGGAAGGAAGACCTTTCTCTCTGTCTCTCTCTCACTGTCTATAACTCTCTCTCTGCCTCTCGCTCTCTCTCTCACTGTCTAACTCTGCCTGGCCAAAAAAAACCCAAATTTACTTATTTATTTGAAAGACAGAGTGCAGAGAGAGAGGGGGAGAGACACATAGAGAGTAAGAGACCTTCCATCCACTGATTCACTCCCCAATATCCAGAACACCTTGGGCTGGGCCAGGCCAAATCCAAGAACCAGAACTCCAGCTGAATCAGGTAGGAGCCCAAGTGTGGTGGCAGGAGCCCAAGCAGTTGGGCCATCATCTGCTGCCTTCCCAGGATGCATTAACAAGAAGCTAGATCAGAACCAAAGTAGCCAGGACTTGAACTGGCACTCTGATATGGATGAGGGTGTCCCAAGCAGTGGTTTAACCATCTTTGTCACAAAACTTGTCCCACATATAATTATTTGAGTTGAACAATTGCAACTGATTAACATGATATATGATTTTATAAAAGCTCATAATTTAACTTCATGTAAGTCTTTTTGGCTTTAGCAGTTTGCAGCAAATCTATTCTTTTCCCTACTTCTCAAGCATATTTTAGGACCTAAAGAAGCTTTTAAGCCTTATGCATTGTGCCCTAGGACTTATAGAATGAAACAGTCCCAGCTGAAGTTGGGTTTAAATCTTAGATGTCTATTGTGTAGCTCTGTGAGTCTGAGTGCATTATTTAAACTCTCTGAGCCCCAGTCAGGGTGTCAGTCAAGGAAATCCAATCATTCATTTAGCTACCTCCAAGCCAAGTATTTTCACAGAGAAATAACTCAGTAACTCACAGTTTCTTGTTAGTTTTCTCAGAGTCTAAAGTGTGCAGAGTGCCCAGCTAAGTTACTCCAAGCTGAATAGGTTTGAGTCAAAAGGACCTGCATACATCAGAAACCTCTTCCTTTAAGTTCCAAGGCTCAATCCCTAAGGATCTCAAGTGGACTATGCCTAAGGAAAATTCTACAGGAACAACAGAGTTTCTGAGAAACATTCTTGTGATGTGTTTATTCATTCCTGTCCTCATATTTCAAGCTTCATGCTTTACATTTTGCCTACCACCAACAAAACTCTTCCCTGTACATCCCAAGCCATCCTTGGGATACAAATCTCAGGCCTCTTTTTTGTTGCATCTTGAAAGGAGTGCTCTGAGAAGACAGGGAGTGATGAGATCACAAGTGGGCTCAGTCAGCTAGGACTAGAACCAAATGCAGGCATTTCAGAATATCAGTGGTGACAGAAGGCTTGCAATGAGACAGAGAGCAGTTGGTTTCAACAACTACAGCTTGTCTTGATTGGTCTCCATCAAAGCAAACCCAAAAATCAGATAAAGTTGAATTTTTCTCATATACCACATTGTTGTCTACAAGGACATGGATCAAATGCAATATGAATTGGTCAGTTTATTTATTTATTTTTTTGACAGGCAGAGTGGACAGTGAGAGAGACAGAGAGAAAGGCCTTCCTTTGCCCTTGGTTCACCCTCCAATGGCCGCAGAGGCTGGCGCCCCGCGGCCAGCACACCGCGCTGATCCAATGGCAGGAGCCAGGTGCTTCTCCTGGTCTCCCATGGGGTGCAGGGCCCAAGCACACCTCCACTGCACTCCCTGGTCACAGCAGAGAGCTGGCCTGGAAGAGGGGCAACCGGGACAGAATCCGGCACTCCAACCGGGACTAGAACTATGCGGAGGATTAGCCTAGTGAGCCGCGGCACCGACCATCAATTTATTTTTTAAATTATGTTGAGAACTTATTTGGGGAGGAAAAACACTGATATAGGGACTATGAAGAGATTAAAAAAATGAATGATGAGGTTCCTAGCCTCAAAAACTCTATAGTCTAGTGTGGCAAAGGGAAGTGAGGATGTAAGACAAGTATTAAAAAAAAAAATTGGTATGGGGCTGGCGTTGTGGCACAGTAGGTTAATCCTCTGCCTGTGGTGCTGGCATCCCATATGGGCACCGGTTAGTGTCCCAGCTGCTCCTCTCCAATCCAGCTCTCTGCTGTGGCCTGGGAAAGCAGTAGAAGATGGCCCAAGCGTTTGGGCCCCTGCACCCGCTTGGGAAACTGGGAAGAAGCACCTGCCTCCTGGCTTCAGATCAGCGCAATTCCAGCTTTTGCAGCCATTTCGGGAGTAAACCAATGGAAGGACCTTTCTCTCTGTCTTTCCCTCTCACTGTCTGTAACTCTACCTCTCAAATAAATAAGTAAAATCTTTAAAAAAAAATTGGTATCTCAAAGCAAGACACAGGCTGAATTGGTGGGACAGATTGTAAGTATCAAGGACTTTCAGAAGAAAAGGACTTCATTGTTTAATGGGATGGTGTGGAAGAGCTTCACCCAGGGGAAGGAATTTGAACTGTATTGGGGCAACATTTCACAGCAACTGGGAATAGAAGTGGGAAAAGGAATTGAAGATTTAGAAGAACAAGAGCAAGCCTGAGAAAGAACATGGCATGTGTTTTTCATGTTTCTTTGACTATAAATGCACATTTAGGTCCAAGTTTGGAAGCTCAAAACCTGTCATAAAAAGAATAAGGAAGGATTATGCTAACCACTAAAAAGAAGCCTAGTTACTGCAAGGGTGGTTGTTCATCAACATACATGCACATATTCTCAGGGGGGCAACTCTTATCAGGTGTATGATTTAGAGCAGAACGATAAGGTTGGTTCTTAAAGTATGTCATTCTTCATGATCTTGGGGAAATCAATGTATATCTGTGGTTAAAAGCAAACAGGCTCAAAAAGCTCAGATCAAAGGTGACCTGTACATCACATATCTCATGCCGGAACACCACAGGTTGGTTACTCTCATGAGTTCCTGGAAGGAGTAACACCACACAGTGGTTTGCATTATCCCATATGAGTGCTGAATATGGATGATGATGGTGATGGTGACGGTGATGATGATAAAGATTCATCATAACTAACATTTATTGAGGACACCTTGGTGTTAACTACTGGTAAAATAATGGTGGGAAGGCTGATCCATTCACTTTTACCTGCCCAATGCCTTCTTAGAGAATTACTTAGTTGACTTACTGGAAGATTAAAAGGCTAATTATGAAATCATTATCCTGAAAGAAACTGTATCATCTTCCACTTCATTTCTCTGCCAAAAGATAAGACAAAGTGGTATTATTCACAAGCAAAAATATCAAATCTATTTTTAAGAACTTTAAATATGAAAAATCTCACAATGCAGTGATGGATTACCCTCCAAATCAAGAAGTCCTTCTCAATGTCCAACCAAAATCATTCTGTCTTGGATTTGTGTTATGGACTATTGTATAAAAATTCACTACAACTAGTAGTGAATTAGGGAGATGAAGTAGTGAAAAAGTAGTAGTAAAGTAGAGAGATGCAATGAGATAGTAAAGAAGTCATAATAACCTTATTTTTAATTAGGAATAAAGCAAGCAAATGTAATAGACTCAGGAATAAAGCAACATTAGCCACAATATCATCTTATATGGATAATACTATGTTAAATTGTATTCAACAGGAGCCAGTGTAGTGGTACACTACTTGCAATATTAGCATCCCATATGAGCACCAGTTTGAGAACTGACTGCTCCATTTTCCATTCATCTGCTTATTAATGTGCAACAGCAGCAGAAATGTTTTGGACCCTGCCACCCATCTGGGAGATCCAGATGGAGTTCCTGGCTCTTGGCTTCAGCCTAGCCCAGCCCTGGATGTTGTGAACATTTAGGGAGTGAACCAGAGAATGGATAGTTCTCTCTCTCTCTCTCTCTTCTCTCTCCAGTTTCTGTTTGTTACTATGCGTTTTAAATAAATAAATAAATCCTTGGACAAATTTTTTTTTTTTTTTTTTACAGGCAGAGTGGACAGTGAGAGAGAGAGACAGAGAGAAAGGTCTTCCTTTTGCCGTTGGTTCACCCTCCAATGGCCGCCGCGGTCGGCGCGCTGCGGCCGGCGCACCGCGCTCGTCCGATGGCAGGAGCCAGGAGCCAGGTGCTTTTCCTGGTCTCCCATGGGGTGCAGGGCCCAAGCACCTGGGCCATCCTCCACTGCACTCCCGGGCCACAGCAGAGGGCTGGCCTGGAAGAGGGGAAACCGGGACAGAATCCGGTGCCCCGACCAGGACTAGAACCCGGTGTGCCGGCGCCGCAAGGCGGAGGATTAGCCTGTTGAGCCACGGCGCCGGCCGACAAAAAATTTTATATAACCAAATAGCATTTCCACTTGGGGGAACTCTGTGGCAAAGTATATTAAACAAAATTTTCAAACATGCTTTGTGGGAGGGAATTCTTGAACAATAAACTAACTTAAGTAGAAATGAGGAGATGGGAGCCAAAGAACAAATGGAGGAGTTAGCCAAATGTGAGTCAGATAAATAGAGTAGATGACAATGTCCTTCAATAAGATAAGGAAAAGAAGAAAGAAAAGAAGGAGATTAGGGGCTAATGGGAGTACTAAATTAATTTTGAATAGACCAAGTTTGTGACATAGGTAGGATATCCAAATAGAGAGGTACAGTGGGAAAATGGAGAAATGAGCCTAAAGCTCACAGAGGTCTGAACATGAGAGTCTTTGGGGAGTAAGGTCCCTCAGGCAAAAGCAGATGGAATGTAAAGCACCCTGAGGACAGAGAGCTTTCAAGATGGAGGAATAGGGAAGGAGCTTACTGCTCTAGTCCAGAGGAATGTAGTTTTTAAAAAACGAGAGATTGCAACTTCAGGGAAGAGTTAGAGAGAAAACTCCAGAGGAAGCTCCATGCAAATTAAAGGGAAACTGTGGACCTATGTAGAAGATGTAGAGGCATTCAACAGGACCCCAGCAGCCAAGAGCCTCAGCAACGCCTTTGAAATGAGGTGAGACCAGATTTCCAAAGCCCAAGCCACTGGTGGAAGAATTTGGTGAGAGTTTGGCTTGGAGCCCTGTAGGGGACAGTGTACCTGCCAACATAGAAAGAGAGAGAAAAAAGGTATCCCTGACTACTCAGCACCAGCAGCCTGTAACTAACCAAGAGAGGATGGGTGCCATTTTGGACATACATTAACAGCTGCACCAGCTCGTGTCCATGTACCCAGCAACCAGCTAAGAGATGCCTGAGTCTGGCTGGTAGAATTGACAGGGGGCTGGGTGCTCGTGACTGTGGGAGGTTTGTTCTGAGTCTGTGAAAATACTGTGATTGTGTGGGAGGGCACAGGATGTGGCTGGGACTTTGGACAGTCACTGTGAGTGCTTCCACATGCTTGGGGCTCCCTGCTTCCTTGGTTTGGCTCATTGCCATGGGATCCATGTTCAGACCAAGGACTGCACAGATCTTTTGTGTGGTTCTTGTGGAAGGGTGGATGAATCTTGTACCAACTGGGACTAGTACCAGGCATTGGTCTCCTTTTAGGAGAGGAGGTGAACATGAGACTATGCCAACAGAGCTGAACAAACCTCCCCTCTGATTAAAGAGAGAGAGAGAGAGAGAAAGAGAGAGAGAGATTTACCATGCCCAACTTGGGTGCCACCTTGGACACTCCCTTCACCCTTGAGCACTGAACAGAACTCCTTGAGCACATTCAGAACACTCCTCTGGGTATTCACTGAAAGAGCAGACACTCCCCTAAGCAAGAGAGGCATAGTCCAAAGACAAAAGCCATCACAGGGAAAAAAATATCTCCACAAATTCCTAGTAATAAACACAGAAATTCAAGAAATAAAAATAAGGAACACAACATGACACTCCCAAAAGAACACAACACTTCATACTAGAATGTTAAGATGAAGAGATTGAAGAAATGCCGGAAACAGGATTCAAAAAATTAATTGTAAGACTACTTAGAAGTAATCAGAAGCAAATCCATGAGCAAATAAAATCCATACATGACATAATTAAAAAGTTTTCCTATGAAATTGAGATTTTAAAGAGAAATAAAAATGAAATATTGGAAATTAAGAATATAATAGAACAAATAAAAATGCTGTGGAAAGCCTTAACAGACTCAATGAGGCAGAAGAAAGAATATCCAAGTTAGGAGACAAACCTCTGGAAATTTTACAGTCAGATCAAAATACAAAAGAAGAAATTAGAAAACCAAAAAATAGTATTGGAGATTTATGGATACAATCAAATGGCCCAACATATGGGTCTTGGGAGTTCCTGAAGGTATGGAAAGAGAGAATGGATTAGAAAGTCTTTTTAGTGAAACAGTTACAGAAAACTTCCCTAATTTGGAGAAAGAAAGGGATGTCCAAGTACAGGAAGCACATAGAACTCCTAATACACATGACCAGAAAAGATCTTCACCATGAACCATTGTAGTCGAACTCTCCACAGTAAAGCAGAAAAAGATTCTAAAATATGCACAAGAGAAATGCCAGATTACTTTCAGAGGATCTCCAATTAGACTCATAGCTGAATTCTTATCAGAAACCCTACAGGCTAGGAGAGAATGGTGATATATACTCCATATCTTAAGAGAAAAAAACTGTCAACCCAGAATACTGTACCTGCAAAGCTCTTATTTATGAATGAAGGTGAAATAAAGACCTTTCATAACAAAAAGAAATTGAAAAAAATTGTGTCCACTCATCCAGTGTTACAAAAGCTGCTTAAGGATGTACTACACACAGAAAGACAGAAACATGGTCATCACTATGAAAGAAGGAAGGTGAAGGCAGAAAATCTTCCAGGAAAAGTACGAAGAAAATCCAAAGTAAACAATAGGAATATTTATGGGAAAATGGCAGAAACAAGTTGTTGCTTATCAATAGTAGCCTTGAATGTAAATGGTCTCAACTCTCCAGTTAAAAGATGCAAACTGGCTGAATTGATTAAAAAAATAAGACCCATCTACTTGCAGCCTACAAGAAACATATCTCACCAACAAAGATATTCCACGCTAACAGAAACCAAAAAAGAACTGGTGTACCCATCCTAATATCTGACAAAATACACTTTAACACAAAAACTAATAAAGGAGATAAAAGTGGGCACTATGTAATGATTAAGGGATCAGTTCAGCAGGAAGATGTGACTATAATAAACATATATGCAATGAATTACAGGGTACTTGCCTATTTAAAGAAGTATTAATAGATCTAAAGGGAAACATGAACTCCAATACAAAAGTAATGGGGACTTCAATACCCACTTTCAGGAATGGATAGATCAACCAGACAGAAAATCAGCAAGAAAACAACAAAGTTAATTGACACTATAGACCAAATGACAAGACATTGGTGTTATATATTAATGTTAGCCGTCACAAAACACACCAAACACCAGAGTAAGGGAAAGGGTTTATTAGGGAACACCCAACAGACCGGAGTGAAGGGGTGGCGAAGGGAAAGAGAGAGAAAGAGAGTATAAGCAAGAAACAGAGGAGAAGAGCTAGCAAGGAGAGAAGAGAGCAGAGAGGAGCCGAGAGAGAGAGGAGAGAGCAGAGAGGAGCCGAGAGAGAGAGCGCCAAGAGACCAGAGGAAGAGGCTAGAGAGAGCCACATGTTCAGGAACAGGCCCTTTTAAAACTTTGCCTGAGGGAGGGCACGGAAGCAGGAGCAGTGGATGCCATTAGGATGGGGGTGGAGCCTGGCACAGGTAGCTGGGCCATGCAGCCCCCTGGCTTCCAGCAATGGCGGTGGGGGCTAGAGCTTGGGATGTAAATCAGGGTATAGATTGTGCCATAGATAAAACTGTGCCAGTTTCCTAACAATTGGCATAGGCAAAGAGTTCTTCAAAAAGACCCAGAAGCACAGGCAATCAAAGCCAAAACTGACAAATGAGATTATGTAAAATTGAGAAGCTTCTCAATTATTTGCAAGCTATGCAACTGATAAAGTATTAATAACCAGAATATATAAAGAGATCAAGAAATTCAACAACAACAAAAAAAACAACCTAGTTAAGAAATGGGCAAAGGACTTAAAAGATAAAATCCAAATGGCCAACAGAAACATGAAAAAATGTTTAGGATCACTAGCCATCAGCGAAATACAAACTGAAACCACAATGAGGTTTCAACTCACCCTGGTTAAAATGGTTTTCAAATGGAAATCAGCAAACAACAAATATCAGTGAGAATGCAGGGAGGAGGAAAAAGTACAATAGTCTTCTGTTGGTGGGAATGCAAACTGGTACAGCCACTATGGAAGACAGTATGAAGATACTTCAGAAATCTGCATATAGCCCTACCATATGACCCAGCCATTACACTCCTGGGAATTTACCAAAATGAAAACAAATCAGGATATGAAAGAGTGATCTATGCCCCTGTGTTTATTGCAGCTCAGTTCACAAAGCTAAGATATGGATTCAACCCAAATATCCATCACCTGAAGAACCTAAAGACTGGATAAAGAAATTATAGGATATGTATACCATGGAATACTACACGCATGGCGGTTAAAAAAAAAAAAACTGAAATCCTGTCATTTGCAACAAAACAGATGAAACTGGAAAATATCATACTTAGTGAAATAAGCAAGTCCCAAAAGGACAAATACCTTATGTTCTCCCTGATCTGTTATTACTAACAGAACACCTAAAAGAAGTGAAATTTACACCTAAAGATGCAATGATTTTGAACAACCCTTGTCTGGACTGTTGAAGAACATTTTTTTTCATACTATTTGTTGAACTCTTTACTTAGTATAGAGTCAATCATATGTGTATAAAGTTAATTTAAAATTGATGTTAGTAAAAAATAAAAATGAGAATAGGAGAGTGAAGAGAAAGAGTGAGTTGGAGGGAGAGTACGATGGGACAAATCAGTATGTTCCTAAAGTTGTACTTATGAAATGTATGAAGTTTGTATTCTTTAAAATAAAAGGTTTCTGGGGGAAAATAAAGGCAAATATAATTTAATTAATTATGGCAAACCCATTAAAGAAAAGTGCATTTTGGAAAAAAAAAAAAGAACCCTGAGTTCATTGGTGTTTTCTAAAATGAAGTTATAGAGGGAAAGAATTTCAAAGACAAAAATTGAACTCTGAGAACTCTGGTGTCTAAAGGTCAAGAAGAAGAGAAAAGATCATGAAGAAGACTATGAAAGAACAACAAAAGAGGTACAAAGGAAAACTGGAGAGGGAAGGAAACAGAATAGAAAACTTTAAAAAAGGGGTAGTGGAAGAGCATCTGTCAGCTATTACAAAACAAGTCACTGAGCCATAGAGGGAGACATTTCTTTGCAGTGGTGGAGGCCAAAATCAGATTAGAATGGACTGGGATGTTAATGAAAAGGAAGGAAGTATGATGTATAGAAAAGGCCTTTTTCTAAGTGGCTTGGGTATAGGAAAAAAATGATAGCATAATGGCCATTGGACCTGTGACTTAGTTGTAGTTTTATGGTTTTGTTTTTTGAGAACTGCAAATTCTTAACCATGTTAATGATGGGAGGAAATTGTCAAGAAGTTGAAGGCATAGGAAAAAGTTCAGGAGAATAAAGGCACTGTTATGTCTACAACCCAGGATGATGTCAACCTCCTCCCCACTAGAAGGAGCAAAGGATGGTTCTGATGGAAGTACCTTGATGTCTGCCATACCACTGAAAGATGATCACACATCTGTCCTATTTCCTCCTTTTCCCAGTTACCTATTTCTATGCATACTGGCTTCTGATTCTACAGCTTTGCCCAAACTACACTTTCCAAAATCAAATGACTTTTTAATTTCAAATTCTAGAGAAACTTCTTGGTTCTCTTCTTCTAAACTTTCATGCAACATGAACCCTTTGAACAACTGTCCTTCCTAAAACTCTCTCTTGCTTTGGTTTTTGTGATACTATGAACCTTGACCTCATCTGTTTCCTAATTTCTTCTGTTACCATATTGGTTTCACTTCTTTGTCTTGAGCCCTAAATATGGACATAATCTCAGAATCTGTGGATTCAGCTGTTATCTTTATAAACATTGCATCCAAAGTTACCTCCAATCTCTACAATATGGATTCGGCTTCCCAGAACTTTGGTCTAAGTCTCTGTCCCAAGACATTTACTAAAAATAGAACAGATCCATCAGAATCACTGGACATTGTGAATAGCACCTAATCAGCTGGAGAATGGGAATGATCAATGATAACTAACCAAACCTTTCAATTTATGTGACTACGATCAAGTGACTACAGCACAAATAGGGAAGCCCATAAACTCAATACCACCTGGCCTGGGTTCAGAATAAAGATGAATGCCTATCTACCAAGAGATAAGAAAAAGGCAAAAGATGGGTTCAGTATAAAAGATACATAAGACATCATATATCCTGTGCAGAGAAGCTCATTGGTACTCTCACAAGCTCATGACAAGGAGATAGAGGAAGAGAAGTGAAAAGTCAATTTTTCTGATAGAGGGATCATCATCTAACATGGATCTTCTGGTCCATGGAATGCACCACTTGTGCATATAGACCCCAAACAATAATATGTAAATGAAGGAACAGAGCTCTTTTTGTGCGGAAATTAGGCACAATAGGCAATTCAAAGATGGCACCCAAAGGAAGTAAGGTGGGCGGTATCCAAAGTTGTCTACCACTGAAGCTAATTGCCTGCACAGCATCAGGGGAGGTGACGACAACTGATGACGAGTGTACAGACATATGGCTGGTCCTGTAGAAAATCGCCCTGTAAAATGACCTTTTAAGTAATTGGTTGGTCCTTATGCTCTGCCCCAGTAATCCTGCGGTCTTGTGCTTTAAAAGGCTTTGCTACACGCGCAATAAACTGAGTTCTTGCTTGCTTGACTTGACTCCCGGCTGCATCTGACTGTCTCCAGGATCGGGAGGCTGGAGAACAGGCGAGCCACGCACTTACCGTTCTTCGGACCCAGTCCATCCTCATTCAGATGGACTAAGACCCTGCACTTTTGTGCCAGAAATGTTTAAATACATATAGTGTGACATGAAAATTAAAAGTGCATTGATTGGGTGCAGTGGTTAAGATGCCATTTGGACCCTTCCAAATTGGAGTTCCTTGATTGAAGTGCTGTTCTGCTCCCAATTCCACCTTCCTGCTAATGGGCATGCTAGAAAGCAGCAGATGAGGGTTCAAGTAGTTGAGTCTCTGCCACCCACACAGAAGACATAGACTGAGTTCCTAGCTCCCAGCTTCTGCCTAGCCCTGGTCATTGCAGGCATTTGGGGAGTGAACCAGGAGATGGACTGCCTGCTCCCCTATACCCATGTGTGTCTAATGAATTAAATAAATAAAATTACATTGAGATAACCTTACATATTCACTACAGTGACTAAAATTTAAAAACTGACAATACCAAGTTCTGGAAAAGGAGTGGAAACAATTAGAACTTTCATACATTTCTGGCAAGAATGCAAAGTGATAACAGTTTATTAGACAAAGGTTAGGGGAGACCATTATTTTGGATGCGCTTCCTACACTAGACTGAAATAGACCAGCCCAAGTCAAAATGGAGTCACTCATGTTAAGTTCCATGTAACCAAAATAAACTTTGAAACAAGTCCTTTTTTCCTAAAAACCAGGAGACTTAAGTCAGCATGGTTCAGCTTAATGAGGAAGTCCTGGAGCAGGCACTGGACAAAGCAGTTAAATCGCCACTTGGGATGCCTACATCCTGTATCGGGGTATCTTGTTTGAGTCCCAGCTCCTTCTCTTCTGATGCAGTTCCCTACTGCACCCTGTGGAGCAGCAGCTGATGATTCCAATATTTGGGTCCTTGGCACCCATGCGAGAGACCTGGAATAAGCCCTGGGCTCCTGGCTGCAGCCTGGCTCAGCCCTGGCTGTTATGAGTATTTGTGGATAGAAGACCTCTGTGTCTGTCATCTGTCTCTCTTTCTCTCTCCCTATACCTCTTTCAAGTAAAATTAATAACGTTTTTTTAAGAAGGAAAAAAAGTAACTTTGAAGTGATTAATCCATTTTTTGTTCTCTGTTTCTGCTTCTTTTCAGTCCTTTTCTGCCTATAAAATAGCCTCATCTGCTCAGCTCATTGGAACACTCATTTCATTTTTTCTTTTTCTTTTTTAATTATTAATATAAAGAAAACAGATTTCATGTATTTCAAATACGTAATTATAAGAATATGAAACTTCCCTCCTCCTTCATTTCTTTTTTCTTCTAATTTTTGCAATAGCACACTTTCAATTTACTTTATAATCAGAGGCTTAATGGTCCACTAAATAAATAGTTCAACAAGTAAAAAGCAGAGATCACTGTTCAGCAGGAATATAGACAAGGCCATTACATAATAATTAAATTGTAAGATGTCAATTTCACTCATATACATTAAGGTTTTTATTTTGCACTTATATACTAGCTACCACAAATCATGGGGAAAATCTGACATTTCACTTAACATAATGGTCTCCAGCTGCATCCATTTTGTTGCAAAACACAGGATTTCATTCTTTTAATGACTGAGTATGTTTCCATCATTTATATATACTACATTTTCTTTATCCAATTATCTTATCAGTTGATTGACATCTGAGTTGATTCCATGTCTTAGTTATTGTTAATTAAGCTGTATAAACATGGTGGTACAGATAACTCTCATATGCTAATTTCATTTCCTTTGGATATATTCCTCAGGAGTGGGGAAAAAGTACCCTAATACACTGTTGGTGGGAATGTAAAATGGTACAACCAGTATGGAGATTCCTCAGAAATCTGAAAATAGATCTACCTTATGACCCAGCCATCTCACTCATTCTATTTTACAGAATGAGGTGTTATTTGATTCTACAACCTAAAGAACAAAAGGCCAGTTAATAGGTTTTAGCTAAATTTGCTGTAAGTTTGTCTTTTAACAAGTTGCTTTGGAAAATAGTTTGGCAGTTAGATAGATGCCATATGCCTCTGTGATCCTGTTCTTAGGTATGTAGCCAGAAAAAAAAAAAAAAAAGAAAGCATGTATCTACACAAAGGCTAATATGTAAATTTTTAGTCATAACAGCCCAAAACTGTAAACAACTCAAACATATTCATGAACTGCCATATGAATAAAAAAATCTTTGCATATCTGTACAGAAGGATACTACTCAAGGGCCGGCGCCGTGGCTCAACAGGCTAATCCTCCGCCTTGCGGCGCTGGCACACCAGGTTCTAGTCCCGGTCGGGGCACCGGATTCTGTCCCGGTTTCCCCTCTTCCAGGCCAGCCCTCTGCTGTGGCCCAGGAGTGCAGTGGAGGATGGCCCAAGTGCTTGGGCCCTGCACCCCATGGGAGACAAGGAGAAGCACCTAGCACCTGGCTCCTGCCATAGGATGAGCGCGGTGCGCCGGCCGCAGCGCGCCGGCCGAGGCAGCCATTGGAGGGTGAACCAACGGCAAAAGGAAGACCTTTCTCTCTGTCTCTCTCACTGTCCACTCTGCCTGTCAAAAAAAAAAAAAAAAGAAGGATACTACTCAAAAAGAATAAACTACTGGCCTACAACAACACAAATCAATCTTAAAATCATTAGGCTAAAGTGAAAGAAGCAATTGCTGGAGAATCCAACCTCAAACAACTTGCTGCCCAAATTTCAGCAAAGGTTGTTGTAAGAAACACTGTATAGAGAGGGGTATAGCTCAGTGGTAGAGCATTTGAAAGTAGAAACACTGTATAGGGGCTGGTGCTGTGGCACAGCAGGTTAAAGCCCTGACCTGAAGCGCTGGCATCCTAAATGGGCACTGGTTCTTGTCCCGGCTGCTCCACTTCCAATCCAGCTCTCTGCTATGGCCTGGGAAAACAGTAGAAGATGGACCAAGTCCTTGGGCCCCTGCACCCAGGTGGGAGACCTAGAAGAAGCTCCTGGCTCCTGGCTCCTGGCTCCTGGCTCCTGGCTTCAGATTGGCGCAGCTCTGGCCGTTGTGGCCATCTGGAGAGTGAACCAGCGGATGGAAGACCTCTCTCTCTGTCTCTACCTCTCTCTGTGGCTCTTTCAAGTAAATAAAAAATAAAGCTTAAAAAAAAAGAAAGAAAAGAAATGGGGGCTGGCATTGTGGCACAGTGGGTTGGGGCCCTGGCCTGAAGCGCCGGCATCCCATGTGGGCGCCGGTTCTGGTCCCTGCTGCTCCTCTTCTGATCCAGCTCTCTGCTGTGGCCTGGGAATGCAGTAGAGGATGGCCCAGGTCCTTGGGCTTCTGCACCACATGGGAGACCTGGAGGAAGCTCCTGGCTCCTGGCTCCGGATCGGTGCAGTTCTGGCCATTGCAGCCATCTGGGGAGTGAACCAGTGGTTGGAGGGCCTCTCTCTCTGTCTCTACCTCTCTCTGTGGCTCTGTCTTTCAAATAAATAAAATGAACCTTTAAAAAAATGCTATATATATATATATATCAGAAACATACATTCATTCTATCATTTCATTATATCAGGAGTGAGCAAATAATTTTGCACAAGGGAAAGTACCAGGAAAGGAATATATATATATATATATATATATATATATATACACACATATACATATATATACATAAAGTTGTTAACTAGCAAATATTTTCCTTTTTATTTTCTGGTACTTTATATATATATATATATATATATATATATATACTTTATATATATATATATATTCCCTCAGGAAGTACAATATCTGCAACAGTTTTACTTTGATATTTCCTTAACAATGAGTTTACAATTATTTGCCAGCATTTCTGAAATAAAACTTGAGAAGCACATAATATAATATCTGGACCTAATTTTTTTTGCACTTGAATATATTTTACTACTCAGCAAAATGTTCCTGAAGCTCTTTACTGTCCTAGATAACCTAGACTTTATCTCTGCATCACATTCAAATTGACTCCCACAAGATCCTGCCTCCCTCACCTCAGTTCGTCTTGTCTCTTAGCAAGCTGTGTGGTTAACCAGACTGTCTACCACCCTCCTGACCAAGTGATGGCTCACCACAGTGATGCTCACCACAATAATATAATAGCCCTGTTTTCAGATCCAGGCAGAAAAAAGGAAGAAAAAAAATGCATATACCTTCTCCATTGCAGTGCCTCGGAAATCCTTATTTAACAACCACATTGCTGAATAAAGCATAGACTGAAAGAGAGCTCCTTCAATGCCTCCTATATGGAGTCTCTTCCCCTTCCCGCTAAGACTTTTGCCTTTCTTAGGCATGGAAGGACTTGGTTCTATGGGGAAACTGCTGCTCACCATATAAGATATTTCTAACTGTCTCAGTTGGGATTATTCCTTGAATGCTCTGAAATGGGCTTTCAGCATTTTACATCTACGAGAACTAATGCAACAAAGAAGTCTACAAATGTGCTGAATAATCAGTCGTGACTTAAAGAAGCAATGAACTCATTCACCCATGTTTCTGTAAGCAGCAAGTACAAGAGAATTGGGTCCATCCATTCCAAGAACAAGCATGGCTCGGCCAGTCTCTCATTCCTATTCAGATCTGTGGCAAACAAATATGAAGGGCAAGTTTCAGACACACATATTGTGACTCATCTTACAGAGTGATTTTTTTATGAACAAGTGTTTGACTGTATATTGTTTTTAGAACATGTAAATGTAACCAAAATCACATGTCTAAACGATGCATATTTCAACAATCATAGTAAGTTGCAGTAAATACTATTTTTTTTCAGTATTTATTTACTTATTTAAAAGGCAGGGGAACAGAGAAAGAGGAATAAGAGAGAGCGAGAGATTGTTCACTGGCAGGTTCACTCCCCAAATGCCAGCCACAGTCAGGACTGGGCCTGGCTAAAGCCAGGAATGAAGAGCTCCACCTGAGTCTTCCATGTGGATGTCAGAGCCCAAGTACTTAGGTTAATGCTTCCCTGGATGCCTTAGCAAGACTCTGGCTCAGAAGCAGAGTAGCTGGGACTTGAACTGTCATTCTGATTTGGGTTGGAGGCATCTCAAGCAGTGGCTTAACCCACTGTACCACAATGCTTATACCTAGTGAATACTATTAATAAGATGACCATTAAATTTATCAGTAACTCTCAGAGGACATAAATCTAAGTATTGTGCCACTTGAATAAGTTTTGTGACAGTTTCTCCAGCAAGCTCTGCTTCCTGTGCCAATTTTTTATTGTCTCCAAGACCCCAACCCCACCCTAAAGCGCTTGTTGCTCCCCAGAAGAACTTCTTGAGTGGAAGGCCTAGAAAGCAATAGATAGTGGCTCAAGTACTTGGGTTCCTGCCATTCACATGGGAACATAGTTGGAACTCCTGGCTCCTGGATTTGGCCTGGCCCAGCCCCAGCTATTGTGGGAATTTGGGGAGTGAACCAGCAGAAGGGAGATTTTTCTCTTTGGTTCTAAACAGATGTTTCTTCCCATATGCTCCATCAGACCTCTGAAAGTTTTCTTCAACTCCTTAATCCTTCCCACCCCATACTCCACCCAGATATGGGCAATGAGGATGCACTATTGATTCAATTACTTACCTGTCCTCAGTCCCTCTTATGTGTCTAATTTTTATCCCACTATATTGGAAACATTTGCATAGGACAATTTAAATTGGAAAATAATTATATTTTAAAGCACAACCAACTTATTGCTTTTGTCCTGGAGTGGTATAATTTTTCTCCTAGAATAGAAGTAGCTGCAAAATTTTGAAAGATAGCATGTGGTCCATAAAGGTAAGATCACCAGCTATTGTTTAAGCAGACAACAGAGAAACAAAGAGATAGCTATACCATACTGCAAATGGAAGGTACTAGAGTGTGGTAACAGGCAATGGGATCTGAATGGGAACCGAGAGAGGAGAGGTGGAACCAGGGGCAGTGCTAATAAGAGAAGGGCCAGGAACCTATGAGAAATGTTTCCCACTGAGAATTCTTCCCTGCTCAGCAGAGGCTCCAGAATGTCTCAGAACGAGGCTAGTTATGATTGAGTGCTAAATTAATCCCTCAGTGCTGCTGTGCACCTTCCTCAATCATTCCACATCTTCAGGGACTTCTGCCACACCACACAAACACCCAGTGTCCTTTTCTCAGAAGGCAGAGCATCCAGGTAAATGCAGCCATATCATAGAAGATTGACCCTGAGATCAGGACAGATGCAATGCCTAAGAAATCATGACATTGGTAGAAACTTAAAATTCTCTTGAGAAATGCTCATAGGAACAGGAGGAGAGCCACCAGGTCGATGGAACAAACTTCTGCCTAAACTTCAATGGACATGTTGACCTCAGAGGACAGGGTCAAAATTTGCTAACATTTTTCTCTGTCTCTCATTCCAGAGCTTGAGTGCCACAATAGAAAGAATGGTGCTTTATTAATCTTTATTCCTTCATGCCTGACACAGTGCTGGCCTCTTCAAATGAATAATTTTCACAAGATGTCTAGCAAATTTAATCTACCCATCCATTTAATGTGTATTTTTCAAAAAACTCTCAAAAGCAACTTTTCAAAGAGAATTTCAGCAGAGCACAGATATATTTTGGAGGCAGAGTCCTCACTCAGAGCCCCTACAAATCACACTACACAGAAAAAGGTCTGTTGTAGTGAGCTTGAGACCCAACCCACGCAACACTGAAATTCCTGGACCCACACAAGAATGGTAACAAAGACTAAGAGGTCCTATAGGTGGAAGGGGAAGGTTTTCCTAAAGACGTGAAAGCACACACCCACAAAGACAGCTTGAGAAAGAAGTACACAACAGAGGCAAGCCCTTGTCCAAGGTCATAGAGCTGGGAAGCAGTGAACTGCAGGCTGCCCGACCCTGGGCCTCTGGGCCTATACCCTGTGATACAGAGCCAGCTCTACAACAGGTGAGCAGGAAGGACTCTCTTGTCTGTTGATCTTTTGGCCATTTCAGTGGGAAGTGATCAGGCTAAATCACATGGTCCTGCATTTGAATTCTGGCTGTATGGATTTACCAGCTATGTGACCCAGGGCAAAACTCTCAACCATTGCCATTTTGTTGGAAATTTCAAAAAGTTTGATGAAGTCAAAGAATTGTCAAATAATCATGATGTTTACTTTTATGTGTTTGTTTACCTTTATGTGTTTACCCTTGAACCCTTCTGAATAGAACGAAGGTCATTTCTGAAGTTGCTTATGTAGGTCAGCCATCTCAGTTTAGGTTCGTGGAAGGAGCGCTTCGCTGACACTAACTTCCTTCCCCTGGGGTTACTGTAATAAGTTGCCTATTTCGGTCAGATGATAAGAAGCCAATTTCAGGTCCTAGAATGCTCTGCTCTCTCCCACACAGGGCACACAGCAGTCAAACTGAAACAGCATCCTTACGGCTTCTTTTCAGAAGACACCACATGGGTGAGTCAGAGACATTTCCCGGCCTGCATCTGCTGCTGTATCAGAGATGGTATTCAACTGGGGTGGCCAGCAAGTAAAGCAAACTGTCTGGAATACATTCATTGGATAGAGTGGAGGCTTGGATACAACAAACCCAAACCCTCTGCAGCAGGGGATGTTGGTACAGATTACAAATGAATAGATTGCATCTAGTAATTCCTAGAGTGAATGCTCTTCCAGCCTAGGAACAGAATATTCAGGCTATTGAAGCCATCCAGAACTACCCAGGCAAGACTTTCAAACATTTTCTACAAAGCGCATCTTACATGTTTCCTAACACTACTATAACAAATTACCACAAAATAAGTACAGCAATTACTTATTTTCTTATAGGTCACTAGGCTGAACTCAAGGTGTCAATTGGCCATGCTCCTTCCAGGGGCCCAGGAGGAAAATCAGAAGAATGATTTCCTTTACCTTTGCCAGCTTCAAGAGCTGCTGTCCTTACATTCCTTGGTCCCTGATCTCTTCCTCCCCCTTCAAAGCCAACCGTGCAGCATCTTGTTTCAGTCCTCACACTCCTTCTGTCTGCAGTCAAATCTCCCTCTGTCTAGATGTGCATCTAGGGTACAACCAAATAACTCAAAATAACATCTCCTTCTCAAAAAACTTCATGTAGTCATGGCTACAAGGTCCCTTTATTGTAAAAACTAACGTTCAATGGTTCTAGGGATTGGATTGTGAATTTTTTGGAAGACCATTCAGCCCAGTATATATATATATATATATATATATATGTGTGTGTGTGTGTGTGTGTGTGTGTGTGTATATATCATACAGGAAAATTTTTCAAAGAAGAAAATCAGACACACACATAGTGCTCTAACACAACTCAACATTCTTTCGTTTCATAGAAAACAACATTTAAGGTTGCTAACACCATGAACATCAATTCATCACCATATTCTAGGCTCACAGTAAAGTTCTTAAATACTGAGCTCTGGTAAATAAATAAAACCAGAGGCTTGGCTCTATCTGACTTCAGAAACAATTGGGAGGTATAGGCTTGTTTATCTTTCAGAATCTTGGTGCAGATGATAGCATTTGTAAAGTTGCATTTCCAAAAGGTAAGCATTTTTCCACCTTGCTTGAAACATGTCTGGAAACCCCAGACATTTTCTGAGAAATGCATGCTGTTGGGCCCTTTAAATTATGCAAATGGAAGAGAGCATCTGGGAAAGCTGTGGTTCTTGGGGATTAAATCGCTCTTTGTAAAAGATGATATAAAATATAAAGTTGCCTCTCTAGACCCTGTTCTGAATTTTTTTTTAAAGCCTAACTATCCCTATCCTGTGTTGATTATAGAGGTGTTGCTTATATGTTTTTCATTGAGATAGTCTGAACTGCTGCAAAAGTATAAAGGCACAGTTTTCAACAGTGATTGACTGGAGCTATATCAATTAAAAATCTCATCTGGATTGGACATCCAAGATGGCTTCTTCACATGACCGGCAGTTGGTACTGGCTGTCATCTAGGAACTCACAGGAGACTGTCAGCCAGAACACCTACGCCTATGCCTATGCCCTTCTAGCATAGCATTCCCAAGGTAGTTGGATTTCTTACATGACAGTTAGCTTTCCCAAGAGCATCTGAAGAGATTAAAGCAGAAACTAACTTTTTTTTACCATAGACTTTTTTACTTAGTCTTGGAAAACACAAAGCCTTATAGAAATTATCAGGCGTCTACCCTCAGGTAGCTAGATGGGGCAGGGATTGGCTTTCCAAAATGAGACAATTGGCCAAAAGGTGGACAGTTTTATGGAAATTAGGATGTTGCTCAGATAGCCCCAGAAACTCCCAGGAAAGAGGACCTTATAAAGGAGCAAACTTCCTGCAGACACACAAGGTGGGAGCCATTATTGTTTGCAATATTTGCAGAAGCTATTAAACTCAGGATCTATTGGCTACATTTCCAATGAGCTTTTCATAAAGGTTGAAATTCTATAATTATGTGACTAAGCAAATGCTGAAATAAATGTGCTCTCCCTGAACATTCACAGAGAATGTTCCTCAGAGAAAATGCCATGATTCAGACTCCTGTATAAGCAATTGGTTTGTGGTGGGTTTTCTACGAAGAAGCAATATGGCTTGCTGATGAAATGCAGTGTTTACCAACTTATGGCTATGAAAATCTTAAGAAACATATTAATTCAATTTATAATATCTCCTACTTGACAGTTAATATGGTGATGGAATGAGTACATGTGTGCATAGTTAGAAGACTATCTACTCCACTGGTTGAACAAGTGTTAGCTTTTATTAACAAGAATTCCAGAACTAATGAGAGTAATAAAGGATTTCTTGGTACTCACCTACTACTGTACAGTAGGAGTTATAGTGCTTCATCTGGTAAAACTTACTCCCTTAAGACAAAAACTGCAATTCATGCAAATTCTTAAACCCAGATCATAGTACAGATGCTCTTTGGCCTAGGATAAGGCTAGGTCCCAACAAACTCACAGCAAGTTGAAAATGCATGTGATACACCTAACCTACCAAATATCCTAGCTTAGCAATATGGCACAATGTAGAGTGTTGGGTGTCTCCACTTGTGACTGAGTGGCTCGGAGCTGCGCTCACTCTTGCTGCCCAGCATTACAAAAGCATATTGTCCCACCTATTGCTAGCCCAGAAAAAGAGCCAGACTCAAAATTTAATGTATGGTTCTACTGAATACATGTAATTTTTCTGGCATTACAAAGTCAAAAGATCTTAAGTTGAACTATCACAGATCAAGGGCCATTTATACTTAATAGATCTCACAAAGCTAAGCCACACAGATCCAAAAGAAAAGATTCATTTTACACTTAATTCTATTTTCTGTGCACTTTCAAAAACAGTAATCAGAAGTTTGGCATCACACATGCAGACTCGATCAGAAGCAAGAGGCAGAAGCAAACTTTGCTCTCTTACTGGATTCCATTTGGGGTTTGAGGTGACCGCAAAAGGCAGCCAGGCATTTGACAAGTGGTCTGTGGGAAATGTGGGCCAATTTTCTCTTAGATGTTGAGAAGCCCAGGAATGTGGAAGCAGCAGATGCTGGGACCCCAGGCCCTTCTTGTTTGATGGTTCCATATCTTAAGAACACTAAACACTTTTCCATGACCACGTGGGCCAGTCACACTCGGATCCAACTCCAACATTCAGCACTCACAGACCGTCCAGAGCTGATGTCTGTCAAAGCCATGAGAATGCGGTTGAGGAAAATGGTTACAGGGCTTCTGGTGTTGTCACCACTACAATCACGTTCTGGTCCTCACCTCCAGGCCATACAAAGGGCTGTGGTGTGTCACCTATAGACACCATGTAAGGAAACCACAGAGGTAAGCCAGTGGAGTCATGTCTCTGAGTTTTGTGACAGCCACAATGCCAGAACAAGTCATAAATCCATCTTTTTCTAGTGCATTGATTTACTTGGCTTTGAAAATAAGAATTAAGAGAAAGGAACGACCACCTATCACTGCTGCTTAGCCAGTAAGCCCAGTAATAGCTAGCTGGAACTTCAGAACTGCTCCGAATGCTTCACATGTATTATTCTTTTCCTACCCATATCACAATCCTATTAGTATATATTTTTATCCTCCTATTTCATATTTGAGGAAACTGAGCCTCAGAGAAACGTAATTTGCCAAAAGTAGGCTCTAGATAGAGAAACACAAAAATATATACACATAATACTTTAATAGGTAAGCCAACTAAATAGATATAAAAACAACATACACTCTTCTGTCTGTATTATATAGTTCACAGTTTTTTTATAACGCTTTTATTTAAAGAATATAAATTTCCAAAATACAGCTTATAGATTACAATGGCTTCCCCCCCATAACTTCCCTCCCACCTGCAACCCTCCCCTTTCCCACTCCCTCTCCCCTTGCTTCACATCAAGATTCATTTTCAATTCTCTTTATATACAGAAGATCAGTTTACTATATATTAAGTAAAGATTTCAACAGTTTGCCCTCACATAGCAACACAAAGTGAAAAATACTGTTGGAGTACTAGTTAGAGTATTAATTCACAATGTATAGCACATTAAGGACAGAGATCCTACATGATATATTTTTTTAAATTGATTAATTTTCTATGCAATTTCCAATTTAACACCAAGATTTTTTTCATTTTTAATTATCTATATACAGAAGATTGATTCAGTATATACTAAGTAAAGATTTCATCAGTTTGCACCCACACAGAAACACAAGTGTAAAATACTGTTTCAGTGCTAGTTATAGCATTACTTCACATTGGACAACACATTAAGGACAGATCCCACATGAGACGTAAGTACACAGTGACTCCTGAAGTTGATTTAACAATTTGACACTCTCGTTTATGGCGTCAGTAATCTCCCTAGGCTCTAGTCATGAGTTGCCGAGGCTATGGAAGCCTTTAGGGTTCGCTGACTTCAATCTTATTCCGACAGGGTCATAGTCAAAGTGGAGGTTCTCTCCTCCCTTCAGAGAAAGGTACCTCTTTCTTTGATGGCCCCATTTGTTCCACTGGGATCTCACTCAGAGATCTTTCATTTAGGTCTTCTTTTTTTTCCAGAGTGTTTTGGCTTTCCATGCCTAGAATATTCTCATGGGCTCTTGAGCCAGATCTGAATGTCTTAAGGGCTGATTCTGAGGCCAGAGTGCTATTTAGGACATCTGCCATTCTATGAGTCTGCTGTGTATCTCACTTCCCATGTTGGATCATTCTCTCCCTTTTTGATTCTATCAGTTAGTATTAGCAGACACTAGTCTTGTTTGTGTCATCCCTTTGACTCTTAGACCTATCAGTGTGATCAATTGAGTTCACACATTTTTAAAGATATTATAAAACACCCACAAGCATTATCTAATTTTTTAATGGGGATGAAAGTCTTAAAAATAAAGCAATGACCAAATAAATTCTAGCTTATCAACTTGAAAGAATAATATCAAGTCATTAAAGATTATTGTGGGGCTGGCACTGTGGCACATCAGGTCAAGCTGCTCCTTGTGATCTGAGTGTCTCATATCTGAGTGTCAGTTCAAGTTGTAGTTCCTCAACTTCCAATGCAGCTTCCTGCTAATGCACCTGAGAAGGCAGCAGAAGATAGTCCAAGGACTTGGGCCCTTGCCAGGATGGAGTTCCCTACTCCTAGTTTCAGCTTGGCCCAGCACTCAGCTACTGCAGCTATTTGGGGAACAAACCAGTAATTGGTAAATCAATCTCTCTCTCTCTCTCTCTCTCTCTCTCTCTCTCTCTCTCTCTCTCTCTTTCTCCCTCTGTGTGTGTGTGTGTTTGTGTGTGTGTCTGTGTGTATGTGTCTGTCTCCTCCCTCTCATGCTCGTGCTCTTGCTCTCACTGTGTGTGTACATGTGTCTCCCTCCCTTTCTGCCATTCTGTCTTCCAAATAATTAAATAAGTAAATAAATCTTCTTAAAAATTCTTGTGAACACTGTAAGGAAACAAGGAAAATATATAAAATACAATTATAAGTTAAAAATTTCTATATACAAATTGTCTATATGTTACAGTTTAGTCTTATAAAGTAACTTTCTGGGAGGCAAATGAGCAGGAGAAATAACAAAATATTGAAAGTGATATGTTAGTGTATTTGGAAAATGGATAACCTTTCTCTTTTTAAATAATGCATTGAACAATACACTCATCATGGCAGGCTATTCAAAGCACCTTGTATATACAAGTATTTCCTTATTCTATACTCTCAACAATTCTATAAAGTAGGTACTATAACTCTCATTTTACAATTGAGGAAAAGGAGACAATGAAAATTTAGGTGAATTGCCCACAATGATTAGTAATAGACATAGCTAATAAGTTCCAGAGCTGCCATATTAACCTGGCATCTGGCCACAATGTCTACAATTACTCATCATACTGTGGTCTCTGTTAGTGCTGTGAGGTTTGCATGGTCCAAGAGAAGGGCTAAGCATTTTGTAGACAGCAACAACTTGATGCTCAAATCATGGTCATTCTTTTAATATCAAAATACTTTCTTCTTCAATACCAAGCAAAATTCTTGGAATCAGTACCAACTAACTGGCTGCCTGAGAGACACAGTAAGTCACAAGTTGTCAAGTACATACTGACCCAGATGAACTTTCATCACTCCCCTAACATACTGAATCAAAAAGGCTTTTCTCCCCATTATGCCACCAGAGTAGGTTACAATGAACATTTGAGCCCAAAGGGAATTTTCAAATGAGTTAAATCTATAACTTTCTTGACCCTCATAGTGGACACGCAGTTTAAACAAGGGATCTATACATTTAGCATATATTAGGACACTTCAAAAAGTTCTTGGAAAATGGTGGTGGGCATTTTGTGTAGCAATTAAGACAGTGCTTGGCACACCTGCATCCTACATCAGAGTGCCTAGACTGAGCCCTAGCTTTGCTCTGGATTCCAGCTTACTGCTAATGTACACTGTGAGAGGCAGCAGGTGATGGCTCAAGTAATTGGATCCCTGCAACCCATGTGGGCGACCTGGGATGCCAGATTGAGTTCCCAGTTCTTGGCTTCAACCTGGTCCAACTCTGGCTGTTATACACATATGAGGAGTAAACCAGTGGATGGTAGGTTTTCTCACTCTCTCTCTTTCTTTCTTTCTCTTCTTTCTCTCTTTTTCTCTTTCTTCCTTCCTTCCTTTCTTTCTCTATTTGTCTATCTCTGCTTTTCCAATAAGTTCAATTAATTAGTGTAAAATGTAAGTTTATTTTGGCCCAAAAATTTTTGAAATCCATGCATAAGAAGGGTATTCAAAATGTTCATGGAAAATGAGTATTATGAAAAAATATGCATAAGTTTCAAAAAATTTATACCAAAATTATCTTTTAATTTCAATTTTTTAAAAACCTTTTTAAAAAGTTATTTATTTGAAAGTTAGAGTTATAGCAAGAGGAGAGATAGAGGAAGAGAGAGAGATCTTCCAACCACTTGTTCACATCTCAGATGGCCAAAATGGTGAGAACTGGGCCAGACTGAAGCCAGGAGCCAGAAGCTTCTTCTGAGTCTCCCACGTAGGTGGCAGTGTCCCAAGAACCTGGGCCATCTTCTTCTGCTTTCCCAGGCACATAATCAGGGAACTGGATCAGAAACACAGCAGCCAAGACACAAACTGGCGCCTGTATGAGATGCCAGCACCACAAGCGGCAGTTTTAGCTGTTGCACCACAGCACCAGCCCCCTTTTTACAAACTTCCCATAGATTCTTTGCTTAAACTACGTTAAGCCCATCATATATGTGCAAGTGTATAAAAATCAAGTAGAGAAAGTAAATTTGATAACCATGAGAAATAATACATCTGTAGTGTTTAAGCAGAAGTTAATTCTGAGTTTCCTTGAGCCAAACAAAATGGGAAACAATCTATTTTGTGTCTCTTGAGATAATGACAAGTTACTAAGCCTCCTATTTCCTGAGCACGTATTAAGTCATTAACATTTTTAAAAATTCTACTACATTACATATTATATGATGATAACACTGTACTTGAACATATGAACTATTCAACTTGGACCATTTCTTGTGCTGGAAAAACAAGAGACTTCGAGTCCCAGACATCTGGACAAGGAACTGAAGAACACAGCCTGTTCTTCTTGCCTCAGCCATGTCTCAATTTGCTGAAACGAACAGATTCTCCCATCATGAAGTACCCGTTTATTTCCATTTACCCTAAGATGAGGAGTCTGGGAACAAAGGGGTGCAGTATGCCACCTTGTGAGCACGAGAGGACCTGCAGCCAGCCCTCAGTCCTAGTGAGAAAGAGTTGTGACTCAGAGCACTCCAGGGGCATCCTGCGCAATATATTTGGAGATATTGGATGTGGAAGTGTTAGGTAGGAAGTCAGTTATGAGCTACCTCACCCCTGGGGAGAGAAAACCTACCCCAGAGAGGATATGGGCCATGCAGCAAATTCTTACTTCTGCAAACTTCAGGCAGTCCCAGTTTTCTCTATCAGGTTCCTAGATACAGGGAAATAGCACAGTTCCTAAACCAGGCTCTCGACAGGCAGCCAAAGCAGAGCCCCCTCCTTTGGGGGAAAGAGCAAACCACAGCCTTTGCTCAGCTAAAGGATGCTATGACTAAAGCCCCTGTACTAGGACTGCCAAACCCAGAGAGACCCTCCCAGCTGTACATCACCGGGAGGCAGGTAGTCACTTTAGGAGGGTTAACTCAGGATCTGGGACCTGCTGAGCAACCTGTGGGCTACTTTTCTAAAACCTTAGACATGGTTGCACAAGGATGGCCTCACTGCCTAAGGAGGATAGCAGCAGCTGCCTTGCTGACAGAGGAGGTATCTAGAATTGCACTGGGGCAAGATATTGCCCTTTATACCTCACATCAAATAAATTCCCTATTAGAGCAAAAGGGGCTCTCACTGGCTCACAGATCGTAGGATACTAAAATAGCAGGTCCTCCTTCTAGAAAACCCTCAGGTAAAAATAAGGCATTGCTCTACTCTAAACCCAGCTACTTTTTTTTTTTTTTTTGACAGGCAGAGTGGACAGTGAGAGAGAGAGACAGAGAGAAAGGTCTTCCTTTGCCGTTGGTTCACCCTCCAATGGCTGCCACGGAACACAAGAGTGTTCTTGGTAAGAAAGGTTAAGAAGGAAAGAGTTTTTAATAAGGAAAGGACATGGTTTGTAAGAATGACTTTATCCTGATGGCTAGTTTACTCTAGACTGGAATGGAAATAATGGAATGTTTAAAGTAAGTTGAAGAGGGTGTGTGGAAGTCACAAAAGGTTATGAAAGAAAATATTGGACATGCTAACTGCTTCTCCGAGAGGTATCTGTGCCATATTCCAGGAAGAATGTTGTCTCTGGGTCAATCAGACTAGACAGGTACAAATCCAAATTCCCACTTTTCCTGGACAAAGCCAAACAGCTCCAGGACCAGGCCAAGCAGGGCCGGGATTGCTGGCCTGACATCTGGTCATGGAAATCCTGGCTATTTCCTCTCCTTTGCCCAATAACTTCTGTAATCTTGCTGCTTCTCTTTGGACCTTATGTTTTTAATGCCCTTGTTTGTTTTGTCTCTAACAGAATAAAAGCTCTCAACTCCATATGGTCGTCAGACAAGGTTTCCAGCCCATTCCATTGGACGACCTGATCAGCCCTCTGGACCGAGCAGGACAGTCTTTCCAAGGCCACTGTCACACACCATAAGACAGATAGCAAGAGGAAATACCCAAATCTCCCTCAATGCCCACATGCCAGCTTCAAAGAAGTTACAGAAAACGGAACTCCATCCATAATCCCAAAGAAGAATTTTGGGTATTACCACTTGAGGGGGGAATGTTAGGTAGGAAGTCAGTTATGAGCTTATGTGTGTGTGACATAAAGGCCTAAAGAGAAGACATCTATGTCCAGCATGTGCACCTGCATCTCAGAGTCATCCTGACAACATTTCAGGGGCAGCCCAGCCATCACATCCTAACCTGCCCCCTTCTACCTGATAACCTGCCTGGTGGGGGTCCCCACCCCTTCTCCCAGATGTAGCCCAGTATCTGCATTTCAAACACCCTGCTCCGGATCCCCATTCTCTAGGGGGTCTTGCTCACCCTTCCTCCAAACTCAGGATGGCGCCAGCTAGGCTTCCTCCTGTCTGATACCTTCAGGGAAAAACTCAAATAGAAGTTTTTCTATTTACATCCAAAAAGCCCTTTGTTCCAAGAGGAGTAGAGGTGGGGAAGCAAGACCCATCTCCTTAAAAACCCCCAGCCTCAACCAGACTGCGCGCTCAGCCCTCTGCCTCTCTGCTGGGCCGCCCGCCTGACCTGGTCAGGTGTAATCTCTCTACTCAACATGTAACCTCGCTCCCCGCCCCCAGTCTCTCAGGCTCTGTCTGGAGAGGTGTCCATCCATCCTTACGGATGTCCCTTCCCTAATAAACCTTGCTATTTTACCTCCCACTACTCTCTGTCTCACGCCTGAATTCTTTCTTGCGCGAAGACAAGAACCCTGCAAATTTCTCCGGTCACAGAAGTACCTCTGTCCCCTCTCCCAGAACCAGCCCTTGGCCACATAGAGAAACAGTAGAAAGGGGTCTTTACCGGACACCTATAAAGTAGCTGCAAAACCCATATGAAAAGTCATGAACTTGGAGTTGGTTAACCTGTGTTTGTCACTAACTACCCCAGGAGCTTTGAGCAAGCCACCTAATTCCTCTCAGCTGTATCTGCATACAAGAACCTGAACAGATGCTCTACAAGGATCTTTCCAGCTCTAACGATGCAAGTCTGCCTTTGGAAAACACTGCCCTCTCTGTAATTTTTGATTGCCCTTCAGATTTCTAATCCCCTTTGTATACTGTCACCAATCTTATCTTCTGAACTATGGTTATACTCTTGTCACTTCTGTAATAGAGCATAGAAAATCATCCACAAATGACCCATTTGCAAGCAGTTCTTAGGCCTGTAGACATGTTAACTCATTATTCATTCGACAAATGTTTGCTATGTGCTCCCTATTCTGTCCCATGCGCTCTGCCCCACACTACCCCAGGCACATGGAGCTACTCGTCATTCTCCTAACAAAACAGGCTTCCTTTTGTACATCCTGCCTTTGCTTATGCTGCTCCCTTTGCTAGGAATGCCTTTCTTTCATCTTTCACATTCATCTCACACAAGTCTTAGCTTTTCTGAAATTTTCCAGTAAGCTGTCATTCTCTAGCTGTCATCTAACAATTTGAACTCTGACCACAGTATTTAGCACACTGCCTTGACATTAAATCTGTATATGTGTAGTGAAAAAATATCTTGAATATCAGGGCTATATTTTTTCCCTTGCCATTTCCTTTCTCTCTATAAACCCCTACTATTCAGACAAAAGGCTTTCTATATGCAAGAACTTTAGCAGGGTTATAACTGCCAAAGTGAACAGAGACAGGAAGAGTGATTGTACGAATCTGAGCATCAAAATAGACGTGTGAGAGTCACAACAAACTTCCAAAGCTAAGAGCTATAACAGAAAGACTATAATGGGTGTCAGGAACCTAAACATTTTAAACAGAAAAGCCAATACGTATACTTAATGCAAAATACTCTGGAACAAAGACATGAAGGGTCACCCTCCCCAACCACTCCCATTCCCACACCCACCAAGAGGTCGGATAAAAGAATTAGCAATGAGGGCCAGACTTCTGCCACTTGCCATTCTCCAGTTAAATCCCAGGTGGGAGTGAAAATTTATATCCCACTTTTCTCTGTAACCTGGAAGGCAGAAGCAAAGCAGAGGAACTCTGGGCCAGTGGCACGGTAGCAGTAAAGAAGATGTGATGTGTCCTACATGAGCCAGAGAAGCACAGGGCGCCTCTGAGCTTCCCCAGAGTAGCAAAAGGAGCAGAACCCAGGAGCTCATATGCCCCCAAGCATAAATAATAGACAGAACACAACAGTGACCCCTACAAAGGGCCCAGAAGTCAGAACGAGGAGGATCAAAATGACCACTGACCAGGCCCTCTGTGGATGGCTGCTACCAACACTGGAACCCTTCCACGTACATTTCTTGCCTTTCTTTGTATCTCCTATGGCTAACACAATGCCAATAAGTGTTTCCTTTTTGAAACAATGTAGGCAGGTTGATGAAGCAGTGAAGAGTTACCAGGGAACCGGTCTTTTTATTTGTACCCTTTTCTTGACTGTCCATGAAACAAACCCCCAAGCACTATTAGTAATAAATCAACTCTAACCCCTTAGTTCCGATGAGGAAATGACAAAGGACAAGTACAAAGGAAGTCAACAGCTTTAGGGGAGACCTGAGTACAGAAACAAACACTTGAAGCACTTATGATTATTAATATTTTATTAATTAGTAATGGATAAATTAATTTTTCTTCTAGCATTTTATATAATCATTAGGTCATAAATATAAGGACAATTTCCTTTCAAATATAAGTGCCTAGTAGCTCTTCTCACCCTCTACAGCCAACTGTCTAGTAGAGTTATGTGCCAGATCCTTAGCCCCATCCTTGCTATCGTGTTCCACCCTGCACAACCCCTTCCATATACCATACACTGTGATCATATTTTCAGTATTTCCATCTACATGAAACAGGCCCATTTTGCCCGCAGAGCTCCAGGGACTGGCACTGGGTCAGGGTGATCAGGTGACCAGAAGGCAGCCATAATATAACATGAGTGAATGGACCAAGGGCCATCCATTTTCAGGGGTTGGGACTTATGAACCTCTTAGGCCTATGAAAGAATTCTGAAGCACCCAGAGTATCAATGCTATAATATAGAGCTCTGAGGATTCCATGTGTGTCTTATCGGGGGTCCTAGGAAGTGAGGGGAATTGGGGACCAAGACTCATGGCTGGGCACTGGGGTGAGGTAAGGCACTCCTGTAGCATCTTCAGTTGACTTGGTGGCAGCTCTCAGGCTGCATAGCGGACGATGGGGGTGACACAGGTGCAGCCAACAGTCACCCGCACCTTCTCCAGCCGAAAGGATCGAGAGCAGCCCTGGGGATCCCTCCGGAGAACCAGGACCTCTTGCTGGATGGGAACGGAGTTCATGGAGCTGTCTTCCTCCCCCTGGGCGTTGATGCAGCCTGAGTGCCTGCATCGTGCCTCTGCGATCTCCGAGGGGAACCGATGGGGGTCCCGGGTGATTCTGCAGGAGGAAGCCAAGGCAGAAGGATGAGGCCAGTGGAGGAAAACTGACAGAGAAGGGGAGCCTGCTGCACTGGACATTGCCTGAGAGGGAGGCAGTTGGAGTAACCCAGACTGTGTTGCAGGATCTGGAGCCAGATGCTCTTGGATTCATACACAGCGCCCTGGCCTTCGCTGAACTCCCTAAGCCTCAGTTTCCTCGACTAGGAAATGGGGACTCTCAGGTACCATTGCCTCCTTGGACTGCTGGGAACATTTAGTGATACAAAAGCACATTAAAAACCCCACTATATTATGCAATCATTCAATTAATTTTAGATTTTTACTTATTTCTACTTGCATTGTTATTATTATAATTGTTGTTCATCCTTCACCTAGGGACTGAACATCTCTAGTGGCAAGAACAATCTACAAGACTGCTGATTGGAAAGGAAAACCAACGGCCAGCACCTTCTCTCAATTTCTCTCTCAGGGAGGGCTTTGGGTGTGGAGATTAAGATACCACTTGGGACTGCAGCTACCCATTTCAGAGCAGCTGGGCTGGATCCTGGGTCCTCTGCTTCCCACCCAGCTTCCTGCTAATGTGCACCTTAGGGGCAGCAGATGAAGGCTCAAGTATCTAGGTCCTTGCCATCCACTTAGGAGAACCAGATTGAGTTCCAGGACCCCAATTCCATTCTGCCTATGCCTTGCCCTCTCCCTGTCCCACACATAAATACAAATTAAATTTCTCCCTCAACAGGTTCCTCTACTGGAGACACAAATGCAGAAAAGTTAATCCAGTCAACCTGCCACGATATACACTTCCCTCATGGGGGAAGCTATGTGGCAACCCCAGAAGCATCTGTACTTAGGCTTATTTTTGGAGGGTATAGGTGGGTGCCTGATGCACCAAGAACCTCTAGAGACAAAAACCACAAGATTGACCGGTGCCACAGCTCAAAAGGCTAATCCTCCGCCTGTGGCGCTGGCACACCAGGTTCTATTCCTGATTGAGGCACCGGATTCTGTCCCGGTTGCCCCTCTTCCAGGTCAGCTCTCTGCTATGGCCCAGGAGTGCAGTAGAGGATGGCCCAAGTGCTTGGGCCCTGCACCCGCATGGGAGACCAGAAGAAGCACCTGGCTCCTGCCTTTGAATCAGCGCGATGTGCCAGCTGCAGCATGCCGGCCAGGGCAGCCATTGGAGGGTGAACCAACAGCAAAAAGGAAGACGTTTCTTTCTGTCTCTGTCTCTATCTACTCTGCCTGTCAAAAATAATAATAATAATAATAATAATAATAAAATTACTGTGTAAAAAAACCACAAGATTATACTCTGAAAGTTCCCACTCAACACCCACTTCCTAATATAGCCCTTAACTTCCACTGCTTCTTAGCCCTGCTCTTTGAAGGAAAATGTCTGATCTGATGGAACTCCTTAACCTTAGATCGCCCCCCCCTCCAGGTTTCTGCTACCCTTATGCAGAGGTAACTTTGTGTGATGCTTTACACAGTCCCCTCTTCCAACATAGAAAGTTTGTAAATTTCTACCCAGGCCTGCATGAAGCAGGAAAAAGCAAAAAGTGGGAATGTGGAAGCAAAATCTCAGGATCTTCATCCACACAGGTGGACCTAACCTGAAACAGCAAAATGTGAACACCCAGAAAAAGTGGGATTTCTCTGTGTTCTAAATTCTCTACTGTGTGATTAAATTACAGTAACCTATTTTTTCAAAGGAATGTGAAAAATCAGTCTCCCTTGCACTTACTTGTAATCCCAGGGGGAGATGGAGCGGTTCTGTAAGTCATGGGTGATGCGAACTCCCTGGTTTTGATTGAGGATGCGAATGTCAACTCTCACACTGTTGTCCTCCAAAGGGGGACAATTCCCAGGCTTTAGGAGGGTAGTAGCATCCCCCCCTTTGGGATTTTTCCGAGCCATCCCCTCTCTCAGGAGGGTGAGCCCCAGCATCAACAGCAGCAGAGACTTGACCTGAGAAACAGAGGAGGTTGCAGCTGGTTAGATATGGGAGCCACTTGCTGGCAAGAGGTAACAGATGCTCTGCTAAACCAAGCACTTCTGGTCCTTGAATGGGATCAGGTCTTCTCTCCCAGTCCCAGGGTCTCATCCACAAATGAGAACAGTTAACCGTTATGCCTGAAGATATCAGGGTATCAAACTGAGAACCAAGTCAGCCTGGTGACTGAAGCCCTCCATAGACTAAAAGCTCCTAAACAGGGAAACAGAAAGATGTCAGGGTCTGAGCCTGGGACTGGGGTTTAAATCCTGTCCTGGCTTCCTTGCTGGCTTCCCTTCTTCCCAGCTGGATAATAACATTTTATAACAAAGTTAACAAGATTAAATAGAATGTTCTATGTAAAGCATCCTCCAACAAAAGTAGATTTAATAAATAACAGCTCTTGTCTATATTTCCAGCCTTGTAGTCCACAAATCCTTCCTTACAGCTACCTTCCATCTAAAATACACTCTCCCACCTCTATCAAAACCCCATTCTTCCATTATGCTGCTTCTCAAATGTAGTCTCCTCTGAGAAACATCTCTAAAGTGGTTCAATCAGAAGTTTGTTTATTTTCCTAAAACTATAAAGCTTTTACCATGTAGCAATCAAACAGAATTTTTTTAATTGTCTGGAAATGTATTGTTTGAGTTCAAGTCAGATCTATACCAATTAGATTCTAAGTTCCCATGGGAGAAAATGCATAGTGCAAGTGTTACATAAATACTTTCTGAATGAATGAGTAGGTGAGTAAATGAATGAGCAAAACAATACTTTATATTAAGTAATATAGTTAAGTTGAATGTGTTAAGAGAAACATTATGCAAAACCAACTATAGCAAGGTTCTAATTATCCATACTAATTGAAAGAAGCAGGGGCACTAATGATGCACAACAAATAACATGGAAACTGTTTCTCTTTAACTCTGGGAAAAAAACTTTTTAAGATTTTGTTTTATTATTTGAAAAGCAGAGTTACAGAGAGAGAGGGAGAGAAAGAGTGAACTTCCATTATCTGGTTTGCTTCCCAAATGGCCGTAACGGCCAGGGCTGGGCCAGGCTGAAGCCAGGAGCTTCACCCAGGCCTCCCACATGAGTGCAGAGGTCCAAGGACTTGGGCCATCTGCTGCTGCTTTCTCAAGTGCATTAGCAGGGAGCTAGAATGGAAATGGAGCAGCCAGAATTCAAAGCAGTGGCCATATGGGCTGCTGGCATTGCAGGTGGCGACTTAACCTCTTAGGCCAAAATGCTGGCTCCAGGAAAATATTTTTTATACTTATATGGAGATATCAGTTCATCTGGTGCTATAGGAATGTACAAAGAATCAAAGCGCTTTGTGAAGACCTAGCTAAAAGAAGAGCTAAAAACCTGGCTGTCTACCAAGATTTATCCCACCATCATTACTAACCCTTCCTGTACATGGACATGGCCCTTGATGACACAGAACAGGAGCTGACGCTCTGGGAGCAATTTGTTCACATTCACATCTTGAAGAGGCCTTCTTCTTTTTATACAATGCAGATATTGGGGACAAAAGTGATCAGAGTAAACCAAAAGGTCATGGCATCAATTTTTGAAGTCATAGCAGCTGATACAAAAGAAGTTGAAAGCAAGATTGACCTAGATAACCCATAATGAGACTGATTTGCCTTCAGATAATCAGCACTCATCTACTTTCAGCTGCACAATCAGGCATTGATTCATTTAACAACTAGTTTTTGTCTCTAGCGGCTCAGGGCAGGGGCTCTACAGGCAGATGGCCAGGGCCTATTGAGGACTCTTAGAAGCTGTGACTCAGTTTCCTCCACCAGAAAGTGTGAAAATTTGATGAGATGATCCACAGAAAGCAGGAAAAGCCCTGACAGCATGTGGCAAGTATTCAATACAGGTGGCAATTATGAAGCTAATATTATGATAAGGCTGAAAAATGGATGAGAGAGATGTGAGATTTACCTCATTCACCTTCTGTCTTGACTGAGCAAGACATTGTTGTAAAAAGAAAAAGGATACCAACTTAGATAAGAGGATCCCTGGATCGCTTCCCAAGCCTATCAATCACTTCTTTGGGTTTCTGAAGTTAATCTTTTCTGTATGATAGTCACAGAATCACTTCTAATTTTCACTATCAAGATGGTAAAGTAACTGCACCTTGGAGTTATATACATTAGCAATAACTACCATGCTTTTAACAGGTCATTATATTCATTTTTATATGAGGTACCTAAAAAAAATCATGGAAAATTTGTTTATTTTGGTGCATAAATTTTTCAAAATAAACACATAGGTGGGATCTTGTGGAAATTAATATATAGAGTATATTAAAAATAAAGTTTAATTTTGGCCAAAAAGGTCACAGAAAATAAAAATTCTGAAAAAAACTGTATGGATGACAAAAAATTTTGCAGCAAAATAAATATATTTTCACTTTATTTTTCTGTAAACTCTTTGAAATAGTCTCATCTTAGAATAGTTTAGAAACCACTTTCACATATCATATCTCTATGGCTGCAACAGCTCAGGCTGGAGCAGGTCAAGGCCAGGAGCCTGGGTCTCCTTGGCTTCTGGGTCTCCCATGAGCGTGCAGGGACCCACACACTCAGGCCATCTCCCGCTGCTTTCCCAGGTGCATTATCAGGGAGCTGGATCAGAAGTGGAGAAGCTGGGTCTGAAACCGGTGCCCATTATGGGATGCCAGTGTTGCAGGCAGAGGCTTAACTGGCTATGCCACAACGCCAGTCCCAACCTCTCAGTTTCTAATCCTATTCCTATTCCCCTTGTAGTATCATATTTCTTGTTGACAACTGAATAGATTTCTTCAGATAAACCAGAAATGGAAATGTCTTTGGAAAAGAAAACTACCCAAGAGATTTGCTTGGATGCAATGGTATTAAATTCAGAAATCTTGCCTCTTAACCATTCAGAGAAGCATATAGTACTTGCAGCCAGAAAACCAGGGTTCATGTCCTAGTTCTTATGCCTACAGTATTCAGTCATATTAAATAAATCACTTAATTTGGCTTTTGTTCATCTGTACAATGGGAAAAGTAATCCCCACTTTCACTGAGTTCATGAGAGTTTTAAGGGTAATGATGACACTATCACTAGTTATAGCTAACACTTACTGGGGTTGACATTGTGGCACAGCAGGTTAAGCTGCCTCTGTGACATGGGCATAACATATGAGTGCCAGTTCAAATCCTGGTTGCTCCACTTCTAATCCAGTTCCCTGCTAACACGCCTGGGAAAGCAGGAGATGATGGCTCCTGCCCCTCAACTTGGGAGAGTTCCAGTTTCCTGGTTTTGGCCTGGCCCAGCCCTAGTTGTTGCAAGCATTTGCAGAATGAACCAGTGGATAGAAGATCTCCCTCCCTCCCTCTCTCTCTCTCTCCTTCTCTTTCTGTATTCTCTTTCCCCCATCTCTCTACTTTTCAAGTAAATAAATAAATCTTTTAAAAAATAGTTAACACATTAAATGCTCTATCTTTTCCAGCTGTATGTTAGAATGGCCAAATTAATTAAAAAACTAAGCATGTCAGATCTGTCATTAGACAGTATAGAAATCCAAAAGTAGCAAGTAGGAAAGCCAGATCTCTCTGACTCCAAAGCCTATATTCTAGATATTGTATTTTATTTCATCTCTTAAGCTCTCTAAAATAACAAATATAAAAGTGTCCCCATTGTCATATGTCATGTACCTCTTATGAAATCTAAGCTCCTTTATATTTCCTTTATCTTGTAAAAGGAGAAAAAAAGGGCATAGGTAATATATATATGCAGTAAAGAGTAAGCTAGGCTCCTACCAGTAAGAATTTTAGGTCAACCTAACCCTATAATGGGTGGCCACAGCAGAGACCATAGCAAGTGTCAATGGTCCCAAGACCTGTACATGCTAACAGCACTGCACTAATCACCAGGCAAAGAGCTGTGCTTTGTACCCCACCATAACTTTTCTAATTTTTCCTCCACCAGATCCCAAACAAGCCCACTTCTTTAGGAATCGGCTCTTCTGAAATCCCAGATGACTGTTGTTAAATAAAAATTGCTACTACTCACCATGGCTGTGTCATTCATCGTCTTCATTGTCATTTTGCTCTGGTTGCTTGCTTGAGGCAGGAAGCTCTCCTGTGATATCGTCTCCCTGTGTGTCTGTGTGTGTCAATGACAGCACCTATCAGCTTTATAGCAAACACTGTCCTCATTTTGATTGACCTGCTTACTGTCTTTAAGTTGTGGTTTACCCAGAGCTACTGATGAATGCAGACTCTCTTTTTCTATTCCACTTCCTGAAGGGGAAGCAAAGGGGGACCCTAAAAGGAGATGACGGAAAAAGGACCAAATCTTCCCTTTTTCTACCCACTCCACCCCCACTGAGCTAAATAATAGTGAAATTCTTCACTGATTTACTACAGAAATGAACCATGTCACAAATTACTGTCATGATCGCCAACACCCTTGTCGTGCACCACAGGCTCATTTTCCAATCATGCAATATGAACCATGATTTAAATGGGAGATAAGTCATCCTTACAGAAGCCTTGGTATTAAACTAGGGAATTATCTTTAGCTCTATTTTATGGATAGGAAAACAAAACAAAAGAAATGAATGGCATCAGAGAGAGATTCAGGAATTCTTTCCTTAGGGTGTTTCATGGTCTCCAGGCACCAATTCTTTTTTAATCCTACAGTTTCACTCCTACTAGTACTTAATAAATAATTATTCATTCAACATATCAATGACCATTACCTTCACTATCTCTGTTCGAGGATAATTTTTTTTTTTTGACATGCAGAGTGGACAGTGAGAGAGAGACAGAGAAAAAGGTCTTCCTTTTGCCGTTGGTTCACCCTCCAATGGCCGCCACAACTGGCGCGCTGCAGCCGGCGCACCGCGCTGATCAAGGATAATTTTTTTAACCAAAATGAATTAGCAAGTTAGACACTCTGGCATGTAATTTTAAATGACCTGCACAAAGTTAATTTGTCTCAATTACATTCAGGTCAACAAAAATTTATTAAGTATAGGATATCTATCAGGAATTATACCCAGGGTACATATATTTATATATATTTATTTATATTTAAATATATTTATTAATATTCTTATACATATATTTACAAACAACCAGCAACTTACCTTAAAAAAAAAAAACCGTTAACACTAGGTATATGCTTTTCAAAAGGCAAGGCAAATTCTACAGAGCAAAGTCATTTTCCTCTATCATAACACGTTTTAACAACTTCCTTCTATTTTAACTGAAGAAAATGAAGAGTAAGCTGTACTTGGGTTCATTAGGAGGCCAAAACTACTCAACATTCTGTAGTCATGGTCTTTTCATCCACATTGATCCTCCCCTTATCTATGGAGTCCTCTCTGCACCTCCCTTCTAAAACAATCAGAAGTTAAACTCCAAGATAATTTTTTCAAATCATCCTCTCAGGACTTATCCCTTTCTCATCACATTTTCCCTTATGTTTAGTCTATCTTGCACTTGATTATGTGTTTTAGAATGGGTCTATAAGGTCTTAGTTTTGGGGTAACTTTTGCAATCTCCAGGTAATCTTATCCACCCTCCTTATCTAAATATATACTCCAAAATACACAGTCTACGTTATAGCAATGTCTTTTCTATGCAAACACATCCTCAAGTTCTCTAACAAATCCATTCTAGCCAGACTGATGAGCCTAAGCCCATCTCATAAAGAATTTTCAAAGCCTCACAAGATGTGACCTTCCGTATACACAGTGAAGGTGGCTCCACGAAATCAAGAGCCATGCTTTCAGCTTTGCTTATTTCATTCATGCTTCCAAAGAAAAATATCCAATAGACCCTTAAATGCAGATTAAATTAAGTGGGTTGAGTGACTCCCTTTCTTCAGTGTCTCTTCTCCATTCAGAACTCTCTCTCAATGTATAGAAAAACCAGCTCTCTTGAAGGAAGGAACAAACAAATCACTTCAAACTAGGAGTAACTAATTCAGCACACTAATTCTTCCCAGGATTGAAGGGAAAAATGAAGTGGCCCTTTATGTAGAAAGGGAAGCAACAAGGACGTTTACATTCAGTAGTTGTAAAAGTTTTCTACACATACCTCCAAACACATCACAGTAAAAATATCTGTCAGGATGCCAAACTGGTAACTGATCATTATTTCATCTAACATGTATGGAACATCTCTTGTAACATAAATCATGTACAATACCGGGGACACAATGAGCACTCAGCTGACTCTGGTAGAAGCTCTTCACTGACTTGCTCTCCACCACTCTTGATTCAGGCTGTCACCAGCTGTTAGCGCTTCAGCGATACACTGGAGCTGTCATTCAACACAACACACTAGGGACCAGGCCACCTTACATTAATTCCAAAGGCTTCCTAAAGGCTCCCCAAATGAAACATCAGGAGACTTGTAGTTTTAGGAATGAATTTCACACAGCCTTACATGTGCCAAAGTAGTACAGCTGGTTGAACATTGAAATCAATGAGATTTTATTCTATGTATTTCAAGGGATACTACATATTTTGGGGGGCTACTATTAAAGTTAATAGAACCACTATTAGAGTCTCTACCATAATTAGCTCAAAAATCTAGTCATGGAAAGAAAATGGACACACATGTATTAACCATTAAGATAATAACATGAAATTATTGGGGCTATTGATGGTATACATGGACACATTTAGCTTATAAATCAAATTTTCAGAAGGTTTTATCCTCATTCCAAAAAAGGCAAATCTAATCAAACTATGCTGCCATGACATAGCAGTATATCTGGAGATACAGAAATTGATGCCCAAAAGTAAGGTGCTACCATAACAAAAGAGTAAGATAATGGCATTGTAGCAATGTTCAGGCGGCAGATTATGAAACTGAAGGGCGATAACAGATGATGCATGTTATACAATAGCCAAACATTTTATAAAACTATTGCCTCTGGTAACTTGTGGCAGATCTTGTACCCAATAAGCTTGTAGTTCTGGAGAAAGAGGTTAGAAAACCTCTTTGTTAGTTGTGTGTTCTGCATTTGGCAAAGTAACACAAAAAAGATAAAAGCTCAGGAAAGAGTTGGCCAGTTTACAAATAGAAATGAAAAGGAATGAAGTCCAGAATTCAGAGCCCTGCAAGGCTGGGGGTGAAAAAACACAACTATTTACAGTCTCCAAAAGCAGAAGATTGAAAAGGACTTTGAAAGAGAATTTCCCAGCAAAATCTTTCAACCAAATAAATTTCCTAAGGGCAAGAGTCAAAATGAAGCATCTAGTAAGTCCTTTTAATTGAATAATTAATTTCAATTAATTGAATAAAAATCAGAATATATAACTTTAGTAATCTACCATTAATCAAGAGAAGGAGAGAAAGTCATAGGAATCAGAAAGCAAAGAAATAGAGGTGTTCCAGGAATTATGATCCCAAAAGAATTGACTTAGATAAGTAGTTTGCTGGACTTTCGAGAGAGTTCTCAAAATTAATCAGGAACCAACCACCAAAAGTTCCTCAACCGCCTAGAAGCACGAACTAAGCCCCAAGAAAGGTGTATTCATAAATATCATTTCATAGTGACCAAGAGATTATTGGGAGAAAAGAGTTTTAAATCTCCTGAGAGTGAAGCCGCAGGCCACAGAGTAACAGAGAAGTGAGACCTTCCCCGAAACAGAACCAGGGCTTGATGAAAGGCCCTTCCACAAGTTCTGGCTATGAAGCCCAAAGTCAGTCAAGCAGGGTCTCAGAATTACTATAGAACAGAACTCCTATGCATCTCTCATGATTTCTCTTTCCTAATTAAAGTATTTATTGATCTTTTCCCGCTCTACCTACTCAGACCTTATATAATGAACTATAGTAACCATAAGCCAGTCCCCAAGACAAATACGCTTTCTCTAATATGTGGTAGCAAATATAGAATACAAAAAAGTATAAGAATCAAACTGACATCTTATGATTTGATTGTTGTTTATGGCTTTTATTCTATATTCCTGTGGAACAGTGACCTTTCTCTACTTTTTACTTGTTGAACATTATAGTTAGTGGTACATGAAACCTGTGTTTACAAAGTAAATTTGAAGTATGTTATTGCAAAAATTAAAGGAAAAGGAAGGAAGGGAGGGAAGGCGGGAAGGAGGGAGAGAATGGAGGAGGATGGGAGGGAGGGAAGTATGGTTATCTTCTTAGGATTCTATCTATAGGGGCTGGCGCCATGGCATATTAGGTAAAGCTGCCCAGCTGCAGTGCTGGTTCAAGTCCCAGCTGCTCTACTTTTGATCCAGAGTATGCCTGGTAAAGCTACAGAGGATGGCCCAATTGCACTCAACTGGGAGACCTGGAAGAAGCTTTGGCTCCTGGTTTCAGATGGGTTCAGATGACTGTTGTAGCCACTTGGGGAGTGAACCAGTGGATGTATGATTTCTCTCTCTCTCTCTCTCTCTCTCTCTCTCTTTCTCTCGCTCTCTCGCTCTCTCTTTCTCCGCCTCTGTCCCTCTCTAACTCTGCCTTTCAAATAAATATATATATATTTTTAAAAAAAGAATTATATCTATGATAAAGAAATTATGGGATACATACAACATGGAATACTATACAGTGGTAAAAAAAATGAAATCCTGTTGTTTGCAGCAAAATGGATGCAATTGGAAAGCATTATACTTAGTGAAATAAGCCAGTCACAAAAAGACAAATACCATATGTTCTCACTGATCTATGGTAACTAATAGAGTATCTAAAAGGTAATCTATAGAAGTGAAAATAACACTTTGAGATGTGATGATTTTGAACAGCATTTGTCTCAACTGTTGAGGAAGTTTTTTTTTTTTCATATTTTTTGTTGAACTCTTTACTTAGTATAGGGTTAATATTATGTATATAAAGTGAATTGAAAATAGATCTTAGTAAGAAATAAGAATGGGAATAGAAGACAGAGGAGGAATAAGGATGGGAGTGGAGTGGAAGGGCAGATAGGGTAGGAAGAATCACTATGTTCCTAAATTTTTATCTATGAAATCCATGAACTTTGTATACACCTTAATAAAAGGTTTCTGGGGACCAAAAAAAAAAAAAACTGTATCAATGAAATACCTGAAATCTGTTCTATCAATAAATTTTTTTTCTTTAAAAAAATCTAGACTTTAAGCTAAGTATGGGATGGGTATTTTGGGTATTTTTCCTTGGGGGAATAAGTGAAGGTCTTGGAACCAAAGAATTGGTGACAAGTTGACAATGCTAGATGTGATTCATGTGCATCAAATAGTATCTTTTTCTATTTCCAGGAACATGGGCAGTAACATGTCTTTGCTGCCTTGCTGGCGACTTGCTTTAGCCAGTGAAATCTGAGTGATTGCGAAGCGAGTTATTTCCAGGCAGAAGAATCTAAAACCCATGTGACAATCTCCATGACCTCTCTTCTCCCACCTTGGTGAGCCTGGAAATGTGGGAAATGAGTCTGGTAGAGGGCAGGGCCCATCAGTCTACAGCTGTGAGTGCAATAAGCTGATCTCCCTGTTGACTCACACTGGATGAGAAAACATGGTCAGAAACAATCACCTGTCCCTGTAAACGGCTGAGACAGGGGGACTGTGTTACGGTAGCATATCCTGGTCTGAAGTAACAGAGACCTTGAAGTGTTGGTAGTCTTTTCCGTGTATTTTTGCTTTTTATCTGAGCTCTGGTTCCTCGCTAAAACAGTCAGTTTAACAAGATAATCATACATACACTAGATTTAAAATGTTTTAAAGAACTGAATTCAAAATATAAACTGAGACTACAGTTCACTACTTTATTCACTGTAAACAATTTAACTCCAGTCTACTTCCATGTGAAATCAAAACATTCCTAATTTCCCTGAACACTTACTTATGTTAGAGTCAAGCTTTCTGAATACAGCTTTAGATCATTTGGCCAAAATGGCATCACAGTTGTCCTTTTTTTTGTTTTGTTTTTTATTTATTTATTTTTTGACAGGCAAAGAGGACAGTGAGAGAGAGAGACAGAGAGAAAGGTCTTCCTTTGCCATTGGTTCACCCCACAATGGCTGATCCGAAGGCAGGAGCCAGGTGCTTCTCCTGGTCTCCCATGGGGTGCAGGGCCCAAGCACTTGGGCCATCCTCCACTGCACTCCCGGGCCACAGCAGAGAGCTGGCCTGGAAGAGGGGCAACCGGGACAGAATCCGGCGCCCCAACCGGGACTAGAACCCGGTGTGCCGGGGCCGCAAGGAGGAGGATTAGCCTGTTGAGCCACGGCGCCGGCTAAGAGTTGTAAGACTTTTATTTGCAAGCTTCGAATCTTGTAGTTCTTCTCTCCCGCAAGCACAGAAGTCTTCCTTTGCAATGTCATGCAAGCTAACTAGATGTATGGTTTACTCATCTTTTGAATCTCGGAATCATTGCAGCCCCATCCCCTTTCATAACCCTACATCGTGGTTCTCTGTCAAAGAAAAAAAAAATGTGGTAACCTGACGGCACTTGTTACTGAGAAACTGCGGACCCCCAAAACCCCACTGAATCCTTTTTTCTCCCTTTTAGTGAAAAAGATTATTTCCAGATCAGAATTCTTGGAACTTGTTAATATAGTTTTTCCTATTTGAGTCAAATATTCAAAGTCATCATAAACTTTCTAGAATCTCCACAAAATCATAAACCATGGCAACTAACCTTTATTTTTAAAAATACTTAGTTAAGGCTGGCACCACAGCTCAATAGGCTAATCCTCCACCTGCGGCGCCGGCACACCAGGTTCTAGTCCCGGTCAGGGCGCCGGATTCTGTCCCAGTTGCCCCTCTTTCAGGCCTGCTCTCTGCTGTGGCCAGGGAGTACAGTGGAGGATGGCCCAGGTCCTTGGGCCCTGTACCCCATGGGAGACCAGGAGAAGCACCTGGCTCCTGCCTTCGGATCAGCGTGGTGTGCTGGCCGAAGTAGCCATTGTGGGGTGAACCAATGGCAAAGGAAGACCTTTCTCTCTGTCTCTCTCTCTCACTGTCCACTCTGCCTGTCTCTCTCTCTCTCCATATATATATATATATATATATATATATATATATATATATACATACACACACTTAGTTATTTGAAAGGCAGAGTGACAGAGACTTAAAGAGATAAAGATAGAGATCTTCCATCCACTGATTCACTTCCCAAATGGCTGCAACAGCCAGGGCTGGGTTAGGCCACAGCCAGGAGCTTGGAACTCCATATGAGACTCCAGATGTCCAAGAACTTGGGCCACTTTCTGCTGCACTTTCAGGCATCTTAATAAGAAGCCAGATTGGGAGTGAAGCAGATGGGATTTGAACTGGCAATACAAGATGCTGGTGTTGCAAATAGTGGTTTAACCCACTGTGCCACATACTGGCCCTTAACTCTTCTTTAAAATGATTTCACATGAGAATACTGCACCAGGAGCTTCACATACTGATGCTTGTGAGAGTAGGAATTACTTGGAGCCTTGGTAAATACAGAACAAAAAACACAGATGCCCTCTTTTCCCTTCTATCTTTGTAATTTCTCCCTCCCTCTCCCCCTCCCTCCTTCCCTCACCCTCTGTTTCAGAATAGTTTCTTGGGGTGGGCATTTGCTCCATCAGCTAAGGAACCCACATGCCTGAGTTAGAGTCCTGACTCAGTTCCCTATATCAGCTTCCTGCTGATGGCTCAAGAACTTGGGCCTCTGCCACCTATATGATAGACTCAGGCTGAATTCCTAGCTCCTGGCTTCAGCCTAGTGCAGGCAGTGATCCAGCCCCACTATTACAGGCATTTGGGAAATGCAGGCATTCTCTGTCTCTCAAATAAACAGAGTATACTTTCTCATCTTCTGATAAAAAAAAAAAAAAAAAGAGCTGCAGGGTAAGTGGGTGTGGGCAGGAATGAGTGAAGGGGATCAGAGGCAAAAGCCAAGAAAAAAAAGTAATAGGGATGGGTAGCATCTTAGGAATGTAGTTTTCCTACAGTGCTGTGAAGATCCTGGTGGAATAGGAATAAATCAGCAGACGAAGTTCCAGATTGAATGAGGGATTCCTCAATTCTGAATCTATTCTACAGACCCATGGGAGTTTTTGCATCTGAGTTTTATCTCCTTACTAACAAAAACACCACCCTGTACCAGTTACTGTTGGGGAAAAGGAAGAAATAGAAAAATATTATCTAAAAAAGAAGAAACTCACCATTAACTTTTATTCCCCCAGGATAGCTGTGAACTCCAGGCCAGACCAGCCAGCACTTGTGTTTTAGAGTGGACTTACTTTGGGCCTTTTGGGAAGTGCAAAGAACAAGCCTATTCCAGGGCAGGGGAATCAGGGAAACAGCCACACATACATCATAGGAGTTTGAGTCAGTCCTGGAGGGACACCAGTAAGGAACTCCTCGTAGCTGATATGGCCAAGGAACCTGGAAGGTTCGTAGGCTTTGGGCTTGAATTCTCCTTCATTTCCATTGTAGTTTTTTGCATCCCTAACAGGTTTTTGATGTGCACGTGGAGCAAAAGGATGTAGGGGAAGAACAACCTCAAGATTTGGAATGTGTTGCAAGGAGAGCACTACCCCATCCAGGGGGCTCCTGCTGCTCAGAGTTCCTGCTGCCCTTTGTTCATGCCTAGGACTCAGCTCCTACCCCAAGCTCACTGAAGTCAGACTGCATTTTCACAAGATGCCCAAGCGATTCATATCATATGAGAGCCTGAGAGATGTCAATTTAGGCAACATTACAGAAAGTGCTGCACTTCCCATAAAATTGCAACTTGGTTCACCGGATGCATTACATTCTCTGAAACTGAGAAATTCAAGGTAAAGTATCCTTGACAGACTATTAGGATCAGAACAAACAACAGAAGCCTTACATCTTAGACCTTCACTCCCTCCTTCACTCCTTATATTCTGGAATTCCTTTGGCAAGGGTGGGAATGAGACAAATGGCAGCAGAAAGAGGCTGTTTTGTGGCAATGTCCAGCAGCAGTCCTTTGGCTGTGGCTTAGCTCAGGCCCTGCGGGCAGCTCCACACGGTTCCAGTGCACTTTCACTTACTCAGCAGCCAGGCTGTTTCCTGCCTTGAGGTGGATTCAATTAGTCAAAGCATTGCTGAAGTGTGCTGCCTGGGGAAAGCCCGGCTGAGCATCTCAAACACTGTCGAATTTTCCTGGCGTCCTCCCACCAGAATTGCTCCTCTACCAGTTTCTACCAGAGTTGTAAAGGAACAAGGATCAGCAACTTTTGCTTCTGTACTTTCCCTCCAAACGTCACACTGGCAATCAACCAAGTTTTGGGGTGGTGGGTCAGGACGGCATACCCGGGCCCAGAAAGATGACTTTGCATCCCATTCTTGCCTCTAGATTAAATTATCAATTTGTTATGCACTGGCCCACCTCAACCCAATTTATTATGGCAGGTCACTTTCCCAAACTTCTGAACTGTGGCAAACTCCAGGTTGTTTTTGTACCACAAAATGACATACATTTCTGATGGGCTGCTTTATTTTTCCTGAAATGACTATTTCTGCTCATTTAGGTTCTACTTACTCTCCAAGCCCCTTCCACAACATCCATCATATCCTACCCTGAGCCCTCTTTCCCTATTCTGAAATTGATTTCCTTCAGTGATTAACTAGAGCTAACTTTCCTACTGTCCACATGGACAGCCACTTGCATGTGCTTGGTTTTACACAATTTCAAATGTTCAGTCTCCTAACCTGATCTCTGGAATGTAAATTCTTTAAAGGAGAAAACCGTGACTTCTGTTTTTTGTGTTCCCATAACTCCCACACTCCTAACAATGTACTCTACCCTTAACTGTGTTCAATAAATACCCACTTGACTTTATGTTAATACTAGTTTATTTCTTCTTTCCACCGAGTTTTTCTTGCTATCTTCATTTCTAATTGGTCAGATGGGTTGTCAACAAAATTGTTAAATATGAATATTTGGGAGAACAGAACATTTGCAGACATAGAATATTATCTTCAGAGGCCAGTGTTGTGGAAGGGTGGGTTAAACACCAACATGCAATGCTAGTGCCCGTATCAGAGTGCCATTTTGAGTCTCAACAGCCCTACTTCCAACCCAGCTCCCTGCTAATGTGCCTGGGAAGGCAATGGAAGATGGCTCAGGTGCTGGGGCCCCTGCCACCCATGTGGGAGAACCACATGGAGTTCTAGGATCCTGGCTTTGCCTGGCCTAGTCTTAGCCATTATGGTCATTTGGGTAGTAAACCAGCAGATGAAAGCTCACCTGCTCTCTCCCCTGCCTCCCTCTGTTGTCCTTTCAAATAAATAAAACTAAAACAAAATTTTAAAAATAAAAACAGAATATTATCCTCAAATATAGAGAAGTTTTCCAAAGGAAGTGGGATTGGAAGTCATGTCAAGACTTGATGAGCATCTGGCATATGGGAGTTGTAAACTGGGGGTCCCTGAGAAACTGACAGTCCAGCTTTTGGATCCTATAGAAACAAAACCAAAACCAAAACCACAATGACATCCCAAGCATTCTCAGTCTTTCAAGTCAGGGTGTATCTGAGTGTACACAAGGTAGTGGAGACAGGTATGTATTCTGCCCTCTCCATTTGTTTTCCCTTTCTGTGAAAAACTACATGCTTCCAAATGCCAAAAATTCTAAGTATCATCACTGTTTTCCAGGAAAATCCAGATTAAGCAGAGAACAGAAGACAGCAGAGAACCAGAGAAGGGACAACATTGAAACAACCACACTTCTGAGAAATTCGTCACTGTCACTCCTGCTTGGATCCGACTCAGAATGGTGATTCTTGTGTTCTGATTCTGGCAGAAATGCTGTATAAGATGAAAGGCGTGGCCAGCACCATGGCTCACTTCATTAATCCTCTGCCTGCGGCACCAGCAGCTTGGTTCTAGTTCCGGTTGGGGCGCCAGGTACTAGTCCCAGTTGCTCCTCTTCCAGTCCAGCTCTCTGCTGTGGCCCGGGAGGACAGTGGAGGATGGCCCCAAGTGCTTGGGTCCCTGCACCTGCATGGGAGACCAGGAGGAAGAACCCGGCTCCTGGCTTCGGACTGGCACAGTGCCAGTCATAGCGGCCATTAGAGGAGTGACCCAACGGAAGCAAGACCTTTCTCTCTGTCTCTCTCTCTCACTGTCTAACTCTGCCTGTTAAAAAATTTAAAAAATAAAAAGATGAAAGGTGTTTTCTCTGAGGGGTAGTTCTTCATTGCAGCAATTAGGGCACGAAGAAGGGTGGAGCAGAAGAAAATGAAGACAGAGAACGGAAAGTATTTGGGAAGAATTGGACCCGAGGCTGCTGCTTCTCTCCTTGTGGCAGAGTGCAAGTGCTACCAATTTAGCAGGACTCATCCTGTTGCTCTCTTTGTAAACCTGGCTGAAGGGCAGGTCAAAGGAAGGTAGATAGGAAAGGACATCCTCCCTCAAAAAAAATACATAACTCTAGATAGGTCCTTGGCCACACAGATCAGCATTCCTTCTAAAGACCAAGTTTCCTGCAGGTTACAAATTTATGTCAATTATGCAGGTTTTGTATCAGGTGAACAAATCTGAGAATGTCTCTATTGATTTTGTTATCCTGTGAAACTTCTCTGACAACCTACTGAGTACCCCTAGATCTAGCACCTAAGGTAGATCAGGCTTTAAAGTCAGGTAAGCCATTTCACCTTGGCTGTCTGGCTCAACAGGTTTTAGGAGCTATACAGGTCTTTAGAAATAATCTGGCCCAAGCCTGTTGGCTGATGAAAATTGAACAGCTTTCCTATAAAAAAAAACATTGGCAGAATAGTCCAGCATAGACCCCAGGCCTTGACTTCTCCTAGTTTCCATTTACACATAAAGGGATCACTCTCCAGCTGTTCCAGAGCCATCTTTCTCTGGTCTTACACTGTTCAGCTCCTTAATAAAGTGCTGATAAGGGAGGGGAATGATTATACTAAGCCTTACCTTGTAGATAAAGCCACACAGTGCACAGCCATTTTGATACACAGTAGTATCCCCGTACTGTGTGGGATGCATTACGAATTCCCCAGTGGATGCCTAAAACTGCAGATGTTACCCAACTCTGAATATACTATTCTTCCTACACCTCTGATAAAGCTTAATTTATAAATTAGGCACAGTGTGAGATTAACAATAAAACAGAACAAGCAGTAACAACATATTCTAGTAAGTTATGTGAACGTTTCATCTCTCTCAAAATATCCTATGGTACTTTCTCCTTTGCACTTTAATGCCACACTTTATGACTTCTCTTTGGCATTTTCAAATTGCCAGCATCACTACTCAAAGCTCTGGAGCCTTTATCTAGTAAGTTATTTGAACATAAGCATTGTGATACTGCAACAGTTGATCCGGTAACCAGGACAGCTACCAAGTAACTCACAGACAGGAAGGGTATACAGCAGATACACTGGACAAACGGATGATTCATACCCTGGGCTGGAATAGGAAGGTGTGAGCTTTCATAATGCCACTCAAAATGCCTCGCAATTTGTAATGTATTAAGTGTTTGATTTCAGAATTATCTACTTAATATTTTTGGGCCATGGTTGACTATGGGTAACTGAAATTGTAAAACTGGGGACAAGATAAGACTACATTATTTTGATTCTCACTAGAATCCCATACATGGGGCCAGCACTTTGGTGCAGCAGGCTAAACCACTGTTTGCACTGCCAGGATCCCACATGGGCACTGGTTTGAGTCCCGGCTGCTCCACTTCTGACCCCGCTCCCTGCTAATGTTCTTGGGAAAGCAGTGGAGGACAGCCCAAGTACTTGGACCCCTGAACCCACAGGAGAGACCCAGATGGAGCTGCTGGCTTCTGGCTTCAGCCTGACCCAGCCCTGGCCATTGCAGCCATTTGGGGAGTGAGCCAGTGGCTAGAAGACCTCTCTCCTCTCTCTCTCCCTCTCTCACTGTAACTCTTTCAAATATAGATCTTTAAAAAAAATTTCAGAAAATCTAAGAAATCTATCACATAGATTAAGAAATGAATTAAAGAGTACATGGAAAATGTCCAAAGCCACATAGCTATTAAACACCAAAGCTAAAACTCAGTGTTGTGACTTCAAGCCCTGGGAAAGAAACTGGAGAGTATGTGAACAAAAGATGCCCAGTACTTGGCGGCAAAATGGAGTTCCCACTTGCAGAGTGTGCAACATCTTCTAAGTGATGTCTAGGACTGGGGTTGAGATACTAAACCACTCTGCCTGTTCTCTGTAAGTGACAAAAAATGGAACTAGTCTGGTTTTGTGATTCTGAGCTCTGTTTAGCCTTTGCACATTATTGTACATACTTTGTGTTACTAAGATAAACAGAAACAAGGGCAGACGGGTGGTTTTGCCAAGATGCCTCACTTGCTTACTCTACACCAACTTTCCATCGCACTCTCAAAGATGATCTAGTGGTGCTGAACCCCCTCTTCTTCTCTTGCTGTGTGTTAACGATAACAAGAATTTTTCCCCACTCTCATAACCCTCAATTGTAGGCACTAGTAAAGGTATTATACAAGAAGTATACATGAGATCTTAAAAATTAACTTCAAATTTCAACCGGACCAAATGTAGCAATTTTTAAAAGGTAGGCAGGGTTGATAACCAGCATCAGCAAGGACACAGGACACCCCTTCATCTCTAAATTTGGAAACAGAAATTGGTAATTTAGTGAAATGTACCTAAAATTTTAATAATGTTCATTGCTTTGGTCTAGCAATTACACTTCCAGGAAGTTTCCCTAAGGAAGTAAGCATGTCCACCAAAATTTGGCAACAAGGGCACTCATCACAGAATGATGTAATTATGAGAAAATTATTAACTGCAGAGTACTTCAAAGCTTGGGAGAAAATGGAATTAGGCACATAGCTTATTCTAGCTTTTTGTTTGGTTTTTCCTATCAGGCTTTGTGGCTGGCATTGTGCTGGTTGCAATGTAGGCTCCCCTTAAAGTCGACAGTTTGGTCTTGGCTGTTCCACTTCCAATCCAGTTCCCTGCTAATGGTCTGGGAAAAGCAGCAGCAGATGGCCCAAGTGCTTGGGCCACTGTTACCCATGTGGGAGACCTGGAAGAAGGTCCTGGCTCCTGGCTTCTGCCTGCCGCAGTCCTGGCCATCTGGAGAATGAACCATCAGATGGAAGATCTCTCTCTGAAATTCCTACTTTCAAAAAAATGAATCTTTAAAAAACTAAAAGTCAGGTTTTATTAGGCCTCTCTTTCATGACTCCATCCACTTATATTACTAGAATGTCAGGACACATGCACAGAATGGCATAAACAGACCTTTCTATTTCAAGGTTGAATAGTTGTACTTTAAGGTAGGAAAGTCTAGCTTGCTACAAAAAAGTACCTGCTGAGAGAACTATTATCAGAATGGCAGATCTCAGCAGAGGCTAATATCTTCCTACAGGCTGTGGAAAATATTTAAGACTTTAATAGTAAAAATATTCTGGAAAATGATTTAGAATCTTAATTCTCTCTCGTGGGGAAAGATGAGGAGAATGAGCTCGGGTTACATGCTGGTTAATAATGGACCATCCAGAATCCAAGGCTCATCACCAAAGTGTCAGTCTTGAAAAAAGTAAATTAGGTTTATATTTCAGCAAATTAAAATGGAGTTAAAATTAATTTTGTCCTAAGATATTTCTAGGAATTAAGTAAAAATCTCTGAGATCCTTAGAAACAACCTGAGGAGTTACCCACAAAATGGGGAAATAGAGAAACCACTTTCCCTACAAGGCTTATTTAATAAGATGATGGAATACCCATTTCAGGCTGCCCCTTCCAGAACTCCAACACAGGTCTTATCACCAAGCCTTTTGGATAGAATTGATACTGGGTGTTAGAGTCATATGTATTACCAGAAGGAACCTCAGAGAGCCACTAGTTCAACTAGCTTCTTTTCCAAAGCCAGTGGCCACTTTTGGGAAGCAGCTACCATAGCCTGACATGGAATTCATCTGTGCAGTGTCAGATAAGGACCTCAAATGCAGAGAGCCCTCACAAGGCTCATTTCTCTCTACAAACTCCATTTTATAGACAGGTGAGACTCCATCTTGAAAAAGCACCCCCCACCAGGAGACTATGGTCCAAAAACTAAGGTAACAGCAGCATACTATACCCTGCTTGGCAGAACATGGAAATCCCCAGGCATGATCTCTCAAGCTTAAACCAGATGGGCTGCACCTGTACTAATGTCAAGATTATAATTTGTATGTCACACAGACAATTTAGGTTGGTACCTGGAATAATGTCAAGATTGTAATCAGTATTGTCAAGATCTTAACTGATAATAGTTTCACACATGCTTTAGGTCAGCCTGACTCTAGCAACCATGTATTTTCTCTCCCCTCCTGTGGTTTTTGCCTTTATAAACTCCATTGCTTTGAGTTTTAGGGGTGAGTTCTTTAGGATACTAGCCTGCTCTAGACCGCTGGAACTAAAGGACTGTCAAATTTTATCATTGTGTGGTGCTGCTCTGTTTCATCTCACTTGAGTACAACAGTTCTCTGGGGGGATTTCCTGTGCAAACTGTGCACAGAGCTCCACCTCTGCACTTCCCTACTTGCAAGGCAGAAGTAGCGCTACCTGCAGGGCTCCTGAAGAAGGGGTGGGAGGAGGTTGGCAGGGACAGGGAACCCACTTAAAGCATTTCTAGGTTTATCTGAAGCAGCAGCACCTAGGTTACTCTCACACTCACCTATTCCACTGACTAAGCTCTTTAGGTACACATTAGGACACAGCGGTAGCTTGACAACTATTCAGGACACAGAACAAAGTAATGGGCTGATTCTTTGGTCTTTCCAATCTTTTTCCTCTTTAGCCTGCTCTGTATTTTCCTAATGACCCTACGTAACAGGGCTCTTGTTACAGGAGCAGAAAATTCCAGTCCTTATGAGGAAGTTAAAGAATCCAGTGCCACAAGCTGGAGGAAAGGGTCTTCCCCGCCCGTGAAGTGCTGGAGTCAAAGCCACATTGACCAGAAGACAGGAACCACCAAGGAAAGGAAACACAGGGCAAGGGGATAACGTTAAGAACCCACCAAGGGTGAAATCAACTGTTTTAATGAAAAGATTATGTTTTTTTAAAACGCTTACCAAAAGGAAGCACTTTTAGTAACAGGCAGTCTCTCATAGTTAGGTCTCACAGGTATCCTATCAGGCAGTGACTTACCCCCATTTTACAGCTAATTACAAACAGCTCAAAATTGCTGAAGAATCTTAGTTTTGTGGCAGACTCAATCCCAGCCACCTTTACTAAATATTCTCCTGAAAACTGTGCTTTCATACTGATGATTCATCCAGAATTAAGGAAAGAAGTATTGGAATTTTTCAAGATATGCCAACTCCCTTTTCTGAGTCCCACAGATTGTTTTACCTGCTTCAGATGGCAGACTTCTGGAATGCAGCTCGTGGACGATCACCTGCAGGCTCTGCCATGTGTAGCAACAGGGAGGCCCTAGTCCCTGCCCAGCCTTGGGTTCCTGCAGCAGGTCCTGCAGACAGCCTCTTCACATCAGTACTTACCAACGTCTATGCTGCTTTCAACTGGGAAACTCACAAGTTTTGTAAAACTCAATGTAAAGATTCAGTGAGTAGCAGACATTAGGCTCAAAGACTAACATACCATTTGCAGAGTGCCTAGGTTTGACTCCAGTCTCCACTTCTGATTCCAGCTTCCTGCTCAGTGTGCACCCTGGGAGGCAGCAGATGATGGCTCAAGTAAGTTCTGGCTCCTGGCCCTGGTTTTGTCTGCCCCAGATCACTAGATATTTGGAAAGTGAACCAACAGATATATCTTTCAAATAAAATATAAATTAAAAATTTTAAAGAGATCCATTGAGTTCCTAAGAACAAATTATTTTAATATAATTCATCTCTTGTGGCTGCTGACCACTCTCTTTTGCTTTCCCTTTCTCCTTTGAGGCAGAGATCCCATTTGCAGGTTCACTCTGCAAATGCTCAAAAAACCCAAAACCAGGAGTCAGGAACTCAATCCAGATCTTCCATGTGGGTGGCAGGGATCCACTATGTACTGCCACCCAGGGTGCACATTTTGCGGGAAGCTGGAATCAGGAGCCAGAGGCAGGAAATCAAATCTAGGCATTCTGATGTGGGATGGAAATGTCTCAATCAGAATCCCAACTGCTAGGCCAAATGCCCACCCCTACTGTCTGTCCTTTTAGCTAACTAGAAGAGAAGCAGTCAACAAGGTAAACCTGGTATCAGTAACTTCCAAAATATTGGGTGCACCTATCCCTCACATTATGGCTGTTCCCTCAGGAGTGAAAGAGAGCCCTACTAATAAAATATTCAGCCTTCCTCAACAGACTGAGCTCCCCAGCAGAGCCTCCAACCTTCTCCTGACACTCATGGTCCCCCACAATCTCCATAACTTCTATTGCATATGCCCTATTTGGTATGTAATTGCATTTTATAACATTTCTCATTGATAAATTTGACATAAATATCCTCAACCTGAAGACCTCAAGAGCATAAAGTTTTGCTTTTTACGCATGCTACACACAGCGCCACCTACAGCTCACTGCCAGCACTCAATGAATTTCTGTTCCTCCTTCAAGGTGCTCTCCTTGAAACTGTGCCGTATAGCACTTCCAATTAAGACTTGGAGGGGGGAGGGAAAGGGATGGGGACTTTCATTTAGCATCTGTGAAAAAGAAATCAAATAAAGGTACAACTCCCCAATTTTACTCTTAAAAAAATCCCTTTTTCATAAAACGAAGAAAATTTTCTGCCTAGTAGTTTCAGGGTACAAGATACTCCCACAAAAAAGCATCTCAACCTTCTTACAGCTGAGAACACACATGACTCTCTTCCAAGATCTGTGTACCACCAGAAAGCAGTTTCTAATCCAAGTGACCCAGGCCTACCATAAAGTCATTTTTTTTTTTGCTTTCCCTTTTTATTAAAGTAATCTTAAGTTATTCAGAAGCTTTATAACAGAAGTTCTGTTATGGCTTCTTCAAAAACTTATGTGCAAACAGGCTAATGAATCTAAAAGGCTGGCCACTGAAGAAATGCAGAAGTATCTTACAAGGAGTGGGGGAGTCTTAATGGGTAAGGACTCAAACATTGCTGAGGTGTATAACTATGAGGGGGCTTTGTCGCAGGCTTGAAATGGTTCTTTGCCAAGACTGTCACTCACTGGGTTCCTTTAGCCATTTAGCTATTCCAAACAGGAAGGCTACAGTTTGACTGACAAATGCCAGCATTACTGAGACAACTCCAAGGAGATCACAGCAGGCTGCTGCCACCTTGTGGCCTATTGGCGTCAAGTAGCAAGTCCTGCAGGGCAGAGCTCCAAGGAAAACTAAGAATGTATACAAAGGAAGCACACAGTAGTTCTAAGGCTGTATGTACAAAATGGCCAAGTTTATTCAATGGAATGGATATTTAAATTAAAAAATGACAGAGACCGCTGCACAGAAAGCTTTCTTGACCTGCATGACCTGCCTCAGAGCTTCTTTCCACCAGCACAGAATAATCCAAAGACTATTCTAGACCATAGTGCTCTGGAGAAGAGAAAAAAACCAAAAACGAACGAACACAGAAAGGATGTACAGAAATCATCTGTGCCTAGAAGTCCTCAGAAGTCATCTGCTGTCTACAGAAAATCATGGCTGCGGAGTGGGGCATACGACCTAGAGCTTTTGCAATGAAGCCACAACAGCCTTAACCTTCCCCACGTTCTTCTCTTTTCTTAGCCCTTGGTGGCTAATTACTCATTCTAAAACTTCCATGGATTCCTGATTTGACTTCGTCACCATGTACCTCAGCTTCTGTCCTACTAAACACTGTTATTTGGGGAATGAATGCAATGACTGAGTGTATGGCAGGAGGCAGGAGGAGTAAGAAAAATGGGAAAAATTTTTTTCAGCACAGTCCCAAGTTCAGAGACGAAGCCTCTTCAGATAAGGAAGATGATGCCCTCGGACACCATGACCTGGTTGTCATCCTGCATCCTACTCAGGGCAGCCTGGATCTCCGCAGAAGAGAAGGGCTCTTCTTTGTCCTTGTTGATGGATTCTGTGAGTCGATTCATGCCCACAGACTGTGCATGAGCTTCCCGGAACACATCCAAGAGAGCCACCTTGAATGCCTTCAACCTGCCCAAGACAAGAAAAAGAGTGAAGGAGGAGTAATCACCTTAATGCTCTCAGGCCAGATCTGTATTGGGAAAATTGAAGTTGTTAACGCAGTAGAGGTGTTTCCCAATACATACATAAATATATATACACACACACACACACACACACACACCCCTGCCTCAGATGGCTGCTACACACACACACACACCCGGCCTCAGATGGCTGCTACACACACACACACACACACACAAACCCTGCCTCAGATAGCTGCTCCACAACTGAGTACTCCCCCTTCAAGGCTAAACTGGAGGTGGGTATTTAGCTAGCAGTTAAAGATACCCACATTCCATATCAGAGTACTTGGATTCAATACCCAGCTCTGGCTCCTAACTTAGCTTCTTCGCAATGCTGACCTTAGGAGGCAGCAAAGTTCAAGTGATTGGGTCTCTACCACTCATGAGAAACCTGAACTGAGCTCCTGGAGCCCAGCTTCAGCTTGGCTCACTCCAAGCCATTGTAAACATCCGAAGTGTGAACCAGAGAATGGGAACTCTGTCACTTTCTCTCTGCCTGTCAAATTGAAAATTATTTTCTAAATGTAAAGCTGAACTATTGTAGAATAAAGCTTCTCGTATGGTGGGAAATAAGAGTATTTTAAAATTAGAGGTCATGGAGCAGGTATTTGGCACGGTGGTTAAGATGCCACTTTGGATGCCTGCATTTCATATTAAAGTGCCTGAGTTAAGAGTCCCAGTTCCACCTCTGATTCGTTTCCTACTACTGTGCACACTGGGAGGCAAGTGACAGCTCAAGTACTTGGGTCCCTGCCACACAACCTGGACACCCAGATGGAGTTCTGGGTTCCTGGCTTCTGTCTGGCCCAGTTTCAGCTATTATGGTCGTTTGGAGAGTGAACCAGCAGATATAAAGGTTTCTCTTTCTCTATTCTCATTCTTTTTCCGGTCACTTTGTCCTTCAAATAGGCAAACATTAACATAAACAAAGTAGAGGCCTTCACTGTTGTTGGAAATTGGTGTTCTCATAAACTATAGAAATGGAAAATGATGTAGCATCTTTGGGGGAACAATCTAGTGAAGCACATAATCTTTGATACAAGGAATTCATTTCTAGGAACTCATAGCTCTACACAATAATAAATTTAAGAATGCCTTAATCTAAACAGCAACTGTATGGAAGAATCTAAATGTCCATATTAGGGAATCTGTTAAATAAACTTTTACCCATCTATACTGTGGAAAGCCTACAGTCATTAAAACAAGTGAAATCCATATGAGCTGACTGAGAAAGATAAAGTTCAATGACTGTCTCTGGGGGATGGGTGGATCGATGGAGTTACAACATTTTCACCAAGTTCAGTGTTGTTTTTCAAATTTTCTTCAGTTGCAGGTGTGAAGATATAAAAAGGGAAAACTAAACCTTAGTTATGGAGTTTCTCTGATGTCCAGGAAACACAAAATGTACAGAAAAACATTTTCCAAAACCCTACTGCTAAAAGCTCACTTCAAAACAAATGGCTATGGGCACTGGTTTGAGACCCAGCTGTTCCACTTCTGACCCAGCTCTCTGCTAATGGCCTGGGAAAGCAGTAGAAGATGGTCCAAGTCCTTGGGCCCCTGCACCCCTGTGGGAGACCTGGAGGAAGCTCCTGGCTCTTGGCTTCAGATCAGCACAGCTCTGAACGTTGTGGCCATCTGGGGAGTGAACCAGTGGATGGAAAACCTCTCTCTCTCTGCCTCTATGTAACTCTGCCTTTCAAATAAAATAAAGAAACCTTTCAAAGTAAATAAATAAATGGCCACAATGTAGTCAGAAAGACGTGTGTATCCTACTGAGAAGACAGGAGAAAAATACTGTCCTTGCTCTCAGCCTCTTCTGACCCTGCAAGGACATAATAATTCAAATTCTCATAGAGAATAGAGCAAACAGCAAAATGTAAACTAAACTGCTGGAGATTCTGGGCAAAGGGCATGCACAGGAGTTCCAAAAAAAGGCTGAATTTATAATCAGAATTTAAATGCTTTAAAACCCTTAAATCTCTAGTTATTGACCCCGGTGAGGGCCAGCCTGTTTCCCATCTTCTCTCTAGGAACAGTCCCTGCCTCAGGGAATTCACCAAGCCACTTCCCTACTCACCTGGACTCACTCAGCTCCACCTGCTGGGATTCCTTGGTCTCCTGAGAGTCTGCGGTCTTCGGTGTGTGTACTTCAGATGATTGACGGATGCAGAGATGGGCAAGACAGCAAAGTGAAGTCATTCCCATGCACCTGACAAGTTACCCTTTCCACTCCCCACCCCTCACGGAGCCTGCAGAACACTCCTATTACCCAGGGTTCTTATAGGGCCAGGTAGAACAACTAAAATAAAGAATCCCTACTGCATGATAAAGAAACTGAATCAGTCAGGAGACTGTGAACACACATTATGTGGAAAGCGTGTGCCAGGCTTGGCAAAAGAACATAGTTCAAACAGAAAGCAAACAGCTGAGCCAAGCTGATTTTCCAAAGTTCTCCTTGGGGCCAGTGCCGTGGCTCACTTGGTTAATCCTCCGCCTGTGGTGCCGGCATCCCATATGGGCGCCGGGTTCTAGTCCCGGTTGCCCCTCTTCCAGTCCAGCTCTCTCCTGTGGCCCAGGAGGGCAGTGGAGGATGGCCCAAGTGCTTGGGCCCCTGCACCCTCACGGGAGACCAGGAGGAAGCACCTGGCTCCTGGCTTCAGATCGGCGCAGTGCCGGCCGTTGTGGCCATTTTGGGGGTGAACCAACTTCAGAAGGAAGACCTTTCTCTCTCTCTCTCTCTGTCAAACAAATTAAAAAAAAAAAAAAAAAGTTCTCCTGAGGTTTTCTCGGTATAAAACTTCATGGACACAGGGCCCCAAACGAGGAGCCAAACAGAAGCCAAGAAAGTACAGTGCACAGGGCAATTAAGTTCAGTAGTTAGAGAACCACCACTCTGATCAGGACAGGGTGCTCCGTCACCTTGAGGCATCTCCTCCTCTGTGTCACTGAAGTCATAGGGATCATATGATTCGCCATCCTTGGCATCCACCTGGCGAGTCTTCCTCCTAAAATAACCATAGCAGGTGACAAAGACAAAGGCTTTAGAACTCCAACCTGTGCCAATAACCACGGAGAAAAGGAAGTATAGCCACCTATCACTGAGATGCAGCAGCAGGCTCAGGCCTGTACAACTGCTACATTTACCAGAGAACAAACCTGCAGCCTCGAGCACAAGCAGGCCCTGCTGTACAACGCTCTTTTTCCACATCACCCACTCGTATAACCTCAGGCGTAGGAGGAAACAATGACCTCAAGATTATTAAGTATATATTCAAAATCCTCAGTGAGTGGATGACAGTTCCTGCTATTTAACAGGTCCTTAGCAGGAAGGGGATCAAAAAAATATACCTCACAGAACACAACAGAGGGACTCACTCCCTCTCCTTTCCCAGGCTGGTTATCTTGATCTTCAAGCCCTGCAGGTCCAAGCACTCTTTCTCTATATAAGCAGGGCTGAAGCCACCCTCCACACCCCAGCCCCAACCCCACTCAATGTTGTTCTGTACCACCTCACCTCTTCCTTTTCTGTTCCTGTTCCTCCTGGCTTTTCTCCCCTTCTTCTTCTGACTCCGACTCATCCTCACTGCGCTTCTTACGCTTCTTCTCCTTCTCCAGAACCTATGACCAAGGCAAGCGTGGGTAGGCTGAAGGGGTCACTGACGCTATGAAGCTGAAGAACTCTGAAGAGTCCCTTCTGAGCCATCGGCAGAAATGATTCCCAGGTTTCTAATGACTTACACAGCCTCTCTTGTCCCCAAGTCCCAGGACCAGAGACAGAGGGAAAGGTCATTACTTATTTTTAAAATGCTGGGAGATCTTTCACATAATAGATGCTCAACAAAGAAATAAAAGGGGGTGGGGGACTGTCCAGCCCATACGGTTAAGTAGGAAACAATTCATTTCTTTACAAATCAGGTGTTAAATTGAAATTTAAGACATCCCCAAACCTGGCTAAGAGAAAAATCCAAGAAAACCATATCAAACCCATAACTAAATCCTTCAGGGCTACATCACTAGATACGGGAGGGGAAGGGGCAGGGAGGTGCAACAAAGAAAAAGAGGCAAGGCTTAAAGGCTTGGTAGCTAGAATGACAAGGATACAATTTCAACACAGAAATAGGGAAACAGGATGAGAGGCAAGTTTGAGAGTTTCATTCTTGACCCGAGGTGCCAATGGGACATCTGAAGAGACTGCCAAGAAGCAAGGTACAGAAGGGTCGAGAGGTATCAGAGGTTTACCCGGATAACCTTAGGAAATACCTACTTCCTTAAGACAAAGGAAGCAGGCAGAAGCAGTGGCCTGAACACATAGCACCTCCATTAAACCATAATCTCCAGAAGCTGTGGCATTGTTACTTTAAAGCTTTGCATCTGATTCTCAGGAGCAGCCAGGGTTGTGAACTGCTGTTGAACAGGGAGGAGTAAGGCAGACACACGCTGCTTTCAGCTCAAGAGCCAGCGCAGGAGTCAGCAGTGGAGGGTTGCTGAGTCCATGCACCTGTGATTTACTTACAAGTCTTCCTAGGCCCAAACATCGGAATCCTCACCTTTTTGAAGTAAGCATATTGGACCAACTCCACAGCTTCCTCTGCATCCTGAAGGTCCACAGTCTTGCTCATGCGGGCCTTTGCATGGGCAGTGGCCAATCGAATCAGGGTTTCCAGTGTTCGGGCTGTAACTGGCGATGTCTACAGTAGAAAGCAAGATAGGATCATTTATCCAGCATTGGTTAGCATCATTCCTATTGTACAAAAAGTGAAACGGAGACACCACCACAGGGCAGGCCGGTGGCATAACAGGATGGGCCTCTGCCTGCAGCACCGGCATCCCGGTTTGTGTCCCTGCTGTTCCTCTTCCAATCCTGCTCTCTGCTTATCGCCTAGGAAGGCAGTGGAGGATGGCCTAAGTGCTTAGGCCCCTGCACCTATATGGGAGGCCCAGCTTCAGCTACTGCAGTCATTTGGGGATTGAACCAGCAGATGGAAGACCTGTCTCTCCCTCCCTCCTCCTGTGTGTAACTGCCTCAAATAAATAAATAAAATCTTAGCAAAAAAAAAAAAAAAAGGAAAGAGGCCTATCTCTGAGTGCCTGACTAGATTTGATGCCCAGCTCTACTGCCTGATTCCAGCTTCCCACTAATGCAGACCATAGGAGGCAGCAGTAATGATGTATGTAGTTGGGTTCCTGACACCCCCCCCTCCATGGGAAACCTGGAGTCAGTGTCTGGGACTCCTCCAACCATCCTTGCCACTGTGGGCATCTGGGATTGAACCAGCGGATGGTAGCTCTGTTTGTCCCTCAAATAAATATTTTAAAAAATATCAGAAAGCTCCAGGAAACCCCAAAAATTCAGAGCTCTGCATTCTCTATAGAAACAAAATAACACTCAGAAAGATATCAAAATGTCAAGTGTTGAGGGAGAGAGAATAGGGAAGAAGAAATTTAGGCATCTTAACGGCTGGAAAGATAAAAGGCCAGAAAGAGTACAAAAGTGAAAAATAATCATTTAGCGCAGGCACACAATGTAACCAGAAGTCTGCTGTTCTTTTCATTCTGTCATGTAGCCTTCTGAATAATCTGCAAAAGTTCTACAGGTGAAGGAAACGGGACTCAAAGGGCTGCTCAAGATTACAGGGGAAGGGCACAGAAGAGGTAATTTGAGGACAAATCTTTAATTTGAGTAGCTCAAGTCCAGACAAGAATGGACAGAGGGCTGGTTCTTTGGCACCTTCCCACTGCCTCTCATATGATCCTTTACTGATCTGCTCTGGTCACATTTACTTGCATGTTTTCTAAGTTTCAATTTATATCCACTCCTTCACATTTAAAAGAAATCTATTCACCAAATGTTTTAATCCCTTAGAAAGTTACAAGAATTTGGAGATTATACCCTCCAGTACGAGGTCCATTCTAGAGAATACAAATTGAGGGATCTACCAACCCCAGCAAGATGATTAAAATGCCATATTTTGTTGAATTCTAGGTTCAGTGAGAGGGTCTCTGACACACAGCAATAGGTTCACATGTAGAGAGGAACAGCTGAAAGAGAGCTGTCTAAGAAGACAAAGACATACAATCTTCAGAAAACAAAACTAAGATCAAAGGGTAGATATGGGGAAACAGGTTTAAACTGAACAAATGGGATACTCTAAGATATCAGTGTGTTGATGTTCTGAAAGTGCTTTCACCAAGGTGTGTAAAGAAGTCCAAGATGGGCTTCCAGGAGATAGAATGGGGCTAGAATAAAAGATCTGGGGTCATATCTAACTAAGTTCCCAGAGTTCATTGCAGTGTCACATAAGCAGCGTTTAGAACTTGAGTCTTCCTGCTGTGATAATCTGCATGAACACCACTAACCTCAAAAGATTTCAATTCAAGGGCAGCGGTATTAGGTTACTAGAGATCACTTTGGACAACTAGCATGCTTGCTCAACTCCTATTTGTCAAAGTCCAGCCTGAGCTTTACATTCTGCAAATCCTTCCTTCATATCCACACTCCTTCAGGGAAATCTAAAGGAAAATATAGTTCTTTCTTTCTCTGTATTCTGTCTTTCACACTTGTTCCCTTGTACATGCCACCATGAGATAGTCATTTATAAATATGTATATATGTTTTTTGTAATTACTTTTCAAAAAATTCAATTGAAAAGCACAATAACGAAGAGAGGAAGAAACAGAGACACACAGAGCAAGGGATCATCCATCTGCTGTTTCCCCCCCCAAATGCTTCCAAAAGCCAGGGCTGAGTCAGGCTGAAGCCAGGAGCCAGAAACTCCAGAGGTCTCACATGCTGGATGGCAGGAACCCAGGTACTTGGGCCATCATTCACTGCCTCCCAGGTGCATTAGCCAGAAGCTAGATCAGAAGCACAGAATAGCCAGGACTTAAACCAGGCACTCCTAAATGGGGTCCTTATTTTATTTCACTTTGGAAAAGGAAATGGCTAAAACTGTTCAACAGGATACCTTTTGGACCAGGATGCTTCCAAGGATCCCAGGTAGCAGGGACTCCTGCCCTAGCTACAGAAGACCAAGGGACTCGCCGGTTCCATCCCCACTAGGGCACTCACCCTGGCAGTGTCTGAGCTCATGCTGTCCTGGCTGCGCAGACGCGAGTACTCCTCTGCAATGTAGGCAGCCGACTCCTGTGTCAGGACAGGCTTAATGATCTTGGCCACATGGATGTACTTCCTCATGAATGCAGCACTCACCATCTTCTCCCTGGAACCCCACACAGTGAATTCCACTTCCCTTCCACACCTTACTACCTGTCTGGCAGACTGCCTTCTGTCTCCTCAGAGAAGTCAAGGTCAAATGGTGGAGCAGTGATGGAGCCTAGAACCCATTATTATAACACCCATTTATTAGAAATGTATAGTAGGTCCTTAGGTTTATCTGTGAGTTAGTAGAAAGTTAAGTATTATTTCCTCTATTTTATAGGAAAAACTATAACTCAGATGCTAAAGTAGACTCAAATTCAGTTTTGACTCCAAATTTGATATTCTTAAGCCAACAGTTGTGAATATCTTGCTTTGATACTCACTGTATCAGACAAAAACAGAAGCACAGGATCCCACATTTCATTCTCTGACCACCAAAAAATAAGACGTCAAATCTATTTGCAAAATGTCTAATGTTTGCTATGTACTGACCCTTTACCCTAAATTCACCACAAATGGCTCCAAGACATGTGCAACTTTCCATGTACAAGGAAGACATATTCCTACCATTAATTGGGCATGTTGTCAAAGATCTGAACCTGGGTTGAACCACCCAAGCATTTACAAGACAACTGGCCAAGATAAAGACTGTATCTGTGGACCCAGACAAGAAAATCAGTCCCCATGACTATGACTGCAAGCATGACCTTGGCCTAGCCTCATAATGCCCTTACTAAGTTCAGCTGCACATGTGCTCTAACACAACATAAGACAAATCTCACACTCCTTCGTGGGAGAGGCTTGAAGGATACTCACTTTTTCTTCTTGGTCCCATGGAGGAGGTTGTCATGCTTCTCATAAATCTGAGTGTCCTGCTGGTCCTCCTGGTTAAAGTCTGGATCATCTGTGGCCAGGATATCCACAGCACTACCCAAGGGCATAGCTGGTAAGCCACAGTTGGGAGAAAAGAAAGTAGGAGTTTAACTCAGGGGAAATTGCTCCTTCTGTAGCCTAGACTAAGACTCACAAAGCCAAGGACTCAGCTACATGGAACCCACAAATAAGGAGACTGCAATTGCCTGGGCCACACAACATGCTCAAAGGAACTCCCAGACGTAGAAATGGGCCAAAGACACAACTCAGGATAACTTCCAGTGAGCAAACAGGGAGGTGGCTAGGTAGGTGAGGACATCTTTAACATCAACCCAGACACTGAAACACCCACCACCACCTGGGCTGACGCAGAGATAACAATGTCTATTTGTGATTCCTTCCATCAGTCACTCTAACTCTTCTCATGGCCTCACCATCGCCATCCTGCTCTCCAGGGGCTCTGTAACGGTGCATCCGAAGGACATGATCTGAGATCTCCCGATCCTGCTCAGGATCCATCTGATCCAGCATGATGAAGAGCAAGTCAAATCGGGACAGCAGTGAGTCCTGTAGCCCAATGTTTTCCATAGGGGTCTTATATTGATCATACTGGGGAATACAAGAAAAAGGGAAGCGGAGACAACATTAGTAGGAAGAAAGCACAAAGCTAGATTAATTATGGAAGCAGGAATAGAAGGCCAAGTCTTGAAGGAACAAATAGGTAAGAAGCTATGAAAAAGTGAAGCATTTTAAAACTAATACTTGGGTCAAATAGCATAGCAAGTTAAACCACCACCTGGGATACCCACATTCCAAATCAGAGTGCCTGGAAGTCAATCCTGCCTCCTCTTCCAACCCAGCTTTCTGCTAATGTGCACTCTGGAAGGGAGCAGATGATGGCCCGAGCACTTATGGTCCTACCACCCACACGAAAGATGAAGATGGAGTTCCTGACTCCTGGCTTCAGCCTGACACAGCACTGACAATTGGGAATGTTTGAAGAGTGAATGGATGGAAATTTCTCTTGCTCTATCACCTTGCCCTCCAAATAAATAAATAAACTTTGAAAAAAGACAAAAAAAGATAATTTTTTTTTATTTGACAGAGTTACAGACAGTGAGAGAGAAAGCTCTTCCTTCCATTGGTTCACCCCTCAAATGGCCGCCACAGCTGGAGCTATGCCAATCCGAAGCCAGGAGCCAGGTGCTTCTTCCTTCTTCTTGCGGGTGCAGGGCCCAAGCACTTGGGCCATCCTCCACTGCCTTCCTGGGCCACAGCAGAGAGCTGGACTGGAAGAGGGGCAACCGGGACTAGAACCCGGTGCCCACATGGGATGCTGGTGCTACAGGCGGAGGATTAACCTAGTGAGCCATGGCGCTGGCCCCAAAAAAGATAATTTTTAACAAGGAGATATATTTTTTGGCACATGCTTAAATTTTTTCCTGAAACACTCCACACCTGTACTAATTACCTCTTAGGAAAGAGGTAGAAGACAGAAGGAATGATTTCAATGTTCATATTATATCTACTTAGAAATTCGCCTGCTATGAGCATGTAGTACTTTTGTTTTTATGACTACTCAGGTTATCTGAATTGTGAGACTGCAAATCAGTTTTGTTTTCTTCTTTGTACTTTTTTAAAATTATTTTTTTTAAAGATTGATATATTTCACTTGAACGCCACAGTTACACAGAGAGAAGGAGAGGAAGAGACAGACAGACAGACAGAGGTCATCCATCTGCTGGTTCACTACCCAAATGGCTGCAAAAGCTGGAGCTGCGCCGATCCGAAGTCAGGAGCCAGGAGCTTCTTCTGGGTCTCCCACATGGGTGGCCCAAGTCTTTGGGCCATCTTCCACTGCTTTCTCAGGCCATAGTAGAGAGCTGGATCAGAAGTGGAGCATCTGGGTCTCGAACCGGAGCCCATATGGGATGCCAGCACTGCAAGCAGCAGCTTTACCCACTAAGCCACAGCGCCAGCTTCAAAATTACTTTTTAAAAAATAAAGAACTTTCCAGGAGGTTCTGCTGCATATGAATAGGTTTAAAAAACCACTGAGGGACCGACATTGGGGCATAATAGGTTAAGATGCCCACAATGCCAGCATCCCAGGTGGGCACCAGTTCGAATTCCCACTGCTCCACTTTTGATCCAGCCCCCTATCAATACGCCTGGAAAATAACAGTGAAAAATGGCTCAAGTCCTTATGCCCCTGCACCTACAGGTTAAGACCTAGATTAAGCTCTTGGCTTCGACCTGGCCCAGCCCTGACTCTTGCATCCATTGGGAAGTGAACCAGCAGATGGAAGATTTCTCTCTCCCCTCTCTCTCTGTAACTCTGCCTTTCAAATAAATAAGCGGGTGGGAGGGAAGTTATGGGGGGGGGGAGCCATTGTAATCCATAAGTTGTATTTTGGAAATTTATATTCTTTAAATAAAAGCTTTATAAAAAAAAAAAGAAAAAAAAAGAAATACAAAAACAAAACAAACACTGCTCTAAACCAAGGACAGTGACAAGATGAGAAGCCTACTTTAGTCTCCGGCTTGTTATTCCCCTAGGGTGGCCACCTAGACTGAACTCCCCCAGCCCAGTTCCTCAGCAAAGTCTCATGAGGCAAGGATAATGGTTAAGGGGCCGAGTCTACTCACCCTGCCATAGACAGGGTTGGCAGCTGCCAAGACACTGCAGCGAGCATTCAGCCGAGCGTGGATGCCAGCCTTAGCGATGGTCACGCGACCCTGCTCCATCACTTCATGGATGGCTGTGCGATCCATGTCAGACATCTTGTCAAATTCATCGATACAGACCACACCTCGATCAGCCAGGACCATGGCCCCCGCTTCCAGACGACGCTCTCCTGGAAATAAGGAAGAAAACCTGGTGCTGTGGTCTCAGAGGGGATGGATGGGAGAGGGGTCAGCCCCCTTCCAAGGCACTTCTCACTGCAGCATGAGAATATGGTACACAGGTGTCAGTCAGAGCAAATGCTGCTTGGGTTTCCTTTGTAACTCCAAGCTGAACACTGTCTCTGTGCCATTTGGACCCTGAAGCAGCCTCTGCTATACGTCCTCTTTAGAGTCTCCCTCTTCATCTCGTCCTCGAGTGAAAGCTCAACTATGCCACTGCTCTCCTTTCACTGGTGTTCAAACCTCTCCTCTAGTTCACATAACAGTAAAATCTCCATTTTTTTATTCCAATTTGCCAAACTGTTTCAAATACCTTAGAAACATTCTTGTCCCTAGAAGGTCACACTCAAGTCCTCTACAATCTGACCCCAATGAACCTCTCAACTTTATCTTCCCAGTGCAAGCCAGTGCCTATAGTAAGCTCAAAAATCTCTGCTTATCTCACTGCAGGGCCTTTACCAAGGACCCTTATAACCTTACCTGTTTCCTGGTCTGTGGTGACAGCAGCCGTCAGACCCACTCCTGAGGATCCCCGGCCAGTAGTGGGGATAGCCCGGGGAGCAGTGCAAAGGACATATCGCAAAAGCTGAGACTTGGCAACTGATGGGTCTCCTGTAGGATGGGCAGTGGTTACTCTAGGAAACTCCCCAAGCAAGGGCCATGTTTCTAGTATAGTTCTTGGCACAACACAGATAGTGAATGGTTGTCAGTGAATGGTTGTCAATTTGCTTTCCTATACTTTTCTCCTTACCATCTATTTAAGAATATGTTTTAGATACCATAAATTAGCAATTTCAGGAAGGATTTTAACAAGATTCAACATGCAGATTACAATACACAACCTTACACACTGGAAGTTCCCATAGACACACCCCACAAGCTAAGAGCAACAGTATAAAGCAAAGTCACACACCATACCTATTAAGAGAATATTGATGTCCCCACGGATGTGGCTGCCATTTTCTAGGTCTCGTTCCACTCCTCCCAAGAGCAGGCAGAGGATTGCCTTCTTGACATAGTCATGCCCATGGATACTTGGGGCCAGTGACCTGGCCAGCTGGTCAAACATATCCTGGAGCAGCAATAACCAATGCATAAGAAGCTTACTGAGATAGATGGGATTTTTCAGGATTTGGCTTTACGTTTTTAGCCCACAGGAAGGAAACATCTGAAGAAATACACAAATATAAATGCTATTCCTAATTACAAAAGCTTCTGCTCTAAGACAAATCACATTATCAGACCACTGTCAGAGCAGCCTAGTTTCCAAAACTTGTTCAGATTTTATCTTTTAGGAAAAACAAAATTATCCCCAGGTTCAAATCATTTTAGGTTTAACAAGAATGTATATCGTGCTTGAGCAGGGACATTTATCACAAATTCGATTTGTTCAAATCTAAATGTGGGCATTGTCTTTTAAAAGAAAAAAAGGAAGATCAAGTTAGAAAACTTAAAAAAAGTATATATATGTATAAATGCATGCACAAATATATGTACACACATACACAATCAATTTAAATAATGATGTATCACTAATGTCTTCAATAATAAACAGACTCATTGGTATGCTGATATTCTAACTCCCATCCTAATATTTGCATCAGGTTCACTTAGTAGCCCAGAAGGCAGCACAGAATGGAAAAAGTACAAACAACAAAACAGCCTTTCACTTTCTAAGTGGGATAAAACTGGAAGCAGCCAGTACCAAAGAAAAATATCCTGACCTTCCTCCTGATACAACTCAAAGACAGCAAAGCTCCCAAATACAACTCTTACAAATCCATTTCCACCTCAAACGCCTGAAGGATGTCCAGACCTTGGAACGAGTTTTACTGAACTTCTTGATCTTGGCTATATCTTCAGCAGAGAATGAAGGTTGAACATCCTTGCTCATCTGCTTCACGTTACAGGCTATCAGGACAGTCCTGAGACAGAGGGGGAGAGGAAAGAGTTTGCTTTATTCAGTTACTACCACCAGAAGCTAGTATCTCCAGCAGCAGCAGGCCTTTTCAGGCTACTGAACTAGACCAACAATTGGTGGTGAGGAAGATACTCTGGAAATCAGTTATCTCCTGCTGACCCAGCACTGCAGACACAAGTCTATATGGGAAGGAGGTGCAAATAAGTGAGAAATTCCCAAGTGAGCCAAGAGAATATAACTGTGTCAGCAGTAACTCCCACTTCTGGCATAAGAAGTGGGAAATAGGTACTGGAGGTATCCTACTTCCCAGGCAAAGAGTGCTTCGCTTGTCAGATCCAACTGGCTGGAATATGGCCAACTGGAGAAAGAATTCTAGCAGGAATGGAAGCTGCCCATAGCATTCTACACACTTCAGATCAGACCCCTTACCTGAAGGTCCCTGAGGTATAGCCTCCCTTCTTTCCAGGAAGGCAACGGTAAGTCCCAACCACCTGGATTCGGTCTCCAGGCTTCACTTTGTCCACTAAGTCATCATCCAGAATAACATCCACAGAGCGGGGAAGCTGACCAGCAGGGGCCTTCTCCGGCATCTCCTGGATGGTGATGGTCTGATGGTCTTTATAAACAGAAAGACCATATTCTGTCTCAAGGGGATTGTTTTCCTCATCCTGGAAAAGAGCACACAGAAGAGGTATCTGAGTTCTGTCTTAAAAAATCACACTCATCAGTCACAGGAAACAAAGTATTTGGAAATGATTCCATGAGATTTTAGCATCCTGAAATTAAAATAAAAGCCAGTATCTTCTCCAGCTTTTCCTCTCTAGCTCTAGCTCTGACCTAACAACCATCTAATGGAAGGGGCCATCCACAGTCTGAAGGGACAATAGCTACTTTAAAATTCTAGGGCTGGTATTGTGGATTAGCCAGTAAAACCACTGCCTGCAACACCAGCACACTATTTGGGTGCTGTTTGGAGTCCCAGCTGCTGCACTTCAGACCCTGCTCTGTCAATGGCCTGAGAAACGCATCAGGGAATACCCCAAGTACTTGGGCCCCTGTCAACCATGTGGGAGACCCAAATGAAACTCCTGGCTTCAAACTGGCTCAGTCCTAGCCATTGCAACCAGTGGATGAAAGACCTCTTTCTCTCTATGCACCCCCACTTCGTAACTCTTTGAAATAAACAAACAAATCTAAAAAAAAAAAAAATTCTTACCTCCCCCAATATAGAGTATATGTTTACACCGTGAGGCAGGTTTTCCCAAGTACCACTCAACAGAAACATTAACCCAAGCCATAGAATACAGTGCTCATGGCAGCACTATTCTTGATAGCCAAAAGCTATATGCTTAAGTGAGTTTTCCTCTATGTATATCCAACTGTAATAAAACCATTTTGAAGTTTTATGTCAGTATTCGAATTTCCCAAAAACAGGACAGCTATCACTATTGAGTGCTTACTATGTGCCAGGCACTAATTGTGCTATTATTTCTTAAACTCTGTCATGCAATTATAACAACTTTATAAAGCAGCTATTTTTCGAACTTTATATACAAGGAAGTTGAGACTGGAAGAGGTTAAATACGTTCTCTAAGGTCACAAAGTCAAGACTTGACACAGTTGAAAACCATGCTCTTAAGTACTACACCAGAGTACTACACCAGAGTAACCTCCAAGAGATCTGGTCCAGCGTACTTCAGTTCTCAGGCAGAGGTTTGACCACAGAAATCAACAGAAGAGCACCCTTGGTAACACAGCAAAAAAGGGACTCTAAACAGTAGAAATCCTAAAGAAGAAAACAGGGTGCCTCAGAAAACACAACTGGCATGAACTAAAGAAATATGGGGGAGTTGGCACTGTGGTGTAGCAAGTAAAGCTGCCGCCTGCAGTGCTGGCATCCCATGTGAGTGCCAGTTCAAGCCCTGGCTGCTCTATTTCCAATCCAGCTTCTGGTATGGCCTGGGAAAGCAGAAGATGGCCCAAATTCTTGGGTCCCTGCACCCGTGTGGGAGACCCAGAAGAAGCTCCTGGCTCCTGGCTTCAGAATGGCACAGCTCTGATTGTTGCGGCTAATTGGGGAGTGAACCAACAGATGGAAAACGTCTCTCTGTCTTTCCTTCTCTGGCTGTGTAACTAACTTTTAAATAAATAAAATAAATCTTTAAAAAAGAAAGAAAAGAAATATGGGTTCTATGGAGAGGGGCATTGTTCAGCAGAGGATTAAGCTACCACCCCCTTTCAGAGTGCTTGTTAGTCCCAGCTAGACTCCCAGCCTGGCTACTCCACGCTTCTGATCCAGTTTCCTGCTAATGCACCTGGAAGGCAGATGATGGCCCAGGTACTCGGGTTCCTGCCACCCCCATGGGAGACCTGACTAGTGATTCTGACACCTGGTTTTAGCCCAGGTTGTTGTAGTCACTTGTGGAGTAATGCAGAGCATGCAAGATTCCTTCCTCTCACTCCATCATTCTTCAGATAAATATATGTCATAAAATATAAAAAGGAACATGGGGTCTAGTAGTTAGAGACATCACTAATGGGAACCACAAGCAAATCTTGTAGCATCTTTGAAACCAGTACTTCATCTGAAGGTAGACTGGTTTTTTTTAATAGAAAGCTTTTATTTAATAAATATAAATTTCAAAGTACAACTTTTGGATTATAGCAGTTCTTCTCCCCATACCTGCCCTCCCACCCCTACTCCCTCTCCCAACTCATTCTTCATAAAGATTCATTTTTAATTATCTTTATATACAGAACATCAACTCTATACTAAGTAAAGATTTCAAATTTGGATACACACACAAGGTATAAAGTACCATTTGAAGACTAGTTGTACTGTTAATTCTCATAGTACAACACATTAAGGACAGAGGTCCTATATGGGGAGTTCAGACAACAACAGTAAGTCCTGTTGTTAACAATTGGCACTTCTATTTATGACATCAATGATCACCCAAGGCTCTTGTCAATGAGCTGTCAAGGCTCTGGAAGCCTCTTGAGTCCACAAACTTCGACATTTCTTAGAGAAGGCCATAATCAAAGTGGAGGTTCTCTCCTCCCTTCAGAGAAAGGTACCTCCTTCTTTGATGTCCCGTTCTTTCCACTGGGATCTCACTCACAGAGTTCTTTCCTGTAGGTAATTTTTTGCCACAGTGGTAGACTGCTTCTAAAATATGTTTAGCTATAATTCTAAGATGCTCACTCTGTTTCAGTGTGTTTATGTCTGATTTCTCTACTGGTTGATAAGATTGAAGACCGGTAAAGGTCCTGTTGACATCTGTGTTCTCCAAATTGCCTAACAATGCTTTGTATAGAGTAGCTTTCAATTAAAATTTGATTGGGGGTAAAACCTCTTTGATGGAATGAATTCAGACAACAAGCAATCAATATTAATGATCATTGTCGTTGTATTGCCCTCAACTTAGATCAATCTGAATGCTCTAACAGCCAGCCTTCTCTGAAACCCACAGTGAAATAGCTGCAGCACTTACATACACTATAGCCTAAGTACTCTTCCTTTCATCTTACATTTAAAAGAAAATTACAAAATTAATATTATTTTTGTAAAAATACAGATTAGATGATTTTTTCTTTCTTTTAATTCTTCCATAATATTTCAATTTCCTAAAGTGAGTATTTATTCTTTAAAAAAATACTATGGTGCCCAGCAATGTGGCACAGATGGTTAAGCCACAGCCTGCAATGCTGGCCATCCCATGTGAGCACTGGTTAAGTCTCAGCTGCTCCACTTCCAATCCAGCTCCCTGCTAATGTGCCCAAGAAAGCAGTGTAAGTAAGATGGCCCAAGTCCTTGGGCCCCTGCCCCCACCTGGGAGACCTGGATAGAGTTCCAGGCTCTTGGCTTCAGCCGGGCTTAGCCTCAGCCATTGAGGCCATCTGGAGGGTGACCCAGCGCATGGAAGAGGTCTCTCTCTCTCTCTCTCTAACTCTGCCTTTCAAATAAATAATTAAATAAATCTAAAGGGGGGATGGGGAGTAATGGTGCCCTTTCCATAGGAAACCCTGGTCCACAATGCATCTTCCCAGTAGATGAATCCTTATTTTTCACTCTATTTCCAGAATAAAAACCTCAGGTATTATACTATTGTTTACCTTAAAATAGAGTATCCTTGACTCCAAACCCCAAGGAGGCCCAATCAATTCAACCCACTCACCTTGGTGGGATAGACAGAGCTGGATGGAAAGGCCACCAGGGTGGTAAGATCAGAGTAACGTCGCTCTATGGTCTTCTTGGTAGCAGGACAGTAATGGACACTGCGAACAACTTTGGGGCGAACTAGAGAGCCTAAGAATCGGAAATATGCGAACAAAGTCATCCAATTAGACAGTAACAGAGGTGAGACCTGAACTCACACAAGCCTATGACAACTCGAAATACTGTGTTCTTTCAACTAAACTACTTTAATACTAATTATCCTTATCTATTTTTATGTTTACATCCAGAACATCACCATATCCACATGAAATTTTAAATTCCATTGATCTCAACTAGAAAACAGTAGACATTCAAGGATTGGAATAAGCAGATTGTCAAGAGCCAAGACTCCTACAGCTCTCAGTAAAATTCTTCACTTTGCTACATACAGTAAGTGGTCATTCAAGGTCCCCTAGTCACTATGCTAGTTTTACCACATAATTTCAATGCTCCACCTCTCTGGAGCCACAAGCTACCCAGATCTATTTTGTTTCTTCTACTTTCCCATCCTCTTGAAGTTCAACCCTCTGTTTCTTTAGTGTCCCTCTCTAACACACTTACATTTAGTGACAATGCCTTCCACACAGACTACACAGCTGAGGAAGCAGGAGGTCAGAGTCCGGGGGGAGACATGCTTGGAGCCAAAGCTGCCCTCCAAACCTATGTAGAACTCTTCGTACTGCTTGGCATAGGTAGCATCAATAGAGGCCACAAAATCCTTTAAGGCCCGCTGGAAGGCAAGCAGCTCCTCAAAGGCATTGTTCAGGAGGCTGCATGTGGACAAAAGAAACAATAATTAGGCAGAGGTGAACAATTCAAACTTACCCTCAAAATAGAAATAGACATCATGAAGGATACAGGAGAGAAAAATACAGTTCCCACTCTTCTCCTGCCACCCTATACTGACTCAGTAAAATCAATCAGAACTGAAGATTAACATGAATTCTATTCAGCAGAGATATAAAAACAATATTCAATAGAACATTGGAAAGAGGGCACCTGAGAGGAAAATGCCCACTATCTACTTTTGGTGGCGCTGGGAGGGGGGAACAAATTTAGGTGCAGGTGAGGCACTGAGGGCTTCCAGGTCACTGCTTCGTCCAGACCCTCTCCAGGGAAACCTGCTCCAATTCAGGCAAAAGGGGAGGGAAGCCTTCTCAGAGACAGCAAATCCCCTTGGACACCCTTGCCACTCACCGGTTAGCCCTCTTCTCATTTTTCCTGCGCAGGTCATTCACGTTGACGATCAGTCGGTACTGGTTGTCACTGATGAGCTCCCGAACTTTGCTCTGATAAATTCCCTGGTCTTCCTGTAAAACAGACACCCAATTCACACAGTAGCCACAGATTCAAAAATAAAACAGAAGCAGCTTTCACAACAAGATAATACATCTATCTCTGTGGCAGAGTTGAACTGCAAGCATCCGCTAGCCTCCATAACTGGCACTTCTTGGGAGAAGATTGTAATCATGCCTCCTCAAGGCCCTTGCTGGTAGTCCCATCACCATCAACAGCCTGTCTGTTGTCAACTCTCAACCTCTCCCCTGGAAGTACAATGAGCTTTTAAGTTCTAAAAGGACACGTAAAAACCTTGTTAAAATGTAAAGGGAAAAAGGTAATGCTTAGAGAAGTATATGCTAATCTGCTTAACAGTAGAAAACAATTTCACTATGAATATCAAAACACGCTGGACACTTTAATTTAGCCAATGATAAATGTGAATGAAACAGACTAAAGTTTACATTAAGATGGATCTTTACTTAAACTTATATACAGAATTAAAGTATTTTACCCTGGGATCATCAGCATACTAAATGATTCTCATAACCGGACCTAAAGGAGTCAGCTCTATGTTTCTATCCTGACCCTTTCATGAAGCTTATCCTGTGGCTTTAGGTCTTGGGTTGCCCATAAACCCCCTTCACCTGCATACAGAACACTTCGTATATGCATCTCACTTACTATTGAAAAAAAAAAAATGCAGCCAAATCAGCACGTCTTTTCCTCCCTGTAGGAAATCTGTCCCTAATGTCTGAGCACCCGACAAACGCGGCCGGCGACTGCCGCCCTACTGCAGTCCCTCCCCCACAGTCCCCACAAACGCAGAGCGAGCCGGGCGTGCAGCCGCGGGTGGGATTTGCCATTTTGCCGGCGCCAGAGGGAAGCCTCTCGCCTTTCGCGCGCACTGGCGGTCACATGTTAGAAACTTGCGGGATCACTCTAAAAAGTTCACCTATGCATCACAAACTAGGGACTCACTCCACCGCGGGAGCAGTGACCAGAGCCGGATGCAGGCGTTGTCTGCGGATTTAAGGGGCCTCTCCGGCCCTGACCCGCTCTCCGCGAGGGGCTTCGAGCATCAGCGCCCGCGCGCCGGCGGCCCTCTCACCTCGTCATCCAGGAAGTCCAGGTAATCCCGCTGGGCCTCCCGCAGTTCCACATCGTCCAGCACCACAGTGCCCGCCATGCCCGCTGCCTCCTCCAAAGCCGCGCGGAAAGCTCCTTGGCTGACTCCGCCCCGGCGCGAAAACTTCCTCACTTTTCCCGCCACCAAAGTGCACCTCGAGGAAGAGGCGGGGACTCAGAGGGTAGATGCACGTTCTGGTTGGCTGAAGCCTCTGACGCTTCTAGCGAGTGTCCAATTGAGAGCGGCGTCTTCTTAGGGTTTTCCTCCGGGAGCCTCGCAGTGGCGGGAAATGTGCCTTCCGGGTCCTCTGTTTCTTTCCTCGCTGCTCCGCCCCTGCTGGCGGGGAAGCTGACCAATGGGAATGAGAGAAGACTCGCGAAGCCCAGACATTGGGCAGCCGGGAAGGGAGACGCGGAAGAAGCCGGGAAGCGTTGCGTTCTGGGAGTTGTAGTCCTTTCCTGGTTCCGGACGTTCCACCGCGTTTTTTCAAGCTGTGGTCCCTGACCTACTACCGTGACCAAACAAGGGCTGGCGGGTTAGTCCTTCCTTGAAAGTAGACTGAACATTATAGGAGGGTTTATAACGCAGGAAGATGAAAACATGAAGACCAGTCGTCTTTAAAATACACTTGCATCAGAACTGCCCTCAAGTGGCTTCTAGAGAGGGGAAAGTGGATTTTGAGACTCTAGGAATGGAGTATAGAATCATGCCGTGTGCAGGAGAAGTTAGAGTTAGGACCCATTTGCTATATGAATACCTTTGCCTGAAGTACCTCGTAAAAATAGGTCGCGGAGGAGGATGAAGTGAAAGAAAAATTTTCGGTATGTACCCTGCCCACTTATAGATGGCTTTGTGTGTTATACAAAATTCTGAACGTAAGTTACTACACTGTCTTACTTGCAAACGAGTAAATTAAAGGTTTCCTTGACTTATGAAAAGATCACAGGATCCTCTTCAGTAACCTAGTGTGCAGAGAGATGAACACAATCTGGGGGTATTTAATGCCATCTTTGATTGAATATGAATCAGTTATTAAAATATAGCAAATACAAAATTATTAAAATATCAGTTGTACAAGGTTTTCTTGTTTTAGTCCTTTGTGGTTGATTTTCTAATTATATTTTTAGTCTTTTTTGTTGTATAACTTAACATGTAGTAAATGTAATTCACAAATCTAAAACATACAGATCAATGAATAATTTCATTTATTTGAAAAGCAGAGAAAAAGAGAGGGAGAGAAAGAGAGAGACATCTCCCATCTGCTGGCTCAACCCAGAAAAGCCCACAATGGCCAAAGATGGACCAGACCAAACCAGAAGCCCAGAACTCGATCCTGGTCTCCTACCAAGGTGACAGGGACCCAACTGCTTGCTCCATCACCCGCTGCCTCCCAAAGTGCGCATTAACAGGAAGCTGGAATCAGAAGTGGAGCCAAGACTTGAACCCAGGTACTCCAAAATGGCCTGAAAGCATCCAAGCAGTATCTTAACCACTTCAGCAAACACCCATCCCAGCTTTTACCTTTGAGACACCACTCTGGGTAATGAAAAATGTGTCAATTGCCCCAGCATATGTTTTTAATTTTTACTTCACAGGAAGTTAAAATATCAAATTAACTAACACAGAACAATTAGTAACTTTATTCACATATCACAAATTTCTGCCAACTATTCGCTTATGTTTGAAAGCCTCCAAGATCCAAAGTGTGCTGATAAATATTCCAAATATAACCTGCCAAAACAAATATGTATACCATCTATTTGTATGTGTATTTTTTTAAGTTATCATTATTCATTTTATAATTACTAAATGTTTTACGCAGTCCTGTTAGGCAGATAAGTTGATCATTAAGCAAAGAAAATAAGGCTGTCATTTGACTACTTGCTTTTGTATGGGTTAATAAGCAAAAAAGAAGTTCCAGAATGAGAATCTTAATTGCAATTGTGTAGTAAGGGATAATTACTTTTTAAAAATTTTTACTTATTTATCTATTTTTATTTAGTTGAGAGAGAGTGATCTCCCACGCTTGTTCACTCCTCTTGGCCAGCAACAGCCAGGATTGGGCCAGGCTGAAGCCAGGAGCCAGAAATGCAACCCAGGTCTCCCACATTGAGTATCAGAACCCAAGTGCTTGTGCCATCACCTGCTGCCTCCCAGAGTACACATAAGCAGAAAACTGGAATTGGGGAGTTGGCATTGTGACATGGCCAGTGAAGCCACTGCCCGCAATGCCAGTATCCATATGAGTCCCAGTTCCAATCCTGGCTGTTCTGCTTCTGATCTACCTCCCTGCTAATGTGCCTGGGAAATCAGCAAAGGGTGGCCCATACACTTGGGTCCTTCCACCCACTTGGGAGATCTGGATGAAGCTCCTGGCTTCATCCTAGCCCAACCCGGCCATTGTGGCCATTTGGGGAGTGAACCAACAGATGGAAGATGGCTGTCTCTCCCATCCTGTCTCTGTAACTCTCCCTTTCAAATAAGTAATATAAATATTATTTTAAAAAAGAAAAACTGGAATTAGAAGCAGAGCCAGAATTCGAACCCAGGCACTATGATACAGAATACAGGCATCCCAAGTGGTGTCTTAACCATTGCACCCAATATCCACCCAGAGATAATTACTTAGTAACTCAAGAATGTCTTTATCACTTATTCATAGCTCTTACTTTTGAATATACTAAATGTAATACTGATAGTATTTTCTTCTCTGGAAACAACTTGAAATTAAAAGAACCAGGAAGTTTAATTTAAACTAGCAAAGAAATTAAGTCATTTCTAGTGGGAAGTCCAAGTAGTGTGAGTCTATAAACTACATCTTTGAGCTTAACACATTTTTTTTTTCTGGGCTTCAGTTTCCACATATGTAAGATGAGAAAACTGAGTTAGAAAGTCTCTAATATCTATCGCACTCTTGCATTCCATGAGCCTGTGGTAAATTTGGAAACTATATAACTGTTTATATATTCTAAACTATATATTCTGTAGTGAGTTAATCATGCAATGCTCTTTGATAGAGATATGATTTGCCCTAATGTGGTAATTTTCAGCTGTGAAGGACGAAGGGCTATTGAGTTGATATTCCTCTCTTTTTCCATGAGGTCACGGGGTCTCTAAGTGGAGAAAGCATGTTTTCTTTGTTATCCCCCACTCCTCCAAACAACCCAGAGAGAACAATCAAGTTGTTGCTTAAAAAGCTTGGTGAATTTGCACATGGATCATACAGACTCATGTGAGCTTAGCCAGTGATCCTCTTCGACTTCTGATTCAAAATTTCTTGGCACACATAACTTGGTGAAGCAGTGTGTTTGTGTTTCCATATTTGCTCAATTCCTGCTTTCCTCCTTATGCACTTTCTTTTTACCTGAATCATTGAAGGACCCAAACCAGTCTCCAAGGCTAAATAAACACTAGAGGGCTCTCTAGAGAGCAGAATATGCGGGACAACCATGGAAAACAAAGATTGCCAAGTATATGTAACACTTGCATTTTTCTGTGTCCTTAGGGACCAGAAAATACCCAGAGACACAATTCAAATTTATAAAAATTATTATTAATACTCTATAAATGATACATATCTTTGTTCAAACATTATATTTTGTAAAAGATTTCAAAGAATGCCCTGTGATTAATAACTTCTTTTAGGCATCAGGAAAGTATCACAATGCATTATGAGTCCTTTGACACTTACCCAAAGTCTACAGAATCTTAGAGGTAAGAAAATCTACACCTCAGGGCAGATATTTGAGCTGCTTTTAGAATACCTGCATCGGTTCATTGGTTTGAACAAAGATATAGTATGTTAAGATCCAAAGGCAGAATCTGACCTTTAAGCATCAGTAAAATTTACTTAAATATTAAGTGAACAGATATTTTGTTTTTAAATGAGTTAAAAATGAGTTAGAGGCCTGGTATAAAATATTGTGTGCATTAAAAAAAAGTAGGTATAAGTTTGGACTGTAGCAATGCAGGAGGGCTAAAGAAAGGAGATAGTATAATCAGCCCTCTGTAATCCTGGATTCCATATCCATAGATTCAACCAACCTTGAATCAGAAATATTCAGGAAAAAACTTGCATCTGTACTGAACGTACTAAAGGTTTTATTTGTTATGATTTGCTGAACAATATAGTACAGCAGCTGTTTTATTGCATTTATACTGTATTAAGTATTACAAGTAATCTAGAGCTTATTTGAAATATACAGGAAGATATACATAGGTTATATGCAAATATTATCCCATTTTATATGAGGAGCTTGCGCATTCACAGATTTTGCTAACAGAGAAGGGTCTTAGACCAATCTCCCATGCATATGGAGGGGCAATATTTGAAGAGAGGATCAGAAAGTGGGTAATATAGCCTCTAGGGAGATGTAGCATTGATGGCATTTTTAAGATTGATTTTATTATTTATTTGAAAGAGTTACACAGAGAGAAAAGGAGAGGCAGAGAGAAAGAGAGAGAGGTCTTCCATCCGCTGGTTCACTCCCCAATTGGCCTCAACAGCCAGAGCTGTACAGATCCAAAGCCAGGAGCCAGGAGCTTCTTCTGGGTCTTCCCACATGGGTGCAGGGGCCCAAGGACTTGGACCGTCTTCTGTTGCTTTCCCAGGCCATAGCAGAAAGCTGGATCGGAAGTGGAGCAGCTGTGTCTCAAACCAGTGCCCATGTGGGATACTGGCACTGCAGGTGGTGGCTTTACCTGCTACACTACAGTGCCGGTCCCAAATCGATGGCATTTCAAGTAAAGTGTAAAGGTTGCCATAAACAAAGCTTTGGGAAATACCAGTGTGGCAGTAATGAAGTGTCTGTAGGAGAGATGAGTGTATGGTAGGACTGGAAGCCACCAGGTACACATTAAGCAAATATATATAAATTAACCCTCAATCTATTTAAATGTAGAAATCCAAGCAAAAAATAATCAAGGGGTTGGCATTGTGAACTGTGTCATGCCACTGCTTGGGATGCTCACATCCCATACCAGAGTGCCAATTTGAGTCCTAGATATTCCACTTCTGATTCAGCTACCTGCTAATGCACTTGGGAAGCAGCAGATGATGACTAAACACTTGAGATTTTGCTACCTACCTGGGAGACCCAGATGGAGATCCTGGCTTCAGCCTACTTTGAGCATTTGGGAAGTAAATCAGTAGATCAGAATCTCTCTCTCTCTCTCTCCTTCCCTCCCTCTCTCTCTCTCTCTCTCTCTCTTCTCTCTGTGTGTGTGTGTGTGAGACTCTGCCTTTCAAATAAGTAAATCTTTTTAAAAATCAAATAATAAAAGCATCATAAGTGCATCTAGAAAGGTAATAGTGAAGATCCAACACTATTGGAAGAAATTTGAACATAAAGTTTAATTGTATCCATGCCATTTGCCTAAACTACACACATCCTCCCATATGCTTTAAATCATCTCTAGATAACTTACAATACCTAATATAAAGGAAGTGTATGTAAATAGTTGTCACACTGAATAGTTTAGGGAATTCTGACAAGAAAAATCATCTGTACATGTTCAATACAGACAAAACCTTTGTGGGCCTATCTGCATAATGTGTGATCCATGATTGGTTGACTTTTTGGATACAGAACCTGGAAATACAGTGGGCCAACTGTGTTGATCTTCATCATCCTTCCAGTTCTCCAATATTATGTTGAGTTTGATTGTTGTTATTAGATATTTACTTATTTATTTGAAAGGCAGAGTTACACAGAGAGGAAGGGAGTGAAAGAGAGAGACAGAGACAGAGATGGAAATTAATCTTCCATCTGCAGGTTCAACCCGCAAATGGCCACAACTGCTGGGGCTGGACCAGGCCAAAGCCAGGAACTCCATTCAGGCCTCCCACATTGTTGGGAGGGATTAACATGTTGTGCTACAACACTGACCCTTCTGTTGGTTTTTAAAGAGTGTAAAAAAAGCCATTGACACTCTGTAGTATGTGTACTACAAATGTCAAAACAAAAATCTCTGAGGAACAATGGTTTAATGTTCACCAGCCTTTTGCTGGATTCTTTGATGAGGTTCTCAAAAATATCTCTCACCTGCCATCTAAGGAGTAAACCAGTGGATGGAAGATCTCCATAGCGCCGCCTTTCAAAAAAAATTTTTTTTAATTTTAAATATCAAAAAACCTCTCTTGTGACACCAAATCTATATGGAAATTTTTCATGCCCTGTATCTATCTCATGAGTCCCCTATTTTCTCTATGCTGATATAGGTAGTGGATATGAAAAAACTGAAGGTGTTGGCTCAGTCTCAGAGGCCTGGGGAATGTGACTTTTAAAATAATCACTCTACTACTCACTGTCATGCTCCAGTGCCACCATTATCACTTGATAATCCAAAGCACTCCAATGGATTTTATTTTAAAAACTGGAAGAATATCAGGGCACATATTAGACTATTTAGTGTAAAGCTCTATTTTGTAATTTAGATAACAGAGACCCAGAAAAATACTCTGAATTCAACATACTTATAAAGAGGGGTCTGTGTGTATGTGTGTGTGTGTGTGTGTAGGTAGAGAACAGGACAAGTTCCTGAAAAATCTGGGCAAATCGAACTTTAAGAGCTGAAAATATAGTTATTGAAAGGATAAACTAGTGGACTGGTTAAAGTTAGAGTGGACATATTTGAAAAGATAAACTAGAAGATGGAGTTGAGGAAACTACTCATCATAGCAGAGTAGAGAAAACAAAACACAAAGTGACAGTTTCATATTCCTTGCTTAGGATTTATGTTTTATATTCCTATAAATGCAAAATCAATGGTAAGCAACAGAATTGGTATACATGAAACTAAATATAAGAAAATTTTGAGGGCCTAGTATTGTGGTACAGTGGATTAAGCTGCAGCTTGCAGCACCAGCATCCCATATGGGTGCCCATTTGAGTCCCAGCTGCTCTACTTTCAATCCAGCTCCCTGCTAATACATCTAGGAAAGCAGCAAAAGATGGCCTTTTTGGCTGGCCTTGTGGAGTAATGGGTTAGGTTGCTGCCTGTGACATCAGCAACTCATATGGTCGTCAGTTCGAGTCCTGGCTGTTCCACTTCCTATCCATTTCCCTTCTGATGGCCTGGGAAAGCAGCAGAGGGTGGTCCAAGTGCTTGGGCTCTTGCACCCATCTGGGAGACCTGGAAAAAGTTCCTAGTTCTTGGCTTCCACCTGGTCCAGCCCTGGCCGTTGCAGCCATTTGGAGAGTGAACCAGTGGATGGAAGATCTCTCTCTGTGTTTCTCCCTCTCTCTCTCTAACTGGTTTTCCAAATAAATAAATAAATACATTTTTTAAAAATTTTATTTGACAGGTAGAGTTATAGACAGTGAGAGAGAGAAAGGCCTTCCTTCCTTTGGTTCACCCCCCAAATGGCCACAACGACTGGCACTGCGCCGATCCGAAGCCAGGAGCCAGGTGCTTCTTCTGGGTCTCCCACATGGGTGTAGGGACCTAAAGACGGGTCTTCCTCCACTGCCTTCCCGGGCCATAGCAGAGAGCTGGACTAGAAGAGGGGCAACCAGGACTAGAACCGGCGCCCATATGGAAGGCAGGGCATTAACCCACTGCGCCACAGAGGACACCACCCCCGACAATCTTTATCAGTTCAAAAACATGAAATGCTGATCATTTTTTACCTGTTACCATGGAGTTACTAAATGTGAATGAAACAGGACAACACCCGTGAATTGGAGAAGGATTGAGTCACGTAAGCCAGACTTACAGATAAACCTGGCCCAGAGACTTCTTGGATCACTTCTTTGCAATCTTCAATCTGCCAAAGCAAAACCTGATGCTTTTCCTTCACTGTCCCCAAGAATACTGTTCTTTCTAGTCCCCAGTTCTTTCCTGATAGTGTACATCCTGTCTCATCTTCCACTTTCAGCAACTCTTAGATCCCTATTATAATCAGTAACCCCAAATTACCCACTCCTTGATTCCCTGAGATGTTGGAAAGAGAGGGGTCCAGGTAGCTACTTCACCCCTAGGATATCTGAGTGAGCAGGAAGAACTGCCAGGCTCCAAGTGAGACCTCTTGCACTGATGGACCAGAGCAGCCATTCCCTGAGAACGAGTAAGCCCTGGACAAGCTGCCACTGCCAGTTGCTTCAGTCCTGGTTCCCAGTCACCCAGGAACAGTCCCTATCTGGGCTTCTCAAACTTTGTTAGCAGACCCAAAGATCTGCCCTTCTGGGGCATCACGAAGGAATCAGCATCAAGCAGGAGTTGCTCAGAGTGAAGTTTTATTTACTTATAACAGGTGAATAGGACAGTGGGGAGGTATAGTGGCCTAATGACACAGCCTGCCTAGGAAGTAGTTTTCCAGGGCTTTTAAACAAGAATTAGTTAGAGGAGTGTCCAGAATGCAGAAAAGGGGAAATGAGGGGGTTCTTCCTGCTCAAGCAACACATGTTTTCATTCAATGATCTGACTGGGGCTGGGCTTTTGCCTCATTCCTTCTGAGTAGTGGTTCACCCTACTCTGCAACCCCCAGTACAATTTTAAGTTAAGGTTTCCTGGAGCATCCTGTAGGAAACAAGGAATAAACTTTTTCAGCTTCTCTGGCCTTGTTCCTACACCCCTCTCTGGCCTAACTTTTGGCTAGAAATCAGCCTCAGAGAGAGACCTAGTCACTGACCTCAAAGGCTGCAGAAGTGTTGATGACACCCTTTGGAAATGGGTGGACTGAGGCACCAGCTCCTACCCAGAGACTGGACTATCAGGTGCCAACTGACAGCTGCTGCTCTGTTTGCTGCTGAATGGCAAAGAGCTGGCCCAGGAATCAGCTGCTAGGCCACTACCCAGAGAACAGCCCTGGTCAGCTGACCTGAGATAGTCACTCCCAGTGGGTGGTGACCATTCTTCAGGACATTTCTGTTGATGTCCACTAGATGGTGACCCTCTTCAGGTCATCCCTAGTTCACTTGAACAAGGACTGAGACCTGTGGCGTCAATGGTACCCAGCTCCTCCATGACTCTGAGGAAATTTCTCAACTTGCACTTGAGTTCTTGCTTTTCTTCCCTTTTTGCTTTGTGGAGGAATTTGAAACTTTAATGGGGGAAAGGACTAGGTAATAAGGGAGGCAAAAGGCAAAAGAACGTAACAATTTTAGTAAAATGAACCATAAATAAAATCATCTAAAATTTTGGCCTTTCCCTTGTGTTTCATTCTGTCTCAGTCTTGAAGCACAAACTGGACAGACCACTATATCAGGGTTTCTAGTGAATGTGACCAGGCCTTAGCCAAAAGATAGGCCATGATGCAGAGGCCTAAGTCTCTTTTTATTACCCTCAAGTTTCTTTTATTATTTATGCAATCAAGAAACATTTCAGTCTACTTTATACCTAGGAATTATATTAAGTATAGAGTATGTGTTAGTGATTTAAATGGATATCAGGAGTGAATGGTTAGCATAGAAGTTAAGGTGTCACTTAGGATGTTTCTGAGTACCTAGGTTCAAGTCCCAATTCTCCCTATTCTACCTTCCTAATGCACACCCTGGGAAGCAGCAGGTAATGGCTCAGATAATTGGGTTCTCCTACCCATGTGGGAGACCTAGATTAAATTCATGGCTCCTGGCGTCAGCCTGGCCCAAACTTGAGCATAGCAAGCATTTGGGGAGTGAACCAGTAGATGGGAGATCTCTCTCTCTCTCTCTCTCACCTCCTGTTCCACCTATCAAGTGATATCAAATAACCCAGTAAAACATTTTTTCAAGGTCTTAGTCCACCCAAACAGGGATGGACTGTGCCCAAGGAAAGGTAAGTGCGCCACTCGCCCATTTCCCAGCCTCCCAATCCTGGAGACAATCAGACGCAGCGGGGAGTCATGTCAAGCAAGAACTCGTTTATTTCACGCATAGCAAAGCCTTTTAAAGAACAAAACTGCAGAGTCATTGGAACAGGGCATAAGGACCAACCAATCACTTAAACGGTCATCTTACGGGGTGATTTTTATAGGACTAGCCATATGTTTATACAGTCGTCATCAGTTGTCATCACTTCTTCTGATGCTGCATGGCCAATCAGCTTTGGTGGTAAATAATTTTGGGTTCCACCCACCTTACTTCCTTTGGGCGCCATCTTTGAATTGCCTTGTGTGTCTAATTTCCCCACACATTTTTTTTTTTTTTAAACCATATCATCTTTGGAAAACAGTATAGCAGTTCCTCAAAAAATAAAAAATAGAGGCTGGCGCCATGGCTCACTTAGGCTAATCCTCTGCCCTGCAGCACCAGTACCCTGGGTTCTAGTCCCAGTTGCTCCTCTTCCAGTCCAGCTTTCTGCTGTGGGCTGGGAAGGCAGTGGAGGATGGCCCAAGTGCTTGGGCCCCTGCACCCGCATGGGAGACCAGGAGGAAGCACCTGGCTCCTGGCTTCGGATCAGTGCAGCACGCCGGCCGTAGTGGCCATTTTGGGGGTGAACCAATGGACGGAAGACCTTTCTCTCTGTCTCTCTCTCTAACTCTCTATCAAAAATAAATAAATAAATAAATAAAAATATAATAAAAAATAGAATTATCAGCAATGCCACTTCTGAATATATATATCCAAAGAACTGAACTCAGGATGCTCAAAAGATATAAGAATACCCATGTTTGTAGCAATATAATTCACGATAGCCAAGAGTAGAAGCAAACCAAATGTCCAAATTTTATGATTTCAATGACTATATATATATATATATATATACACACACACACACACATCATTCTTGCCCTTTTGGCCCTTAAAATTTAAAGAAGATAGTCATTAGGTAAACCTACAAATAAATGATTAGCATGGTAAATGAAAGGAACAGAAAGAAAAACCAGGTAAAAGTAGAAATCAGATTTACTTGATAGCAAAGAGACCAAAAAGGTCTCTTTGATTGTGGCTGTCCCTGTAGGCCATACTTTTAATTTTGTACCCTCTCCCAACCTCTAAACATACACACACACACACACACACAGCTACACAACTCAGTCTCCAGCTTTAATACACTCTCCCCCGATTCCTATAAACTCCTCCAACTTACCCATCTTCACTGCTCAGGACTATCTTTTTAAAAAACCAATGTGGTTGTGTCAACCCTTGCTTAAATTCCATCAGTGATTTCATTTGCCTTTTTGCAAGAAGTTGAACCTCCTTAGCTTAACATGCAGATTCCTACTATCTATAGTCCTCCCAAGTCCAACACTGCTTTCATCCCCATGCCTTCTGCAGATCCCACTTCCTGGAGCTACTTTCACTGCACTTGTCCTGTATGATTCAGATCAAAGACAACTTCTTCTGGGTCTACTGTATTAGGCACCCCTTTCTAGGTGGCCATAATGCCTAGCTCATCTCAGTACAACAGCTCTCTCACTGTGTTTTGTTAGTTTACTCAGCTTTTTCCTCCCATGAAACTTCCGAAGGTGAGGACTTACACATTTTTCACCTTGGATTAGCTAGTGCCCAGTACTAGGAGGCACATTAAATGTTTGGTGAATGAATAATCTCAAAAGTGTATGTACTGTGAAGGAGAGATTGACAGATTACGTCATACGCGGAAGGATTCCTTGCCAGCTTTGGTGTACTTCTCTCCCAGTTGTGAAGCACTCTGTCTGCCAGGGAACATGGAGACATTCACAATCAGAGCTGAAAGAGACTTAAGGGCTCAAGAGAAGCCAGAAGCAGATTGAAATACAAGAAGATTTGACAACAAAAGCAGAGGTCAGAGAGGAGAGAAGATTCTACACAGCTGATTTTGGAAACAGCAATGGAGTATATGCCAAGGAATGTAAGCAGTGTCCAAAAACTAGAAAAGGCATGAAATGGAGTCTCTCTTAGAGCCTTCAGAATGAACATAGCCATGCTGTCATGCTTGGTAGATACTTGCTTATTTCTGAGTGTGAGAGTGCCATGATATAAATGATTATGTGTCCCCAGAATTCATATCTAGAAATCCTACACCTCAAGGTGATGGTTTTAGGATGTGAGGCCTTTGGCAAGATGATATGATTATGAGAATGGAGTCTACCCCTATAAAAGAGGCCCCAGGGGGCTGCCTATCCCTTCCACTTTGTAAGGACACAAATAGCACTGCCTATGAGGAAGTGAGCCCTTATCATACACTGTACACTACTGGTACCTGGATCTTGAATTTACAGCCTGCAAAACTGGCTGTGAGGGGCTGGCAGTTTTATTTTTGAGTTACCCAGTCCAAAGCATTATGTTACAGCTTCCTGAAAGACGGAAGATTTATCTAGATGAGGTTAATGTTGAATCAGTTGATTGAGTAAAGCAGGATGCACTCCTCAGTGTGGGTAGGTCTCATCCAATCTACTGAAGTCTTGAATAGAATAAAAGGCGGAGCAAAAAAAAAATTCTGACTATCATCAAGCTTTCAGAGTTCAATTTGGATTCCAAATATATCATCTGTTCTCCTAGGTCTTGGACTGCTCAGCTTCTATCATTGCATCATCCATTCCTTATAATATCTCTCTCTCTCTCTCTCTCTCTCTCTCTCTCTCTCTCTCTCTGTCTACCTGCAGGCGTGCATGCATGCACACATACACAGACACCCACGAGAGTGTTCAAAAGTTCACTGGGGGATGGCATTGTGGTGCAGTAAATTAAGCCACCACTGTGAGTTGATTGGGGCTGTCAAGACTCAGCTCCTTCCTCTGGTCCACATCGTTTACCTGCTCTGAGAGTTTTATCCCTTAATGTTAATGGGAGGTTTATGGTAGAAGATCTGTCTTCAGTAAATTCTTCATGCAATGTCAGGGTATCATCCCTGTCTCGTCAGGGAATGAAAATCCTCAGCTGACTGATCTAGAGAGATTGCTTGAGAAGCTAAAGATCAGGCAGCAGTCAGTGGCGATGGGTAGAAGCCCTGCATGACCATTGTTTTGGCATGGAAATGTTTATTCTGGAACAAATATAACAGTTAGAGTGAGTACATTTGGGCAAAGAAGGGTAAGAGCCATGTCAGAGAAGAGAGAGCACTTCTTACTGCCTTCTCGGTGGTGGCAATTTTCAGGTTTCCCTTACCAAAATCATACAAACCACTTGGCTTGTTTATAAATCCTTTTTATACCTCTTTCTGTGAGCACACTGTTAATGTACATGTCACAGGTTCCATTAGTTATTACACTCCTCGTGCCGCCAGTAGATATTCTAGTGTCAGCTGTTTGTCCATGACTGCTTCATCTAGGGGATCCACAGATTTGTGTGTTTGCTATAGAGCCTGGCCAGTTTTTTGTACTAGGTTGTTTAAGGCAACAAGCAGATTCCTTGAAGCAGCTTCATGGAATGTAGCAAGATTTTCCTCCTATTATGGTGAAAAAGCTTACCATAGGCTTTTCCTGTCAATAGAAGTTTCTGAGAAAAACAGGAGAAATAGAAAATGCTTGTCAGGTAGCAAGTGCAGTAGCCTTAATGTGTCTCTAGGGAGACATTTCTGCTTTATAGAAAAGCAGAAATTTTACTTATAGTTTAGCCTTTGAATATAAATTTGAGACCCTCAATTAGCTCACAAGAGTAGGCAGGATTATCTTCGGAATGTACATATGAAGACCCAAGGGGTGGAAGTTTATTTCTTGACAGAGGTAACCAGGTAAAGATGCTGAGCCAGGTGTCTGGACTATTGCTCCCCACATTCCTACAACCCTCCCTCTTCAGCCTTGTCTGTATTATTAAACACCTAAAATGCTAAGTCTAACAGATAATCCATGGGAGTTTGGGGTACCAGGGCCAAGTTTCTGGAGTTTCCTCTGATTATCTGGGGCTGACTGACTAATGAAATAGGTACCAAATAGGATCTATCCTTTTTGAGTGTGAGGGTCTATTTAATGTGTTTCTCTTTTTTTATCCCAAATATTTTGTATTTTTAATGGACATCCACTTGAAAGTAAATCAATTTTAGTATCAGATTACTTTCAAATATTTTTCCAACTGCCTAGTGTATTTCAATTAAATGCCATATCCATAATGCTTTCACACTACAGGAAAAATAATTAAAGATTGTACTCAGAAAAATTATCAATACTTTGCAAAGTGGTATTCAAATCATTTGAGAAGCTAACTTAAAAACTTTACTCGAACATCTCATAATGATCAACTGGCATTTGTTGCTCCTAAAAGCCTCCTCTGCTTCTTTCTTTCTTCATCCTACTAAGACAGTTTTACATGTTATCAATCAAGAAATGGAGTCTGATGTGTTGTCAGCCAAGAAAGATTTTTGGTAAGCATAGTTTGTTGCATAAAATCGTATCAATAATAGTATCTGAAAAAATAATAATATCTGTGTCTCAGAAAATAATCCATTTTTTCCCTTTGCTTGTTCAAAACATAGATCTGAAAAGGGGAGTGAGGTATAAAACTAAAGGTTTTCCTGGGTATCTCTACAAGTTTCCTACTTTATTTTGAGATAAAGGGAGGGAGCAAAATATTGAGAGAAGGTGATCATAAAAGAATTGTTAACAGGAAAAAGAATGTACAGCTAGAAAGAAAAAATAAAGATGTGTTGGCATGTCTTGATCTGCAGCCTGAATAAAGGGCTCACCTGCATGGCTCTAGTTTTAGTATAAGTGACTTTTCCTTCAAAGATAAAATCTTATCAGTCACAACAAAACTCATGAACTACATTATTGATTAGAGCTTCCGTACAACTCATTAACTAGATTGCTGAATAGAACCTTTACTATTCAGGTCCTTTTATTCAATCCTGTGACTTCACATGTTGATAATTGGTTTTTTTTTTCAACTTTTATTTAATAAATATAAATTTTGAAAGTGCAGCTTTTGGATTATAGCGACATTTCCCCCCCATAACCTCCCTCATACCCGCAACCATCCCATCTCCCATTCCCATCCCATTCTTCATCAAGATTCATTTTCAATTATCTTTATATATAGAAGATCAACTTAGAATATACTAAGTAAAGATATCAATAGTTTGCACCCACGCAGATACACAAAGCATAAAGTACTGTTTGAGGAGTAGGTTTACCGTTAATTTGCATAGTACAACACATTAAGGACAGAGATCCCACATGGGGAGTAAGTGCACAGTGACTCCCATTAATTTAGCAATTGACACTCTTATTTATGATGTCATTAATCACCCGAGGCTGTTGTCATGAGCTGCCAAGGCTATGGAAGCCTCTTGAGTTCACCAACTCCAATCTTATTTAGACAGGGCCAGTAGTCAAAGTGGAAGTTCTCTCTTCCCTTCAGAGAAAGGTACCTCCTTCTTTGATGGCCAGTTCTTTCCGCTGGGATCTCACTCACAGAGATCTTTCATTTAGGTCATTTTTTTTTTTTTTTCGCCACAGAGTCTTGGCTTTCCATGCCTGAGAAACTCTCATGGGTTTTTTAAAAGCCAGATCTGAATGCCTTAAGAGCTGATTCTGAGGCCAGAGTGCTGTTTAGGACATTTGCCATTCTATGAGTCTGCTGTGTATCCCACTTCCCATGTTGGATCTTTCTCTCCTTTTCAATTCTATCAATTAGTATTAGCAGACACTAGTCTTGTTTATGTGATCCCTTTGACACTTAATCCTATCATTATGATCAGTTATGAACTGAAACTGATCACTTTGACTAGTAAGATGGCATTGGTGCATGCCACCTTGATGGGATTGAATTGGAACCCCCTGGCACTTAGAACCTTTACTATTCTGCTTCTCTTTTTTATTCATGTGACCAAAAAAGCACCCAAATGTCCCTATCCCCAAAACAAGTCATTTTCTTCAACTAAAGATCTCTGGATCACCTCTAACAAAATAACCAACTTATTCAGCTAACTATTGTCATTTCATGTTATAACTGACTATAATCTTAATTTATTTATAAATAACTTTAAAAGTTTATGAATGAAATGTACCAAACTACTCCTGTGTAAAAGCAATCATGCTTTAATTAGGAGCTAAAAATGACTAATACAGTGAGCCTGAATTAGAAAAATTAAGATTCTAAATAAATTGCTAGAGAATTTCACAGTAGGGGCCAGTGAATATTATTCTCTACATGCAATATGATCATTAATAGACTAGTAACTCTTATTTTAAGTGATAAGGCAAAAATAGTTTAACCAAACTTCTCCTATAAAAAGTTATACATTGTCTTCTAAAGGGACAGCTATTATACAGAGAAACACACGAAGAAGTGATCACTCCATTGCACACCCAGGAACATTAGGGACTCTGGCCTCAGAATGATCTAGTCATCTTCTTCCACTCCATCATCTTCAGCATCTCATTTCCTCTTCTCCCCTCGAAGACACTTCTTCCTCGTCACCCTCTTCTTCTCCTTCTTCATCATCATCCTGAATTTCATCTTTCATTAAGTATGAGAGGTCAACTTCTTCTTCTCCCTCTCCCAATTCTGAGCCTGCTTCATCTTCATCCTAATCCTCCTGTTCTTCCTCGTCCTCTTCCTCCAATATTTCAGGTGGACCAGCCTCATCTTCTTCATCATCATCTTCATCACCATGCTCATTGTCATCATCTTCAGAGTCTTGGGGTTTGTTATCCTCCTGATCAAATCCATCCAAATATGTGATTTACTGCAGCAATTTAAAAATACTTCCTCTATAATCTTCAAGGTTTGTGATCGCACAGTTAAAACAAGTCAAGAGTTTTAAAATTTTTAAGATTTTGCAGAGCTTCAAATGTACTGAGATCTTTGCTTTTTGTTTCCACTCAGATTGAGGTAGATAAAATTTGGGGATTTCTCTTCCAGGGCTTCCAAGCCTCTAGAAATTGTATTGTCACTAAGTTCCAAATTTAAAGTGTATTTAAGATGGGAAGCTGGGCCAAATAACTGAGTTCCACATTAGCCATACTCAGAAACTCCAGTTATTTAAAAGTATCCTTCAGACCCTCAATTTCCCCGTTCCCCATTGACGCACAGGCAGTTATCAAGGACTAACTCTATCACATCCTCCAGGGCTCTGTTCGTTAACTCGTTAATCTTCTTCTTCATCTCCATGTCCTCCTCCTGCTTTTCTGCCACTACTCTCCACCTTTATACTTTCCTGTCTTTCCCACTACCTCCAATCCTAACATTTTTTAAAAATTTGGAAATGAATGAAAAGAAATGCAAATATTAGCCCCTACTACCACCAGATAGATGTGAAGAAAAATAGCAAATGGAGTCCAAGGAGTTGGGACTCTAACTCAGCTGTCTCCACCTCCTTGTTCACACACCCTTGCACACACACCCTTGCACACACACACACACGCAAAGCTACAGTTCCTTCCCCTCCAATGGCTGCTCGGAAACCCTAATGTATTTTCTTAAGGCCCCTGTGAGCCATTCTTGGAATAAGGCTGGATTCTTCTCCTGATGTCTGTTACCTCCCTGACTTTGTCATAATTTATAGGCTTGATAATACATGTCCTCATTCCAGCAAGTAGACAGGTAACCATATGGTCTCTGATAAATCCAATCATGGTCTGTTAGTGGGACTGCTATAGCTCTCACAGCATATGGGCTGGATGGATGAGCCACCATAGAGTTAGCATAAGCTTGGATCTCAGCCCAGATACATTTTTTCTCTCCTGGGGTACAAAAAGTGGGTAAGACATTATATAGGTCACTGCAGGTTAGGTTAAAGGACATGTACTCTAATTGTCCCTGCATCTCTGTGTGCCACCCTTTCTCAGGGGACAAAACTTACTTTGTGGGTGGTAGAGTGGTATCTATGTAGGTTGTATGGTAGAGGCTATGGGCCAATAGAAGGCAGAGGCAAAACAGGCTCTGAGGGAGAGGGGAAGGACCCAGCACCCTCTGGGGATGGTTCTAACACTGGGACAAGCTGAGCTTAGAGTGATAGAGCCTTGGGTGGTAGAGAACCTCTCATTAGCGAGTTATGCATCATGTCTTTCTGTTGCTCCTCTGTATCTTGTGTCTCTAGGAGGGCAGGGACATACAGAGCCTATAGCTCCTTCTAAGGATGGGGTTTTAAAAGAGTGGTGTGAAGGCTTGGATGTAAGGAATTTCTGATCATCTTTGTTGCGTCTTACAGAAATAGTCAAGTTGGAAGATAGCATTGAAGACAAAAGTACTGTTTGGTGGTTGGGTCTCTCCATTTTCTAGCTGATTTTGAGGTCAGAGAATGTTGCAAAAGAAAAAATAGCTGTTTCTTGTTTATAGCTTCTAATCCCAGAGTTTCCCAATTTCTGAGTAGGCAATCCAGAGGTGAGTCCATGGGAACAGATGGAGAGTTACCCATAGCTATAAAAGCCTCTTCCTGTCCAAGGGAGGCAAAAGCAAGGCATGGCTCTGCAAGAGACCTGTGTCATGTCCAGGTGTTTATCTTGAACCCTGGAACTTTTGAGGATTATGCAGATTCAGCATCCCAGGATGTCAAACTGCCCTTTGCATGCCAGAGGTGCCCCAAGGGCCCTTATGAATTGCTTCAGACTCAACATACCAGGCCTTGAATGTGATCTGTGTCACGCACTCAGGGTCTGTCTTGAATCCTGGGACTTTTGCCTCACTCAGGGTCTATCTCAAACACTGGGGGCCTCCACTGTGCCTAGGGTCCTTAGATCCTGGGGCTTTAGAGGGGATTGGTCACAAGAAACTTTGGCCTTAGTTATAATGTTACAGCAAAGCAGTAACCCACTTTGTGCTTCAGGTTCAGCTGATAGCAGTCTAATATAGTGATTAAAATAATCCTAAGATTTTTTCAATTGAAGGGAGAGCAGAGGGCCCTTATTAAGAAAATGGAGGAGGCCGGTGCCGTGGCTCAACAGGCTAATCCTCCGCCTTGTGGCGCCGGCACACCGGGTTCTAGTCCCGGTCGGGGCGCCGGATTCTGTCCCGGTTGCCCCTCTTCCAGGCCAGCCCTCTGCTGTGGCCCGGGAGTGCAGTGGAGGATGGCCCAAGTGCTTGGGCCCTGTACCCCATGGAAGACCAGGAAAAAGCACCTAGCACCTGGCTCCTGCCATCGGATGAGCGCGGTGCGCCAGCCGCAGTGCGCCGTCCGCGGCAGCCATTGGAGGGTGAACCAACGGCAAAGGAAGATCTTTCTCTCTGTCTCTCTCTCTCACTGTCCACTCTGCCTGTCAAAAAAAAAAAAAAAAAGAATATGGAGGATCTTTCAAATGGAGTATTCCCTAGAGCACTCATTAGTCAGGTCCTAGTACCACTTCCAGATCCCTTGTTCTGTGCTACACCATGAGGGATGACCACACTGTAATAAATGATGCAGAGAAGAGAACCCCAAGGTAAATGGGGTAGTTTTCCGATCAAGTAGATGTTGAAGCCAGGAACATGAGAGTGGCCATGTACCAAGGGGTATTCCACAGAGGCAGAAAAGTGCTCAGAGTTAAGAGGATGACAGAGTCTATTTGCCACATGGAAGGAGATACTAACTACATGGGGACAAAGCACCTCATTAGTAAGGGTGACAAAATAGGCAGTAGGGCACTCATCCTGAAGGAGCAAAAAGGTTACAGGATGTTTAGAAAGCATAGGGAAAAGAGAAGTTAGGCAAGATAGAAAGTCCATGGTCAGACAGTGTTAGAAAAGAGAAATGACCCTCCATGCACTGCGTGGCTTGGGAGCAAGTCTCAGTCACTCTTAAAAATGTTCTTCACAAAAGCCTTTAAGGTATCCAATCTGTACAGTTTCATTTCTTGGCTTTCCCACCTCCAGGAGCCACTGGAGGGAGCAAACGTGGCTGGGTTCAAAAGAATTAGTCTATAGTAGGTCATAATGGAAGGAGAGAAAGGCAGAAAGAGACTAAGACCATTGTGGCCATCTGGGGAGTAAGCCAGTGGATAGAAGAGCTCTCTTTCTCTCTGCCTCTACCTCTCTATAACTCTGCCTTTCAAATAAATAAATAAATATTTTAAAAAGAAGATATATCATGGTATCCAGTGCATGATGGGAGGATGAGTGCTGGCCAAGATAATTTTATTATACTAACATTATAATGACCTAAAGATCATTACCTGCAGCTATATTGTTTATTTTCAGCTGGCACTGGTTCCAAGTTTGCAGCATTACAGAACTTGCATTTTCTGCTGCACAGAAGGAGCAGATTTTAGCAGTTCACAAAAGGCAGCTTTGGGTGGTACAGAGTGGACTGTCATGCATGCCAGGCCAGCCTAGACCTGGCTGTCATGTGGGGACTAGCACAGCTGCTGCATCAACTGGCTAGGGCTTTTGTCCTGAATTGTGTCACCTGGAGCCTTTCTATGTCAGGGCCATCACTCTAAGAGTCAGCTTGGACTGTCACACAGTGGCTCTGCTGCAGCTGTCAAACCACAGGTCAACTGGGACTGTGAAACCTCTGCTTTTCTGGCTAGCTACCTGCTTGCCCAGATCAGAGAGTGATCTTCCATCCACTGATTCACTCTCCAAATGCTTGCAACAGCCAAGGGTGGGCTAGGCAGATACCAGGAACCCAGAACACAATCTGAGTCTCCTGTGTGCATGTCAGGGAGCTAAATACTTGGGTAATCACCTCCTACCTCCCAGGGTATGCTAATGTGTCAGATGCCCACCACAGGATTTCAAATTGTTTTTGGACCAAAATAACTTACCTATAAGTTGGCACGGCAATAAAGACATCACTCAGGACACCTGCATCCCAAATCAGAGTGCCTGGGTTCACATCCCAGTGCCATTTCCAATTCCAGCTTCCCGCTTATGTGCACCCTGGGAGGCAGTAGGTGGTGGCTCAAGTTCTTGGTCCCTGCCACCCACATAGAAGACCTGTAATGAGCTCCAGGCCCCTAGCTTCATCCTGACCCAGCTCCAGCTCTTTTTAAGCATTTGGAGAGAGATCCAGTGGATGGAAAATGAATCTCTCTCTCTCTCTCAACGAAAACAAATAAACGTATCTTTTAATTTTATTTTCCACGAGCTTTTTTTATTAAAATTTATTCATTTGAAAGTCAGAGTTACACAGAGAGAAAAGAGGCAGAGAGAGAGAGAGAGAGAGAGAGAGAGAGAGGTCTTCCATCCACTGATTCACTCCCTAATTAGCCACAATGGCTGGAGCTGTGCTCATCCAAAGCTAGGAACCAGGAGCTTCTTCTGGGTCTCTCACATGGGTGCAGGGGTCCAAGGTCTTGGGCCATCTTCTACTGCTTTGCCAGGCTACAACACTTCCTGGATTGGAAGTGGAGCAGCCAGGACTTGAACTGGCATCCATATGGGCTGCCAGCACTGCCGGCGGCAGCTTTAGCCACTATGCCACAGCGCCGGCCCCTTTCCACGAGCTTTATGAAGTATCCTCATATACATACATGAACCCTTAATGCTTCTGTTTCTCTGGAGAACCCTGGCTAATGTACCTGCCTACACCTTAACTTTAACTCACTAAGACTGATTTTGGACTCCTGATCTCCAGAACTGCAAGACAAATTTATGTTAAGCCACTAAATTTGTTGCAATAGCAATAGGAACCATAGTACTATCATTTGCAGGGTTGGTTCAAAGAAAGGCAGGCATGTGTGTCAAAGTATATAGATGTACATGAAATGCATATGCCTCTATGAGTGGTAAAAGCAGCACTCAGGAAACTTGAAGTAGGACCAGCAAATGAGTAGATCCACCACTATATTTATTTGAACTAGTAACAGCCACAGACCTGTGACCAGTTTCTTATAAGCCCATCGACAATACAATTTGTTCTCTTCTGTGGATGGCCAGCCTGACTGTGCTGTCCAGGTACTGCACAGAAAGAGACAACACTGCTTAAGTGTTAGGAACAGTAAAGGCGGGAAAGGAGAGGAGAGAGTTAAGATGGAAAAAAGAAAGAGGGGCCGAAGGAGACATTCCAGTGAGAAAACATGAAGGACTGGCAGCAGGTTGCACCCTGAGTTGGCTGTCTGGCATGCCAGGAATTGACTGATGCTTGGTGTCCTTGAACTCCAGCTTCCTTTGCTCTGCAGGCCCTTTCTGTTCTATGCCACACTGAAGATGGAGGCTGTGGTCCCACGCCAGGCGGAAGACCTTGCCTCCACTGATACACAGACTGTGAAGCAAGCAGCAGCTGGCAAACACCTATCTCACAGATGTGCTCTGCTCAACACAGAACCTTACCTTACCCTGGAAGCACTCCTGCCAGCCTTCAGCTGCCTGAAGACCTGTTCAACTCTGCCCCAGACAACTGAGAGCCACATAGCTCCTTGGCGATGACAGGTAGGTAATATACTACCATCATTCACTGACAGAAAGTTAGGGTTCACTACCTAGAACGGGATCTATGGAGTTCTTAAGTTCCCCTCTCCCCCCCCATCCAGTCCCCAAGTAGTGGAGAAGAGAGTGCCTGCATATGTATGGCAAACTGGCTTGCCTCCAACACGTATGTGTCGTGGCTGGACACTGGGTAACCAACAGATACCTGTAAAACAATAGATTGGTCTTAGCTAACCTTAACTAAGATACTTTGCTTCTCTAACATCTTTGGGTTAATTTGAAAGGCTATAATGTTAGCTAAGATGGCTTTAACTTAGATTGTTTCTAAGGTAGTATAATAAATATAGCATGGAAAGTATTATGAATTCAACAATGCATTCCACAATTTTTTTTAAGATTTATTTATTTATTTATTTATTTGAAAGACACAGAGACAAAGGGAGAGACAGAGAGCTTCCATCTGCTGGTTCACTCCCCAAATTCCTGCGACAGCTGTCTGTCCATATTTGTCTCCCTCATGAATGGCAGAGTTCTAAACACTTGGGCCATCTTCTGCTGCTTTCCTAGGCACATTAGCAGGGAGGTAAGTTAGAAGCAAACAGTGGGGACTTGAACTTGTGCTCCAGTGTAGGATGTCACCATCAAAGGCAGCAGCTTAACCAACTATGCAGTACCTGCCCCACAATTATTTACTGACCTTCCACCTACTTTTTTTTTTAACTTGAGAGACAGAGAACTCCCATCTGCTGGTTTATTCTTCAAATGCCAGTGATAGCTGAAGCTTTGCCAGGTACTGAATCCAGGTCTTCCATGTTGTTTGCAGGAACCCAATTGAGCCATCACTGCCACCTCCCAGTGTTCATGTTAGTAGGAAGTTGAAACCAGGAGCCAGAGCCAGACATCAAACCCAGACACTCCAGCATGCAATAGGGGCATCCTGGCTTAATTGTAAGGCAAATTCTAGCCCCAGAGCCCTTTTTATGTGCTAGGAATTAAGAGAAGAACAACAGATAAAATGAGAAAGCCATTATAGATACTGTGTTAAATATAAATATATCTCAGAAATGTGTATCTAGCTTTTATATAGTATACTAGAATGTGTTTTGTCTTTGAATGAAGATTTTGTAGATGAAAGAATATTTTTAAATGAATGATGGATTATACCATATCTTATCTGAAATCCTGTACTGTCTGTCCTCTATGTAAACATGTTTCAGATAAGTTTAGTGAGATTTGAAATAAACACTTTGTTCACCTTTTAAGTTGATGAATAAAATTTTAAACTGAAAAAAAAGAAAAATAGATTTTCCAACTTGTGAATCCATTTGTCTACCCACTTTCAACTTGTTTATCATAATGAGCAGAATGTATTATCTAAATAAACATATACCATTCTTTTCCTTCAAAGGGGAAGTGAAGGTTCATCTGGAAAAAAATCTCTCCTGGGTAACAAATTTGCTGGTGCCCAGCAGTGACTTCTCTTTTTTTATATTCACAATTGTCCTTCAAGAATTTGGCTCAGAATTGACATCTCTAGTTTGCAGAACCAACTTTCTTCCCCTTTTCATAAATTAGAACAGTGTGTACCCATCTACAGTCTTCTGGCCTCTCTCCCTGGCTCCACAGTCCCTGCCAAATGGCCAACAGTCCTCTCATATATAAATTCTGCTAGGACCCTGGCTGGAATTTGTCCAAGCGTGGAGACATAAGCCCATTCAAAGCCAGGCATTCACTTACAATACCCCACTCATTCTGTGCTCCATTGTCTTCCTGCTGATATTTGTGTAAAGAACATTCAGCTTCATATAAGTGGGAGCAGGGAAACTGGTGTTTCGAGGTGGAAAGCAGGAAGTCCCTGGTGCAAGTCCAGATGTTATCCTTCTCCCAAGGTACAATCTTGGGCCGAGTGATCCGATTCTTTGAATTTGAGTCTGCTCATCTGTAAGATGAGAATAATAATAGCTGTTAATATTGTAGCTGGGTTGTCATGGTATGATAAAGATTGATTAAGATATTTGTAAGAGTGCTGCGTATAAATAAAAGAGTGCTGAGCATAAATTGATAATAGCACCAAAGCAGGTGAACTGATCTGCATCCTCACAGATATGTAGATGTATGGGATTTTGGAGGTGAAAGTGCTGGAGAAGTCACCTTGTTCTACCTCCCCATTCATGGGATCAGTATTTATGGAACAGTGCATTTCAGCATGAAGCAGCTTCTCTCCCATCACTATCACAGTGTGTGCTCCTGAGCCACATGCCTGCAACCTCCTATGCTCCCTCAAACTCTGCAAAAAGACTTTCCTCCATGTCAGGTACTTTTATACCTCTATCTCATTAGTCCTTACAACAACCCTAGATGCAAGATTTCTAACCTTCATTTTACAGCCATGGAAACTGAGGTTCAGAGATGTTAAATGATTTATTCAAGACTGTGTGGATAATAAATGAGATTCAGCCCAGGCCTGTCTGAAACCAAAGCCCTTACTGTTTTTTTACAGTGTTACATCATCTTTTTCTCAAGCTACCTATTCTTGAAAATGCATATGTTGAAGTTCTGACCTCCAGTGTATTGGGACCTCTGGGAGGTGCCTGGGGTAACATGAGGTTATAAGGGTGGGACCGCCATGATAGGATTTGTGCTCTTGTAGGAAGAAACACTAAAGAGCTTGCTCTACCCAAGCTCCAACACATAACAAGCTCCACTTAGAAACAGCAGCCTCAGAATGAAACCTCTCTTGGGGCAGGCATCGAGGCTCAGTGGGTTAAGGGGACACTTGGCAACAGCAGTAGCTCATATTGTAGTGCTGGTTCAAGTCTCAAATATTCTGCTTCCAATCCAGCTCCTTGCTAATAATTCTGGGAAAACAGTGGAAGATGGCTCAAGTGCTCTGTCCCCTGCCACCCAAGTGGAAGCCTTGAATGGAGTTCCTGTCTCCCAGCTTTGACCTGACCCAGCCCTGGCTGTTTTGGCCATCTGGGGAGTAAACCAGTGGATGGAAGATCTCTCCCCACCCCCACCCCCGATGCTCTGCCTTTCAAATAAATAAATCTTCAAAAAAACAAAAAAAAGAAAGAATGAATGAATGAATGAAGACTCCCTTGCCAGCAGCACCTTGATCGTGTGCTTCTCAGCCTCCAGAACCGTGAGACATTAATTTCTATGAATTTATTTTGGAAGGCAACTATGTTCACCACTATACCGCCAGTGCCTGTCACTGGTATTTTGTTATGGCAGCCTGAGCTTCCTGTGTCTTTACTGTCTTCGTCCCAATGTGGCATTTTTCAAAAGTGACTTGATTAATTAATGAGCTTGCACTTCAGCCTGATCAGTCTGTCTGGCTCTCAGCTTTCTGCCCTCTTTATTGTTCATTGTATCCTTAGTGTTTGGCTTTTGACAGTTCTCTTATTCGCTGGAGAATTCTTCCTGTTTAGCTTCCTAGGCCTTGTAACCAGATCTGTGTTTTTTCCTTGAATGGTCTGACATTTGCCTTTTAAAAAAATCTGGCTATGTTCTTTCTTGAGTATTCTGAACTTCAAAAAGATCTGCTGATGCCCCAGACTGAGTCACTAGTTTTCTCTTTGAAAAACCTTGTATTCCAAGTTAGTCCAAGATAAGCATTGTCCCCTTTTCTTCCTCTAATCCTGGCAGCCTCAGTTGCCGGCCAGGTGAATGAACAGGCTAGTGGATACAGCATACGTGCCTTCTTGCTCCTGCTGATACTGCCTTTCCCTGAGTCTCCTAGCAATTGATGTTTGTTCTACCCAGGTTAGCCCTGGATTGCTGGGACTTGTACACATCAGACAAAGTACTGAGAACCTATAGTTTTTTTCCCTGTAGTCTACAAAAATGTTTTAAATCCAGAAAAGAGAATGAGTTTAAAAAACAATGTGCAGGGGCCAGCGCCGTGGATCACTTGGTTAATCCTCCATCTGCAGCGCCAGCATCCCATATGGGTGCCTAGTTCTAGTCCCGGCTGCTCCTTTTCCAGTCCAGCTCTCTGATGTGGCCTGGGAGGGCAGTGGAGGATGGCCCAGGTGCTTGGGCTCCTGCACCCACATGGGAGACCAAGAAGAAGCACCTGGCTCCTAGCTTCAGATCGGCGTAGCATCAGCTGTAGTGGCCGCTTGGGGAATGAACCAACGGAAGGAAGACCTTTCTCTCTGTCTCTCTCTCTCTCTCTCTCTCACTGTCTATAACTCTACCTGTCAAATAAATTTAAATAAATTTTGTAAAATGTGCAAAATGTGCAAATTCAAAATTAATGTGTATATTTAAATGTTAAAAACTTAATATTTATTAAAATCGATGAACTGCAACTCAAGTTTTCTCTTAGGTGGTGAGACAAATGATGATTGATGTTAACTGTGGGTTTATCTTAACATGTTTTATGTGATGGGGGTAGTGGAGTCTTAGAGAGTAAGACTGTCTGGGGCCTACCAGAGTCTTAAAACTGCTCTGCTCAACTATATATTATTTCAACTTTATTCTGATTTCTTGTGTCATTCTTTTTTAGAAAAGATTTACTTTATTTATATGAATATCAGAGTTATTACGGAGAGAGAGAGTCAGAGAGAGGGTTCTTCCATCTTCTGGTTCACTCCCCAAATGGCTGTGTGTGCATGTCTGCCTTTGAAGTAAATAAGTAAAATGTTACTCAAAGGTCATGAATCAATAAGCAGTTAAAGTTTTTCAATGCATTGGAGTTATCTACTCATTGTTAAGTATGGTGCTTGGTACTTAGGGTGAGAATAAGGGGTGATATATAAAAGAGAGAATGTGGTCCCTGAGCTTATGAGTTCAAATTCAAGATTGTAAAAAGAGCTTTCCTTTTCTCCACTTTGCTTTGCTTCCTCTGGCTTCTTTCAGTTCCTCAAATTCACTGAGCTCCTTCCTCCTGTCTTAGGACCTTTGCAGAGGCAGATGTTGTTGCTTGGATGCTCTTCCTGCCACCCTTTGCTTGACTTCCTGAGACCTGTCAACTCTTTAGTTATCTGTTTATTAGTTTACTATAGTTATTTGAAAGGTAGAGAAACAGAGAGAGAGAGAGAGAGAGAGAGAATTTCCTATCTGCTGGTTCACTCCTCCAAATTCCTGCAGTAACTCAGGCTGGACCAGGCCAAAGCTAAGAGCCTAGAACTCAGTTCATTTCTCCCACATAGGTGTCAGGGACACAAGTACTTGAGCCATCACCTACTGCCTGCCAGGATCTGCGTTAACAGGAAACTGGAATTGGGAACAGGGCTGGGACTCCAACCCAGGTAATCTGATATGGGGTGCAAGTGTGTCAAGCAGCATCTTAACTGCTATTTGAAAGGCCTACCCCTAGTTATCTCTCTAAATGTCTGTTCCTCAGACATCTTCCCTCACCACACCCTTGGAGATACAAGCCCATTCAAAGCCAGGAATTCTCTTACAATACCCTGCTCATTCTGTACTTCATTGTCTTCCTGCTGATGCTTGTATAAGGAACATTCAACACCGTGTGTCTTAAAATGTTTTCTGTTGCTATAAGAGGATACCACCAACTAAGTAATTTACAAAGAAAAGACATTAATTTCTCACAGTTTTGGAGGCATCTGGTGAGGGCTTCATGGTATGCCGTGATGTGGCAGGAGGCATCACTGGGAGACAGAGCAAGGGCACTGGCTTGGGCCTTTCTTCTTATGAAATCACCAACCCTATCCTGAAGGTCTAATCCTAATTGCTTCCCAAAGGCTCCACCTCCCAGAACCATCAACATATGAACTGTGGGATTAAGTTTATTTTTTATTTATTATAAAGATTTATTTATGTATTTAAAAGGCAGAGTTACAGAGAGAAAGGGAGAGATTTTCATCTGCTGGTTCACTCCCTAAATGGCCACAACAGCAGGACTGGGCCAAGCCAAAGCCAGGAGTCAGGAATTCCACCTGGGTCTCCCATAAGGGTGGCAGGGGCCCAACTACTCAGACCATCTTCTGCAGCTTTTCTAGGCACATTAGTGAGAGCTGGTTCAGAAGCCAAGCAGCTGGGACTTGAACAAGGGCCCTGATATGGGATGCTGATGTTGCAAGCAGTGACTTTACCTTCTGCTCTACAATTCTGACTCCAGGGGATTAGGTTTCTAGCACACGAACTTCTAGAGGACACATTCAAATCATAACAGGCTTCATCTGTTATTTTATAGCTTCGCAATGTTTTTGTTTTTGATTTCCTTTTACAGCAATTCACATTTATAATTTATGCCTGTGGGCCAGTGCCACGGCTCAATAGGCTAATCCTCCGCCTACAGTTCCGGCACACTGGGTTCTAGTCCCGGTCAGGGCACCGGATTCTGTCCCGGTTGCTCCTCTTCCAATCCAGCTCTCTACTGTGGCCCAGGAGTGCAGTGGAAGATGGCCCAAATGCTTGGGCTCTGCACCCCATGGAAGACCAGGAGAAGCACCTGGCTCCTGGCTTCGGATCAATGCAGTGCGCCAGCCACAGTGCACCTGCTGCAGTGGCCACTGGGGGGTGGAACCAACGGAAAAGGAAGACCTTTCTCTCTGTCTCTCTCTCTCACTGTCCGCTCTGCCTGTTGAAAAAAAAATTATGTCTGTGTATTTATTTTCAGTCTATCTTGCCCAATTCCAGGGTAATTTGAGGATAGAGAGAGATCAGTTCTGTTTTGTTCAGTGTATATCCAGTGCCAATCATTGCATGGCAGACAGTAAGTGCTTATTAAGCATTTATTTAATAAATGATAGAGGAAGGGCACACACTCCTAAAGCAGCTAAATAGCAATGGTGAAGTGCCTAGAATTAAAAGGAAATCAGAAACAGGACTTCTAAGGGGAGCATTGGAAGAGTTTTAAGGAAGAGAAGGAATGGACAGGATTTGGACAAATGGAGAGGAAGGGACTGGACATTATAAGTTTAGGGAGTGCCATGAAGAGAAATCCAGGCTGTGATGATAAGGTTGCTGGTCTGGGAACAGTTGAAACATCAGCTTGGGTGGTGGCATTCTGGCACAGTGGGTTAAACCTCCACTTGCAACACTGTCATCCCATATGAATGCTGGTTCAAGTCCTAGCTGTTCTACTTCCAACTCAGCTCCCTACTAATGTGCCTGAGAAGGCAACAGAAAATGGCCCAAGTGCTTGGGCCCCTGCCATCTACTTGGAAGACCTGGATGGAGCTCTGAGCTTGTGGCTTTAGCCTGTCCAGCCCCAGCTGTTACAGCCATTTGGTAAGTAAACCAGCAGGTGGAGGACTTCTCTCTCTGTTTCTCCCTTTCTCTCTGTAACTCTACCTTTAAAATAAATATATAAATCTTCATTTGATTATTGGTAATTTTTTACCCTATAGAAAATAGAAAACATAAAGCTGATATATTATCATATATATCATATAATATATATGAAATATTTCATATATAAAACATATTTGTATATATTCATATAAAACATATATTTTTTACATATAAAAATCATTGAATTTTAGGGAAATTGAGTTACAAATGTCTTCAGGGTTATTGAAAATGACAATGTTGGAGTGGACATGTGGTACAGTGGTTAAGACAGCACTTTTGACACCCGAACTGAACATCAGATTGCCTGGATTTGAGTTCTGGCTCTAGTTCCAATTCCATCTTCCGACTAATGCACCCGGAGGATAGCAGGTAATATTTCAAGTGTTGAGCCCCGATCACTCTTGTGGGAGACCACAATGGAGTTCCAGGCTCTTGGCTTCAGCCTAGCCCAGCCCTAGCTGTTTGCAGGCAGGCATTTGAGAAATGAAAATAGTGGATGGCAGATCTCTCTCTGTCTCTCTGTCTCTGTCTCTGTTTCTGTCTCTGTCTCTCTGTCTTTGTTTGTTTCTGTCTCTCTTTGCCTTTCATATAAAAACAAATACAGAAATTTGACAAAAAAAAAAAAAACACTCTGGCAGAGCTCCCATGTCCATTCGCTCCCTTATTGCTGCAGAAGTCAACTAGTCATATGGCCTCTGAAACAGACTGCCTTTCCCAGGCATTTCTTGTAGTTGGATGTGGGTCTAAGTACTTTATATGTGTGTGTATGTCTATGATACCTTGCTTAAATAAGACTATCTTACATTTTACATCCCCTTTCTTCTTAGAAGTCAAAGCTTATAAATTTTCAAAACAACACCTCTTTAATTAAGGAAAATTTTAATACCTGTAGTGTTTAGGTGTTAGAATATTTCCATTACCAAAATACCTTAGTGCTGTTTTTTAAAACCTTTAACCCACTTAACAACATTATTTTTACTTTTTTTTTTTTTTTTTGACAGGCAGAGTGGACAGTGAGAGAGAGAGAGAGACAGAGAGATAGGTCTTCCTTTGCCGGAGCCAGGTGCCAGGTGCTTTTTCCTGGTCTCCCATGGGGTGCAGGGCCCAAGCACCTGGGTCATCCTCCACTGCACTCCCGGGCCACAGCAGAGAGCTGGCCTGGAAGAGGGACAACCGGGACAGAATCCGGTGCCCTGACCGGGACTAGAACCCAGTGTGCCGGCGCCGCAAGGTGGAGGATTAGCCTGTTGAGCCACGGTGCCGGCCTATTTTTACTTATTTTAATACCCATACTTTTCTTAGAAAGAAAAGAAGGTAACCTAGAAAAAAGAAAATGATTTTATTGCATTTTTAAATGTGAAATAATTTTCTTAGTGACTATTTGCAAGAAGAATATTTAGATTACTTTTAACAATTTAATATCCATTTTAGGACTGAAATTGCATAGCTAGTGGTACTTATATTTCATATGGGAAAACCGATGCATGGGAAACGTGTGTCAGGGTTCCCTCTAGTAAGCAACAGAAGCCAGCTCCAGCTAATGTAAGCACAAAAAGGACTTCTCTTTAAAATATTAGGAAAGGGACAGGCATTTGGCAGTGACTCAAATGCTGGCTGGGACACCTGCATCCCATATTGAAGTGCTGCCACTGCCGCTTTCAGCTTCCTGGGAGGCAGCAGGTGATGGCTTAAATAGCTGGGCCCCTCGCACCCATGGAAGAATTCAGGGATGAGTTCTGGGCTCCTGGCTTTACCTGGCCCAGTTCCAGCTGCTGCAGGCATCTAGGGAGTAAAGCAATAGATGGTTTCTTTTTCTCTCTCTCCTCTCTCTCTCTCTCTCTCTGTGTGTGTGTGTGTGTGTGTGTCTTATTTTTGTCTTTTTCTCTGCCTTTTGAATGAAAATAAATAAATAATTTTAAAAATGATAAAATATTGAGAAAGCCATAGAATTTTCCAGTGTGTAAAAACCAGGCTTAGAGACCACATGTAAAAACTGACATTCCTGAGAAAGTTCAAGTTTTATAGCCTTAAAAGTAGAACTACCTAGAGGGAACAAAACATCCTAGCTGAACAAAGGCGCAGTTTGGTAACCCTGGCATGCCCTTGAGCAATAAAGGCATATTTGACTATTAAAACAGGAAATTATGGTGTTAGGCTTAAATTAAGTTTACATGATAAATGATGACCAATATTTCTAATTAAATTCAAGTGCAAACACATCTACCATCTCATAAATCTTGCAAAATTGAAACCATAGGACATTTAAACTAATGCATATATCCTAACTGTTGTATTACAAATACACATTAACATGCCCAGTGTTAAAATAGCCACCTAATTTATTTGTGCCTACTTAAGTCTCAAAAGTTTTCCTGCCAAACTCTCACAATCACTGAAGCCACTATTAAGATTTAAAAAGGGGTTAAAGTGGGTTATTGGCCGCAGTTCAGGCTCAAGGCAAGGAGCCAGTCCTGGCATTCTGGCTGAGAAGTTTGCAATACAACAGAGCTTATTAATTCCTCCTCAGACCAGAGCAGAAAGCATCTTTTTGCCCTCTGCAGAATGGTTGTTGGGAGTCATCAATGTGCCTTAATTCTGGCTGGTTTCAAGATTAGAGAGACAAGATGAGGAGTAGAAGGTCTCCAGATACCTGCTTCTCAGTTTGGGTCACGCCTTTGGGACCAGTTTCTTAGGGTGTTAGGAGTAATGTTGCTTTCACCAGGAAGTGTGGTCTGACTGTTACCTGCTGCTTGTGTAAAAGCAAACACTCCACTGATGGTTCTCCATTGCACAATCTCACTACTTTTAAGACAAGAGAGAACAGTAATAATAATAATAATGATAATGTCTAACATTTTTTGAGTATGTACTATGCACCTGAGATTTTGCCAAGCACATCCTCACAGTAATTCTATACAGAAAGCTCTGCATTATCTTCATTTTACAAATGCAGAAAATGGGGGCCAGTGATGTGGTGTAGCAGAGTAAGCTGCATCCCATATGGGTGCCAGTTCAAGTCCTGGCTGCTCCTCTTCCAAGCCAGTTCCCTGCTAATGTGCCTGAAGGCAGCAAAGGATGACCTGTTGTTTAGGTCCCTGCCACCCATACAGGAGACCAGAATAAGCTCGTGGCTCCTGGCTTTGGCCTGGCCCAGTACCCACTCTTGTAGCCATCTGGGGAGTGAACCAGCAGACAGAAGATCTGTCCTTCATCCCCTGTCCCCACACTCACCTAGGGTGCTAACAAATCTAACTGCTGTCTTTATCTTTATAGCTCTGCTTTTTTATGGCTATTTTCTATAACTGGAATCATATATACTATGTACTCTCTTATATCTGGTTTTTAATCACTTAGCATAAAGCTTCTGAGATTGATCTACAGACCATTCCTTTCTAATGCTGTGTAGCTTTCTATTGTGTGAATATAGTACAGTTTGCCTCAATTCGTCAGCTGATACGCATTTAGGTTTATCCAGTTGGGGCTATTCTGAGTAATGCCAATTGAACATTTGTGTTCAAGTCTTGTCTGAATCACTGGACCATTTTCCAGAATTAATAGGCCTGTCAGTACTCATGATTTTACCTATAAATTTCCTATATTTCTTTCTCTATCCCTTAGCTTACTTTTAGCGCAGAGAGGATTCAAACTCCCTGAACCAAGCAGTGATCACATAATATTTCACATGACTAACTTTATCCATTTACCCAAACACTGTCTAAAACTTTTCACAATCGTAGTTAGCACCCAAAGATAGTAAAAGTCTTCACAAATGCTCTGATCTATACTTGTTCAGCCCAAGATTGATTTACCACAGATTACCTATGATAGACTTTCAGATTATTTTCAATGTCTGTTAAAAAGAACAGTTGAATGGGGACAGATATCTGACACAGCAGTTAAGACACCACTTTGGATATCCACATTTGATTTCGGAGTGCCTGGGTTTGAGTCCCAGCTCTGCTTCTAATTCCAGCTTTCTGCTAATGAACAACCTGGGAGGCCGGCGCCACGGTTCACTAGGCTAATCCTCCACCTGCGGGACTGGCACCCAGGGTTCTAGTCCCAGTTGGGGTGCCATATTCTGTCCCGGTTGCTCCTCTTCCAGTCCAGCTCTCTGCTGTGGCCCGGGAAGGCAGTGGAGGATGGCCCAAGTGCTTGGGCCCTGCACCCCATGGGAGACCAGCAGAAGCACCTGGCTCCTGGCTTGGGATCGGCACAGTGCGCCAGCTGGAATGGCCATTTTGGGGGTGAACCTATGAAAGGAAGACCTTTCACTCTGTCTCTCTCTCTCTCACTGTCTAACTCTGCCTGTCCAAAACAAACAAAAAAATCCAACCTGGGAGGCAACCTGCCTCTTTTAGTTGAGTCCCTATCATCTGCCTCTTTTAGTTGAGTCCCTATCACCTGCGTGGGAGACCGGGTTGAATTCTGGGCTCTTGGCTTCCTCCTGGTCCAGCCCCAGCTGTTGCCAGCATCTGGGGAGAAAACAAGCAGATAGAAGATCTCTCTGTGTCTGTGTCTTTCTATCCCTCCATCTTTCAAATAAAATGAGTAAATATTATTTTAAATAAAGCCACACACTTCATTGTGTGAGAAGTACAGTGTATCTGTAGAATAGATTCCTGGGAATAGCATTTCTGAGTCAAAGGCATATGCTGTTATAATTTAGACATTGCCAAATTTTTCGTTAGGATAGCAATGCAAGTGTATTTCTTCATATCTTCATTGGTTCAGTGAAAACAAATATTTTTTACTTTTGCTAATCTGATAGGTGAAAAGTGATATCTCAATGCAATTTGAACTGTATGTCTCTTATGAATAAAGTTGATACTAGTATTATATATTTAAGAGCAATTTTTATTTCCTCATCTGTGAATTCTCAATTTGTGTCATTTTCCTATTTTACTGGGCTTTGGGATGTTTCCTTACTGCTTTGTATGTATCTTAATGCCTTTGTTTTGATAAAAGTTGCAATATTTTGTTGCTTTTCACGTTGAAAGTTTGTGACAGCAGAATTTTATTTTTATTGTGATAAAGTATATGTAACAAAATTTAGCATTTTGACTACTTTTAAAATATTTATTTTAAATGCAGAGAGAAAGAGAGGGAGAGAGGGAGAGAGGGAGAGAGGAGAGAGAGAGAGAGAGAGAGAGAGAGAGAGAGAGAGAGAGAGAGAGAGAGATCAAACTCCCATATATTAGTTCACTTCCCAAATACCCATAACTGCCAGGACTGGACCATTCCAAAGCCAGAATCTCAGAAGGTCAATTCAGTCTCCCACTTGGGTGGCAAGGACTCAAGCACTTGAACTACCATCTGCTGCCTCCCAGGATGTGCACTAGCATGAAGCTGGATTCTGGACTGGAGCTGGGACTTGAACTCAAATACTCCAATAAAGGATATAGGCATCCCAAGCAGATTTTTAACTGCTGTACCAAACACCTGCCCCATTTTAACTACTTTAGATGTACACTTTAGTGACATAAAGTATAGTCACTGCATTATGCAACCATCATCATTATCTTTTTCTAAAATAGAAATCTAACACAGAAACTTCATACTTAGACAAATTCTTATTTCCACCTTCTTCCAGCCCCTAATGATCACTGTTCTACTTTGTATCTCTACAAATTTGACTATGCTAAGTACTTCATAGAAGTGAAATCATACAATATTTGCTGTACTGTGTTTAGATTATTTCACTTCACATAATGTTTTCAAACTTTATTCAAATTGTAGCACATATCAGAATTTCTTTTGTAAAAATTTTTATTGTATCGAAATACTATAAAAAATACTTTCTTAACCATGGATTTGTACAGTTCTGAACATTCAAAAGTATAGCATTAAGCACTGTACTAGCTTTCTAAAACTACAACTAAATTATTTTTTAAGATTTATTTATTTATTTATTTGAAAGTCAGAGTTACACAGAGAGAGAAGGAGAGGCAGAGAGAGAAAGAGAGGTCTTCCATCCTCTGGTTCACTCTGCAATTCGCTGCAATGGCCAGAGCTGCGCAGATCTGAAGCCAGGAGCCAGGAGCTTCCCCTGGGTCTTCCACACCAGTGCAGGGGTCCAAGGACCTGGGCCATCTTCACTGCTTTCCTAGGCCATAGCAGAAAGCTGGATTGGAAGTGGAGCAGCCAGGGCTCGAACCACTGCCCATATGGGATGCCAGCACTGTAGGTGGCAACTTTACCTGCTATGCCACAGTGCCAGCCCCTACAACTAAATTCTTAAGACAGGTGACTTATGAAGTAAGGAGTTTTGTTTTGACTCATGGTTTTAGAGTTTTACAGTCCAAGATTAGGCAGACCTTATTGTTTTTGCCATCTGGGGAGGCTAGAGATTAGCGGTGGTAGAGTATGTGTTGAAGAATTATCACATAGTGAACCAGGAAGCAGAGAGAGCTAGGCCTAACTCATGTTTTTATAAGCAGCTATCCCATGAGAACTAACTACCTTCCAATAGCATATCTGCAGTGACTAAAGAACCTCTTGCTAGGCTCACCTCCTAAACACTGTAATTGGATCAAGCCTCTACTCTTCTGGCCCCACCAATCCACAAGTTTGGGATTTAAACATATGTATGAGTTAAGGAGCCAATTCCTGTTTAAACCATAGCAAGTAAATTCAAATTATTATGCAAGTATGATCATTATAAATCTTCCAGAACTCTCCATTTTCTCAAAGAAAAACTATATACCCATTAAAAAATAACTGCCAATCTCTACCTCCCCCTCACCCTGGCAACTACTCTCTACTTCCTATCTCCTTGAATTTCACTACTTTAGCTACCTCATAAAGTGAAGTCAAAAGGATGCCCACTCTCATCACTGCTGTTCAATATAGTCCTGGGAGTTTTAGCCAGAGCCTTTAGGCAAGAAAAAGAAATCATAGGGGTACAAATTGGGAAGGAGAGAGTCAAACTACCTCTATTGGCAGATGACAGGATTCTGTATAGAGGGGATCCAGAAGACACCACTAAGATACTATCAGAACTTTTCTATGAGTTTGGTAAAGTCAGAGGATATAAAATCAGTATACAAAAATCAACATCCTTTGTATACACAGACAATGCCACAGCTGAGAAAGAACTTTTAAAATCAATCCCATTCACAATAACTACAAAAAAATCAGATACCTTGGGATAATTTAACCAAGGATGTCAAAGATCTCTATGATGTGAATTACAGAACATTAAAGAAAGAAATAGAAGAACATACCAAAAAAATGGAAAAATCTTACATGTTCATGATTGGAAGAATCAATATCGTCAAAATGTCCTTACTTCCAAAAGCAACTTAGAGATTCAATGCAATACCAATCAAAATACCAAGGACATTCTTGTCAGATATAGAAAAAATGATATTGAAATTCATATGGAAACACAGGAGACCCTGACTAGCTAAAGCAATCTTATACAACACAACAATCTTATACAACACAAACAAAACTGGGGGCTCACAATATCAGATTTCAAGACATTAATACAGGGCAGTTATAATCAAAACAGCCTGGTTCTGGTACAAAAAGACGGATAAACCAATGGAACAGAATAGAAATGCCAGAAATCAATCCAAGCATCTACAACCAACGTAGCTTCGATAAAGGAACTAAAATCAATCCCTGAAGCAAGGGTATCTCATCAACAAATGGTGCTGGGAAAACTGTATCTCCACATGCAGAAGTATGAAGCAAGACCTCTACCTTACAACATATACACAAATCCACTCAAAATGGATTAAAGAGCTAAATCTACACCCAATACAATCAAATTATTAGAGAACATTGGGGAAACTCTGCAAGACTTTGGCACAGGCCAAAGACTTCTTGGAAAAGACCCCAGAGGCATAAGCAATCAAAGCCAAAATTGACAAATGGGATTATAGCAAATTGAGAAGCCTCTGTACTGCAAAAGAAATACTCAGCAAAGTGAAGAATGGGAGAAATTATTTTCAAACTATACAACTGATAAAGGATCAATAACCAGAATATATAAAAGAGATCAAGAAACTCAAGAACAACAAAACAAACTACTCAGTTAAGAAATAGGTAAAGGACTTAAACAGACACTTTTTTTTTTGATATTTTTGCAATCTTTATTAGTTAAGTTTTCTTTTTTTTATTTAATGAATGCATTTTTACATAGATACAACTTTAAGAATACAGTGGTTCTTTCCCTCATGCCCCTGACCCCCCTCCCTTCCCACCTCTCATTCCCTCTCCCATTTGCTTCTTCATTATGTATCATTTTTAGTATGGCTTTATATAGAGAGGATCATCTCTGTGCTAATCATAGATTTCAACAATTTGCCCCCACACCCACACACAATATATAGAGTACAGTTTTGGAAGAGAATTTGCAGTTGATTCTCATATTGCAATTCAATAGGGACAGAGTTCCTACCTGGGGAGCAAGTGCACATTGACTACTGTTGTTCCTTTAACAATTAACACTCTTTTTTATGACGTCAGTGATCATCAGAGGCTCTTGTTGTGAGCTGCCAGGGCTATGGAAGCCTTTTGTGACCATAGACTCCGTCGTCATTTGGACACGGCCATAAGCAAAGAGGATGCTCTCTCCCTTCAGGGAAGAGTGTCTCCTTTTATGACCCTTACTTTCCTATTAAACAGACACTTTTCAAAAGAGGAAATCCAAATGGCAAACAGACACATGAAAAAATGCTCAAGGTCATCAGCCGTCAGAGAAATGCAGTTAGAATGTCTTCCATACAGAAATCAACAAAAAGCAAATGCTGGTGATGATGTGGGGAAAAAGGTACCCTAATCCACTATTGGTAGGAATGTAAACTGGTAGAGACACCATGGAAGATAGTATGGCAATACCTCAGAAATATGAATATAGACCTACCATATGACCCAGCCATCCCACTCCTGGGAATTTACCCAAGGGAAATGAAATCAGCATATGAAAGAGTTATCTGTGTACCCCCATGATTATTACAGCTCAATTCACAGTAGCTAAGACATGAAAACCCAAATGCCTGTCAGCCGAAGACTGGATAAAGAAACTAGGGGATGTGTACACCATGGAATACTGCAAAGCAATGAAAAAAACAAAATTTGGTCGTTTGCAATAAAATAGATGAAACTGAAAAACAGCATACTTAGTGAAATAAGCCAATCCCAAAGGGACAAATACCATATGTTCTTCCTGACCTGTTATAACTAATAGAGTACCTAAAAGGCAATCTGTAGAAGTGAAATTGATACTTTGAGAAGCAGTGACCTTGAACGGCCTTGTCTTGACTGTTTAGGAACAGTTTTCTTTTTTTTTTTTTTCGTATTATCTGTTGCATTCCTACCAAACATAGAGATAATCATATGTGTGTAAAGTTAACTGAAAATAGATCTTAGTAAAAAGTAAGAGTGGGAATAAGAGAGATAAGAGAGGGAGGATGAATGGGGTGGGAATGTGTGTGGGAGAGCAGGCATGGAGGGAAGAATCACCATGACCCTAAAGTTGTAATTATGAAATGTATGAAGTTTGTAGCTTTAAAGTGGTATAGTTCTGCATACATTCCTATGTACTTACTTCTAAGGGTACAGCTTAAAAACTTGCCAGGAGACCCCAAATCCCCCTAGGTTGTGTGGTAAAAATAACATTTTAAGTGATAAAGTGAGTGTATGCATAGGATTAAGTGTTAAAGTGCTCATATAGATAGGATTAAGTGTTTGGTAATAGTAATAGAATTAAAAAGGAGTGAATGCTCCAAAATTTGAAGCAGTCCATACAGCAGACTCATAGAATGACAATCACCTTAAGTAGCACTCTGAATCAGCCCTTAAGGCATTTGGTCTGGCTGAAAAGCCCAGGGGAGCATTTCAGGCATGGAAAGCCAAGACACTATGGCAAAAAGTATCCTACATGAAGGACCTCTGTGGGTGAGACCCCAGTGGAAAGACATGGTCATCAAAGAAGAATGTACTTATCTCTGAAGGGAGGAGAGAACTTCCACTTTGCTTATGGTCTTGTGTAAATACTGAAGCATTTTGTGGATTCAAAAGGCTTCTGTAGCCTAGGCAGCTCAGGTCAAGAGCTTGGGTGATCACTGATGTCATACATAAAAAGTGTTAATTGTTAAATTAACAATAGGAGTCACTGTGCACTAACTTCCCATGCACAACCTCTGTCCTCAAAGAGTTGGGTTATGAGAGTTAATAGTAAAACCTGTTCTCGAAGATTTACTTCATTTTAGTGTATTAAGTGGAGGATATTCTTATGTCTCATAAGCTATAGTTATATCTAAGTGCTCACAAAAGACCTATCATTCATGGGTTCTTCTTCAAAGTTAATTAAGTTCCTCAAAAAATTATATATATATATATATATATATATATAAATTAACCCTTTTGTTGAATTAAAAAGTATTTTTTCCTTATTGTAAAAATAATCCTTCCATTATTCTATTGTACAGTAAGGTACAGTAGTTAACAATAACAATGTATTTTTCTAAATAGCTAGAAGAAAAACTTTTCAATGTTCACACTAAAAAGAAATCTTGAATATATGAAGTGGTGGATGCTAGTTATCCTAATTTTATCTTTAAAATGTATGCATGTATTGAATTATTACATTGTTGAGCAACAAAGCTTCAGCCAGTTCTATGAGTGCTAGACCTGGAATGGCTCTCCAGAGTTTTCTTAAATTGAGAGAGTCTGGGTTCTAGTTCTGGTCGGGCGCATGTTCTGTCCCAAGTGCTCCTCTTCCAGTCCATCTCTCTGCTGTGGCCCGGGAAGGCAGTGGAGGATGGCCCAAGTGCTTGGGCCCTGCACCCACATGGGAGACCAGGAGGAAGCACCTGGCTCCTGGCTTCGGATTGGCACAGCGTGCCGGCTGTAGCGGCCATTTGGGTAGTGAACCAATGGAAAGAAGACCTTTCTCTCTCTCTCTCTCTCTCTCTCTCTCTCTCTCTCTCTCTCTCTAACTCTGCCTGTCAAAAAAAAAAAAAAAAAAAGAGAGTCAGGCATTTATACCTCAACATTAAGCAGTTATTGGATAGGAGCTGCCTCTTAGGGTATAATTTTGGAACAACTCACTTTGAGAACAATTCTTGTAATAAGACTCAGTCATGAGCCTTCAGCCTTGGTTCTGAAAGCAGGGATATAGATATGCACTGCAACATCTCCTACACTTTCTTCCAAACACTATATTGACTAATGCATCTTTTTGCCACTCTTATTTTGTACAAAATTCCACATATTCATGGGTCCATTCCTGAAATTCTCTATTCTATTCTAATGATCTATTTATTCGTGTGTCATTAGTATACCGTGCTGTGTTAAAAATTAGTCTTTTAAAATGTTTTAGTATGTGCCCGTAGTAGTTCCTTCTCACAAACTTCAAACTGTTCCTAGTTATTCTTACTTGCTTAATTTTTATACAAACTTTAGATTAGCTTGCTAGTTAAATTAGGAAGAAGTGATTTAATTAAGTTTATAGAATAATTTAGAAGGAACAGGCATCTTTATGATGTTGAGTCATCATCCTCTTCAAGAATATGCTTTGACTTTTCATTTTATTCAAACTATCATTCATATTCCTCACTGATGTTCTTAAACTTTTTTTACATTTGTATTATACATCTTTTGTTAAATTCATGCCTAGATACTTTATCTTCTTAAAACATGTTTGTACGTGAGATTTCTCCTACATTTCTCACTGATTGTGTTATTTCTGAATATTAATTTTGAATGCAACCACCTGACTGTATTCCCTTACTGTTGATAATAGTTTTTTGTTCATTCTCTTGTGGCTGCCAATATGCAGTTATTTCCATCACAGGTAATATTTTTGCCTCCCCTTTTCTAATTGTTAGGCACCTAATTCCTTAATTTTACTTAAATTGAGTATAGGACATTTTAGACACATAATTCACAAAAGAAGGAAGTCATTTTTATGTCTTGTTACCACACTGTCTTATAATTACACATTGTAGCTATAATCTTTAAGTGGATATCTCCATCATTAAATTATGATCTTCCTTGAGGGCAAGAAATGTTTTATTCATCTTTATATCTGCATCACTTAGCTTAGCACCTCATTAGATGTTTGTTGAAAAGTTAAAGGAAAACCAATAATCCAATCTTAAATGTGTTAAGAATAACTCTTATTAACAAGATGTCTACTCATGTCATCCAGCATTGATGTCAAATAGCTGTATTTCTGTCAAATCTTCTGAAACCATTGAATAGAATGTAATTTTTTCAGATCAGAACACCTTCCCACCCAGTGTAATTTTTCGTTCTGCCAAGTACCTGCTTCAAATAGGCAATTTTTCTTTCTGATTCATCAAACACCTGCTGCCCATGACGTAGTTTTTTTGTTTTTTTGTCTCCAGTCTCTGGGACAATCCAGAGAGTTAAAGACTCCAACCTACAACCAGAGGACAGCAGTAATATCAGAACTTCTGGGCACTGCTTGTCACAGCATTTTGTAAGATAGAAAGGGGGACTGAAATCTTTCTAACCAATCTCTTTCCTTGGTCTCTGTTATCTCTAAACTTTGCAAAAAAAAAAAAAGTCAAACGAAAGTCTGTCCCATTTGAGGTTTCTCAGATTTTTAGTATTCTAAAACATTCTCACATTGACACAGGTAGTAATAGACTCAGCCAGGAATGAAGCCTACATCCCCTAACTCTAAATCTAAATCTACGGCTCTTCTCTATGTTTCATCAAATTGTTTCTGCTTGACTTTTACTCATCCTATATGCTTCAGTTCTCTTCTCATTGGACCTGCACTATGGCGTACCAGGTAAAGCCACTGCTGCAGCAAAAGCATCCCATATGGACTCCAGTGCAAGTCCTGCCTCCTCCACTTCTGATCCAGCTCCATTCTATTTCCTGGGAAAACAGTCAAAGATGTCCCAAGTCCTTGGGCCCTGCACCCACGTGGGAGACCTGGAAGAAGCCCCTGGCTTCTGGCTGCAGATCAGAGCAGCTCCAGCTGTTGCAGCCGCCTAGGGAGTGAACCAGTGGATGGAAGACCTCTCTCTCCCTGCCTCTTCCTCTCTGTAACTCTGTCTTTCAAATAAATTTTTTAAAATCTTTAAAAAAATTAGTCAACATTCAAAGGAATATTAATACATAAGAGGAAATGTACGTAGCAATAAACAATTAAAATTTAAACCAATACTTGCAGAAACATTACAAACGCAATAATGAGGTACTGTTTTACATTTATTACACTACCAGCAAATCCTGTACTGACCATTTTTAATGCTGGAGAGGTTGTGCTGAAATGCTTCTTCATGCAGTGGTACTAATTGCTATCCTTTTTTTTTTTTTTTGGAAAGTGATTTTGTAGCAGATACTTAGAGACCTAAATATGTCCATATCTTTCACTTGATCATCCAACTACTCAGATTTATGTGAAGAGATAATTCAATTGAAGAAGACAGCCATCTGCCGGAAAATGTTAATTCTATGTAAGATGTGTTCTATAACAAAAATAAACCTCCATAGCCAATAATAGAAGAATGACTTTTAAAAAGTTACCCTGCATCAACTTAAGGGAGTTTTATATTGACATTAAAACTGTAATTATGAAGACTATGCAATATGTGAAGAGTGCTTTATGACATAGTGTTAAGTTGAAAAACAAACACAAAAATACATGTACACAAAGATAATAATTATGCCAAAACATCCAGAGAAAGAGAAAATGAACTAGGGAAACACAGAACAAAATAAACAGATGTATTGGGGGGGTAAATTAAACCAAAATATTTCTGCCAGAATTTAAAGGACTGTTCAACTGAAGGCCATCAAAATGCAGGGATGCTGTTTACATTTTCTTTTTGCATAAAACTAAGACAGATTCACAAAGGCAAAAGAAAGGTTTTCTACTCTATTCCCCTACTTTTCCACCTAAAGACTGGATATAAATTCTTCTTTTATAAAAATCTGTGTTTATTTCTATTTATTTGAAAGGCAGAGAGAGAGAGCGAGAGTGAGAACGGGAGAGAGAGAGAGAGAGAGAGAGAGAGAGACTACAAAGAGCTCAGAAGCAGGATGAGCCCTGAAAAGCAAGGTTGCCTGGGTGAGGCACTTATCTCCAGCCTGATGTGCAGCTTTCTTTGGGGAAGCAATAAGGGGAAGATTAATAGAAAATATTTCAGTCTCCACTATTGCAACTAGTCTTGAAGCCCCATGTAATATTATATCCATTTTCTCTTGTCCATGACAAAGCCATTCTCATCCTTAGCTAGAACTTTTGTTGAGCCTGGTGGTTTTCCTGAGTGGGATTCCCACAGTGGCCTGAGCTCCTGGTCATCTTGCCATTCCTAAGCTCTGGCTACGTCAAGAAAGCAAGCATAAATGAATCATCTGGGTTCAAATGCATTCTTCATTTCTCCATTTTACAACGATAGTCCTATCTCTTCCAGATGGTTATGGTCAATGCCCACTTTCAGCTGTAGACTTCTTTCCATACCTGCTGATTTCTCAGCACAAAGAACTAGAAGTGACTGGGTAGTAGATGAAACTTCGATCTCTCAACAATCAGCTCAGAGTTATAGGAACAGAAAGTAAACATTGATTTAGTGGATCCTGGCATTGTGAGTAAGCAGGGTCACTCTGTCTACACCTTGGTTCTCAGAAACATGTATTTGTCGAAGTGGATAACAATAGACACTGTAAGTTGAACTCCCCTGGGGCCATTGCTGTGGCATAGCAGGTTAAGCCATCGCCTGCAGTGCCACCATCCCATATGAGCATCAGTGGATTCAGCTGCTCCATTTCTGATCCAGATCCCTGCTAATGGCCTGGGAAAGCAGTGGAAGATGGACCAAGTGCTTGGGCCCCTGCACCCACATAGGAGACCTGGGCGATTCTCCTGACTCCTGACTTTAACCTGGCCCAGCCCTGGCACTTGTGCTCATTTGGGGAGTAAACCAGCAGATGGAAGACCTCTGTCTCCTCTCTCTCTCTCTCTCTCTCTCTCTCTCTCTCTCTCTCTCTGCCTCTCCTTCTTTCTCTCTGTAACTCTACCTTTCAAATAAATAAAATAAATCTTTAAAAAAAAAATAAGTTGGACTCATCAGTGAAAAGAAGACTAAATTTAACTAAGCCTGGGGTTACAGTTCAGTTGGTAAAGTCAATGACGGAAACCACAAAGAAAAACACCTCACACAAGTGATGCTGACTTCCTGCCCTTTGCAAGGAATTGTCACATCCCACATTCTTTAAGCTCTGATTAGACAAAAGACAGACTTTGCTGACCCTTTTCCCTGATAAAATCCACAAACCCCAGATCAGTTCTAGTCAGTCCACAGAGACTGTGCATTAATGACCACCCTGCCCTAGGAATAACCTTTTGATGTCACATAAGCTAAAATCTCCCCAAGCAAACTAAACCTCTCATCCTTGAATTTGCTCAGGTAAACTTCACCTGTGTAGTTATATCTCATTATCCAAGGGATTGAGTTACTGGAATTTCTATGAATATGTAAACTTCCTGCTTAGAAGCTTTGTCCCTTTGCACAGCAGGGTGCACTTTCAGAATGGTATTTTCTCCAAATCTGCTCCTTTTTGCATTTCAGTTGACATTTTCTACCTATTAGGGCTACCACACCATATAATGATGCTAACTTAGGGTATGTGCTGGAAAGTATCATCTCTAACTGCCACCAGCTAATGCCTAGATCAGGTCAAAAGTCTTTATCTTGACTCATTTCCACTTCAAAGCCCTAAAACCTGCAAACCACTTGATGTTTTTGGGTTACATTCCAGGGAGAGATGCTATCACCTGCCATGTGAAACTGGTGGGAACTCTTACATAAGAGCCATGCCTGTGCAGATGGACCAGGAAGTGTCCAAAAGTCATCCTTTACTTAATTTTAATACTAAGATCTCTACCCTAGGAAGAGCTGTAAGTTAATTCCTGGAACATGTAATATATGTGAGGGCATGTTTCCAAACTCCATCTGCAAGAACTTTTACCTACCTCTCTGTGTAATGATAAAACTTACTCTTTTAAATATTTATTCCCAGAGCTGACATTTAGCACCTTGGTAAAGACACCACTTGGACACCTGCAACCCGTTTGGATATTGCTGGTTTGAGTCCAAGCTCTGCTTCCAATTCTAGCTTCCTGATAATGTGCACCCAGGGAGGCAATAGATACTTTCAGTCCCTGCCATTCATGTGGAAGACAGGGTTGGTTCCTTGCTCCTGGCTTCAGCCTAGCCCAACCCTGGCAATTGCAGGTATTTGGGAAGTGTCCCTCTGTCTTTCTGCCTTTAAAATGAAATGAAAATAAGTTTTTAAAAAGTTTTAAAACCTCAGGACTGGCACTGTGGTGCAGCAGGTTAAGCCATGGCCTACTGTGCCAGCATCTCATGGGCATCATTAGAGTCCTGGCTGCTCCACTCCTGATCCAACTCCCTGCAAATGCACCTGGGAAAGCAGTGGAAGATGACCCAAGTCCCTGGGCCTCTGAACCACATGGGAGTCCTAGAATAAGCTCCTGGCTCCTGGCTTCTGCCTGTCCCAGTCTCGGTTATTACAGCCATTTGGGGAGTGAAACAGCAGATGGAATATCTCACTCTGTCTTTCCATCTCTCTGTAACTCTGCCTTTAAAATAAATAAATCTTTTTTTAAAAAAAGTTTTAAAACTTTTAATCCATCAGCACTAATACTTTAAGAACATAAATAAATAATACTAAATCCAACTTTGATACCTTAAAGGCTAAGATAAGCAGTTTCTCAAACACAAGCTCATCTTTTACCTCTGCCCAGGACCCTCCCAACAGTCACACATGTGTACAAATGTCCAGGATGACCTTCATACGACCTTCCTGGGGTGGCAGCAGTGAACGACTCCACCATCTTGGAGCTACAGAGCATGCATCAAGATCCCTTTCCCATCAATCATGCACCAGAATCTCCAACTGGGAAAAAGAATGAGCCTTCTACCTAGAATGAGACATGTGACACTGCCTCTGCGCACACTTCTAAGAGCTCATGAGTGACTATCTTCAGAAAGCCAGCTGGAGACTCTGCTCCTATGCTGCTTCCCTTGTACTTGATCGTCAGACGTTAGTAAAGTCTTACCAGGGAAAGGTCAGTCCGGCCTCTTAACAATTTTTCTTACAGGAGAGCCTAAGACAGCAGGGTCAGTTACGTATTATTTCCCACCCCAAATAAAAGGTACCTGCTTTCCCTTGCTCAGCGAGCTGTGGCTTTGAAAATGATTCACCATTGTCTCCTTATTTGCTGCAAATAAAAATTACTTTGTGTGAGGTGTGGCAGTGCATACATGATCAAGTGATCTATTGTCCCCAGAAATACTTGGCTTCTTCTGTTGAAGTTTTTAAATTTTTTTAAACTAATTAATTTATTTGAAAGAAGTGAAAGAAGAGAGAGAGGGATCTTCCATTTACTGGTTCACTACCCAAATGCCCACTGCAGCCAACCCTGGGCCAGGCTAAAGCCTGGAGCCAGCAACTCCATCTAGATCTCCCAGTGGGTATACTCGGGCCATTATCTGCTGCCTCCTAAGCACATTAGCAGAAAGCTGGAATGGTGGGACTCCATCCTAGGTACTCCAGTATGAGATGCAGGCATCCCAAGTGGCAACTTGACCAGCTCTACCTCAATCTCTATATCTAGTGAAGGTTTTGATTTCCACACAACAAGAATTGAACTTACTCTGGGAAGGTAGCACAAGCTGAACTCTCAGTTGTACCTCAACAATCATTGCATTGCTCTGTGTGGAACTGAATAGAATCGGGACAATGAATCACCCTGATCATGTGTGCACTGCCACACTTCATTTCCTATAAAGTACATGCCTTAGTCCAATATGATTTTTTTCTAGAGTCCCTTCTTAGTGGGCCATTCACTTATAAGCACTTGGATAGTGATTCCCTGTGGAGTCCTGTGAACAGAAAGGCAAATTCAGAGCTGGAATGTGTGTTGATTCCAGTCAAGATGAATTGTCCCTCTTCCCAGAGCCTTCCTAATTGCTTTGGTAAATGAAGTGCCCCCTGAGCCTTACTGTGGAAAGGAGGCATCTGATGCATTTTCCAGTCTTACATAACAAATTCACTCAAGCATGCCCCTTTCTAAGAGATGTTCAATTTCTTTTTTTGTTTTTTTTCCAACAGAAGTTCTGGCATTTGCTTCTCATTTAGTTTGGGTATCGCTTTCTCCAAGCATCTAAGAGTCATCCTAGCAGTGTGTCCTAGAGTCCTTGCCAACGTATTAATTCACTTACCCCAGGAGAATGCTCCCATATGAATCAACACTCCTTCAACCAGTGTTATTTTCTTCTTCCTGTTGATCTCATTCCCAATCGCATCCTCGCTCTCTCAAGTCAGCCAGAATGTATTGACCAGGTCTTTCAACTCCTTCTGGGCCACTGGGGATTCAGCCTTTTCTGAAGCTTTGCTACTTTTCTGCTTAAATGCAGAGTCTGATATTCAGCTTTATCTGCCTTGCAACTATCAGAGATGAGACTTACTGTACTCTGCCAAAGAAGCCCTCTAGCTTCTACATTAGGCAATCAGCCTTTCCTTGTCTTTCTCAAGAATATATTTTGCCACCAGCATCAACCATCTGATTCCCTTGTCTTTATAATTACTAATTCCCCATGCTGTTCAAATACTGGTTTCATTTTCCTAGCCAGTACATTCCCTTTCCCTGGAACTTGTTACCAATCTGTGTGCTTGGCTGTATCCATGCTTCACCAACCACCTACTGGAGATTCCTATTTCTAGTTAGTAATTGGGTAAACCAATTTCAGTGCCTCCTTTCCTGTAACTACTCTTCCCACCACTGTCACAGCTAGATTTCCCGGGAAGTGGACTCTGCAGTGCAGATTAATATGCAGGTTGATGGGGTGGGACATGTGGCATTCTCGCACAAGTATCTATGGGTAGTGAAGAAGCAAAATTGAGCAGGGAGAAGTCTGACTGTGACATCCTCACAACAAAGGTTACAGCAGATTCTATGACCATTCTTTGAATAAATTCGGTCTGGCTGTGAGTTGGTTGTCGATCTGAGTCACGGCACCACTTGTGGATCCGAGTCACAGCACCACTTGTCTGCTCCTCCGGCCGCAGAATGAACGACACTGCTCGCAGTTAATCGGTCTTCAAGAGACTTTTACTTAGAAAGAGTGGGAAAGAGAGTGGGGGAACCGGGAGAAGGGGGAGAGATCGCATGCACGTTCCTTAAGGGGGAAAGCTGGCGTGCCCCCTTCTCTCTCTCGCTCTCCACTTATATCCAGAATTCAACCAATCACAGTCAATCAATTACAGTCCATGCACAGAGCTCTCCAATCCGGCACTTGATCACGATCAGCTGTGGAGTCATGCAGCAGGCAGGGCATCAGCGCCATCTTGTTTTCCACGATCCTCAGCTAGATGGAAAGTTCAATCAGCTGCTACATCCACATTACTGCTATAAGCCACGCCCACCATGGGGGGGGGTCCCATGGCTGGCCTATCCATGGGTCCCCACATCTCCCCCGTTTTTATTATATTAAGTGGCATGGAAACGTGCCTGTCTTGGGTTCCCAATGGCGTGCAACCTGCTTACCCGTCATGGAGGTAATAGGAAGCTTGTCCTACCCTCTGTCTTAGGTTGCTAGGTGCGCCCATCGGCAATTACCCGTTATTGGCTACCGTTCCATCATGTTAAGCCACACTTCTCATGGGGGTAAGAGCGCAAGGTGGCTAGCATAGCCTGCCGAATTACCAGGTTGGTACGCTGCTGGCAGAGTGTTACAGCTCTGATCAGAACTTCTGGGCTATTGGGGTTTTGAAAACCAGAACAGTTTTATCAAATTGTAAATTAACATCTTTAAGTACATTTAAGAAAACAAATCAAATTAGGTCAGCTTTCTTACTACTTGCTACTTAAATCCAACACATAAATTTTAACAAATTCCTTCATAATTTCACATTAGCAGTTAGGCACAAAGGATACATCTTATAAAGAAATACTTGGTTCAAAGTAAAATGCTTAATTGGTACTATTCTTCACATGTTCTGAATGCAGACAGCCACTCCACATATCTTGTATGCTTTAAACACTAGTTACCTCAAATTCTCCCATTTCACCCACTTGGCAAGGCAGGTGAGGCCTATATTGTTAAGTACAACCTCGTAAAATTACTGTTCCAGGTGGTATTGATCATCTGGCCCAATTCTAGGGTACAATAATTCTCGTGTAAATCAGTCTGACAAAACTCAGTACAAAATCATAAACCCCTTAACAAACTTCATAATTACAAATCAATAATAAATGAGCAAGCAATACTTTCAACAAGCCAAAAGTTAAACTAAAGACATAGATGGCCAAACAATTTTAAAGATAAATTGAAACATTTACATTCTTTCATAAAGCAAACAAAGCATAATCTGCTCAAGCATTCCTATCAATAATAGGGGTAAAGTTAGTACATAATACAAAAACAGAATGGGTAGTTCAGACACTTTTCACCACGATTAGCATTAATGAACTGTTTTATGGCTCATCTTTTTTAACCCTATTCTCTGCGTCTGTAATGGAGTCTTTATAGTCTTTATCGCAGCCTTTTTTCCTGTGCTTCTTCCTCTCATTATAATAAGGCCGTATCCAATTTAGATTTCCACATAGTTTTCGAAAATCACTTAAGGTTTTCAGTCCTGTCGTAGCAATGGCAAATTCCAAAGGGGCCTCTTTTGTTGGTGTAAGCCCAAGTCCTAAATATCGAACTACAGTATCTTTTTGAACCTTTCCTGCCTCCTGCAGACATGAGCTTAATGTTATGAACACTGCTTCCAATATATAAATCCATATAGTGGAGGATTTTTGCTTCTCCATGTCGCTGACGAACAGGCTCTATTGCTTATGAAACATATGGTAAGATCAATCACAATCAGTACTCCCACCTTTCTCCTGGTGTTCCACTCCCAGTCTTTACAACGATTCACTTCCGCCTTTCTCCTGGCATTTTACTCCCCGTCTTTTGTCGACGGTCCACTCCTGCCTGTCTTCTGGCGTCCACTCCCCGCGGTTATAATCCTAGGCCTTTTTACCCGCCTAGATTCCCTGTCTTTTTTCGACAGTTTACTCCCGCCTTTCTGGCGTTTCACTCCCTGTCTTTTGTCGACGGTTTACTTCCGCCTGTCTCCTGGCATTTCACTCCCCGTCTTTGGTCGATGGAACCTCGGCTATAATCCTAGGCTTTTCACTTTACCCACCTAGATTCCCTGTCTTTTGTCGACAGTTTACTCCCGCCTTTCTGGCGTTACACTCCCCGTCTTTGCAACGAAACCGCGGTCATAATCCTAGGCTCTTTACTTCACCCGCCTAGATTCCCGTGTATGGACGTTTATCCTGTTCTTACTTCCTGCTTCCAGCGATCGGTCCGACGATCCAAGATCCGAGTCACGGCACCACTTGGCGATCCGAGTCACAGCACAACTTGTCGGCTCCTTCAGCCGCAGAAGGAACGACACTGCTCGCAGTTAATCGGTCTTCCTTTACTTAGAAGGAGTGGGAAAGAGAGTGGGGGAACCGGGAGAAGGGGGAGAAATGGCGCACACGTTCCTTAAGGGGGAAAGCTGGCGTGCCCCCTTCTCTCTCTCGCTCTCCGCTTATATCCAGAATTCAACCAATCACAGTCAATCAATTACAGTCCATGCACAGAGCTCTCCAATCCGGCACTTGATCACGATCAGCTGTGGAGTCATGCAGCAGGCAGGGCATCAGCGCCATCTTGTTTTCCACGATCCTCAGCTAGATGGAAAGTTCAATCAGCTGCTACATCCACATTACTGCTATAAGCCACGCCCACCATGGGGGGGTCCCATGGCTGGCCTATCCATGGGTCCCCACAGTTGGTATTCTGTCTTTTCTCTGTTCTGCACCCCTTTTCCTTTCATTCTGCCTCTGCCTCTGCCTCTGTAACTCTGCTTTTGAAATGAATAAATAAATCTTAAAAAAAAAAAAAAAAGAATGACCCATACCTCCCACAAAATAAACAAAAATCTAGGAGTGGCTTGGTTAGTGAGATTTCTGATAAGGGTTCATTTAGCCCTCACCTTTCCCCTATCTGTGAAACCCAGATGGGAAAAATAGGTGTGTCTGGATGTGGACTGCAGGCTGTCCCCTAACAGAGCAATCAGGGAAACCTGCATAACCTGAACACCCCAATCAACCAATACCTGCTTTGAGACCTGTTGCGCAGTGGCACTCTAATAAGAAACACAAATCTGACATCAAGACCTTGAAAAGTAACATTTCTTTACAGAAGACTGTTGAAAGGGAAGTTTTATCACAATTACTAAAAAATATTATACCTTCTAAAAATCTTATTTGGACAGATCATTCCTGAGTTCCATCTGTCTAAGCTGCTACTCCCCACATCTGTCATTTCTGCTACTGGCAAAACCCTAAAGACTCTTCCCTCTACCTTCTGAATTTCCTTCACAAATATATTGTACTATGCCCAAAACCTGCATCTGCTTGTCTGGCATGCAACAAGCCAATCATTGACATCAAAGTGGTGAAAGAAAGTAGGTATGTTTTTGCAAAGCACGAGTGAGGAGCCAGGCAGCTGTAGCTTGCTTCATTCCCAGGCTTCCAGAGGCACTAAGGGCAAGGGATCTTAGAGCCTGAAGTTGGTGTTGAGGTATGTGTTCAGCTCGTGTGCAGGTCTCTGGTTGGTCTGAAGTGCTCCTGGCTTTCCAATGATCGAATGATTGGTATATGGTAACTTCGTGATGGAAAAGTGGGTTTCAGTCAGTCAGGTGGTGTTTACATTTTGCTTAAGCCTGAAGTTCCTGGAAAAAAAAAAACTTTAGACAAGGCCAGACATCAGAATGTTATCTATAGAGGAAATTATGACCACTCCCTCAATCTAGTGAGTTAATTTTAGAAAGAGGTTGATTTGCAAAGAGACTTTAAGCTACAGATGGGGAGCTGAGAGACTGTGGGAGACCAGAATCTGACCTTATCTGGACTTTGTATCAAAGGAAATCCGTTTCAAGCAGTATACACATCATTTGTATGTAAATCAAGTTAGCCTTTCTCTGCATTTTTCAGTTCTCCTTTCTTCACTGTAATCAAGAGCACACAAAGGCAAGCACAGACTCCTTAGCAGAATGGAGGGATATATGATCCTGCATTTGATGCAGTACATTTTACCAGATGAGAACCTGATAATAAATTAAAATGTATCAGTTCCTTGGAGCTGTCATGCCATTCTTTGATCACCTATCTCCTCCTCATTCTCCTTGTAGTCTATCAAAATATTTCCATGATGCTTTGTCTGAAATAGACCTTGCTGCTTTCCTCCCTTCTATTCAAAGAAAACTTGTTGACCTGCCTGGTAGGGGAGCCCACATGAATGTGAGCTGCAGGCATATGCATATGCACAAGCATAATTTTGCATGTAATTTGAATGAGTTCAAGGACCCCTGAATAAGTGCTAAAGACAACTTAATTAGTCTTTTCCCCTAACTAACTCTGAGTTCCTGAAACATCATAGAGTGTACTTACACAAACCTAGATAGTATAGGTCAACCCCTCAATGTGCTCTGGATGTAATCAAGTGACAGACTAAGCAAGATGTATGAAGCTGATGATGGCATGATGATTTACAATAAGCTTGTTTGTTTTTTGTTTAAGATTTATTTTAAAGATGAAGTTACAGAGAGAGAGAGGGAGAGACCGAGAGAGCTCTTTCACCTATTGTGTCACTCCCCTAATGGCCACAATGGCCAGGGCTAGGCCAGGCTGATACCAGGAGCCAGAAGCATCTTCTGGGTCTCTCCTGTGAGTGCAGGGGTCCAAGCACTTGGACCATCTTCAGCAGCTTTCCAGATGCATTAGCAGGGAATTGAATAGGAAGTGCAGCAGCTGGGACTTAAATCACTACCCATATGAGATGCTGGTGTGGCAGGCAGCAGCTTAACCTATGCCACAATGCTGGCCCCAACCTGTTGTTTTATAAGCAGAGGAGTACACTCTAAAATAATGATACATGGATGAAATTTGATATGCAAGAGGTTTATTCAGGGAAATGCCTGTGAAGGATAAAGAGAGGAGACCTACTGTGATGTAGGTCTGACACATGTGAAGGAAAGGAACAAAGAAAGAAGATGAGATAGGAGAAGTTTTGGATGTCAGCATCATCAAGGAAGATTCAGCCAGGCCAATGGAGAATTCATGAGTCAAAATCACCTGCCAGAAGAATCTTCCATCTTATAGGAATGGGGCTAAATAAATAGCACCCCCACCATGTTTAGTCATTGAGAGAGCCCATGGGAGGTACAAGCTAAGCACAAACACAATGACAGATCCAGTGGAGCCACAGCTGCATCATACTACATTTTACAGGAGATATGACTGACAGATTTTCATGAGTACAATATTCTCACATCACAGAACAATATAGATCAAATATAGGAGTTGCAGGGCTCCACTGAGACATTCAGAACCCCAGCATGGCTCTGCTCTCTTCTAGTTTTCTGAAGTTTTCTCGATTCAGCTGGCAGATGGGGAAGGAATGCAGATGATATATGAGAGGGATCCATGAGTTTCACCTGGACTTTGCACGTGTTACCTATGTCTCTATTATGGTGGCCAGGATGTAGTAGTCTTGTGGCCCCACCTAATTGTAGGAAGATTGGAAAAATATAAGCCATTTACATACTGCAAAGCCATTTGTGTGGGATCCATGACAGACAAAGCAATGTCCTCAGTTTCAAGTTTGGATTACAGGTAGATGATGGTGCCATTCACTAATACAGATAATGCAGAAGGAGGTTGCCGACTTCACAGGAAGTGGAGATATCCAGTAACCATCTGGACATTCAAGTTTGGAGCTCAGGCGGGAGATCTGGGTTAATCAAAACCAAATGATGGGTGAGGCTATGAGTTGCCAAAAGATAGCTCCAGAAAAGAGTAAGGCTGAGTATATGAACCTGGAAAACATCAAAATTTAAGGGACTGTGTTATTCAATGTCTATTTGAATCTCCTCTTTTTACTGTGTATTGCAAAGATGGAAAGATAGAAACTACATTTCCCAGACCCCTGTCAGCCAGAATTTCCAAGAATGTGACTTGGGCTCTTCTAGTTAGAAACACTGGCTCCAATTTTAGAGCTGAACAAGTTGAGGCCCTAGTGAAGCAGGAGGCATGCTTAGCTGTTGCCAAGTGAGTGAATGGATAGAGAGGTGGCACCTGTGGAGGCAATTTCCTAGTTCCACAACACTTCCTAACTGTGACAAAAGCAGCCATTCCCCTGGCAACTCAATCCAGAGTGGGGATTTTTTCCTCATTCAACCTAGAGTCTACCTCTTCAGTTCTTCCCAATAAATAGCTTGAAATTATCCTTTTCTTCTTTTTTGAATTTTATTTACTTATTTGTTTGAAAGGCTGAGTTACAGAGACAGAGAGAGACAGAGAAACAGATATCTTCCATCCATTGGTTCACAATGGCTGAAACTGGGCTGGTTCGAAGCCAGGAGCCAGGAGTTTCATCCAGGTCTCCCATATGGATGCAGGGGCCCAAACACTTGGGCCACCCTCCATTGCTTTCCCAGGCACATTAACAGGGAGCGAGCTGGATCAGAAATGGAGCAGCCGGGACTCAAATCAGCAGCCATATGGAATGGTGGTATCTCAAGCAGCAGATTTACCCACAACTCCAGAGCGCTGGCCCCTATCCCTTTCTTCTTAAACTAGCTGAGGCAAAATCTGTTCTTGGCACCTAAACTATGACCTATAGAATCAGAGAAACATGAGCCTTTGGAACAGGCTGAAAAGGAAAAGCCAGAAAAGTAGCATCAAAACCAAGAGAGTTCTGTCCTAAAATCATGTCACAGGTGAGTTCAATAAGTGATCACCAATGAAATGTTGCAGAGAAGCCAAGACAGATACAAGCATCAAGTAAAAATGACTTAGCCAGGGGGACAGTTTTAGTGACTAGAAGGGCGAGAAGCTATATTGAAGATTAAAGATATTTCTCCATTTTATTAGGACTCAGTTTAAGAATTAGGTCCTGGCCGGCACCGTGGCTCAATAGGCTAATCCTCCGCCTTGCGGCTCCGGCACACTGGGTTCTAGTCCCGGTCGGGGAGCCAGATTCTGTCCCGGTTGCCCCTCTTCCAGGCCAACTCTCTGCTGTGGCCCGGGAGTGCAGTGGAGGATGGCCCAAGTGCTTGGGCCCTGCACCCCATGGGAGACCAGGAGAAGCACCTGCTCCTGCTATCGGATCAGCACGGTGCGCAGGTTGCAGCGTGCCAGCCGCAGTGGCCATTGGAGGGTGAACCAACGGCAATTGGAAGAACTTTCTCTCTGTCTCTCTCTCTCTCTCACTGTCCACTCTGCCTGTCAAAAAAAAAAAAAGAAAAGAAAAGAAAAGAACCAGGTCCTGACTGCATTGGTTTAAGAGGTACAGACATTATTCCATTGCTTTTGATTGTGCTTGGAAATCCAATGTGGTGATTCAACATAATTGTTGTAGGAATTTGTCACCTGGCATCATCAAAGATTGATAATCTGTATGGCACTGCCATTTGTTAGCTCTGTAAAATAGTCCTCTGAACTTCCTTTTTAAAAAAAATTTTGCTGGTTTTTCTTTTTGAAAGGCATACACACACACAGAGAGAGAGAGAGAGAGAGAGAGAGAAAGAGAGAGAGAGAGAGAAAGAGAAAGATACCATGATCCACTGGCTCAGTCTCCAGATGCTGCCAGAGCCTGGGCTGGGCCAGGATAAAGCCGGGAGCCTGGGACTCAATGCAGTTTGGGGTTTCCCCCATGCATTGCAAGAATCCAATCACTTGAGCCATCACTGCTGCATCTCAGGGTCTGCACTGACAGGAAGATGGAATTGGAAGACAGAACATGGTATTGAACTCGGACCAATATGCTAAAGGCATCTTAACTGATACCTTAACTGCTGGGCTAAATCTTGTTCCAGAGTTTCCATTTTTAAAAAAGGAGGGGCATGCATTTAGCCCACTGGTTAAGATGCCTGCAGCCCACATCAGAGCGCCTGGGTTCAACACCCAGCTCCAGCTCCTGACTCCAGCTTCCTGCCAATGAAGACTCTGGGAGGCAGCAGTGGTTGGCAGGGCTGTTGCAGATATTTGGGGGAAAAACAGTGGCTGGGAGTTTTATCTACTCTATCTATCTATGTCTAGAAAGAAAGGGAAGAAAGAAAGAAAGAAAGGGAAGAAAAGAAAGAATGTGATCTTTTTTTATTCTGAAGATTTATGTTTTTATCTGAGATGTAGAGTTGCAGAAAGGTCTTCCATCCACTGGTTCATTCTCCTATTGGCTGCAACAGCCAGAGCTTGGCTTATCCAAAGCCAAGAGCCAGGAGCTTCTTCCAGGTCTCCCACCATGTGGATGCAGGGGCCCAAGCACCTTGTACTACTTTCCCAGTCATAGTAGAGATCTGGACTGGAAGAGGAGCAGCCAGGACTCAAACTAGCACCCATATGGGATGCTGGCACCGCAAGCAGATGCTTAGCCTACAATGCCAGAGCACTGGTCCAGATCTTTTAAAAATGTGCACTTTGATACCTGCCTGCTTTTTGCATAGGCAGGATGGTGCAGGAGATAAGAGCATAGTATTTGAAATTCAGAGACAGGCTTTAATACTGATTTTGCCACTCATTATGACCTTAGCCAAGTTGCCTATACTAAGCTTTCTCCTGGATAAAATAGCAATAAAACTATGAGCCTTGCAGAGGAGTTATCGTGATTTACTGAGGTATGTCAGGCATTTAGCACAAGATTGGCAAATAAAAAGCACTCAGTAAATGGTAGCTGATATTATAAGCAGTCAAGCTTACCTTTTGGGATATAATGACCATTGCTGCTTTTTACATAATGTTGCTGGCCAAATGAGATAAGATATGGGAAAGTAATGTAAGGTCTATTAAGATAAGAACTTGCAATGAGGAAAATCACACCTTAAACCAGAAATCACTGAGTTCCTTAACAACTAGATTATGCAATGTAGCTGGTAGGGAGGACCAGGCCAGGAAAGAGAACAGGGTAAAGATGAGCCTCAGTGGTTCCATGGCTTTTCCCAGGGCTGGCCCTTGTTACAATAATAGATGTTCTACCAAAAAGGGGCAATTGATTGATATACACCTGCTAGAAAAAAGGAAATTTGCCTGGGGGAGCTTGGTAGGTACAATGAGTAGAGAGTACAGCAGGTATAATGCTTAAAATTGGGTAGAAGATTCATGTACCAAAAACCTCATTCTGGCTGGCTTCCATGCCAACCCCCACATTCTCCCAGTCCACCTCCATCTGCAGAAAACACACACAAATTTGGTGCACAGTAGGAATCCAAAGAGCTTATCTAGAAATAAACCACCTACTTGTACAAACAGAAGGACCAGAAATCCCTAGAGGTGGGCAAATGAGTCCTTGCTGCCCTAACTGGCCCGGCCCTGCATTTGCCCCAGGTCCTCCAACTGCCACAAAGAGGCAGAATTCAACTCCATTCTCTCAGGCCCTGATTTGCTGTTCCTTCTAGCAGAAACATCAATAAAGGTGTCTACTGGTGGCCAAAGAGGGCCCATGATGCCACCACCTCACTGACTATTACACCTTCCACTCACCCACTTAATTTATCTTTATTCCTTTTAAAGACCAAACACAGTCAGGGAAATGAGGTGGTTTTTTTGTTTGTTTGTTTTGTTTTTAATCTGTTTATTTGTGTTTTAGTTGAAAGATAGAGACCAAGAGACAGGTAGAGAGATTTTTCATTCGCTGGTTCACTCCACAAATGCTTGCAATAGCCAGGACTGGTCCAGGCCAAAACCAGGAGCCTAGAGCTCATTCCAGATTTCCCATGCATGAAGCAGGGACCCAGATTCTTGTTTACCAAAGTGTGCATTGGCAGGAAGCTGGATCAGAAGCGGAAGAGCTAGGACTCAAAACTGGTGTCCAAAGCCGTGATTTAACTGCTGTACCATATGTCTGCCTCCAGGAAATGAGGTTTTTCTCTGCAAATTATTTCATTTTCTCAGCTCATAGCATCGTAATCAATGATCATCCATCTTTCCTGTTACTTCTTTCATTAAGGTGAAGAATTTACATCATGTTAGGATTCAAGATTAGGCTGCCTTCTGTAGCTGGAGGCAACCTCTGAAACCTTAGGCGTTTTTCACTTTGCTGGTGTCGGGCCCCTGAGGAGGTGGGCAGAGTAGGCCATGTGTGGCATAGGCAGTGTGACAAGCTCCACCACCTGCTGAACAGGTGGAAATGCTGGCTAAGTCAGTCTGTTAAGAGAAATGGTCTTGGTATCAGGCCAGTTGTCCTGATTGCTAACCTCTGAGATGGCACATCCTATAATTTCCCAAGACAGATTTGTTATTACAAACACTCAACCCAATAATCAGTGCCCAGGCAAACCCAGGTGTTCTAAAGAAGTAGGGTGTAAACTTGTGTTTACAAAAAAAGGAGCTTTTTGCCCAGCAAAGATGAAATTCTGTAGAGCAGATAACATGTACACATTGTACTACCTTCCTCCATCTTCCCATAGAATCCTACCAAAGTCTTTGGAAGCTACCAAATTATGCTTATATTGTAGATATACTTTGTGTAGGCTGTGCCCGAATCTTTTAAGATCATTTAATTACATTAAATTCAACCGAGTGAGTTCATATATTTATTTTAGCATCTGTTCTGTGCCTGGCACTGTGGGTGTCAGCATAAATTAAATATTGGGTCTGTCTTGAAGATACATTTGACAGAGTTGTAGCAGTAAGTACCTTTTTCTCCTTCACAATGAAGACTGAGTGCCATAGATTAGAATATGGTGATTTTTCTCCCTCCACCTAGACTTTCTGAAGACCAAAGTCTCAACATTCTCTCTCTCTGTGTCTCTCTGTCTCTCTCTCATTCTCTCTCTCTCTGTCTCTCTGTCTCTCTGTCTCTCTCTCATTCTCTCTCTCTCTCTCAGAAGGTTAACATCTTTGTATAAGGCATCTTGCTTCTTGGAATTTGACCCTCACAAGGGACTTTGCTTTGTAATCAACCTTTTCTACCTCCACTAGAAACATGTTCAAATCTAACCCAACCCTACAAATCTTTCTCTGCCTCCATTTCCTCCTGGGATAAAATCTTTGTTTGTGCAATTAATTATTCACTCATTAATAATCTAATAAATAATCTAATAATAATAATAATCTAATAAATTCTTAGTATTGGACAGTATAGGCAAGATCTCCCTCAGGATTTTAATAAATAAGAACTTCTTGAGCTTTGCCTTTGAGGAGTTCACTTTGTGGTTGAGGTAACACATTTTAATCAGGTAAATATTGATGCCCCTTTTCTCCCCCACTATGATCAAACTACTTGAAGGAATAACCAGCTGCTCAATGTTTTTGATGCTCACAAAGACCCAGAAGAAGCTGCTGGATCCTGGCTTCAGCCTGACATTACAGCCATTTGGAGAGTGAACCAGTGGATGGAAGACTCTCTCTCTCCCTCTCTCTCTCCCTCTCCCTCTCCCTCTCCCTCTCCCTCTCCCTCTCCCTCTCGCTGTAACTATCTTTTAAATAAATAAAATAAATCTTAAAAAAAACACAGTTGCTTACAAGAAACTCTTCAAACTTTCTAAAAAAAATATAAAGACATCAGGGGCCAGCACCACAGCTCACTAGGCTAATCCTCTGCCTGGGGTGCTGGCACCCCAGGTTCTAGTCCTGGTTGGGGCGCCGGATTCTGTCCCACTTGCTCCTCTTCCAGTCCAGCTCTCTGCTGTGGCCCGGGAGGGCAGTGGAGGATGGCCCAAGTCCTTGTGCTCTGCACCCGCATGGAAGACCAGAGGAAGCACCTAGCTCCTGGCTTTGGATTGGCACAGGGCGCCGGCCGTAGCAGCCATTTGGGGGATGAACCAACGGAAAAAGGAAGACCTTTCTCTCTGTCTGTCTCTCTCACTGTCTTAACTCTACCTGTCCAAAAAATAAAAATAAAATAAAATAAAATAAAATAATTTAAAAATAAAAATAAAAAATACACTCTATTAGAGCAACATGAATTCTGTAAAAATTAAATAAAAAATAAGCATCCAGTTGAAGGTGAGGCTTGGATTTTATAATGTTGAAAGTCAAATGGAGTTTTACCAACAAACGCTGGTGAGGATTTGGGGGAAAAGGTGCCCTAATCCATTGTTGGTGGGAATGTAAACTGGTAAAGTCACAATGGAAGTCAGTTTGGAGATACCTCAGAAATCTGAACATAAAAATGTTATCTTCACCCCATGTTTATTGCAGCTCAATTCACAATAGCTAAGTCATGGAATCAACCTAAAAGCCTGTCAACTGAACATTGAATAAAGAAATTATGAGATATGTACTTTATAGAATACTACAGAGCGGTAAAAAAAAAAAAAAGAAATCTGGTCTTTTGCAACAAAATGGATGAATCTGGAAAACATCATACTTTGTGAAATAAGCCAGTCCCAAAGAACCAAACACCATTCTCCCTGATCTGTGATAACTAATAGAGCACCTGAAAGGAAATTTGTAGATGTAAAATTGACACTTTGAGAAGCAATGACTTTAACAGCCCTTGTCTTGTCGGGGAACAGGTTTTTTCCCCTTAATAGAGATTGGGACTGGGAATGGGAAAGGGAGGAGGAGGTGGGATGGGAGAAGGGGTGGGAAGGCAGATATGGTGGGAAGAATCACTATATTCATAAAGTTATACTTATGAAATTAGTACTCAATAAATAAAAGGTTTCTTTGGGAAATAAATAAATAAATAATTCTTCAAAAAATTCATTGGTGTTGGGGCTGGTGCTGTGGCACACCAGGTTAAAGCCCTGGCCTGAAGTGCCGGCATCCCATATTGGCACCAGTTCCAGTCCCGGCTGCTCCTCTTCCTATCCAGCTCTCTGCTATGGCCTGGGAAGGCAGTAGAAGATGGCCCAAGTGCTTGGGCTCCTGCACCCACATGGGAGACCCAGAAGAAGCTCCTGGCTCCTGGCTTTGGATCAGCTCAGCTTTGGCTGTTGCAGCCATCTGGGGAGTGAGCTATCAGATGGAAGACTTCTTTCTCACTCTACGTCTCTCTGTAACTCTGTCATTCAAATAAGTAAAATAAATCTTTCAAAAAAATTCATTGGTGTTTTACAAGGTTATAGAGAAAATGACTTGAAAAAAATCAGAGTTTACAAATGAATAACTTATTTTAAAAAGAGATAATATCATGTTGAAGATGAAACTGACAATGGCAGACCATTCCAATCAATTTGTCAGGTAAACAATTACTTAGTTTGATCTCTAATTAAAAAGAACTGATGATTCAGAACAGAAACAGTAGCCAACACCATAGACATGGTATTTCAGCTTACACAATTATGACTGAAAAAGTGGAACAAATTTTCTGCTCAATGGGTGCCATAAGTGTTGTGTCCAGATCAGCTACAAACAAGAGCAGAGTTTTCAATGGAAAACTTTTAAACAAATCAAGATCCTCAGGCATTTCTTTGAACAACTGTAACAGGAGATGAAACATGACCTTACCAGTATAATGCTGAAGACAAAGCACAATCAAAGAATGGCTACTGAAGGTGGGAGTAGGATGCAAGATATCTGGGTATAGAAAAGATGCACTGATTTTGACCATAGGAAGGTAACAGAAGGAAAGGGGAGAAATTGCATTCCCAGGAGACAATTAAAGAGAAATTTGCAGTGGAAACTCTACAGGCAGACGAGAGACGCCATGGAGCAGCTGGGGTGGTATGATCACATAGCAGTGAGCAGGGCACTGCTGGAAACACCTGCAGCTGGTGGCTGGAGGGAACAACATCATTTTGAAGGGAGATGAGAGGAACCTATGGCAGCCCTTGACAATGGTGATATCACCTGAGGGAGAAGCTTGGTCTTCATTGACTTTGAGTCCAGCTTGAAATATTAGTGGGTAGCAGAGTGGCCACCTAACCTCAGAAGTGAAAGCACACTGCTCGCTTCCCCTCCTCAACAAAGGCACCAAGGGAGAAACAGGAAGGAAGTGCCATCTTTTCTTTTAAATTTTATTTGTTATGCAAATTACATGTGTTTCATATATACAGATTTAGTAACATACCCTACCCTCCTTTCTGCCCACACGCCCACCCTTCCTCTCATTCCCTCTCTTAATTGTTCTAATCTACTTTCAGTTTACTTTATACTCATAAGATTAACCCTACACTATTTAAAGAGTTCAACAAATAGTATTTAAAAAAACTGTTCTCAACAGTAGAGACAAGGGCTGTACACAATCATTAAATCTCAAAATGTCCATTTCACTCCTACACATTACATTTTTGGTACTTTAATAGTTACCATAGATCAGGGAAAAATGGTATTTGTCTATTTGAGATTAGCTTATTAAACTAAGTATAATGGTTTCCAGTTGCATCCATTTTGTTGCAAAAGACAGGATTTCATCTTTTGATGACTGAGTAATATTCTATAGAGTATATAATACCATACTTTCTTTATCCAGTCATCAATTGATGGACATCTAGGTTGATTCCATATCTTAGCTATTGTGAATTGAACTGCAATAAACATCAGGATACAGATAACCTTTTCATATGCTGATTTCATTTCCATTGGGTAAATATGCAGGAGTAGGATTGCTGGGTCATATGGTATATCTGTTTTCAGCTTTCTGAGGTATTTCCATTCTGTCTTTCCACAACGGCTGTACTACTTTACATTGCCACCAATAGTGGATTAGGGTACCTTTTCCCCTACATAGTTGCTAACATTTAGTGTTTGTTGATTTTTGTGTGAGAGCATTCTAACTGAGATGAAGTGAAACCTCACTGTGGGTTTGATTTGCATTTTCCTGATAGCTAGTAATCCTGAACATTTTTTCATGTTTCATTTGCATTTTCTCTCTTGAAAAATTCCTGTTCAAGTCCTTTGCTCCTTTCTTAACTGGGTTATTTTGTTGTTGAGTTGCTTGAATTCTTTATAGATTCTGAATATTAACCCTCTATCAGTTGCATAATTTGCAATTATTTTCTCCCAATTCTGTTGATTGCCTCTTCACTTTGCTGAGTGTTTCTTTTGCAGTGCAGAAGCTTCTCTGCTTGATGTAATCCCATTTGTCTAATTTGGCTTTGATTGCCTGTATTTCTGGGGTCTTTTCCAAGAAGTCTTTGCCTATGCCAATGTCTTGCAGAGTTCCCCCAAAGTTCTCCTCTAGTAATTTGATGATATTGGGTCCTAGACCTAGATCTTTGATCAATTTTGAGTTAATTTTTGTATAAGGTGTAAAGTAGGGGTCTAGTTTCATACTTATGCATATGGTGATCCAATTTTCCCAGCACCATTTATTGAAGAGACTGTCCTTTCTCCAGGGATTGATTTTACCTCCTTTATCAGAGATTAGTTGGTTGTAAATGTGTGGATTGGTTTCTGCAGTTTCTGTTCTGTTGCATTGGTCTGTATGTCTATTTTTGTTCAAATACCAGGCTGTTTTGATTATAACAGCCCTGTAGTATGTCTTGAAATCTGGCATAGTGATGCATCTAGCTTTGTTTTTGTTGTATAAGATTGCTTTAACTATTTTGTATCCCTCATGCAGGAAGTACCATCTTATGGCAAGTAGAGGCTGCTGTGACATGTGCACAACTCAATTTTATTGGATGGATAAATCCACAGTCTCCCAAACTCTGAGTTTTTGGCTTGGAGGGTTGATGAGAGATGGAGTGCCCACTCAGGCCTATGAAGCACTCCCCTCCCCTCAATCAAGGTGTCCAGACTGAACTTGAAAAGGTGGAGCACTAACCAATTTCTGTTGACCAGACAGCTGGCTCTGGGAATACCATACTCTCTCTATGACTAGAGAAGTTTCGTGGGGCCGAGGGCAGATCCCCTGCTATCTGTGACTATTGGAGCGAAGCGCACTGTGACTGTGGGAATTCTGTGACTGTGTGATAGGGCATGGGGTGTGGCTGAGTCTTTGGATAATGAATGTGTCTGGCTTCAGAGACTCAGAGTTTCCTGAGTGCCTGGAGAGCGTCATCTAAGAGGGTTCAGCACTCACACTGAAGAGTGCTCAGATACTTTATGTTGTTCATGTGCCTGTAAGGGTGGGGTGATAGCCACTGTGGCCTCACCTTGGGAAGTTGTTTCATCTTGGCAGAAAGAGATTTAGGCTGTGATCATGCTAGCTGACATGATCATACCCTCCCCACTGCTGACAGTAGAGGCGATCTACCACACCCAACTTGGGTGTCACCCTGGACTCTTGCCCCTTGAGCACTGGCTAGAGCTCCCTGGCCACACCCAGCACACACCTCTGGATATCTGCTGAAGGAGCAGACATCCACTGTCCATTTAGGCATATTTCAAAGATAAAAGTCCTTAGAAGAGAAAACAAACAAGTGTTTCCACAGATGCCTAAAAATAAGCATAGTAAAACAAGAAACATGAGCAAGGAAGAAAATATGATTCCTTGAAAGGAACACAACACTTCAATATTAGAATGTGAAGATGAAGAGATTGATGAAATGCCTGAAAAGGAATTCAAAACAATCATCATAAGATTACTCAAAAGCATAGTGAAGCAAATATGTGAGTTAAAGAAATTCATGCATGACATGGATGAGAAATCCTTCTGTGAAATAGAAATATTGAAGAGAAATCAAATTGAAATACTGGAAATGAAGAATTCAGTATATCCAAGAAAAAAGTGCAGCAGAAAGCTTTAAAAACACTCGGGCCGGTGCCGTGGTTCAATAGGCTAATCCTCCGCCTTGCGGTGCCGGCATACCGGGTTCTAGTCCTGGTTGGGGCACCGGATTCTGTCCCAGTTTCCCCTCTTCCAGGCCAGCTCTCTGTTGTGGCCAGGGAGTGCAGTGGAGGAGGAGCACCTGGCTCCTGCCTTCTGATCAGCGCGGTGCCGGCCGCAGCACGCTGGCCACGGTGGCCATTGGAGGGTGAACCAACTGCAATGGAAGGCCTTTCTCTCTGTCTCTCTCTCTCACTGTCCACTCTGTCAAAAGAAAAAAAACACACTCGGTGAGACAGAAGAAAGAATTTCCAAACTAGAAGACAAATCTTTGTAAATGTATCAGTCATACACATAAAAAAAGAAGAAATTAGAAAAACCAAAAATAGTGTTTGAGATTTATGGGATACCATCAAATGATGAAACATACATGTCTTAGGCATTCCTGAAGGTGTGGGAAAAGAGAATGGATTAGAAGACCTATTCATTGGAATAATAACAGAAATTTTTCCTAATTTGGAGAAAGATAGGGACATCTAAATACAGGAAGAATATAGAACTAATAACAGATACAATCAGAAAAGGTCTTCAGCACGACACATTCTTTCAAAAGTAAAACCTAAAGAAAATATCCTAAAATGTACATGAGAGAAATGCTAGATTATCTTCAAGGGATCTTCAATAGATTCATGCTGATTTCTCATCAGAAACCCCACAAGCTAGAGAGAATGGAGAGATATAGGCCAAATCCTAAAAGAAAAAACTGTCAATCCACAATACTGTACCCAGTGAAGCTCTCATTTATAAATGAAAGTGAAGTAAAGACCTTACAAAACAAATGGAAATTGAGTGAATGTGTCACCGCTCATCCTGCCTTACAAATGATATTTAGGGCTGTGCTACACTCACAAATAGAGAAAGATAGCATCATGAAAGAGTGTAAAAGCAGAAATACCTAATAAAAGGTCAAAGGAAATCCAAAACAAATAATACAAATATTAATGGGAAAATGGCAGAACCAAGTCGTTACTTATCAATAATAACCTTGAATATAAATGACCTAAATTCTCCAATTAAAAGATACAGACTGGCTGAATGGATTAAAAAACAAAACCCATTTATTTACTGCCTACAAAATCACACCTCACCAACAAGTGATACACATAAACTGAAAATGGCTAGAAGAAAATAATCCATGCTAGGAGAAAGCTAAAATGAGCAGGAGTAGCTGTCCTAACATCAGACAAAATAGACTTTAACACAAAAACTGTTAAAAGAGACAGAGAAGGGCACTATGTAATGATAAAGGGATCAATTCAACAGGAAGATATAACTACAGTAAATGTATATGCACCCAATTACAGGGTGCCTGTTTGAAAATTTTATTTATTCATTTATTTGAGAGGTAAACTTACAGAAAGTGAGAGGGAAAGACAGAGAGAAAGGTCTTCCGTCCGCTGGTTCACTCCCTAAATGGCCGGAGCTGGGACAATCTGAAGCCAGGAGCCAGGATATTTTTCTGGGTCTCCAACATGAGTGCAGGGTCCCAAGAACTTGGGCCATCCTCCACTGCTTTCCCAGGCCACAGCAGAGAGCTGTATTGGAAGAGGAGCAGCTAAGACTGCAACAGATGCCCATATGGGATGATGGCACCTTAGGCAGAGGATTAACCTAATGTGCCACAGTGCCAGTCCCATGCCTGGCTATTTAAAACAAATGTTGATGGACCTAAAGGGAGACATAGACTCCATACAATAGTAATGGGAACCTCAACACCCCAATTTCATCAATGGATAGATCAACTAAACAAAAAAATCAACAAAGAAACAACAGAGCTAATCTACACGATGGACCAAATGTACCTAATTGATATCTACAGAACATTTCTTCCCACAGCTAGAGATATACATTCTTTTCCTCAGTGCATGGAACTTCCTCTAGGATAAACCATATGGTAGGCCATAAAGCGAGCCTCAATAAGTTAAAAAAAAATTAAAATCATACCGTGTACCTTTTCTGACCACAATGGAATGGAAATTAACAATTTAAGAAATTCTAGAAAATATGCAATACATAGACAAAATGACATGCTCCTGAATGTACAGTGAGTCACAGAAGAAATCAAAAGGAAAATTAAAAAATTCTTAGCAATGAATGAAGATGACAGCATGATATATCAAAACTTGTAGGATATATGGGGCTGGCGCTGTGGCTCACTAGGTTAATCTTCTGTCTGAGGTGCCGGCATCCCATATGGGCACCGGGTTCTAGTCCTGGTTGCTCCTCTTCCAGTCCAGCTCTCTGCTGTGGCCCAGGAAGGCAGTGGAGGGTGGCCCAAGTTCTTGGGCGCCTGCACCCACATGGGAGACCAGGAAGAAACACCTGGCTCCTGGCTTCGGATTGGCATAGCGCTGGCCATAGCAGCCATTTGGGGGGTGAACCAACAGAAGGAAGACCTTTCTCTCAGTCTCTCTCTCTTACTATCTAACTCTGTCAATAAATAAACAAATAAATAAATAAAGTGTATGGGATATAACAAAAGCAGTGTTAACAGGAAAGTTTATGGAAATTGGTGCCTACATTAAGTAATTATTAAGACATCAATAAATGATCTAATGGTGCACAAAAGGGTCTAGGAAAACAAGAACAAACCAGGGGCTGGCACTGTGGTGCAGCGGGTTAATATCCTGGCCTGAAGCACTGGCATTCCTTATGAGTACCTGTTCAAGTCCTGGCTGCTCCTCTTCTGATCCAGCTCTCTGCTATGGCCTGGGAAAGCAGTAGAAGATGGCCCAAGTCCTTGGGCCTCTGCACCCACGTGGGAGACCCGGAAGAACCTCCTGGCTCCTGGCTTCAGATCGGCGCAGCACTGGCTGTTGTGGCCATCTTGGGAGTGAACCAGTGGATGGAAGACCTCTCTCTCTCTCTCTCTCTCTCTCTCTCTCTCTCTCTCTCCTCTCTGTGTAACTCTGACTTTCAAGTAAATAAATAAATATTTTTTTAAAAAATGAACAAACCAAACCAAAACTAGTAGGAGAAAAGAAATAATAAAAATTAGAGAAGAAATAAACAAAATTGAGATAAAAACATACCAAAAAAAATAAATGAAATGAAGAGGTGTTTTTTTAAAAAACATAAACAAAATTTATAAACCTTTGGCCCAACTAAACAAAAAAAAAAATGAGAGAAGACGCAAATTAATAAAATCAGAGATGAAACAAGGAGCTATTAAAATGGATACAACAGAAATTTTAAAAATCATCAAGAATTTCTACAGTTATATGCCAACAAATTGGAAAATCTACAAGAAATGGATAGATTTATGCATGCATACAATCTACCAAAACTGAGTCTTGAAGATGTAGAAAACGAAAATAGACCAGTAATCAAAACAGAGATTGAACAGGTAATAAAGAACAAAGAAAATCCCAGGACCAGAAGTATTCACTACCAAATTCTACAAAACTTTTAAAGACGTACCAGTTTCAATTCTCTTCAAACTATTCAAAACAATTCCAAGAGAAAGAATTCTCCTAAACTCCTTATTTGAGGCCAACATCATCTTAATTCCAAAACCAGAAAACAAACAAAAGATAAAACAAAGAGAACTATAGACCAATGTCCCTGATGAATACAGATGTGAAAATTCTCAACAAAATACTAGGTAAGAAAAGTCAACACATCAAAAAGATCATTCACCCAGACCAAGTGGGATTTTTCCTTGGCATGCAAGGATAAATCAACATACACAAATCAATAAATGTGATAAATCACATTAATAAATTGAAGCATAAAACCCATATGATTATCGCTTTAGATGCAGAGAAAGTATTTGATAAAATACAACATCATTTTCTGTTAAAAATCTTTAGCAAATTGGGTATAGAAGAAATGTACCTAACACAATCAAAGCAATAGATGACAAACACATGGCCAGAATCATATTGAGTGGGGAAGGGCTGGAAGCATTTCCACTAAGATCGAGAACCAGACAGTGCCTATTCTCATCACTATTATTCAATGTTCTGGAAGTTTGGGCCAAAGATATTCAGGAAAAGAAATCAAAGTGATACAAATGGGATAGGAAGAAGTCAAATTACCCCTGTTTGCAGATGATATGATCCTAGACATAGGAGAATCAAAAGACTCCAGTAAAAAAATCATTGGAACTCATAAGAGAGTTTGACAAGGCTGCAGGTTATAAAATCAACATGCAAAAATCAATAGCCTTTTTATAAACAAACAATGCTATGAACGAGAAAGAACTTATAAGATCAGTACCATTCAATATAGTTATAAAAAATTTTATATACCTTGAATGAATTTAACCAAGAATATGAAAGTTATCTACAAAAAAATTTCAAAACATATAAGAAAGAAATAGAAGAAACTAAAAAAATGGAAAAATCTCCCATTATCATGGATTGTAAGAAGTAATATCACCAAGATGTCCATACTACCCAAAGCAACATATAGATTTAATGCAGTCCCAATCAAAATGTTGAAGGTGTTCTCAGATTTGGAAAAAATGACCCCAAAATTCATATGGAATCACAAAACTCCCCAAATAGCTAAAGCAATCCTAAGCAATAAAATTAAAGCTGGAGGCATCACAATACCATATTTAAAGACATATTACCGGGTAGTTATGATCAAAGTAGCTTGATATGGACACAAGAATAGACATGTCAACCAATGGAATACACTAGAAACACCAGAAATTAATTCAGGCAAATACAATGAACTGATCTTTGATAAATCAGCTAAAATATATCTTTGGAGAAAAGACAGTCTCTTCAACACATGATGTTGGAAAAATTGGGCCTCTCTCTCTTTCTTTCTCTCTCTCTCTCTCAATTCACAGTGAGGCCAGCACTGTGGTGTAGTGGACTAATCCTACGTCTGCAGTGCTGGCATCCCATATGGTTGCCAGTTGTGGTCCCAGCTGTTCTTCTTCCAATTCAGCTCTCTGCTATGGCCTGGAAAGCAGTAGAAGATGGCCCAAGTTATTGGGCCCATGTGCCTGAATGGGAGACCTGGAAGAAGCTCCTGGCTCCTGATCAGCTCAGCTCTGGCCTTTGTGGCCATTTGGGGAGTGAACCAGCAGATGGAAGACCTTACTCTCTGTCTCCCCCTCTCTTTCTGTACATCTGCCTCTCAAACAAATAATTGTTGAAAAACAATCAACTCACAGTAGGGATCCAAATATATGAGCTGAGGCCATCAAATGCTATAGGGAAAACAGTGCAAGACATTGGCATAGATAAAAACTTTTTGGATACACCCCAGAAGCACAGACAATAAATGCAAAAGGAAAACCACAGATAGGATTACATAAAGCTAGAAACTTCTGCACAGCAAAGGAAACACTCAGCAAAGTACAGAGGCAATCAACAAAATGGGAGAAAATATTTGTAAATTATACATATGATAATACCCAGGATATATAAGGAGTTGAAGAAACTCAATAAAACTAAAACAAGCAATCCAATTAAGATATGGACTAAGGATATGAACAGGCATTTTTAAAAAGATGAAATACAGATGGTCAACAGACACATGAAAAAATGCTCAGGATTAATAGCCATTAGGGAACTGCAAATAAAAACCACAATGAGGTTACAATGACTATCATCTAAAAATCAACAATAACAAATGCTTGAGAGGATGTTGGGGAAAAGGCACCTTAACACAGTGTTGGTAGGAATGCAAACTAGTACAACCATTATGGAAGACAGTTAAGAGATTCTTTAGGAATCTGAAAATAGATCTGTTATATGACCCAGCCATCCTGCTCCTGTGTATTTCCCCATAGGAAATGAAATCAGCATATGAAAGAGTTATCTGTACCTTCATGTTCCTAGCAGCTCAACTCACAACAGGTAAGATATGGAATCAATCCAGATGTCCATCAACTGATGACTGGATAACAAAATTATGTTATATATAAACAATGGAATACAACTTAGCCATAAAAATGAATGAAATCTTGTCTTTCACAACAAAATGGATGCAACTGGAACACATTTGCTTAATGAAATAAGCCAGTTCTAAAACTCTCTGTCTCTACCTCTCTCTCTGTTTAAAATAAATAAATAAATCTTAAAAAAAGGCAAAGGACGTGACAATTTTTTTGAGTATTGAAGGCATTTTTAAAAAGATTTATTTTATTTATTTGAAAGACAGAGTTACAGAGAGAGTAGAGATATAGAGAGAGGTCTTCCATCTGCTGGTTCACTCCCCAATTGGCCGCAATGGCTGGAGCTGCACCGATCTGAAGCCAGGAGCCAGGAGCCAGGAGCTTTCTCTGGGTCTCCCTCATGGATGCAGGGGCCCAAGGACTTGAGCCATCTTCCATTGCTTTCTCAGTCCATAGCATAGAGCTGAATCAGAAGAGGAGAAGGCAGGACTAGAACCAGCACCCATATGGGATTCCAACGCATCAGGCCAGGGCATTAACCCATTGCACCACAGTGCCGGCCCCTCAAGATATTTTGCTTGTTGATTTGAGTGAAGGACAAATAATGATAATAAATATTACTGGAGAAGTGTTTGAAGAAAGCTATCCAAATCTTCAGAAGAAAAGTTCATGGGAAAGCTTCATTAGAGAATCCTTCTGCACCAATTCAGTGTTCCTACTTATTCCTGCCATCAAAAGGGGGAAATTGTGAGTTTCCATGGGAACTCTTTCAGCATCCAGCTTACAGTCCTGATTTGGTGTTTCCTGACTGACTTATTTTTATTTCCTAATATTAAAAAGTATTCAAAAGGAATGCTTTTTTCTCTAGTTAACAATGTAGAAAAGACTATATTGGCATAGTTAAATCTCTAGGAACTCCAGTTCCTTAGAGAAAGACTAGATGGCTGATATCAAGCCTTACAAAAGTATCTTGAATTTGACAAAGTCTATATGGAGAAATAGAATTTATATTTTTCTTTTTATCTGTTAATTTAATTTTCCATGAACTTTTTTGTAAAGCTTTATTTATTTGAAAGGTAGAGTTACACAGAGGCAGAGAGAGAGAGAAAGAGAGAGAGGTCTTCCATCAGCTGGTTTACTCCCCAAATGGTCGCAACAGCTGGAGCTATGCCAATCCAAAGCCAGGAGCCAGGAGTGTCTTCTGAGTCTTACACGTGGGTGCAGGAGCCCAAGGACTTGGGCCATCTTCTACTGCTTTCTCAGGCCACAGCAGAGAGCTGTATCGGAAGTAGAGCAGCCTGAGACATGAACTGGCACTTATATGAGATGCCAGCTTCACAACTGGAGGTTCTTCCTGCTACTCCACAACACTGGCCCCTTCCATTAATTTTTTAAAGTTTCTTAATACTTAGTAGAAATTTGCTTTTGGGGACTCAACCAGGATCCCCTCGCTCAACTTTCAAGGAAAGTCCAAAATCTGTGGTTGGAGAGTCTACCATTTCCTAAGCCCTAGCTGCATTCCTCATCACCATTCTGAATGACTTTGGTGGAGCAGATCTGGGAGTGACATGTGACCCAGTCCCAGCCAATCCCAACCTAGCATTCCCCTGGATAAGCAGTGATTATTTTGGGAATGGGCACAGACTACTCTCAGAATCACTGAGACCCCTGGAGACTTCTGTGACTTCTGGTAGTGAAGCAAGTGCTTTTTCCCACTGGACTTGCATGTAAAAAGATTTAAGAGCATAAGTTGCTGCAGTCATATTTCTACCATAGGACACACTCATCTCATGAGTTGAGCTAAACAGAGGAACAGAGCCAAGAGGCAGGAAAATAGAACTTTAGTCCTCATGACATCGTTTGAGCCTCTGCACCAAGTAACAACTGAAGCCAACAAAACTTCTGGACATCTTTGTTTACATGATCCATTAAGTCCCCTTTCTTTCATTAAGATGTTAGAATTGGATTTTTTGACACTAATAAGCAAAGGAGTTTTAACTGAGATAAATATGTTAACACTTATTCATTGCTCAGTCAATAAGTGCTTATTTTGCATCTTCTGGATAGTAAGGATTTTACTAAAAACAAAGCATGCAGTGGTGGGCTAGACCCCACCACTGCCTTCAGTAAACTTATAGTTTAAGAGAAAAGTAAATGAGTAATGATAATGCAGTACCTTTAAAATAATAGAAGAGGGGCTGGCGTTGTGGCGTATTAGGTAAAGCCACTGTCTGTGATGCTGGCATCCCAAATGAGCCCTGGTTCATCTCCCAGCTGCTCCACTTCCAATTCAGCTCCCTGCTAATGGCCTGGGAAAAGCAGCAGAAGGTTGCTCAAGTACTTGGGCCCCTGCTAACCTCCAGGCTTTGGACTGGCCCAGTGCTGGCTGGGGAATAAACTAATAGAAGATCTCTGTCAGTGTATAACTCTGCCTTTCAAGTAAATAAATAAATAGTTTAAAAAATAACAAAAAGTAGTTGGTCAACATGCTCTGGAAGCCCAAAGGAGGGATACCTGAAGTGGGGTCAGGGATTCATGAAGGCTTTCTAGAGAGTCTAATCTGTATGGAGACCTCAAAGAAACATGGCCAGGGGATGATGAGGGCAGGGCTAGAGTGTTGCATGCAGTGGGAAAATGCTAAGCAAAGCCTCAGAGAAAATAGGAAGCATATGGCATTTTTGGAGACCTATAAGCAATTTAATTAGAGCAATAGTGAGAAGACCAATGGAGACTGTAGAGAGGTAAGCATGATATAAACGATAAAGGACCTTCTAAACTTAAGGAGTTCCAGTGACAGTTTGAAAGGCATTCAGCAGGGCATTAAGTGGAAATGTTACCTACTGCTGCATACACCAATGTGCCACTCATTCCCACAGCTGTAAATGTCATCTACTTCTAGGTAGATGATGTTCAAATCCATGTCATAGTCCTCTATCCTGAACATCAGGTAGACAGATTCCATATGGGTATCCTAAGGGAACTTCAGGTGAATCTCCATCTTCCTTCCCTTTCATTCTGCTGGAGTTCCCAAATTCAGTAAAACCCTTGTCCGCTTTCCAGTCACTGACTTTAAAGCCCTGAGTCATCTTTATTTCTGCCCTTCCTTATGCCATACTCAGCGGTTGCCAAATCACGGCGATTCTATTTTCATAATGTTTCTTCCATTTTTATAATTGAATGAACTATATTTTTAATTTCTCAGAAAGTTTTTCCATCCTCCTGGTGTCAGCTGAATATATGATGCTTGTCCTTGCTGCTTGTGATGTCAGTGGCTAGGGTAACTCCTCTCATGATTCCCACTTCCTTGGAGCTGTGTATTTGTGTGACACATTCTCCTTGAGTGTGGGTGGGACCTATGACTTGCTTTTATCTAACAGACTGTGACAAAGGTGATGGACTGTGACTCCCATGATTAAATTATATTATGCAAGCCCCATTTTTCTGAGAGACTTGCTCTAGAAACTTACCTTAATTAATTAAGTGGTCATGTTGGAAAGGCCACCAACAAGGGACTGTGGACAGCCCCCTGATAGCTGAACGCAGCCTCCAGCCCATAGCAACAAAAAGCTAGACACTTGAGTGCTAATACCATCAAAAAATAAATTCTGGAAACAACCTAGGTGAGCTTAGAAACCAGCTCCTCCAATGGAGATTCCTGATGAAAGCCCAGCATTGGCCAACTCCTTGATTACAGCCTTCTGGAGAACCCAATGAAGCTGTGCCCAACCTCCTAACATATATAAGCTATGATATAAGAACTGCATCTTTTTTTTAAGTCACTAAGTTATGCAGCAGTAGAAAACTAATACAGTTCCCATCTGTTTACTGTTTCCCTGTTCTTTCTGTTAAAAAAAATAGATTGTGTTTTGGATATTGGATACTCGTGAGCTTTACAAGCACCTCTCCAACCATACCAAATGTAGTTTAATTGGTCCAAGCCAGCTTCGTTCAATCAGGTTGCCTCACCAGTCATTGGCTAAAGCGACATCTGTGTATGATACACTCCTAACCAATGAAATTTAAAAGGATCTCCCCTGGGAAACTTTCCTCACTCTAAATGTGGATGCAAGTCAAGGACTTGCTGTTTCCTGCCTTGGACATTATTATTTGAGGTGGTGGTGCTTGGAAATGCAACAACCATCATGCCCTTGAAGGTAAAATCAAGAGAATAAGAGAAAAGCCAGCCTGGCATTTTTGAGTTACCATATTAGTCTGCCTCAGAACCCTTTGTAATTAAAATATTACATCATCTTCACTATTTAAGCCACTTTAAAATGAGTGTTCTGTAGCTCCCAGCCAAAATCACTCTAACTGAAACCTTCTAAAAGATCCAGAGTAAGACGTGCACATATGACCTAAGCAAGACCTCTCAGAGTCATTCACTGAGATTTGTGTCTAGAGTCTGTTTAAAGTCCACTAGGCTTGCTAAGTTGGGGAGGAAATGAATCACAGATTGCAGGAAATGATCTTTGTAACTATTCTTCAAAAAATTATTTTTAAAGAGACAGAGAGAAACAGAGACAGAGAAGACAAGCAAGAGCTCCCATCTGCTTGTTGCCTCAAATGCCTGCACAACCTAGAAGCAGAGGCCAGAAGCTGGTAGACAGGAACCCAATACAGATCTCCCACGGGGATGGCAAGAACCCAGTCACTTGAGCCATCAACACTGCTTCCCAGGGTCTGCATTAGCAGGAAGCTAGAGTCAGGAGTGAACTGGATATTGAAAGCAGGCGCTGATATGGGATGTGAGCATTTTAGCAGCTGTTCGACCAGTAGGCACAATGGCCACCACTACTCTCACACCCTGAGGGCTTCTGTGCAGGAAAGAATGAAGCTGAACTCATGTTGAGAGGAAGGGATGTTGGAGGAATGAATCACCATGCTGTCCTGAAACTTTGATGTACAGCAGCTCATTCTGATGGGTACTTAAAAAAAAAAAAAAAGCAACCCTCACATCTTTCCTAGCTATGTCTATCAATACATTCTTTGTCTTACCTTTATTTGAGTTGAATTTTTAGCACTCACACTGAAAGTATCCCAGGTAATACACTTTCTCTTCTGCTCCTCTAGTACCTGCAGGACACTCACCAAATCTATTGCCCACTAGTTGCTGTCTCTCACCCCTCAACCCATTCCCTTTCTGTATCTGATTGTGCTATTTCTCTCCTGCAATGCCACTAGTGCACACCATGGAAGACAGCTTTAGACCAGAATTCCTCAGATTGACATTCTCAGCCTAGTCCTAGCCTATGTTTTCAACATTTTGTATTACAGTGCTTCTTAGACTTTTCACTTTTATCATTACACAATGAGAAATATTATGTATAATATATATTATATATAGACATTTTAAACTTTATATTCAATTGTTGCAAAAATATCAAGAGCTTTTACCTCACCTTGAGATGCATAATAATAAGCATTCTCTTTTATCTAATTCCACAAATCAGTTGTCTGGTGATTTATATTGAATATTTTAGGAAAAAATTCCCTGTTTTGTTTCTCCATATATGATCAGGGAATAAAGTATGTAACATTTTCAGTACAATCAATGTACTTATTGGTTCAAAATTTCCCCCAAGAAGATCTCATTTTAAAATTTAAGTCAAGGGAAGTCAGTAGAAAATGTTCTGTTGAATTGCCTGAAATGTAATAGGTCCTTATCCTTGAAATAGAATTAAGTGAATGTGAAGAAAATTTGCAACAGTGTTAATATAATTGGGCCAAGTTGGCTTACCACACATCCATATTCTCAGTACTCCCCATCTCTGTTATGATCACATTCCTCTGCAACATCTTATATCACTTCCTACATATGCTGTGCCAAGTTCAAGCTACCATTCTCTTTTTCACGTCTGTTTAAACTTTTCATTTTGAGATATTTTTAGATTCATATGCAGCTTTGAGAAATGATACAACAAGATCAGATCTCATAAACCCTTCATTCAGTTTCCCCCAATGGCAACATATCCCATAATTTTAGTATGATATCACAACCACAAAATTGACCTTCATATAACCCACTCACTTTGTTCAGATTTCAGAAGTTTTGTGTGCACCTGTGTGTATATTTAGTTCTATACAATTTACCATAGGTGTAGACTGGTGTGACCACTAGTACAGTCAGGTTTCAGAGTTCCTTCATGGGGATACCTCACACTGACCTTTAAAACCATGGCTGTCCCCTGTTCTTCCCCCAACCAATCCTTGACATCTACTAATCTACTTTCCATTATATAATTTTTCTATTTCAGTTATATTACATACGTACATACATAAATAATTTGGAAGTAACCTTTTGAAATTGTCTTTTTTCACTCAGCATGGTTCTCCTGAGATTCATGAAAGCTGTGGCCTCTACCAGGGGTTCTTTCTTTTTCATTGCCAAGTAGTATTTCCCTGATACAGACATACTACGATTTTTAAATCATTTCATAGTTGAGGGACATTGGGGTTGTTTCTAGTTTGGAGTTATTCTTAATAGAACTGCTTTGAAAATTTGTATAAGGATGGGTGGTTGGTGCAGTCATTAAGCCATTGCTGGGGATACCCATATTAAATATTGGAGCACCATAGTTCAAGTCTCCACTGTGCTCTCCATTCCAACTTTGTGCTAATGCACGTCCTGAGAGGTGGTGGTGGTGACTCAAGTGGTTGAGTCCCTGCCACCCATGTGGGAGACCTCAGTTGTCCTGGCTCCCATCTTTGGCTTGTCCCAGCCCTTGATGTTGTGGGTATGTCAGTGACCCAGTGACATCCAGAGTCCTGTGCAACCTACTCTACTCCTGGAAAGACTTGGTCATCTGACCAGAGGCAAGCTGACTTTTTGGGTAACCAACTCCTGCATTGAGTATCCACCACTGTGTCCCACAGTTGTCAAAAGCAGAGTCCCCATGTATAAGTGCCAACCAGCTGGTCCCTAGATATAGGCCATGCGCAGCTCCTCACTGGCTTGGGAGGCAAGGGAAAGGAGCAGAAGGGACAGGTGCAGAGGAGGATTCCTTAGCTTCGTGTCCGTGGTTCACAGTGCCAGACTGTGTAGGCTGTACCCCTGAGGCACACAAACCTAGTTCTGATGTGGAGGCTGTCATTTGCCAGCCTTTGTTTAGAGCCAGGTAATTGCTGGTTGCTGTTTGTGTGGCTCAAAGATATCATGACTGACATCTCTGTGATTCTGTCGTGTTCTCAAGACGATGGCTTTAACTCTAACCACAACATCTGCATTCAAGTCTGTAGGGAGGAAAATAGTAGGGACCCTGACTACCTTCCTTACTAACAGAAGTTCTTCCAGAGCTACTTCCAGATTTCCTTTAATATACTTGTTCCAGAACGATGTCTGTGACTTCATTCTCAGATATTGCCTCTCAAAATAGTTGTCTGTATGCCAATGATAGCCCTAGATTGACCTGGTCCTCACTAGGTAGTTGATATAGAGAGAAGTTGTATCTCTTTACTAATAATCCCTATTAGTCCTGGAAAACACATCAGATAGTCTAGTTTGTGTTAAATTTCCATCCCTGTGACCAAGAGGATAAGAACTCTGGTTGGCCAGCATGGGTCCACTCCCTTCCAGTAAGCAAGGAGAAATGACTGTCAGCATTGCCTTGTCAGGGAAGGGGAGGTCCTGAATGAAAAGGTGCCTGGCAGAAACAGATGTGATACCAGAAGGAAGTCAATATAATTTCACTAAATTGAAGTATGAATATGAGGTCATTATATACAAGATTTAATGAGTTTTTAAATGCTGCTGTCCTGGCAGCATTCTGGGAAGTATGCAAAATAATTGTTATTGTCTTCAAGAAGTATACAGCCTGGGGTAGACAGTGGTTATTAGGTTTAATGTAATTATTTTGGTAACAAATAGAAAATGTTTATCAAAATGTTTAGCATAGACAAAGCTATGATATTCTGAATGATAGAAACTCTGAAGTAATTCAAAAGTATATTTTGCATAAACAAACTGAAATGGAAAAAATTTAAATGATGTACGGACAGGTGCACTGATAGTCATGACGTAGGTGAAGTCAAAATACAGAGTCCTTCCCTTGGGCAGATTGATTAAACCTCCTGAGTTTTTCCACCTTTGAGTTTTAGAATATACCATTAGATGTGAGGCCTTTTATCTTGGCAGACATGAGGAGTGCCTACAGACTGGGATCATGTTTCACCTTGGCACACCAAAGCATCTGGCTAGACATTAGGCGTTTATTGTTCCTGGCAGGACATACACTACCTGCAGCCTGGTTGACATTCAGCCAATAAAAAAGCTATTGTACAACCAACCAGTGATACAGGTTGGATCTAGATATTTTAGGCTTTGTCATTTTCCTCTGCTAAGTTCAGCAGAGGATGCTGAAAGTGACCCTTGAAGCCATAATAAAATGAGAAGGTAATTGCTGAATAGTCATAATAGGGTGGAGTCATCAGATGGAAAATGTCATAGGGCTTGTAAGTAGTAAAGGAAAGAGTAGAAAATCTTAGTTTGTCCTTGCCAGTTCACTGTTGTCTTCACTTAGTACATACTGAACTAGGGGACTAGCATTGTGTTGTAGCAGGTTAAGCCACTGCCTGCAAAGCCAGCATCCCATATGGGATTCAAGTTCAAGTCCCAGCTGGTCCACTTTTGATCCAGTTCTCTGCTAATGTGCCTGGGAAAGCAGCAGAGGATGACACAAGTGCTTGGATCCCTGCACTTACATGGGAGAGCTGGAAGAAGATCCTGGCTCCTGGTTTAAACTTGGCTGCACCCTGGCCATTGTGGTCATTTAGGGGAGAGAACTCATGGATAGAAGATTCTCTCTGTCTCTCCCTCTCTTTCTTTAACTCTGCCTTTCAAATAAATAAAAATCTTCTAAAATCAATAAAAATAACAATTAATGAATTAAACCACAATAACACAGTGTGCATCAATTTTTACTTGTCAGCCATAGTCAAAATCTCCTAGCAACTCAACAAGGATTGATTAAAGTGACCACACACAATCCCTGAAATGATACCCTCCTTGCTAGTGACAATAATGAGTAAGTGGTACAAGTACTGATTCATACTTCCTCTACTATTAAATAATGCAAGCACCTTCCGTGTTTGCATGAGTCAGGAGTGTAAGATGGAGAAGGAGATTGTATTAAAGGAAAGGACCCTGGAGTAAATCTGGAGAGATCAACAGTCTCCACTCAGACGCATTTGAATGATATCAGACACTGTCTTTTAGTTTTCTGCATCTCAGTTTTCTCATCTGTCAAAGTGGTTTTTTAAAAAAAGATTTATTTATTATTTGAAAGTCAGAGTTACACAGAGAGAGAAGGAGAGGCACAGAGAGAGAGAGAGGGCTTCCATCCTCTGCTTCACTCCCCCAACTGACCACAACAGCAGGAGCTCTGCCGATCCGATGCAGGAGCCAGGAGCTTCTTCCTGGTCTCCCACTCAAGTGCAGGGGTCCGAGGACTTGAGCCGTCTTGTACTGCTTTCCCAGGCCATAGCAAAGAACTGGATTGAAAGTGGAGCAGCCATAACTTGAACTGGTGCCCTTATGGGATGCGGGCACTGCAGGCGGCGGCTTTACCCATTATGCCACAGCACCAGCCCCAAGGTGATTTCTAAGATATCTTCCAACTTTACTTTAAAGAACCTTTGTCTGTATTAAAAGCATTCTGAATGCTGTTTCCTTTGCTCTTTTGTTATTGGTAACAGAAATTCACTTGAGCTCACTAAAGCTAAAAGGAAATATTTGTTAGAAACTCTAATGTGCCAAGAATGAACCATTAGTAAATTTCATTTTATTCAAAATTTAATTCTGTCCCTGCATCCCATAGTTCTGGTGGGAACATATGGGATAGGGTATGTGCAGGTGTGTGGGTTGGGGTTTGCACAGCAGGGATGCTATTCAGAACAGAATATCTAACAACTGCCATAGTTACAAAGATACATACCAGCTAAATATCCTGGGTGAAAGAAAGAGGTAGTAGAATGGGCAGGAAGGCATTGTGGATAAGAGAATAAAGCAGAAATAGCCCTTCTCCTTTCTGGTTCTTTTTTCCCACCAAACAAGAATATTATTGCAGCAATACATTAACTCAGCACCTAAACATTCATGAGGATTTAGTGGAACTCTAGGGCAGAGATGCAGCCAGCCTGCAAGAATGAATGAAAAGCAAAGCCTTGAGTGTCCCATCTCCTGCAGCTACTCTTTTCTTTAAGATTACTTCCCTGTTTCTCTCCTCTGCTCAGACTGGCTTCATCTGTTTTGTTTTTTAAATTTGCATGCTGAATTTACTTGCTTTGCTGTTGTTCAAAGTATTGCAGAGACTAAAGATGAACCGAATCCAAAGTCCTCACGAAGGGTATCTAATTGGCAAAGCTTAGATCAGGTGCTTTTACCCAAACAATCTAATTGTGACAAGGGTAGGATAGTCACATCAGAAAAAGATGAAAGCATTTGTTGGGATTATATTGCTATTACTACGTGGATGGTGGCACAGCAGTGATATTGTAAATAGTCCCCAATTGGAATGCTATGGGCACCAACTATTGAAAATGGACACCACCCATAAGAAATCTCCTGGTCCTGCAACTGATGGTCCTCTAGCTGGATTTCAGCCTGGCGTGGGGAAAACAGAAGACTGCTTCCTAGAAAAGGCAGAATAATAAAAAATGAATTGGTCAATTAATCTAACAGGAGCAAGTTACATAGTCTAAGGGGGAAAAAAGTAATCAAACTCATTCTTGAAAAAAACTAAAAATGTTCTCAGAAACTTTCTAGCAATTAGAGAGGCTAAGTGTCGTTTTGGTTTCTACCTGATTGTAGGTAAGAATTCCATACAGTAGGGTACTAAGTATTGCAAATCATAAAAGGAAAATACTTCAAGAGACATGACCTACCCTTTGCCCTCAGGATTTTGAGAAATAAGACTTGGGAAAAATTTAAAGCATTAGGCATTTTAATGGTATAGCACACACCAGTGGTGCCCCAGGAGTCAGAAAAGAGAGAGTCTTGTGGACGAGACTAGTTGGATGTGCTTGCTTCGGCAGCACATACACTAAAAATTGGAACAATACAAAGACCGGTTGGAGGCATCTCCAAGGGAGTGGCTGAGGGTGGTTTCTATGGATGCTTTCAGAATCAAGATTTTCCAAATTCTTTTTTTTTAAGATTTATTTTTATTTATTTGAAAGTCAGAGTTACACAGAGAGAGGAGAGGCAGGGAGAAGTGTCTTCCATCCGCTGGTTCACTCTCCATTTGGCCACAACGGCTGGAGCTGTGCCAATCTGAAACCAGGAGCCAGGAGCTTCTTCTGGGTCTCTCACACGGATGCAGGGGCCCAAGGACTTGGGCCATAGCAGAGAGCTGGATTGGAAGTGGAGCAGCCGGGTCTCTAACCAGTGCCCATATGGGATGCCGGCACTATAGGCAGCGGCTTTACCTGCGACACCACAGCACTGGCCTCAAGATTTTCCAAATTCTGTGGATTAATGAAAGGACTCAAAATTTGGACTTTGAGGGATGTAGCAAAAAGGTCAGAGAGAATTGGAATGCAGAGAACTTAGCTAAAGATCAAGAATTAGTCTCTGACTGAAGTACTCCCACATCCTACAGCATGGGTGAACCTTGAAAACACCATGCTAAGTGGGAAACGCTGGAAAGAAAAGCCACACAGTGATTCCATTGATGTAAAATATTCAGAATAAGCAAGTCTATAGACATGTGAAGATAATTCGCAGGCAGGAGGAAGCATGAATAAGGAGTGACTGCTGATAGATACAGATTTTTGGTTTTTGAGGATGGTGAAAATCTTCTGCTATTAGATAGTGAGGGTGGTTGAACAACCTTGTGAATACACTAAAAACCATTTAACTGTACTCTTTAAAATGGTGAATTTTATAGTATATGAATTATATTTCAATAGCAAAAAGAAAAAAAGGAGAAGAAAACAATGAAACACCAGCCTTCTGGCTAGAAAGAATGTCTTTTGTCCTTCCTTGTATTTGCTTGAAAACATTCATGGAAAATGTGTACTAAGAAAAAACAATGCATGGATTTCAAAAAATTTTGTACCAAAATAAGCATATTTTAATTCAGTTTTCCACGAACTTTTTGAAGTCCCCTCATGCTTGTCCTACCTACTCCTGTGTTGTTAATGTCAGTGTATTCAATGGCAATTTCCTAATCTATCACACTGCACTAAAACTCTCCCCTGGGTTCCATGTGCAGTTGACCATTTTCCTTGGAGAGCCCATAGACACCTCAGCCCAACATGATGGAAACAAACCTGCAATATTTCACTCAGATCTTCTCTTCCTGTACCACCTCTCTTAGTTCAGAGCTTCCCTGATCACCAGTCTTTTAGCACATCTATAGGTAAGTTATTCTTTATGTTGTTCATTCACTCATTTGTTTATCCATTCAGTTAATCTTGTCTACCTGCGTCTATTAGGCATTATGGTGTGTTCTGGAATCAAGGTTTAACCCTTTATGGAGTTGCACTGGGGAAGACTTTAGTCAAAAATTCCAAAATGGTGAAATAAGAACTATGGGAGGCCGGCGCCGTGGCTCAACAGGCTAATCCTCCGCCTTGCGGCGCCGGCACACCGGGTTCTAGTCCCGGTCAGGGCACCGGATTCTGTCCCGGTTGCCCCTCTTCCAGGCCAGCCCTCTGCTGTGGCCCGGGAGTGCAGTGGAGGATGGCCCAGGTGCTTGGGCCCTGCACCCCATGGGGAGACCAGGAAAAGCACCTGGCTCCTGGCTCCTGCCATCGGAGGAGCGCGGTGCGCCGGCCGCAGCGCGCCGACCGCGGCGGCCATTGGAGGGTGAACCAACGGCAAAGGAAGACCTTTCTCTCTGTCTCTCTCACTGTCCACTCTGCCTGTAAAAAAAAAAAAAAAAAAAAAAAAAAAAAAAAAAAGAACTATGGGAAATACAGGGATCTATGTGAATGCACAGCATAGGAGTTACCTTACCTTACCTGAGTTAGTCACCAAATGCTATTGATTTTGCCTTCTAAATACTGTTTAATCTGGCATTTGCTCTTCATACACAAGTTCTCATCAAATCTCACCCACATGACTATGACTACTACCCAAGCAGTCTCCTTGTCCCAGATTCTCATGCCTCCAACCTTGCTAGTCTCAGCTCCTTCTACACTGCTTCCAGAAAGACTTTTGGGGAACAAACCATCTTCCCATGCAAGTTAGGCAGCAGATAATGACTCAACCACTTGGGTTTCTGTCACTCACATGGAAAACAGACTTCAGCCTGGCCCGGCCTTGGCTGTTGTGGGCATCTGGGAAGTGAACAAGTGGGTCGATGGAGGATCTCTTGACACTTGTCTGTCTCTTTCACTCTGTGTCCCTCTGCTTTTCAAATATGATTAAAGTATATTTTTACTTTTTAAAGATTAATTTATTTAATTATTTGAAAGGCAAAGAGAGAAATATATTTCATTCCCTGATTCACTCCCCAAATGCCACAATGGCTGCTGAGCTGGGCCAGGCAGAAGTCAGGAGCCAGGAATTCCAATCAGGTCTCCCTAGTGGTCGGCAGGAACCCGAGTATTTGGGCATCGTCTATTACTTTCCCAGGGAATTAGCAGGGAGCTGAATGGAGAGCAGAACAACCAGGATTCGATCCAGCACTCCAACAGAGATGCCAGAGTCCCAAGCAGCATCTCAATCCTCTGTACCACAAAGGCAGCATCCCTACCCCCAAAATTTTGTTGAGTCTTGGAGAGAACATTCAAACCATAGCAATCAGCAATCCAATACCTAGGGCTATTACATGCTCTCATCAGAACAGACTGACAACCAAAGTTCTTGCTGTATTGAAGGGAGTTTGCCCCTCTTCCCTACCCAGAGCTGGTAGAAAATCATTGTGTAGTTTAAGTTACTTCCTAGGTTGCCAAAGCCCTTCACAATGTGACCCCTGCTTACTTCTCCAGTTTTACACTCGTGCTGTGGTTCTTCCCATTTGTTGGATACGTTTTCTTTCTCTTCGGCATTCCCCAGTCCCCATGGTCTGCACATCACCGAACTGAGAATGTGCCACAGTCAGAAAAGTTGAACATGGTTGCCTTTAGCAGGTTACGTCTTTTAATATCTAATTTTTTTAAGGGAAAGAGTTTATTGGGGAAACCCAATAGACTGAAGGGAAGGGGCAAAGAAGGAAAAAGGGAGAAGGAGAGCCTGAGAGAGAGAGAGAGACAGAGACAGACAGAGACAGAGACAGAGGTCAGGAGAGAAAGACGGAGCGAGAGAGCCACATGTTCAGAAACAGGTCCTTTTAAAACTTTGCCTGGGAGTGGGCAGGGAAGTAGGAGCAGTGAATCCCATTAGGATGGGGGTAGGGTTTGACACCAGTGGCTGGGCCATGTGGTCACCTGGCTTCCAGCAACGGTGGCAGGGGCTAGAGCCTAGGATGGTGTCAGGGTGTAGATCACGCCATAGATAAGACTACGCCACTTTACTAACTTTCCCCCCTTTTGTTTTTCATAAAGCAAGAATTGTATGGGGTTACATTAGCCCCAAAAGTCCAGGAGGAGTAGAGAGAAGATGATCTGTCTTTAGAGCTGCTTCCTGCTGACATGGGGCAATGAGGTACTCTTCGCTGGCATGGGGCGATGTCTCAAGCCACTGTCTCTTGGGTGGAGAGCCAAGCATATCCCTGTAGCAGCATTTGGTTGACTGCCTGGTTGCTGAAGGCCTTGGTTCGTTCCATTATCAACTCCTATAAACACTTAAGCTAACACAGTAGTATAAAAGACAGGGTGAGAATAGCAACTAATGATCCCAAAGAGTGGCATTAACAAGATAATGAGAGGATTTCATAGAGGAGAGGAAATGAGGGGGGGGGGGTCCTCTGGACTCTTGTGAGGACTGTTTGTTAATATCTAATTTTAAAAGAGAATAAAGATTATTTTTTCCCAGAAAAGATTCTTATCTTTTTTTAAAAGATTATTTATTTGAGGGGCCGGCACTATGGCATAGTGGGTAAAGCTGCCGCCTGCAGTGCTGGCATCCCATATGGGCACCATTTTGAGTCCTGGCTGCTCCTCTTCCGATCCAGCTCTCTGCTATGGCCTGGGAAAGCAGTGGAAGATGGCCCAAGTCCTTGAGCTTCTGCACCCTCATGGGAGACCCAGAGGAAGCTCCTGGCTCCTGACTTCAGATCTGCACAGCTCTGGCTGTTGCGGCCAATTGGAAGACCTTTCTCTCTCTCTTTCTCTCTCTCTCTCTGCCTCTCCTTCTCTCTCTATGTAACTCTTTCAAATAAATAAAATAAATCTTTTTTAAAAGGATTATTTATTTGAGAGGCAGAGAGAGAGGGAGAGACAGAGAGAGGTCTTCCATCTTCAGGTTCACTCCCCAAATGACCACAGCATCCAGGGATGGGCCAATCCAAATCCAGGAACCAGGAGCTTCTTCTGGGTCTCCTATGTGGGTTCAGGGAAGCACTTGGACCACCTTCCACCGCTTTCCCAGGCTAGTAGCAGGGAGCTAGATCATAATTGGAGCAGCCAGGTCTTAAACTGGGACTCATATGGGATGCCAGCACTGCAGGCAGAGGCTTAAACTACTACACCAAAGTGCTGGCCCCTTGTTTGATGTTCTTAAGAGCTCAGAAGCACACACCATCACATTTGCCTTTATTATATATTTGTCCTATAATAAGCTATAATTTATCATAACCCACTAGAATTATATGTAGGTACAAAGCAATGAACAATAGCCATTCACTTATTTAACTGTTTTGTTAAGCATATTTTGAAAAGTAGTGAAAATTTTTGAAATGAAAATTAAATCCTCATGGAAGTATCATTACGAATATTCAGCTTTCTTTTTTCCTTCTTTTTATTTTTGCTATATATAACTTTTTGCTATATATATATGAATACATATATATGTATATGTATATACATGTATACATATACATATATATATATATGTATAGGCTCACAGTGCACATTCACCTGTTGCTTTCTAAACCATAGAACTACAGATGACGTATTTCTCTGTGCCAATCAGTCTTGTGATCTTTGAAGATTGTATAATGGCCAGTACCATGGTTCAATAGGCTAATCCTCCGCCTGAGGCACCGGCACACTGGGTTCTAGTCCCAGTTGGGGTGTCGGATTCTGTCCCGGTCGCTCCTCTTCCTGTCCAGCTCTCTGCTGTGGCCCGGGAGGGCAGTGGAGGATGGCCCAAGTACTTGGGCCCTGCACCCCATGGGAGACCAGGAGAAGTACCTGGCTCCTGCCTTTGGATCAGTGCAGTGTGCTGGCCGCAGCACCCAGCCACAATGGCCATTGAGGGGTTGGGCCTACAGAAAAGGAAGACCTTTCTCTCTGTCTCTCTCTCTCACTGTCCACTCGGCCTATCAAAAAAAAAAAAATTAAAATTAAAAAAAAAGAAAAAAGATTGTCTAGTAGTCCATTTCATGCAGGGACCCTAGTTAACTTATTCAGTCCTCAGTCATTATATCTTAATGCAGGGACTATTTGCCTGTGAGCTTCCTTCTGGGATATCCCTATGGCATTACTAGGATTCCAAGGCTCTGATCCAAATCCCCAGGATGTCAGGTAGTTATTGGAGGCTCTCAAAAATGTTTGGAGAGAAAGATACAATAAATGTGGGTCTTCACACCCAGAGTGGCCTCCATGGTCCTCCCTGGATGATCCCAGGACTGGGGGACCCCAATCTGTAGTTCAAGAATTTGTTTTTGAGTACTTCTTAGTGTTCTTATCAATTTTTGAGATCCGCTTCTTGCATTTCTTCTATCTCATCATCTTCGTAATCTTGAATTGGGGTGTCTTTTTCATTTGGGGGTGTCATAGTGTCTTCCTTGTTCTTGTTACCTCAGTTTTTGCATTTGTTGTTTGGCATATTGGTTTCTTCACTGTGGTGTTTTTTCTTGTTATACTATGACTCTAGATAAGTGGACTGTCTGCTTTCAATGGAGCCTTAGAGGCTTGAGATGGGTGTGGCCTGATAGCTCTGTTTGGTTCCTCAGTGTTGAGGGTGTGCCAAAGGTGACACTCCTAGGTTAGGTGTGGTAAATCTCTCTCTGTTTCTTTCTTTATTTTTGATTCAAAAGGGAAGTAATTCCACACAGCTGAATGGAATTGGGGGTGGTTAGCAGGCAAATGATATACCCACAGGAGCCAGAGATTGGAAACTCTTTCCCAAGGACCACAGAGGGAATCTGCGGCCTTCAGTGTGGGTTCAAATTCTTCTGCAGTCTCACCACCAAGGCTACCGAACTGTAGCGTCTCTGGAGAGTACTCACGTGGTGAATTCCGTGAGTTCTCTCCCCCACAGTCTCTTTTTTCACAGTCTCAGTTCATTAGCACCACACATTCATTAGGTTCTAATCTCCTGTTATTTCACCCCCACGCCCAGAGTAGGGTTTTTCTGCTAGGCTCAGGGCCGGTGCAGACCTGAGGTCCCCCTGCTTATGACGTATGTCCAAAATGGCGCCTGCTCTTTGTCTTGCTCACCTTTGAGAGGTGGGCAGAGAGAGAGAAACTCGTGTCCGCAACGGTCACTTTTTTCTTTCGCTCTCTCTTCTAGTTAGCCTGGTGACCTTTTCCCCACAGGGTTTCAAGCCTTGTTCGCTCTAGTCTCCTCTCTCCACTTCCCTTCTGGTGTCTTGGGCTATTGAGGTTTGGCTCACCTCGCTTTCCAGCGCTGGTGCATTGAGTCTGCCGCTGGTGTCCCGAACTGCGGGCTCCCACGCTCTCCTCGAAGGTCCACTGTGAATCACTAGTTCTGGAAGAGTTTCCTCTGCTGTTTCTTCCCCTACTCTTCCTTGAACCTGCAGTATCTCCACTTTCATTAAACTGTCTCTTCCCGGACTATCAGTGTGCTGCCTTCCTATTCTGCCATCTTGCCCTACCCCCAGGAGCAAGTGTTAAAATTAAAACACATCCCAAATGTTATTGGAATTTAGGAGTTCACATTGTTATATTGATAATAGAGAGGATTCCTGGCTGGTCGTTTTATCATTCATCCTTACAGTTTGGTATGTGAAACCTTCAACCAGGACCTGTTACATCAGAGTGGAGATCAAGTGCAAGGCCTCAGAACCTCAAATCTGCCCACACTTAGCACCCAAGAGCAATTTCTGCATCTTCTCTCCTTTGTCTATATGTGTTGATTTGCTTATTAAATTATTAATTGCTTATTACTTTTTTAAAAAGGGAGGTGTGGGCACACCACACCTCCAGATGGAAATCAAATGATCTGAGTGGATGTTTGACCTAGCAGTTTAGATATCACCTGGGACACCTGCATCCCATGTCAGAGTACCTGGGTTTGAGTTCCAGCTTGACTCTCGATTCCAGCTTCCAGCTAATGCACACCCTGGGAGGCAAGAGGCTCAAATAGTTGGGTCCCTTGCATGCACATGGGAAACCTAGATTGAGTTACCCAATCCTGGTTTCAACCTGTCCCAGCCCTAAATATAGTGGGCATTTTGGAAGTGAGTCATCAAATGGAAGATCTGTCTCCTCCTCCTCTCTCTATACCTGTTAAGTAAATAAAATAAGTGAATAAAAATGAAAATAAAAAAAAAATTGCTTTAGCAAGTGTCTGTCATTCTAGCATTAAATGAAATAAAATAGACAATAAATATCAGAAAATAATTATTCTTTTTTTAAAGATTATTTGAAAGGCAGAGTGACATACACACACACAAAGAGACAGAGACAGAGAGAGATTCCATGCCCTAGTTCACTCTTCAAATGGTTCCAACAGTCAGAATTGGTCCAGGCAGAAGCCAGCAGCCAGGAATTCCATCCAGATCTGCCATGTAGGTGGCAAGAGCCCAAGCACTTGGCTATCATCTGCTGCTTTCCCAGGCACATTCGCAGAGAGCTGGATCAGAGGCAGAGCAACTGGTACTTGAACCAGCATTTTAATACAGAACACCGGTGTCCAACAGAAGCAGCTTAACCTGCTGCACCACAATGCAGACCCCTCATTTACTTTTAACTTTAGTTCTTCAGCATCCTGTATTGGAAATTGGTGAAATTAGTGTATGGTTGCTTTCCCACCCTAATTGGCCAGGGAGTCTAAACAGGAAAGCCAAGTATGGGTGGCTGCCTAATAACTGAATTTCAAGAAGGTAGATTTTACTTCAGAATTTAAAATTACAGATATTCCAAGTTTCCCCAAATTATTCTGAGGCGGTCCACTTTATATCTTTCCCCAGGTAGGAAGTGCTAGAAAAAAGATCCTGTAAAAAAATTACTTAAATCCAGCCCCTGCCTTTTTACTGACATTTATCCAGCCCTTATTATGTGGCAGGTACAATGCTAAACGTTTTAAGAGAGTCATTTTACTTAATTCTAGCGATAACCAGGTATGGTAGGAAGAGCTATTTTTCCATATTACAGACATGGATCTTGAAGCACAGAAAGATGAAGTCATTCTTCAAAGGCTCAAAGGGATGACCCTGGGTCTCAGACTCAGGATGTGGTGACTTCCAAGCCCATGCTTTCAACCACCATGAAAAGAGCCTCTTCTCTCTGTCAAAATATTGAAGACATTAATGGCCCTCAGTCCTACCATAATATGGAAGTCATAACCACAGCTTTTAAACAATTCTACTTATTATATAAGTATTCACAAGTAGGTATTGTAGATCTTGTAAGACCTATATGTATAAGTCAGTGTGTATGAAGATACTTTGAAAAGTCTATGGCATGTTTATTGTAGCTCAATTTGCAATAGCTAAAATGTGGAATCAAGCCAGATGCCCACCAACTGAGGACTGGATAAAGAAATTATGGTATATGGACACCATGGAATACTACTCAGTGATAAAAAATGAAATACTGTCATTTGCAATAAAATAGATGAAACTGGAAAACATTATACTTAGTGAAATAAGCCAGTCCCAAAAAGACAAATACTTTATGTTCTGTCTCATCTGTGGTAACTGATGAGTACCTGAAAGCTAATCTGCAGAAGTGAAATTGATACTTTAAGATGTGATGACTTTGAACAGCCCTTGTCTTGATTGCTGAGGAACAGTTTTTTTTTTTTTCTTCATACTATTTGTTGAACTCTTTACTTAGTGTAGGGTTAATCTTATGTGCATAAAATTAATTGAAAATAAATCTTAGTAAAAAATAGGAATGGGAATAGGTGAGGGAGGAGGAAGAAGGGTAGGAGTGTGGGTAGGAGGGAGGGTAGAGAGGGAAGAATCATTATGTTCCTGAATTTGTATATATTAAATGCATGAAGTTTGTATATCTTAAATAAAAGATGTTAGGTTAAAAAAAGTCTATAGGAAAAGTGAAATTAAAAGGTAAGTTTGTTTGGGGAAAATTTTTTTAAATTCATGCATTTTTCACAATTTGTATTTCCATGAACTTTTTAAAAATATTTTTTCAAGGTTTAGTTATTTATTTGAAAGGCAATTACAGAAAGAGAGAACGAGAGAGAGACAGAATGAGAATGACAGTCTTCCATCTGCTGATTCACTCTCCAAATGTTTGCATCAGCTGGATCTGGGTCAACCTGGAGCCAGGAGCCTAGAACTCCATCCAGGTCTCCTAAATGGGTGGCAGGGGACTAAGCACTGGGGTCACCTTCCTCTGCTTTCCTAGGTGCGTTAGCAGGGAGCTGGATCTGAAGCAAATCAGCTGGGACTCAAGCCAGCACACACACAGGATGCTGGCATCTCAAGAAGAGGCTTAATCCACTATGCCACAACAAGGGCCTTTTTTTTTTTTTTTTTACAAAATAACTTGAGTGACAGAGGGAGAAACAGAGAAGAGAGAGGTAATCTGTCGATTCATTCCCCCAAAAGCCTGCAACCACCAGGGTTGGGCCAGACTGAATCCAGGAACCAGGAACTCCATCCAAGTCTCCCATGTGGATGGCAGGTACCCAAGTAATTGGGCTATCATCTACTGCCTCCCTGGTGCATTTGCCAGGAAGCTCGATCAGAAAGGAAACAGTCAGGACTCCAACTGGCAAACCCGTGTGGGATGCAGGCATTCCAAGCAGTGGCTTAACCTGCTGTGCCTCAATGCTCACTCCTGAGAGTTTTTGAAGTACTAGAGGATATCCCAGGCAAATGATTTTAACTATGCCATGCTTCTATTTTTCCATGCTACTATAAGGCTAACAGTTCCTACTCTTTTGCTACTTCACATAAATGCATTAAGTTTAGTAAGATGATGTCATCACATGCACTATGAGCTTCTTGGAAAAGTGATGCTATGTAAACACAAAGTAGAAGTTTTATAAAAACAGTGTCAGTGTGGTATGTATACAACATAAAATAGGCCAAATTATTTCATTAGAGATTGGGACAGAATAGCTCCTTAACTTTACATTCTACACCCGTTTTGCAGACTGCCTGTAAATGTGACTTTCAAGGGCAATCAGAAAAGGAGAGGATGTCTGACAGAATGTTGATTGAATCAGAAGTTCAGCGTTCTCCTTACTGAGGAAGCACTACACATTCAAGATTTTGCCTGCTTCCAGCTTTTGGGAAAATATCAGATCAACATTTTGTTGCTAGGGGCAGGTACTGGTCTAGTGGTTAGGACATCAGTTAGGATGCTCATGTCCCATATTGGAGTGCCTGGGTTTGAGTCCCATCTCCTGCTCCTGAATCCAGTTTCCTGCTGGTTCATACTTCGAGGGGAAGCAGGTGATGGCTCAAGTGATTGAGTCCCTGCCATCCACACTGAGGCTTGGATTGAGATCTCCACTTCCACCTTCAGCCTGGCCCAGACCTGCCCCTGCCATTGTGAGCATTTGGGCAATGGGCCAAAAGAATGGTAGATCTGGCTTTCAAATATTTTTTTAATGTTGCTATATTATGGTAGTATTACATGGGTGGAAGTTGACTGTGCATTTCCTTACACTGAAGGACTCTATGAAGAACTCAGCAGGTATTTCTTAAAATTTAAAAATGGCAAAGACACTCCAAGATGCTTTTTTAGAAAAAAAATATTTATTTGAAAGGCAGATTGAGAGAGAGAGAGAGAGAGAGAGAGAGAGAGAGAGAGAGAGATCTTCCATCTGTTGGTTTACTCCCCCAAATAATCACAATAGCCAGGGCCAAGCCAGGCTGAAGTCAGGAGCCAGGAACTCCATCTGGGTCTCTCATGTAGCAGGGACCTGGATCAGAACAGAGGTATAACAGGTAAAGCTACCACCTGCAACACCAGCATCCCATATGGGCACCAGTTCAAGTCCCAGCTGCTCCATTTCCAATCCAGCTCCCTGCTAAGGTACCTGGGAGAGCAATGGAGGATGGTCTAAGTGCTTGAGCTCCTGCACTCAGGTGGGAGACCCAGAAGAAGCTCTTGGCTCCTGGCTTGCAACCATTTGTGGAGTAAACCAGCATGTGGAAGTTCTCTCTCTCTCTCTTGTTCTCTCTCTCTCTCTTTCTCTCTCTCTCTCTGTAACTCTGCCTTTTGAAGACACAAATAAAAATGTATGTCTTCAATAGGCAGAGTTACAGAGAGGCAGAGGCAGAGGCAGAGAGAGAAGACTTCCATCCGCTTGTTCACTCCCCAAAGGCCACAACAGTTGGAGCTGGGCAGATTTGAAGCCAGGAGTCAGGAGCTTCTTCTGGGTCTCCCACATCAGTGCAAGGGTCCAAGCACTTGGGCCATCTTCACCTGCTTTCCCAGGCCATAATGGAGAGCTGGATCAGAAGTGGAGCAGCCAGGGTTTGAACTGGAACCCATATGGGATGCTGGCACTGCAGGCAGCGGCTTTACCCACTATGACACAGTGCTGTTGCTAAAATGAATCTTTTTTTAAAAAAAAGAACCAGGGGCTGGCATTGTGGCATAGCATAGCAGGTGGGGCTGCTGCCTGTAGTCCCAGCTGTTCCACTTCCAAAGTAGCTCTCTGTTATGGCCTGGAAAAGCAGCAAAGGATGGCTCAAATCCCTTGGACCCATGTAGGAAACCAAGAAGAAACTCCAGGCTCCTAGCTTCAGATCAGCCCAGCTCCGGCCACTGTAGCCATTTGGGGAGCGAACTAGTGGATGGAAGATCTCTCTCTCTCTCTCTACCTCTGCCTTTCACATGAATAAATAAATATTTAAAAAAAAATAGCATGGGGGGCCGGTGCTGTGGTGCAGTGGGTTAATGTCCTGGCCTGAAGTGCCGGCATCCCATATGGGCACCAGTTCTAGTCCTGGCTGCTCCTCTTCCAATCCAGCTCTCTGCTGTGGCCTGGGAAAGCAGTAGAAGATGGCCCAAGTACTTGGGCCCCTGCACCGGTGTGGGAGACCTGGAAAAATCTCCTGGCTCCTGGCTTCGGATCAGCGTAGCTCCAGCCGTTGTGGCCATCTGGGGAGTGAACCATCGGACGGAAGACTTCTCTCTCTCTGCCTCTCCTCTCTCTGTGTAACTCTGACTTTCAAATAAATAAATAAATCTTTTTAAAAAATAGCATGGAGCAGCTAGGATTCACTTGAACCAACATTCTGGCAACGGAATGCCAGGGGCGCTATGCCACACCAGCTGATATAGAATGCTTTTTCTAGAGTCATCAAAATATGACTTTTACTGCCGAAACTGAAGTAGGCCCCAGCTTGCAATACAAAATGAAAGAATCTGGCCGGCGCCGTGGCTCAATAGGCTAATCCTCCGCCTTGCGGCGCCGGCACACCGGGTTCTAGTCCCGGTTGGGGCGCCGGATTCTGTCCCGGTTGCCCCTCTTCCAGGCCAGCCCTCTGCTGTGGCCCGGGAGTGCAGTGGAGGATGGCCCAGGTGCTTGGGCCCTGCACCCCATGGGGAGACCAGGAGAAGCACCTGGCTCCTGGCTCCTGCCATCGGACAAGCGCGGTGCGCCGGCCGCAGCGCGCCAACCGCGGCGGCCATTGGAGGGTGAACCAACGGCAAAGGAGGACCTTTCTCTCTGTCTCTCTCTCTCACTGTCCACTCTGCCTGTAAAAAAAAAAAAAAAACAAAATGAAAGAATCTAACTTGAGACCAACATGAAGGATGAAAAATCACCATTCTTATCTAGGGCCTCTTGTCAGCAGAGAGAACACAGTGCTACTTGTAAACAGACCCAGTCAGGGCACAGATAATAATGCCTAATACACATTACACCTCACAGCACGGCCATACATGCCCTTTTGATAAAAGAGGAAAAGAAAGGAACAGTTAACATTGAAAAAGGAGGAAGAATCTTGTTAGTTTCTTTGTAAAACTAATGTGCATTCCACATGTAATAAGCCTTGGAGGAAAAAACCTCAAGGACATCCACAGCACATTTCCCCGGCTTACCAGCTCTCACCTGACAGCTCCCCTCAGTTGGATTGAGCGTGGGGTGTGGACCATCAGATTTGCAGATTTGTACTTTTATTTCTAGAAGGACTCAGAGTGGGACACGAGGGGAGTTTTCACCTGCTCTCAGTCATTACTGTTCTACAGTTGTGATCTCTGGACTGAAAGATAAATGCATGCTAATGAGGGCTCACATTTATGAGAACACAAGAGAATTCCCTGACGCCTTTAGGCAAAGCTGCCCAAGGCCTCTTGTGACTTTCCCACCAGTATCTGTGTGTGCTGGTGAGATTGTGTGGGGAAGAGCAGAGGCCCTGAGGACAGGCTGGCTGGTGGACTGTTTCCTGGTTCTGAATCTACCTCGGTCCTGCCATGTGACTGCTCTGAGTCTCCACACTTCATTTGTGGAATTGAAGCAATTCCCCTACATAACCTACTTTCTCTGCTTCATGATGTTCTGCTGAGCATAAACAAAGTAATGTATTTCAAAACATTTTGAAAAGAGAAAACATCGTGCAAACGAGAGATGCGGTTAGACCTGTCACTGAAACGGGGGTGTACAAGGGACCATTGCTGGGAATTAATGGAGCAGAATTAGGCCTGACTCAGAAGAGTACCGAAATGAAGTAGATAGACCTCTCACAGGAGGTGCAGGCCTTCTTCCGAGGATCTGATGCCTTTGTCTTTATCGATGGTCCTACATCTTAAGGGTCTGTTTCTCATGGTAAAATACAAGACAGCATTATATGGCTGGCACCGCGGCTCACTAGGCTAATCCTCTGCTTGTGACGCTGGCACCCCAGGTTCTAGTCCCAGCTGGAGCACCGGATTCTGTCCCGGTTGCTCCTCTTCCAGTCCAGCTCTCTGCTGTGGCCCCGGGAAGGCAGTGAGGATGGCCGAAGTCCCTGGGCCCTGCACCTGCATGCGAGACCAGGAGGAAGCACCTGGCTCCTGGCTTTGGATCAGCACAGCATTCCGGCTGTGGTGGCCATTTTGGGGGTGAACCAACGGAAAAGGAAGACCTCTGTCTCTCTCTCTCACTGTCTAACTCTGCCTGTCCCCCCCCCCCAAAAAAAAAATAAGAGAGAGAGAGAGAGCATTATGGGTGCGGAGCAAGTTGGGTCACTGTTGCCAGGGCCTACCAGAGTGCTGTGGATTGATGATACAGGGATATACAACCTATTAGCAATTAGGCACAGGGACAAGGGCAGAGAATCTGGAACACTTTGGGCTTGAGCCTGTTTTTCGGAGGATGTTCCAGGAAAGCTTATCTTACAACACTGTAGTCAGTGGGGCCAGCCCACTATGGTTGCAAGGGACCACCCTGAGCATCTATCTGAATGATATATGTGGCTTGGGCAGGAAGGGCCCTTCCATGCCCTGGATGTATATTGCAAGCAGCAAGGACGCTCCTGCGCCCCCTTTTCTACATCCTGGATGCTTCGCTAACCCTGCTGTAAAAGCCGGGAGACTGTTGCTTGGGGAGGCAGTTTCTTTAGGGAACTATACCTCCCCACTATCCCCTTGTCAAAGTAAAGGAGGCTTTCCTCTGAATAATGGGGCTTGAGACTATTTGGGGACTTCCCCCAGGAGGAGCTAGCAGGCAAAACAGGCGGGATTCTTCGGTAAGCCGTGTTGTTTGCGGGATGCAGACATGCGACAGGTATGAGTCTCCTACAGGTGTATCCTAGGAATGGGAAAATGTGCGTGCAAGGATCTTGGAGTATTACTTGACTACACGCGGGCCATCACCCGGAGTGTTCCCGCGAGGGTGATTTGAATTTCTCGAGAGCGCACGTGAAATTTCTTGTTTTTCCCCCTTCCGAGGGACTTGGAAATGGACCCCTGGGGTGGGCTCTTTCCTCACCACTCCCAGATGTTTGCAGCTGAGGAAGGGCCGCGAGGTTCTGGGCCCGGTGTAGAAGGAATCGGCATCAGCGGCTGCGGAGCCGAGCGCGGCCTCGGTGTGCGTGTGTTTGCGCATCCCGCCCCCGGCCGGGAAGGGGCGGAGTCAGGCGTCCCCCGCCCCCAGCGGTCCCCTCCTCCCGGCCGCTCCCCCGTGCGGAGCCCGCTGCGGTCACAGCGGCTGGCAGGAGGCTTGCAGCCGGCAGCCGGTGCTAGGAGTGCGGCGAGGTCGGCTGGGTGCGTGCACGGACTCGGCCGCCGCCCCTGCGGGTGAGTCCCGCCGCAGGAGGGCGGAATGAGTCGGGCTGGGGATCAGGACCGTGATGTTGGGGCGCCCCGGGGCCCGAGTTTGGGAGAGGGGGCATGGCAAGATCGTGAATGCTGGGGAGCTCTGGAAACTGAGCCTGCCTGGGGACAGTCCAAAATTGCAGTACTGGGGAACCCGAGCCCGAGGAGAGGGCGGGGGTTTGTGGCCCCAATGTTGGGGAGTCTCTGTAGCGGAGCCTGAAGGCAAGACGGCGGGTCAGGACCGTGATGTTAGAAAGCCCTGGAGCCCTGAAGGGCTGGGGTGTGTGTGTGTGTCGGGACCGCGATGCTCAGGGCGCCTGAGCTCGGACGGCGGAAGGATCAGGACCGCGGTGTGAGGGTTCCGAGCGGTGCAGGAGGGGCTCCTGTCCGTATTCTTGGGGCGCCCTCCGCAGGGCGGAGAAGGGAACCCGAGAGGAAGCCCGGGGCGGAGGGGGAGCCCGAGGGAGGGGAACCCCGGAAGAGTAGGGTGGGGCGAGGCTTGCGACTTCTCCCGAGAGAGATGGAGGGAGCTGCCCTGAGAGGGTGGGCTCTGGGAGCGGAGTTACCGAAAATTGGGGTAGAAGGAGGGGAAGTTGGAGACTGGTGAACGCAGCGGCTGCAGTCGGAAGTGGCAGGTGGGCAGAGACGCAGGGAACTTCTCGGCCTTAAGAACGCAGCTCCTTTAGTGGAATGGGACAGAGGACCCTGGGCGAGACACCCACTTGAGAGCAAGACTGGGCAACCCCAGCCGGGCAGGTGGGGACCCTGAATTCAGCGAGCGACGGGAGTATTGGGAACCTGGAGTAGGGGTGCACCTCGGCGACCCAGCATGAGAACCTAGAGGCAGCAGGGGCATCCTAGCTTCTAGAATAGCTATGGACGCTCCAGGCACCCCCCTACAAGCAGGAGCCCCGCGGGCCTTTGTCTTGCCCTGCGTAGCTCCTTGTTTCTGAACTGGATTAGAAGTGATTTTGCCTAGGGACCCAAGATGAGTAAGATTTTAGCTAAAATGAATAGTTGTGGGGTGAGATTTCTCATACTCAGGTACTGGTCTTCTTCTGTGTGCCTTAGGTCTTCTTCTGTGTGTACATATAGTACATGTGCGCGATTTTTATTTTTGTTATTTTTAAATTTTTTCATTTATCTTATTTGAGAGACAGAGATAGACAGAGACACAACATCTGCTAATTCACTCCTGAAATGTCCTGGAGCCAGAATTCAATCCAGGTCTCCCAATCCAGGGACCCAGTCACCTGCTGCAGGGTGCACCCTCATTGGAAGCCAGAATCAGGAGCGGTGCCAGAACTGGAACTCAGGATCCTATGTGGGATGGGATGTCCCTTGAGGCACTGCCTGTGTCAAACGCCTGTCCCTGTGTAATTTTTAGATCCACTATACTGCATGCTACTGCTATACTCTGTGGGAGGCTGAGTAAAAACTGAGGAAAATTGACAACATATACACGGACCAAAAATGCACTCAAGCACACTGCATTCCACAGTTGAGTATTGCACAGTATGAGACTGTGTCAGTGAAGGCTCCCTTTACTGGAATTAATAGCAAGCTACCTGCATGGAAGGTGGACTGACCTTGACTCACATGTTAAGATCATCCCCAAGCTACCACACACTTGACCAAGGCAACTGGAGGGAGTCAGACTGAATAGGGCCTCAGTAGCTGGGTATCCAAGTTTGTATCTAAAAACAAACAGATGATCAGAGCATGATCTGGACGTTTTTGTTTGTTTTGCATTTACTTCTGTTGTTTGTCTATCTTGGTCTGTTGTTTGTCTGTTTGACTATCTTGTATTAACTCATCATATATTGTTCAGAATGCATAATAATCAGTTTAGTTATTTGGAAGGCCCAGGCCATGGGAATCTTATGAAGTGGATTTCTCCACTGGAAGATACCTTGATTTTAGGGGTTGAGGATAGAATGCCATCCCACCCTTACCTTCTGGACTCTGTGTACAGGTCCATCTTCTATCACTGAGATTTGAACTTCCTAGGAGGACCAAGGACTGTTTCAGCAGCTTGCATCTGCCTTTTTTTTTTTTTATCCTCCCTTCATGAGAAGGAAACTTCTCTTTTTTTTTTAAAGATTTATTTATTTTTTTATTTATTTGAATGAGAGTTATAGAGAGGGGTAGAGACAGAGAGAGAGGTCTTACATCCGCTGGTTCACTCCCCAGATGGCCGCAATGGCCAGAGATGTGCCGATCCAAAGCCAGGAGCCAGGAGCTTCTTCCGGGTTCTCCCTCGCAGGTGCAGGGGCCCAAGGACTTGGGTCATCTTCTACTGCTTTCCCAGGCCATAGCAGAGAGCTAGATTGGAAGAGGAGCAGCTGGGACTCGAACCTGCACCCACATAGGATGCTGGTGCTTCTGGCCAGGGCTTTAACCCGCTGCGCCACAGTGCCAGCCCCAGGAAATCTCTTCAATTATAAATGTAAGCTAATACAGTGATTTTTTTTTTCATTTTACAAGTATTTCAGGACAAGCTTTTCTCATTAAGGATGTATGTACCTTATTTAGTGGGCAGAACCTACCACAAAATCTGCATTATCATGATTGCAGCAGCATATTCATTCACTTGGACATAAAGGTAGTTGATGTTGCCAGTGCTTTATACAAATGTTAAAATAAATATGCCAGGATTTATCCACTCAAATGAGTATCTCGCCCCTTCAGAAGCCTCCTCTTGGCAGGCTGTATAGTAGTTCTGGAGATGCTGAGAACAACTGGAGCCCCTGCTTTGTGGTTTGCAGCACACTGACCAACTCCAGCAGTGACAGCAGCTGGGAAAGAGCCAAAAACCACATGCGTCCAACTTGACCTTCTGAGGAGGGGATTCAAGTATGCCTGTTAAAGTAATGAAAATGCCATTGAAAGTCTGGCAGTTCTAAAGTGGCATCCGATAGAGGAATGTATGCGTTCAGGATTGGATAGTAATTAATTAAAGTATACTGACATTTGAGTGTTTGTGCTCTGGGATGTGTGTAAAATAATTGATCCCAGCACTTTGTTGTCATACCTTGTGGCGTCTTGGGCAGGAGAAAACCAGCCTTTCTTTTCCCTTTCCTGATAAACTTTATTAGGCAGTGCCCACCATGGTGGACTTTTCCAAAAAGCAAAACCAGCACAAACAACAGACTGGTTTTCACATGTAAAAGGAATCCAGAAAGCTACCCCCAAACGCAGGTCATGACTGGTGCTTGAGCTTTGATGTAAAAGAGAAGGGGATGTAGAGGGAAGGGGAAGAGAGTGCTTTTTGAAAATCCATTTGAACTTTGGGGTTCCTGCACACACAGTGTGAAAAATTAACAGAACTTATCCATTTTTAAAACTCTTCCATTTTCTTCCATGTTACACTCATACAGCGGAAAGCTTCATACAGCCATGGCTTTAGTCTTTTCTTTCTTAGAGGAAAGGTTTATTGTGGGTTGGGGAAGGCCGATGGGTGGGGTAGGGGGGGCAAGAGAGTATAAGAGAGCACAAGACAGAGAGAGCCACTGTTCAGGAACAGCTCCTGTTCAACCTTGGGGGGGAGGGCAGGGGGGAGCAGGGAAGCAGGAGCAGCGAATCCCATTAGAGTGGGGGTGGAGCTGACACCTGTGGTTGGGCCTTGTGGTCACCTGGCTTCCAGCAATGGGGGAGGGTGCTGGAGCCTAGGATGGTGTCTCAACGAAGATCCCGCCATAGATAAGACTGCATAGCTTTAGTCTTAATCTCATTGTGGTCTTGGGCAAGTTGTTTCCTCCTCTTTCAGCTTCAGTTTTTTCACCTACAAATAAAGATACAAATGGCCTTCAGGGGCTGTGATGAAAATTAAATAACATTTATAGGTGTCCAACATTAAGTTCATGCCCCAAGCATAATGAGTACTCAATAGAGCTTAGCTGTTTCTGTTAGTAATTGGTAGTTTGTTGGCCGACGCCGCGGCTCAATAGGCTAATCCTCCGCCTGCAGCGCTGGCACCCCGGGTTCTAGTCCTGGTCACTCCTCTTCCAGTCTAGCTCTCTGCTGTAGCCCAGGAAGGCAGTGGAGGATGGCCTAAGTGCTTGGGCCCTGCACCCACCTGGGATACCAGGAGTAGCACCTGGCTCCTGGCCGCAGCGGTCATTAGGGGGTGAACCAACGGAAAAGGAAGACCTTTCTCTCTGTCTCTCTCTCTCTCTCTCTCTCACTGTCCACTCTGCCTGTCAAAAAAAAAAAAAAGTAATTGGTAGTTTGTGTTGAAATTTGTTTGAGGCCATGTACAAATTGGTAATTTTTCAGGTAATGATATTCTCTTCAGCTGGGCTTTGCAACTGAATTTCTGAACAAGAACATTTTGTTTTTACCCTCTTGGCCTTTTGAGGGTTTTTAAAAGGTGACCTTAAAAACAACCATGGATAGTCACTTTATTTTGAATTCAGATTTTTAAAAAACCGAACAATCCTGTTATGACTGTGCATTGGTATAGTAGTGAAAATCTGAAGAGAAAAGAGTTGAAGGCCTTTCCTCTTTTTTTCTCTTGATGAAATGAAAATATTATTCTAACAAAATGCTACAGTTCTCTTGGCACATATTGAAAGGGATGGTTCTGGTAAACATTCCTTTCAGTTAAAATGTGAGTTTTGCAGTGTTTGGGTTTTTAAACAGTAAGGAAAAATAGCCCAATACTGAGTTCTAAGCTATTTTGTAAATATAGAAATTAATTCTTTCCAAAATTATGCATGTTATTCAGTACATATAAATTAGAAAAATGGGAAAATAATTTTAATCTAATAATTAGGAATTGTATGATCAGGTAGTGTTTCCTGAAATGCTTACCATTTCATGAGGATTCTCTGTGTATTAGGCAAGTGAGTGCTGGAGATAGTGTCCCAAGATACAGGCTTTGCCCTCCCGAAGTTCACATCGTGTGCTGTCTTATGATTATGCATTAGCAAAAGTTTCTTCTCCTAAAGGCTCATAGAACTGAGAATTAATAAGAATTTAATTACATATCTTTCTCCCCCAATTTCTTGGAGAAGGCTAAATGGGTAGAGCTGTTAATCTCATCTCTATTTTTGATGTGAACTAACTCAGGATTAGAACTCAGATGCCATGAAAAGAGGTAAAGGCTGTAAAAGTACTTAATTGTGTTGTAAAGTGATTCATAGCTGGGGGAGAGTGGTATTAATGTCACACCATGCTTTCAATGCTGAGTTAGGTTCTTCCCCTTTGTTCTAGTACTGGTTTATATTGTAAAGTCTTAAGAAATAAAAGTTTACTTGGTGGCTTAGTTAATGGAGAGGGGAGCCTCCCAGGAAGCTTTTGGCAATGTCTGAACACATTTTTGATTGCCATAACTGGGGGATGGTATCGTGGCACAACAGATTAAACCACTGTTGGCCATGCTGGCATTCTGTATTGGGGTACCGGTTCGAGTCCCAGCTGCTCTGTTTCTGATCCAGCTTCCTGTTAATGCATCTGGGGAAGCAGCAGATAATGGCCCGAGTACTTGGGTCCCTGCCATCCATGTGTGAGACCTGGATGGAGTTCCTGATTCCTGGCTTTGGCCCGGCCCAGTCCTGGCTGTTGCAGGCTTTTGGCAAGTAAGCTAGAGGAGGGATGATATGTATCTCTCTCTCTCTCTTTCTCTCTATCTCTCTGCTTCTCAAATAAATAAATAAATCTTTAAAATTACAATTTTCATAACTGGAGGAGGGAGTGACATTATTGGGATCTAATGGGTAGAGGCCAGAGATGCTGCTAAGTGACCTATAATACACAGAACAGCCCCTCACAGGACAAAAAAAATATAAGATGTCTGGTCCAACATGTCACAGGAGCTAACAAGCCTAGTTCTGAACATGGGCAATGGAATGAGGCTAAACTCACACTAGCATCCTAGCACCACCAGATATTAACTGCACCACCCCGAGTGGATTACTTAACCTGAGTATCCATAAAATACATTTCTGAGGAGAGATTTTAGTAAACGAGACAGTAGATAGGAAGCGCCTAGCACACAGCAGGTACCCAGTAAATGATAACGCTTAGTATTATGACTGGTTAGTAGATATGGGTCAAAATCTAGGGACTGTACTTCAAACATACACAGCTTTGTTTTTTCTTTTTTTAACCTATTCTGCTGCACAGAAAGAATCCAGTTTTTAAGTTTAAGATTTTTATTTATTTTTAATTTATTTGAGAAGCAGGCAGACAGCTCCCATCTGCTGGTCCATTCCACAAATGCCCAGGATCTTAGAACTCAGTCCAGGTCTCCCACGTGGGAAACAGGGAAAAATTATTTGAACCATCACCTACTGCTTCCCCGAGTGTGCATTAGTGGGAAGCTAGAGTCAAGAGTGGGGTCAGCACATGAATCCAGGTACTCCAATATGAAACAGGTATCCCAACTAGCATCCTACTAGGCCAAACACCTGCCCAGAATCTAGGTTTCTTGATCCTATCCATGTGCCCATGGCTTGGAGAGGAGCATAGAGTTAGAACCTTCAACACCTACAGTTTTGCCTGCATCCTGGCCCTGGTTCTGCCAGACAGCTAAATGTAGCTAGGAAAGCGTTCCAAGCAAGCAGACTTCCCTTGTGCCGTGGGAAAGTGAGTTATGAGGACAGCAGAGCCTTCCGTTCCCTCTGGGCCACACTTGGAAGGAGAAGAGAGCCAGGCAGGGAGCCCCTGAGCTTATAGCTCAGGCTTTAGAAGGTCCTTCCTAGATCCCTGTCTACATGTGGTCAGAGCTCCCTGTGTAGTGGGAATAGGCAAGGAAGTCTGGGAGTTGCTGCTTTTCTTCAGCCCCTCTTACTCAAACAAAGAACTCTTTAGGGGGTCTCTTCATGTTTAACAAAATACTCTAAATCTACTGCAGCTTTTTCTCTGCCTGGGATTACCGTGCCATCTAGGAGGGGAAAGCCCATGCTCACTTTGATCTTCATTCGTTTCTGTGCTTTGCTCACTCTGGAGTCACGTGAAAATCAGCTCACCCTAACAGACAGGATGGGAGTGCAAATGGAGTCTGAGACTGGTTTTAGCAATGTAAAAATCATTTATATTGAGCAATGCAAAAATCAGCATTATTGCTGTGTCAAGAAATATAACTGTGTTACCTCATTTAATTCCCAGAACAACCCTGTAACGTAGGTACTGTTATGAATTCCCTTTCACAAATGTGGAAACTTAAGGTGCGGAGAGGCTACTTGCCCAAGGAGTAGATGTCTGTTCAAATAAAATTCTTAGATTGTGTTCTTTATTGCCCTAATGCTAGTTGGTTGGCATTTCTCTAGCTTCTAGACTCCTTCAGTGGGGACAGTTTAAGTAGATGAGAAATGACTCTAGTACCTGTAGCTTTCACTCAGCTTTCCTTGTTTCTGTGGCTGGAATCTTCTGTGCCCTAATAATTGAGAGTGAAACCCTTGGTTTTGCAGTCTTATGAAACTTGTCTGAGCTATTTATCATGCCAAATGGTGTATATTGCTGAAACTCATTGGTGACTGGGGTAGTCCTACCTGAGAAAGAAACTGAACACTTACTGTTACGGCTGAGATCATGATGAGCTTACCAGCAGTTTGGGAACCAAAGGTTACATTGTTCGTTCATTCATTCATTCATTCATTGAATATTAAAGACCTACAAAGCACCAGGGACTATGCTAAACACTGGGGATGGAATGATGAGCAAAAATCATTCCATCATTCCCTGCTTTATGGAGGTTACAGTTTGGAGGTAAGTGTTAAACATAACATTTTCACCAAAGATGGGTAAAGAAAGTAATTTTGGCTTTCTAATGCTTGTGCACAGAGCTAAGATAACCAGTCTCTGGCCATGTGTAAATAAGAGAGCACGGTTAATTCTTAATTCCCTGCTTCTCAGAAGCTTAGAATGGAAGAATTACACTTTATGTTGTCCCACATGATAATCAAAAACAACACCTTCCCCAAGGTGGGGAAACTATTCACTGCATTAAGTCAGCTGAGTTGGATATGCAGGTTGGTTAAGCCAGAGGCTTAAGGAAGACTTTTCTTGGCATGTCTAGGAGTGCATAACAAACTTCCAAACTAACTAGTTGACAATAAGCTATCCCTATTTTCCTATGTGAGAAGAATTCAATACTGTATCAGAACAGTAGTTGTTGAATGAGTAAAGTAATGATAATGTTGATCAATGTTAAATTAGAATAGAAGTAATAGCTGACATCAAGATTTTTTAAATCTTATTTATTTGAAATGGGGGCAGCTACTGATTCACTCCCCAAATACGCACAACTGCCAGATGTGTACTAGACCAAAGCCAGGAGCCAGGAACTTAATCTAGATCTCACATGTGTGTGGCAGAGACCCAACTATTTGATCCAACATTGCTACTTCCCAGGGTCCACATTAGCAGGAAGCTGGAGTCAGGGGCTGGAGCTGGGAGCTGAACCCAGGTACTCAGTTGTGGGGTGCAGGTATTCTAACCAGCAGTTTAACCATAAGGCCAGACACCTCCTGGACTTATTTTTCTTCATCTTGCAACACAGCTAGCAGCAGAGGTGATGACATTTAGCCTTCTAGTGTGATGTAATCCAAGATTAGAAAGAGAAAAGAAGAAGAAAATGTACTCTCATTAGAGAATTTGGTGCTTTTCATCAATATCTTAAAACTATATTTGTGGGGCCAGTGCTGTGGTGTAGTAGCTTAAGCCTCTGCCTGCAACATCAGCCTCGCTTACGGGCATGGGTTCTGAGACCTGGCTGCTCCACTTCTGATCTTGTTCCCTGCTAATGTGCCCGGAAAAGCAATGAAGGATGGCCCAAGTGCTTAGGCCCCTGTACCCCCATGGGAGACCTGGAAGAAGCTCCTGGATTCGGCCTAGCCCAGCCCCAATTATTGTGGCCATTTGGGGAGTGAACCAACAGATAGAAGATCTCTCTCCCTCCGTACTCCCAGTAACTGCCTTTCAAATAAATAAATAATTTTAACAAGAAACTATTTTTCCTGTCCTTAATGCTTGCTCTTGTTAAATATTTATGCATTTTTACTCATTATTTTAAAGGCAGAATCACGAACCCCCACCCCCACACAAAGGGAGAGGGAGGATGGATAGAGGGGGAGAGAAAAAGAGAGAGAGAGAGAGAGAGAGAGAGAGAGAGAGAGAAAGAGAGAGAGAGAATCTTCCTTCTACTGGTTCACTCCATAAATACTCAAAACAGCCAAGGCTGGGCCAGGCTGAATCTAGGAGCCTGTAACTTCATCTGGGTTGCCCACATAGATGGCAGGCCCTCAAGTATTTGAACTATCATCTCCCAGACACATTAGCAAGAAAATGGGTAACAAACCGAGTAGCTGAAGATCAAACTGGCACTCTGATATGGGATGTGGGTATACCAAATGGTCGCTTAACCAACTGCACTATATGTTACCCCAATACTATTATTTTGAGTCCAAGAGACTATCCAAGAGGTTTGAAATATGTCTACAGTCAGGAATTCAACTGATTGAAGATGGAGATAAAATACATGTTTCACTAAATATTGCCTGTAGATCATGATTTTGTGAGAAATGAAACTTTTTGTTGGTGAAAACTATCTTACCACTTTCTTCTCAGATTAATTCTAAAGAGAATTGATAAAGCTATATAAAATATGGAAGAAAAAAAATGGACAATGTCAAGACTCTGGTGGAGTGTAATGGTTCTTGAATTATAAAATTTGTATTCTCAATGGTAAATTCATTCTAGAAAACCCATTTTATCTTTTCTACTCCTGTACTTTAAGATAAGGGCATTGATACTATTCCCTTGAGTTGCTAGAAATTAGAATTAGTGGGGTGAGTATTTGGCACAGTGGTTAAAGTTGTTTCATAGGTTGCCCACATCACATATCACATATTGGAGTGCTTAGTTTAAATCCTCCACTTCTGATCCCACTTCCTGCTAATCCATCCTGGGGCAGCAGATGATGGCTCAAGTATTTAGGTCCCTGCCACCCATGTGGGAGACTCGGCTTGAGATACAGGTTCCTGGCATTGTCATGGTCCAGCCCTGGCCATTGTAGCTATTTTGGGAGTTAATCAGTAGGTGGAAGATCTTTGTGTCTCTGCTTTCAAAGAAAATGCAAAATAAATCAATAAAAATGTTTAAAAAGAAAATGGAATTAGTTCCATGCAGGACTGATACTGAATTGGCCGCTGTACAAAAATGTCATTCAGACACATTCAAGAATGTCACTAAAAGTGGTGGCATGTCAAGAAGGCTGAGACTGATTACCAAATCTCATTTGGTGGAAGAGGTTCAGGTTAATTCATGAAGTGCTCTAGGTCTTTTCTTCTTCTTCTTTAAAGCATTGTGAAGGACAACTTGTTTATGACTTCTGTCTCTGGAAGGATTGCCACCTTCTGAGATGCTACTGTTAACTTACAGGTCCCTGACAATTTTCTGTCTCATCTAGGATGTTAATATTTTAGATCTTTCCAGTTAGAGAGTCAGTCTAACATAGAAGAGCACTGGGGAGGAAGATAGAAAAAGGAAGTCAATGCTGTTGGTGTGTAAATGGAATCACACCAAGGCAACAGAGGTTGGGTTCAACTAGAAAATCGGTCAACTCATATGCACAGATTTTTTGGGGTACTTAATAAGTACTGAGGACCAAGTATTTGGCCTAACAGTTCAGATGCCCATGTCCCACATTGGAACACCTTGTTCAATACCTGGCTCTGGTCCTGACTCCAGCTTTTTGCTAATATAGATGCTGGGAAGCAGCAGTGATAGGTCAAGTAATTGGGTCTCTGCCACCTTCATGGGGGACCTGGTTTGAGTTCCCAGCTCATGGCTTCAGGCCCCTCCCAGTCCTGGTCATTGCAGGCATTTAGGGAGTAAATCAGTGATGGAAAATCTCTGATTCTTTAATAAATAAGTAATTACAAACAAAGATACTGTCACAAGACATTTACAGAAGTCTGGATTACATAGGAGAGGACATAATGATAACAGTAACAGTTATCCATACATCAACTCTGTTGGGGATTCAGTGCTGCAGCATCAACATTTTGTTATAAGAATTAGAAAGAAAATGTTAAACTGGTTATAATTATGTGCCTGTGATGTCTCATGACCTGGAGAACCAATGGTTCTGAATATTAAGCAAACCGCAAAGAGGTAATAATACATTTATGTTTATATAAAGGCACAGCCACATTAAATAGCTACCATGTGTTGAGCAATTACTATATTTTAGGCATTGTGCAATGTACTTTACTTGCATTACCTTTAATCCCTACAACAACCTTAGGAGGGAGTTACTTCTCCAGTTTATATATGATAAAATAGAGATAAAGTGGCTAGCCATTATAGTTAGTAAGTGTCAGAGCTAGAATGGCAAATTTCTTGTTTGTGAGGGGGCAGGGGGTAGAGTTTGGGAATGCTGGTTTAATTAAGGCCTCTCTTGGAGTACACATCTAGCCTGTAATTAGAGCAGGGTGGGGTTTCCTGTCTGTGCAGCTCAGCACCCTGTCTAAGGAATTCCAGAAACAGAGTTTCTGGGGCCAACCCTGAATTGATGTAAGTGGTTCCTTAAATCCACTGAAGGCATAGACTATAGGGTGAGGGAGTACATTGAGCAAGTTCTCATTTTATATGCCTATAAAGGTACGTATACATGTGTGAAAAAACTGCACAGGCCATTAACACATGGAAATGCTTTGCCTTTGTCTGGGGTGATAGCTCAGTTTGGAGCCACCCACCAGTTTATCTAAAGCTGACTTGAAACTGACTTGTGATTATGTGTGCCATTAAAAGATACGAGGGGGCCGGCACTGTGGCGTAGCTGGTAAAGCTGCCACCTGCAGTGCAAGCATCCCATATGGGTGCTGGTTCAAGACCCTGCTACTCCACTTCTGATCCAGCTCTCTGCTATGGCCTGGGAAATCAGCAGAAGATGGCCCAAGTCCTTAGGCCCCTGCACCCTTGTGGGAGACCTGGAGGGAGCTCCTGACTCCTGGCTTCAGATTGGCCCAGCTCCAGCCATTGCAGTCATTTGGGAAATGAACCAGCGGATGAAGACTTCTCTCTCACTCTCTCTCTCTCTCTCTCTCTCTCTGTGTGTGTGTGTGTCTACCTCTGCCTCTCTGTAACTCTGCCTTTCAGATAAATAAATAAATCTTTAAAAGATATGAGGTAATGAATATTTAATTCATATGATTGATTTAGTGAACTTCCAAGGCATAGAGAATGAATAATAGTCAACTTGCTATTATTGATGTTGAAAAGGCTGGGCAGTATGGATGGCCTCAAGTGACAGTGAATTCCATCTCTACCCCCTCATGCTGACCTCAGAACCTACCCATGCCACCAGAGAGACAAGCTCTTTCTATGGTAACTTAGTCTCTTGAATAATGCCTAAAAGACCCTCTCTGGTCTGTAACAGGATTATTGAGCACATGTTGTATGCTAAGGGTTTTGCTGTATTATCCTCTCTTTTCAAACGTTCTATTATAGAAAGTTACACACAGACAGAAGTGGACAGAAGGGTACAATAAATTTTCATGTGTGTATCACCTAGCTTCAATGATTATCAACTCATGACCTGCATCTTTTGTATATACCTTCCTCCAGATAATTTTGAAGCAACCCAACATCATATTTGCGAATATTCTAGAATCTAAATCTAAAAACATAAGATTCTTTTATTTTAAACTTCACAACAACCCTATAAGTCCGGTACCACTGTATCACTATGGATGAAGGCAATGAGATACAAGGAGGTTAACTAACTTAGGTCACCCAACTTGTAAATGGCAGAGTTAGGATTCCGATTCTAGCTGCTGAACTCCAGAGCCTGTTTTGTTGACCACTATGCTATAGGGTTGCCATTAGGTTCCTCTGCTACTGAAAATACTTACACAACAGAATTGGATCCTGAGACTAAAAGAGCAAACTTTCAGCAACGTGACTATTGATTTCCGTGCCTGCAGTCTCCTGATCACTGCTGCAAATTGGGTTTATTTAAGTGCACAGGGACAGAATGGCTGTGAAAGGCCTGAAGCTGTCATCTCTAGGAATGAAAGGGACCAGCCTGAAATATTAATAGATGCTATTTAGATGCCAAAACTGATAAAGCAGTCAAATCCTTATTGTGATAGTGTTTGAAATGTTGGAGAAATCCACAATGAAAAGGCATTAACAACATATGACTGTTATTGGGCTGTGGCTGCTAAGGGAACTAAAAGGTTTCTTTTATAATGACATTTTCCATTTTTTTCTCTCTTGGCAAAAGGAATCAAGAATCTTCCCACTGAGTCTTTCCAGTTTGTTTCTAGAACAGCTAATTGTGCTTATTTGTCTCAAGGAATCACATGCCTGACTCCTCTGCCTTGCCGTTTCTTAAGGTCTCTGGCCTGCTGTGTGTATTGCTTTTACTGCCAGAAATGTTCCCCTCACCTGGGAGCCAGGTGAATGACAACCCAGAGTAGATATGGAGAGGCCAATTCTGCTTCTCCAGAGATCTGACGTGGTCCTTCGCATCCAAACCTGCTTTAGGGGAGAGTGAGAAAGAGAGGGAGAAATAGATAAGGTAATTATGAAAGGAACCAGTTCTTTTGCCTTATTCACTTATTCTTTTTCACTTAGTCCATTATGTTGTTAAGAGAACAGAGCAGAAAGCAAGTAAATAATATTGACTAATTGATCAATAGAGCTGTGCTCGTTCAAGAAATTGATTCTTCATTTTTCCTATCAAAACAAATATCACATCAGCCTTTCTGCTTAAAACTTTGTTTTGTCACTGGGATCATGCACAATTGCTTGATTTTTTTTAAGATCTATTTATTTGAAACTTAAATTTACAGAGAGGGAGAAACAGCTAAAGAGAGAGAGCTTCCACCTGCTGGTTCATCCCCTAAGTGGTCACAGTGGCCAGGCAGAAGCCAGGAGCTTCATCTAGGTCTCCCACGTGGGTGGCAGGGGTCCAAAGACTTGAGCCATCCTCTGCTGCTTTCCCGGGAGCATTAGTGGGGAGGTGGATTGGAAGCATAGTAGCTGGGACTTGAAGCAGTACCGATATCAGACGCTGGCAGCACAGACAGTGGCTTAACCCACCGTGCCACTGTACTGGCTGCTTGATTCTTAAACCTCAGCTTATTGTCTTCTCCCTTACCAGCTTAGTCCCATTCAGATTGGCCCATACAACTGCTGGAGAACTGCCCTGTTCCTTCTTGACCCTATCACCAGTGGAGCGCTAAAGTTGGAACTTGTCATGGTGCAGGTGACGAAGAACCTAGAAATTATTTGTCTATCTATTGGATATGCCAATTCAGTACCTTTTTTAGACAATATTTATTTTCTTTAAATGTTTGTTGCTGCAAATATTTTGAAGCACTTTTTCATTACTAATAAAATCACTTTTTAAAAAGTCTAATGGGAAGAGCAGTGGGATGCAAATCACTTAGTTCTCTATAGTAGCCAGTTCAGGGATGGCAAATATATGGCTCTGGCTGTGTGCCATTGCTCCCTCCTGAGTCTTGCCTCCCTCAAGAGCCTGTAGCAGACACAGTAAATCCATCGCAACACTTTGCCCTCCAGGTTCCAGTCCAGTTCCAGATTACTCAAGGAAGCCATTATCAAGCAACAAGGATTGGCTTGAAAGGTGACATCTATTTTCCATCTCTCAAGTAAAGGGTCTATGGAGCCTCTCCCATACTAAAATTCTGTGAGCCTTTTTGTTGGTGGTCACCTTAGGTTCTTGCAACTGTTTGACCAAGAATAGGATCAAAGGGAAGAGAAATGTTACCATCCAGGGCTGCCATACTCTTTCTGGAAGGCAGATCACAAGGGAAAATGTTCTAAATACTGATAGTTCATGGAAGATTTGGAGGTCACAGCTCTCCTTTTTCAACTCATAGTAGATCCTTTAGTGGGCATTTAGATTGGTTGGTTAGTAAATGAAGTCATTCTTTATTGGTAGAAACGAAATGTTTAATACAATGCTCAATGAGATTAAAAGGAAATTGAAACCCAGAGCTTGTCCTCAGTGAGTTCCTAATTTAGTACAGTGTCTTTATTAACTTGAATTTAGATTCATTGTGTATTAGTGAGATAAGAAAGCAAGAAACTTAGCATCTAGCTATAGCCAACTCATTCTCAACAGACTAATAATTCTCTTTTTATGAAGAAATTTCAGAGGGATTAAGTTAATGTCTATGAAGTGACAAGATTTCCTTGAGAGAAGATTCTTCGAGTTTCTGTGACATGATGATTTTTTTTTGACAGGCAGAGTGGACAGTGAGAGAGAGAGACAGAGAGAAAGGTCTTCCTTTTGCTGTTGGTTCACCCTCCAATGGCCGCCGCGGCCAGCGCGCTGTGGCCGGCGTACTGCGCTCATCCGATGGCAGGAGCCAGGTGACAGGTGCTTTTCCTGGTCTCCCATGGGGTGCAGGGCCCAAGCACTTGGGCCATCCTCCACTGCACTCCTGGGCCACAACAGAGTGCTGGCCTGGAAGAGGGGCAACTGGGACAGAATTCGGCGCCCCGACCGGGACTAGAACCCGGTGTGCCAGCGCCGCAAGGCGGAGGATTAGCCTGTTAAGCCATGGCGCCGGCCTCATATGATTATTTTACACATGATGGATTGGGCAGTGGGAATGCCTTCAGTCAGTCCACAGTCATCAGAATCATTTCTAGCTGATAAGCTGTGCAGGCAGAGACTGCATAGACTGTGTTAGGCCTGGCTTTCCCTAGGAAGATTGACAGAGGATGCTAGGCTGCCATTTGGTTGCTTAAGACCAGGGTATATGCACGGGCATGGTTTTCTTCTGTTGCTTTAATCAATAGTATATTCTCTTGCAAGGAAAATCTTATGTGCTCCTTTTAGAATGCCTCTGATTTAACAACAAGGACAAACACAAGTACATTTCCATTTCAGAAGTCCTAACTAGCAACTGGGGATGGGAGAAAGGAGGAGGAAAAATTCATATAGGTCAGACACAGTATTAGATTGAACAAATATTTTAAGGGTTTTGTTTAAATCAGGTAAGATTTCTACTAAGTGCATACTTTTACCTAGTAATGCTCAACTAGATGTCTTATTTCAACTGAAATCTCTTCTAGCTTAATATTCTTTATTTTCTGTGTATTTCGGGTTGTCATATAAAAAGTGGCCAAAATATTTATTTGCTTCTTATTTGGGAATGTCAAAGTAACTGAATTCTCTGAAAGGAGGAGTGGTGAGTGAAGCCGAACTAGCGAGTTGTGGGATGAATGCTACTTTTCAGTAGCTGCTACAATCCTTTGTCAGACAGAGTGCTGAGGGCGATGGAAATGAAAACTGCAAGCAATGATCTTGATTTTCTAGTAACATTTAGTGCTTGTCTCTAGCCCTTATGATTTGTGACTTGCCCAAATAGCTGCTTGCTGGTACTGCATCCTTTGTTTTCTAGATGTATTTGGGGGACTTTAAAATGCGCACATTTGGCTTTAAAATATATCTTAATTAAACATTAATTTCATAGTGAATTTGCATAATATTGACCATTAGACACTCAATAAGGTTAACACTCAAGTGACATTTTCTGGACCTGCAGTCCTCTTAACACTTACAATTGCTTATATTTTTCAACTCTAATTCAGAAGAATCAAATTGTTGACTTTTATTATTATTTCCAGTTTGCAGATGGCACCACTGCTGCCAGAAGGATTGTGGTTTAGCTTTAAACATGTGATCCATTTAATTTGATGAAAGTAGAGCTTGGGCAGTCTGCCTTCCAACCCAGTTTGCCTCCACGATCAATATAACCTCAAGGAAGAAAAAGTTGTCTGTTTTTAAGGGCATTTACAATGGATGTGCCTTGTTGATATTAATGACTGTATGTTCTACAGTATAACTTTGATTAATCACAGTCTTCAATTAAGCTAATTTTACTGGTCTATTCCACTTTGAAGAAGAAACACAAGAACACAGGACACTCCAGGGTGTGAGAGCTGTTGTTCAAGAACAACTTCCTGGTAAATCCTGCTCTCAGCATAGGCACAGCCTTCCTGACCAATGGTACCTCTGTTCACCACGCCACATAATACACAATTCTGAGCTATCAAAGTTACATTCACTTACCCAATTAGGAACATGGATTCAGACATTTTAGGAAATTTTTCCGATAAGTGAGGTTGAAACAAAAATCACTTCCTGAATAATATAAAAGTTTAGGGCATGGCTTCTTGAGCCAGACTCCCTGGGTACAAAATCTGCTTCCACTATTTCTTGTCTGGAAAAGGACTCAGTACATTTCCTCATTTATACAATAGCTAAGCATCACGCATTCCATTACAGTAAGTTTTGAGGAATGAGTTAATAAGTACAATGAACTTAGAACCCTGCCTAGCATAGACTCAGTATCTGATGTGAGTCATTGTAATAATTATTATTGGCAGCTGGATAGAAAGGAGTGCTAGGTGAGGAAGAGGGAAAAAAATATATCTCTGGCTTGAGCACCTGCACACTCATTTACTGTGACAGGAACAAGGTGTATAGGACAGAAGGAAGTTTAGTGGAGAAGCTTGATTGTCTAGGGAGTGTTCATTTTGAGATATTTTTGTTACAGCAAAACAGAGATAAATAGTGGGCTATAGATATACCCCATTCCAGATAATAACTAAGTTTTTTGTGGACTACAGAATATCTCTTCAGTTTTCCTGTGCTCTTCTTGTGAAAACTAAATTCCATATGCTTCAGAATTTTCAGCTTAATAAAAATGGTAGACATATAATAAAAATAGCAGACATATTGCAAATATTTGTGAAAGGGTTAATTGCTTTCTGAAGGTCCTAACTTAATATTAGAGGCAATATATAAATATCATAAACATTGGAATCAAAGCTAGATTGAGATTTTGACATGGAGAAACAAGGAAGGGAAAGGCAAGCTATACCTTCAACATCTTTTATGCATTCCTTTATTCTTTTTTCAAAAGACTTATTTATTGTTAAAGTCAGAATTACCGAGAGAGGGAGAGAGGCATGGAGGAAGGGAGGGGGAGAGAGAGAGAGAGAGAGAGAGAGAGATCTTCATCTGCTGGTTCACTCCCCAGATGGCTACAATAGCCAGCACTGGGACAGACCAAAGCCAGGAGCCAGTAGCTTAATCTGGGTCTTCCACAAGGGGTCCCAAACATGTGGGCCATCTTCCGCTGCATTTCCTAGGTGATAAGCAGGAAGCTGGATTGGAAATGGAGCAACCATATGGGATGCTGGTGTCACCAGCAGTGGCTTTACTAGCAACATCACAAACCAGTCCCTATTCATTTATTCTCACAGTCACTATTTGCTGAGCACTTGCTGTATGCAAAATACTGTTCTAGGTGTAGGGGAAAGAATAATGAATAAAATAAACAAAGATCCTTCTGGCAATGAGGCTTATATTCTGGGTTAGCAGTGATGCTAGGAAGACTAGCCAATAAACATAGTAAATAAAAGTAATTCAGCAACCTCACACCCATTAGGATGACTCAAAACAAAATAATAAATGTTGGTGAATATGTGAATAAATTGGAACACTTATGCAGTACTGATGAGAATATAAAAGGATTCAGCCACTATAGAAAACAGTATGGCAGTGCCTCAAAAAGAATTGCTATGTGACCTAGCAATCCCACTTCTGGATTAATACCCAAAAGGATGGGAAGTAGTGTCTTGAATAGATATTTGTACAGCAGGGCTAATAGAAGCAGTATTTATAGTAGCCAAAAGATGCAGCCAAAGTGCCCATCAATGGACAAAAGGAAGCAAGACAAACTTAAAAAGTAAAGAAATTATGACACATGCTACAGTATAGATGAAGCTGGAGGATATTATTCTGTCAATCACTAAAACACAAATACTGTGTGATTCCAAGGATGTAAGCTATCCAGAGTAATTAAATTTAGAGACAGAAAATAGAATAGTGGTTTCCAGGGGGCTTAGAGAGGGGAGTAGGGAGCTGCAGTTAATGGGCATAGAGCTTCAGTTTTGACAGATGAAAAGAGTCCTGGAGATTGGACACCTGCAACAGTGCAAGTGGACTGAACACTACTGAATTGTACACTTAAAATAGCTAAGATGGAAATTTTCATGTCATGTGTATTTTACCAGCATTTTTTAGAAAGAAAAGAAAATGCATTGTCACAAGGTGTTAAGTGCCATGGGGGGGGGGGAAGTAAAGCAGAATAGAAGGCCCTGGAGTGCTGGGGAAGGCACAAATACAATGTTAGATCAATAGGGTGGCTGGGAAAGCTTGAAAGCATGAGATGTGAGAGGGTCTAGGAGTTGTTCGTCTCTTGGCTGCTATTACAATCTGTGCGTAAATCTTCCTGAGCCCACCTGTGGTGTGGCAATGCCCAGGCAATGATCAAGTGGATCTATCTGTACAGTGTATGTTGGTGGACAGCTGATGTAGAAACGGGACGTGAGCATTTCAACACAATTGGAAAAGCAATCCGGGCACTCAGGTAGCACTTGCACAGACTATAATCAGATGTCATCTGAGACTTGAGGTTATGTTACAGTGAAGATCAATGGTTGTTCTTAGACGGGGCCCTTTCTAAAATCAAACTGTAACCTAGAAGCAAAACTGGAAGTTTGATTCTTTTGTTGTTGTTTAGCCTGAAGAGTCTTGGTTCCTTGAGAGCTGAGAAACCTTCGTTTCTAATATGAATTTTAAACTCCTTCATAAGGCTAGGATTTTTAAGGCTTCAGCTGACCTTCCTGTCAACTCATAACTAAGGAGGGCAGCTCAACCATACTTATTTCAGTTATCCTCTGCCTGACAGATCCTATGGCGTTGAGTGGTGAGCTTCTTATGAAAATCCTGTGACCAGGACATATTTTATTACCGATTTATGAGGCTGTTAAAAATAGGCATCAACTTGCCATCATTTAAGCCAGTACTTAGGGGAAAAACGGAAGTAGTTTGCAGCATTGGCTTTTGAACTGATTTTTCCATATGCCATTTTTTTTTTTAATTTGAGAGACAGAGAGAAAGGGAAACAAAGATAGAGGCAGATAGAGTTCCTGTCTACTGGTTCATTCCCCAAATGTCTGCAATGCCAAGGCTGTGCCAGGACTGGAGCCAGGAGCTGGGAATGCAAACCAGGTCTCCTATGTCGATGGCAAGGACCCAACTCTTCGAGTCGTCACCACTGCTTCCCAGGGTCTACATGGCAGGAAACTGGAGTCAGGAGCCAAAGCAGAAGGTGGACACAGGTACAGCAATATGGACACTGGCATCCTAACTACTAAGCTAAACTTTTATTTCCATATGTCATTCTTAGCCACACTTTTCCAGGTCTGATTTAAAAAAAAAAAAAAGTGCAATAAGCATGAATCTTAGAGACTTCCTTTCTCCTCTTTTCCCATCAAACTTGGGAAAAAAGGCAAGTTCCTTTGCTCTCCACAGTTTGTTCCCTGGCCAAGGATTCTGAAGTTACAGCAACAGACATTCAAAACATACATGGCAGGGTGAGTACTGTGATACAGCAGGTTAAGCCACTGCTTGGGATGCCTGCATCTCACATTGCAGTGCCTGGGATTAAGTTCTGCCTCCTCTTGTGATCCAGCTTCCTGCTGATGCACCCTGGGAAGCTGATGATAGCTCAGGTACTTGGGCCCCTGCCATCTACATCAGAGATGGAGTTTATGGCCTGCCTTTGGCCTTGCCTAGCCCTGGCTGTTGCATTTGAGAAGTGAACTAGTGGATAGAAGACTTCCCATCTCTCTCTGTTGCTCTGCCTTTCAAATAAATAAAAATGAATAAATAAATAAATTTTAGAAAGAAACTCTCGGCACACCGGGTTCTAGTCCCAGTCGGGGCGCCGGATTCTGTCCCAGTTGCCCTTCTGCCAGGCCAGCTCTCTGCTGTGGCCAGGGAGTGCAGTGGAGGATGGCCCAAGTGCTTGGGCCCTGTACCCCATGGGAGACCAGGATAAGCACCTGGCTCCTGCCATCGAATCAGCGCGGTGCGCTGGCCGCAGCATGCTGGCCGCGGCGGCCATTGGAGGGTGAACCAACGGCAAAAGGAAGACCTTTCTCTCTGTCTCCCTCACTGTCCACTCTGTCTGTCAAAAGAAAAAAAAAAGAAGAAGAAACTCAAAATACCCACTATTCTTTGTGATTCTCTGGCCAAGATGAAGTGTGCTAACATCACAGGAACTAGGTGGGGGAAGTAGGAACTTACTCCTTCTATAAGTCTCTTCACTAATAACCATAAGCATTGGATACTGTTTCCCACTTCAGTTTTTTGGCAACATTCTTATCTGTTCGATGTTTGCTTTTAGTTCTAAATAAAATTCTTATAACATTTTTGGCATAAATTGGGTGCTTTGACAATATACAAAACAAGAAGACTATTTGCCTTGATCTTTACCCATGGGCAGCTGGTTATTGAGCTTGGGGTTCCCTGTAATTCTAATCTCTCTCCGCATATGGTGTTGATGATAGATATGAGCTTCTCTTTACCCTCATGCTGAAATGATAATACATGGGAATGGTTGCAGCTGTTAGGTATGTATTCCTGTCATTAGATAGCTATCATTAGGTGGCAATGGTATGTAGTAGTGAAGCAGGAAGTTCAGCAGATTGAACAGACATTCACTGAGGGTCCACTCGGGACAAGCATCATGCTGGTCTCTTAAGTGGGGAGGAGAAGCAGTTAAATGCCATGCAACACAGTACTTGCCCATAAGAAAAATTTACAGCCTGTCATTAACAACAGAAAAAGTTCCCAGACGACTACAGGACAAAATCATATGAGGGTACTTCAGAAGGTCTGTGGAATTAAAAGACAAGTTTATTTTGTTGCAAAAAAAAATTGAAATCTATGCATAGTTTTTTCATAAACTACATTTTGCATGAGCTTTTTGAAGACCCCTCATGCATGATGGCATCATTTAGATGATATAAACTGAAGATTGCAGGAGAATGATGGAAGGAGATTTTGCTTTGTGTGAACTGTAATTGGCAGCTGGGAGTTGCCTTCAGGAGTGGATAAAGTTTTCTGAGTTAGTCATGACTAGAGCCTAGGGAGATTACTGACGTCATAAACAAGAGTGTCAAATTGTTAAATCAACAAGAGGAGTCACTGTGTACTTGCGTCTCATGTGGGATCTTTCCTTAATGTGTTGTCCAATGTGCCAATGTGCAGTAATGCTATAACTAGTACTGAAACAGTATTTTTACACCTTGTGTTTCTGTGTGGGTGCAAACTGATGAAATCTTTACTTAGTATATACTGAATTGATCTTCTGTATATAAAGATAATTGAAAATGAAAAAAAAAAACTTGGTGTTAAATTGGAAATTGCATAGAAAATTAATCAATTTTTTTAAAAAAATATCATATAGGACCTCTGTCCTTAATGTGCTGTACATTGTAGTTTAATGCTATAACTAGTACTCAAACAGTATTTTCCACTTTGTGTTTCTATGTGGGTGCAAACTGTTGAAATCTTTATTTAACAGATACTAAACCGATCTTCTGTATACAAAGAGAATTGAAAATGAATCTTGATTCGAATGAAAGGGGAGAGGGAGCAGGTAAAGGGGGAGGGTTACGGGTGGGAGGGAAGTTATGGGGGGGAGAATCATTGTAATCCATAAGATGTACCTTGGATATTTATATCCTAAATAAAAGTTTAAAAAAAAAGTTTTCTGAGTTAGTGATAGGGAGGAAGTTAGAGATAGGGAGCCATTCCTAGAAGAGGGAAGATCCTGGGCAGAGACTTGGAGAAGAACCCCTTGCCCCCAGGCATATGTCCAAGAAGACAAGTGTACACTGCAGCCTTTTTGGTCATGGCAACTTACTAGAAACAACCTTCATGTCCATCCACATAAGAAGAGACAAATAAATTGTGATATCTTCACACAGTAGAAAATAAAGGAATCAACCAAAAGGTCACAGAACAATTAAGATGAAATAAAACACAATATATATTAAATGAAAGGAGGCTGCAGAATATTAGCCACAAAATTTGTATAAAGGTTAAAAATATCCAAAACTATATGGTTTATGGATATATAATTTCATGATGTTTTCATATGAAAACTTGGGACTGTATCATTATCTGTTTTATGTCACTACAGCAAAATACCTGAGGGGAATTCTTTATAAAGAAATTATGCTTATTTAGCTCACAGGTTTGGAGGTTAAAAAGCGTGGTACCAGCATCTGCTTGGCTCTGGTGAGAGCCTCATGGTGGATGGCTTCACAGTGGTGGGAGTGGGTGTGGAAAAGATCACATGGCAAGACAGAAAACAAAAGACCAAGGAGAGATCAGGCTCACTGCTTTTATAACAGCCACTAGTCCACTGCTACCACACCTGACCCACTCCTGGGAGACAGCATTAATCCATTCATGAGGGTAGAGCCCCAGGTACTGAATTCCCTTCCATGACGCTCCACCTCTTAAGGTTTCCATCCCCTCAACACTGCCACATTGAGGACCAAGCTTGGAGCACATAAACTTTAGGGGGACAACAATATACAGACTATAGTAGAATGAAAACCACCCAATTTAGTGCTTAGTGACTGCTGCTGGGGAAGGAGGAGAGGGAACGGCATGGACACAGGAAGTTAGATTTACTTGTATCTGATTTATATTCATAGGTGAAAGATGGATAGAAGACAAATAAACATGTTCATATATATACATTTGCATGCATACATATGGTATGTCTCTTTAAATCAGAAGTAAATGTGACATTAAGATTTGATAGTTTGTTGTATTAGCCTGTATATTCTAAATACTTGAAATATTTTATAAGTTAAAAATGAGGGAGCAAGTTACAGTGCATGTTTAAGATATTAAAGATCCGGCCAGTGCTGTGGCTCACTTGGCTAATCCTCCGCCTGCGGCGCCGGCACCGGGTACTAGTCCCCCGTTGCTCCTCTTCCAGTCCAGCTCTCTGCTGTGCCCCTGGGAAGACAGTGGAGGATGGCCCAAGTGCTTGGGTCCCTGCGCCTGCATGGGAAAGCGGGAGGAAGCGCCTGGCTCCTGGCTTCGGATTGGCGCAACGCCAGCCGTAGCAGCCATTAAGGGGGTGAACCAACAAAAGGAAGACCTTTCTCTCTGTCTCTCTCTCTCACTGTCTAACTCTGCCTGGCAAAAAATAAATAAATAAGTAAATTTTAAAAAGATATTATAGATAAGTTGTTAAATTTGAATATAATCCTTGGTATGAAATAAATTTTATCTTGGCAATCAGGAAGTTTCATGAAAACTTATCTGTAATATGAATATTATGGGATATACCTTTACATGTTTTATTTAGTCTGTTTTTAAAATTTATTTATTTAAGGAGCAGGAAGATACACACAAAGACAAAGGTGTCATCTGCTGGACCACTTCTCAAATACCCACAGTGCCTGGAACTGGGATGAGCCAAAGCTGAGAGCCAGAAATTCAATCTAGGGCTCCTACAAGGGGGACAGGAACCCAATCACTTGAGCCATCACCACTGACCTTCAGGGTTTGCATTAACAGGAAGCTCAAATCAGGAACCAGAGCAGGGAATCAAGCCCAGACACCCTAATCTGGGAAACAGGCATCCTAACTGCCAGGCTAAACACTCGCCTCTCTCCCCACATTTACTGTTTTCCCGGTTTTGTTTGTTTCTGTGTGTGTGTGTGTGTGTGTGTGTGTGTGTGTTTCTTGCATGAAATCAAGCAATGGGGTAATGCCAATAGTTAACAGATTAGGGCCAGGTCATGGAAGGCTTCAACTGCCAGGCTCAGGAGAATGAGCTTTGGGGCATGTTACTCATCTGAGCTGAACTTAGTGAAATGGAATGGAGCCAGAGATTGGAAGATTCAAGATCAGTTAGGAAGTTCTCACCATTAGTATAGCTGGGACAGGTTATGGGTCTGCACGGGAAATGAAAACAGGTTTGAGATATGCTGTGATTTTTTTTTTTTAATCTTGATATCTGAGACTTGAGGGAAAAGGGAAGTGAAGGAGACAAATTTCATTCTTGACTTGAAGGCTTGTTGACTAGAGATTGGTCATACCAGTAACAGAACTGGGAATTTCATGTAAAGTTTGGTTTTAAACACCATATGTTTAAGGTGATAATGAGGCAATCCAAACGGATATAGTGAAATCTTGGTGGAAGTTAAGAGGCATGAATTCATTATGGTTTCATTAGTGTTAGGACTTTGCAGAGCAGCACACAGTATCTGGTGAGGTAAGCCAATTACAGTAGAGTGCTGAGAGTGTTACAGATGGAAAATTCATCTACCCCCAAATTCTTAGGTTGACATCCTAATCCCCAATATGAGGGTATTAGGAGATAAGGCCTTTGGGAGGCAATTAAATCACCAAATTGACTAAGATGAGTGCCCTTCTAAAAGAGACTTTGGAGTGCTCCCTTGTCCCTTCAGCCGTGTGACGTCACAGCACATGAACCAGAAGTGGGCCCTCACCGGACATTGGGTCTGACTGCCTTAATTTTGGCGTTCTCTGCCTCTAGAAACATAGGAAATGAATTTCTGCTCATTATAAGCTACCTAGTCTGTGATATTTTGTTATGTGAGGGGACTTCAAAACTTTATGGAAAAAATAGGACTAAAAAATTATGCACGTTTTCCTTGAACTTTTTGAAGATTTCCTGTAGTTTACTGAACAGACTAAGATGGAGGGTTTAACAGGACACAATTAATTCAGCTTGAGGCTGTTGTTAAACTTCACATAGGAAGTTATATTTGAGCCTGAATTTGAGGGAGAAGCAGGTTTTGCCAAGCACAGCGGGAACATTAACACTGGCCATGTCAATTGTGTGGCTTGTTCAGGGAATCAGGACAGTCTGTTCTGCCTTCTTCTATGCAACAAGAATAAAAAATGAGGTCTCCTAGTTCTGCTCCAATGTTATTGTTTTTTTTTTTTTTTTCTGTCTGGCCTTTCCATTTTCTGAGTCTTCTTTTAGTCCTGCTTGGGCAAAAAAAGTACTAACAGTAGGAGGTGACAGACCAAGACCAAAAAACAAACTGGGGACTGGTGATGAGAAATCTAGTTAGCAGTTTAACTCTCCTTATGGATACCTACCAAGTAGATGAACCACATACAGAGAAAACAAAATCCAGCCGAAATGCTGTTTCCTTTTGAAAAATACCCCACATTTTTCATTATCTATGATCTCACTGGTTTTACTTTTAGAAGCAGGCAAAAGATAGTCTTATTTCACTTTGTGTTTGAACAAATTATCTATTGACACTTTCTGGGGCACCTTTACTCTGATAGTTTGCAGATAGGAAATAAAGGATAGGTAAGCCAGTGTTCCTGTCTCAAGGAGCTTGCAACTCAATAGGCAGGGGACAAAGCTCCCTCACAAGCAGCAGTAAAGTGCATCAGATGTCCTAATTCCCACATTGTATAGAAGAGATAAGTAAGGGAAAAAGAAATCAAAATAGCCCAGAGAAGGCATTGTGATGATCTGGAGCTGAACTAAGGCCTTGAGGATGTCTAAAGAGAAACAGAATGAAAGTGACTCGTTTGCTTTTTTGTAGCAAATAAAAAGCTCAACCTTGGAACTACTCAAAAAGTATTTTGATTAGCAGCAAAAGGGTTATTGTTAATCTTCACATTGCTGGGGAACAATGTAGTGCTCCCAACTCCAGCCTAATTTATCACACTCATCTGCTATGGAAAGGACATTTCTAGGATTGATTTCCTGCCAGCGGAAATTGGCATCTTTCTCTTGAGGGTTCACCTGGGTTGGCCTAGGTCCCAGAAGGCTTGTGGGTGGGAGATGAAGCTTCCTGCCCAGTGAGAGGCTAGATCAGGCTGAGATTCTGTAGTGTCTAAATCCAAGTCACACCTACTGCATCGAGTAGCTACACTCATATGGAAATTACAGGGAAAGTCCTATACCTAGGCTTTTGTTAATAGGAATTTTAGCCAGCAGTGTTAACTTTAACCAAACAAGAAGTCTCAGGAGAAAAATGCACCTCACTCTGTTGACCTGTTGATTGGCATCAGACTGCTCCTTGTGCTCTTCTAAATTGTTCCCTTGAATTCTCTCACCTGATGGGTTAAATACTGTTTATTCCATTTGGCAGGTGCATTCTGTATCTGTAATGATGGCTTTTGAAAACAGCACTTGCCCAAGTGAGATTAGCTGAGAAATGAGAGGCCTAGGAAGTGACAAAGAAGAGCAGTCAGGTATTACAGCTAAGGAATTCCAGTTGAAGGAAAACGAAGCATTTGGAGGAAATACCCTCTGCTTGTCTTCCCCAAGGGCACAGCAGCAAGTTAAGGTTGTCTTTTCTTTCTCATCTTATGAATATTACAGAGAACCACATAGAAAAAGATACAGAGGTGGAACAGTAGCCCAGAAGGTGATACATGTCCCTATCACATCTGTGGCCCACAGTGCATGTCATCTTTAAAAACAAAGATTGATTTATTCATTTTTATTTATTTGAAAGGTTGGGCAACAGGGAGGGAGAATGTCCTTCCACAGGTTTACTCGCCAAATGCTCACAACAGCTGGGGCTGGGCCAGGCCAAAGCCTTGAGCAAGAAACTCCACTTGGGTCTCCCACCTGGGTAGCAACCATCATCTGCTGTCTCCTTGATGCATTAGCAGGAAACTGGATCATAATGCAGATGTGGGACTTCATCCTAGGCACTCCGATAAGGGATGCAGGTGTCCCAAGCAGTGGCTTAACTTATTGCACCACAATGCCTACCACTTTGCCTTTATAGTAGGCAGTTCAGCCACACCACAAACCCACATGGTTAGGAACTGACATGTTTATTAAGGCCATTTGGATTGTGTGTGCAATATGTGTGTACACTCTTCCAACTAAGAGAGCCTGAGCACTGCATTAACAACAGATGTTACATTTTACTCCCCTTTAGCCACCCCATCGTGACTTAAAATTTGCTTATATTATGGCAAGTATAGGTAGGTAACTCCCAATAATTTTATTAGTATGATATGTTAACTAATTGATATCAGAATCCAAAGAAGAATACAAGAATGCATTTGTTGCTTTATAATACTGGGTTTTTTTTTTTAAAGGGGGAACAAACATTCATTTTAACAAATTAATCATGTTTTACCAATTTTTACATATTTATGTTAAATATTTCTAGTTGCAGAATAGCAATAAGCTGATTTTCCAATTAAAAAGTACATGTTAATCATTAGAAAGGCCTGTAATGATAGAAGTGGGCACTTAGTCCAGGGGTTAAGATGCCAACTGGGATACCTGTACCGCATATGAGAGTACCTGGGTTTAGTACCTGGCGCTGTTTTTGCTCTTATAGACCTTGGGAGGCAGTGGTGAATGGCTCAAGTAGTTGAGTTCCTGCCACCACATGAGAGACCTGGATGGAGTTTCTGGCTCCTGGCTTTGCCTAATTCAGCTCTAGCCCTTGGGGGCATTTTGGGAAGTGGACCAGAGGATAGGAGGTCTCTCTCTCTCTTTCAAATAAGCAAAACTTTTTAAAGAGTACTATTATGTTAGTAGCTACCCCAGATGAAAAGTAAAATTCCCCCATTGTCCCGCCACTTAGCAACAGCTATATTGTTTTCAATATATGCCCTTCCATACCTTTTCTGTGCTATATTTATATATTTATAAAAACAGGACATATGTTTTTAACTTGCTTTTTCTTTGTAACAATGGCTTTCATTCATCAACAAATCTTTTCTGAACATGTATGAGATTCTAGTCATTGTTCTAAGTGCAGGGGAGATTGCGGTGAAAAAGCAGTGGAGCACACATATGAGGTTACTTGAAGACATTTGCAGACAAATGGTATTAAAAAGATGTTTATATTAGTGCCAAAAATTTCAAAATCCATGCATACAAGAAGTCTTCAAAAGTTCATGGAAACTACATATTAATGAAAAAATGCATGTATTTCTTTTTTGTTTTTTGAACATGCATGTATTTCAAAAAAAATTTACTGTAATTCCATTTTTCCATGAACTTTTTGAAGTGCCTTTGGTATATATTGTGCATCTTTCTATAATGATATCTGTAAATATATAGACATTTGTTTATATATAAACATAATTGTTTTAATAAACACATAGTAAGTATTTAGTTATATAGATTTATCATAATTTACTCAATGAAATCTTCCATTCTTGGATGTGAAGATACTGATTGTTGGATTTTGTCAAATATAAGAGGAAATGCACTTTGACCATTAGAATCCAAATCCATGTTAAAATTATCTCTGCTAATAATAGGATTCTGCTTGTAGTATTACTCTTTAGAACAAGACTTTATAACATTGATATGATTCCTGGCAGATGTGGCTACAGATATGGGAGGGATCCCAGCAGTCTCTCTTGACAGATGACTGGAGATCTTGGTGGTGTCTGACATTGCTTCTAACTACACTTCTGTCTCAAAGCCTGTGCAGAGCCCCAGTTCCAGTCCTTATAAATGACGCTTAGTTGTTATCTTAGATTTTTGTTCCTTCTCAGCCATGTATGGTTATAGAGTGATGTGGGAGGTTGAGCTTCTGTGGATTCTGGAAGCATTTCTTCTGCCCTTTTGATGGGAATTTCTGCTCTTTTGTTCTCTGTCCAACAACCAGCAGGCCACCTTCCTGCCCTCTGTGGGAGTCCTGCACACAGCGACATGAACTGATGTCACAGCATCTGTTGGTGGTTTCAGCACACTGCTTGATGTTCTGTGTAAAGCAAAACATACCCAGATGAACATACCCAGAATTTTACAGCTTTTGAGCTAGTATAGATTAAATCCTCATTTTATGGACAAAGACTCCAGGGCACAGAGGTTGAGTAATTTGCCTAAAGTCACATAGTCAGCGGTAGAGTTGGAACTAGAAGTTGAGATGTCTAATTTCTCATCCAGTGTTCATCCCAGGGAAATCAGCTATTCCAAGTTTGTGATGGGTTCGTGTAGGATCCTTGTACTGGGTCAGGGAACACCGTTGATTTGGAACACTTCTATCTGGTCTCCAGTTAAAATGTCTTCAGTAGCACACTGTGCCAGTTTCTCAAATAGGGGGCTTTTATGTAAGTCTTTACTTTGTTCATCAGGGAGAGGCTTTTTAGATGGCAGGCTATTTGTGGACCAGAATTCAGTGAGTATTCTCCATGCCAGCGCACTTTCTTCCAGCAGGCTATTAAATGGCTGCAGCCTTTAGGTTAGTGCTTGTTACAGCTCACTGCACCAGCTCTGCAAAGCTAACCACAAGCTGTGTTTCTTTCAGATGAAACTGAAACTATCAGGTTCATGATCACATTCATCCCACTTGGACCGTCTGAAAGATTCCACTCAGATTTTGTGGTAGTCACATTTTCTTCTCCTGGACAATACTGGAATATGGTTTACAAAGAAACCCAGTGGCAAAGAACCAAGAAAGTTTGCAGTACTTACTGTTTTTTAATGTCATCTGCATACTGTCTTTGTTAATGGAGCACACAGCAACATATTTTAAAAATACTGGGATTTTCCCAGAGTCCACACTTAGGTTTTTACCGCCTGTATCTGCCACAAGTAGCTTTGGACAAGTTTTCTCATCTGTAAAATAGAAATGATGGCAATAAAGATGTTGGAAAATTCTAATGAATTAGTCTTTGCAAAGCACTTAGAACACTTTCTGGCATGTGGTAAAGACTATGTGTTTGCTCTTGTTACTCTAACTTTTTCATTCCATCCATTCATTCATTTATTCAACAACAATTTATATGTGCTCTGCACAATGCTAGATAATAAAGTCTTTCAGCCCTCAAAGAATCTTACCTTTAATGTGCTGAGAGATATGCTTGACATTGTAAGTATACAGTGTACGCCTGAGAGAGATGCTTGACACTGTAACTGTAGGTGTTCAGTAAGGAAAGTGCTATAACAGAGGATTGTCGAGCGCAGTAGCAGTGTAGGCAAAGGAGCATTAAGGGGAAGGCTTCTTGTGACATTTGAGCTGGAACAAGAAGGATGAGCAGGAGTAGGAGTTAGCCGGTAGGCATCAGCAGCATAGGCATTGTAGGCGTGTACATTGGCACAAAGGCCTGAAGGGATAGCAGAATACTCATGACACAAAGTGGCAGAGTGGAGCATGGTTTGGAGACAGTCAAGGAGACACACAGGTAGCAACCAGAAAGGCCTTCTAAATGCTACAGAGGCTCCTGTGAGAGATGAGGAGGACCAGAATTTGGGCAGCAGTTGTGCCACCTAGGCATCCTCACTGAAAGGGAGCTCAACAGGTGTAAGAGGTAGGAAGGAGCATTAAGAGCAGTGGGCATGCCTGTTGCACAGGTAAACCTATTTTGTAGTTGACCGGAGACACATCCAGATGCTATTCTGATATCTGTATAGCTCTTCTCTGAAAATTAAAGGGTCATTTATATATGGGCATATAATATTGTGATATATATTTATATTTTGGGTTTTGTCCACAGTTCCTGTCTTTTAACTCTTGTTATTTCCTAAATGACTAGAACACTAAGGTTAAAATATTTGGCCTTTTGTTCTTGGTTCCTGAAGCAGCCTGGAGATAGCTTCAGAGCAATAAAGGTGCCATCACTCTTTTGTTAACAATGTTGTAGCACTGTAAACTCAGACACAGGCCTCAAAAAGCAAAATCTCTCTCTGGCCATCTCCTGCTCTCCTTTGGGTTGCCCCCTTTTTTCCCGTAGAAAGGCAGTAGAAATTAGGATTTCTCTTCTCCAAGGCAGGTCATAGAAACTAAAAATAGACACTAATCCTCCTGCATTTCTTTGTTTTGGATTCAGTCATGAATCAGTTCCCTTACAGTAGGTCCTAAGACCCCCATTTCAAATGGGGTCTTCCCCATATCTAGGAGGAAGAAACGCTGCCCAGAGAAGGCAAGAAGAATCCAAACAGGCTTTGCTGGGTTCCCCACCCAGTCTACTCACTTTATAGACCATCTTGCCCAATCACACTTTTCCATGGTTATCGACACTTCAGTTAGTCTCCAGAAAACAGCTTCTGGACAGCTGAACACACAGGGACTTACAGGAAGGCGAACAAGACGCCGACCCCAGCTCCACGGGACAGAAGCTCCTGCACTTTGGCTCCGCCCAGCCCCCACCCCATGTGTCTCTTCATCTGCTTATTGTCTTCCTAAAAGCCACCAGCAACCATGTTTCTGTGAATTCCATGACTCTTTCAAAGAATGCTGTCAAGCCTTAAGAAGGTGTGTAGAAACCCTAAGTTGTAACTGGTTGGACAGGAGGCCTAGACTTGGGACTGGTGTCTAAAGTGAGGGCGTCTTGTGGGACTGAGCCCTCAACCCCTATAATCTGATACTTTCCCCAGGTAGACAGCATCAGAATTCAACTAGTTAGAAGATGTCCAGCTGGTGTCCCCTGAAAAATTGCTTGCCTGATTGCTGGTGGGGAGAAATCCCCATGCATTATTGGATCACAGAAGTTGTGAGTGTACAGTAGGTGTTGTCAATGTATGGAAAGAGAAACTAAATTTGTTTTTCTTCTATATCCTCAAGACACTTAATACATTTTTACTATGTTTTCATGGCATCACAACAAACACCAGCTATGCCTGCTTTCTTTGTTTTATGTGATGTTTCTGAAACAGAAATGCATTCTAGGTAGCTTTCAGTAGTCAAAACTAGATGAAAACAAACTCAAGCCCCAAGAAGAAGTAGTATAGCTCTGTGATTCCCTTTTGAAAAGCACGTCTAAGCACACTTGGTTAAAAGATGAAATTATTGCCACACACAGGATTTACCCTACTTTTCTCTTCCTGTTCTTCCTGAATTAATCTTTAATTCCTCTAAATAATTTGGAAGGCATCCCTAAAATAAAGCTTTAAAATTGGACACTTACATAGTCCAAAGCAAGCTGTAATGTTTTGTAACATTTTCTTATAAATGTTAAATGAATGTATGGCACAGATTCCTTACTCAGTAAACAGAACTTTTACTTCCAATTCCATTACTGTCTGAGTCTAGTTATAAATTGTTAAAGGAGTTTGAGGAGGCAGAATGAGAATTCCCAAAAGTGCAATACAAAATTTTATATTCCTTTTTAATTTAAAAAAATTACATTAAAATCAATTATAAGGTAATATATATATAATAACTACATATATATATATATATATATATATATATAGTCATTCTTTAGTCTCCATGAGGGATTGATTCTGGGACCCCTCCTTCCCCCCCAACTTAGGATAGGAAAACCTGCACATTCTCAAGTCCCTTATGTAAAATAGTACAGTACTTGTACATAATCTATACAGTCCTCCTGTGTATTTTAAATCATCTCTAGATTACTTATAATACCAAATAAAATGTAAATGCTATGTAAATAGTTTCTAGACTGTATTGTTTAGGGAATAAAGACAGCCATCCATAGCTAGTTGAATATGCAGATACAGAACCCATAGATACAGAGGGCTGATTGTGTGTGTGTGTGTGTGTGTGTGTGTGTGTGTACACATAAGAGGACTTCAAGACTAATGGAAACATAAAAGATAAGTTTATTTTGATGGAAAAAAAAGTTTGAAATTTGTGCATGATTTTTTTCACAATACTTATTTTTCATGAACTTTCTGACCCCACACAAATGGATTTTTTTCCCCAAGTTATATCCTTCAGTGGGTTCTTTCTTCCAAATACTGCTAGGACTTTGATTTGCATGTTGTACATCCACAAAGAATTATTCTACCACTGCCCATATTATTATTTATTCTCCTTATTTGCCTGAGAAGTGAAGAGATAGGAAATCACCTCTTCCTACCCACTCTTTTTATAAGGACAATGACACTGAGTAATTAAAATTAAAGGGGACTGGCATCATGGCATAAAGCAACTGCCTGCAGTGCCAGCATCCCATGTGCACACCTGTTCTAGTCCTGGCTGCTCCACTTCTTATCCTTCTCTCTGCTATGGCCTAGGAAGGCAGTAGAGGATGACCCAAGTCCTTGGGCCCCTGCGCCCACATGGGGGACCCAGAGGAAGCTCCTGGCTCCTGGCTTCAGATCCACTCAGCTTTGGCTGTTGCAGCCATCCAGGGAGTGAACCATCAGATGGAAGGCCTCTCTCTCTCTCTCTCTCTCTCTCTCTCTCTCCCCCTTTCTTTGTCTCTGCTTCTCTATAACTCTACCTTTCAAATAAATAAATAAATCTTTAAAAAATTGAATTAAATTAACATTGGGCAGGGTCCTCAGCAGATGAGCTGGAGTTTCTGTGCTAGAGGGTAGGTACCGAGGTTGCATGCATGGGCAATAGAAAGTGGTGGCAGTTTTGAAGAACTATTATAATCCAGGCCTCCGAAGTGGTGGACTCTGGAAGACAAGGCTGGAATAGGAATGAAGTAAAGAAAGAACCAGCCTATTTGCATGCTGAGGGCATAGAGTTTGTGTTGTAAACAAATGGTAGTGAGCTATTGAGTTTTTTTTTTTTTTCAGGACCCTTGAATAATTTACTGTCATTCAACATGCACCAGACACAGGCTAGTGAGGAATTTTGAGTAGGGGAGTCATAATGAGATTTCCAGTTAAAAAATTTTTTTTCATTTTATTTGAAAAGTAGAGAGACACGGAGAGAGAGATCTTCCAATCTGCTGTCCTCTTTCCAAGAGCCCACAGCAGCCCTCCCTGGGCCAGACTAAAGCTAGGAACCTGGAGTTCAATCTCCATTTCCCAAGTTGGTGGCAGGGACCCAAGAACTTAAGCCATCTTTTGTTGCATTCCAGTGCATTAGCAGAGAGTTGGATCAGAAGCTGAGGAGCCTGGACTCAAACTAGGCACTCTGGTTCAGGTTGCGGTCAATCCCAAGGGGCAGCTTAACCACTTCCCCAGGTGCTTCCCTCAGATTGCCATTTTAACTATGCCCTGAAGTGGTCTGGAGAACGAAGTGAAAGTAGTGATGTGAGGCAAGGAGGATGTGAGGAAGAAAAATGAGTAATGAGGGTCAGGTTGAGACACCTCTTGGGATGCCCATTGGAAAACCTGGGTTCGAGTCCTGGCTCAGCTCCTGATTCCAGCATTCTTGTTATGTGTACCTTGGGAGTTAGAATTTAACTCAAGTGATTAGATTCCTGCTGCCCACGTAGGAGATCTAGATTGAGTTCTGGGCTCCTGTTTCAGCCTTGCCGAGCCCCCACCACCCAACTGTGGTGTGCATATTAGGAGTGAACCAGAGGATGGGAGATCAGTCTGTCTCTCTCTTTCAAATAAAATAAATGTTAAAAAAAAAAATTTAAAAGGTCACAGATGAGACTGCTGCTGTCTAGATCCACATTGATTTAATCTTGAATACCTGAATTAAGGGAGAGCAGAACTGGAAAAGCCAAATGGATTCCAGAAACGTTCAGATAAAACTAGCAGGCCTCTTTGTCCTGACTGTCAATGAACAACTTAATACTTTATCCCTTTTAGTACTTTTGTTTTGTTTGTTCTACTTAATACTCTGTAATTAACACACAATTATTCTTAGGTGTTTAAATTTAAGTGAAAAGTGATTCCTGTTAAATATAAGAGTGGGAATAAGAGAGGGAGGAGAGGTACAATTTGGGACATGCTCAAGCTGACTTGCCCCAAACAGTAGAGTTAAAATGTGCCAGGGGATTCCAATGCCATCTCACTAGTCCAAGTGATCAATTTCAGTTCACAATTAATCATAATGATAGGTCTAAGAGTCAAAGAGATCACATAAACAAGACTAGTGTCTGCTAATACTAACTGATAAAATTAAAAAGGAGAGAACGATCCAACATGGGAAGTGGAATACACAGCAGACTCATAGAATGGCAGATGTCCTAGATAGCACTCTGGCCTCAGAATTAGTCCTTAAGGCATTCAGATCTGGCTCAAGAGCCCATGAGAGTATTTTAGGCATGGAAAGGCAAGACATCTGGCCAAAACAAAACAAAACAAACCCAAATGAAAGATCTCTGTGAGTGAGATCCCAGTGGAAAGAATGGGGCCATCAAAGAAGGAGGTACCTTTCTCTGAAGGGAGGAGAGAACTTCCACTTTGACTATGACTGTGTCTAAATAAGATCAGAGTTTGTGAACTCAGAAGGCTTCCATAGCTTTGGCAACTCATGACAAGGGTCTAGGGTGATTACTGATGCCATAAACAAGAGTGTCAAATTGTTAAATTAACAACAGGAGTCACTATGCACTTACTCCCCATGTAGGATCTCTGTCCTTAATGTGTTGTACTATGTGAATTATGGGTAAAACTACTACTCAAACAGTACTTTACACTTTGTGTTTCTGTGTGGGTGCAAACTGTTAAAATCTTTACTTAATATATACTAAATTGGGCCAGTGTTGTGGCTCACTTGGCTAATCCTCCACCTGCAGCGATGGCACACCAGGTTCTAGTCCCAGCTGGGGCGTCGGATTCTGTCCCGGTTGCTCCTCTTCCAGTCCAGCTCTCTGCTGTGGCCCAGGAAGGCAGTGGAGGATGGCCCAAATACTTGGGGCCTGCACCTGCATAGGAGACCAGGAAGAAGCACCTGGCTCCTGGCTTTGGATTAGTGCAGTAGGCTGTAGCAGCCATTTGGGGAGTGAACCAATGGAAAAGGAAGACCTTTCTCTCTGTCTCTCTCTCTCTCACTGTTTAACTCTGCCTGTCCTATATATATATATATATATATATATATATACACACTAAATCGATCTTCTGTATATAAAGATAATGGAAAATGAATCTTGATGTGAATGGAATGGGAGAGGGAGCAAGAGATGGGAGGGTTGCAGGTGGGAGGGAAGTTATGGGGAGGAAAAAGCCACTGTAATCCAAAAGCTGTACTTTGGAAATTTATATTTGTTAAATAAAAGTTAATTAAAAAATTAGCAGGCCTCTGTGGCTACATAGATATAGGGGAAGGGTCAAGTCTAGGCTGAAAAAGATGTTTGAAGATGTTGAGTTTGAGGTGACTGTGGGACATTCCATTGGACACATCTACCGCAACTGGATATTTGAATCCAATCTTGGGAACAATTTGGCTGAAGGCGTATTTAGGAATCATGTGATACAGGTGCTAGCAAAAGCTAAGGGCCTAGGGAAGTGCCTGTGTAAGGGGTACCATGGACACTGAAGAGAAGGCAGATGGTTAAGCCCTCAGAACACAATTGGCATGAAGAGTGGGAGGAGACAATCAAGGTGGGGCTGGGGAGGGTGGTCTCACTTAAGCATCGAGGAGGCATCAATCAGCAGTGGGAATCCTGCAGAGCTCAGGGCAGATAAACACTGAAACAAGCTAAAAGACTTGGAGCAGGGAAATGACGCCCATCTTCCCTTCTGTAGCATCATACCGAACCTTCCATATTTTTTTAAGATTTATTTATGTATTTGAAAGGCAGAGTTACAGGGAAACAAAGGCAGAGAGAGTGAGAGGTCTTCCATCTGCTGGTTCACTCCCCAGATGGCTGTAATACTGGAGCTGCACTGATCTGGAGCCAGGAACCAGGAGCTTCCTCCAGGTCTCCCACGTGTGTGTAGGGGCCCAAGGACTTGGGCCATCTCCCACTGCTTTCCCAGGCCATAGCAGAGAGCTGGATTGGAAGTAGAAGCAACCGGGACTCAAACCAGTGCCCATATGGGATGCAGGAACTGCAGGTGGCAGCTTTACCCACTATGCCACAGTGCCGGCCCCACTACTGTTCTTACCTACTCCCTTCCTCATTGCTCCCCCAAAAGCCCCTCTGTTCATGGAACCACCATGAAGACACGCCATTTCTGTGCTCATATTTTGCTCCTTTACTGGAATGTCTAAGCTCTATCCAGGCTTCTAGGCCTAATACCAGCCCATTGTCTATATGGCTGTCCCAGTGTGCCTCTGATCAAGCTCTGTAGAGACCTGTTTGTGTTTCACTCTACTGTACACTCAATTATGTGCTATCTGGTGGGGTAGGTTGTTGATTCATGATGCCAGGCTCTTCTCGTAAGCTTCTTACCATAAGTAGTTTTATCCTCTGTGGCCTTTGGAGCCTGGAATAGTATTGAGAAGGTAATGCTCACTCTGAAAATGCTTTGTGGTTGATCAGATTATTAAGATTTGAGCTTATCCAGTTCCTCTTTATAAGAATCCTCATGAACTGCATAATTTAAATTTCACGTATCCAGGAGTTGGATAACCCTGAGCAAAGGAGACCATTCTAAGGTAGCATCTTGGTCATCTGATAACATCACTTGTGTGGGAGTACATGGGAAATAGAAGCTAGTAGGCAGGGGACCTTACTCAGAGCAGCTACCCAGGGAATGCTGGGAGGTGTGTGCCTCCATCAACATCATGATGCCAATATGTGATTTTCTATACAATATGCTCATTTAAAACTTTTTTTAAAAGATGTATTTACTTATTTGAAAGCTAGATTTACAGAGGTAGAGGGAGGGACAAAGAGAGATCTTCTCTCTGTTGGTTCACTCCCTAAATGGCTACAACAGCCTGGGCTGAGCCAGGCTGAAGCCAGGAGCCTGGAACTCCATCTGGATTTCCCTGGCTGGCAGCAGGGATCAAAGCTTCCAGGCTATCTTCTGCTGCTTTCCTTGACACATTAGCAGGGAACTGAACTGGAAATGGGGCAGCCGGGACTTGAAACAGCTCTCATGTGGAATGCTGGTGTCGCAAGCAGCAGCTTAACCTGCTGCACCACAACGCTGGCCCCTGAAGCCTATTTCTGGAAGCTATGCACACTCTGGCTTGATGAAAATGAGGCCTAATAGGGTAGTCAGATTCCACTAGACAGTGACTTCTGAAGTTCATGATCATAAAGAAATTATAATTCATTACCAATGCTGTGTCTGTGTTGGTTGCTATCAAAGGGATAATTTCGTGCAAGCGGAAGAGGCTGCTAAGGAAAGGACAAATAACCTCTTTCTTTTTCTTTTTTTAAGATTTATTTATTTGAAAGAGTTACACAGAGAGAGAAGGAGAGGCGAAGAGCGAGAGAGAGAGAGAGGTCTTCCATCTGCTGGTTCACTCCCCAATTGGCCACAACAGTCAGAGCTGCAGCAATCTGGAGCCAGGAGCCAGGAGCTTCTTCCAGGTCTACCACATGGGTACAGGGGCCCAAGGACTTGGGCCATCTTCCACTGCTTTCGCAGGCCATAGCAGATCGGGAGTGGAGCAGCCGGGAGTCAAACCGGTGGCGTTATGGAATGCCAGCACTACAGGCAGCAGCTTTACCTGCTACGCCATAGCGCTGGCCCCAATAACCTCTTTCTGACCATAAGTTTAGATTTATTCACAACACTACACTGGCAAAGGGAATTTAAATCCTTTTCACCCAGATAGAGGACTTAAAGCTTTGCAACACCCTCATTGCTGAGAGAGATAAGAAATCATACTCTGAGTTGGAAGCCATGGTGTTTGTGCCCCTGGAATGTGGGTACTGGGTTACACACTCCAGAGGATGGAGATATTATGGAACCTCTGAGGCTGGTGTGGCTGCATTTTAAAGATCTCATTTATAAGGGAAATGATGATTCTGCCAAATATTTTTCCCATGTACCCTTTCCTTTGAAAGATAACATCCTCTTGCTCTTATATCTCTGCTTCTTAGTTCTATAAACCTCTTCCCAGCTCATTTTCCATGAAAGTGAAGTAGAAATAACTTTTTGAAAAGGACTTGTCAACATAAAGCCATAGGGAAGGTTGATGGTCGGAGGACTCAGGGAGTTGTCATGGTCACAGCTCTGCAGTCACGGTTATCTGGAGACCAGCAGCCCCATGTTCTTTCTTTTCTCCTTCAGAACATTTAGATGCAAATTACTTCTCAGGTCTGAATTGTACTCCAATCCAACCATTAAACAACTAAACCTCAAAGTTTTAATCTTTAGAAATTCAACTGAGTTTTTTTTTATAAGAATCTGCTATGAGTTAGACCCCTATTTTAAGGGATAGAAAGATAAGTAGGAATTGTGCAGTTATGCAGCAGGTGGTTTCAAAAAGTTTGTATAAGACAGGATTAAAAGGTAGGTTGATTTTGGTACAAAGAAAGTTTGAGATCCCTGCGTAATTTCTTCATAATACACTTTCTCCATGAACTTTTTAAAGAACCTTCCCTCTGTTTAACTCTGGATGCCAAATTTTCTTACACTGGGGGCAAGCATTTGGCACAGTGGTTAAGACATTCCTCAGGATTTTTGTTTTCCATATGTAAGTGATTGGGTTTGAATCCTGGCTCTACTTCCAATTCCAGTTTCCTGTTAATACACACCCTGGATGGCAACAGGTGATGGCTCCAGTACTTGGGTCCCTGCCACCCCCATGGGACACCAATTCAGACTGAGTTTCAGGCTCCTGGCTTTGGCCTGGTCCAGCCCCAGTGTTTGTGGGTATTTGAGAAGTGAGACAGTGGATAAAAGATCTGTCTCTTTTTGTCTCTCTGCCTTTTTTTTTTTTTTTTAAAGAACTGCATCCAAAGTTGATGGAAATACCCTTTCTCTTAGCATGCAGATGGAGCCTCCTGGGAAGCTTCTCCAGATATCCCTTCTTCTACAGCTTCATGGCCCCAGTGGTTCACCTCAACTTCTCCCAACAGTAAAATCAGATGGATAACTTCATCTGATTTCCCACTCAGCTTAACAGGACATAGAAACCTGTATCTAAAACTTAGAACACTTTAATTCCTCATAGCTCCAACAAACCCAGCCCTCACCCCACCCCCACTCCATTATATGTTGCTAACAGCAACAGGACAGCTTGAAAAATCATCTCCTGGCACATTTCTGCAGTTCATCCACCAACTAACGCCCAGGCACTCGGATCCCTCTGCTGGCTGATAGTGGAAACACTGCATAGCTTTTGCTTTCCTTCCTTTTTTCTTTGTTTTTAAATGATTTAAGGAGTTTTTAAACTACAGCTCATATATATATTTGAGAAGCAGAGAGACAGACAAGACAGAGATTTCATCTGCTGGTTCACTATCCAAGTGCCCACAACAGCCATGGTTGGGCAAGGCTGAAGCTAGGAGTTGGATGCTCAACATTGGAGGGTGGCAGGAACCCAATTACTTGAGCCATCACTGCTGCTTTGTAGGGTCTGCATCAACTGGAAACTGGAGTCTAGAGCAAGAGCTGGAAATGGAACCCACATATACAGCTGTGGGACATGAGAATCTTAACCATGAGGCTAAGTACCTGCCCCCCAAAGTTAGGGTATTCTGGTGATCATTTTCATTCTCTTTCCCACGCTCCCTCCCTGTGTTTATCTTTCTACCTGATGCTTCAATCTATGATACATTTCTAGTGATGTCTTTAATTCCTATAATAAACACTAGTTCATAGCCTGTTCCTGGTAGGAGACAGTTTTTGGTCTGTTCAGAGAGTTCTGGCTAAATGAATGCCTCAGTGCAGGGTAACAGACTCTGCCATAGAAGTAGACACAAGATGCGGCATGGGCATTAGTCTCTCCACTCATGAACCATTACTGTGTCTCACATCAGTGATGGTTGTAATAATGGAAAATGTCTTTGAAGACTTAGAACCAAGCACTTTGTTAAATATTTTCCAGCATTATGTCATAGTTCTTGCATCAGCATTATAAGGCAGTTCCTCTGTCATTAACAGATGACAAAGCTTAGGCTGGAGTCATGTGACTTGTTAATAGGGCTCAGGACTGGAGCTCAGGTCTCTCTGGCATCAGTGCCACATTATGAACTTCTCTAGTGTGACCTAGAGTTCTGAGCATACTTGGCAAAAGTTACTTGACTTTGCTGCCTCATGGATGTCTCTTACCTCTTTTTTATTCTCTCGAGAACTCTAGCTTTTCCTTCAAGAATCAGTTCAGGGGCCACTTGGAAAGGCCTGCTTCCACCTTCTGTTTCAGTTGGATTTGCAGGGCCTTTGTGAACTGGTGCTAGACTCTAAGGAGCAGTTAATACATGTTTTTGTCAGGATTGTCCTACTTGTCTGTCTCCCCAGTAGACTGACGTACTTGAAGGCAGGGAGTCCATTTTATCAGACTTTGTATCCCTTGTATCCAGTGTCTAGAACAGAGCCCAGATAATAATAATAATAATTACAGAAACACTTAACACTTACTGAGCATCTATCCCAGGCTGGGAAGAGTGTTAAGTACTTCCACTTTCAGTCTTTCATTTAACCATTACAACAACCCATACAATATGTAAAACTGTTATCTCATTCCATTTTATGGATAAAAAAACTGAGGCTTAGGGAGTCCTATAACTTGCCCAGCATCACCTAGTAAGTGGCAGAACCAGGGCTTAATTCCAGGTCTCCCTGAACTTTTTTCACATTATTTTCTGTGCCCTACATTTTTTACTGGATTTTTTTTTCACTTCTTTCAAAATTAGGAAGTCAGAAAATTTCATTTTATTCACTAAAATTAATAGCTAAGTATTCTAAGCAGCATTTGCTACATCTCTACTGGTTCTACCTGCAATGCTGGCATCCCATTTGGGCACCAGTTCAAATCCTGGCTGCTACACTTCTGATCTAGCTCCCCGCTAATGAGCATAGGAAAGCACTGAAAGATGGCCCAAGTGCTTGGCCCCTTTCACAAACATAGGAAACCCTGATGGAGTTAGAGGACCTTGGCTTTGGCCTGGCCCAGCGCTGGCTGTTGGCAGCTATTTGGGGAGTGGACCAGCAGATGGAAGGTATTTCTCTTTGTCACTCTCTAACTCTTTGAAATAAATAAATCCTTAAAAAAGGTGAGTGTAGATATGCTCAAAATCTATTCATTTACCCAGTAACTTCACATGAAAATTTGCAGCAATTTTGTGACTTATTTTATGAAATAGTTGATATGCTCAGCTGTCACCTGGAAATTCCAATTGTAAATTAAGCATTTCTGACATCTGAAACTCATTGAGATTTATTTACCCAGGAGAGGAAAATCTAAAAGTACTTACCTTCAAATAACATATTTTTTAAAACAAATAACAATCTTTACAGTTAGATTTTATGTTAGGAATTTAGGTCATGTGTTACTTTTAACTGTTAATGAAATCCCAGAATATGCCTTGCTTTTTACCAGCCTAATTGATGACTGAATTTCCCATCTTTTTAATTTGTGGTTTAATTGGTTACCTCAGACTTTCAGGTTTCCAGTGAAACTAGTGAACAATTTAAGATTAGAGGGGTGCTGTAGAAATACAGGCTATCATTAGTAATATCAACACTTACTATTTCACACTATTAGAGCCTGTCTGATGATTACATTTTGATAACTTCAAAGCCTTTAAAAGTAACCTTCCAGATGTCAACCAATCTTGTTTATCATTAAGTGTTAGGGGCTAACAGTCACATCTTACAAGATGACACAGAATCAGAGTGGCGGGGCAGTAAGGGATCCTGGTCCAACTGCATCATTTCACAGATGGAGAAAGGGTACTAGGGCCGTCTGCAGTTACCACCTTTCTCCACAGCACTAGAAAGCCATTTTCCAATAATAAAAGCTGTAGTCCCCGGCATTCTAAGCTACGTTCACACCTCACTCTGGCTTTGCCAATTTTCCTTTATTTTCTTCAGGTTGCGTCTCCAACCTACTGCGTTGTGTGGCAGGGACTCCCTCCAGGCCGCCGCCATGACGACCGCCATCCTGGAGCGCCTGAGCACCCTGTCGGTGAGCGGACAGCAGCTGCGCCGCCTGCCCAAGATCTTGGAGGATGGCCTTCCCAAGATGCCCTGCACCGTGCCGGAGACAGACGTGCCCCAGCTCTTCCGGGAGCCTTACATCCGCACCGGATACCGCCCCACGGGGCATGAGTGGCGCTACTACTTCTTCAGCCTCTTTCAGAAACACAACGAGGTGGTCAACGTCTGGACCCACTTGCTGGCGGCCCTGGCCGTCCTCTTGCGATTCTGGGCCTTTGCGGAGGCCGAGGCCTTGCTGTGGGCCTCCCCTCACTCCCTGCCCCTGCTCCTCTTTATCCTGTCCTCAATCACGTACCTCACCTGCAGCCTCCTGGCCCACCTGCTGCAGTCCAAGTCGGAGCTCTCCCACTACACGTTCTACTTTGTGGACTATGTTGGCGTGAGCGTTTACCAGTACGGCAGTGCCTTGGCCCACTTCTTCTACAGCTCCGACCAGGCCTGGTATGAGCGCTTCTGGCTTTTCTTCTTGCCAGCAGCTGCCTTTTGCGGCTGGTTATCTTGTGCTGGTTGTTGTTATGCCAAGTATCGTTACCGGAGGCCTTATCCTGTCATGAGGAAGATCTGTCAGGTGGTGCCAGCTGGACTCGCCTTCATCCTAGACATCAGCCCCGTGGCACACCGTGTGGCGATTTGCCACCTGGCTGGCTGCCAGGAACAGGCAGCCTGGTACCACACCCTCCAGATCCTCTTCTTCCTGGTCAGCGCCTACTTCTTCTCCTGCCCGGTGCCCGAGAAGTACTTTCCCGGTGCCTGTGACATCGTCGGCCACGGGCATCAGATCTTCCATGCCTTTCTGTCTGTCTGCACACTGTCCCAGCTGGAGGCCATCCTCCTGGATTACCAGGGGCGGCAGGAGATCTTCCTGCAGCGCCATGGTCCCCTGTCCGTCTACATGGCCTGCCTCTCCTTTTTCTTTTTGGCGGCCTGCAGTGCTGCCACCGCAGCCCTCCTGAGGCACAAAGTCAAGACAAGACTGACCAAGAAAGATACCTGAGGCATGTAGGTGTGGCAAAGTGTGGAGGAGGCCCGTGGTGATTCGGTACAATAGAAATTGACTTTTTATTTTGTAAAGATTGGCTTTTGAATTAATGAGCGTTTCCAAGGATATTCCCTGGCTCCAGGATTTGAATGCCAAAAGATTCAAGAGTTTTGTTGTTGTTAAGGAAAAGGAGTATTACTTTTTCTTCTGGGTTATAACCTTACAAGGAAGGGAAGGGATCTTGGCCATGATTAATGGGACGCTGAATTAAGGAGAACCATCTTCATGCCTGAAAATTTTGCAGAATCTTGAATGTGGTTTCCAGAGGCGAGGCCCAGAGTTGAATACATAATAAAATTGGACTGGAAAGTCCATAGGTGGCAGGTTCTCACCCTATTGGAATGGCCATCCCACTGTACCAGTCTTTGGCTGTTGAATAGATTGTCCCAAGGATCCTTTTACATTTGGACTTCAGATTGTCTAAGGTGGAAAAGTCAGAAACTTCAAGATGAAGATGAAACCATATTAGACATAATGAATTAGTTCATCTGATTCCTGGTCCCCTCCTTGCTGCTTGTCCACTGTAAAATTGGTTTCTTTTTACAGGACAACTGTCTGCCTGTTTTGTTGGAAGTGCTGTTTACTCCCACCCCTTCTTTGCCTGATAGCATAAAAAATTACAAATAAGTCATACTTCCAGGAAATACTTGGAGCCATGTAGGGATTCAGGAAGCTTATTCTCATATATTACTAATGTTCGTGGTACTAGAAAATACAGTGCCAAGAGCCACCAGGAGGCCCAGCCAAGGAGAATGAATACTGTTTGGTGTCATGGGACTCTTCTATTTTATACCTGTGGGCCACAGGATTACATGAGCGATATTAAGGCTGCCCTACAGAACAGGAGCTGCATTGGAGAACTTTCTTCAGATTTGACTAGCATGTTTAAAAAGCCTTTGGTGGAGTACATTGGTTCCAAGGGTCCCTCTAGGGATCTGCTTACTTCAAGAGGTACCCAAGGTCCATCCTCCCACATAATGCTGCCCTATGAAGAAACCACATAACTGCCCCAGTTCAGGGACCTCAGGCAAGCAGTTCTGCCTCAGCTTAGAACAGAACTCTTAAAACAATTAAGTCCTAGGACAGACAAGCATGTGTGTTCACTGTGAATTGGTCCCTGAAGTCTCCTTTGGGTGATAATGTGTGAACCAGATACCCTGTAGCTGAAATGCTCTGATTAGATTGTTGCTGCTCAACATCTTCTGTGATAGGTGGTGCTTGCCATTGATGTCTTCTGGCCACGCAGCTCTCTCTGAGGAATGACTTCTGTGCTAATCCAGTGAAGGAGGCTGTGCCAAAAGAATAGCTGGAAAGACTCCTCAGAGTCTTTCAGTATATCAGTATATCAGTATAAGGCCCCTTATTTACTAAAAAAGAAAGTGGTTTAACTTCAGTTTGATGAACTTACTCTGTTACTAGGTTACAATTTCTTGCTTCAAATTTTCGTTTCCTACTTTTCTGTGAGAGATTTGTGGGTTTTGTGCCTTATAAATGGAAATGTATGAACACTTAATGTATGTGCACGTGAGATTTTCTGTTTCGAGTTATTGAGGTAAGAAAATAATACATTGCTGTCCAGCCAGTGAATGAAGCTTCAGAAAGCTAGACTTGCTTATCAATCAAAAGACTGTTAATCTGTGTTTTGTCCAAAAACAGAAGAAAAAATTCCAACTCAAGCTATCATATAATCTTTATATCAAGAAAGTTTATGTCTTGTCAGCTACATTGTTTTCCAAATGGATTTCTCTTGTTAATCCTCAAGTATGTGAATTTCTGTGCTACCCAAGTGTCTTACACAAGCTTCGGGTGTCTAGCCAAACTCACAGTAAATCAAATTAGCAAAACTGAACTGGGTGGAACCAAACAATGGAATGGGGAAATTGTGCAAGCACATTGCAAGTGGAGGGTCAATTAGGATAGGAACTACAAAGTGTTTTAAATTTTCATTATGATAGATTATCAAATGGTTATTCTTTTAAAAGTTAGAGGGAGAAGTAAAAGAGAAAAAGAGGAAGGTGTGAATCAAACTCTATGGTGTTATTGGTCGGCATAGATTTTTCAGGCCAAATCTAGGCTTTTTTTTTTTTTTTTTAAGAATAAGAGGTATTTATCCTCAAATACATCTACAGACCAATGCCAGTCTGTACATATTAATGGCCTGTGGTATGATAACTGCAGAAAGTTACTAAACTTTGAGATAATTGCTACATAATTTTTATTTTAATTTATACAATATTGGCCCACAAGTAATCTGAAATTTAAAAATAACTTTTTTTTTTTAAAGATTTGAGAGGTGAAGCATTGAGGTAGGGGACTATAATGTGCTTTCAAAATACCAGTAGCATTAGAACTACATCAACACAGGAAATACAGATGTGTTTAAGTACTCAGATTTCTGAGGAGTTAAACACTCTTTTTAAAGCATTATCATTAAAATGAGAATACTAGTAAGGAACAAGCCTAGTTAGTTTAAAAAGCTTAATTAGGAATTTGATAACAGAGATTGCTGTCTCACTCTAACATAGCCCCTCCAACAGTTGACATCTACTGGAAATTCTGCTGGTTGTCTCTTCCTCTCTTTTAATTAAGATTTTCAAACTTTAAAAAGTGTAAATTCCTCTGGAAAAATAGTAAACTATCAGTCATTTACATTTTAATGTGAATAAGAATTCAGAGTTGTTTGAAGCCCTACTCAAGATAACAGAGGAATAGTGGGACATCGCAAGCTAGGTACATAGTTGCCTGTTTCCCTCATGCCTAGTTCTTCCTACTTGTATTTACTGATGAGCTAATGTTAATGTTCTTAAGATGTTTAGATTTCATGTCCAATTTTGACTGAAATTATGTCACTCAATGACCATATTCTCAAGTCATCTACTGGAAGTTTGAAACAGTAGGAGTATAGAGCCATGGAATGAAGATAGTTTATTCCTGCCTCTATGGCCCACCTATTCACAAACTGTATCTGAATGCTTGAAAACTTTAGCTTCTTTGGTTACTGCACTGCAGTTTCAAACGGATCCTCCAAATGATGTTCAGGTCTTACCCAAAGAGGACACAGCTGTTGTCTGTCTATTAATTGTATTGGTCTTGTGTTTTGCTTGATTGCTTGGCAAAGAAAAAAGTGGAACTATTTTCTGTCTATATAAATCTATTCACACAAATAACCATTAAACTGATTTTGTATATGGATTGTTATAGTGTCAATAATTTAAAGAAACAGCTCCCTTTTTAAAAGATTTGTTTATTTGAAAGGCAGAGTTACAGAGAGGGAAAGACAGAGACAGAGGTCTTCCATCCTTTGGTTCACTCCCCAAATAGCCACAATAGCCAAGACCAGGCCAGGCTGAAACCAGGAGCCAGAAGCTTCCTCCAGGTCTCCCACGTGGGTACAGGGGCCCAAGAACCTAGGCAAACTTCTGCTGCTTTCCCAGGCCATTAGCAGGGAGCTGAATCAGAAGTGGAGCAGCCGGGACTCGAGCTAGCACCTATATGGGATGCTGGCACTGAAGGCAGTAGTTTAATCTATGCCACAGTGCTGTCCCCACCCCTGTTTTTTTTTTTTTTTTTTTTTGACAAGTCTCTTGACAAAAGCTACCTTAACAAGCCCCATCCTAAAGAAAGGTTTTATTTAGAAAACACTGCCAGGAGAAGATACTCATTTATCTGGAAGTAAAAAATACTTCCATACAGAGACCCCCAAAACATAAAATTCACACACAAACACAAACACACACCCCTAATCCCTACTTAGGACAAATTGCCCCCATAAAAGATATGGAGTTGGTTTCTCTGGGAATTTTTTTTATAAGATTTATTTATTTATTTGAAAGGCAAAATTAGAGAGAGAGGTCTTCCATCTACTGGTTCACTCCCCCAAACAGCTGCAATGGCCGGGACTGGGCTGCTCTGAAACCAAGAGCCAGGAGCTTCTTTTGGTTCTTCCACATGGGTGCAGGGGCCCAAGCAGTTGGACCTTCTGCTGCTGCTTTCCCAAGTGCATTAGCAGTAAACTGGATTGGGAGTGAAGCAGCCAGTATTTGAAGTGCTTTAGTCTGTACACCACAGTGCTGGACCCTCTCTGGGGATTTTAATCTAATTGAATAAATACGCTAGTTTTGTGGAATTTAGTGTTAAAGATTTCAAAATTTTACATTGATAGACTACATTTTCTGAAATCTAAACATTATTTTGTTTGTTCTTTAAAGATTTATTTATTTATTTGAAAGGAAGAGTTACCAAGAGGCAGAGAGAGAGGGAAAGAGGGAGAGGTCTTCCATCTGCTGGTTCACTCCCCAAATGGCTGCAATGCTGGAGCTTGGCTGATCCAAAGCCAGGAGCCTGGAGCTTCTTCCAGGTGTCCTACATGGGTGAGGAGTCCAAGTATTTTGGGCATCTTCCACTGCTTTCCCAGGCGCATTATCAGGGAGCTGGATCTGAAGTGGAGCAGCCAGGAATTGAACCAGTGCCCATATGGGATGCCAGCACTGCAGATGGCAGCTTTATCCAATATGCCATAGCATTGGCCCTTCAACATTATGAACTCTATAGTTCTACAATATGTCAGATAATATAATGTACATACTATGAAATGTGGCATATATCCAACCAAATAATTTTGTAGCCCTCAGGATTGGATTTAAATATCTATGTAAAATATGATCCTCTATGTTACTGCAGCTTCAGGGCACTGTCACAATAACAATTAAAAAAAAAAAAAGTAGTATATCTAGGGCTAAAGGCTCCAACTGGTAGAATTATGGATGTCCTTCTTGTCAAAATACTTAATCACCAGCATATGCAGTTTGCAAACGCTTCTGATGTCACTGGTACTAGTATAACCTCTCTTCAGATACTGGTTCATCAAGAATTTATTGAACATCTATAAGTGACAGATATGTTGGCTCTGCAGATACCACAATGAGGAAAACAAACAACAGCCCTGCAGAGATTGGGCAGTCTGCTAATTGAGGACCAGCATCTTCCCCTGGTGTCATGGAAGTGTCCCCCTCTCCAGGTCTCGGCCCCAGTCACAGTCTGAGGGCTGGAGAGCTTGGAGGAGCTAGAATCTGCTTTGGGCCAGAAGCTTTTCCGAAGGATTGAGTGCTCTTTCCCTTTCTGTCCAGAGGCTAGAAACATCACCCAAACCAGTAGGGCAGTCACTTCAAAGGTACCTTAACCTCTTGTTAGGCCTGCTGTTTCTCCAGCTCTTCTCCCTGCTCTCCAGCTGCTTAAATTCAGTACTGGGGACCCTTCGCTTATCCCTACAGACAGGAGTCCGAAATTTCCATAAGCATTACAGACTTCCAGGATGCATGAAGTCTCATCCTTCAGAGAAGGAGAATGAGGATCTGACTGAGCACAGAGTCCTGATTTGAAGGGCTGAAAACAGCATGCTGCAATCTGGCTGCCTACTTTAAAACATAATCTTGAGGCCAGCATTGTGGGACAGGGGTTAAGCCACTGCTTGTGATGACAGCATCCCGTATGGGGACCTGTTAGACTCCTGGCTGCTCTACCTCCGATTCAGCTCCCTGTTAATGTGCCAGGAAAGGCATCACAAGATGGCCCAAATGCTTAGGCCTCTGCATCCATGAAGGAGACCTGAAAGAAGTTCCAGGCTCCTGGCTTCAGCCTGGTCTGGTCCAACCCCAGCCATCGTAGCCATTTGGAAGGTGAACCAACAGACAGAAGATCTCTTTCTTTGTCTCTCCTTCTCTCTATAACTGTATTTCAAATAAGTATAATACATCTTTAAAAAGAACTTACTCTGGGGCCAGTGCCGTGGCTCACTTGGTTAATCCTTCGCCTTGCGGCGCTGGCATCCCATGTAGGTGCCAGGTTCTAGTCCTAGTTGCTCCTCTTCTAGTCCAGCTCTCTGCTGTGGCCCGTGAAGGCAGTGAAGGATGGCCCAAGTGCTTGGGCCCCTGCACCTGCATGGAAGACCAGGAGGAAGTACCTGGCTCCTGGCTTTGGATCGGCGAAGCTCTGGCTGTGGCAGCCATTTGTGGGGTAAACCAACTGAAGGAAGATCTTTCTGTCTCTATCTCTCACTGTCTAACTCTGTCAAATTAAAAAAAAAATTAAAACAAACATTACCCTTTATGAAATTTGCATGGAAAAATTTAATGTGCAAGAAAAATTACATTAAAAATTCATTTAAATATTAACTTTTGGAGCATATCTGTCTAAAGTAAGGGTCTTCCTTACTTAATGTTTTTCATGGGAAGAGGTGTTAACTGTATTTTGAGATACCTGGAGCCTTGGCCAAGTTGAAGGCTATGAAATAACAACTCAAATTTTGTCATTCATTATGCTTTCTAAAACATTTTCACATTCATTTGAGCTTCTAAATAACTGTTTGAGGTAAATAAGGCCAAAAACATCTCCATTGAACTAGAAAACACTAAGGAAGTGAGTAACTGGTTTAAAGTCACAACTAGTTGTAATACTGATAAATTCCTTCAGGTCAATTAAGGGACCAGTTAATTAGAAACATAAGCATCAAAAACTGCCAGAGCCCTTTACAGCATATAATCACTTTTACACATTATGTATACCGTTATGTAGTCTCATTTTAACTTCTGATCCTCAATAACTCATGCATAGCCAGAGCTGACCATTTCTTTTCGACAGACTGACCACTCCGCACTACATCCTGTATGCCAAAGCAGGCGTTCTCTGCATCACAGAGACTTTCCAGAACCCTCAAAGGCTCATTGTTCACAGGTCTTTGGTGGCTGGATTAAAGCCAAATCTCTCTCAAGTCACAGTTTCTTGAAAACGTGTTCAAACCTTTGGATAAGAAACTTGTCTGGTTTTAATCTTACAAAATCCCCAATCCTCTCATATTTCAAACAATTGGTTCCTCCAGGCATTTTGTCAAAAGATATGAACTTGAACATGATATTTTACAGACTGTTTCTCATGGGGCAGGTGTTTGGAGTATCCGTTCTAAAACCTCTCTTGGGATGCCCACATTCCATATGAGTGCTTGGTTCAAATAGTGACTGCTTAAAGTCCCGGCTCCTCAGCTTCCTATCCAGCTTCCTGCTATGCCATGTATACCCTGTAAGGCAGGAGGTAATGGCTCAAGTAGTTGGATCCCTGTTACACATATGGGAGACTCCAATTGAGTTTCCACCTCCCAGTCCAGTCCCAGCAGTAGTGAGCATTTATGGAGTGACCAGGAGATGGAAGATCTCTGTCAGTCTCTGCCTTTCAAAGCAAAAAAAAGTTTATCTGCCTTTATAAAAGAGTTAAGTAAACAGTAGAAAGAAAACAATTATTTTTTCTTAAAGTAATATATGTTTATTAAATAAAATGCAGAAAAGTAGGAAAAAATAGAATCGATGGGCCCATCAATAAAGGAAATCCATTTGAAGGGAACATTTAGGTTTTGTCAAAAAGATTGTCAATGATAGGAGGTGAAGTAGCAGTGTCATGCAAATTTTACTGAAGAACCGGGAATTAGAAATTTTAAGCAACCAACCTAGCACTTACTCTGTAAGGTACAAAATCAACACACTTTGGCTTTGTTTACAAGAATACCAAGATTATTACATCACACTGCCTTCTGACCTTGCATTAAGTAGCTAATTTGATGATGCCATGACTGAGATAGCAGCTCAGAAAACAAAGCCGCTGATAACGGATTATCTTTCACACACAGGAAGAATTATGTGAAATGACTATCCTGGATCAAAGCCTCAGAGTGTAGTACTAGAAAGACCTTCACTGGAGGCAGGCCTGGCTCTTGAACTGCTAAGTATATGGGTTCATTGACAGTCATTCTACAAACAGCACTACTAGGTACCAGGCTCTGGTCCAGCCACCTGGAATACTACATGAATACAACATGAACAAAGCACACAAATACCTGCCTGTCCTTATGGAGGAACAACAAGCCAAATACATAAATTACGGAGTATGTAATACACACACATACACACACACACATATATAGTATGCTAGAAGGTGTTAGCAACAAGAACTAGAGTAATGAATAAATGGAATGTGTGGGTGGTGTGAATATAGCATTGGGGAAGATCACCAAAAGAGAGGTAAGGGAGCCAGGTGTTCCTTTCCCAGAAGGGAAAAAGTTCAAGGGCCCGATGCCAGAGCAGGCCAGGAATACTGAGGAGATCTGCATGAATGGAGAAGGGCAGCAGAGTAGGAGAGGAGGACAGAGTATGTAGGCCTTTTAAGGACTTTGGCTTTTACTATGACTTCAAGAAGGCGCAAACTGGGGAAGAAATCTATCCAACGAAATTCAGGGTAGCTGTTTCTGTGGCGTAATTACTAACTGTATATTACCTAGCCTAAAGAAAAGAGGGCAAATTCTGTTGCTGGCAATCACACAAAGCCAAGTTACCCTTAAGGTAATCTGTTGATGGACCTGGCCCCACAGATTGTGTTCCTGGAGATACACATTTGTGGTTACAGGATTCTGTCCAGAGCATTTTTTCCTTCTTTCTTTGAGCAAAGCGAGATTTAAGTCAGAAACCTCCTGCCACAGCAGCCAGGAGGAGGGCTCCAAGAGAGACAGACCTGAGAAACTGGTTGAAGTGGAGTCTTTTAAGTACAATTCGGGCATCCATCAATCGATATGTGAGGGGATGTGGGCAAAACCCATGAGAAGGCCAGGACTGTAATCCTTTCTAGCCTGCTCATTATAAAACAAACAAACAAAAAATCAGACGGGTGGGATAGATAACTTCTTTCTAGTCTCATAATACTAGAAACAGAAGGGTGGGATTGGCACTTTTGTCTTGCTAAAGATAGCTTTTGGGTAGAAGCAATCATTTTGTACAGCATTGAAGAGACTTGCCCCTTTCTCACTTCCACAGGGTTCTGACCTACCTGCCTGTTAGTTTATCTCCTCACATTCCATCCCACCACCCCCCTCAAGAATGGACCCTAATTGCTTTTAGGGATATGTGGGCAATGGTCACTCTGGCTGCTTCATGTTGAAAGGGAGCATCATTGAGGGACGGCAGCAGAGCATTCTTCTGAGGGTCGATCTAAAGTTCCCTGGTAGAATGCAGAGTTCCTCAGGGGTATTATCTGGAGTACCACCTAGAGTTCTGGTTGTTTAGTCCTGGATTACACAAAGCATGTAAGACCACTGTTATCTCTCTCAATTGAGAGCCTCATCTTTTGAGATCCAGCTAGAAGCCTCAATGTCAAAGATTCTGTTTTAGAGCTTTAGATATAAAAGAATTGTCAGGTTTAAACCATTTGGTCAAAATAAGTTAAACCTGAGCATCTTAACCAAGGCTAGTCAGATGAAGCCAACTCCTTTAAGATTCAAATTTTTAAAGCAATTATACTCAATGAAGGCAACAGAAAACACATGAAACTTCCCTGAGAGCTATAAAACTTTGTTACCTAGGTCAGTTAGAAAACACAGAAAAATCCTGATTGAAAAGGATTAGCATGTGGTATCAGCATATGAGCCCATCACCTAGAACAGCTGAAAATGTCATGTTACAAAGAGGGAATAAAGTAATCTTGCTATCTGTCTTTTAAGAAGAGGTAACTTTAAAATAATTTCCTTTGACTCTCATACAAATTAATCCTGCACAGCATTTGACTTCCACAAGCTTTCAAAAAAAAGTCTTTCTATCCAAAATCTTGCTAAACCTTTCATAACTAATGATGCATTCTCATGCTTATAGCTTCCCCCAGTTTTCTTTCCCACCTACTGGTTCCTTCAATTCACATCTTAAAACAATCCTCAATGCCTCTAAATTAAAAAAAAATCTTTTAAAAGAATATACAGAATTTTAACCCATAGTTACTTTAAAGCAGTTTTTGAATTCTGAAAATTTTAAAGCAGCTTTTGAATCCAGGCAGGAAACAGGTAAATGATGTTTATACAATTATACTTTACCAAAGTGTTGCAAGCCCTAGGAGTCTCAGGAAAATGTCTAGCCTAGAATACAAAATATTTAACCATAGTACCAAGAACACTTTGTTAAAAGACATACATAAATATTTTTGAGAATCACATTGTGGATGGCAAAAGATTTAAAATAGTTATAACTACAATAACAACAGAGTATCACATCTTAAGAAGTATAACATGGTTTCACAGACCTTTAAAATAGGGCAGTGGCAAATAATCAGAGAGCTCTGTAGTTTAACAAGGCATATATTGACATTTGGAGAATAGAAAAATCTCTTTTTAAATTATTAATATTTTTTCTTTTTGGGTTCCCCCCACCACTGGCTGCATAGAAGGAAAACCCCAGTGAAGGATGTAGTGACACCTAAGGTAACCCCGAAGGGACAACATGTCTGTGCGGCCCCCTTGAGGTCCTCTTATCCTGCCCCTGGGAGGCTGATGCCACAGTACCTGTGAGCCCTGCCATGGTGCTGCTGTCACTGTGTCGGTTGCTGCCACAGCCTGCCTCCTAAATAGAAGAATCTTAAATAGACACAGAAACTTCTATAATTTGGCAAATGAGTAAATGTGAACTCTGAGAGTGGCCAGGGTGTCCACCTTTGGCAGTTTAGGAAATAACGTTAAGTGATAGATTAGAAAACATCACCCTGTGGAGAGTGCAATCAGGGGTAAAAAACAAACAAAAAACAGCAATTTAAAATACTCTGTTAGGATGAGTTCTTTCTAGTGTCTTCAAAATGGTGACAAAGGCGCCGGCACCATGACTCAATAGGCTAATCCTCTGCCTGCGGCGCCAGCACACCGGGTTCTAGTCCCGGTTGGGGTGCTGGATTCTGTCCCCGTTGCCCCTCTTCCAGGCCAGCTCTCTGCTGTGGCCCGGGAGTGCAGTGGAGGATGGCCCAAGTTCTTGGGCCCTGCACCCACATGGGAGACCAGGAGAAGCACCTGGCTCCTGGCCTCGGATCAGCGCAGTGCGCTGGCCGCAGCGGCCATTGGAGGGTGAACCAACGGCAAAAGGAAGACCTTTCTCTCTGTCTCTCTGTCTCTCACTGTCCACTCTGCCTGTCCAAAAACAAAAATGGTGACAAAGGAGGTACGGAAAATGAGACAGCTGGCATCCTTTAGAAGGGAGGGCCAACTGAGACCAGGTGCTAGGCTTTGCCTACCAAACAGATGCAATACCACCACCACCACCACCACCCACACACATACACGCACACTTCCCAATTTCTGAGACAAGAGAGAGGGGAGTGAACAGACCCTGAGTAGATCAGGCAGGGCAAAGCCAGGAGGGCCTAGGTAGAGTCTGAGAGACAGGAAGTTGGCCTAGGCCTCTTTTAAGATAGCCTTCCTGCGTAAGCGTGGTCAAGAGACTTTGGCTGAAAGAGAGGTTTTGTTTTTGTGGAAGAAAGAATTTAGATGTGAGACAGTAGTAGTAAGCAAAATAGCAAGGTATAGGGATTAGGAACACAGCACATATGGGCACTGCTGCCTCATTAATAAGAGGGAGATCCTGTACTTGTCTCCATTGTCCATTTGGCCTTTCAACTCCTAGAACTGGAGTATTGCAGATGCTTTTGCATGGCTCTAAAAGTTATTGTACCTTGAAGTTGTCTACTGTGACTCAGTCTTTTCCAAGTCTCAGGCTTTAATGGATATTGCCTCTGATGGGGAAAGGAGGATGGGTCTTTAAGATGAACCTGGACAGGCTGAGCAGTTAAATAGCCCAATTTTTTCCCAGACACTCCAAACTTTGGAACTTGTACCTGTCTGTCAGAGGGTGACAAAGTCTCCCCTGCTCCTATAAGAACTATGGTCCTCATTTGCATCAGGAGATTGCTACCTGGTAAAGGTGCTACCTCTCTGCTATGATCAAAAAGCAGTAAATATCAGCTCATTCCAGACACAGCTCAAAGGTTGAGTGAAATATCTAACTTGGGGGACAGGGCTTCTGAGACACCCTTTATGGTCACTATATGAGAAGAGAGAGGGCCAAAGCTAGAGTGAAGAATGGAGAAAGTTGCTCTCTAGTGCCCAGAAACAAATTTTTAAACTTTCCTTCCACTATGAGAACCACCCGGGGCTCCTGGGTGCTGATCTGATGCATCACTGGAGCCTGTAAGGAGAGCCCCATATCCCTTCATTCCCATGCAAATCTATCAGAAATGCCTGACCCCAGAGTTACTGACTTTCGGGGACAGTCAAATCTCCAATGATCTCCACTGTAGATTGGACATGGCCCTGGAGAGCCTTTTTGATAATCCTCAGTAAAGTATCTACTGCCTTTGCAGTGAAAACACTTGGAAGTTCCCCAGGGGTCTCACTGGAACTGAGACATTATCAGGAGTGCACCCCTCCTATTATCCTATCACTCTGTAGTTGGAGCCCCACCTGGTGTTATAAAAAACCATGGTGGCCACTTTCAAGAGGTTTTCTAGGGTGACCTTGGGTCCCACTCCAAGTCTCTGGAAAGCTCCTAATGTATGGTGCAGAATGAGGTAGGAATCTGCTTTTTACAATCACTTGCCCTTCCAGAGAGTCAGGATCTAATGGAGTATATTTCTTAAAGGTCCCCCTCAAATATTCTAAGAAGATGGAGTAATTTCCTGTGGGCCCTAATTTATCAGGGATGGTTTAGAACAAAGAAAGCCTGTACGTAAGGAACCTCAACTCTCTTAGGCTAACTTTCTCCATCCTCTAGCTTGTAACCTGGCCAGGTGGTTGTACAGAAAAAGATCATGCACTTTTTTTTCTTTAAGCTCTGGGAGCCCAAGGAATCCCAAAGTCCAAGGATCCATCCCAAAGAAGTCCTACTTTAGGTGGTTTGTTTCCCATTTGGAATGAGAGGGTAAAAACAGAAGCATCCTTCAGTTCTCTTCTCTCCTGGGTTTGAGCCATCTCTAAAAGCCCTCTCACTGTCTATGGCATCCAGATGTGTACTGAAACCCACAGGGAAGGGAGGAAGGTGCAGGTGGGATTAGCACACATTACTCACACTTACATGCCTGTGACCTAGGATATGTATTTTGTCAGAACAGCAAGTGCAGGGAGAGATCAGTTCTCTTTACTGGTGGCATGGTAGAACTAGGCCTCTGCCTGATCAAATATATACCATTGCTTTGCTCCTGAACATGAACAAAAATAGTTATTTTACGCCTCCTAATCTTGAGTCCTATCTCATAGGCCTGATTTCAACAATGAACCTTCGTGACAAGAGCCTTAGCAAAGGTGTTTTGAGCTAGAGTTTGGAGAGCTGGCACCAGTCCTGGCTACCACTTAGGTTGCTGAGGGATGAAGAATTATGGTGGGGGAATATAAATTCCCTCCAGTAAGCTTTCTCTGAGGTATAGACTATATAGGAAGGACCTAACAGAAGGAAACTGAGAAGGAAGGTACTGGATACCAGGGTACGTGCTAGAGGACCTGTCTCTACAAGTTCAGGTCACCTGGGGATCTACCCATAATGGAGAATCTAGATAGATAACCTGCCTGTCTGTGAAAGGGATATCTAAACTCTGACCCAGAACTAACAAGATGTCTAGGATGTTCCCCCTAATGGGACTAGGAATCTGAGTTTGTAGGAATTGAGGAGATCTGGCAAGATAAGGAGAATATTTAGAGGAGTGTGACAAACAGAAAAAGAGGAAATCTTGTTAGGGTCTGGGGTAAAGAAAGGATTTATCAGGGGACGGAGCACAGAGCCCAGGGCCCCATTCCAGATTGTACTCAGTGTCACTGACAAACTGATCTCTGTGGAAAGAATAGAATTCAGTTTTCAGCCTGACATCTTATCAGGCTGTCGGAGTCTGGTGTCCAGTCAAGGAGCCTTTGAACAACACCAGAGTGTTGCTCTGGCCTGAATTTCACAATTAATTCCAAAGTCTCACGTGACAGACCAATCTCTGCAAAAAGAAACTGAGTTGGATAGGACCAACATTCCCAGAGCTGAGACAAGAAGAACAGAGTCTCAGCTCCAGTGAATTGCTCCAGTCTAGTCAGCAAGCCTTTCCCTTGAGCCTTAAGACAGGCAGCCATGCTAGTGGTTTCAACTGGCTGATAGGGATCCATTGTTCTGAGTGACTATGGAGGAGAGTGAGGCTTTCTAAAAAACAGCAATCTGCTTGCTTACCTGTCAGGCAAGGTGATCTGATGCTGGCTGGATCAATTTAAAACTGAATCCCAGTCATGTTGGAGTTATATCCAGGTCACAATGCCAAGCTGTTACAGGGAAAATGGCAACAATGAAAGGCAACCTCTGTTCTTGTCTCACATAGAAGAAGAATTTACATGCAGACAAGGCAGTCAGCAAAGCAAGATTTATTTACGTCAAAAACCTCCTGCTGCAGCAGCCAGGAGGGGGTCTCCAAAAGAGGCAGACCCTGCCCAGAGCATTTTTAAAGTGCCCAGAATGCTGACCTCCACTTCATAGACAGGCTTTGAAAGTTTCATCATTTTGTTGACACTAGTTTATACTCTGGGTAATTCCCCGGGCAGAAATGGAATGACAAATCCAGGGCAGAGTCTGCAAATTGATCATAACAGTTTACATTCTCTATAATGCACTGCTTGCCAAGTACTAAGCTGACCTGTTTTCTGAGAGTCTTTCATTTAACTCTTACAACAACCCTATGAGATAGGCACTATTAATATCCTGATTTGACAAATAAAGAAATTAAGGCACAGTTAAGTAAGTTTGCCCAAGACTACCTGACTATTAAGTAGTGGAACCTTAGGGCCAGCATTGTGATGCATCTGATTAAGCTTCTCCACTTCCAATCCAGCTCTCTACTAATCATGCCTGGGAAAACAGTGGAGGATAACCAAGTGTTTGGGCCCCCACACTCATGTGAGAGACCCAGGTGGAGTTCCATGCTCCTGGCTTTGGCTTGGTCCAGCCTTGGCCATCTGTGGAGTAAACCAGTGGATGGAAGACTTCTCTCTCTGTTTCTCCCTCTCTCACTTTCAAATAAGTAAAATAAATCTTTTTTAAAAAAAGTAATGGAACCTCATATAAACTTATCTCTTTGAAATTAGAGACCATATTCTTAGCCACCAAAATTAAATGAATGTGGAAGATTCCTTTGCTCTAACTTAGCCATTGCCAATTGTGTAAACTAGAAAAAGTTTAAAATTCAGAGGAAAGTGTAATGTTTAATAACCCCGATAAATGAAGTAAAACTAAATATGCAGTTTTCATTTCGTTTGTGGGTACTCTGGCCAAACAAAAGTCCTTACATTGTTACTGTTTAAGTCCCACTTGTGATGAGATTCCTACATATATTTTATGTTAGAATCTATCATAGACCTGGTCATACTACATACCCATAGTCACTTAAAAGAACTTCGAGGACTCAAACCCAGTTTAAGAAGTACTGACTACCTTCACATTACTTTCCCAACTTACTAATGTATATTAATATGACTGACGAATCCTTCCTCATCTGCAGGCCCTATTAAACACATCTTGTTCCTCATTAAAGTGCATTTGAGCAGTATTCCAAACTGAACCGACATCCTTTTCTTAAAGACAACTCAGACGACATATAAAACATCTCTAGTCAGTGCTTTTTTTTCTTAACAGAAGAAAACTTTCTTGGAATCTAATTTTGCTGTTAAGAAAGGTTCCTTAGCTCAGTAAGTGGCACAGTTTGTGTCAACATTATTATTTCTATCCCCATGTGCATCAGGGAACTGTGGGTTCTACATACAAGCTTTCATATGCTCCCAGATGCCTCACACCAGAACAAGAGCTCTATGCTCTTACAAGGACTCTCTAGCCAGATCCAAGGAAGATGTGTGTTGTTTTCCATATAAAATGGGGGACCTCTTGTTTCTGCCATATTCCTCTCCTTACGTTCAGTTTCATGATCACAGACATAAAAAAAAAAGATTTATGTATTTATTTGAAAGGTGAGAGAGAGAGAGAGAGAGGATTTTTCCATCTAGTGGTTCACTCCCCAAATGGCTGCAACAGCCAGGTCTGGGTCAGGCCAAATCCAGGAGCCAGGAACTCCCTCCTGGCCTCCCAGTAGGGTGGCAGAGGCCTTCTGCTGCTTTCCCACTTGCATCAGCAGGAAGCTGCACAGGGGCAGAGTAGCCAGAACTCAAACTGCCTGCTCCAATACAGATGCTGGCATGGCAAGCAGCAGCCCAGTCCCTGTACCACAATGATGAAATCAGTGGATAATCTTACACCAGCTCCCATACCATCCAAACAGGCTGGCAGCACTGCCCTTTTTCCACTGTGGTTCCCAGATGTTCCAAGCCTATGAAAGAAAACCCTTAAACTAATTGTTTACTCTGTCTCACCTTTTTTTGTGTGTTGAACTGTATCTCCTAGAAAGATATTCTGTAATTGTAACTCCCAGCACCTTAATTGACCTTATTTGGAAATATTGTAATTGGAGATATGACAAGGCGAGGTCATATTGGAGTGGGGTGGGTCTAATCTGCCATGATGGTGTCCTCATGAGAAAAGGCTAAGACAATAATGGGAAGACAGAGTTAAGACATAAAGACATACTCAGTGGAGGACAGCACATGACAATGGAGGCAGAGATTGGAGTTGCACAGTAGCAAGCTAAGGGGTGCCAAGGGGTGTTGGGAATAGCCAGAAGCTAGGAGACAGAAGAAGAATATGTCCCTGCCAGCACCTTAATTTCAGCTTCCAGTCTTTCAGAACCATGAGAGAAAAAGTTTCTGTTACTTTGAACTACCCAGTTCATGGTACTTTGTTATTGCAGTCCTAGGAAACTAATAAATAACCACAGAACCAATCTGGTTTTTAAAAATTATTTTACTGAATCACTTCCCAGTTGCCCACAACAGCTGGGGTAGGGCCAGGCCAAACCAGTAGTCAGGAACTATTTCCAGGCCTCCCACACGGGTGGCAAAAGGATCCAACCACTTGAGCCACCTGCTACCTATCTGGGTGCTCACTGGCAGGAAGCTGGAATCAGGAGAACAACTGGTACTTGAAACAAGGCGCTCTATCATGGGATACAGGTATCATAATACTATGCCAACAGCAGCCACCCATTCTGTTTTCACCACTCTATATATTGATACAATTTTCCCTAACCAGTGGCTCCTAGTCTCTCAGCTCATCAAGCACAAGCAGACAATGGAACATGAAGAACGCATAGTCCTTCCACCTATGCCCCATTAAAGGGAGAATGGAATTTGGAGGTCTTACATGTAAACTCAGCAGGATATTTCTGGGAAGTTTATCACATCTGTGAGTACAATGGAATGTTTGTGGTATGGAGTTAAGTACCTAGATAATTTTTTTCAGAATAGTCCATTTCAATGTGGTTAAATATGTTTCCATTGAGTTTATCCTAACAATACAGTTGTTCCTAGGTTGCACCTTGGCAGCTTCCTACCTGGACCCTTGTATCTACACCTCGGTGTTCATAACTAACTCATCTCCCCACAAGGACCTTTGACTTTGGGTGCAAAGGCAGTAAATTAACTGCCTATTGTCACATTCCAGTGGTGGTGACAACAACAACAAAAAAGAGATGATGAACCCCACGTTCAGTTTCATAGCAGATAAGCCCAAGGCTGCACAGGAAGCTTCAGTTCTCCAGCGTCTTCCACGGCACAAGAAAGCCTTGTGCACTTTTTGAAACTCCACATATGGGGCCGGTGCCATGGCTCACTTGGTTAATCCTCTGCTTGCGGCGTCAGCATCCCATATGTGTGGTGGGTTCTAGTCCCAGTTGCTCCTCTTCCAGTCCAGCTCTCTGCTGTGGCCCAGGAGGGCAGCAGAGGATGGCCCAAGTGCACCTGGCTCCTGGCTTCAGATCGGCGCAGTTCCGGCCATGGCAGCCATTTGGGGGGTGAACCAACAGAAGGAAGACCTTTCTCTGTGTCTCTCTCTCACTGTCTATAACTCTGTCAAATAAAAAAAAAAAAAGAAACTCCACATAAAAAGAGAGATTGGAGTCCCTCCTAACCTCTAAAAAGAGAGAGACAGAGAGAAAAACATACAGTGGGACAGTGAGGAGAGGACCAAAAGGAAGATTTAAATCACACCTGCTAAGCTCTTCTCAATGTTATACAGTCTCTAAAATGTCCAACACACTTTCCCCCCTTCCTTCTCTTCTTTTTACTTTGTCTTTAGTTCACCATCCATAGTTTTCACAATCTCTAGTAACTTCAAACTGTCCATTCGGACTGCTTCCCCAGACAATGGCAAACAGTCATTGAACTCTTACTATGTGTCTGGCACTATAGTAAGTGTTGACATGCATTAGCTCACCTAATGCTCATAATATCCTTAGGAACTGAAACCATTATTACTCCAAATTCACTATGAAGGAAAGGTTACAGGGTCACAGTACTGGTAAGTAAGAGAACCAATATTTTTACCTATGCAATCTGGCTCCAGAGTCTATATTTTTTTAAAAAAGATTTTATTTATTTGAAAGACAAAGTTACAAAGAGAGGTAGAGACAGAGAGAGAGGTCTTCCATCCGCTGGTTCACTCCCCAGATGGCCACAATGGCTGCAGCTGCGCCGATCTGAAACCAGGAGCCAGGAGCTTCTTCCAGGTCTCCCACGTGGGTGCAGGGGCCCAAGGACTTGGCCATCTTCTACTGCTTTCCCAGACCATAGCAGAGAGCTGGATCAGAAGTATAGCAGCCAGGACTAGAACCGGTGCCCATATGGGATGCCGGCACTTCAGGCCAGGGCTTTTTTCTTTTTAAGAAAACTTTTATTTAATAAATATAAATTTTGAAAGTACAACTTTTGGATTATAGCGGTTTTTCCCCCTATAACCACCCTCCTACCCACAAACCATCCCATCTCCTACTCCTTCTCCTATCCCATTCTTCATTAAAATTCATTTTTAATTATCTTTATATACAGAAGATCAACTTAGTACATACTAAGTAAAGATTTCAACAGACTGCACCCACACAGACACACAAAGTATAGAGTACTGTCTGAATACTAGTTTTACCCTTAATTTGCATAGTACAACACATTAAGGACAGAGATCCTACATGGAAAGTAGGTGCACAGTGACTCCTGTTGTTGATTTAACAATTGACACTCCTATTTATGACGTCAGTAATCACCCGAGGCTCTTGTCATGAACTGCCAAGGCTATGGAAGCCTTTTGAGTTCACAAATCCCAACCTTATTTAGATAAGGCCATAATCAAAGTGGAAGTTCTCTTCTCCCTTCAGAGAAAGGTATCTCCTTCTTTGATGGCCCGTTCTTTCCACTGGGATCTCACTCACAGAGATCTTTCATTTAGGTCATTTTTTTTTGCCAGAGTGTCTTTTCTTTCCATGCCTGAGAAACTCTCATGGGCTTTTTAGCCAGATCCGAACACATTAAAGGCGAATTCTGACAGGCCAGGGTTTTAACATACTGTGCCACAGCGTTGTCCCCGAAAGTCTATACTTTTTTAAAAAATCATTTATTTTCCTTTTACTTGAAAGGTGGGAAGACACAGAGAGAGAGAGATATTCCCATCCACTGGTTTATTACCCAAACACCTACAACAGCCAGGGTTGGACCAAACTAAAACCAGGAGCTCGGTATGCCACCTGAGCCGCCCATGTGTGTGGCAGGGGCCCAAGCATTTGAGCCATCACCTGCTGCCTCCCAAGGAGGAAGCTGGATAAGAAGCAAAGGAACCAGAACGTTATCTGGCCCGCTGATACGGGATACCAGTCTCCAAAGTGCCAACTTAACTGCTGTGCCAAATGCCTTCCTCTGGACTCCATACTTTTTCATTACTTTAGTTTTTACTTTTTTATTATGGAAAAACTTAAACATACACAGAAGCAGACAGAATCCTACAATGAATTCCCATGTAATTGTGTCAACTTTTAAAAGCTCATGGACAATCAAATAGGACACTCAGGAAGGCAAGTTGCTGAAGTGCACACTGATACTCATCAAACATTTAGGACAAGGATATGACTCTCAGAACCCAACCTGATGTTTTGTTTTCTGTTCCATGTTGTAGATGTGGAAAGCAAAAAGGAAGAGTAGTTTGAGATGTTCAATGGGAAAGGAGGTACCAAAGTCATTTTGTTTCCATTGGTAACTACTAATGGATTCACTTCCTGCTCACATTTGCAATCTAAAACTAAATCAATATTACTACCATACCCTTTGCACACTTCTCTTTCTGCATACTGTTGAGAGCTCTATTATACCAGAGATGTCTCTCAAGCAGGATGCCAAGATCAATTATCTCCCTTGTGATAAATGAGCAAGGTCCTTCCTCACTGTGAGGGCACTGAAGTAGACTTAAAGAAATATTCAATTGGGAATCAGTCATTGCTAATGGCTTCTTAATAGACACAATATGAATGTGTATATGTATATATAGTACCTTATTTTTTCCACTAACTTGTGATTAATTTAATATTTGATTATATTCCTTAAAAAATATGGCCATGACCACATTCCATTAAGTTTATATTAAGAACTACTAATGGGGATCTTGTGGGAGTGGGTAATCTCCAAGTCACCTTTCATTCATTCATGGAGTTGGCCAGTCACTTTACAACTGTTTGTTGCATATTTATGAGGTGCCAGGCACTATGCTGGCAACCAGGAAACTGGCAATGAAAAAAACAAAGGACTTATCTTTAGGTTTAATAAACTTTGAAGAGGAAAGAGAACTGCAACATAAACAGCCAAAGCCATTGAATGGGTTTGACTTAAGAAGGCAGAAAAGCAGCAGAAATACAGATTATTCCAAAGCTGAGGCAGGAATTCACCGCTATACTAAAGCAGTGTAAATCCAAATTGTGTGAATTGTGTCTCAAAGATTTCCCATGGGTCCTAAATCTGCTCTAGAATCTGCTTGGAAATCACATAAGCTTTTCTCTCCTTTTTTTTTTTCATATTTGCAATGATCAAATGGTTAACAGGGCCCTTATGTTAGACAGATCACAGAGATCACTGAGAAATGGAAATGCACGCTAACAGAGCAGTCTGACTAAGGGACACTTCCCTGGCTGCCTTATCTGCATGTTTGCACGCTTGTTACATTCCTAGTGCTTACATACCTATGGTATGTAACCGTTTTTAACTTCAGAAATTGTGCTTGGGGCTGGCATTGTGGAGTAGCAGGTAAAGCCACCGCCTGCAGTGCCAGCACCCCATTTAGGAACCAGTTCCTGTCCCAGCTGCTCTACTTCCAATCCAGCTCCCTGCTAGAGACCTAGGAAAAGCAGCAGAGGATGGCTCACGTGTTTGGGTCCCTTGCTATCCATGTGGGAGACTTGGATGAATCTCCAGGCTTTGGCTTGGCACAGCTCTGGCTATTGTAGACTTCGAAGGAGTGAATCTGTGGATGGAAGATCTGTCTCTATCTCTCCCTCATCTCTCTGTTTGTCTGCTTTTCAAGTAACAATCTTTACAAAGAAATCATGCTGTACCTACTTTATCCAGCAGAGGGAAGTAGAGCACCAAAATTCTTGCAGAAGTAATCCCGGTCACAAACACAGCCTTTTGGAATTTGTCCTGTGAAGCTAGGTACTAGGGAGTGCAGTGGAGGATGGCCCAAGACCTTGGGCCCTGCACCCCATGGGAGAACAGGATAAGCACCTGGCTTCTGCCTTCGGATCAGCGCGGTGTGCTGGCCGCAGCGCGCCGGCCATGGCGGCCATTGGAGGGTGAGCCAACGGCAAAAAGTAAGACCTTTCTCTCTGTCTCTCTCTCTCTCACTGTCCACTCTGCCTGTCAAAAAAAAAAAGAACAAGAATGTCACAGGATGAAAAACTAATTCTGGGCAAACTGCTGAAAGAGAAGTTGTTTGCTTTATACACTGTTCATGGTCTGTCCCCTCAAGACATCTCCCATCAGGATTTCCTGAGACATCATCCAGCACAAGACTTTCTTCCAGGCTTGGCTGCTGGCAGCTTGACCTTTCCATGTTTTCCATTCCCCAAGCTTTGAAACACCTGCTAAAATTATGCAATGCCTCCGTGGCCTTCTGAGGCCAGCCTTGATGAAACAGCATTCGCACTCTGGTCAGGTCCCTTCCCACTCCTGTTATAATCCACAAAGTGGGACATGCTGGATACAAACTGACATTCAACAGTTGTGGAGCAGTAAATTTTGGGAGAAATAAAATCCAGATTCTTAACCATATCAAACTTTCTCTGAAGCCCTGCCTTTTTTGCTTTGTCTTCTGTCCTTCACATACCTGTCCCTGTGCTTTTTATCATCAATGCAACACTACTCTGATCCTCTTTCCCAGAGGTGATAGCATTATACGATACTGTAGACCAACAACAGTTCCGGTAACCATTGAACTAGCATGCTCTTCTGGGAAAGAAGGGCATCTGAGCAGAAGACTCTCCTTAAATAGAAACAGATGCCACAATGGACAATAGGCGTGGGCATGACTCACCCTTTCCAGCTTCCACAGGCTTCTTCCCTACCCTACCCAGGGAATACAGATGTAAGTCCAACCCTGCAGTTGGCCAAGAAGAGCTCTTCAAGAGTCATGAGAATTCTAGTTCCCAGTGATTCTGGGTACTCAGAAAAGTGGGAGGGACCTTTCCTTTGAAAGCTTGCCATCTGGATGCACTATCCCAGTGGCTGGCTTCCATCCTAAAATGGTTGCTAAGATACAACGCAATGGACAGGTACTTTTAAAGTTCTCAGTAACTCCAGAAATGTTAATCAATGCATTGAAGTTTTTGTTGTTGTTGTTAACATATTAACTCCTGCATTAAAGTAGTACTTGGATAGCAGAAAATGGAAAGCAAAAAGGTTTTTTAAAAGGACAAGAATGGGAGGCCGGCGCTGCAGCTCACTTGGCTAATCCTCCGCCTGCGGTGCCGGCATCCCATATGGGCTCCAGGTTCTAGTTCCGGTTGCTCCTCTTCCAGTCCAGCTCTCTTCTGTGGCCCAGGAAGGCAGTGGAGGATGGCCAAAGTGCTTGGGCCCTGCACCCGCATGGGAGACCAGGAGGAAGCACCTGGCTCCTGGCTTTGGATTGGCGCAGTGTGGCGGCCATTTGGGGGGTGAACCAACAGAGTAAGACCTTTCTCTCTGTCTCTCTCTCACTCACTGTCTAGCTCTGCCTGTTAAAAAAAAAAAAAAAGGTAGTAGGGGACGAGGGAGTCACTAGACAAGAAACTCTTTTGGGCTGGGTGTGGTAGACAGGCATCAAAAACTGCTTCAGGAGTCACTGAGTGCATTCCTGTCCTGGGCACCCCTGATCTTCACACCAACTGGTAAAATCCAACAGGGAGATTTGCTCCAGCAAGCAGCAATACAAAGTAAAGCTGCCGTCCATACAGGCAGGAAATAACCCACGAAGGTGACTTGCACTGCTGTGTGAGGCTTGCTACACTATCACGCTCCTAAGCTGACAAGTCAGAAACACCTGTTAGAAAAATCAGATTCCTGGGATCCACTTCTGACCCAATGAGTACAAAGCTCTGGGCTCCTATGTTTGCTTTCTGCTTTCTGTGTTTAAGTTCTTTAGGCTGATGAATAGCTTTTTTTTTTTTTTTTTTTTTTTTTTTTTTGCCCCTCCTGAAAATGTCTCAGGAATAGGATAACATTTCTTTTAAGGAAAAACAAGTTTTGGGCCGGCGCCGTGGCTCAACAGGCTAATCCTCCGCCTTGCGGCGCCGGCACACCGGGTTCTAGTCCCGGTCGGGGCACCGGATTCTGTCCCGGTTGCCCCTCTTCCAGGCCAGCCCTCTGCTGTGGCCCAGGAGTGCAGTGGAGGATGGCCCAGGTGCTTGGGCCCTGCACCCCATGGGGAGACCAGGAAAAGCACCTGGCTCCTGGCTCCTGCCATTGGATGAGCTGGTGCGCCGGCCGCAGCGTGCCGACCGCGGCGGCCATTGGAGGGTGAACCAACGGCAAAGGAAGACCTTTCTCTCTGTCTCTCTCGTCTCTCTCTCTCACTGTCCACTCTGCCTGTAAAAAAAAAAAAAAAGAAAAAAAGAAAAACAAGTTTTGTAAAAGGCACCAAAGGCCAGAACACTTATGACGCTGACGACATTTCACCTCAGTTATCTGTTTCTTTCTCATCACCTAGTGTTTCTCCTTGAACGAGCTGTTTACCTTTGCGTTTCTTATCTTTGCAGTTGCAAGTTGCAACTGGATTGGCATGAGCAACCTCTAGTTCTTGAGTCAACAAACGTTGAGTCCTTAGAGCATCGCACAGCGTCTGAAGAAGATGCAAGGCACGCCACGCAAGAACCGACAGGGAGCTGAGCTGCAGGGGCTGACAGTGGAAGAAGGAAGGCTGAAGGGAACGGGGGATAATACAGCAACGAGAGGAGTAGGGACGAGATGGTTGCACTGGTCCGCTGACCATCCCTGCACAACAGAAACACAACCATGAATGATCCGCAGTCCCTGTCCCCAAAAAGTGTGGGTCTGAGTTGGGTTCACACATTCACCCGGACTAACCATCACACTTTGTGAACTAGGACAGGATTCCTGTTCCCAGAGCGGGGTGAGAAGAGTGACCGGGCTCGCGAAGCCGGCGAGGACCAGGGTGGGGCGAAGGAAGGAACCTATCTTCTGCAACTCCTCAAAGGGCCAGCTCGGACCCTGGACCTCCCAGCAAGAACGAACAGCCTCCCGTGCACCCGCCTCTTCCTACCCTGTCCCACAGCCCCCACGTAGCATCCTGGGGCAGACCGGCGGCGCTGACGCGAAACAGGCCGTGGCCATCTCTGAAACGCCCACTAGCCGCGCCCCACTGTCGCGGCCGCCTTACCGCGAGAATACGGAGCCCCGCGGCTGCGCACGCGCAGACCCGTCACGCCGGCGCCCCCGGCCCCGCCCCTGGCTCACGGGCTCTCGGGATGTTTGGGCGTTACCATGGAGCCTGGGGCGGCCTGCCAACGCGGCTGGTCGCCCCGGCAACCAAAGTGGACCAAACCTGACCTAGCTGGCGGCGAGGATACCGGCTGCGATGGTGTCCAACCCCGTGCATGGCCTGCCCTTTCTACCAGGCGCGTCCTTTAAGGACTCCACGGTGAGGACTTAGGTGCCCAACACCCACCTGCCCCCACGTCCCAGTCCCTGGCGGGTTCCCCGCGTACTACACCTTCATTCCCCTCTACCCTTCAAACCGACCCTCTGCCCCGACCTCGTTCTTGCTTCCCCTCCCAAGTTCTGTCTTCCTCATTAACCTCGCCTCGTCTTCCCTCTTCCGTCCCATGTCCTCCGCGCCGTCCCTCTCTGGTTTTCCCACTCCATCGTGGCTGTCTGTGGGCGCTTCTTGGCCCTCATCCTCCGAGCCGCTCTGTCACTTGCTTTGCTGGTCCGGCCCCCTGCGTCTTCTCTCTGGATCCTACTCCCGAGCTCTGGCCCGGCTCACTCTCCCACGCCGGGCCCTGTCTGCCCACCGTGTCCCCGGCCTCTCCCGACACCGTCACTCCAGCACCCCTATCCTACCCCCTCTGCCCAGGCCCGGCATTCTCCGCCCTCCTCCTCCCTCTTCTGAACCCTGAACCCTGTAGTTTCTCCCACGCCAGCTCCATGTCCTGCTTAATGGGCGCGTGGATCGTTTCCACTCATCCCTTCTTTTTGCCGGACTCTTCTAATATGCGCCTTTCTCTCCAGCCTGCCCTTTCTAGTCCCACCTTCTTCCTGTTCTTGTTTGCTCTCCCCCATGCAGTTTTTTTTTTTTCCCCCAAAACTTGCCCACCTTGCTCCTAAACCATCCTCCCCTGCTTTCTAGGGGAAACTCCATTCAATCAGCTTCTCCTCGACCACAGTTGATTGGTTGTTCCTTTCTCTTACCCAGCCTGATTCTTTTCACTCCCGCGTATTTGTGAGATTCCTCTTTTGATTTTGTTTTGCTCTTTCCTCCAATAGCAGCAGCAGCTTAGCATTTGCTTTAATTCTAACATAGTTGGTGAAATATATTTTCTGGAAAATCAGTTTTCAGTAATTTTATAGGCAAAGCAACAATAATTTATATATTTTAATGATTTAAGCACTGAAATTCATGTTCATATTTAAACACTTAATTCCATGTTCATAAAATTAAGATAAAATATTTGCTCTGTTTTCTTTGGAAGAATGGGTTTAAATTGAAGTTGAGGCCGGCGCCGTGGCTCAACAGGCTAATCCTCCGCCTTGCGGCGCCGGCACACCGGGTTCTAGTCCCGGTCAGGGCGCCGGATTCTGTTCCGGTTGCCCCTCTTCCAGGCCAGCCCTCTGCTGTGGCCCAGGAGTGCAGTGGAGGATGGCCCAGGTGCTTGGGCCCTGCACCCCATGGGGAGACCAGGAAAAGCACCTGGCTCCTGGCTCCTGCCATCGGAGGAGCGCGGTGCGCCGGCCGCAGTGCGCCGTCCGCGGCAGCCATTGGAGGGTGAACCAACGGCAAAAGGAAGACCTTTCTCTCTGTCTCTCTCTCTCACTGTCCACTCTGCCTGTCAAAAATAATAATAATAAAAAAAATAAAATAAAAAAAAATAAATTGAAGTTGAAATTTTAGTGAGAGAATTTGGGTTCTGATACAGTGTCATAGATTTTCAGTTTCAGTGGACTTTTTGGTTGTATGTGATTTAGATGATGTTGTATGCAGTTTCCTGCCCCGTGCAGGATAAGCTTAAGCAGTTGGTGATGGGGAGTATGGGTTATCCACAAGGCAGGGTTGAGTTGCTTTGGGGCTTAAAGATATGTGGATAGAAGTACCATGGCCTAAAGGCAGACAGGTATATTTCTATACTTTAAATAAGATAAACTGTGCATTGGACATGTTTCATATGTTTTATTAAATAATTTTCACTTATTCATTTGAGAGGGAGAGAGAGAGAGAAAGAAGGTTCCCATCCACTGGTTCACCTCACAAATAACTGTGACAGCCAGGGCTGGGCTGAGGCCCAAACTGGGAACCAGGAATAAAACCCAGGTCTCCTACATGTGTAGCAAGAACCCAATCACCTGGAGCATCAACACTGGGTCTGGATTAGCAGTGAGCTGGAGTCAGGTGCCTGAGCTGGGTGTCAAGCATAAGTACTCCAATGTACTATGTGGGTGTCTTAACCACTAGACCAAATGCCTGCCGGTTTCATATTTTAAACACATTGACCAAGTGTCAAACAATTTGCTTTATTTGAACAACATGGCCACTATCACTTCAACAGTAAAGACTAGATATGTGTAACTCTAAGGGTACTCAGAAGGTGAAACTGATACGTGAGAGGGGTAGTGGCCTTGCTTCAGGTACCTCTGAGTCCTAATTGATGCTAGAGACATCTGTCTAAAGGCAGAAAAGCTAACTGAAGTCCTGTTGCTGCTTCTGTCTTTAGAAGCGAAAGAAGAGGAGCTTGAAGTTACCTAAGTTACCCAGGGAGGAAGTCAGCTCAGCTTGGTGTGCACTTGGAGCATAGCCTGTCAAATGACTTATGACACTGAATACATGACCATTAAAAGAACGTCCACAGTCCATAACTCTTTTTGCAAAAGAATTTTATTCTATTTTACTTCAATGTTAGTGCAAATCTTAAAAGTTGGTAGCTGGGCTCTAAAGGAGATTAGGATATAGGCACCTAAGTCTGTTTTTCTTCATTAAAAATATATTTTATGATTAATTATAAAACATATTTTATATAAAATCTATTACAAGCAGCAGAATCTATTACAAGAACAGAAAAAGGAAAATTTTCCTGAAATGTAGAAGTTGTACAACTATTATGAAAAATGCTGTGAAGGTTCCTCAGGAATCTGAAAATGAGGGCTGGTGCTGTCTCACAGAGGGCAAAGCTGCTACCTGCAGTACCAATGTCCCATATGGGCACCAGTTTGAGTACAGGCTGCTTTGCTTCCCATTCAGCTCCCTGGCAATGTGCCTAGGAAAGCAGCAAATGATGGCCCAAGTCTTTGGGCCCCTGCCACCCACATGGGAGACCCAAATGTAGTTCTGGGCTGCTGGCTTTGGCTTAGCCCAGGTGTGGCTGTTGTGGCTATTTAGGGAGTGAACCAGTGGATGGAAGATCTCTTTGTCTCTTCCTTTCTCTGTCACTGTGCCTTTCAAATAAATAAATCCTTTTTGAATTTTAGAAAAAATAAATCATAAATAACAGAGGACGTATTCAAATCCAGTGTCTTTTCACACAATTGTACATGCTTATAATTTTAATCTGTCAGTACTTTGAAATTTTTTTATTTGAAAGGCAGAGAGAGAGAGAAACAATCAGAGGGAGATCTATCTACTGGTTTACTTCCCAAATGCCTGTAACCACCAGGGCAGGGCCAGGCTGAAGCCAGGAACCAGAAACTCAGTCCAGGTCTCCCACATAGGTAATAGGGATTCAAGTAGCTGAGCTGTCATCTGCTGCCTCCCAGGGTGTGTGTTAGCAGGAAGCTGGATTTGAACCCAGGGATTCTGATGGAGGATGTGAGAGCATCCCAAATGGTGTCTTAACCACTGTGCCAAACATCTTCCTACTATAATTTATATGTTGCCTTTTGGGTTTGTTAAATCATAAACTGGTGGTTAAAATTCTGGTAAGGGAGCCAGCACTGTGGCCCAGCTAGTTAAGCTGATGCCTGCAGTGCCTAGCCGCCAGTTTGAGTGCTGGCTGCTCTGTTTCTGATCCAGCTCCCTGCTAATGCACCTGAGAAAGCAGCAGAAGATGGCCCAAGTCCCGGAGCCCCTGCACCCATGTGAGAGATCCAGAAGCTCCAGACTCCTGGCTGCTACCTGGCACAGCCCTAGCTATTGTGGCCATTTAGGGAGTGAAGCAGCAGATGGAAACGTGTGCTCTCGCTCTCTCGTTCACTCGCTCACTCTGTCTCTCTCTCTCACTCTACCTTTCAAATAAATAATTTTAAAAAAGGAAAAGATGCTGTATATATAGACTCATGTATCCCATATCAGAGCGAATGGATTTGATACCCAGTTCTGCTGCTGACTCCACTTTCCTGCTAATGCAGACTCTGAGAGGCAGCAGTGATGATGGAAATAATTGGATTCCTGCCACCAACATTTGAGATATAGATTGAATTTCCAGTTCCTTGTTTCAGACCACTCCCACGCGACTCCTCCCTCAGCTGTGCTATTTGTAGGTATTTGTGGAGTGAATCAGCTGATGGGAATTTGCTCTCTATAATTGTCTCTCTTTGTTTCTCTGCCTCTCAAAAATAAATAAACATTTTCACCAGATTATTACCTAAAAAAAACCTGTATTTTCTTTTTTTTTTAAGATTTATTTATTTTGAAAGTCAGAGTTACACAGAGAAGGAGTGGCAGAGAGCGAGCCATGCTGCAACGGCCAGAGCCATGCTGGTCCGAAGCCAGGAGCCAGGAGCTTCCTCCGGGTCTCCCACACAATTATAGGGCCCCAAGGACTTGGGCCATCTTCCACTGCTTTCCCAGGCCATAGCAGAGAGCTGGATCGGAAGTGGAGCAGCCAGGACTTGAACCTGCGCCCATATGGGATACCGGCACTGCAGGCAATAGCTCCACCTGCTATACCACAATGCCAGCCCCCCAAAATCAGTATTTTCATGGCTGCGTAATAGTGCATTGATCGAGCTTTCTATCATTTACTCACATCTTCATGGATTTTTCTTTGAGATTGTTTCTAACATTTTACTATAATAATGTAATGAGTAGCTTCAGGCATATAGTTCTTTCCCACAATTTGGGTTATATCCTTAAATGATCAAGGATGGAATTACTGAGTCACAACTTTAAATATATACTTACTATTCAGTTACTTTCTACAAAGTTGCATGAGCATGTGGTGTCCTGTAACAAGAAGGCTTTTTACTGCAGGTAAAAATAAAAGTCACAGAAAGGCCGGCGCCGTGGCTCAACAGGCTAATCCTCCGCCTTGCGGCGCCGGCACACCGGGTTCTAGTCCCGGTCGGGGCACCGGATTCTGTCCCGGTTGCCCCTCTTCCAGGCCAGCCCTCTGCTGTGGCCCGGGAGTGCAGTGGAGGATGGCCCAGGTGCTTGGGCCCTGCACCCCATGGGGAGACCAGGAAAAGCACCTGGCTCCTGGCTCCTGCCATCGGACAAGCGCGGTGCGCCGGTCGCAGCGCGCCGACCGCGGCGGCCATTGGAGGGTGAACCAACGGCAAAAGGAAGACCTTTCTCTCTGTCTCTCTCTCTCACTGTCCACTCTGCCTGTCAAAAAAAAAAAAAAAAATAAAAGTCACAGAAAGGTTTTCTAGGTTCCACAGTTCATGCCACCAGATAAGAAGTAAAACAAGGGTTAGTGGGATGAGATACTGTTTTGTTTCTTATGTGAGTTGGCACTTAAACTGGATGTTATGGAACTTGGCTTTATGTTTTATTTTAAGCTCTGATAGTTACTTCCCTCCTTCCTGTTTTAAGCATTTTATTGTGAAATACAGAACCTTTTATTGTAGGTAAACTTTTTGATATGTCCTGTGATGTTTATAAGCAGTGGTTTATGGTGTGATATTCTAGAAAGTTAGCTATTTCTACCTATCAAATATTTGTATAATGTTATTAATGACACTCTTCTTTTCTTCTTCAGAAAACAGCCTTCCATAGAAGCCAGACTCTGGGCTACAGGAATGGCTATGCAATTGTTCGTCGTCCAACAGTTGGGATAGGTGGGGACCGGCTCCAAGTCAATCAGCTGTCCCAGGCTGAGCTGGATGAGTTGGCCAATAAGGCACCGATTCTAACTTATGGTGAACCTAAGCAGGCCCCACCTGCAGATTTTATTCCTGCACATGTGGCCTTCGACAAAAAGGTACCATCTCAGATTCTAGGGAACCTTTGATTTCTAGTGCCTGAGAGCCAACTTCTTGCAGTTGACAGTAAACCACAGGATACCCAGAGTGCTCTGAAGAGAAAATTGTTTAAATGTCTCAACCCTTAGTCATAGACAGCTGAACTCTGGCTTTGAAAGAGGCTTTCTTTAGCCATCAGGAAGCTGATTATACAAACTAATTCCCTGTAGACTCCACTGGAATATTTTCCAAATATAGTTAAAAGTTGGGTGAATTCTGAATTTTTGAGATTGTGTTGCTGTATGTGTACCTGCTCTGCATTTTTCATTTTCTAAAAGTACTGTATTCTGTATTGATGAAAAATCCTTAATTTCTATAAAATATGAAATGATTCCATCTATTGTCATTTTTCTCTAGGCCAACTCTAAGTTTTTCTCTTTTCAGAGAATATTTTATGTTTGATGTTGCATAACTAGAGAGTGGTGTAACATTTTTGTTTATTTCTCACTTACCCTTGTGCTTTTGCAGTGTGGGCTGTCTCATTTCCATCAGTTGACATTTCTCCATCATCCTTGTTTTTCCTTATCAATGAGACTTTCTTTTCAGTGAAGTGAAGTCATCCTAGCCTGGCCATGCAGCAGAATCACTGATGAAACTCTTAAGAATTCAGCTGTCAGCCTAGCCCTCATTGGTTGTAGTTTTCAAATGATTTTATGTCTAACTGAGTCTGAGAACTACTGACATTTTTATAAGTTAGCATTATTAATTTCCTTCAACCCTGTCCTTTTACAGTCTTAATTTTCATTTTGTTATTTCTGTTAAAAATCTATACTATTGTCATCCTTCCATCAAATTTTATTGAGTATGTATTGCAAGCTAGATACTGAGGAGGAGTTATGTCATTTATGTTAGTAGTCACTTAGTTTAGGTAGTTTTTTAGTCTGTCAGCCAGGATCCCTACTCTACCCTCTTTCTCTCTGTTAACTCATTTATAGAACATGCTCACATATCATAGACTAATCGAAACATCCACAAAACAGTATAAATGGTATAATCAAGTATATCTTTTTCTTTTTTTTTCTCTTATTCATTTATAGCTCTAAAAGACACTAAAAATTAGGGTAGAAGAGAAAGGGGCAAGAATACAAGTGATAAGTAGAGCATGTATTTAATAACTTAGCAAGATATAAATCCTGGTATATTCAATTTTTACTGAAAGTGATCAAATTACTTATATCTCAAGAAAATATTAATACAATTCAGAGAGGGATAAAATTGTGCCTGAGTAGGAAATAGGCTCCTGTGTTTTATTTTTCTATGTTATTTTATATTGATTATCATTACCTAATTTATATTTAATATTGTTCATAATTAATTTCTTTATTTAGTAAATATAAATTTCCAAAGTACAGTTTATGGATTACAATGGCTCCCCACCCATAATTTCCCTCCCACTCACACCCCTCTCCCTCTCCCTCTCCCATTCCACTCACATCAAGATTCATTTTCAATATCTATACAGAAGATCGATTTAGTATATTTAAGTAAAGATTTCATCAGTTTGCACCCACTAGAAACACAAAATGTAAAAATACTGTTTCAGTACTAGTTATAGCATTACTTCACATTGGACAACACATTAAGGACAAATCCCACATGAGAAGTAAGTACACAGTGACTCCTGTTGTTGAATTAACAATTTGACACTCTTGTTTATGGCGTCAGTAATCTTCCTAGGCTCTAATCATGAGTTGCTAAGGCTATGGAAGCCTTTAGAGTTCGCTGACTTAGATCTTACGTAATTAATTTCTTTAACGACAGTATACATGAAGAATATTATTTACATTTCAATTAAGTTTACTTGGAACTTCACAATTTCTAAATAAATAATCCATGGCCTAAATAATGAGGTATAGAGTAGTTAAATGCATGGTTTTAAAACTATGTTTCTTGGTTTTTTTGTTTCTTTGCATTTTTTCTTTACCATTTTGTCTAATTAAATCAGAATACAATTTTTAAAAGGAATACCTGGAGGTTTACTTCATAGCTAACATATATGTGCATACTGTGGATATTCTTAGGAACTTCATTTCTTCTTAGGTGATTAAAATAGAAGACATCTGCTGTGAGTGAGTGCCCTTTTCTTTTCTCCTTGATCCCATATAATTTTCTCTATAATTACTATTTTCTATTCTCTGTTCCTGATGTTATTCTTTTATCTTTTTCATCCTTTTACTTTCTGTTTCAAATACTAGTGACCACTTTTCTAGCTGGGGTAATATTTTGTCTTTACCCTCTTTCTACCTTTTACCTTCTTTAAGCAAGAGAAATTTATTCCTTACTTGACTGTCAGTTTACTTACAATCTGATTTTTCCCTACCTTCAAGTCCAAAGTGACATTTTTTTTTTCTTGGTAGCCAAATATAGATAGAGAGGTTTGCTTCACCAATATTCTCTTTGACCTGTTTGCAAAATCTTACACTGTTGACTCTCCCTTTCTTCTTTTCTTAATTTAAAGGTTCGTTTATGGCCGGCGCCGTGGCTCAACAGGCTAATCCTCCGCCTTGCGGCGCCGGCACACCGGGTTCTAGTCCCGGTCGGGGCGCCAGATTCTGTCCCGGTTGCCCCTCTTCCAGGCCAGCCCTCTGCTTGGGCCCTGCACCCCATGGGAGACCAGGAAAAAGCACCTGTCACCTGGCTCCTGCCATCGGATGAGCGCGGTGCACTGGTCGCAGCACGCCGACCGCGGCAGCCATTGGAGGGTGTACCAACGGCAACGGAAGACCTTTCTCTCTGTCTCTCTCTCTCTCACTGTCCACTCTGCCTGTCCAAAAAAAAAAAAAAAAAGTTCATTTATTTATTTGAAGGAGTGGCGCAGAGAGAGAGAGAGAGAGATCTTCCATTTACTGGTCATTCCTCAAATGGCCACAATGGCTAAAGCCAGGAACCAGTAACTCCATCAGGGTCTCCTTTGTGAGTGGCAGGGCCATCTTCCTCTGCTTTCCCAGGTTTATTAGCAGGGACTTAGGTCAGAAATAGAGCAGCTCGGGCACTGCTCTATGGGGCACTACTGTATGGGATGCCAGCATTACAAGTAGCAGTTAATTATTTTCTCTACAAAATGTAAACATTTTAAAATGAATATAAAGCAAGAACTGACTTGTATATAATTTAGTCCTTTCTTTAGGATTAATTTATTTGAAACGCAAGGGGAAAGAGAATGAGAGAGAAATCTTTATCCATTGGTTTACTCCCCAAATGGCCACAGTAGCAGGGGCTAGGCTGGGCTAACAGCAGAAACCAGGAACTCTACCCACATCTCCTCCTGGGTGGCAGGAAGTCAAGTACTTGATCTGCCTTCTATTGCTTTTCAGGTACATTAGTAGGGAGCTAGATTGTGAACTGAGTAGCCAGGACTTGAACCAGCACTCTAATATCCCATATGGATGTCCCAAATAATGGCTTAAACTTCTGTACCATGATGACCACCCCTTTTAGTCTTTGTTTTAAAAGGAAGTTTTGTATTTTACAGGATGACCATGTGGTCACAGTTTACTTGTGTCAATACAAAAAGATTTGCATGCATTTGTATTGATCATATGGCATAGTATAAAAAATTTTCTTTTTAAATTAACTATCATTTGGATTAAAAATAGATAAAAATCTTGTTATTTGAGCCTTTCAAATAAATATATCTCTCATTCTACAGAGAAGATCCTATTGCCATTGGCATTTTCATCCTCAGAAAACAGTTCAGGAATACGTCTGTAGCCCTGGACTGAATCTTTGGGCCTCTGTCTATACTCACTCCTTTGATGAGGTCTCAGATTCCTGGCTTGAGATAACTTCTTTAGGATAGTGAGCTGTCCTCTGAGCACATGCATATGTAATTGCGTATTTGACACGTCTGCTTGAATGTATAATAGAAACCTAAAAATAAACATATCTAAAACTGCACTCCTAATTTTTTGTCCTCATCTCCCAAGTCAGCTCCTTTGTACTCTCCCCATATTAGTTTAATAGTAATTCTAATCTTCTAGTTTCTTGGGCCCATGATGTTTGAGTCAAACTTGACTGTTCTCTAATACTTTTTTTTTCAATTCTTATGCATCTTCAATAATTTTGTTTAAGAAATACAGCTTCATGCATTAATATATACAAATTTGGGAACATGGTGATTCTTCCCCTCTTCCTTCCTCTGTCCCACTCATATTCCCACCTTTTTCTTTTTCCCTCTTCCTTTCCCATTCTTATTTTTTACCAAGATCGATTTTCAGTTAATTTTATACACATAAGATTAACCCTACACTAAGTAGAGATAGTTCTGTGAATAATATGAAAAAAAAGAGAAAAAGAACAGACAAACAAGAAAAACATTGCTCATTGACAGTCAAGACAAGGGCTGTTCAAAATCATTTCATCTCAAAGTGTCAGTTTAACTCCTATAGATTACATTTTAAGTACTCTATTAGTTCACAGATCAGAAGGACCATATGGTTTTTGTCTTTTTGTGACTGGCTTATTTCAGTAAATACAATGGTTTCCAATTACATCCATTTTATTGCAAACGACAGGATTTTATTTTTTTACTACAATGTAGTATTCCATAGTGTATATAAACCATAATTTCTTTATCCACTCTTCAGTTGATGAGCATCTAGGTTGCTTCCATTCTTAGCTATGGTAAATTGAGCTGAAATTAACTTGGGGTACAGGTCACTCTTTCATATGCTGATTTCACTTCCTTTGGATAAATTCCCAGGGGTAAGTTGGCTGGGTCATACAGTCGGTCTATATCCAGATATCTGAGATATCTCTATACTGTCTTCCACAGTAGCTATACCAGTTTACATTCCCAACAACAGTGGATTAGGATACCCTTCTCCCCACATCCTCGCCAGCATTTGTTGTTTGTTGATTTCTGTATTAAAGACATTCTAACAGAGGGAAAGTAAAACTTCATTGTGGTTTTGATTTGCATTTCTGTGATGGCTAGTGATCCTGAGCACATTTTTGTGTCTATTAGCCATTTGAATTTCCTCTCTTGAGAAATGTCTGTTCAGGTCCTTTGCCCATTTCTTGACTAGATTGTTTGTTTTATAGTTGTTAAATTCCTTGAGCTCTTTATAGATTCTAAAAGTTAGTTACATAGTTTGCAAATATTTTTTCCAAAATTCTTGGTTGCCTCTTCACTTTGCTGAGTGTTTCTTTTGCAGTGCAGAAGCTTCTCAGTTTGTTGTAATCCCACTTGTTAATTTTGGCTTTGATTGCCTGTGCCTCTGGGATCTTTTCCAAGTATTTCCCTTGTAGGGTTTCCTCCAATGTTCCCTAGTAATTTGATTGTATCACTTCATAGATTTATATGTCTTTGATCTGTTTTGAGTGGATTTTTGTGTAAGGTGTAAAAAAGAGGTCTTGCCTAAATGAAAGATCTCTGCGAGTGAGATCCCAGTGGAAAGAACGGGGCCATCAAAGAAGGAGGTACCTTTCTCTGAAGGGAGAAGAGAACTTCCACTTTGACTATGACCCTGTCAGAATAAGATTGAAGTTGGCGAACTCAAAAGGCTTCCATAGCCTTAGCAACTCATGATTAGAGCCTAGGAAGATTACTGACGCCATAAACAAGAGTGTCAAATTGTTAATTCAACAACAGGAGTCACTGTGTACTTACTTCTCATGTGGGATTTGTCCTTAATATGTTGTCCAATGTAAAGTAATGCAGTCTGATCTCAGGTTTGCCAGGGTGGGCACTTTTCTCTAGATCCAAGCTGCTGGCTCCTTTGTTGTTTTGTTGCTCCTTGCTGCGTCTGCATCTTCCACACAGGTCCAGGCCATTTCCACTGCTTTCACAATAGCTCCCATTGCAGTTTTTCCTGCAGCTTTTCCCTGAGACTGTACTTTCTCCACATTTTAAAACATTCATTTCACTTAGCCTAAATCAGACTTCCCTGTTGCTATTCTGCCATCTTGGAACCGCCCCACCAATGCCTTTTTCTTAAAACCCAATCCTGCATCTATTATCTCCTGCAATAACAATTTGTGCTATTACTCAATTTCAGTAAGTCTAAAATCAGCTCACTATGTGAGTCACAAATTATCTTTTTTTGTGGAGGTGAGCAAAATGAAAGTTTTATTGAGACAGAGAGGGGTACCGAAGTGAGGTGTCTGTTAAGATCTGGGTATTAGGAACTTATATAAGGAGTCCATATCAACTGATCAATTTTTCTACATAGTTTCTATATACTAGGGGTCTGCTTTTTTTTCTTTGTCTTTTGCATAGAAGTCATAGTTCCTGACCAGTTGACAAATGTTACCATATCAACCACTCATGAAATGTGACAATTGAGGAATATTGTTGACCTGACCAGTTAAGGTAGGTTATGCCTACCTGATCAGTTGCTAAGCACTTGAGACATACTGCTTTGTGTGTTCTGGTATGATTCCAAAGCCTAGTTTCTAATATGGTTACCTTTTGGTATGGGACCCATTGTGTTCCCTATCAATCTTTTCATTTTCTTTGGATACTGTCTTTTGTCTAATCAGCTAATGACAGGTTTCATACAAATACCTGTTCCCTCATACCCACAGGAGACTCTCCTAACTGCCTATTAACACTTGTAATGCCTCACATCCCTGACCCCCAACTCACAAAAAATGGGCCCTATCTGCCATTAGAGGATTTGAGGGTGATGACTGCTCTGGCTATTTCCTGCTGATAAGGGCATAGATCTGGATTGGGAGCAGAGCATTTTTCTGAGGGTCAGTCCCAGGTAGAAACAATTCTATTCAGGCCTCCATCTCAACACCATCTGTAGCTTTGCAGCCTCTAAACAAGCAGAGACAAATTTTACAAGAGGGTTAAATATACAGATGCTAATGGCCAGGACTTTTAGAAGTGACACATTACAGAAGTTTGAGGAAGGCAAATAAGACAAAGTGAAGCAATAACCAAAGTAATAAAAATAAAAAAGAATTCCTACCATTTTAGGTACACAGTGTTTAGCAATTATTAGGCAACCATGCTAACAACCTCTTCCTCTACAACCTCTGGGCTTTATTTAATTTTGTTGAGGATTTACACCAGGGGCTTCATGTTGATTTTTATTTTCTCCTTGCAATAAAAATCCTTATTTTGAACACAATGCTGATCAACATCTTGTGGCTAACTTTTATTTGTCCTTGTTTCCAGGTCAAATTTGACCTGGTTGTTGGTCCAGTCCCACATAGGGAGAGAAGTACTGAATGACCAGGAGTCTGTCAAAAATTCTTAAGCCACATTTAAGCAACAAAGATGTTTTAGAAAAAGTGGTCCCTAGGCAACTGTACTCAGTATCCTCGTATCCATTGTTAAACTTAAATTTATCTATTTTGTAAGCATAAGCTATCCTCTTCAAGTGCCAGGCCAGCACTACAATAGGATTAACCTCTTATTCCATTTCTTTTTTTTAATTTTTTAAAAGATTTATTTATTTATTTGAAAGTTAGGGTTACATAGAGAGGACGGGCAGAGAGAGAGAGGTCTTCCATCCGATGGTTCACTCCCCAATGGCTGCAATGGCCGGAGCTGTGCCAATCCAAAGCCAGGAGGCAGGAGCTTCTTCCAAGTCTCCCATGCAGGTGCAGGGGCCCAAGGACTTGGGCCATCTTGTACTGCTTTCCCAGGCCATAGCAGAGAGCTGGATCAGAAGAGGAGCAACCGGGAGTAGAACCTGCACCCATATGGGATGCCGGTGCTTCAGGCCAGGGCGTTAACCCACTGCGCCACAGCTCCAATCCCTTCTTATTCCATTTCTATGGCATAACTACTGTATACTCAGGCCTGTGTTTCCCTCAATATCTCATGTGACTTCCATCTTCCATTTTCTCACTGTCAGTATAGTCAGTCTGCTGACTTCCCCTTTCTATTCTGCTTTTCCATTACTTGTAATTTATTGCTGGCGACCTGTACTATTAAAGGGGCTTTCAACCTGATTGCAGTGCCTAGTACTCCTTCCCCAACCACAGTGTACATAATACAGCTGGGTGTCTTTCCTCTGCTTCTGTAGTTACCAATGTCTAGAATTCCCTTTTGTCCTCACTGCTCATCTGAAATTTCCCCATTATTCAAGTCTATTACAAATGACAGATATAGAGAATCTTTTTTTCTTCCAAGGGCAATTTGGATGTTTATAACATTTGTGGGTCATAAAAAATTTTCAACTTAAAAATTAACCTGCCATAGATTCATTGATGTTTGAGTGCTACTTCCAATTGCCATGGCATGGCCAGGCGAAATGACTTCATGAGCCTTGTATGGTATACAGGCCAGATTTTCCTCACCCCTGTAATATTTCTTAGAACACACTTTCTTTTTCTGAACCAGGGACAACTCTAGCCCTAATACCTTGTGGGACTTCAGGCATGTCACTTTACGTGAGTTTCAATTTCCTCTTTGTGTGGTTGGACTAGCTGATCTTATTTATAAATATATATGAATTACTATCATCATATCTATTAGCAACAGTGCTTATGTATAGAATTTTTTCGTTTTCCATCCATTCATCAGGCCACATTTGAGTCTGCAAAGATCAGCTTGATTTGTTTCTCTTATTCTAGGCTTGAGTAAGCTCTCTGCCTACCTTGAACATTTTTCTAATATCTTCTTCCCGTGAAATGGAAACAGAAAAACAGAAGTTTATAAATTAATCCCATAGCATGTTAACATATACTTTCTATAATGTTTTATGTTTTTAAAAAGGTACAATAGATGGCTGGCGCCGCGGCTCAATAGGCTAATCTTCCGCCTAGCAGCACCAGCATACCAGGTTCTAATCCCAGTCGGGGCGCCAGTTTCTGTCCCGGTTGCCCCTCTTCCAGGCCAGCTCTCTGCTGTGGCCAGGGAGTGCATTGGAGGATGGCCCAAGTCCTTGGGCCCTGCACCCACGTGGGAGACCAGGAGAGGTACCTGGCACCTGGCTTTGGATCAGTGCGGTGCGCTGGCCGCAGCGCACTGGCTGCAGTGGCCATTGGAGGGTGAACCAACAGCAAAGGAAGACCTTTCTCTCTGTCTCTCTCTCTCTCACTGTCCACTCTGCCTGTCAAAAAAAAAGTACAATAGATGTGTCTTTTTGATGTCATATTGATGCTGATACTCCTTAGAGGACTGTTTGCTTTGTACAATCTGTAGGGTCTTTAAATAGTTCACAAAAAATGAAATTCATGATAAAACTATGAATGGATTTCAAAATTCTTTTGTACCCAAAAGTTATCTTTTTAAAAAATTTATTTATTTATTTGAAAGTCTAAGTTACAAAGCAAGAGAAGGAGAATGAGAGAGAGAAAGAGAGAAAGAGAGAGAGAGAAAGAGGTCTTCCATTTGCTGATTCACTCCCCAGTTGGCTGCAATAGCTGGAGCTTCACCGATCTGAAGCCAGGAGCCAGGAGCTTCTTCCAGGTCTCCCACGCGGGTGCAGGAGCCCAAGCACTTGGGCCATCTTGTACTGCTTTCCCAGGCCATAGCAGAGAGCTGGATCAGAAGTGGAAGCACCTGGAGTCGAACCGCTCCCAAATGGGATGCCAGCACTTCAGGTGGCAGTTTTACCCACTATGCCACAATTCTGGCCCCCAAAAGTTATCAATAACTTATTCTGTGAACCTTTTGGCATGCCCTTATATGTATGTTTCTGGGCACAATGAGAGTATTTATATACTCTCCAAAGATTCTATGGTAGACTAATGACTTTAAGGTCTGTAAAAATCAAAGTGTTAGTTATATAAATTTACAAGGACTCCACTCCTAGTAATGGAATGGAGTTGAGCCCTCATCTTCATATTGAAACCAAAGATCATAGTCTTGTTAAAATGTCGCACTCCTTCCAGAATTGTGGAAGGACTTTTAATATGGAAATGAAACTAGAAGTATTAGGGTTTTTAGGCTGTCTCTGCAGGAAACATGCACAGTAAGTAGTCTATACTTTAAATTTAGAGCAGATATCAGCAAACCTTTTCTGTAAAGGGCCAGATGGTAAATATTTTGGAAATTGTAGCAGTTTTAGTCTGCTTTGGCGCTTTAACAAAATACCACCACAAACTGCTTGGCTTAAACAATAGAAATCTATTTTCTCATAGTTCCAGAAGCCAGAATTCCAAGGTCATGTTCCAGCCAATTTGATTTCTGGTAAAGTCTCTCTTTGCTCACAGCTACCTTCTTGTTATGTCTTCACACGGTCTTTCCTCGGAAAATACATAGGGGGTTAAAGAAGTGAATCTTTCTATCTCTCCTTTCTCCCTCTTCCCTTTTGAGGCCATCAGTCCTGTTGTGTTAGGGTCCCATCCTTAAAATTTTATTTCACATTATTAACTCCAAAAGACCGTCTTTCCAAGTACATCTCTACAGAATTGGGACTTCAACATACAAATCTTTGGGTGGATAGACTTCAGTCCAGTATATCAGCCTATGTATTGATCACAACTGCTCAGCTCTGCTCTTGTAATGGAAGAGCAGTCACTAAGTAAATAAGTGTTAAATATTTACATAATTACTTTATTTGTGGGTATTGAAAATTCAATTTTGCATCATTTTTTATGTGTTGTGAAATATTCTTTAAATTTTTTTCAACCATTTAAGTGTGTAGTAAAAATGTGGTTCATACGAAAAAAATGGTGGCAGAGTAGATTTGTCTCATGGACCATAGTTTTCCAACTTTTGATTTAGAGGATAAGAAATGAATATACAAACCTCTTTGAGTGGTTCTCTTTTTCAGGAAGGTATTAGATGTTTTTTGAGATGACAATGACAAACTAATACTACAATGTTTCTCTTTACGTTGAGCTTTATAGGTGCTGAAATTTGATGCCTATTTTCAAGAAGATGTTCCTATATCAACTGAGGAACAATATAGAATCCGTCAAGTGAACATTTACTACTACCTAGAGGATGACAGCATGTCTGTCATAGAGCCTGTGGTGGAAAACTCTGGGATCCCTCAAGGCAAGTTAATCAGACGTCAACGGCTGGCCAAGAATGATATGGGAGATCATTACCACTGGAAAGACCTAAACAGAGGAATAAACATCACAATTTATGGCAAAACTTTCCGTATTGTGGACTGTGACCGATTCACACAGGTAGAGTTACATATTTTTGAAAGTTGTTGGTTCTGAGGCATCATTCTTATTTATGGAGATTCATTTATTAGGGAAAGAGGAGGACAGATAATATGTTTTATGAGTTATTAGATTTGTGAAGCATAGGTATGTGTGTATGCTTCTATAAACTGATACTTTGTAGTAATATTAATGTTTTCAGAATGATATTAATGCATAAACACTAATCTTTGGTAAAGAAACCAATTTACTTGGCAGTTCAAATAGACAGTAGAGTAGTACCCCTGAGGAATGAAAATATGGAAGAAGCATTAAATACTTCATATAAAGTTGATGTTTACAAAAATTATACCATCCTTCCTGGAAGTAATGATCCTAAAATTTTTGTGCCATTTATACTTTTTGTAAGACGTATTTACTAAATTATAGGAAAATTTACTTTCTAAAAGAATACAAATGTTTTAATTGAAAAAAAAAACACTTTTTTATATTGAGAAAAGTCCTTCATTTTCTCAATTTCATAGCTTTTGAGTTTTTGTAATTTAATTTTTAAAAGATTTATCAAGAGACAGAGATAGAGACAGACACACACACATACACAGGCAGAAAATGCTTCCACCTGCTTGTTCACTCCCCAGAGGCCTTTAATGGCTAAGACTGGGTAGGGCCAGAGAACCAACAGGAGCTGAGAACCCAATCTGGGTCTCCAATATGGGTGGGAGGAACCCAATCACATAAACCATTACCTTCTGCCTCTCAGGCTCCACATTGGCAGGAAGCTGATGCTGGCAGCTAGAGGGAACCCTAACTGGTATCTTAACTGCTAGGGAAAACACCCACCCCAAATTTGAGGCTTTTGTTTTTTAATATAGAGACAACTTAGAGTTACACATATAGAGGATATGAAGACTTTCTTTTAGTATAGAGTATAGGTATTAGGAAGTTAATTCCAAGTTTGTCTTAGTTAAACATATTTCTTGTTGCAAAGATATATTTTCTGAACTATTTTATATATTTTATTCCATGCTACCTAGTTTCAAGTGTGAATAAATTTTACCATGCCCTGAGCATCTATGAATTAATGCTTGTTTTTTTTTACACTTAGTAGTTTAGTAAACTACTAAGTAAGTTTAGTAAAGTAAGTTTAGTAAACTTAGTAGTTTACTTGACAAATATTTATTGACTCCTGCTATGTGCCAGAGACTGTTTCAGGTGCCATATATAAATATTTGCCCTTATGGAGGTTATATTCCAGATTAATGAAAAAAAACAATAAGTAAAAAATAAATAAACATATGACAGATGGTGGTAAGAGCAATGGAGGAAACAGTCTCAGTAAGGAAGATCGGGGACACTATTTACAAGGCTCATCATCAGAGCCTCACTGATGAGGTGACAGGTGAACAGATAAATGAAGGAAGTGAAGAAAATGTCATAGAGTCAGTGCCATTCCAAAATAACAAAGGAAAACAGTAAACAAGGTAGAGGTGCTAGACCATCTTTGAGATATTATCCCCTTCAAATACTTATACATATACACACATATTTATGTATATATAACTTATTTGAGAGTCAGAGAAGCAGAGAGGAGTCCTATTCACTGGGTTACTCCCTAGATGCCTTCTATGGCTGGCACTAGGTTGGGTTGAAGCTAGGAACTGAGTACTCATTCCAGCTCTCCCACATGGGTGACAAGAGCCCAATGACTTGATCCATGACTGTTACCTCCCAGAGTTTGCATTAGCAGAAAGCTGGAGTGAAAAGCCAGAGCTTGGAAGTCAATCCTAGGTACACCAATGTGGGACGAAAGTACTTTAACTAGCAACCTTAACCACTAAGCTAAATGCCTGCCCCTCAAGCATATTTTGATCTCTTGCTTTTTTAAGTTTCTGAGATCCTATTTATCAAAGGCAATTTTAGAATTTTTATACCAACAATAAGAAATTATACAGTTTTATATAAACCTAAAGGTATTAACAATTATTTTTACAGTTGTATCTTATGGACAATTTGAGCATTTCCAGATTCATCCCTGAGCAGATCTCATTATTCACAGTAGTTTAGACCGATAAATTCACTACAAGCACTAAATTAGTGACTATTAAATCATTACTCCTAAGGGAAATGCAGGGTTAGGTTCTTGTGAATCTCTGCTCACAGCATTTTTGTTAACCCATCTATATAGAAATTTGTTTTACGTGTGTTTCTGTTCTAAGACATGTTAATTAGTATATAGTGTTGATTCGTTTACATCAAACCAAACCGCAATATAACTCACCCTTGAAGGAAGTTTATCTACTCTATGTATTTTCCCCTCAAGTCACAGCTTTCTTGTGCTTAGGAACCTTAAAGTGCATTTCTGCCCTAGGCTTCAGGACCACTTTAAACAGCAAAATCACCAACAAAAAAAAAAAAACCTCAAAAATGCAAAAAATGTGCCATTAAATAGTCTGCCATTAAAATTGTTTACCCCATGAGAGCTGAAACAGGAAGAAGAGATTCACCTTGTTTGACCTCAACTGAGATTACACATTTGGATAAATCAAATATTCTGCTACTTTGGACATGTCTGTGAATGACTGAACAATGTAGTGAGTATTGATTTTAGGGTTACAATTAAATGTTAGTGAATAGGAAAATTCACAAATATGGACTCCATGAATAATGAGGATTGATGTATTTTAACAACTGTTTTTTTTGACTGGAACTATGTATTAAGGACTGTTGACTATATTGAATTATGGTTTCAAAAATTCATCTGTTAAGTTGCAGGCTGGCTCCTATGACAGCTTAACATTTATACACATATAATGGTCTTCATTAGGGCTGAGCCTGTGAGTAGGTAGGGTGTGGTTTCAACCAGGAAGCCGATATATCACAACCACCTCTTCCCCTCAACCCTCCTTGCTGATCTGGATTAATGTTTGTTCCTATAGGCAGAATTGACTGAACATATCAAAAAATAAAGCTCCAGAAAACAGAGATCCAGAATACATTTTTGTTGTTGTTGAAATATTACTGGTAGTGTAGTAGATGTGAATCCTACTCCACAAATGCTGCTGAGAAATTTTTTTCATTTTTCAAAAATAGCATTAAAAACAACTTGAGCTCCAGCCCTAGCTACTCAGGACTGTCATAACAAAAATGCTTGGTGGCTTAAATAAATTTTCTTACCTCACAGTAATGCAGGCTGCAAGTCCAAGATCACAGTGCCAGCATGGTTAGGTTCTAATGAAGGCCCTCTTACAGGCTTGCACATAGCTCACTTCTCTCTGGGTGCTCATGTGGGTTTTTTTTTTTTTCAGTGCATAGGCATGGAGAGAGAAAGAGTATGTTTGCTCTCCGATTTCTCTTCTTCTAAAGATACTAGTTCTATTTGATCAGAGCCCTACCTTTATGATCTCATTTAACATTATTTCAATGGAGGCTGTAAGTTTAAATAGTAACACTGGGGATTAGGGCTTCAGTATGAACTTGAGGGGTATGCAGGCATTCTTTCCATAACCATTGATGTTTCTTTTCACTCTCAGCTAAGCCAGAATCCAAGTTATAAGAGTGACAAGGAAACAGTCCACTGTTAGATTTAAAGGAATCATACAGGTAGGGCTCGTGGATTGTCCAATGACTAAAGGCACCTCCCTGAAGCTTTGGTGTTATGTAAGATCCTGGAACTTGGCAGTGCATCACACTGAATGGTGGTCCGCAACACCTCATGTGGTCAGAGTACCTCCACAGAGTATGTATGGGCCCTGCTCTTCTGAGACCCTCTAACCTGTGCCTTTTCCATTCTTGGTGGATTTCTCCCTTTCTCTCTTCTTGACTTAAAGGCATTCTTTTTTCTCTCCTTTCTGGGACATTTTAGAATAATCTCTTCAAACTTTTAGGCTTTCTAAGAAACAAGAAAAAAAGTCAACTTCAGGAAGCTTCTACATTCCTGCCATAATCTGTAAAGTTAGATTTAAAAAGGGGCTGATCTGTTGAGTGCAAGAGAAAGGAGTAAAATACCCATTAAATATCTCAATCAATAATCATACTATACTAATCTAGAATCTTTTTTTAAAAGATTTATTTATTTGAAAGTCAGAGTTACACAGAGAGAGGAGAGGCTAAGAGAGAGAGAGAGAGAGGTCTTCCATCCAATGGTTCACTCCCCAATGGCCACAACGGCCAGAGCTGCACCAATCCAAAGCCAGGAGTCAGGAGCTTCTTCCAAGTCTCCCATGCGGGTGTAGGGGCCCAAGGACTTGGGCCATCTTACACTTCTTTCCCAGGCCATAGTAGAGAGCTGGATTGGAAGTAGAGCAGCCGGGTCTTGAACCGGCGCCCATGAGATACAGCACTGGCCCCACTAATCTAGAACCTTAGGGGAAAATTTTATTGTTAACCAATATTTACAGCTCAATAGTTTTCATAGACGTTAAGATCATATTTTATATTGAAACGATATTGGGAACTACTTAATAAAATTTTAAATACTAAAATCATACAATACATGGCATACAACTAATATTAGACCCACACATTTTAGTCTTGAGCTTTGTGTATTTTCTGTTGAGTTGGCCCAGAGCAAGGTGCACAATTCCAAAAAGTAAACCAGTTCTAGAATGTGGATATTATGAAATTGTTCTTTTCTGATTATCAATAAAGCTATAATTTATTGTGGTACATTTAATAAGATGAAATGTCAATTTGTATTAAAGGATATAGTAACCAAAAATAATATATTTATGAATAATTGATAACATAGGATTCAAGATTATATCAAATTCAGATGTTTTGCCATCGGATGAGCGCGGTGCGCCGGCCGCAGCACGCCGACCGCGGCAGCCATTGGAGGGTGAACCAACGGCAAAGGAAGACCTTTCTCTCTGTCTCTCTCTCTCTCACTGTCCACTCTGCCTGTCACCAAAAAAAAAAAAAAAAAAAAAATTCAGATGTTTTTCTGAACTTGTTTTTGTGATATCTGAGCACTTGGTTTGTCTTTCCTATTTTGCCAAAGCATTTCTGTTGTAAAATAACCAGTAGTTATGATTTCTTTTTGGTGAGAGAGTAAGTCTTAATCATATACTTAAGTGAATGTTGGAAAGTTGGGAATATGAGTTCAGATTCACATATACAGCTTGTCTCCATATCACATAGAAATTCCATGTTGTTTGAAACTATAGTTAAGTTCCAGATGTATACAATTAAACAGTCCTAGTATTCATTCTGTTCTAAATAAATCTAATTAAATTTAATTGATTTACATTGATATTTCAATCCAGTTACCTTATCAATATGTCTTCCAATTAGCTTAGCATATTACCTAGCAATTTTATAATGTAGAATAATTCAGGTAATAGTCAACTATTATCTGAATTATAGGTTTTTTTAATATTTATTTTTTTATTTGAAAGGAGAGTTGAGGGATAGACAGAGAGTTCTTCCATCCTTTGGTTCATTCCTCAAATGACCGCAATGGCTAGGGCTGGGCCAAGCTGAAACCAGGAACCTGGAGCTTTTTCCAGGTCTCTCACATGGGTGCAGGGTCCCATGGATTTGGGCCATCCCTTGCTGCTTTCCCAGGCACATTAGCATTGAGCTGTATTGGAAATGGAGCAGCCGGGACTTGAACATGCACCCATATAGGATGCCTGCGCTGCAGGCGCAACTTAACCTGTTATGCCATAATGCTGGCTACTGCATTATAGTGTTGGGTCAATTGGAGGTAGTGTTTCTATGACATATTAAAGCTACAAAGTAGTGTTTAACTTGAACATTGGTATTGAAATTATGACTACACTTAGTTTTATACTATAAGTTTATTACTTACTTTAAGAATATCTAAGAAAGATGACCATTATTTTTAATTATTTAGATATTTTTGGAAAGTCAAGGAATTGAATTAAATCCACCAGAAAAGATGGCTCTTGATCCTTACACAGAACTACGAAAACAACCTCTCCGTAAATATGTCACCCCATCAAACTTTGACCAACTTAAGCAGTTTCTCACTTTTGACAAACAAGTAAGTGACCTAGGTATCTCATTTGGATTTACTAATTTCCAAGTGAGGCACATTGTTTATTGACAAGCTCTTTTATCAAGTGTTTATTGATAGCTGTGTTGGAACTGATTTGGAACATTACATCTATAATTTAACGATTTGGCTACAATGTTACATTTCTGTTTTCATCTAGGGTTAGAGTATGGGAATGCTTAAGTTTCATATTAAGAATCCAAACAAAATGGTGAGTTAAGTATTGTGAATACCAATAAGTATTTGAATGTTAAAACAAGATTTTTTTCCAAATTTTATTTAATAAATATAAATTTCCAAAGTACAACTTTTAGATTATAGCAGCTTTTCTCCCCATATTCTCCCTCCCATCCGCAACCATCCCATCTCCCACTCCCTCTCCCATTCCATTCTTCATCAAGATTCAGTTTGAATTATCTTTCTATACAGAAGATCAACTTAGTATATACTAAGTAAAGATTTCAACAGTTTGTACCCACACAGATACACAAAGTATAAAGTACTGTTTTAGTGGTAGTTTTACCAATAATTTGCATACTACAACACGTTAAAGACAGAGATCCTACATGGAAAGTAGGTGCACAGTGACTCCCGTTGTTGATTTAACAATTGACACTCTTATTTATGACATCAGTAATCACCCAAGGCTCTTGTCATGAGCTGCCAAGGCTATGGAAGCCTCTTGAGTTCACAAATTCCAACCTTATTTAGACAAGGCCATAGTCAAAGTGGAAGTTCTCTCCTCCCTTCAGAGAAAGGTACCTCCTTCTTTGATGGCCTATTCTTTCCACTGGGATCTCACTCACAGAGATCTTTCATTTAGATTTTTTTTTTTTTGCCAGAGTGTCTTTTCTTTCCATGCCTGAGAAACTCTCATGGGCTTTTTAGCCAGATCTGAATGCCTTAAGGGCTGTTTCTGAGGCCAGAGTGCTGTTTAGGACATCTGCCATTCTATGAGTCTGCTGTGTATCCCGCTTCCCATGTTGGATCATTCTCTCCTTTTTGATTCTATCAGTTAGTATTAGCAGACACTAGTCTTGTTTATGTGATCCCTTTGACACTTAATCCTAACATTATGATCAATTATGAACTGAAACTGATCACTTTGACTAGTGAGATGTCATTGGTAGATGCTACCTTGATGGGATTGAATTGGAATCCCCTGGCATGTTTCTAACTCTGCCATTTGGGGCAAGTCTGATTGAGCATGTGCTGAACTGTACATCTCCTCCCTCTCTTATTGCCACTCTTATATTTAACAGGAATCACTTTTCCATTAAATTTAAACACCTAAGAATAATTGTGTGTTAATTACAGAGTTCAACCAATAGTATTAAGTAGAACAAAAAAATACTAAAAGGGATAAAGTATTAAGTTGCTCCTCAACAATCAGGACAAGGGCTGATCAAGTCACTGTTTCTCATAGTGTCCATTTCACTTCAACAGATTTCCTTTTTGGTGCTTGGTTAGTTGTCACTGATCAGGGAGAACATATGATATTTGTCCCTTTGGGACTGGCTTATTTCACGCAGCATAATGTAAAACAAGATTTAAACTGAGCTACATCTGATTCCCTTTTTACATTTCAATTTATTGTTTCATTTCCTAAATAGGAGTTAACCTCATACAATTCTTTGGGAAAACTTAAATGAATTTTTGGGAAATTCCAAAGTTGTTGTATATCTGTAGGTTTCTCGTATTAAACTTATTAATTTCACAAAAGACCCATTGCAGACACTTCCTTGATGATTGTTATATTAATGTAGGAATACAGGATATTCTGGGCATTTTCCAGCTCTGTTCTAGCTTTCCTAATCCTCTTGCTTGTGAGTGGAAGTGTATAAGCAGAATGGAATTCTCTTTTTTGTACTAAAAGGAAAGAGATAACAGAATGATCACATTCAACTCTTCTTTGCTGCTTTTTTTCCTCAAGAAATTTAACTCTTTTTAGTTCAGAAAATTTTACTTAATACTAGCATGCTCTTTTAAAGAATTTCTTTATATCAATCTTACACTTGTTATTATTTTGTATTTAAAGATTGTATGGATACTATTACTAGAAGATATATATTGATGGGATCTAACGAGGACTGCCTAATAAGTGAAAATTCTTTCCAAACTAACTATATATAAAGTATTCACATGTATCTTTATTAATATATATAAACCACTGTATAAAAGATTCCTTTGTTCTTTTAATTCAGCTTCTCTTTCACTGACTAACGTTTTAGATCAAAGTAAACACTTCTTTCTTGGCATAAACTTTTATTTAATTCTTTCCAGCTGTTGACATCTACTATATAATTTCATATGTTTAGTATCTTTGCTGAATATTTCTTTTTTTTTTTTCAGTTTACTCTCTGAGATTACTTCATAATCTTTTCAGCTAATCTTTTCATCACTGTCTGATACGTAAATGCCTAAGTTACTAAGTTAAGCTTTCCACTCTTAGGATTCTTACTCAAGTCTCTACTTTGGATTCTTTAAAGGTTCTTCGATTCTATGCAATCTGGGATGATAGAGATAGCATGTTTGGTGAGTGTCGGTCCTACATCATTCATTACTATCTTATGGATGATACAGTGGAAATTCGAGAGGTCCATGAACGGAATGATGGGCGAGATCCTTTCCCACTCCTCATGAACCGCCAGCGCATGCCAAAGGTTTTGGTGGAGAATGCAAGTATGTTTGATTTAGTTTATCCTTGGTAACTTGGAACTTCTTTTGGATCTCTAAAGAGTTACTTTATGTCTTCCATTACACTTAGGAGGCTCTAGCTATGATTTCCTAGGTGCTCCAAAAATGGCTTTCTCATACCTTGCTTCTTTTATGAATGTCTTGGTCCAGGCACACCTCCAAAATAGCGTGGAAGAAATTGATGCCCACATCAAGGAAGCAAAACCAAAACAGCAACAGATTCATTGAAAATGTGGTGAAGTGTAACTTCTGAACTGAAGCAATTGAATATTAGACTTTTTAAAAAATATTTATTTATTTATTTGAAAGGCAGAGCTAGAGGCAGAGGTGGGGGGGATTCTATCCTCTGGTTCACTCCTCAAATGGCTGCAATGGAGCTGGGCAAGGCCAGAGCCAGGAGACTGGTACTGCATCTGGTTCTCCCACGTTGGTAGCAGGAGCCCACGCACTTGGGACATCTTCTGCTGCCTTCTCAGGTGTACTAGCAGGGAGCTGGATTGGAAGTGGAGCAGCTGGATTCAAACCAGGGCTCATATGGAATGCCAGTGTTGCAGGTGGCTGTGCCAAAATCCCATCCCCATAATAATAGATTTTTCAAACAGGCTTCAGTTGCAGGATATAACTTAGCATTTTGTTTTCCACTTTCCTGACTTTGCTTCTCATCTCAACTACTTTCTGTATCTATGTAGTTTAACTTGAGAATGGAAAAGGCATGTCTGTGACTTAGAGGTGAAGCCTCTGTATGCTGAAATCAGTTCTTTCTTTGTTGGCTTAAAATAATTTAATATGTTGGAGAGTAAGAATGTAATGCATGTCAGTGGATACTTATTCACTATTTCCCAGAACAAGCATGCTTGTTTGAGTTATGACTTAGTAGTTAATGAATTTTCGCTTAAAAAAATGTCACATTTATATAATGCATTGACATCTGTCATGTTTGCATGACTAACAGAATTCTGTAAATACTTCCATTGAATTGTCCCCCTTTTTATTATATTTTTGGAAACTAGGAGGTAAGAAATTCTAGGTATTGAGCAAGGTGTTTGTCTAGATCAGAGGTTATAAACAAATTGACTGTTAGATTTGACAGATTTAGAAGACTAAATCCAACCTATCCACATATGTTTCTTTACCTTCACACTGTTTCTTTATGGGCAAGAAGGTAGATAAACAAAATATGGTAAAGGTATATCTTGATGAAAATGGTGGAATAAGAAGCAAAAAATAAAATGTACACAGAAAGCAAATGAATGGATCTTAAAAACATAGTGCTGAGTGGGGGAAAAAAGTAAAATGAGATGTATGATGCAATAAAATTGGCATAATATGAAATACATGCAAAATATGGTACATAATACATAGTCAAAAATCTACACATTAGAATGATTGCATATGAAGGAAAGAAAAATGAGATTGGAGAAAAGAGATATATAAAAATTGTCATTTTCAAATTAAGAGAGTTCACATTAAATATAATTTTAAAAAAATGAGGATAATAGTTAACAATTTGCATCCACAAATAACTGGATTTTTGAATTTTTATTTATTTTTTTTAAGATTTATTTATTTGAAAGGCAGTTACAGAGAGGTGGAGAGAGAGAGAGAGAGAGAGAGAGAGAAAGAGAGAGAGAGAGGTTATCTTCCATCCACTGGCTCACTCCCCAGATAGCCACAATGGCTGGAGCTGGGCCGATCTGAAGCTTTCCCAAGTTCATTAACAGGGAGCTGAATGGGAAGTGGAGCACCTGGGACTCAAACCAGCACCCATATGGGATGCCAGCACCATGGGCAGCAGCTTTACTTGCTATGCCACAGCACCAGCCCCTGGATTTGTGCATTAATTCAGCGTAGTCTGGCTACTATCTACCCTACGTATTTTTATACCCACCCCCTCCTTAGTTTCTATAATACTAGGACCAAATACTAAATTTGGCCTTCCAGAATTCTTAAATGAATACGCAATTCCTGTTATCTGGAGCTAACAAGCCTTGGATTTATAGTAGATTAAGAGGTAGAATGGGAATATGTTCAGGGTTGCATAAAAAAAAAGTCATTGAAACTGAATTCCTTGACATTTCAGGTTCTAGGTTGTCTCTGCCTTATCCACATCACTTGTGTTTGAAAATTTCAATATAAAGTCATCATCTTCTATAACTTAGCAGTTAGAATTTATTCCATCAGAGTTGCATAGATAGGCAGCCTGATGACATATGCAAGGTCATTTTAGGATGTAGGAAATATAACTTCTTATGAAAGTCATTATTAGTCATGAAGTAGCAGTATAGAAAAGGCTAAGCTACCAGTTTAAAGAAGTGGTATCCAATTGACTCTAAAAGGTATTTATCCAATGGGTTATTTTTATTAAATTGAGAAAGAGTTCAATAACTGCTATGAGAATGATTTCATGTGCAGAGTGCTATGGTGGAGGTGGGTCAACTGAAAGTGTTACTCCCAGAACTAAAATCCCTTTCCTTCAGGCTCTTCTAGTGTCTTTGGGACGTAAGTTCTGTAAATACACAAAATTGTTAAGTAAAAACCCAAGTGCACCAGATTATCTAATTATGTAACTGGTTCTTTATATCATATAGACAAAACTTAGACGTATGGTCCAGAAAGACTGAAAAAGGCTTTGTGGGTGGGCATCTGGCACATCAGTTAAGATGTGTGTTGAGATGTCAGCAACGAATATCAGAATGCTTGGGTTCAAGTCTCTTCTTGGTTCTCCATTCCAGCTTCCTGTTGATAGTTACCCTGGGAGGAAGCAGGTGATGGCTTAAGTAGTTGAGTTCTTTCCAACACAGGAGACCCATATAGAGTTCCCAGCACCTGACTTCAGCCTGGTCCAGCCCTGGCTGTTTCAGGCATTTGGAAGTAAACCAAAACCAGTGGAGGGGAGATTTCTCTCTCTCTCTTGATCTTGCCCTTGATCTTTCTTCCCCCAAACCCCCTTCATTTTTCTCTCTCTTTCAAATAAATAAATAGAAATTTCAAAAAGGCTTTGGGGAAGATCTAGGATTTAACTCGGTGACTACTGTTATTCCTTTAACAACACTCTTTTTTGTGACATTAGTGATCAACTAAGGCTCTTGCCATGGGTTGTAAGGGGGCAGCTGATCCTGAGGTCAGAGTTTTACTTAAAGTAATTGTCATTTTATGAGTCTGCTGTGTGGACTGCTTAGCCATGTTGGAACATTCTCTCCTTTTTAATTCTATCTGTTATTATTTCCAGACACTTGATCCTATTTATATGATCACTTTAACACTTACTCCTCTACTTATGTTCACTTTAACACTTAACTGTATAGTACAGCTGTATAGTTAACTTTAGCACTTAACATTTAACCAGGCCATTGTGGCCATTTGGACAATGAACCAGCAGGTGGAAGATTATCATTCTATCTGTTGCTCTGTCACACTTCAAACAAATAAATAAATATTTTAAAAAGCATTTTCGGCCAGCACTGCGGCTCACTAGGCTAATCCTCCGCCTTGTGGCTTCGGCACACCGGGTTCTAGTCCCGGTCGGGGCGCCAGATTCTGTCCTGGTTGCCCCTCTTCCAGGCCAGCTCTCTGCTGTGGCCCAGGAGTGCAGTGGAGGATGGCCCAAGTTCTTGGGCCCTGCACCCACATGGGAGACCAGGAGAAGCACCTGGCTCCTGCCATTGGATCAGCGCAGCAGCCATTGGAGGGTGAACCAACAGCAAAGGAAGACCTTTCTCTCTGTCTCTCTCTCTCTCACTGTCCACTCTGCCTGTCAAAAAAAAAAAAAGCATTTTCATTTTATTCAGTTTATATAAAATTGTTGAAAATCCAATGTAACTAAGACAGAAGTGATTGCATGAAGATGATATGTAGGAGGTAGATTGTAAAAGGGCATGCAAGGTCTTTTAAAAAGTTAATTAATTAATTAATTTATTTATTTAAGAGAAAGACACAGAAAGGCAGATCATCCACTGGCTTATCCCAAATGCCTGTGATGGTTGAGCCAAGGCTGAAGCCAGGTCTCAATACAATCCAGGTATCCCATATAGGTGTCAGGAACCCAATTCTTCGAGCCATCAGTATTGCTTCCCAGGGTTTGCATTATCAGGAAGCTGGAGTCAGGAGCCAGAGCTTGGCATTGAATCCAGGAACTCCAATGTGGCTCATGAGCATTTTAACTTTCAGGCCATATACACACTCGAAGGAGAATTTTAGGTGTGATAATATATGCACTGTTTTCATTGTAGCAATGGTTTGATGGTTCATGGGTGAATATAAATGGTTCATTTTCTGTCAAGCAACATCAAAATTATACACTCCATATATAGCTTATTTTAATCTATTATAACTCAATAGCATTATAAAAATATAAATTCATACCTATATATGTCACAGTGAAATTTAAGAGCCATACTGGATAGCAGATAGAATGATAGCTGACTTCTCAGTAGTAACAAAGATTGCTATAAGATAGAGAAATGATGTCTTCAAAAGGTTAGAAAAAAGAGAATTTAAAACCTAGAGATACTTTCTCACAAGAAGAAGGTGAAACACATTTCGAGGCACAGCAAATTTTGCTAACAGACCTTTACTAAGAAATTTCTAGTGTGTACTTCAGATAGAAATAAAATTATCACCAAAGTGAGGTCTACAATATAAGATGTACTGAATGAAGAAAATGGCAAAGTTTGGATAAACTTAAATAAATATTGACTCTACAAATTAAAATAACAATGTTGAACTTGTGGGGGTTAAATATATCAAGGTAGATCTAAAATAAAGCAATAGTATAGAAAGGGGTGATATAATTAAATAAGTGATGCTTTTGCAAAAGGTTATTTTAAAAAACATACATAAGATTTGGGAATTAGGAAATATAAAAAAAAAGGCTGGCATTGTGGCACAGCAAGTTAAGCTGCTGTCTACAATACCAGCATCCAATATAGCTGCTGATTCAAGTCCCAGCTTCTCCACTTCTAATCTGGCTCCCTACTAGTGTTCCTGGGAAAGCAGTGGCAGAGAATCCAATTCCTTGGCCCCTGCACCTACCTAGGAAACCCGAAGGAGTTCCAGGCTCCTATCTTTGGCCTGACCCAGCCCCATCTATTGTGGCCATCTGGGAAGTGAGCCAGCGGATACAAAGTAAATCAATATCTATATCTCTGTCTCTACCTCTCTCTCTCTGTAACCCTGCCTTTCAAATAAACAAACAAATAAAAAGGAGACAAAAAGATACGTAAGCAAGTATGAAAAGAAACTCATGAAGTATAATACAAGCTGATGAGGCTATATTCATATAACATAAAAAGACATTAGGGCAAAATGCATTGATAGAGATGGAGATGAATTATAAGAGTACTGTATTTCTAGGAACATGTAATAATTCCAAACTTGAGTGCAGTTAATAACATGGGTTCAAAATATAAGAAGGGAAAATTTATAGCACTATTTGGCAAATAAAAGGAAAAAATCTACCATAATACTGGAAATAATTAGAATATTTATTCAATATTTGTTAGGTTAAAAGAAAAATCAATAAGCATATTTAACATTGTAACAGTGTAATTATAATTACTAAATGGATATGTCCATGCATCCAACACTTGGATAATTCCCCATTTTCTTTTTTTTTTCTTTTCTTTGACAGGCAGAGTTAGACAGTGGGAGAGAGAGACAGAGAGAGAGTTATAGACAGTGAGAGAGAGAGACAGAGAGAAAGGACTTCCTTCCGTTGATTTACTCCCCTAATGGCCGCTATGGCTGGCGCTACTCCGATCCGAAGCCAGGAGCTGAGTATTTCCTCCCGGTTTCCCATGCGGGTGCAGGGACCTAAGCACTTGGGCCATCCTCCACTGCTCTCCCGGGCCACAGCAGAAAGCTGGACTGGAAGAGGAGCAACCAGGACAGAATCCGGCGCCCCGACCAGAACTAGAACCCAGGGTGCCGGCACCACAGCCGGAAGATTAGCCAAGTGAGCCATGGCACTGGCCTGATAATTCCCCATTTTCTCCAGGCACAAATGAAGTATTTCCAAAAACTGATAAGTCTTAACAAATTTTATTCTTTTTGAAAAAAATTTATTTATAAATTTGAGAAGCAGAGTTACAGATAGAAGGGGGCGGTGAGAAAGAGAGAGAGAGAGAGATCTTACATCCATTAATTCATGCCCAGATGGCCTCAACAGCCAGAGCTGGGCCCATCCAAAGCCATGAGCCAAGAGCTTCTTCCAGGTCTCTCACATGGGTGCAGGGGCCCAAGCACTCAGGCCATCTTTTGCTGCTTTCCCAGGCCATTAGCAGGGAGCTGATAAGAAGTGGAGAAACCAGAACTTGAACTGGTGCCTATATGGGATTCCAATGATGCAGGGCCAGGCTTAACCTACTACCCTACAGTGCTGGCCCTTAACAGAGTTTAAAGAATACATATTAAGTACCATATTTTCTGATTTTAACAAAATTAAATTTATAACTGAAAAACTCCCCTCATGTATTTGGAAATGGAAAAAACAAATTTACAAATAATCCATGGGCAAAAAATATTGCTAGAAAATACTTAGAATTAATTATACCAAAAAACTCAAAACTCTTAGATATGCCTATGTATTTGGAGGAAAATTTAGAGCCTTAAATGCTTATTTAAGAAAGAAGAAACATGAAAATAAATAAGTTAGATATTCTTATTTTTAAAAAATGACATAATACATCTAACTAAATTAAATGAAAGGGAACAATAGCTGAAAGTAAAATACTGGAATAAACATAACATAGGTTTGTCATGCCAAAATTTCTTCCTTATTAAAAACTAATAAAATCACAAATTGCCAATGATATTTATCAAAGGAAAACAGAAAGAAGACACATACAATAATACTAACAGTAAAAGAGGAGGTATACTTAAAATGTAGTAGATATTAAATATGAAATAAAGAGAGTACTGTCAACAAGTTTCTGTCAGTAAATTTGAAAATTTTGGAAAAATGAGCAAATTTTTTAGAAAAAATCTAACATTCAAGAAGAAACAGAAATAGATTCTGTTAAAAAAAAAAAAAAAACTCCCTCCCAATAAGGAAAACACCAGGTGCAGATAATTTTGCAGAAGCTTTTTGCCAAACATTTAAAGAAGAAACAATTTCAATCTTAATACAAATTCTTTTCAGAGAAAAGCAAAAGAACTTAATTTATAAAGACCAGTGAAGGACAGATGGTTAGCTTAGGAGTTAAGATGCCTACAATCCACATCAAAGTACCTGGGTTCAATGCTCAACTCCAGCTCCTGACCCCAGCTTCCTGCTAATGCAGACCTTGGGGGGCAGCAGTGATTGCTCAAGTAAGTTGGGTTTCTGTCAGCCACGAGGGAACCTGGGTGAATTAAGATCCTGGCTTACACTTTTGGTCCCTTGCCATTGTGGTCATTTGGGGAAAGTGGACTGGCAGGTGGGAGATAGTCTCTCCTCCTCTATGCCTCATAAATGAATTTTTAAAATATTTTAAACTTTAAAAAAGCCAGTGAAACCAAAGACACTCTGAGAAATAAGCTCTGCAATCAGTCTTATATGTACCCAAATCCTAGACAAACTATCAGTATACTAAACTCAGCAATAGATGAGGGTACTTTAACAAGTTTGTAGGAAATAGAATTAAAAGTACATTTATTTTTGGTGCAAAAAATTTTGAAATCCATGTACCATTTTTTTCCTAATACACATTTTCCATGAATTTTTTACTCCTTGGATGCTTGGACAATGAAATTTTTTGGCACCAAAATAAACATATCCTTCATTTACATTTTCCAGAGGAGAGGGTCTATATGTGTTAAGGTTTATTTTTATTTAAAATTTTAAAACATTTTTGATTAACATGTAATACTTTCTTCATTTTTGCAGGGAGCAGTACAGTATTTCAACACATGTATCCCACATAAACTGATTAAATTAGGCAATTATTTCCATTTTCATATTTTTTCTTTATGTTCTTTATACCACATTCCTTGAACCTTTAAGAAAATTTTTTACTTATTTTTAATTAATTTATTTATTTATTTTCATTTTATTTGAAAGGCAAAGAGACAGAGATCTTCCATCTGCTGGTGCACTCACCAACAACAGCCATGTGTGAACCAGACTAAAACCAGAAGTATGGAATTTCATCCAGGTTTCTTACATGGGTAGCAGAACCCAAGTATTTGTGGCATTACCTGTAGCCTCCCAGGACATGCATTAGCAGGAAGCTGGATCAGAATCAGAGCAGTTAGCACTCTGACATGAGATGCAGGAGTCCCAAGTGGTGATTTAGCTTCTATGCCAAACACCTACCCTTCCACCATCTTTTTTAGTACCATGTCTAAACAATTTGTTGAACCAATAAAGGCAAATGGCTTGACGGCACACACACACATCCACCAGAACATTGTATCCTGCAGGAAACTCATGTAGTCAGGAGCTGTGTATGTGATGTTGCCCATCACTTCCTGGGGTCACTCAAAGGTATCTGGTAGAGTTAGGCACTATAATATGGGAGAAGGATCTCTTGGACTATGGAGTTTTCAGATACATGATTGAGAAAATACCAACCCTTCCTTTGCCATGATCAAGGGCTGGGATGGATGCTTTATGTCTGATATAGCCAAAACTTACTTAGCTTTCTTCCTGTTTTTCCACCTCAGTAATTACCAGTTAGGAACATACCAGTCTATTTCTTATCTCCCAGGTCATCAGATTTCCGTGTCCAGGCTTTGTGGTTGGCACAATAAAATGTGGCACTCTATCAGAATTGACCAACTTCTATGATTTCCATGGAATCGTTGTACAGGAAATAAATCTTGAGCAAATTAACCCTTAGTTCTTAAAAACACTATGACAAAATTGGGTTTATTCCAAAAATGCAAGATTGACCTTACAGTTGAAAATCTATTAATTACCAAACAAATGGATTACTGTAATCATCATGTTGACTGTCTTTGCATCTTATCTCCTGTTCTAGGTCACACTATTCTAGCAGCAATGACTACTGTTGAAATGAAACCATTATTTGTGTAATTATTTCATACTCATATTGGTCTCCCCAAGCAGAATATTTTCTCCATATAGCCAGGAAGTATATTTATATTGTTACTCTGCTAAATACTGAGATTATGACAATTATCTAGTACATGATATAGGTGGTCACTAGGTGTTGAATAAAATGGATGAATGAGTAGGAAATTTAAATAAAAGACTTGTATTTCTCATAAACTTAAGAGTCTATCCTTATAGAAGGACCTTCATTCTTTCTTCCTGTAATGATTTATTCTAAGTGTTAAAACTGCTAAGATTATTGACTTGTGCTGACATTTAAAGTTGAATATGAGAGAGAGACTACAGAAACCATCCGGAATATTATGTGCTTTTTCAGCACCTGGAAATACAGAGCTTATGTTCCGGCAGGAGTGTAGGAGAGTCCCTGACCCTTGACCCAACCAAAAGACTGTAGTGCTTCCTCAGGTTCTTAAGAATGTCTTAACTTTTATGTGTCATGTTTTCTTCACACACTCATTCTTTCTTTTCTCTCTAACCCCATCTTCTATTAGAGAACTTCCCTCAGTGTGTGCTGGAAATCTCAGACCATGAGGTGTTGGAATGGTTCACCGCCAAAGACTTCATTGTTGGGAAACCACTCACCATCCTTGGGAGAACGTTCTTCATTTATGATTGTGATCCATTTACTCGTCAGTATTACAAAGAGAAGTTTGGAATTGCTGATTTACCACCTGTTGATGTAAGCAAACAGGAACCACCACCTGTAAAACAGGTAAAGGAATAGATGTTCTGCCATGGGAAATTTGATTTTTATATAGAAATTTAAGGAAAAAATGACCCCCATATGAATGCTCCAAAAAAATGGAAAAAGTATGTATAACAGAATAGCTTAGTAAAATAAGAAAGATCACAAAAGAAATATAAATGACTGATCAACATATGAAGACTGTCAATCAATTAACAAAGAAATAGAATGGAAAATAATGAGATTTTAACATCTGTCCAATTTTAAAAGATTCATAATCTCCAGTGTTTTCCCTGTGTGAAGAAATGGGCATTTTCATATGCTATTTTTGTAAAGACTTATTTTATTTATTTGTAAGGTACAGTAACAGAGAAGGAGAAACACACAGAGAGATATCTTCCATCTGCTGGTTTACCCCCCAAATAATCTCAATGGCCAGGACAGGGCCAGGCCGAACCTGGGAGCCAGGAACTTCATCTGGAGAATGGATCATCTACCTCTGATTTCCTAGGTGCATTAGCATGGAGTTGGATCAGCAGCAGAAAAACCAGGACAAGAACCAACACTCTGATATGGGATGCTAGCATTGCAGGCAGCAGCGTAAGTTGCTGTGTCACAATGCTAATCTCTTTATATACTACTAATAGGAAACCCAAACAGATAACCTTTCAGAGGACAGTTTGTCATTATTTCAACTGTTTTAAAAATAAAATATCACATATCTTTGACATAGAAAATATGCTTTGGGGACTATTAAAAGATATATAGAAGGATATTATTATAGCAGTATCTATAATAAAACAGTCAGAGCTGGTGCCATGGCTCACTTGGTTAATCCTCCACCTGTGGCACCGGTATCCCGTATGGGCACTGGGTTCTAGTCCCAGTTGCTCCTCTTCCAGTCTAGTTCTCTGCTGTGGCCCGGGAAGGCAGTGGAGGATGACCCAAGTGCTTGGGCCCCTGCACCCCCATGGGAGACCAGGAGGAAACACCTGGCTCCTGGCTTTGGATTGGCCCAGCGCCGGCCGTAGTGGCCATTTGGGGAGTGTACCAATGGAAGGAAGACCTTTCTCTCTGTCTCTCTCTCTCTCTCTCACTGTCTATGACTCTACCTGTCAAATAAAAAAAAATAAAAATAATAATAAAACAAAGTTTAAGGAGATTGACAAAATAAATGTCCCCACTCATACAATAAGAAGATTGTAAGGCTTGGAGAAAGAGGAAGTAAGTCCATGCATATTAAATGGAAAAATGTTGATAATCCATTTTTCTATTTAACTAGAAACCTTTTATTTAAGGTATACAAGCTCCTTGCATTTCATATATACAAATATAGGAACATAGTGATTCTTCTCATACTACCCTCCCTCCTACCTACACTCCCATCCTTCCTCCTCCCTCGCCTATTCCCAAACTTATTTTTTCTCAGATTTGTTTTCAGTTAACTTTATACACAGAAGGTTAACTCTACACTAAGTAAAGAGTTCAACAAATAGTATGGGAAAAAAACTAGTCTTCAAATTTCAGACAAGGACTGTTCATAGTCATCACATCTCAAAGTATCAATTTCACTTCTATAGATAACCTTTTAAATACTCTACAGTTGCCACAGATCAGGGAATACATTTGGTATTTGTCTTTTGGGGACTCCTTATTTTAGTAAGTATAATGTTTTCCAGTTGTACCCATTTTATTGCAAATGACAGGATTTCATTTATTTTTTCCACTGTTTAGTATTCCATGATGTTCATATAACATCATTTCTTTATTCAGTTAGTGGGCATCTAGGTTGATTCCATATCATAGCTATTGTGAATTGAACTGCAATAAACATAGGGGTACAGATAACTCTTTCATATGCTGATTTCATTTCCTTGGGTAAATTCCCAAGAGTGGGATGGTTAAGTTATATGGTAGGTCTATATTCAGATTTCTGGGGTATCTCTGTACTGTCTTCCACAGTGGTTGTACCTGTTTACATTCCCACTAACAGTGGATTAGGGTACCTTTTCCTCCACATCCTTGCCAACATTTGTTGTTTGCTGAATTCTATATGAAAGCCATTCTAAATGGGGTGAGGTAAAACCTCATTGTGATTTTGATTTTCATTTCTTTGATTGCTAATGATAAACTGAGCATTTTTTCACATGTCTATAGACCATTTGGATTTCATCTTTTGAGAAAAATCTGTTCACGTCCTTTGCCCACTTCTTTTTTTTTTTTTTCCTTTTTTGACAGGCAGAGTGGACAGTGAGAGAGAGAGACAGAGAGAAAGGTCTTCCTTTACTGTTGGTTCACCCTCCAATGGCCGCTGCAGCCAGCATGCTGCGGCCGGTGCACCACACTTATCCAAAGCCAGGAGCCAGGTGCTTCTCCTGGTCTCCCATGCAGGTGCAGGCCCCAAGAACTTGAGCCATCCTCCACTGCACTCCCGGGCCATACCAGAGAGCTGGCCTGGAAGAGGGGCAACCGGGACAGAATCTGGTGCCCCAACTCAAACTAGAACCCGGTGTGCCGGTGCCACAGGCTGAGGATTAACCTATTGAGCTGTGGTGCCGGCCCTTTGCCCATTTCTTAACATGGTGCTTTTGTTGTTGAGTTTTTTGAGCACTTTATGTATTCTGGATATTAATCCATTATCAATTGCATAGTTTGCAAATATCATCTCCCATTGTGTCAGTTGACTCAATTTTTCTGTGTATTTCTTTTGCAGTACAGAAACTTCTCAATTTAATGTAATCACATTTGTCAATTTTGGCTTTCATTACCTGTGCTTCTGGTGTCTCTTCCAAGAAATTTTTGCCTATTCCAATGTCTTGCAGGGTTTCCCCAGTGTTCTCTAATAATTTTGTGGTATCAGGTTGCAGATTTAGTTCTTTAATCCATTTTGAGTGCAGTTTTTGGATAAGGTGTATGGTAGGAGTCTTGCTTCATACTTCTGCATGCTGAGATCCAGTCTTCCCAGCACCATTTGTTGAAGAGATTGTACTTGCTCCATGAATTGATTTTTAGTTTTTTGTCAAAGATAAGTTGGTTGAGATGCATGGACTTATTTCTGGAGTTTCTATTCTTTTCTATTGGTCTACCCATCTGTTTTTGTTTGTTTGTTTTTTGCCAATAACAAGCTGTTTTGATTATAACTGCCCGGTAGTATGTCTTGAAATTAGGTATTGTGACACCTCCGGCTTTGTTTTTGTTGTATAAGATTGCTTTAGCTATTCAGGGTCTCTTGTGTTTACATATGAATTTAAGCATCATTTTCTTTTAGATTTGAGAAGAATGTCATTGGTATTTTGATTGGGATCACATTGAATCTGTAAATTGCATAAATTGCCTTGAGTATGTTGAGGAATGTTCCTTCTATACCCAATTTCCTTAAGGGTTTTCATCATGAAATGATGTTGTATTTTATCAAATGCTTTCTCTATATCAATTGAGATAATCATATGGTTTTTGTTCTTCAGTGTGATTAACACAATGTGATGTATCACACTGATTTGCAAATATTGAACCACTCCTGCATACCAGGAATATATCCCACTTGGCCTAGATGTATGATCTTTCTGATGTGTTGTTGGATTCAATTGGCTAGAATTTTGTTGAGGATTTTTTAGTCTATATTCATCAGGGAGATTGGTCTATAATTCTTTTTCTATTGCATCTCGTTCAGGTTTAGGAATTAAGGAGATACTGGCTTCATAGAAAGAATTTGGGAGGATTCCTTCCCTTCAAATTGTTTTGAATAACTTGAGAAGAATTGGAGTTAGTTCTTCTTTAAATGTCTAGTAGAATTCAGCAGTGAAGCCATCCGTCCTGGGTTTTCTTTGTTGGGAGGGCCTTTATTACTGAATCAATTTCCATATTGGTTATGGGTATGTTAAGGTTTTCTTTATCTTCATGGTTCAGTTTAGGTGGGTTGTATGTGTACAGGAATCTATCCATTTCTGCTAGATTTCCCAGTTTGTTGGCATACAGCTCTTTGTAGAAATTCTGATGACTCTTTTTATTTCTGTGGTATCTGTTGTTACATTCCCTTTTCATATCTAATTTTATATTTTTGTTCTTCTCTCTTCTTTTTTGGTTAGTGGGCCAATGGTGTGTCAATTTTGTATATTTTTTCAAAAAATCAGTTCTTCCTTTTGCTTATCTTTTGCATTGCTTTTTTTTCTTCTCTAATTGTAATTATTTCTTTTTTCCTAGTCATTTTAGGTTTGGTTTGCTGTTGTTTCTCTAGATCCTTGAGATGCATTGATAGCTCGTTTGGTTCCTTTCCAATTTTTTGATGTAGGCACCAATTGCTATAAACTTTCCTATTAACACTGCTTTTGCTGTATACCATAGGTTTTGATATGTTGTACTGTTATTTTCATTTGCTTCCAGAAATGTTTTGATTCTGTCTTGATTTCTTCTATGATGCACTGTGCATTCAGGAGCATGTTATTCAGTCTCCATGTGTTTACATATGTTCTAGCGATTCCTGAGTTGTTGATTTCCAGCTTCATTTCATTGTGGTCTGAGAAGATGCATGGTATGATTTCAGTTTTTTAATTTGCTGAGACTTGCTTTATGGCCTACCATGTGATCAATCCTAGAGAAACATCCATGTACTGCTGAGAAGAATGTGTATTCTGCAACTATAATACACCTGTTAGTCCATTTGGTCTATAGTCTTGATTAACTCTGCTGTTTCTTAGCTGATTTTCTGTCTGGTTGATCTGTCCATTGCTGAAAGTGGGGTATTGAAGTCCCCCATTTTATTGTATTGAAGTTTACATCTCCCTTTAGATCCCTTAACATTTATTTTACATAGCTAGGTGCCCTGTAATTAGGTGCATGTATGTTAATAATAGTTACATCTTCCTGTTGAATTGATCTCCTAATAATTACATAGTGCCCTACTTTGTCTCTTTTAACAGTTTTTATGTTAAAGTCTATTTTATCTGATATTAGGATGACTACACCAGCTCTTTTTTGGTTTCTGTTTGTGTGGAATATCTTTTTCCATGCTTTCACTTTCAGTCTGCATACATCTTTGTTGGTGAGATGTGTTTCTTATAAGCAGCAAATAGATGGGTTTTGTTTTTCAATCCATTCAGGAAGTCTGTGTCTTTTAACTGGAGAGTTGAGGTCATTTACATTCAAGGTGACTATTGATAAGTAATGACTTTGCCCTGCCATTTTTCCAAATATGTTTCTAATTTTTACTTTGAATTTCCTTTGAACTTTTACTGGGAGATTTGCTTCCTTTACCTTTCATAATGATGACCATGTTTCTGCGTTTTGTGTGTATAACACATCCTTAAGTATCTTATGTATGGCCAGATGGGTGGTGACAAATTCTTTCAATTTTTGTTTGTTTTGGAAGGTCTTTATTTAACGTACATTCATAAATGAAAGCTTTGCAGGTTATAGTACTCTGGGTTGACAGTTCTTTTTTCTTAATGCTTGGAATATATCTTACCATTCTCTCCTAGCCTACAGGGTTTCTAATGAGAAGTCCGCTGTGAGTCTAATTGGGGATCCCCTGAAACTAAGCTGGCATTTCTCTTGTGCATATTTCAGAATGTTCTCTTTATGTTTTACTCTGGTCAGTTTGATTACAATGTTTCATGATGAATATCTTTTCTGGTCATGTCTATTAAGAGTTCCTTGTGCTTTCTGTACTTGGATGTCCCTTTCTTTCCCCAAATTAGAGAAGTTTTCTTTATTATCTCACTAAAAAGGCCTTCTAATTCTTTCTCTCTTTCCACACCTTTAGGAACCCTAGAACTGGTATGTTGGGTCATTTGATAGTATCCTGTAGATTCCCAACAGTGTTTTTTAGTTTTCTGATTTCCTCTTCTTGTTCTTGGTTTGACTGTATAATTTCCTGTGCTTTTTCTTTTAAATCGGGTATTCTTTCTTCTGCTTCACCGATTCTGTTTTGAGACTTTTCACTGCAATTTTTATTTGTTCTATTGATTTCTAAGATCTCAATTTCATGGGAGAAATTTTCTTTCATGAACAGAATTCAGTAGTTCATGCGTTTGCTTCTGATTACTTCTGTGTAATCTCATGATCAATGTTTTTAATTTCATTTATTGCATTTCATCAATCTGATCATCTTCACTATCTAGTATTGAAGTGTTGTGTTCTTTTGGGAGCATCATGTTGTCTTCCTTCCTCTTGTTTCTTAAATTGGTGTGTTTTTATTCAGCATTTGTGGAGATACTGGTTGGTTTCCTCTTTGTTTTTTTCTGCCATGATGGCTTTTATCTTTGTACTATGCCTCTGTAGGTATGTGGAGTGTCTGCTTTCAGTGAATATCTAGAGGTGTGTGGTGAGGGTGGTCAGGGCCCTCTGTCTAGTTCTCCAGGGTGAAGGATGTGTCTGAAGTGACACCCAGGTTTGGCTTGGTAAATATATTTTTTTTTATTGGAGGGAGATTTACTCTGCTCAACTGAGCTCTTCTCTTCAAAGGAGACCAGTGTCTGAGCACTAGCCCCAGTGAGTATATTATATGTCTTCTCTGTCCCAAGGACCACACAAAGGATCCATGCAGTCTTCAGTGTAAGCTCAAATTCCCAGGCAATGTCCCTTACCAGGTAATCAGAAGTCCTGAGTGTGTGTAATCTCTCACAGTGACTGCCCAAAGTCCCAGCCACACTGTGAGTCCTGAGTCCTCCCACCCAGCCTTGGTTTTTTTTTTTTTTTTTCAGTTCCAGCATACAAGCCTCCCATAGTCACGAGCACTCAGCCCCCCGTTAGTTCTCCCTAACAGAGTCAGGGGTTTCAACTAGGCTGATTGCTAGGCACAGACACAAGCTGGAGCAGCTGTTACATATATCCAAAATGGCACCTGTTCTATCAGCTTGTTACAGAACACCAAGGTGATCAGGGAGAAACATGTCCCTTTTTTTTTTTCCCATTTTTCCTCTATTTGGCAGGTACACTTTCCCCCATGGGGCTCCAAACTGGGTTCCCTCTAGGCTCTTCCTGCAGCTTTATCACAAGTGGCTTGGGCTTCTGCAGTGTAGTCTCACCTTATTCTCCCACACTGGTGTGGAAGCTCTCAGCTGCTAGAGTCCTGAGCCATGGGCATCCATGCCCTCCATGGAGCTCCACTGTGTCCCTCTAATTTGCATAGAATTTCCTCTGACATTTTCTCTCTAACTCTTCATTGAGACTACATTCACTCCACTTTTTGAAGCTATCCTCTCTTAGACCAGAGCAGCAGGCTCCCTACCTACTTGGCCATCTTGGAACCTCTTCGTGTGTATTAAATTTAGGTCTTTGTTCCATCTTGAGTTGATTTTTGCATATGATGAGAGGTATGGATCTAATTTCATTCTTCTACATATATGCATCCAGTTCTCCAGCACCATTTGTTGAAGAGATGTCCTTACTTCACTGTATGGTCTGAGCACTTTTGTCACAAATCAGTTGGCTGTATGTACGTATGCAGATTAATTTCTGGGCTCTATGTTCTGTTCCATTTATCTATATAGTGGTTTTTATGCTAATGCCAAGCTGTTTTTTTTTTTATTATTTTTTTTTCTTTTATAACGCTTTTATTTAAAGAATATAAATTTCCAAAATACAGCTTATAGATTACAATGGCTTCCCCCCCATAACTTCCCCCCCACCCGCAACCCTCCCCTTTCCCACTCCCTCTCCCCTTGCTTCACATCAAGATTCATTTTCAATTCTCTTTATATACAGAAGATCAGTTTACTAAATATTAAGTAAAGATTTCAACAGTTTGCCCTCACATAGCAACACAAAGTGAAAAATACTGTTGGAGTACTAGTTATAGTATTAATTCACAATGTATAGCACATTAAGGACAGAGATCCTACATGATATATTTTTTTAAAAAATTGATTAATTTTCTAGGCAATTTCCAATTTAACACCAAGATTTTTTTTCATTTTTAATTATCTATATACAGAAGATTGATTCAGTATATACTAAGTAAAGATTTCATCAGTTTGCACCCACACAGAAACACAAAGTGTAAAATACTGTTTCAGTGCTAGTTATAGCATTACTTCACATTGGACAACACATTAAGGACAGATCCCACATGAGACGTAAGTACACAGTGACTCCTGATGTTGATTTAACAATTTGACACTCTTGTTTATGGCATCAGTAATCTCCCTAGGCTCTAGTCATGAGTTTCCAAGGCTATGGAAGCCTTTAGGGTTCGCTGACTTCAATCTTATTCCGACCAGGTCATAGTCAAAGTGGAGGTTCTCTCCTCCCTTCAGAGAAAGGTACCTCCTTCTTTGATGGCCCCATTCATTCCACTGGGATCTCACTCACAGAGATCTTTCATTTAGGTCTTCTTTTTTTTCCAGAGTGTCTTGGCTTTCCATGCCTAGAATATTTTCATGGGCTCTTGAGCCAGATCTGAATGCCTTAAGGGCTGATTCTGAGGCCAGAGTGCTATTTAGGACATCTGCCATTCTATGAGTCTGCTGTGTATCTCGCTTCCCATGTTGGATCATTCTCTCCCTTTTTGATTCTGTAAGTTAGCATTAGCAGACACTAGTCTTGTTTGTGTGATCCCTTTGACTCTTAGACCTATCAGTGTGATCAATTGTGAACTGAAATTGATCACTTGGACTAGTGAGATGGCCTTGGTACATGCCACCTTGATGGGATTGTATTGGAATCCCCGGCACGATTCTAACTCCATCATTTGGGTCATGACTGATTGAGCATGTCCCAGATTGTACATCTCCTCCCTCTCTTATTCCCACTCTTATATTTCACAGGGATCACTTTTCAGTTAAAATTTAAACACCTAAGAATAATTGTGTGTTAATTACAGAGTTCAACCAATAGTACTAGAATAAAAAAATTACTAAAATGGATAAAGTATTACATTGTACAACAACAGTCAGCACAAGAGCTGATCAAGTTACTGTTTCTCATAGTGTCCATTTCGCTTCAATAGGTTTCACCTTTGGTGCTCAATTAGTTGTCACCGATCAGGGAGAACATATGATATTTGTCCCTTTGGGACTGGCTTAATTCACTCAGAATGATGTTTTCCAGATTCCTCCATCTTATTGCAAATGACCGGATTTCATTGTTTTTGACTGCTGTATAGTATTCTATAGAGTACATGTCCCATAATTTCTTTATCCAAATGTATGCTTTGAATTCCCTGTGATCTTTTGCTGTGCGGTTCCCTTCGTTTATCTTCTTTCATGTTGATGGCCGTGTTTCTGTGTTTCTGTGTGTAATACATCTTTAAGTATTTTTTGCAGGGCTGGACGAGTGGCAACAAATTCTTTCAATTTTTGTTTGTTATGAAAGGTCTTTATTTCACCTTCATTCACAAATGAGAGCTTGGCAGGATATAATATTCTGGGCTGGCAGTTTTTCTCTCTAAGTACCTGGGCTATGTCTCGCCATTCCCTTCTAGCTTGTAGAGTTTCTGTTGAGAAGTCTGCCGTGAGTCTAATTGGAGATCCTCTGAGTGTAATTTGACGTTTCTCTCTTGCACATTTTAGGATCTTTTCTTTCTGTTTCACTGTGGTGAGTTTAATTACAACGTGTCGTGGTGAGGACCTCTTTTGGTCATGTTTACTAGGGGTTCTATGAGCTTCCTGTACTAGGATGTCTCTGTCCTTCTCCAAAACTGGAAAATTTTCTGCTATTATCTCACTAAAAAGGCCTTCTAATCCTTTCTCCCTCTCCATGCCTTCAGGAACTCCTAGAACTCGAATGTTGGGTTTTTTAATAGTATCCTGTAGATTCCCAACAATATTTTTTAGATTTCTAATTTCCTCTTCTTTTCTTTGGTTTGACTGTATAGTTTCCTGTGCTCTGTCTTCTAAGTCCGATATTCTCTCTTCTGCCTCACCCATTCTGTTTGTAAGGCTCTCTAATGTGTTTTTCATTTGATCTATTGAATTCTTCACTTCATTATGATTTCTCGTCACTATCACAGTTTCATGTTCTACTAGTTGTTTCATTTCAGCTTGATTTCTCCTTAATATTTCATTTTCACGAGAGAGATTTTCTACCTTGTCCATTAAGGATTTCTGTAGTTCAAGAATTTGTTTTTGAGTACTTCTTAGTGTTCTTATCAATTTTTTGAGATCTGCTTCTTGCATCTCTTCTATCTCATCATCTTTGTAATCTTGAATTGGGGTGTCTTTTTCATTTGGGGATGCCATAGTGTCTTCCTTGTTCTTATTACCTCGGTTTTTGCGTTTGTTGTTTGGCATATTGGTTTCTTCACTGTGGTGTTTTTTCTTGTTATACTATGACTCTAGATTAAGTGGACTGTCTGCTTTTGATGGAGCCTTAGAGGCTTGAGATGGGTGTGGCCTGAGAGCTCTGTTTGGTTCCTCAGGGTTGAGGGTGTGTCAAAGGAGACACTCCCAGGTTAGGCGTGGTAAATCTCTTTTACTTTTTTTTTTTTTTTTTTTGGTTCAAAAGGGAAGTAATTCCACACAGCTGAATGGAATTGGGGGTGTTTAGCAGGCGAATGATATACCCACGGGAGCCAGAGATCGGAAGCTCTTTCCCAAGGACCAGAGAAGGAATCTTTGCGGCCCTTAGTGTGGGCTGAGATTCTCCTGTAGTCTCCCACTGGGCTGCCAAGGCTACTGAACTGTAGCGTCTCTGGAGAGTACTCACATGAATTCGTGATTTCCGTGAGTTCTCTCCCCCACCGTCTCTTTTTTCACAGTCTCAGTTCATTAGCACCACACATTCATTAGGTTCTAATCTCCTGTTATTTCACCCCTCCCACCCAGAGTCAGGTTTTTCTGCTAGGCTCGGGGCCGGTGTCGACCCGAGGTCGCCCTGCTTATGACGTATTCCAAAATGGTGCCTGCTCTTTGTCTTGCTCACCTTTGAGAGGTGAGCGGAGAGAGAGAAGCTCGTGTCCGTATGGGTCACTTTTTTTTTTTTTTTTTTTTCCCCTCTCTCTCTCTCTCTTCTAGTTAGCCTGGTGAACTTTTCCCCGCAGGGTTTCAAGCCTTGTTCGCTCTAGGCTCCCTTTTCCGCTTCGCTGCTGGTATTTCGGGCTATTGAGTTTCAGCTCACCTTGCGTTCCAGCGCTGGTGTGTTGAATCTGCTGCTGGTGTCCCAAACTGTGCGCTCCCAAGCTCTCCACGCAGGTCCACTGTGAATCTTCAGTTCCGGAAGGGTTTTCTCTGCTGTTTCTTCCCCTACTCTTCCTTGAACCTGCAGTATCTCCACTTTTATTAAACTGTCTCTCCCCAGACTATCGGTGTGCTCCCTTCCTATTCCGCCATCTTGCCGCTCCTCCCAAGCTGTTTTAATTACTATAGTTTTGTAGTATGCTTTGAAGTCAGGTATTGTGATGCCTCCAGTTCGATTTTTCTTGCTCAGGATCACTTTAACCATTGTGGGTCTTTTGTGATTCCATATGAATTTTAGGATTGCGTTTTTGAGTTCTGTAAAGAATGTCATTGGTATTTTGATAGGGATTACATTGCAGACTGTTTTAGATAGTATAGACTTTTTTTTTTTTTTTAAGATTTGCTTTGTATATTTGAAAGACAGTTACAGAGAGACGGAGAGATCTTCCATCTGGTGGCCACAACAGCTAGAGCTAAGCCAATCCAAAGTCGGGAGCCAGGAGATTCTTCTGAGTCTCCCACATGGGTGCAGGGGCCCAAGGACTTGGGCCATCTTAAACTGCTTTCCCAGGCTATTGCAGAGAGCTGGATTGGAAGTGGAGCAGCTAGGACTCAAACACGCCCATATGGGATGGTGGAGCTGCAGGCCTGGGCTTTAACCCACTGTGCCTGAGCACCAGCCCGAATAGTATAGACATTTTGATGATACTGATTCTTCCGATTCATGAGCAAGGAATATATTTCCATATTTTTGTGTCCTTGATGATTTATTTCATCAGTGTTTAATAATTTTCTTTGTAGAAATCTTTCACTTCTTTGGTTAAATATATTCCTGAATGTTTGATTTATGTGTGTGTGTGTGTGTGTGTGTGGCTATTGTGAATGTGATTTTGTTCTTAATTTCTCTTTCAGTGAGTTCATTATTAGCATACAAAGGTAGTTTTTGTGTGTTTATTTTATTTATTTTTTTAAAGATTTATTTATTTATTTGAAAGTCAGTTATACAGAGAGAGGAAAGGCGGGATGGGGGGTGTCTTCCATCTGATGGTTCACTCTCCAGTTGGCCTCAATGGCCAGAGCTGTGCCCATCTGAAACCAGGAGCCAGGAATTTCTTCCAAGTCTCCCACGTGGGTGCAGGGCCCAAGAACTTGGGTCATCTTCTACTACTTTCCCAGGCCAAAGCAGAGAGCTGGATTGGAAGTGGAGCAGCTGGGTCTTCAACTGACGCCCATATGGGGTACCAGCGCTTCAGGCCAGGGCGTTAACCCGCAGCACCACAGCGCTGGCCCCAATGTGTATTTATTTTATAACCTGCAACTTTACTGAATTGGTTTATCAATTATAACAGCTTTTGGTGGAAAGTTTAGGCTTTTCCACGCACAACATCATGTGGTATCCAAGCATGGATCATTTGACTTCCTGTTTTTCAGTGTTATGCCCTTTATTTCTTTCTACTCTCTAATTGCTCTTGCCAAAGCTACCAGTACTTTGTTCAATCAGAGTGGTGAAAGTGGGCATCCTTGTCTTGTTCTGGATCTGAGGGAAAATGCTTTCAGCTTGTCCCCATTCAGTATGATACTGGCTGTTTGTTTGTCATATATAGACTTTATAATTTTGAGGTATGTTGCTTCTATACCAAATTTGTGGGGAGTTTTTTTTTTTTTATCATTAAAGGGTTTTGAATCTTATCAAATGCTTTCTCTGTATATGTTGAGATATCCATATGGTTTTTGTTCTTAATTCTGTTGATGTGATTTATGACATTTATTGATTTGAGAATGTTGAACCACACTTGCATTCCTGGGATAAATCCCACTTGATTGAGATGTGTGATATTTTTGATGTGGTTTTTCATTTTATTTTCTAATATTTTGTTGAGAATCTTTGTATATATGTTCATTAGGCATATAGGTCTGTTGTTTTTGTCTCATGTCTTTGTTCAATTTTGGTATCAAAGTGATACTGGCCTCATAAAAATAGTTTGGCAGAGTTCCATTCCATTCAATATTTTGGAAAAGTTTCAAAAGTATTGGAGGTACTTTCTATTTGAATATTTTCTAAAATTCAGTAATAAAGCCATTCAGTTCTAGACTTTTCCTTCATGGAAAAGTTTCAATTACTGCTTCAATCTCATTGCTTGTTACAGGTCAATTTAGATCGTGCATATTTTTATTTAATCTTGGTAGGCTATATGTATCCAGGAATTTATACATTTCTTCAAGGTTTTCCCAGTTTTTTAGAATATAGCTCTTCATCGTAGTTTCTTTTTTAAACATTTTTTAAAAGATTGATTTATTTATTTGAAAATCAGAGCGGGGGGCGGGGGGGAGACAGAGAAAGAGATCTTCCAACAGCTGGTTCACTCCCCCAAATGGCCCCAACAGAAAGAGCTGGGCTGTTCCAAAGCCCAGCTTCCTCTGGGTCTCCCATGTAGGTGGCATTGGCCCAATTCCTTGGGCAATTTTCTGCTACTTTGCCAGGCACATTAGTAGGAAGCTGGATTGGAAGTAGAACAGCTAGGATTTGAACTGGCTCCCATAAGGGATGCCAGCACCACAGGCAGTGACTTTACCCATTCTGTAATAGTACCAGCCCCCATATTAGATTCTTATAATCCTTTGTGTTTCAGAGGTCAGTTGTTTTCATCTCTAATATATTTATTTTTCTTTCCTTTTTTGTCATTGTTAGACTGGGTAAAAGTTTATCTATTTTGTTTATCTTCTCCAAAAACTAACTTTTGGTTTTTTTTTAAGGTTCAATTTCATTTATTTCTGTTCTTATCCTTACTATTTCTTACCTCCCACTAATTTGGGGTTTGGTTTGTTCTTGTTTTTTCTAAGTCTTTGAGATACATAATTAAATCTTTGAGACATTTTTCCTTTTTATTTTTTAATGTAAGCACTTAATGCTATAAATGTCTGTCTTAATACTGCTTTTGCTGTATCCCACAGCTTTTGATATGTCATGTTTTCATTTTCATTTATTTTAAGAAAGTTTCAATTTCCTTTTTAATTTCTCCAATGACCCATTGATAATACAGTAGCATGTTGTTTAATTTCCAAATATTTATGAGTGTGCTGTTGTTCTTTCTGTTGTAGATTTATAATTTTATTCCTTTATGATCTGAGAAAATACATGATATGATTTCAGTCTTTAATTTACGGAGATTTGATTTATGGCCTGATATATGGTTTATCCTAGAAAATATTACATGTGCTAATGAGAAGAATGTGTATTCTGAAGCTGTTGGGTAAAATGTCCTGTAAATGTCTGATAGGTCCATTTGCTTGATAGTATGGTTCAACTTCTATGAATCTTTATGGACTTTCTGTCTAGATAATTTGTCCATTGAGGAGAGCTGGGTGTTGAAGTACCCGCTATTATTGTATTGTATATCTCTCCCTTTAGATCTAATATTTGCTGTATATATCTGGATGGTCTTGTGTTTGGTGCACATATGTTTACAATTGTTTTGGCTTCTTGCCAAATTGAACCTTTAATCAAAATACAGTGTCCTTCTTTATCTCTTTTTAGAGTTTGCTATTTGAAGTCTGCTTTATCTGATACCAGGATAGCTATTCCTGCTCATTTTTTTTATTTCTGTTTGTCTGGTCTATCTTTTTCCAGCCCTTCCATTTTAATCTGTGTGTATATATGTTTTTGAAGTGAGTTTCTTGTATGCAGCATATAGTAAGGTCTCGGTTTTTTATTCATTCAGTCAACATAAGTCATTTGGCTGGAGGATTTATTCCATTTGTATTCAAGGTTAGTGCTGAGAGATAACAATTAACATCTGTCATTTTATTGATTGGATACTGATTATACCTGCTTTGTTAGTGATTTTGGTGGTGTCATGTGTTTTCATGATGTTTACTTCTAATGCAGGACCCCTTAAGGTTTTCTTGCAAGGTTGATCTGGTGAAGGTGAGTTCTCTCCGTTTTTGCTTATCTGGAAAATACCTTATTTTTTCAGTTTTTAAAGAAAGCTTTATGCCAGCGCCGTGGCTCAATAGGCTAATCCTCCACCTGTGGCACCAGCACACTAGGTTCTAGTCCCGGTCAGGGCACCAGATTCTGTCCCGGTTGCCCCTCTTCCAGGCCAGCTCTCTGCTGTGGCCCAGGAGTGCAGTGGAGGATGGCCCAAGTGCTTGGGCCCTGCACCCCATGGGAGACCAGGAGAAGCATCTGGCTCCTGCCTTCAGATAGGCGCGGTGTGCCGGCAGCAGTGTGCCAGCCGTGATGGCCATTGGAGGGTGAACCAACTGCAAAAGGAAGATCTTTCTCTCTGTCTCTCTCTCTCACTGTCCACTCTGCCTGTCAAAAAAAAAAAAAAAGAAAGAAAAGAAAAAGAAAGCTTTGTTGGATATAACCTTATTAATTGGAAATGTTTACTTTTTAAGACTTGAATATATCATCCCACTCTTTTCTGGCCTCTAGGGTTTCTGCTGAAAAATCTGATGTTACCTATGTGATTTTCCTTTATATGTAATGACACTTTTCTCTTACTGTCATTAGAATTCTCTCCTTCTCCTTAACCTTTGACATTTTGACCATAGTATGCCTTGGAGAAGATTTTTGGTTGAGTCTGCTTGGGGTTCTTTGAGTGGCTTTGAGACAAATAAGAGTTTCCTAGGATGAGTGTCTTTGGGTCACAGAGAGTTTGGTATCAGTCTCCCTGGAAATTATAATAGCTAGGGCCTTGTTCCTGGTGCTATAGGAGATGAAAATGTATGTCCCCTTGTCCCACTGACAAGCCTGAGTGATAACTGGGCTTGTGACACAAATTGCTGTGGCTCTAGGACTGTGTGATGAGGGTGGGCCCTTCCTCAGGTCCTGCTAGGAGAGTCCAACTGGTGCTATGGCTTATAACACAAATAGTCCTGCTCCTGAGACTGAACATACTCCAGTCCTGGAGGGTGGCCAGATGGTATACAAGGGATTTCGTTCTGGAGGTTATGAGCCCAGACTTGTGGAATTCAGGAAGATTCTTCCATTATTCCACAGAATAGATTCCAGTGGTATTGAGAAATGTAAAGCTAATTGTTATAGTCCTGGTGCTGCAGGGTTCAGTGGGGTTATTACCCAGATCTCCCAGATTGGGACTGGATTTTTTATGGCCTGCTGCTGGTGTTAGCCTCCAGAAGCTAAGGGGAATCTCTGTGGCTCTGGGGCTAATGCCCCAAAACTCGCACAATTGCAGCATGCAGGGAATCTGTGCTTTGCCCCACGAGTTGCCCTGACTTATACTCTGATTGATTCTGGTAGGAGTGGAACAGAGGCCCACTGCGTGACTTTTTCACTAGTCTGGTACTCTGCAGGGGTGGAGGAGGAGATGGAAGCAGCATGCCTTCCTTCTCCAAGACTGTCAGTTGCTCAGACCTCAGTTAAGCTCCCCATATTGAAGCAAAATTGGTGGGTGACTGTGGAATTTTCTGTCAGCTAAAACTATGAATCATGGAGCAACAGCAATTTCTTCCTACCTTCACTTGGTAAGATGGTGGCGCACAGTTGGCAGCTTGCTGTGTTGCATGGCTGGCTGCAGTGGTGTCTTTATCTTCTCTCCTCTTTTCCCATGGAGTCTTCATCGTTTTTTCACTTCTGCACCAAAAATTTACATCAATCAGACCCCCAGAAACATGGTCTTCCTTTTGTTCTTTTTCTACCCCAGGGCAGCTGAAGTTAGCATGTCTATACCCTATTCAGCCATCATGGATCTCCCTCACAGTCACTTTCTAATTTTCCTCATATTTGCAGTTGTTTTTTAATGCCCCACTCTTCTATATCTAGCTCCCAAAAGAGGAAAAGATGAAAAACTGAAATGGGGAAATGTTAGCAGTTCTTTAGATTCCCCCAAAACCCTTCGGCTTTAAGGGGCGGGGCTTACAGAAATGAAGAGAGCTGCACCTGCAGTGGCCTGCTGCCTTTTGCACCTGTCTGATCTGAAGCAGCAGGAGGTGATCAGAGGACAGATCTTGCATATTTGGAGGTCAGGATACTCTTTTGCTCAGTCTGGTTCCCACAAGCTGTATGCAGGTTGCTTACACTGCTGATTGTAGGGTTAGGGTGTAGGATAGTTAGCTACTACTGTGGTAAGAGCTGAAAATTACGGAAGTTAACTACAATTTAATGTCCTAACCTTCCTCTAGAAGTTACAAATCTTCATTAGTCTCTAGAGTTCCAAAATGGTTCCTTCAGATAGGTTCTGCCTGCGCAATTATTGTCTAGGTGGGAGGCAGACTTCTGGTGTTGCCTGCTCTGTCATATCCCCCAAATCTTCCTTGTATTATTTTTTTATAATAATTTTAAATGATATTTTTAAAAATTTGTTTATTGGGGCCAGCATTGTAGGTAAAGCCACTGCCTGTGACACTGGCATCCCATTGGGTGCTGGTTTGAGCCCAACTGCTCCAATTTCGATCCAGCTCTCTGCTACTGGCCTGGGAAAAGCAGAGGAAGAAGGCCAAGGTCCTTTGGCCCCTGCTATCCATGTGGGAGACCTGAAAGAAATTCCTGGCTTCTGGCTTTGACCTGGCCCAGACCCAGGCATGGCAGCCATTTAAGGAGTAGACCCGCAAATGAGAGATTTTTCTCTCTCTCTCTTTCTCTAACTCTGCCTTTTAAATAAATAAAATAAAAGTCTAAAAAAATTTGTTTATTTTTAAAGGATGTTTATTTTCACCTACTTAAAAAGCAGAGAGATACAGAAAGAGATAATCTTTCATCTGTTGATTCACTCCCCAAATATCCACAGCATCCAGGGGTGGGCCAAGCTGAAGCTAGGAGCCAGGAACTCCATCTGGTTCTCCCGCGAAGGTAGCAGGATCCCAAGCACTTGACCATCCACTGTCTCCAAGGATTCATTAGCAGGAAGCTAGGTTGGAATTGAAGTAGCCAGGATTCAAGCTGGCACTTCAATATGGGATGTGGGATCTGAAGTAGGAGCTTAACCCGCTGTACCACAATACTGATACCTGTTCGTTTTAATTTAAGAAAAGAGATGTCTTTTAAAATTCCAGATCCCTAGGGGATTTCACTTTTCTTTGTCTGTTTATTAAATACTTTCACTTAAAAAGTGGTTGGAAGCAAAACAAAGACTGATTCATTGAAGATACAGAAGATGGCTTTCTTTGATTGCAGCATAGCTTTCCTTAGAACCACATGGAAACACACAATTAAATTCTTTGCACAGAAATCCACTCTGATCTGAGAGTGAGTTCATGGCAAAGAAGCAATCTCATAAACTTGAACCTTAGAATTCTAGCCAAGTCAGACAGTGCCTAACAAAGAAGTTGTATGTAATACATTTCTTGAACTGGACTGAAGGAGTTTGCCTTTGCAGCCTGTGTATGTTTTCCCAAATGGCAGATGTCTTAGGAAGCCTTTTAGAGGCAATCTTTCATAAAAACAATTAGAAGGAGGATTTGGATTTAGTGTGCATGAGTTCACAGGGACAGTAAAATTTTTGGAAGGAAGTTTGGGTAATAATAGTACCACGTTCTGTCAGTTTTTTTCTCTGATGTAACTCTTTATTAATGAATGTGTTATTGATATAAAAATATAATGAGCAGCATTTGATGCAATATAAAGGGAAAACACCACAGGAAAAAGATACATAATTTGATCAAACAAGCTATTTCCCTGATTTAATTCATATATAAGGATAGGTGGGACAGCAGTTTGAGGGATTTGCCCAAGGTCATATTGTAAGGCACAAGGACATTTCTCTTAGACTTCAGGGATTCTTACTAGAAGAAGTAAGAACCTAGCAGGATTAACCAAGAGGTAGGGGGCGAGTTATTGCAGCACAGTGATGCCTTTTCTAAGTGGAAGTGTTGTGTTCTAGCTTTTCAGCTAATGATACCTTTTGAATCTTAGGGTACTTTTTTCTCATTGCTAACATCTTTTTTTTTCCCTCCCAACCTGCCTTCTAAGGAAAGAAAGGGGAGTAAAGGTTTGGATAAAGACTAGAGATAACTAAAAAAAAAATTGTAGGTTTTGGTTTGCTTGTTTTGCTATATTCCAGCCCATCTTTATAATAAAGCTAGTTGTATATGGTAAACCTTACATTTGGCACATTAATCACAGTGTTTTGTCAGTTTATTTCCAGTAAATTGTACATAGTAAATAACTATAAAACAAATTAAATATCATTTATCTGGAATACTATGGACCCTCAGTGTTTCACATTTTGGAATTTGGGGGATTTGGGAATATTTAAATACACTTTATTAGTTGAGCATCCATAATTCAAAGTCCAAAATGCTCCAAATCAAATTCAAATGTTCATATTAGCGAATGCTCAACTGTATAAATAAATTATCTCTGCCAGATCATAGAATTATTTGTTGGACGTGAATGAAAGAACCCCACTTACCAAGCAGCATGTACTTTTCTTTTTTAAAAAACTATTATTTAATTAATATAAATTTCCAAAGTACAGCTTATGGATTATAATGGCTTTCCCCCCCATAACTTCCCTCCCACCTACAACCCTCTCCTTTCCCACTCCCTCTCCCCTTCCATTCACATCAAGATTCATTTTCAATTCTCTTTATATACAGAAGATCAATTTAGTATATATTTAGTAGCTTTCAACAGTTGGTACCCACATAGAAACACAAAGTGAAAAATACTGTTTGAGTACTAGTTATAGCATTAAATCACAATGTACAGCACATTAAGGACAGAGATCCTACATGAGGAGTAAGTGCACAATGACTCCTGTTGTTGACTTAACAAATTGACACTCTTGTTTATGGCCTCAGTAATCATCCTAGGCTCTTGTCATGAGTTGCCAAGGCTATGGAAGCCTTTTGAGTTCACCGACTCTAATCATATTTAGATAAGTTCATAGTCAAAGTGGAAGTTCTCTCCTCCCTTCAGAGAACGGTACCTCCTTCTTTGATGACCTGTTCTTTCCACTGGGATCTCACTCGTGGAGATCTTTCATTTAGGTCATTTTTTTTTTTTGCCAGTGTCTTGGCTTTCCATGCCTGAAATACTCTCATGGGCTTTTCAGCCAGATCCGAATGCCTTAAGGGCTGATTCTGAGGCCAGAGTAGCAGCATGTACTTTTCAGTCACTACATGAATTATCCTTAGCCATTACCCCTCAGCCATTTTAATTCTAAACAATGTAAGTAGAAAATAGGGATAAGAAGCTGTAGCACAATCTAGAAGGATAAAGCTAGAACCAAGCCAGGGGTCAGAGATGTAAATAGATATGAAATGGGTGTGTTCAGTTTGACAATCATGGCACTCCTAGTTCAAGCTGAACTGCTAGTTCAGGAATAACACGGATCCATTGGTGAGATATATTTTACCTCAGGCTGACTCCATCTGGAGGCATGCTGGTGGAGAAGAAGAAAAAGCCAGGACTGGGATGGCTAATCCTATGGAGATGGCTCCTAAAAGCAGTGTCTGAAAAATTATGTAACCCTCAGGTGCCATGTATACTATCTTGATTATGAAAGCCCAGGCAGAAGCATGAATATCTGGGAGTGATGATGTTTGTAGTCAGATGAGTGCCTTTTCTAGTTTAGAATAGGACTCTGGCAGTAATTTGGAATATGAGAAGTAAAGTACAAGGACCTCAGGTATATGGTCTGATATTGAGAAACGTCTTTATTCCACACAGGGAAAATGAGATGTGATTCATGTAAAACAGGTATAAGTCTTTTTAAACACAATAACAGGAATTCAAGGCTCAGAGGCTTATAGCTACCTCCTTATTTCAAAATTCCTCAATCTCCAACCCCACTAACTACCCAGAATGCTCTTGTATGTTTGGTGCAGACCCAAAGCAAGTTCCAGTTCTACCATTTTGCTGGGTTTTTTTTTTTCCTGTCCTTCAGAGAAACCAAAATGCTTAGCACATAGTTTTTCAGCCCAAGGTCCTTCTGTCCATGGTAGCTTATGCATTCAATGAGCAGCAGTTTTGCATTTGAAGCAAATTAGGTCATTGTCCGTTGGCTGTATGCATTAGTCATATTCTGACCATGATGATCACAGTTCAAATACATGGATCAGAGGTAAGTTTTTGAATAGTACACCTTGGGTTAATGTAGTGGAGTCAGTCATTGTTGAGGTAATACCCTGGTATGGATGGTGTTAGGTACCATGTGGACTAATCTGTTGTAAAGTGATTGAATATAATATATAAAGAGATTTTGGGAGGCTATCTACATGTGGAAAAGTATGATACAAGCTAAGTTTCCTGAGAATGCAAAGCAGAAAGAGTCAAGGAAAAAGACTCTGCTGATATTTGCCTAGCATTGTTAAGGAGTAGGAAAATGCAGTCTCTGAACTTCAGTTTTTAGGTGAACAAATCCTAGCATCCTATAGTGATGCTTTGAGCTCATCATAGAATCTGAATGAAAATGTAAGTTCAACCTCTGGTTTCATGCTAGCTCATCAACTCTTTTTATTTGAACTTTGGTTCTCTAAGTGAGCCTCTTCATTAGGAAAGGAGAGTCCTGGTTAGGGATATGGGTTTTCAAAAAGTATAGCCATCATCCTCTTCTGAAGAGTAAAACTCAAGAAATAAAAAATATTAAAAATATGGAGGTAAATAGAAAAAGTAGCATGAATCAAATTCTGAATACTCCTTTTCCAACTGTAACACACACACACACACACACAAACACACACATACTTACTTACTTTTTTGGAACTCAGAAAACAGTTTCCACAACTCCCTGGTGGAGGGCCACACCCTAGAACAAAGAAGTCACAGACAGACCCTAGGCCTTACCCTCATGAACATGAAGTCATCTGTGGTGAGACTGAGGGTGAGATTAGACTCTGTTTTGGTAGTCAGAGATCAGAGGACATTGGCAGTAGTTTCTGGTTAGCACTTGGAGTTATTTTGGAGCGTCATCAGCGACTTCTATGACCAGTGAACATGATGTAAAATCCACAAATAAAAAGGTTAGGAATAAGAAACACGTTATTTTTCTGACTATACTTGTATATGTAGAAATTATTTAAATATTTTCCAAAGACATTTAAAGAAATGTATACTTTTTAATTAATATACTTTTTAATTTTTAACAAAAACATTTCCTTTGCTCCTTGCTTCCTGTATGTCTCCAGGAATTACCTCCTTATAATGGCTATGGATTAGTTGAAGATTCTGCGCAGAATTGCTTTGCTCTCATTCCAAAAGCTCCAAAAAAAGACGTTATTAAAATGTTGGTAAACGATAACAAGGTGCTTCGTTATTTGGCTGCACTGGTGAGACTAACGTTTTATATTCAAGATTCTGTTCTGTCTTCGTACTATATATAATTGTCTATGTGTCTGCCAGCTGTAGAAAAGCAGTCATTAGGTTGTGTGTTTTGTCAGCCATTGGATCTAGTACCCAACTTTTAGGCAGTTGGCTAGTATTAAGTATGGTGTCTCTGAACCAAAACCTAGTTGCATTCTAACTTCCCCAACAATCTCTCCAATCTCTGTTCTACTCAAATTTTGACAGACATTTTTGCTACTTTTATTAAGCGATGATGAAACTCTGAATTATATTTGAATATATATGTGTGTCTATGTGCCTTTCCAGTATGCTGTGATCTCAAGGGTAGAAACCATGTCTTTTTTTTTTTTTTTTGAGATTTATTTCTTTATTGGAAAGGCAGAGTTACAGAGAGGCAGAGGCAAAGAGACAGAGAGAGGTCTTCTATCCACTGGTTCACTCCCCAAATGGCTACAATGGTCGGAGCTATGCTGATCTGAAGCTAAGAGAGCCAGAAGCTTCTTCTGGGTCTCCCACATGGGTGTAGGGGTCAAAGCACTTGGGCCATCTTCTACTGCTTTCCCAGGCAATAGAGAGAGAGAGCTGGATCAGAAGTGGAGCAGCTGGGACTCAAAACTGTGCCCGTTTGAGATGCTGGCAGTGCAGGCAGCAGTTTTACTCACTTTGCCACAGCACTAGCTCCCAGACCAGAACTTTAACATGCTGCGCCACAGGGCTGGCACTCACTGAATTACTGATTTTAATGTAACCTATGACACATAGCTTTAATGTAACCTATGATACATAGCTATGATACATAGCTTCACACATTTTATATTCACTAAGTATAATAAATTGAATCATACCATTTTAATAGATACTGTATTTGAGAGATTATATGACTAAGTGGTTAAGAGTATGGAATTTGGAAACACACATAAATTTAAATCTCATACTCCCATTATTGTCTGAATTACCTAATGTGAATTACTGGTAAGAATGTGCAAGATAATTTCTTGAAAATGGGGAAAACAAGGAGATAGAAATGTAAGAATTTAACATAGAAATATGGACCTAAATAGCAAAAGTTGAAGTAAGTTACTTCTGGGAATAGGAACTGGGAGTGGGGATGGTAGGTGAGATAACTTTTAAAACTATATACACGTACTTGAGAAGATAAAAGTTAACTGAAAACGTAATCGACTAATAAGATTTTAGAAAGATGTTAAACAAAACTTTAAATAAAAAGGAAGTTCTCACAAACTCTAGACCAATTAGAATGCTCCGTTCCATAAGAATTCTGATCAATGAAGATGTTGCAGTACTAAGCTCTTTCAGTTTCTGTTGAAATTCAAGAGGCCTGTTGAATTATAGTCTGATAACTGTGAAGTCCTTTAGAGAAGAAATCTCATCTTCCTATAGTTTGTAGGTTCTCATTAGTTGTTTGGTGAATGGGTAAATGAATTTGTCTATATACATACTACCCATGAGTTAAGCAATATAATATTTTCCCATTTTATATTTCAAATCATAAGAATTAGAGTGGTTGATTGGCTTGTTCCAGGTTCCAGTGCTATTTAGGCAGAGGTGGGACTAAAGCTCAGCCTTCTGACTATCAGCCTGGTACAGCTTTGATGAAAGACCTGTGTAATGCTTAAATAAGAAGAGGGAAAGGACTCATATGAATTTGTAAATTTCATAATCTTAAGCTTTTATTCCATACCTGAAAATTCTTAAAATTATTACATAGAGCCTTATAAAATATGAATGTTGTATTGATAAATGAGAAGAAAGGATAAATTTATATTGATTGGAATCATTTATATTCACAAATAACCTAGACAAACATGCTATATCACAAAAGGTTCAAAATGTTCAAAAGTCAATAGTCGTCTTCTATTTCTAGCAATGATAGGCTAGATAATTTGGATCAGCCCTCTATCACTAGGGTGTGAGTGATGTGTGTGTGATGTGTGTGTGTATGTAAATGCTTGCCAATGCTACGCAACTAACAAGATATGAAAAAAATCAGGACACACATCTGGTACAGTGGGTAAGATGTATTTTAGATCTATCTCAAGTCCCTATTCCCCCAGTTCCAGCTTCCTGCTAATGCACATCCTTGGAGGAAGCAGGTAGTGGCTTAAGAACGTAGGTCCCGTTATCCAACTGGGAGACCAGGAATGAGTTCCTGGCTTTTGGCTTTAGGCTTGCTGTGGCTGTTGCAGGCATTTGAGGGGTGAACCAGCAGAGAGGAGGTCTCTCTGTCTTGCTGCCTTTCAAATAACAATAGTAAGAAAAAATATGTGAAAAATTAAAACCAAAGAGGTAAGCCTGCTTTACTGGGACATTTTTCCTCTATGCATATTTACTAATTGGAGAAGCAGCATCTCAGAGGGCAAACATTGGAATCTAGAGCCCGACAGAGGAGAAGCACATGGTAAACACTCTGCTTTAGTCTGTGAGTGGCTAATCCTTGAAGAGACAATTGTCTGGCTTTGAATGATCCCAGTCCCTGAGACCTGTTTCACCAATCAAAGTAAGGTGATTCAGATTCTAACACCCCTAAGTGGCTATATAAATTCTCAGAAGACAGAGAATCATTCTAGGTTTCAAATTATTTCTACAAGCAATTTAATATATACATTTTATGTTATCACAAAATAATATTAATAATACAGTGTTCAGAAACAAGGCAAAATAACATGGAGAAAATGGCCAAATCCAATGGAAAATAAAAATAAGTCCATAGAGGCTTCAAATACTGCTATTATCAAACTTAAAAAAAAAAGCTATACTTACTACATCTAGGGAAATAAACAATACTATTGGGAATATCAGCAGAGAATGAGAAACAAACCGAAAAGTCTATTTCAGTTCTGAAAAACCATTACATTAGCAGAATAAATGAGAAAAATAAGGTTCTGAAAAGCACTTAACAAAATTAACATATTGATTTGAAAACAGAACTCAATAAAATAGAAAATAAAGGGAATGTATTTAAGCTAATAAGGAGTATGTACCAGATATACACTGTAAATAACATCCTTGAGGATAAAATATTGAAAGTATACTTTCTGAGACTAGAAACAGAGCAAAACTGCTCTTACTGCTTCTGTTCTATATTTTTCTGAAGGATCCAGCTAAAGCAGTAAGACAGAAGGGAGATAAAAGATAGAGATTGAAGGGGAAGAAATGAAAATTTCATTATACAAATGAATTACTGTATATGTAGAAAACAAAAATGAGGGCCGGCGCTATGGCTCACTTGGTTAATCCTCCGCCTGCAGGGCTGGCATCCCATATGGGCGCCGGGTTCTAGTCTGGGTTGCTCCTCTTTCAGTCCAGCTCTCTGCTGTGGCCCAGGAGGGCAGTGGAGGATGGCCCAAGTGCTTGAGCCCCTGCACCCACATGGGAGACCAGGAGGAAGCACCTGGCTCCAAGCTTCAGATCGGCGTAGCTCCAGCCATAGCGGCCATTTGGGGAGTGAACCAACAGAAGGAAAACCTTTCTCTCTGACTCTCTCTCTCTCTCTCATTGTCTACCTCTATCTGTCAAATAAAAAAAAAAATGAATCTACATTCTATGTTAGTAAAATCAGTATACTAAGGCAACCAATAGGAGTTAAAGCTAAAAAAAATGCTACATACCATAGCATCAAAAATATTAAATCTCTAGAGAGGGAGAGGGATGAGAAAGCAAGAGTGAGAGCAAGAGAGAGGCTTTCTATTCATGGTTTCACACCCCAAATGGCCATAATGGACAGAGCTGAGCCAGGCCGAAGGCAGGAGCCAGGAGCTCCATCCCAACTTCCTGTGTAAGTAGCAGAAACCCAAGCACTTGGACCATCTTCTGCTGCTTTCCCAGGCACATTAGCAGGGAGTGGGATGGGCAGCAGAGAAGCCGGGCCTCCAACCAGTGCTTAGATGGGATGCTGCATCACAGGGAGTGGCTTAACTCACTGAGCCACAATGCCGGCCCCATAATTCAACATAGCTGAAAAACAGACCTAAATGCCCATATGCGGGATACTAGATAAACTATCATATGTGTATACAATGACTTGAATTCTATTTGATGAAAATTAATAGATTACAGCTACAAATAACAACATAGATAAATCACACAACTTCAGATTAAGGATGCAGTCACAGAAGGATAAATACACATTATATAATTCCATTTACATAAGATTAAAAAACAAGTGAAACAAAGCTGTTTAGGGGTGGCTACCTTGCAGTAAAACTACAGAAATCATAAAACTCAAGATAACAGCTCCTTTAACGAGGAGAGGATAAACCGCGGATGGGAGGGAACTTTCTAGATTCTGTCAGTGGTTGGTTTCTCAATCTGGGAGGTGGTTCAAAGGATTTTAACTTTATTAAAATTCTTTGTTCTGTAAATTTGGAGTATGTTTTTTGTTTTGGTGTGGTTTTCTCTAAGTTTTCTAATTGACTATAGAAATGTTTAAAAGAAAGCCAGTAAAACTAATAGTAAAGAAATCATGCATAACTTCGTATGGGCAGGAAAAAAGAAGTGGTATTCTGATTGACCTGTGGTATTCTCCTGACCTGTTTGGTGAAATAAAGAATGTCACCATCAGGCTCTAGACATAAGTCCTGGAGAAGAAAGGATGTCTGACAGAAAGGAGGAAAGGTTTAGGAGTGAGGTGTGGACTTCAGAAGAAACAATGAAAATTCAAAAAGAGGGGAGTGTGTTGGAGAACTTATCAGAGACAAGTATAGTTCAGCCCCATAGATTCAGACAAAGACACTGATATATTCTGAGAAAATGGAATGTAGTAAACCCAAGCAAACGAATGGGATCTAGGTAAAAATATGCTGATAAACCATGTGGGGCTTAGAGTGGAGGACTGGTTGAGTACCTGAGGCAGGCTTAAGAAGAGCAAAAGAAGTATTATTTGAGCTGGGATCTCCAAAGTAGTTTGCATGTCCTCCAAGAGGAATGTAGAACGCACAATCTACAGTGTGAAAATTACATATTTTATATTTATTATGAGTGCATTTATTATATAACCCATCATATGTTTTTAAAGGTTTATTTATTTGAAAGGCAGAACATCAGAGAAAGAGGGAGAAACAGAGAGGGAGAGGGAGAGGGAAAGATCCATCTTCCATCTGCTGGTTAACTCCTAAAATGGCTGCAACAGTCAGGTATGGGCTAGGCTGAAGTCAGGAGTCAGAATCTAAATCCTAATCTCCCATGTGGGTGGCAGGGGTCCAAGCACTTGGGCCATCATCTGCTGTCTTCCCAGGCATGTTAGCAGGAAGCTGAATTGGAGGCCAAGAAGCCAGAACTCAAACCAGTACTCCGATGTAGGATTCCCATGTCACGAATGGTGTCTTAACCTGCTGTGCCACAACTCTGGCCCCACCTTTCATATTTTTATATGTGATTTATATAGAAGAACATATATTTCATTATTAATTCACCTAACAAATATTATGGACTACTGTGGGCTAGACATATTTCCAGGTAGTGAGGGTACAGTGGAGAATGAAATTGACAAATTGCTGCCCTCATAGAACTTAGATTCTAGTTGACATTCTAGTCAATAAATAAATATATCATAAATGATGAGTGGTAACACATACTGTTAAAAATAAAGCAAGAGACAGAGATATTGTTAACTCTTTGATATGCACTAAGTACATGATATCTTTTCTGGGATATTTTTACCAAAATGCAAAATGAAATGCATGAAGAACATTCAACAAAATAATTGCTCAATTGTCTTCAAAAATGGCAAGATTTGGGCTGGTGCTGTGGCGCAGCAGGTTAAAGCCCTAGCTTGAAGCACTAGCATCCCATATGGACACCAGTTCTAGTCCCGGCCTCTCCTCTTCCAATCCGGCTCTCTCCTGTGGCCTGCTTAGTAGAGAGTGGCCCAAGTCCTTGGGCCCCTGCACTCACGTGGGAGACCCAGAGGAGGCTCCTGGCTTCAGATCGGTGCAGCTCCAACCGTTGTGGCCATCTGGGGAGTGAACCAGCGGATGGAGGACTTCTCTCTGTCTCTACCTCTCTCTGTAACTCTATATTTCAAATAAAAAAAAATAAAATAAAAAAAGAGAAAAGTGGCAAGATCATGAAAGACAAGGGCAGAGTAAAGATCTATCACATATTAGAGAAATAACTAAATTTTATGTGAGATCTTAGATAGATCCTAAAACAGAACAAGAACATTTGTGGAAAACCAGTGAAATTTGAACCAGATCAGTAATTTATTTATAGTATTAAACTATTCTTAGTTTCCTGCTTTTGATAACTCTACTATAGTTATGTAAGATATTATCATGCTGGGACATATGGGTAGGGGTACATGAGAATTCTCTGTACTAGTTTTGCAGTTCTTTTTTTTTTTTTATAATGCTTTTATTTAAAGAATATAAATTTCCAAAATACAGCTTATAGATTACAATGGCTTCCCCCCCATAACTTCCCCCCCACCCGCAACCCTCCCCTTTCCCACTCCCTCTCCCCTTGCTTCACATCAAGATTCATTTTCAATTCTCTTTATATACAGAAGATCAGTTTACTATATATTAAGTAAAGATTTCAACAGTTTGCCCTCACATAGCAACACAAAGTGAAAAATACTGTTGGAGTACTAGTTATAGTATTAATTCACAATGTATAGCACATTAAGGACAGAGATCCTACATGATATATTTTTTTAAAAAATTGATTAATTTTCTAGGCAATTTCCAATTTAACACCAAGATTTTTTTCATTTTTAATTATCTATATACAGAAGATTGATTCAGTATATACTAAGTAAAGATTTCATCAGTTTGCACCCACACAGAAACACAAAGTGTAAAATACTGTTTCAGTGCTAGTTATAGCATTACTTCACATTGGACAACACATTAAGGACAGATCCCACATGAGACGTAAGTACACAGTGACTCCTGAAGTTGATTTAACAATTTGACACTCTTGTTTATGGCATCAGTAATCTCCCTAGGCTCTAGTCATGAGTTGCCAAGGCTATGGAAGCCTTTAGGGTTCGCTGACTTCAATCTATATATATAGTGCAGTTCTTTTGTAAGTGTAAACTTAGTTCAGATGATCCAATGTTGTTACATATCAGGTTAAACTGCTGCTTGTAACGCAGGCATCAATATGAGCAGATTGGAGTCCTGGCCGCTCCACTTCTGCTCCAGCTCCCTGCTAATGTGCCTGAAAAAGCAGTGGAAAATGGCCCAAGTATTTGGGCCCCTGATAGCCATGTGGGAGACCCAGATGGAGTTTGTCTCTTGGCTTCAACCTAGTCCAGCCAGTCCCAGCCTTTGTGGCCATTTGCAGAGTGAACCAGCAGATGGATAATCTGTCTATTTTTCTCTCTATTTCTATCTCTATGTCTCTCCTTCTCTGTAATTCTGCCTTTCAAAAAAATAAATCTTAAAAAAAAGTTCAGTATCTACAAACTATATTGACTCTGTTAAAAACTGATTAAAATTTTAAAAATTGTTTTATTTGAAAGACAGGAGACACACAGAGATAAATATCTTCCATCCACTGGTTCACTCCCCAAATGGCCCCAATGGCCAGAGCTGGGCCTATCTGAAGCCAGGATCCAGGAGCTTCTTCTAGGTCTCCCACTGCATACAGGGGCCCAACCCCTTGGGCCATCCTCCACTGCTTTCCCAGGTACATCAGTAGGGAACTGGACTGGAAGTGGAGCAGCCGCGACTTGAATCAGTGCCTTATGGGATGCTGGTGTCGCAGGCAGCAACTTTACCTGCACTCCACAGTGCCAGCCCCTAAAATTTTTTAAAAATTAAGAAAAGATCAAACAAAAATAATAGTTCAACTAAAATTTTTTTTTAAATTCAACTTTTAAAATATTTCTGTCACATTGAAGCATTGCTACTGTTCCCTCAACTCTCTTAGTATACCCCTGCTTAAAATTTGTACTTTATTTTAAGTCTGAAAAAAACTTCGGAGGGTTGTGAACAGAGGAGAGATGTGATTTTATTTTTATTAACTATCCTGTAGATATTTGTTTAAAAATGTTTTTATTATACAGATGTCCAACCAAAAAGGTCAGGTAATGCTATGGGAAAATTATTTTGCAAAGAATAAACTTATTGACTATCCTGATTAGATTAGAAATTATTATATAACTTATTTCATAGTTTGATTGAGAAGGGGCGTGCTGAAGTTGGAGTGTGAGAGGATGATCAGGAATACGCATGTTTGTTTTAAAGCTTGACTAAGTTTATACCTTAAGGATTATTATTTACTTGAACTTGTAAACCAATCATGGAGACTACTTCTATCCTGATAACTCTTGGTGATTTGATTTTGGAAAAAGTCTTATCTATAAAGTAGTTTCTCTGAATCATCTTCCATTCTATGATTTATTTTTACTACTCTTATTCTTCTATTAAATGTTATTTTAAAAATTGTAAGTATAAATGGGTTTGTTTTAAAAACTAAACCTCGCACAAGTGTCTCAAGTTGAACATTATGTCAGCTAAGCAGTCTAAAATTGGCAGAGTGTCAGACAGAGTATAGCCTATGGGGTCAGCACAGTGGCGTAGCAGGTAAAGCCTACGCCTACAGTGCCAGCATCCCATATGGGAATCGAATCAAGTCCTGGCTGCTCCACTTCCAATCCAGCTCCCTGTTAATGTTCCTGGGAAAGCATCAGATGATGGAACAAGTGCTTGAGTGGGAGACCCAGAACAAGTGCTTGAGTGGGAGACCCAGAAGAAACTCCAGGTGCCTGGCTTAGGCCTGGCCCAACCCTGGCCATTGTGGCCATTTGGGGAGTGAACCAGCAGATGAAAGATTCTCTCTCTCTCTCTCTCTGTAACTCTGGCTTTCAACCTTTCAATTAAATAAATAAATATTTCAAAAACAACATGGCCTGTATCTCTTTTTTGTTTGGGATGCATGATGCTTTAAAAGAGTTGGAATGAACATTTAAAATTCAGAGGATTTATGGTGTATTCCAGACTTCTACCTTTGGAAAAACTGGAAGATACATTGGACTTCATATACACACAGGGCAGTAGTCAACATTAGTTGAGTTGAGGCCTCCCTTAGATGCGGCATGTACTTCTGGGCCACTGAAGTACCCCTATGCAGTTTGTTTATATTAATATAAACCTAACTTGCTTCGTTTATATCAAATACCTGGCCCCTATAGACATTTTTAGGGTACCTGGGTACATACACCTTCATAATATCCTCTTTTCATCACTTTTCTAGGAATCTCCTATCCCAGAAGACAAAAATCGCCGCTTTATCTTCTCTTACTTTCTAGCCACTGACATGATCAGTATCTTTGAGCCGCCAGTTCGCAATTCTGGTATCATTGGGGGCAAGTACCTTGGCAGAACTAGAGTTGTTAAGCCACATTCTTCAGTGGACAACCCCATCTACTATAGCCCTGGTGACTTCTTCATTGGTGCTGTGATTGAGGGTAGGTCTAAACACAACTCAGAATTTTCTGCTGATTGGGTGAATGGGTGCATGGCTCTCAATTTGTCATTTCTCATTGAAGGGTTAATATTATTTTTCTTTTTGAATGCATGAGGGAAACATAACCAACCTAAGTTTGTTACTACCCTCTCCACAGTGTTTGGCCATCGGTTTGTTATCCTTGATACAGATGAGTATGTTCTGAAATACATGGAAAGCAATCCTGCCCAGTACTCACCAGAAGCGCTCTCATCAGTTCAAAATCTTATCCAAAGGCGAGAAGCTCCAGCATCAAAATTGGAAAAGTATGTCTTGACTGCCTAGGTTTCACTTTAGCTTTGGCACATAGGATATATTCAGTAGATTTTTGACAAAGTGGATGGGTAATCACATTATACATTTTTTGGATTTCCTCTACCAGGTGAGAGTTATTCAATATACACAGAACACTCCCTGAGTTCAGTATAATAACAAGCTTAGAACTTTCTCAATTCCATTTATTTAACGATTACTGAATGCCTACTAGGTTTCAGATACTATCACTAGATCCTTGGGCTTTATTCAGTAAGCAGAAGAGATTAGAAATTGCTACCCTGATGGAGGTGTTGACCTTCTAAGCAGAAGGGGAGAGACAATCACACAAATAAGTAAATTATATATTATATTGGATTATAAGTGCTATGGGGAAAAGGAGCAACATATAATTGATAGGGATTTCTGAAGGGTGGCAATGTGTTAGAATTGAACAAGATAAGTGGTTCCACCTTAAGAAAGTGACATTGAGCAAGTACTTGAAAGTCAGGGAATTAGCCAGGTGGATGCTGGAGGAAGAGCTTTTCAGGAAAAAGGAATGGTGAATTAATTTTCTTAATTAATGGTAGCATGTCCAGCCTAGAGTACTCAAGTAACACTGGCCAGAAGTAAGCCAGTGACAGTGGCTAACATGGATTCAATGACCGAAAGAAGAGTAACAAATAGAATTAGAAAATTAGCAAGGGACCAGATTATGTAGAACCTACTAGGTCTTTAGAAATATGTTGGCTCTTCTGTGAATAAAATGGAGAGTCACTGGGAGGTTCTGAGTAGAGGAATGACAAGATTTGACATTTGTTTTAAACAAACTACTCTGCTGTGTTAAAAATAAAATAATATGAAGATTAGTTAGAAGAATATGGCAGTAATCCAGGCAAGATATGATGATACATGGACCACGGCAGCATTAGCTGAGGAGGTGGTGGTTTGATTTGGATATATTTTGAAGGTAGAGTAAGTAGGACTTTAGATGGATCATATAGTGCATGTGAAAGAGAACAGTAAAGAATGATCCCAAAATTTTGGGCCTGAGCAACTGGAAGGAAGGAACTGTCATTAGCTAAGGTGGGGAAGATGTAGACTCTGGGTAGAGAAGATTTTTTAGGTGGAGTAGGGATTTTGGCTTTAAATATTTGAGAGTGGCACAGGCTGTTGGATATGTAAAAGTGGAGTTCAATTGATCTGGGCTGGAGCTGTTGCTGTGGCAGTGTTGGCATGCAGATGATACCACATTGGATAAAATCCCCAAGGAAGTTATTGTAGATAAAGAGAAAATAGCTCCAAGGACTAAGCTGTGGAGCCTGTCAACACTAAAAGTTAAAGAGACTTAAAAGGATGACCAAATGAATGTGATATTCTCAAAGCCAAATAAAGTTCAGGCAGTTTTCCCTTTATACAGTAGTGCAAGACTGTAACAATGATGATTGAAAATAAATTTTAATAATGAATCAGAAAATTTGCTATTGTTCTGTGACCTTTAAAATTTTTTCTCACAACATTACAAACTGATGGTCATAAATGTATAGGGAGGGGCTGGCATTGTGGCATAATGTGTAAGGCCACCACCTGTGACACTGGCATCCCAAATGGGCACCAGTTCATGTCCAGCTGCTCCACTTCTGATCCAGCTCCCTGCTAATGCACCTGGGAAAGCAGCAGAGGATGGTCCAAGCACTTGGGCCCCTGTACCCTTGTGCGAGACCCGGATGAAGCTCCTGGTTCCTGGCTTCAGTCTGGCCCACTGTCTGGCCATTGTGTCCATTTGGAAAGTGAACCAGATGATAGAAAACATCTCCTTTTCTCTCGCTGTAACTCTGACTTTCAAATGAATAAAATGAATCTTTTTTAAATGTATAGGGAAAAATTTTTTAATGAGTTTTTAGTTGTTAATACAATAGAATATAGTAAGCTAATTTTTATTCAACACACTATAATACAAAACATTGGGAATGTTGAGAATTAAAATGTTTTCTTCTTTGTAAAAAATTGTTAAGAGTAGTTCGAGCAGGAGTGGGCATTGTGAACAGTGGATAAGCCATCACTTGGTATCCCTGCATCCCCATATCAGAGTGCCTGAGATTGAGTCCTGCCTCTGTTTCCAGTACAACTTACTGCGAAGTGCCTGGGAGTAGCAAGTGATGGCCCAAGTATTTGAGTTTCTGCCACCTCTGTGGAAGACTCAGGGGAGTTTTTGGCTCCTGGCTTCAACCTGACCCAGCTCTAGCTGTTGAGGGCATTTGGGCAGTGAATTAGCAGCTATGTATCTAGAGTCTTGAAAGGTACCAGTGTCAGCATTGCCACAGGCAGCTTTTTCTTCTATAACTTGTTTTGGTTTTGTAGTTTGTTTGTTTGTTTGCTTATCTGAAGGCAGTAAGAGAGACAGACAGAGACAGAGGACTCCTGTCTGCTGGTTCACTCCTCAAAAGCTTGTAACAGCCAGTACTGGGCCAGGCTGAAGCCAAGAGCCAGGAACTCAGTCCAAGTCTCCCTCATGGGTGGCAGGAACATAATTACTTGAGCCATCACAGCTGCTTCCCAGGGTCTACATTAGAAGGAAGCTGGAGTCAGGAGCCAAAGCTGGGAATTGAATGCAAGTACTCAATGTGGTATACAGGTGTTTTAATGAGTTGGTTCAATGCCTGCTCCCTGTAACTCCCTTTATGGAGTAAATTCCATTTAAATTCTACTTACTGTAATTTCATCTCTAGTGTTACCACTTTTTGTTTCATTTTAAAGAATATTTAATCATTGACATTTTTAAGTTTATTTATTTTTATTTATTGGAAAGGCAGAGCAAGCGAGAGAGACAGAGAGAGTCAGAGACAGCTCTTCCATCCACTAGTTCATTCACCAAATGCCTGAAATAGTCAGAGCTGAGCTGACCAAGGCAGGAGTCAGGAACTCCATCTGGATCTCTCATGTGGGAGGCAGGGATTCAAGTATTTGAGACATCATATACTGCTTCCTAGTGTGCATGTTAGCAGAAAATTGGTTAGGAAGTGGTGGTGGGATTCAATCCCAAGCACTCTGATCTGGAATGCAGGCATTCCAAGCAGTGGCTTAACTCACTGTGCCACCATCATGTTTTGTTTCTTTGTTGTATTTTCCTCTTTTGGCAATCCATTTTCATAAAATACCACAGGAATGTATCACTGAGAAACAAAGAGACAATACAGCTATACTTTACTGTTTGTGAACTGAAAACTTGATGCACAGTGACTTATCCCCAACAGACTTTGAAAGAAGTGACATGATTGTCATTGATCATGATGCACATCTGCTATTTACATCATGATTAGTGGACTAGAAACCTGATAAAAAAAAAAGGTGGTCCTTTCTTCCATTACCCACAGTTAAAAAACTGTTAATAAACTGTGGGTAACTGGAATTTGAGCCACATTGGGGGATGACTAGGTTACTTTACTAACTGGTTATAATTGGAATTCATGCATGACAGAACTGTGCAAATCCAGAACTGCCTGTATATCAAGGAAGACAAAGTGATTCATGGTGTCAAATGGGGATTTAGCAGGAAATTGAGGACCTTAATGTGGAGCTTTAGTGGAATGGAAGATATAAGAAAACTTGATGGGAGAAAATTTAAGAGAGAATAGGAAGAGAGAAACTTTAGACTGAAAGTGCAGTCAACTTTTTTGAGGTTTGGTGTAGAGGGGAACAGGGAAATAGCAGTAGCTAGCTGGCAGAGGAAGCAAAGTTGGAAGAAGGTTTTGTTTTGATTTTCTTTCTGTTTTAAAATAGAAAAAATTACAGCATGTTTGTGTGTAAATGGGAATAATTCTGTAGAGAGGAAAACATGGGTGGATGTGTGTGACGGGTGGAGAGAAGAATTGCTGGAGTATGTGAAAGAGGATGAAGTTTACTAAACAAGCAGAGGAACTGGCTTTAAATGAAAGCACTAACTTCATCTAGGGCAGCAGGTCTCAGATCTTTTGGCCTCAGGGCACGTATATACTATTTTTTAGAAAGATTTTTTTTAATAAATATAAATTTCATAGGTACAACTTTAGGAATATAGCGGTTCTTTCCCCCATACTTGCCCTCCCACCCCTACTCCTGTCCCATCCCATTCTTCATTTAGATTCATTTTTAATTACCTTTATATACAGAAGACCAACTTTATACTAAGTAAAGATTACAACAGATGCTTATAGGTAGGTAGTAGATATGGTTGGGGAGGCCCTTCTGATTGTTTCATTGCATGCAATGTAGCATGCTGTAGGAGTGATGAAAAGTTGTAATATGCTTTATTTTATTGGATATTTAAGTAGGATAAATATATATAAAATAACATGAAAATAAATACATAGCATTATTTTATCTACTACTAACAAAGAAAAAATTGTCAGCTATAACCCTACTCTCCACCAATTGAAAAATGTGTCTTAATTCAGAGATGTTAAAATGTGCAAAAAGAGGCTAAAGTTGTGGTATTGCCTCTGCCTGCAATGCCAGCATCCCTTATGGGTGCTGGTTTATGTCCTGACTGCTCCACTTCTGATCCAACTCCCTGCTAATGGCCTGGGAAAAAGCAGCAGAGTGTCAATTACAAGATGAAGGAATTGGAGTTAGCATTTGTTAGCCTGGGTGTTTGAGCCCCTGCCATTCATGTGGGAGACCTGGAGGAAGCGCCTGGCTCCTGGCTTCAGTTTGGCCCAGCCCTGGCAGTTGCAGCCATCTGGGGAGTGAACCAGTGAATGGAAGATCTCTCTCCGTTTATCTCCCTCTCTCTGTAAGTCTGTAACTCTTTCAATAAATAAATAAATCTTTTTAAAAAAAATTATGAAAAAAAACATTGTATCCGGACTAAAAGAAATAGGGTAGGCACAAAGGAAAGTGGAGGCTGAATGGACTAGGGCAGCAGTTTGGTGGCGGGACTGCATTAAAGGCCTACTTGATATTCATGATCAAAGATTTAATTTAAGTACTTCACAAACTTTTTCTTCTATAATTCTCCAATGTCTAGATAAATACCAGCAGACACTGGATATCTTCCTTCGGTATACTACAAGCAAAATATCTTTTTTTTTAAATGATGAGAAAAAAATGCCACTGGAGCATTTAAAATGAGACACCAATAAAAATAAAAAGAAATCCAAGTCCTAGGATAAGGGATCCACTGCTATCCTTTTTTTGATCCTTATCTTTCCTCTCTTCTCTTCCAATGGATCAGAGAGATGAGTGAGAGAAAAACGCATGAAGATAATATGAATCCAAGTCTTGCACCTTCTGAGTCTTCTAACCTTTTTATCTTTGGCTTCTAATTGTCCTGTCTGATAATGAATCCTGCTCTAAGGAAATGCCAATCCTTTATTTGATTAATTATGCTAATATTAAAGAAAGAGGATCCTGAGTACCTTTTATGTCACGTGTCAACCACAAGATGAAGGAATTGGAGTTAGCATTTGTTTTCTTTGATTCAGAAAATTAGAATTGCATTCAGGTAACTGAGTATTGACTTTATATCTTGAAGTTCTTATGTTCTTTTGGTATTTGTAATCCTCTTGTTAATATTTGGAACCCAGACTGAAGGATAACAAATGCAGATGGCTCACAAACCCACCCTCTACAGAAAACCCATCCTGTGTGACCTGCATAGGTACACACGCACATTCGTGTGTGTTACTCTTGTTCCATTAGCATGCCCATTTGTGCTCTTCAGCTTCAAGAGGACCCTTCTCTCTGGCCCAGTGATCCTTTTGATCCTTTCTTTTTCATTTCGAGCCACTACTCCTAAAAAAGTTTCCAAATATTCTCATTTCCTTTTCCATTTACTTTAAGCCCCAACCTCTTCCATATTCAATTTGCAGTTGGTTTCAAAGAAGAGATCAAATTATCCACTGTGCTCATCTTCAGTTTTCCCACTCTTTTATTTTAGAATATTTCTATACTATCACTCATCTTCTTTTTGTTCTCCTCTTTTATCAGATATAAGTAGCTCCTCCCATTCCTCCAAACTTAATTTTTCTGTGTTGTGTCTATAACCACTTCCCTACTTATTGCTCCAGAATCCAGACATTCTTCATAAATTGCTTTTTAAAAAGTTATTGTTTCCAAATATTATAGCCTTTTTTCATGTGTTCATTAATTCAACAGATATTTGAGCTTACATATATGCCAGAGCTTATCTTAAATGCTTCAGCAAATATATGAGAATCAGGAATTCATAATCTAGAACAGGAGTTGGCAAACTTTGTACAGGGACAGGTAGTAAATAGTTTGAGCTCTGTGGGCCGCACCATCTGTCCTGTAACCACTCCACTGTGTCCAGGTCGTATGAAAGCAGCCATAGATAGTATGTAAATGAAGAGAGTGGCTGCATTCCAATAAAGCTTTTGGTACAGAAACAGCAGCCTGGATTCATGATCAGTATTATCATTGAGCACTCTACCACTCCTTTTTGAATTCTTCTCTTGAATTCTGCAAAAGTCAGCCTCTGTTTCTCCTACCTCTCTGAAAGCCTATTCAGCATGTTTTTTCCTACTTCTACTTCTTTAGTGTTTCTCAAAGTCCTAGTTTTGGTCCTCATTTGCCTTCTCTAGACTCTGTTGACATGGAAGAGTATCTTTTGCTGTCCATCCTGAACCTACTCCTATCTTCCTGTCTGCCTGTTCAACATGTCTTCATCCATCTGAACCCCAGCACCTTGCGCCATGTGTATCTAAAAATGAATCTATTGCGACTTTCATGTTTCCAGTACATCTGATGTTCCTTATTCTTTCTGTGTTATCCATCTCATAAAGTTGTGATAACGTAGGTAAAGCCTCCTAGAACCTGGCTCCAAACTCATCATATTACTTTGAAGCTATCACTTTAAAAAAAAAAATTCTAAAGTTTTTAGTCTGGTATATAAAAACCACCATAGTGTGGCTCCAAATGACCATTTAAATTAGAATTCTAGTCCTCTTTTTCCCATACACTATACTCCAGTCAGGTTTATTTATTTTTAAGATTTGATTATTTATTTGAAAGGCAGAGTCTCACACACACACACACACACACACACAGAGACAGAGACAGAGAGAGAGAGAGAAAGAGAATCTTCCATCTGATGGTTCAGCCCCCAAATGGCCCAGGCTAAAGCCAGGAGCCTGGAACTCCATCCAGGTTTCTCACATGGGTGGCAGGAGCCCAAGCACTGCTGCTGTCATCTGCTGCTTTCCCAGATGCATTTGCAGGGAGCTGGATTAGAAGTGGAGCAGCTAGGACATGGACGGACACCCATATTGGATACCGACATTGCAAGCAGTGGCTTAACCTGCTGTGCCACAACACCAGCCCCTTATGCATTCTGTTTTGTTTTGTTTAGCATTCTCTTCTTCCTGCTTTTTCTCAGGCTTTCCTCATTCTCTACAGTCCCTTCATTTTCATCCTGTTTGTCTAAGCCTCACATCCTTCAAAGACAAAGTCAAATGCTACCCTTCAGTTCAGCCCTCCCTGGTTCTCCCATCCTCTGAACGCCCCTTACATGGTGATTGTATTTATTTATTTATTTATTTATTTGAAAATCAGAATTACACAGAGAAAGGAAAGGCAGAGAGAGGTCTTCCATCCGATGGAATTGGCCATCCAATTGGCCACAACGGCCGAAGCTGCACTGATCCGAAGCCAGGAGCCAAGAGCTTCTTCTAGGTCTCCCGTGCAGGTGCAGGGGCCCAAGGACTTGGGCCATCTTCTACTGCTTTCCTAGGCCATAGCAGAGAGCTGGATGGGAAGTGGAGCAGCTGGGTCTCAAACCGGCACCCATATGGGATGCCGGTGCTTCAGGCCAGGGTGTTAATCCACTGTGCCACAGCACTGGCCCCCTTACATGGTGATTGATGGTAAATTCCTCCCTTCTGTTAGTGATGTTAAACTTTGTATGGGAACTCCCCACCTAGAGAGCAAAAATCTCTTTACTAGAGTCAGGATCCCATCACACCCAGCAGTTTATTCCTCTGCTCTACTGGAGCTAGCCTTGAGCTTAACATGTCCCATAAGCAGTTGCTAACTGAATGGATGAGTAGTTCTAACAGGACAGTCAAAGGAACTTTGTTAAAAATTACCCCATTTGATTCTCATAACAGCCTTTATGAGGTGGCTTCCCTCAAACATTCCTGTGCTATAGATGTGGAAAAAGGCACAGAGCAGTTGTTTAGTCAAAGCTGAGATTTTAATCAGGTAGTCAGATTCAGAGCCCACACTCTTTATTACAGTCTTTTCTGTTCCACCTGAGACAAGCACCAAGAAATCAGGGATCCAGCAGACCCCTATGTGCCCAGAGTCTCTGGGCAAGTAACTGCCTCAGAATGAGTTTGCCTTTATCAGGGCAAAGGGGAGGCAGGCCCCAAGTCACAGACAGATCAAGTCAAGAGCCAAGGTCAGACCAGGGGGTCCACACTGAATCTCTATAATTTAAATGGTTGCTTTCTTTTTATAAATTATCTATCCATCTGCTTATTTATTATTTAAAGGCAGGGAGAAAGGGAGAGATCTTTCATCTGCTAGTTTACTCTACAAGTGCCTGCCACAATTAGGGCTGGGCAAGGCCAAAGGCAAGAGCCTAGAACTCAATCTGGGTCTCTCACGGGGGTGTCAGGGACCCCACTACTTGAGCCATCCCTGTTTACTCCCACGGTCTGTATTAGCAGCAAGCTGTAACTGGAAGCAGAGCCAGAACTGCAGCCCGGGGACTCTGATGTGGAATGTAGGCATCTCAAGTCGCATCTTCATTCTGCACCGAACACGTACCCTGAAATGGCCAGTTGAAAGCTCTACCATATTGTTGGTATCAGAGTTGGCCACCATTGAAACCAAATATTGTAGGAAAGGAAGAACAAGATTGCAGTTTGTTTGCTTCTTAAGGAAATATGTGAATTCCACTCAGTTCTTATGAAGTAGAGGATTTTGCCAGGGTGCTCATAGCAAAATAGATTTAAGAGCAGATTGAGAACTGTGACATCCCTCTTACCTAAGGGAAAGAATTAGTCATTCCTTAAAACTCAGTCACTTTCATGGAAAGTAAGTAGGGCTTTGGTGTGCTTGGCACAGAGTCTTTACCTGGCTTGTGCAGACCTCCAGCCACCTTTTAGTTGGCTGGTCCTTGTTAATCATAACCAGCTGGCCCCTGTGTGTTCCCTTGTGAGCCCACAGGAACAAAATCTTGCCCTAGGACTTGCATCTCTTATAGGACAGTCCCTGACTTGGGCCACAGCAGTAAAGTAGGGGCTGTGACTTTAGCTTTGCCTTAAATAGTACCACCATTTGCCATCTCTCTGCATTTACTCTATCCTGCTCAAAGGCAGCAGGTGCCGGGGATATTTTCCCTGCTAGATGAAGGCATCTGAGCATCTGGCTATTCAGGGAAGGGAGTATTGTCTCCTTCCCAAAATGAATGAATGATCACATTTTAACTTCCTGTGCACTGTGTCTGTAGCTCCTGGGAACATGTAAAAGATTGAGTTTGACTATTCTGCCACTAAAGTAGCTCCTTGACTGTTATTTATTTATAATTTAGTTTATATGATTTGAGTTGCCCCTGCTTGGTAAACATATACTACTTCTGTATAAATAATGCCAAAGAAGTCCTTAAACACTGGAAATTTTTATAACAAATTCTATTATTTTTGTCTTACTACAAAAGTAACACATTGTCCAGAACAAAAACATTTAGGGAGTAAAAATGTAGGTAATAGAAATGAAAATATGCAAAAATATTTTTAAAATTTTATGACCCAGAAATGACTACTTCACATTTTATTTTTTAATATGCATATTGGAATATTTCCATAATTATGAAATAATTCCATAATACTATTTGACTGGCTTTTTTCACTTCATAGTCTGTTGTCAACATTTCTGATATCATAAAATAGTTTATAGAGCATTGACAATTTCATCTTATAAGTAGATATAACACTCACCTGGGTCATATATATATGAAGGGACCAGTGAAAAGATTTGTTCCCTCACATCTTCCATCTACCTACTTCTTACTCCTTATTCCCCATAGGTAACAGTCTCAGTCTCTCTCTCTCTCTCTCTCTCTCTCTCTACTATTTAGTTAGTTAGCTTTTTTAGAGGGAAGGATGGAGGGAAGGAGGAACAGAGACAGAAACAGAGAGCTCTCCACCACTGGTTCACTCAAGGTGAGCGAGACTGAAACTAGAAACGTGGAACTCAATCTAGGTTCCCATGTGGGTGCAAGAACCCAACTATCTGAGCCATCACCTGCTGCCTCCCAGGATGCACATGAGCAGGAAGCTGGAATGGAAGCAGAGGAGCTGGGACTCAGACCCAGGCATTCTGATATGGGATGTGGGTATCCCAATGAGCAGCTTAATTAGTGAGCCCAACAATCCCTCACCCCATTTTTTTAATAGTGGATATCTTCATGGGTACAAGATGATATCCTACTGTGAAATTGATTGTTTCATATTTTTTATTTGTTTACCATTTTATATCTATCTTTGAAGAAATATCTGTTCAAGTCTTTTGCCCATTTAAAAAAAATTATTTGGAAGGCACGGTTAAAGAGAGGGAGAGACACACAGGGAGAGATCTTCCATGTGCTGGTTCACTCTTCAAATAGCCACATCAGGCAGGGCTGAAGCAGACTGAAGCCAAAAACCAGGAACTTCTTCCAGGTCTGTCATGTAGGTGCAGGGGCCCAAGGAGTTGGGCCATCTTCCACTGCTTTCCCAGGCCATTAGCAGGGAGCTGCATCGAAAGTGCAGCAGCCAGGACACGGCGCCCCTATGGGATGCCAGTGCTGCATGCACTGGTTTAATCCACTGTGCCACAATGCTGGCCCGCTTGCCCATTTTTTTTATTTTTACATATATCATAAATACAACATGAGGAACATAGTAATTCTTCCCACTGTATCTGCCCCCCCCACCTCCTCCTCCCTGTCCCATAACAGTCTCTCTCAATAGCTTTTTAAATATTTTAGCAAGGTTTCTTTACATAATACAGGCAAATTTATTTATATATTTACTTAGAGATAGATTTATTTATAGATATATTATCTTAGTCTACTTTAACTTGCACAAAAAAGTAGCACTCCACATACTTTTGCCTCTTGATCTCCTCACTGACAATGTATCTTTCTACTCCAGAACTGTCAATGACTATATTATTATCCCATTGCTTGATTGTAGTGTCAATTATTTAACTGATTCCCTATTTTGGAATATTCAGGCTATCTCAAAATTGTCTTATAGATGTCTCCTTGCACATAATCCAGGATTGTTTCCTTAGGTCAAGTTATTTGAAATTGTTTCCTGAGCTTTTCCTCCTTACTTCCAGAAAGATTATATACCACTTTATACCTCTCTGTTGTGGTTTGGATAAGATTGAGTATGGCCCCCAAGGGTTTATGTATTGGGAGCTTGGATCCTTTAAGGGGGAATAGAACCTTTAAGAGGCGGGGCCTAGTAGAAGTGATTAGGTCATTGCAAGTGCTGTCCTCTGAAGAAACTGTGGGATCCTGGTTCATTCTCATAAAAAGTTTGTAGAGTGAGCCTGACCAGCAAATTGTTCTCTGGCTCTGCCATGGTGATACCCTCCACTATGAGGTCCTCACCAGAGCTCAGCCGATGCCAGCAACATGCCATTGAACCTCACAAACTGTGAGGTTTGAACCTCACAAACCTCTTTTCTTTATAAAGCACTTAGCCTCAGGTGTTGTTATAAATATAAAAAGGAATGATATGCTCTCCCATCAATATCTGCCAGCACGTAAAAAGGAAAAATAAGGGGGCCGACATTGTGGCATAGCCTCTTTGGTGCTGGCATCCCATATGGGTAACAGTTCGAGTCCCAGCTGCTCCACTTCCAATCCAGCTCCCTGCTAATGTGCCTGAGAAAGCAACAGAAGATGACCCAAGTGCTTGGGCCCCTGCACCCACGTGGGATACCAGGAAGAAGCTCCTGGCTCCTGGCTTTGGATTGGCTCAGCATCGGCTGTTGTTGCCATTTGGGCCATTTGCAGTGGGTGGAAGATTCTCTCTCTCTCTCTGCCTTTCAAATAAATAAAAAAACCTAAAAACAAAAAATGGAAAAATAAGATGAAAGAGGCTGTTGGTAACAGTCAACATTTTAAATAGCACATGCAAGAAAATAGAGGACAGAAAAGCAATGGTGGGTTGATAGTTTTGAAACGATGGAAGGAGGCAAATTCTGTGTGAGGTGTACTTGGGCATACTTGAAAGAGCTTGTTGGAAGTAGAGTGAGATCTGAGCTCTGGTCTTGGCTTTGACTCAAGATCTAGGGAGAGTCACCGAGTCTTAGAGTCTGTTTTTTCCTGATTGGGAAGGGGACAAGTGCTGGCTGAGCCCATGAGGGTGCATTTTGCTCTTAAAGGATTTATGAAGATGAAATATGAGTGAGTCTCCTCCAGCTCTAAGATTCTTTCATTTTGTAACTGTACCTTCACTTTCAGAGAAAATAAAAGTTGAACTTCTACTTCCTGTGGTTGTGTTTGGAAGGGACTGGCGGAGCTCCCCCTGCCTAAAGCTCTGTTACTAATCTTTGCAGTAAATGCTGAGCCCGGCTTCTCATTCCATCACACGGAGCAGTCGCTTAACTGCCATAGCTAGCTTTTCACAGAATTCAGCGTGGACTAAAGAGGGACTGTTAGAACTGAAAGATTCCTGGCTGCATCATATGTACAAATTTTCTTTCATGGGCATTTAGTTTTAGATGAGGGAACCTTCATCCGTAACAGCAGTAGAGACAGTCATGTGATTCCTGCAAATACCAGATCTGGCTCCTGTGGTGCAGTGATTCCACAGATAGCAGGAAGAGAGGCCGTTACAAAACTCCCCCCAGTGAGGCTTTCCTGACGTGGACGTCAGCCAACAGCCAGCCTCTGCCGTCAAGTGTTTGGTTATTGGTCAGCTCAGCGTCAAAGCTGTTTGTCATTAGAAGCTTCCCTGACTTCATCAAGTGAGAACTTCAGTCGCTGAGATAAGATAGGTCAAGAATAAATACCATGTCGAGTCATTTCCTTCCTTTCTCTACAGAAAGCAAACTGAAGAAGATCCAGGCGTGCAGGAACTAGAAGCATTAATAGATGCAATCCAGAAGCAGCTGAAAGATTATTCATGCAAAGACAACATTCGCGAGGCGTTTCAGACTTGTGACAAGGAAGCTTCAGGTTACGTGGACAGAGAGATGTTCTTTAAAATCTGTGAATCTTTTAATGTTCCGATTGATGACTCCCTGGTTAAGGAGGTCAGTATGAATTACTACTGCTCTGGGTAGGTGGCAGAGGCTGCACACTGATCATTCTTTCCTAAAGGCAGTTACATCTGTATTTCTTTGTAGTCCAGGAAGATGTAGTACACTCAGACCAGATCTCCTGTTCTATCCTGATTATGATAACTGGCCCCGGTTCTAGCAGGTTCATTCTTTGTAATTGCTGTGGCAGGGCCAGGAACTAGACAGCAGAGAGTTATTGGTAGATCAACGTGTCAGGGCTAAAAGGAGGGCATCAGAGGTGATCCTGGAGGGGCAGATGCCAAGGGGACTCACAGTCAAGTTGAGACAGGTATTTGTTCATGTGGGCCAAGTACCCATTTAGCTACCCAGATCTTAGATTGACAGCATGGTAAGCTTTTGATTTTCAAGTCATTCATACTTTCTGACACAGGAAGCGAGAGGCAAGGGATGAATGGCAGTCACTGGGAAGTGATACCGGGAAGGGGTGGGTGGGGTGGATCCTCATATGTCATATAAAGATAACAGATCAGTCAGTTACCAGGCCCAGTTAGGCTTTAGGGGACATGGTTTTAGCAGTGATATTACTAGACTCTTTTATTTGCCTGTGATAAAAAGAAGCCTAGCATTTCAGTAATCTCACTCCTCATAGGCTGGGTGAACAAAGACTTGAATTTGAATATAAAAACAAAAAAGATTTTAAAAATGACATTGCCCTCATAAATACTGGATGTTGGTCCCAAAATCTTGGATAGGCGTATTCTCTGAAGCTTTGGTTTTATTTAGTGTAAAATTGGGGTAATGCCTGAACCTACCTCCCAGGTTCACAGGATCATTTCAGCATCAACTGAGGATATGAAAACTCTGAACTGGTTTACCAAGGTAGGGTTTGTCATGCCTAAGTACACTGCAGGTAAGCTGAAGGAAGCTCTCATATTGGTTTTTACCTGTTTTTTCTGCTCTCTTTTGCAGTTAATCCGGATTTGCTCTCATGAAGAAGGCAAGATTAACTACTATAATTTTGTGCGTGCTTTCTCAAACTGATCTGGCCAATGAGAAAATACAACTTTTTGATGTTGGACTGACACTTTGAAATAGATCTTGTACTCTCCACAGAGGCATGTACAGAGCCCCTGAAGTTATATTTCTGTTTTGGTTCTTCTATTTCACTACTACTACTGAAGTCTAAATTAAATTAGACCTTTTATGATCCAAGACTTGTCCCTTACTCGGAGTGGTAGAGGTATTGTGATGGGTTAATTTTATATGTCAACTTGACTGGGCCATGGGGTTTCTGTGAAGGTGTTCCAGATGAGATAACATTAGGTCAAACTGAAGTGAGCAGCCCGCTCTCCCTAGCGTGGGTAGACCTCATCCAGTCACTTGAAGACCTACTGACCCTCCCCTAAACAAGAGAGAATTCCTCCTATCAGACTGCCCTCAAGCTGTACCATGGCCTTTTCCTGCCTTTACACTAAAGTAAAGCATTGAATTTTCGTGGACCCAGAGCCTGCTGGCATTTGGACTTGAGCCACACCCTCAGTTCTGAGGTTTGCCAACTTACCCTGCAGATCTTGGGACTTATCAGCCACCATTATTGTGTGAACCAATTCCTTATAGTCAGTCAATATCTTTCCTCCTCAAATACACATGAGGGTACTTCAGAAAGTTAATAGAAAATGAAATTTACAAGGAATGGCATATTTTCCATGAACATTTTAAAGACTTGTATACTCAACAACCACCCACCCCTCCTACTTTTTCTTTGGAGAACCCTTAGCACAGATGTGGAATGATTAACAGCAGGAGGAATGACAGATTTTCTGGAAGCATTTGGATATCAGAAATAAGCATAGTATTGCTATTATTGCTAGCCAATGTCCCCCCTCCACCTCCCTGCCCCAATATTGAAGGGAAATGCTTTTCATGTCCACATGTTTTTAAACTGTCGTTCTAGGCCCAATTAGTACTCCTGTATTTTTAAAGGATATAATAGATAATATCAATGTGGTACACATATTAGGGTGTTTTTTTTTATGAGACTTCCATTTCATCTGAGTATGTTTTACTAGGCCATAATATAAAATATCTTTCTTGCTGTAGGTTGCAGTTTAAAAAAATATGAGAAAAACACTGCTTTTGAGAGCCTGGCCTTCAGACAGGAGGGAAAGGCTGGTAGCATAGCTGGTTCTCTGCTGAGCGCTGCCTTTGTAGACCCAGGCCTGCTCTTTAGTGGAAGTCAGCCACCACCGTCACCTCCAAAAATGCCATCTCAAATTCCTGCCTGCCATGCAAAGTGGTAAGAAGGAGGATGGTGTTATTTAGGGTCCAGGTTGGCTGGGCCCCCTCAGAACAGCTGGGGAACGTCCCTTGGTCTTTCCTAATGAGCTAGGCCACCTCCCACCAGCTTCTTAAAAGGCTGTTATGTTCTTTTCTCTGCCAGGTTATCTCAGGAAGAACACATGTTTTGTTTTTCCCCCACTCATAGCTATTAAAATTTCATATTCATATTTTAAAAGTATTTTGATCTTAAAAAAAATCCCAAGCTCTACTGTGCCTGCCCCAAATTCAGTACTGCCCCAGGCCTGCCCCTAGAGTATATGTTGGGGCAGCTATGAAGGTTTTCCGCTTCCTTCCCTCCTCAGGCTTCTGCCCTTTGGCCCTGTTCCCCATGCTGCCGTGTCTCGCCCATTTAGGTTTGGAAGCATTAAGGGATAGAAAGCAGAGGGAAAAAGGGAAAGTCTTAAGTCTATGGCTAGTAATGTAATCATCTAGGGTGGGTTCTCTCTCCCCACGCACCATTTTTGGTGATGTCTTAGGACTCTTCTCCCTCAGGAAACTCATTCTCAGATGCAAATGGCCTGGTCTGCAGAGACTGCCCCGCCTTCTTCACAGGGCTCCTGTCCTCTCAGCAGGTCCTCTTGGGTGGGGGCATTTGCAGGCTAACATGCCTTTTCCAGGGTGTCCACTGTCACCCACTGTTGGGACTGACACAGCTCTGCTGGCTGTGCAGCTAAGCAGCTCAGTCTCTTTCTTGGAGACATGCTTTAGCTGAGAAGCAGGCGCTCCAAATCTTCTGCTCTCCATACTGCAGGGGCACATGTCAAACCCTGAGTGTTAAAGCTGAGCTTGCAGCTCACAGCACTCCAACAATCCCTCTTAAGAAAACTGCATCCCAGTATTTCCTGTCACGCTTTCCTCTATGGAAGGGGCAATTTCACATAAGCGTTGGCCACCGCCTCAGCAAGGCTTCCATGGGTCTGCAGCAACCTGCAGCACATGGATGCACCTGCCAATTTTTGTCTTCAGCTTTGGGCTTCACCCAAAGCCTGTTAAACATCCTCTTACCCATTCTTTTAAACCAGGTGCTCACAACCCTCTAACCTCATTTCTAACCACTCATCTCTTATTTTCCTTTATCATTCCTACTAGATAAAATGTCGGTATCTTCATTGAATGTAATGGGGACTAGTTTTTAAATGGCAGCCCCACTGTACTTGTCTCAGAGCTGTCTTGAGTAAGGTTAGCACTATGCAATATTCCTTACACTTGCCATCCACTGCTCATCTTCCATCTCCTTCCAAGCTTACCCAAGACTGAAAAGCAGAGATTTGACAGTGCCATCACAAGGCACTTGCGGCACCTTGTGGTTGCCAATTGGCTGTGAGTTAGCCACTACTCAACAGCCCTGGCCATTATTCTGTGTGTACCACCAGGGGGCCTTGGAAATACCACTTAGTAATGAAGGTATATCAAGCAGGGAAGACTTTTCTAAATATTTCCAGAGAATCAGGGGTTCCTTGGGTAAGTGACTCCTGAATATCCTGCAGGTACTTGAGAAGGAACATGTTCATTAGACAAAGCAGTTTACCAAGTGCTTTTCGCATTCACTACATCTCACTACCAGCATTCCTCCTGAAAGAAAAACCCTCAGGACAGAGATGAGCAGTTCTCATAGCAGAGCAGCATTAAAACCCAAGTCAGCGTCAAAGCTTGCTGTTAATTCTGCTCTCCATACCTCAAGTAGACCTTTCCTGTTTACCTGTCACTCCTGTGGGGGTCCTTGGCTAATCATGGCCGATGCCCACACCCATCTCCTGAGTTCTCTCCAAAGATGGTTCTAGAAAATGCAGCAGGCAGCTGCAGGCAATCCAAGTGATACCAGCAATGCCCATTGGCCACCATTACTATGAACATCTAACCATGTGGCTTTTACACACATGCTGGATCCTACCTCCTGCATTCCAAATGACTTCATAATACAGTAGGCACCAGACCTGGTGTGCTTCCTTCTGGAGCTTCCCACAAGCCCCCATGTTAAGGAAATTCTCTTTCTCTCCTTTACTATTACAAATCAAATAAAAATGATGCATGGTACCATCCAGCACTCTATATATGGCCTTTCTCTCCACCCTGAACTCTAGTCTCATTCACACCACCACTATGGACAATATACCCCCAAGAAACGACAAATATAGTGAAAACATTTTAGACATGGGGCTCAAATGGATACACAGTTTTCAAGTAAAACCAAGTAAGCAGCTGGATTATGAAGCACTATTCTGTAAAAACATGTCAAGGAATTATAGCAGGAGATTAGACTGATAATTCTATGCCTTTTATTCCGTTATTTCAGAAAATATTTGATCATTTGTTTCAAAATGTACATTAAAAAATCCGTACAAAACTGTCATTTGTTTTAAAACCAGACAGAAACAGTGGAAAAGGGTTTTTGAAAAAAGTCCACCAAAAGTAAACAGACACCCCTCCCCCCAAACCCTTTTACATCAAAGCATAAATACCGAAGGTACAAATTTTCCTTGAGTTCCTTGTTGAAATTTGGTCCATAACATGAACAGACTAAAGTAGAAAAACAAAGAGACAATACATCCATATTTGCATTACAAGTTGCTCAGGGCACCAGCAGCCTCAGCTCATCCTTCAGGTGTTTATGAAACAGAGGAACTGAAAAATGAGGTTTATCGTCTCAGCACATAAACACTGGAATCTGTACCCAAGGAAATGGTGGCACGTCATGTCGCAGCCAGACCCTCCCAGGTGAGCAGGGCTATCCACCCGTGGTGCACTCTCAGAAAAATACCTTCCTCTCCACGCAAATGACAAACTCTGGAATGCTTTTAGGCATGGGGACGGTGATGCCAGCCATGAGCGGATATCCATCAGATCTGGTTCCCAGATGCCAACTTCTGTCCCATCATGAGGATGGGCTGTTTTTCAACATTGTAAAATAAGTAAATGGACTTGTAAGATGATGCTACATGTTCTACAGGAGCGCCATAGAAACCGCCCAGAAACAGGAGAATGACAGCAACGGAGAAGGTGGCTGACATTTCTTCTGTAAGGGATGACGACTACCCCTCCTCTGAGTCCCATCTCTTCCCCAGTGACGGGGCACTGTAAGGGACAATAAGGCCTGTGGACAAGCCCACTGGCTGGGAGAGTTATTGCACAACCCGGAAGAGCAAGGAAAAGGCAGGCAGGCAGGCAGGGGCAGAGGACAGGGTGGCTGCTGCTCACACAGGTAACACTGAAGAAGGGCCAAGAACAGTGTACAACAGCCAGACCAGCCCACTGTCCAATGGGTTATCTATGAGTTAACACTTGAGACTGGGAAGTCAAAGTAAACACCTTTTTCATATAAACTTTGGGTTGAATGGGCAGTGAAACAGATGGAAAAGAGGTTACAGCAAGAGTGCCTTTTGTTTTCCGTCTAGAGTACGAGGGGCCTGGAAGAGCAGGGCTTGCTGTGTGGGGCAGCGGCCCAGGGGCCGGGAAGGGAACCTGGGAGTCTCCGAGTTTCCCTCAGGAGGTGCAGGGCACAGGTGCCTGTGGTTGAGCCCTCACAGGCTTCTATGGTCACCCAGCAGGGCCAAAAGGGGATACACAAGGGAGACGCTAGACACAAAGCAGAGAACACTCCAGACCCTACAGCAGTGGGGGTGTGGGTGGAACAAATGAGGCGAAACCGTCGATCCATGTCCCTTTTCTATCGAGCTGCACTGAGGTACGGTGTCTTTGGCTGCATACAACGAACAGCCCTTAGTGCCCTGGCAGTGGGGGTTGGCCTTACCCAGTACGAGTGAAAGCCACACAGCAAAGTAAGGCACCTAGGACACAAAGAGAAAAGGGATCTGCTCGGGACAAAAACGCTGCAGGGAGCTTACAAGTCCCAGTGCCTCTCCATCAAAGACTGAGAGGTGGGAGGTGAGGAAGCTGGGGGCATGGGGCGGAGGGGAGAGGTTGGTCTTTCCCAGCCTTCTGGGAGCTGGAGTTAATACCCATGCAAGAAGCAGAGAGAGAAGGCGGCAAGGCCTCCCTCACTGGGGCCAGCCATGGGCCAGAGAGGAAGTCTACTCAGGTGGTGTGACAAGGAGCTGATTCTCTGATAGGAGACAGGCTGTCTCTGGGAAGGCAGGGGAGGGATGAAAGCGACCCCTGCTGTCTGATGCGTGGGCAGCCAGTCCTCTCCCCATCAATGAGGACGGAGCAGCAGGGGAGCAGACTGAAGTCTGCTGCTGTCGGGCCCAGGCCTCGGGGCACAGGAGGCAGCTACACCCAGGCCACCCTCCCGTCACTCACCCCAGGCCTCGGAACGCATGGGTGGTTCCCCAGCCACCAGGGCACTGGCAAGTCACTCTAATTAAAGCATCCATGGGGTGCACTCTCTGCCCCACGCCTCACACATTGCTCAGCAGAAAGGTCGCAGGTACGGAGGAAGAAGGTCCCAAAAGCACACAGTCAGCCCTGGGGAACACGGCTGGGCTGCAGGAGTTTTCAGCCCATCAGGAGAAGCCCCTGTGAAGGTGGCTATGTGGGTTTCTTAAATGCTGGTAAGGGCTGCTCTGGGATGGGAACAGACAAGGTTCTCAGCGTCCGCTTGGGCCTGGTGGCCCAGGCTTGCAAAGGGTTAGAATCGACAAGAAAGGGAAGCCATCGGCGCCCCTCCTGGCCCAGCCTGCCCCCCTTCCCTCCAGAACCACCACTTCCCTTTGGAAGCAGCACACATAACTCAGCAACCATGCAGCTCTCCGTGTGGATGGCAAAGTAACCGAAACCCCAAGGAGGGAAGTCGGCAATAGGGCGGCCTCCGTCCACAGTGCTCCTCCTGCTGCCGTGCCAGGACGCCGGCCAGGGATGTCAGGCAGCAGGTGCTGAGGTAGATTAGCATCTTTTCTCCTGCCCTCAGCGGATGGTGCTGGGGCGGCCTCACACTCAGAGGCATCTGGCAGAGCCTTCACTCAAGCCTAGGCACTTGCAACAGGAGTACAGAAAGCTGAGAAACGTAGCTAACGTGGCCGATTTCAGAAAAGCCAGCCCAGCTGGGTCACTGGGGTAGGGGAATTACTCCAGCTCCAGCAATGTGGTTCGTGTCAACCTGCCAAAGGCTTGACCCTGCTATGACTTCAGTATCCCAGGGAAGCTAGTGTACCCTACAGTTCCTCTCCAGCCCCCAAAACACGAGCAAAGCCCAGGCTAGAGAGATGCCATTCTTACTCAGGCTCCTGGGGTTTAACAGAAAAGATTTTACTAACTCCCATCACCGAACAAACCCGTCCTACAGAAAACAAGGTCTAAGTCAAGGTCTGGCTGCTAGGCTGGCGGCACCACACACAAGGCACGGCCTACGGGCAACACTGGAAACCTGCAGCAAACTTCGGGAACACGAAGCCACGTTGCCTCCAGAACCCAGAGCAGCAACAAGCCACAGATGTGCGGGTGGAGGCGGCTTGAGGGCGAGCCGACCACGGCCTCCCCCACCCAGCACATCACAAGCACACCATGTGTACTTGTGGAAGACCCGACAGCAGCTTCATCGGGGCTCCTCCGGGGCGAGGGGGTGGGAGGCAGTGCCTGCAGGACACTGGGGAGGCCCTGCCCACGACACAGAGAACCTACTAATGGGAGAGGAGGAAGAAGGAAGCTGCTGGATACACACTCCCCCCACAGGCAATGCCCAGGGACTCACTGACACGGCGGCAGGGCTGCTTGACTCAGATGCCCACAGGCTTCTGGGTCGGGTCTGCTGGGTTCTACTGTGTGGCACAGAGAAGTGTCAGGAGAGGATACGGAGGGGTGGGAGAAATGCCCACCTGCAGAAATGCTGTCCTCCTACCTAGGGGAAATCAAAGGCAGCCCAGGGTAGCTCCCCACCATGCCTGCAACCTTACTCTGGACAAAGAAGTCTAGAACGGTGGCCCTCAGTGACTGGCAACAGCAATCTATCTATCTAGCTATCTGTGCAGGCGACTTGGACAAGGGAAGTGTGTTGGAGAGAAGACCCATCTCCCTCCTGTCTGGACCACCACCCGTGGTCTATTTTCTACTGTGAGCCCAAGAAGAAGAGCCACATACCAACCACACGGATGTCCCTGTGCCCACCAAGAATCGCCCCCTTTGCCTCAGCAGAGTCCAGGCACTGTGCATTAGGGCCTTGTCAAGCCCACCTCCCCTTCCGGAAGCCCTCACAAGGCACCATGAGGACTTGGAGGACTGGAGGCCTTGTCTTCAGGTGGAGGGAAGGGAAAGAACACGGGGAGGGACTGGGGGCAAAGGGCTCCCAGCGACGCGGCCGTGCCCACTCATCCACCGCGAAGAGCGGGTCTAGAGTCAGCCACCGCATGTGTGCTCTACAAACATCAACAAGTGACAACAATTCAGGAAACACTCGACAAGGGAGGCCATAGGGGGAGTGGCCAGCTGACCCTCCCTGGGGCACCAGGGGACTGGCATGGGGCTGGAGTCCTTGAGGCTTCGTGTTCTTGCAGCTCAAGAGATGAAGTCAACGGAGCGAGCCTGGTGCCGGACAGGCAGGTTTGTGAACAGCTGTCTGGTTTGGTTTTGAATGCTGGTGAAGAAGCCACTGCAGCCGGGACTACTGGAGAAAGGCCGCGGGCGACTGTGCTCTCATTTTGGAGGCCGTTCCCTTTCTGGAAGAGCCGCTGTCGGCGGCGCGCTTTGCTCTTGCTCTGAACAACAGGGAGCCACACATGGCGATGCAATGGCAGGCTGTTATCCAGTCCAACGCCAGCCACGCTTGTGAGTCAGGGGACCCAACGGAGGCAACACCATCCTTCTGGATTGAGTCGCCACGTCCCAAAGCCAAAAAGGCCTTGGCATTTACTACCAGCAGTGGCTGCTGTGCCTCGCGATGGCTCGTGCAGAATTGGAATCATACATCTCATCAGTTAATCAGCACCCAGGAGATTATGATCCAAAAGGGCCCGCCTCTCCTCTTCTTGCCCGTCCACACGAGGACCACCGAGGGGCCTGCTGCTGGCCCCAGGCTTCCAGACTCACAGGTCCCGGGGGCTGAGAGGCACAGGACCACCATCTGAGCTCCCTCCCATTGTAGAAAATCAGAGAAGAATTGCACGCGAAGGTGAAATAAAGAAGTAGAAAGAGAATGCAGCAGTCACGGAGGAAGAGAACTAAGAGGCAGAAAGACAACCATGAGACCCAGGCTTCTGGAGAGCCCAACATGGGGCCGAGGTGAAGACAGGAGGTGGCTTGAGGGAGAGAAAGAGATAGACAGATTTTTGGCTTTATTGAGAAGGGTTTGCGAAGAGTAAGAAGAGAAAGCCAAGAAGCCAGAAGGAGAACAGTCCCGTTTAAAGACAGGTCTCTGCCATCTGAGAAGGAGCGTCGCAAGCCGGAAGGCAGAGGCAGAGAGGGAGGGGCCTGGCTCTGAGCCTCCCTGCTGGGCCCCCGCGCGAGGATGCCTGTGCTCAGCACTTTGGCCTTAGGGAGACTTGAGTTTCTTAGTCCGTGAGGAGGTTCCGTTCTCTGCCTTCACCACTCCGTTTTCATGGTACCCTGGGAAGCGGAAAGAGACGCACACATGGAGTTTCTGCTGGGCCTGAAGCAGGAGAGGTGGGAGCGGGGGCCAGAGCAGCCCCGCGGCTGCACATGGAGGAGCCACCTGGACAGTGGCTGCAGGAACTAGTCTGCAGACAGCCAGCGGGGCTTCCTGCTTTCCCCAGCCTTGACAAGGGGCCCCATTTGCGGTGCTCGGTAAGCAGGGAGGCCCAGAATGACTCACAGTAACCCAGGCACAGGCACGGGAGGCCCGCCTGCCCAGGCCTGAGGCTGGGGCTGGATGCTCACTGCCATCACTCAGCCTGCCGGATCCTCAGTTCCACTCGGCAGGCCCTTGCAGGGCTCCAGCCCGCTTTAACAACAACTCCCAGAACGGCAGCAACAAAAGGGAGAGTGTATGGGGAGGCTGTAGCAATCAGGCCTTACTCCGATGTGCCTCTGATGCCATCTTTCCACGCTTGTTAAAAATATACCTGCGTGTACCTGCTGCAAGGCAGAGACGTGTGAGTGCTGCAGCCTCACGCCCCACACTTCCCAACTGCAGAGCTGGCTCCTCCTCACACCCCGCTGCACACGTGTCTGCACTAAGCACACCTGAGTCCTTGCCAAGCAGGCGGCTGCCTGGAGAAAGGCGGGTGAGTCAGAAAACAGATCCTGGTGCAGACAGGGGCCCCGGGGCTACAAGAAACTGCAGGGCTGGCAGTGCAGGGGCCAAGGGAGAAGTGGGTGTCCCACCCTGGCCGCCCACCTAGCATTGTGTCACTATGAGTCACTCCTCTAGACAGAGGAGGAGCCAGCAACCTGGGAGACAAAGGGCAGGTGAGGACAGAGCCACTGCGCAGCGCAGGGCATGGGCGGCAGCACGTGGCAGGGGCCCAGAAGCCACCCTGAGGGCATACTTCCCGCCAGAGCTCGCCAGCCAGCACCATCCTGCCCCACAGTGGCCGGGCTCCGGGCCCAGTGAGGGCCAGCTCCGCCCACACTGTCCCTGGCCCACGCCCAGCCACGTGCCAGTCAGGGAGCCGAGGAGTCCCAGGCCTTAGGGAAGGAGTCAGAAAGGAGGAACAGGCAGGACTGGTCTGGGGAGAGCCCAAGAAGCCGGGCCTGGCTCCTCTACACGCATCCCAGACAGACGTCACCGGCTGGGGCCTGGCACTCACCAGATTCCCTCTTGATGAGCCTGGCTGGTAGTCTGGGGGCAGCTGGCACTCTCCGCTTGGCACTCTGCTCGTTCCAGTACTCTCGCCAGTGCCGCAGCTGGGAGTGGATGAAGCGCCACATGAGCCAGGCCTGGGCAGCACATACCAGCAGCAGCACGCAGAGCCTGGGGGTTGGGGGTGGAGAGGGGGGCTCAAGGGCGGGCTCGAGGGCGGGACTCGGGCCCACGGCCCCAGGCAGAGGGCAGGACCCTGCAGCTCCCACAGCCCGGCCCACCACCCCACCACGCTCACTGCCAGCACTGTCTGGCACCAGGAAGTGTGTGCTCCAGTCTTTCTCTGCTCTAGTGCATATCAGGGTGCTGCAGCAACAGGGCCGGGAGACGGGGAAGGTGGAGGTGACAGGGGCAAGTCCAGTTCCACAATCATGTGACTCCCGTGCCCACAGAGAACCTGTGGCCATGTTGCCTCTTGGATCCACAGCACCAAACAAGGCTGATGTCGGCTCCAAAAATATGGGTAGGCCTCAAATGAACTGAATCGTGAGGCAGCATTAGTAATTCTATCTAGCAAGTCACTCAGAGGCAGAGGGGCCAGCGTACGGCACAGCAGTCACGCCACCTCGGAGCCACCTATACTGGAGAGCCTGGTTTTGAGTCTCAGCTCTGCTCCTGATTCAATTTCCTGCTCACATGTACCCTTTGGGAAGGCAGCAGATGATGGCTCAAGTACCTGGATCCCTGCCACCCACATGGGAGAACCAGATGGAGTTTCAGGCAGCTGACTTCAGCCTGGCCCAGCCCGGGTACTGTGGTCATTTAAGGAGTAAACTAGTAGATGGAAGATCTTTTTGTGTCTTTGTCTCTCTCTATGACTCTTTGCCTTTCAAATAAGATGAAAAACAAAAAACAAAATTTTTAAAAAACCTGAGAAAAGAAAGAACTTTTTAAAAAAGATATATTTATATTTTTGAAAGGTTGAAAGGCAGAGTTACAGAGACAGAGAGAGAGATCCCACTCACTGGTTTACTTCCCAAATGACTGCAATGGCTGGACCTGGCTCAGACTAAAGCCAGGAGCTTCTTCCAGGTCTCCCAGGTGGGTGCAGGGGCCCAAGCACTTGGGCCATCTTCTACTGCTTTTCCCAGGTGCAGTAGCAGGGAGTTGGATCAAAAGTGGAGAAACTGGGACTTGAGCCGGCATGCATATGGGATGCTGCACCGCTTTATCCAGTAAGGCACAGTGCCAGCCCCTCAATATTTAAAAAAAGGCAGAGTAATCCTGGCCAAGACACCCTCACATGCCTGTGGACTCAGAGAAACACAGTGGCTTCTTCCTCGCCTTGGTGGCAGGGGAGGGCATTACCAACTGCTGAGCACACGGTATTAAACCGGCCACATGTGGCTGTGCCTATCAAGACCGGAAGTGAAACTTCCCGTGTACCCTGAAGCACTGGA